>OZ005649.1:4829382-6116882 GCA_963930645.1 Salticus scenicus | reverse complement strand
GATGACATGGAACTATTTTTTCCAGAACCACAATTTAGATTCTAGATGTCAGTTACAGAATTTTTTTCTCAGTGTAATAATATTCGTACTCATGTTACAGACAATTTGTTGTCAAGTAAAGTAAACATAAACTTTATTTTCATTTATTTATTTAAGAAATAGATAATTCATACTTTCAAGGGCTCGATGAGTGCGTAGAAATATTTCAGGAATTGCCGTGAAATAAAGAAATATTTTGCTTAAAAAAAAAAAAAAAAAAAAAAAAAAAAAACCTTTCTGATAGGTTGACCCAATTGTGATTATGTAAAAGGGAATCGAGACACTTATTTTAGGAAACCTTTTTTTAATCTAAACCACTCTATCGTTATAGTATTATTTGTAGTGGCGCTGCTTCAAATCTATTTCAGCTGAAAGGAGATAGAGCACATTGCAGATGAATGAAACCCTTGACATATTTCCAATTTGTTATAATATTAAAAAGAGGAAGAAGAAACAGGGTGGTCTGCATTAAATACTGAGTTTGACAACTCGAAGAATTGTTTTCAGCCTCTGGTATAGCATATTTTCAATATCAACTTGGTAAACTCTGTGAGAATAGGGTGTGCACGGGCGTCGGCTACCAGACTTTTGTTCGCCATATCTGAGTTCAAGGACAGTTTATAAATTTTGACAAAAAGCTTTTAAAAAGTATTCTTGGAGCAGTGCTATCAGACTTGGGGATTTTTCCCCATTTTGGGGGGAGTTTTGAAGCTTCAAGCGACATTTTTGGGGACAGAGATTTAGTGGGGAGCAGTTTGGGGAAAAGAAAAATTTTAGGGGAAAATATGGGGTTTTCATTAAAATTAGTAAATGATTAATTTTCTAAAATCCCACAAAAAATGAAATAAAAGGTTAAATTTACCAGATAATAATGCATTGATTCTGGATGCTGTTTCAGAAACAGAAGAGTAATATTTTCAACTTCTGAGTATAAAATTTACTCTGTTTTTTTCCTCCTGCATTCCCTAATTTCAAGAGTTATTTACTTTATGGGTCCAAGCATAGTGAGTGCTTGATACGCATTGATTGCCGCTTAGCTTGAATAACCAAGCAAATAATGATCAGTATTAATTAGTAAGGTGGACCAGCATAAACTTGGATGTTTGATTTTAACTTGAAATAAACTTGTAGGCATGAAATATCAAGTTTGATGCAAGCTATATAATATATATGTATATATAATGCTCAGCTGTTAATTCTTTATCCATTAATCGTTGTTTGCAAAGCTTTTATTTTTAATTTCATTAATTTGTTGGTATCTTCCTATTCTCCAGTTTGTGTAAAAGTATTACATGTGGCTACTCTGGTTTTTTTAAGTTTTCTCTCTGGATTCCTTGATGATTTGATTTAATAAATTATTTAATTTATTATTCAAAATGGTTTTGCTACTTCGATCGGGGCTGAAATTGCTATGATTAGCTATATTGTTTTACGAAATCGATGCAGATTTCACAGGTTTATGAAGTACATGCCCCCTGAAGAGGTTATACTTCAAATTTTAAGCATTTTTATCCAATTAATATTTCTGTGGTCCTTTATTTACTCTCTCTGTCCTTAAGTTTAATGGTCCTTTTTTTTTTACTATTATTAATTATGTCGGCGTAAGTAATTTAATTTGTTTTTGTCTCTTATTGGTTCATAATCTGTCTCGCAACATTTTTGTGTCAGTCTTACCTATATGTTATAATCAGTTCTATTGTTGTGTTGGTATTGTTTTGTATCTATTAATTGCTAAATTATAAGGCTAAATTTTATTACGATATCTATCATTTATATTATATATATATATATATATATATATATATATATATACGAATAGTTTAAATACAAATGGTTAGAGATAAGGAAACTAAACTCAAAAAGTTACTCAGATTTAAAATTTTACAAAAACTAGTGTGTTAAAAGTTATTTTTGTTAATTGGTTATTATTTTCTGTTATTTGGGGATTTTTTTCCTATACGAAGCATTATTTGGGGGGAAATGTGAGCTTAAATTTATAAAATATTTTTAAACTTTTTCTAAAAAATTTATATTGTTTGTATAAATAGTGTTGGGGATTTTTTTCAGAAAAAACACTTGATTTGGGGAAGAGAAGTATTTGAGGAAGTTGACTTTTGACAATCTGGCAACACTGCATTACAACTTAACCTTCCAGCAGGCCTTCGTATGTGAGAGATATTCTAGCGATAAATATCACATTCTTTTAACCCTTTAACATTCATTGGTTTCACAGCGAAACCAAACATTTGACATCATTTAACAATTTTTATGTAGCGGGTTTTTTAACATTTCCCTTTTTGTTTTAATCAGTCTTTAAACTTTTGTTCTTTTTCTGTTCTGTAGATATCAGCACTATTCCAAAATTTAACAAATAATGCTTCAAAGGAAGCTAAATGCATAAGTCACTTAAAATTTCTTAGTGGGCGCGAGTGCAAATTGCTGGTTTGATGATGTACTCATGTCTAGTTTTTTTTTTTTTTTTTTTTTTTTTCATTTAATGAAGAGATGGACTATTATTTTCACTAGAAACAACTTTTACGAGTTTTTGTAGTCGATAATGTTTACTTACAAAGTGTTTTATTTATTAAATTGAACATTATTTGAATTTAATAAGGTTAACTTATAGATGCTTCAAACCAAAAATTTCTCGAAAAGTTACAATGCTAATTTTTTATTTATTATTTTTTTAAATATTTATGATCAGCTATGTGTCTAAAATCAATTTTTTAAATGAGTTTAGTAATTTTTAAAATAAATTAAGTAGTGATCGTTAAAGGGTTAAATTGTAATTGGTTAAATAAACTGTACTTATTAACATTTAATAAACTATAAGGTAGCTCTTAACCCCTTGGGTACGGATTTATTTGAGAAAATATTTGCATGTGGAACGGATATAATTTTTGGTTGCTTGGAGTAGTATGTAAAAGCAGTACATTTTACGTAAGAATTTATTTATTTCTAAAATATTGGTGACATATGTAGTATTAAGATGTCTTCAAGTAATTAGAATTGCAAAACAAAAATAAAAAACAAAAAAAGTGAATGACGTGTCTCAGACGTCAAATGTACCCAAGGGGTTAACAATTTACGTTTCATCGGTAGGAAAAGCGGAAATATTGGTTAAAGAACTTAGATGTGCAGGAATAATTTCAAACAAATGGAAAAAATTTAAAAAACCCATTAATTTTCGAAAAGTATTTATCTTAAAATACTTGTTATAAAAAAAAAACTGAGTTCTTAAATATTGACTCTTTTGAAATTTTTGACGTAATAAATTTTTTTGTGATTTGTATAGCATTTTAACTTTCATAGATATTAAATTCCTATGATCTATATTTGTTTAAAAATTGTTTTCATATAACAAACACTGAATTGTAAGCTTGCATTGTAAGTTTTTAGATGAAGTAAATTACTTTGGACTTTAAAAATAATTTGATTTTTAGTTTTTTCATAACAAATTTAATGTTTGTATGCATGTTAATATTTGAATAATTATGTAAAAACTGGCAAAATATTTTAAAATTGGCGAAAGAATATATGCCTTTGTCTGATATATTTATGCAGGATTCCATTCGTATAATGAGCAAATTAATGTATTAAATTTTAACAGAATAGTCAAAACTTAAACATATTAAACAAAATATTATTTTGTTTCTGTTTTTGGCTAAAACCTGACGTTATATTTCTATTTTTAATGGAATAGTTCTTCAATTATAAATCTGTAGTTAAAACACAGTTTTACTTTATTTTATTTTATTTTTGTTTTACTGTATGAAACTAATAATTTTTATTAATTGAATACTAATGTTATTGAATATTAATTTGAATTATTTGTGATTTTTTATATATCTTGATTATTGCGATCGGTATTATAGTACATGGCATTTATATCTACATGTTCTAGATTTGAGTTACAGTGTTCATAAAATATATATACAATACATATATTCATATATATATATATATATTATATATGAATATATATATGTATATATTCATGTATATATAAATATTATATATGAATATATATATATATATATATATATTCATAAAATATATATATCCATTCATAACATAATCAGATAATTTTTTAAAATACTTTCCAATTGTTTTCCATAGTACATATGACATCGGTTTGTTTATGTGTCTATCATGCTATAATTTCCTTAAATGTGCTTTTAAGTATAAAATCGGCGCATGTTATTTTAATCCAGGGCAAGGATATATATTAATTTCTGTTGCTATAAAAAATATATATATAAAGTTTATAATGGCAATATATCTCTGTTTCTTGTTCTTTTATATAAAAATAATATCATCACATAACGTATAATTTTTTACATTTGGTAAGAGGTTACTATTCAGAAAAACTGAGAAATATCACACACACACACATATTGTATATATATATATATACATGTAGGTAACTATTGTAACGAATTTATGATGTTTAAAGATAAGAAAAACATAAAAGGGGAATTGCAAACCAATGTGCAGAATTGCTGCAAAGGGAAATGCAAAACTTAAATATAGAAATAGATTATCAATGAAAAAAATAAATTATCAATGAATAAAATGAAATAAAATCCCAAAAAACACTGAGGTCTTCATCAGGGAGGCCCCTCAAATTTTATAATTGTTTTTGAAATTTTGAAATTATATGTATGTCAGATTTATTCTCAGTTAATGGTGGTTTTCTGTTTGGCGAGAAGTTGAGTTGGGGGCTAAGGATTGCTATTACCTAATTGCTACTGTCCTTTCAGAAACTTCCCTTTCACCCCTCACTGAGGGGCCTTCCTGATGAGGACCTCAATGTTTTTTGGGGTTTTATTTCATTTTATTCATTGATAATTTAATTTTTTCATTGATAATCTGTTCCTATTATATATACACACACAATGATATAAAATACGCAAAATATTTACAGTAAAAATATTAATAATTAAATTTTGAGAAATCTTTACAGTTAAATAAAAACCGAGGCATAAGATCACAAATCCAATATACAAGATTTTTGTCTCCCACATATTTTTGAACAACATCAGATATTCTGTGCTGCTCCTGAACTACCGTTAAAACTTAGTTCTCGGCACGCTTGAGTGCAAAATCAGCGATGCGAAACACAATAATTTGATAAAACAGTTCTTGGAAGAAGATGCAAAGAAAGTAGAGCCGACACTTTATGGTGATTCTTATTCTTCTTTTTCTTTGAACATTCACCCTCATAAATTTACGTCCAAGATGGCGTCTTAGGTAACATACTGCTGTTTTAATCTTATGTCTTATTCTAATGAAGATAATTTCAGAAATGTGCAAATAATATTCGTTAATGCAATACTTAAAAATGCATCGTGAAAAATTTAAGTTGACTTTTGTGGTTATATATCTTGCAAAAACATTTAAACAACAAAGTGTATTAAAAATATCTGAAAAGCTAAAAAACAAAAACAAAAAAACAAGATATGACAAAATTACAAAATAAATAAATAAATAAATATCTTAATATATGAATGAATTTGAAATGTCATAAATTTAGAAAAGATTTGAATCACGCTATTTTAAAATTCCTTAACTCTACTGTTACAAAACTTCAAGATAATATTTAAACAGACTTACTGATTTAATTTTATGATTAAAAATTTAACTGCATTTTAAATTAATTATACTTGAAATGTAATATTGATGAATATTTATTTACAAAAGTAATTATATTTGCTATTTTCTATTTTCTCTATTACTGTTTAACTGATAGTGCTTAATTGAAATAGAATAAAATTCAACCAAAAAAATATATCGTCAATAATAATAAGCAAAAGCATCTCAAAGAATCTAAAATTCTAAATGAAAGGTTATTTTAAAAATACTTGAAATATAGAATAATTTAGTACATATTTATTTACCAAAAAAAAAAAAAAAAAAAAGAAAAAAAAAAAGAAAGAAAGAAAGAAAAAAAGAAAGAAAATTGAGTTTTTCGAAAATATTTTTTTTTTTTTTTTTTAAATCTTGGCGATAAGTTATAAAATGTATGTTTTCTAAAAAAGCTTTTTTTTTTTTTTTTTTAAATAACAATAATCAGAATTGTATGATATAATTATCAATGTCTTTCAAAAAATTTCACACAGATTTCAATCAACATTTTACGAACAAACTGAAATTGCATTTTTCAAAATAATAATCTGAAATATGAGTTTTACATTGTTATGCAATTTATATTTTTATAAAACTGCTGCATTTCAACATATTTATGCGTGTGTTTGTTTACTTTTAACGAGAAAATGAGGCTATATTACAGAAACCTTTACGCATTAGCAGATAATTAATGTAAAAATCATGCGAATAAATGATAATGATTATATTAAAGAAAAGAGAGTTTACAAAAGAAATGTTATAAAAATACAATCAAAATCATTTAATAATTGAAAGATTCTACATAGTAAAAATTCTTACTGAATCAACTTCATAAATTTTTATAAAGATGTTCAAAATTTCCCCAAAGAAATAGATATGCTTACCTAAACATAATATTCTTGGTATAACTGGGTTTAAATTCTTTACGCATACATATAGAAAATTTCAAAATTAAAGAAGGAAACTCAATACATTACACGCATATCATGAAACACATTTTCGATATCCTAAGATAATTACTACATAGCTACCAACATTCCTTATTTATTCTGTAGCATTGTAAATACCCGCCCATTCTTCATATTACATTTTTTGAAGAGTAATTTTCACCAATATAAAATTACTGATAAAAAGAAGTGGTGTGATTATAAAAAATAAAAAAAAGTCTACAAAATTAACACGATAGACGACATTTAAAAATGAAAATATGAAGAAATTTTCGTCCAACTTTCAGAATTTTTTAAAATAGAAAAAAAAAAAAAAAAAAAAAAAAAAAAAAAATGCATGTAAAAACTTGTTTTTTTTTTTTTTTTTTTTTTTTTTTTTTTTTTTTTTCATGTATGTGTGTTAACATTACTCTATAATACTTTGGTTTGCTTTAAAATAGAAAATTATTTTTATTGCAGATTATTTTTTAAAAATTTCAAGGGCACATTCTCAATGTGCGCTGGATATCAATTACAATTTCCTTTCTCTTTATAATTTTTACATTAAGTGAAACAAAACATTAAAATTAAGAATCTGAACCAAAAGGTTTTAATTACTTTAATAATATGGAGTTTAATCGACAGTTAAATCTGAAACATGAAATTACCATTAAAATTTTTATATTTCCAGAACCATAATTTTTCTTCTTTTGAACAGAATTTCTTATTTTCAGTTCATTTTATTTATTATGTCAAAATGTATGGTTCAGAAAAATTTTAAGTTCGTATCTCAAACAGTTTTTAAAATATCATGCGCGCAGTGAAAAAGAGCCCTTGATTAAAAAAAAACAAAAAAAAAAAAAAAAAAAACAATCTGCAATAAAATAATTTTCTATTTTAAAATAAACCTAAATAATATTTTTAATCAATAGATAAATGCCATACTGGTTAACACACACACAAAGACAAAATGTTTGTACATGTATTCTTTTTTTTTTTTTTTTTCTTCTTCTTCTTTTTTAATTCTGAAAGTTAGTCAAAATTTTTTTCATTTGCAAATTTTTAAAATTAATCTGCCTACTTAATTAGGAATGTTAACAAATATTACTATGAAAATTTCTTAAAGCTTAAATTATACAGTTGACTAACACTTAGAGTTATTAACATTCCCAGGTTATACTATTAAATTGATCCCAGTAAATAACGAATAATTTAAATGAAACATCTAAATTATTTAACTGTCATTCATAAAAATACATATAATTTTAGTGCAGTTTGAAAGCAATTAATGTAATTACCGCACTTCTGGAAATGGACTATTATGTATCCGAAATATTTTCTGTGAGGCTTTTTATTTTCATATGGAATATAATTTCGTGCATCTAAATTATTTTCTACTATTTTTCTTTTTTCTTTTAATATGCTGAAATATGACTTGAGGTCTTTATCCATACGAAGTTCTAAAATTTTTATTGTTTATTTTTTCTTATAAAGGGAATTCTAAAATATTTTGTTAATAGTAAAGTGAATTCATTTCAGGTTTATTTCATATTTTTAAATTACCTTCAAAACAAAAGGTCACATTAATCATAAAATCTTTTGTGATATTTTCTTTACATTTTCAAACGCATTTATTTGAGTCATATATCTCACTATTATATTCGTACAGATTTTCACTTTCGTAAGAACTCCCCCCCCCCCTCCCCTATTATTATTAAAAAAAAAAAAAAATTTAAAATTATAAGCTCTTTTTATGACAAAAATTGCTATAAAAGTTCAGCAACACCAAAAAAAAATAAGGACTGTACGAACACTGATTTGGAAAAGTACTCAGTTTTTTGTATCAGTCACTGAAATAGAGACACGTTTAAGTTAAACTCCTATTTAACATCAGCTCAGTATTTTTCGTATAATTTTCTACAATTAATTTTTTTCTTTCACAAATAATTTCTAAAACATCTCTGGAAAAGTATAGAAAACAATTTCTCCCTTTTATGTTTTATGAAATATTTTATTTACAGCTTCTAAAGATATTTTCAGTTTCTATACAATGGTTTTTTTTTTTTTTTTTTTTTTAAGTGGGCGTATTTTCTCTTGACAAAAGATTTTACATTTGCTGATTATGATCACCGTTTAAATAATCTTTGGATAATATGCAAAGGTAATTTAAAAATTCATTTAGTATAGCTCAACTGACGAATAAAATTAATAAATTTTTCTCCGAAATATCATAATTACAACTTTTACGGTGCATTAAAATTTTTTGAGATTATATCTCTTTTCATAAAACCTTCTCTAAACATATCTTTCCACCCAGCGAACAATTTTCGGAATTAGTTTTTAACGAATGCATTTATTTTTCACTCTAATCCAAAAGATAATTTAGAAAATGACAAACTCATTAAAAGTCGTTTGCATAAAGTAAAAATTATATTTTAGGTTATGGTCATGGATACATTTATTTTTCTTAGTTTAAAAATTAAAGTAAAATAACATAAAATCATTTAGGCTAATTTAATAAATGTTTTATAAATTATATTAAATATATATAAAATCTGAAATATATATATATATAATAAACAAAATTAACTAGAATCTAAAGAATTAAAACTTAAAGATATAAAATCTAAATTTAAGTATTAAATTTTCTTAGGCTTACATATATCTTGCATCTTTTGGTCATTTCATGTTTCGCTGCTTTTGCTATTCAAGCAATAATTTTATTTTTTAAAGTATTTTACATAAAGTCGAAACTAAGTATCGGGGAATACGTCATACTTTGAAGACGTACGAGTACATTATTTGATGATTTACATTCATTCCATATATAAGAAGCGGACTATATTTTGAAATTATCTTATGAAAACCAATATATAAAATACCTTTATTAAAAAAAAAAAAAAAAAAAAAAAAAAAAAAAAACTGGAAATTCTTATAATTACTTCTCTTCTCTAGCCTTATAGATCACACAAAAAAATTATAAAAAAATTGAAAATAAATAATGGGATTTCTAGAAAACATGATGAAATAGAGAACGCAGCTGTATAGATTAAATATAAAATATTTAAAGAATTTTTTATTCCTTTCTTAAAGGTATAGAATATATTAATTTTCCTAAGACGATATCAAAATATACGTCTCTCTCTCTCCCTTTCTTTTTAATGGAATGAATACAATTCATCAAATAATGTACACGTGCGCCTTTGAAAACATGACGTATTCCCCAATCAGAATTAAAATAGAACAAAAAACACAGAAATTCCAAAAACAAAACAAAGCTAGGAATAGAAATACGCAATATTATTTTATACAAAAAAAAAAAAAAAAAAGTATATAATTTTTGTGTCTTTTTTTATATTATTATTATTCCATTAATAAGATGGAATTACATTCTTACTTTTTTAAAAGAATCTTCACTTAAATTTCATTAAAATACGAAAATCTTGAACTTGATGTGTTTTGTTTCTAAACCATATGCTTTCTTGTGCAATTCATAAAGATATTTATGCAGATCGCCAACTTCGGAATAATGGAATATTACGTAACAGGTGGATGATTTTTAGTTTGGATGTAAATGGGCTAGCAAAACTATATTCAAGGATGATTTGAAGGACAAAGCAACAAAGGCTATTATCTTTCTCGTGTTATACACTAATTATCATATGAGCATTGATGAAGCTGAGGCATTCCGAAATGCATTTCATAATTTGTAACTGATTCAACTCATTTAAATGTACATTATTTTAGGGATATGAGACATTCAAAAATGAGAAGAGAAATACAAGGAAAAGGGAAATTTTTAAAAAACAAACAAAATGAAATTAATAATAATTTGACATCTTTTAAAATGCTATATATACAGGGCGTCTCACAACTCTATAGACATTTTAAAAATTTATAAAAATTAAAGGAATTAATAAAATTGAGCGTGATTTGTGAAAAAACATTTCCTCGTGAAGGGATTTTTTTTTTTTTTTTTTTTTGAGGGGAGGGAGGATAGTTAAATATTTTGTCTATAGAAGGTGCTGCATGGACGTGTAACGAGAAATATGCAAATCAGATTTCTATAAGTTGCCCGGTTTTGCCCTTAACATAGCTTATTTCTCATTTTGTCTCCTACTTGTGCATCAATGAAATTTTAATTGCGATGCTGACTTGGTGGATAAAAAGTTATTGCTGAAGATGTTTTCCCTCAGCTAAGAATCACCGCAGTGTTGGGCTTAATTGATTAAAAAGTAATTGAATTACAATTGAATTACGATTAAATTACAATTATAATTATTTTACTGTCAATCGATTAACAAGTAATTGATTACAAAAAAATTGAATTATTACAAATAAATTGAATAAGTAGTTCAATTTATTTGTAATCAATTACTTGTTAATTGATTGACAGTAAAATAATTGTAATTATAATTTAATTGTAATTCAATTAGTTTTTAATCGATTATGCCCAACACTGAACCACCGATTGAAACTGCAGATAACGGTATTGTAATTCGTTTGTAAACTGTGATTTATTCACAGTCATATTTTAGCTTTTTTACGCCTTATGGATTATATAACATTGTCATTTTCCAATTAAAATAATATTAATATTCATTTGTTGGTTAAAATGCGTGCAAGAACAAAATATCAACTTTTTCAGATTCAAATTTATATCATTTTAACAATGCGTATTGTATAAAAAACTTAATTTTATTAAAGAAATTAAACTTAAATTAATAGCAGGTATAAATTAGCGATTTTGATGTGAATACAGTAATACGGTAAATCTTAATAATGTTTAAATCAATCACAAAAAAAAAAAAAAATCTTATAAATTAAAAATGCATCTATTCTTTTGATTTAGTTGCATATTATAGAGATCAAAAGTATATATGTAATATAATTTTTTTTAAGCTGACCGAATATTTCAGGAGTGTAAATCTACATTCGCGACGAAAATATAGGTACAAAGGGTTTTTTCTTTGATTTTTCATAAAATAACATTATCTAAATTGTGCTTATCATTTATTATTATCATAAAATAACGCTACTCCCGAATTAATTTTTGTTTTAAGACTCATTTAGAAAAAAATTTAAGATTAAAATTTTTCTAATTTAAGACTACACATCGCGACAAAAAGATAGGAACAAAGGTTTTTGTTTTGTTAAATTGTTTAATATGATTATTTTGAGTATGAATATTTTGAATATAATTTAAATATTTAATATGTTTTTGATATGATAATATTGTGTTATGATAATAAATGATCAGCACAATTTAGATAATGTTATTTTATGAAAAATTAAAAAAAAAAACTCTTTGTTCCTATCTTTTTGTCGCGGAGTGTAGTCTTAAATTAGAAAAATTTTAGTCTTAAAACTTTTCTAAATGAGTCTTAAAACAAAAATTGGTCCGGGAATAGTGTTATTTTATGATAATAATGAATGATAAGCACAATTCAGATAAAGTTATTTTATGAAAAATTAAAAAAAAAAACCTTTTGTTCCTTTTTTTTTTTTTTTTTTTTTTTTTGTCGCGGGTTGTAAATCAATGCGTTTCATTGTCAATTTCCTATTCTTGCAACACATCAACTGAATCATTTTCATTTTCATTTTTTTTTTTTCCAATTTATTACTTCCATTACCCGATTACCGTAGCTAATGGAATTATTGCATTCCGTCCAAAAATTTTACATCGAATTTTCACCTGATTGACATTTTTAAGGTCTTTTGTGTTCATACAATTAGTTTTTAGAAATTGATCAGTGTGTGCGTATGTATGTACATATGTGGAAAATCTTCTGACTATCATATCTCCAAAAATACTAAAGATAGAACTACGAGACTTCAGAATCGAGACAGGTCTAGTATACAGGTGATTTTTCAATTTTTTGGAGAAATTTGAAGAACCGAAAGTGGGACTATAAGTCCGTATCTCAAAAACAGTTCTAACTACTTTCTTCAAATTTGCTATATTACATTCTATTAAATGTCCTTTCGTATGATACAGTTGGTTAGATCAAGAAAACTGATAGGCGTCCCGTATAAATAGCTTAATTTGAGGTCTCACAAATGCGTTCCTTTAAAAACGACTGTACGAGTTTTTCAAACTCATCATATTAACCCCTCCCCCCATCCCTCTTTTGGTATCTTTTTTTTGTATGCTATTGCTGTTTTCCGGTCAAAAATTGAGTATGATAAGTCGTGGTAAAAGTCGGTATCTCAAAAACACTATTACAACGATTTTCTTGAAATTCGTTACATACACCCATTTTAGATATCCTCGCTCATGTATTACGCGGTTATTACAGGGAAATTAACAGTCATCCTGATCAGGTAGCTCAGTTTCAGATCTCGAAAGCTGGTGTTTCAAAAAACGGATTTACCGATTTTTTTTTTCTTATTTTTTAACGTTATGTAAACTCTGCCTTATACGTCTTTGAACGTGCATCAGCTTTCTCTTACCGGAAAATTTTTAGGTTGTGCTTTGTTAAATTAATTTTATGTGTTCTTATCACATTATTTCCAAAAAATAAATGCATATAATAAGGGTTTTTGGGGGGAAATCTCATAGGATAGTATCGGAATTTCGTGAACTTATACAGCCTATATCATTGAAATTATGTCAATACACATATATTCATTTAAGTTCTTTTTTTCTTTTCATTTCTGGTGTTTCACTCTGAATAAATTCGGGTTTGGAAAAATTCATTTTAGAATATATATATATATATATATAATAAAAAATCCTAACTTTAAATTTTTAAATATATTTTATTAGATATTTGATGGAGCTAAGCACTTTTTGTCACCATTTGTGGGTATTATGAAGTATTTACGTTAACATTGACGGTATAATAA
Source organism: Salticus scenicus (assembly GCA_963930645.1). Classification (NCBI taxonomy): domain Eukaryota; kingdom Metazoa; phylum Arthropoda; class Arachnida; order Araneae; family Salticidae; genus Salticus; species Salticus scenicus. Next base: position 6,103,440 of record OZ005649.1, on the reverse strand, counting down.
TACTCTAAAGCGCCTGCTAAATTTTTTTTAAGCAGGAAGTACACGCAGAATATCAATTCGCAACATTTAAAAGATATTTATTCGATTTTAAATGCTATAACTAAAGCAATATTTTTAAAAGTTCTATTTAAGCAAGCATGTCAAAGCTTATTGAATTTTTATAATTTCTAAAAATTTAAGAAAATAAATGAAATCACTGTTTGATATCAATGAACGTTGAATAAATGAATTTTTGATAATTTCACTTAATAATAAATCATCATTTATTTTAATTTCTCCCTTACTTTAGCATAAGACTTCGCTCCACGAGAGGAAAACAAATTACCTTAACCGATTACCTTAAGTATTTAAAAATGAACTTAATGATTCATAATTGATTAAATACGTTGTTGGAAAAGGGAAACAAATTTACCCTTTCAAAATTACATTATTAGAGTGACATGGGATGCAGAATGAAGTAAGTTAACATAAAAATAAACAGGTTAAAAATGAAACCGTTTAATAAATCAGCCATATTTCAGGCATGTTTTAGGAAATCATACAAAAGATAATTATAAGTTAATCTTATACGTTAATTATAGGTTATACAATTTAAACATCGATAGATTGAACGAGTTGAATGTTTATGATAAACTTAATGACTTAAAGATAACGAAATACTAGAAAACTAAATGTTGATAATTCATTATTTCAAATTATATTTATGCGCAGTACGATATGTTTCAGAAAATAAATTACATAAAAATAGGCAAATGGATGTAAAATAAAAACCTTTGAATAAATTAATTTTTATTTATTATATTAGGCTATTAAAAGATCGAGATGAGAGTAGTTATTCTACAAATCAAAAAAAGTTATAACATAGATTTTAATAGCAAAATAGTTATTAAAATTACAATGTAATTATCCGGAAAAAGAAAAAAAAAAAAGTATTACATGATTTTGTTGGTTTTATTTAAAGTTATGAAAAATGTTTCAACTTTTAAACACTAATAAGGACATCAGGGTTATCCTTATTAGTGTTGTCGAAACCTGTTGATTATTGGATTTAAATAATAATAGTAATAATAAAAAGAACGGAATTATAGTTTCAACTACTGGTAAGACAATTATTTGAAATTAATAAGGAAACTGATTTACTTTTTATAGAATATGAAATGTTTAAATTCAGGTCGCAACCTACGATTTTCGCATTAAGGGTTTTACGGGAATTTCTCCGAAACTCGCCTGAATATGCGCTTGGACTCAGAAAAATACCCACAAGTGGCAGACCAAGAAGTCCCCTAAGTTTAGACTCTCGCACCGCACCAGAATTTGATACTAATATTTTGTTGTAAATAAACTTTTGTAACCTTGACTATATAAGATAATAATAATAATAATAAAAAATCGTTTTTCATTCATATTTAATCATATTTGAAAAATACATTGTCACTTTCAAAATGCTAATTTCATGCAATAACAATAAAATAAAATAAAAAATAATTAATAATCAAAGGAGCGTATAGAAATGAGAAAATGAAATATATATATATATATGTATCAAGGAATGGTGTTTTTTCCTTACATTTTAAAAATATTTTGGAAATTTTACAGGGAAAAAAAAGTCTTAGTGAAAGATTAAAGTTTTCCTTTTCATTACTATGCAATTATTATTATTATTATTATTTATACTTATAGTTATTATTGTAATATACAAACTTTTTAGTGATAGTTTAAAGTGCGTGAAGCATTATACGTTTTGTAGAAATCTGTTTTTGTATCAGTCTTTTTATCATACACAAAATACAAGTTTCTTTAAACATATGAACAAAGTATTTAATGAATATTGATACAGTTTCCTAAATTTACAAAATAAAAAATAGTAATTCAAAGTGAACTTATATATAATATATTATATTCGTATTTTCATTATATTATTGAATAAACTACATTTATTTGAACATGTTCAGAGCAAAAAATAAAAACAAAAACAAAAATAAAATAAATAACATTAAATAATTAATGGTCTATATAAATAAAGAGAAGTGTCTGTGTGTCTGTCTGCGCTCTGCAGCTCAGACTACTGATTGCAGTATTACAAAATGGGGCAAAGGAGTAACTTGTACCCTGCTGATGCACCTCATCGAGATTTTTTTGATTTTCTAATTCAAACATTTTTAATTAATTTTTTCCATTTTATTCATTTACTTTTAAACCACTGTTACCATTTTTCCCCCTTTCCTTAAATTTATTCTTTCATTTCAATCGTCTGCGTCGTATAGCAATGCCTGTTAAAACTTTTATTTTATTTGTTTAATTCCTTTGAAAGGAAAATCTTTTTTTTTTCTTTAATATATTGCATTAATCCGAAAAAGCGTAATGTAGTAGAAATGATTAAGTTTATTAAAATTTAACTTTAATTAAAATTTATTTAATTCCTTTGAAATAGTTAAAAAAAAAATATTGTATTGATCAAATGGTAATTAATAGAAAGATTGAGGACTATAAGTTATACAGTGCTAAAACTAAAATGTTTAACAGATGCTGAGATGCTGCCATCTTTTAAATTGATCAGCTTTACGTGCCGACCGATAAATATCCAAATTGAAGTTCCCGGGAAAGACGTTGCTGGAGATCGTGGAAGCTAGGATCCAGATGCAGCCAGAGCAGGAAAGACGTGCCGTAGGCAGTGATTACCCGAAGAAAGGTTCAGGGCAATTTAAATGATTCTTTTTTTTTTTTTTTTTTTTTTTTTTTTAAGGTTTTTTTTTTTTTATAGAGTTATATAAAAAAATAGTGACTATTATTATTATTATTAATATTATTATTGAAAATCCATTGGAATGTAGCAACCAGCAAAATGGGAAAAGCCTGTTAAGTAAATAAAATAAATAAATACGTATATAAATAAACTGAAGTTTTTTTTTAGCGAAATAAAGCGATTAAACAACTTAAGCTATACGATAGTTAAAATATCTAAAAAATAAAATATATAAATAAAAGTAAAAATTAATCTTTCTAAAAATGTATGTATTAAAATTTATGTATCAACTAAAAATCCATAATTATAAAATTTCAACTTATAAATGAATTATGAAGAGAAAACAGATCGCATATATATTCATCAGAGGCGGTCAAAAGGTTAATGATTTTTTTCTATGGAACCATCTCGTGTGAATAGGAATTTAAAAACACATTTTATTTTATTTAAATAGCAGTAAATCACTGAGGCATAGGAAATAAGAATCTTAAATTTCCTTTCATTTCAATCCGTCACCTTACAAAATGTCGCTCACTAATATGTTTCACTGATATATATGATAAATTTGTGAAATCATTATTCGAAAATGTAACATTCTATTTATTTTTTATTAGAAATTCTTTTGAAACTAGCGTGATTTTAAAATTAAATGATGGATCACTCTAGCCAATGAACAAATTTAGAAACTTGGTAAACTTTGTATATACGCCATGTATTATTAAAAGGAATGTTTAAATTCTGATATTATACACTGTTAAACAGTGATGTGGTTTAGTGGGCATGAATGTAATATTGTGTTAAAATCATTAGATTATATTCGACGAAATTGATAAGATTATTGACTGAATTACTTTCTTTTAACGAAAAGTTAAATTTTAATCCCGCACCCCCTCCTAAAAGGAATATACACCCCGCGACAAAAAGATAGGTACGAAGGGTTTTTTCTTTGATTTTTCACAAAATAACATTATCTAAATTGTGCTTATCATTTATTATTATCATAAAATAACACTATTCCCGGACTCATTTTTGTTTTAAGACTCATTTAGAAAAATTTTAAGACTAAAATTTTTCTAATTTAAGACTACATACCGCGACAAAAAGATAGGAACAAAGTTTATTTATTTATTTATTTTTTTGAATATGATTATTTTGAATATGACTCAAATATTGAATATGTTTTTAATATGATAATAAATGATCAGCATAATTTAAATAGTGTTATTTTATGAAAAAAAAAAAAAAAAAAAAAAAAAAAAAAAAACTTTGTTCCTATCTTTTTGTCGCGGAGTGTAGTCTTAAATTAGAAAAATTTTAGCATTAAAACTTTTTTAAGTTAGTCTTAAAACAAAAATTTGTCCTCGAATAGCGTTATTTTATGATAATAATAAATGATAAGCACAATTTAGATAATGTTATTTTATGAAAAATCAAAGAAAAAACCCTTTGTCCCTATCTTTTTGTCGCGGGGTGTATATCTAACATAATGAATTTTATTTCATTTAGCCGTGCTAAAAATTATATTTATTTTTCGTATGCAATGGTTTATATAAGAACTATTTTGAAAATAATGACAGTGCCTTGAAAAAAATCTCTATCTCTCCAGGCAAGTAACATCTCCTTACCCATTATAATATAATTTCTAAAATTATTAATTCTTCTTTTATCATCCTGATTATGGCAAACAATTATATAAAACTCAATTACCTTTTGCCGATTGCTGTATTCAAATAATGCAAGTTATCGTGCTATTTGAATACAGTTGCTATTTTCGGATATTGTATAATTCCATTGTGTCCCAAAACGCGAGTGGGACATTAATGTATTCTTGGGCGGTACACATCCCGTAAAAATATTGTGGGTGTCCTAAGCTAACATCCCCCGCTTTTGTCTGTCCGAGTGTCCTTCATTCGACACACATCAATAGTTATTGCGCAATACACCATATATTATTTACAAAAAATGAAATAAAATAAATTAAAATTAACTGCTTCCTCGTGATCTAACATAAATACATAAAAGAATATCATATTTTACTGGAATATCAGTTTTACAAGGACGGGAGGGGGAGAGAATCACATAGCAGTCAAGCACCGATGAAGATGCTTTCTGACAACTCAAGAAAAAAGTGAGCTTGGTTCGGATTTCAAGATCATTTTCAATGCTGTTCATGTGTTATTAGATGTGTACGATGATTACTTTTAATTTTAAAATTTAAAATATCTGGAGTGACATCCTCTCGACTTTCCAAAATTTAAGTAATTGACGGTTGTCTAAATAAATTAAAGTATGAGAAGTCGCTAAATAAACCAAAGAAAAAATTATAACACTGTATTTGTTTATTTTCCTCCAAGTAGTATGTTGCTTAATAGTATGTTGCCCCTTCAAATAATTTGAGCCCACAGATCATAATAATAAAGAATATTTTGCTGTGTTCCTGTAATAATCTATAAACGCTACATACACCAAACTCTATACATTTCTTGCGCTGGTGACCTATAACATGTATATCAATTTTCAGCTCAATCGAATAACGCATTTAGACGCTATCACAGTTTAAATAATTTCAGCCCGCAGTACATAATCTCTATAAAAATTTCTCTGATATGGATCAGTCACGATTAAATTTTGTCGAAACGATACGATAGTGACGTCACGGGAGGACAAATCTTTTAGATTCATAGTGTAAACTAATTAGGTAAAAAAAAAAAGAGTGAGCGTGAGAAAAAGAAATACTGTGAATAATTCATGCAGTAATATGGAACGTAATTTTAATTACTGATTTTTAAAAAGTGCTTAAAAGTGTGTTAAATTTTTGATTCATTTAAAATAACGCAAATCCCGCTCGTTTTTTGTTCAAAAAGTAATGTATACAAAAACTGACGGAACGTGCTGTTTCATAGACACTTTTTAAAAATTTCATTATGATATATGAAGAAAGTTTTTGTTAATTTCATAAGTTCCCAGTCATTTCTTACTAATGTTGCTCTTTCTCGAGCGAAATCTTTTGCAACTGTAAGTATCATATAAAAAAATGAGGAGGTTGAAAACATTGTTTTTGATGAACTTTTCCAGTGATTTTATTTATGAAATTTTTATGAATATCATATTACTTTTGTAGGTACTATGACGATGATGTTCTGCGAGGGAAAGGCTAGTGATAGGGAATTTTTCTTTGTGTTCCTGTAAAAAAAAAAAAAAAAAAAAGTAGCATCGCTTGTGCTCGCATAACAATTCCCTATAGTTTTAAAATAAGAAATTATTCCTACGGTAAATATTACTTCTAAAAAATTCAAACTATATAACAAAATGCAAACAACATCGTTGCTTTCTTTATTCTATTCTATTTCTTAAAACAATTTTTATAGATGCCACCCGCACCACATAAACTTTAAATTTTACATTTACTTTTTAAGATAGCAAGCGATCATGTTTTATATAAAAATTAAATCATTAAATTCATTTTTTTTACTTATTTTTAAATTTCATTTTGCACGCGCACTTTTTATCTCCTAATTCAAAATTATTGAAAACTTTTTCGATAGTGTTTGTTTCGATACTGATTATTATTAATTTTCTTTTCTTTTCTTTCTCTCTCCCCCCCCCCCCCCCCAAAAAAAAAAAAAAAAAAAAAAAAAAAGTGATTTTGATGAAATTCTGGCAAAAGCATAATTTAGTTTAGGACGGAGGACTATTAGTTCATTTTTTTTTTTTTTTTTTTTTTTTCCAAATTATAACATCGCTTTCAAATTATTCAATGATATTTTCGATAAATTTTAGATTTCGAGAAATGTCCAACTATCGAAAAATGACACCGCAAAAATCCTAAATTGAGACCTCAGTCCTATTAAAATAGAGAATTGTTCTTTTTCCTTTTTTTTAATAATTGTGGAATTAGTGTGGAATTATACACTACTACATCACTATACACTAAATTTTAATAGACAATTTATAACTATATATGTGTTCACGTGAAATTCTTGATACAAAGGTGCTACAAAATTTATCTAATACACACAAATGCACAGACACATAGACATTTTATAAAAAGGGTGAAATTGGGAATTCTCACGCTCTGCTATCTATAAAAAAACAAAAGTAGAAAATGTTATGAATCCAGTACTTATATTTTTATTAATATAGAAGAAAAGAATAAAGTTATAATCAATATTTAATTTCGCAAAGGTGAACTGGAATTCGTTTATCTATTAATGAGTCAATTTTAATGAAAAATATTTTAAAATACATGTACGAGGATTTACATACTTTACAACTTTGTAATAGACGGAAGCAAGGCTGTAAATAACCATACTACATAAATAAAGCGAAATAACATGTAATTGACAAAGTGTTTTAAATCTTTTTCTTTCATTTAACGTTTTGACAGGATGGGAGAGGCCGTGAAAATTGAAAGTTTGCTTCGGAGATAGATGTATTAGTAGTAAATAGACTGAGGGAAAGAGCACAAATTATGATATATCAAGGACTGAACTTGACAATCGGTTTTTTAGTTCTATATAAACATCATCAGAATTTATCTAAGTTTAAGCTCGTTATATAATATAATTAGGAAAAAAAAAAATTATAAGAATGTATAGGTTTATTCATTATATATGTTTTTAAACTTATTAAAAAAGTTTTGTTAACTTTCTAATTTAATGAAATTAATGACCATTGAATTTTTGATAAGTATTTAATAATGTTAATGTGTGTATATTTGTGAGATCAGATTACGGTATGAAGCGACAATAGTTGTGCTGTTTGAAGAAAATTGGAGAAGTTACGTCGTAGAAAATCATAAATGTTCCTTTTTTTTTTTTCTTTTATTAAATGAATCGCTCCCCCCCCCCCCCCACTATAATTGATATCATTTCTCTGTCATTTGCATTGCAAGTTAGCAGCGGCCTACACAATTGTACAAGCATTTATTCTAAATGGTTTAAAAAAAAAAAAAAAAAAAAAAAGATACATTTTTTACTTAAATTCACAAATATGATCTGAACTTTTTCGAAAAATTCCTTTTTCAAAATTTACTTTTATATACAAATTTTCAAGCAGTGTTTAATCTTAATTTTTTTTTTTTTTTTTTTTAATCCAAGTACTTTTTTTCTTTTATATGATTATTTATTTATTTATTTATATTAGTAGGGAAAGAGAAGAATTTAAACTTCGTCAGTGGTCAGAAAATGTATCTATTTTATAATTTAAAAATTATTATCAGATAAGATGGAGCTATAATTAATTTTTGTTCAGATCAAAAGTTAGAGTTATATACTCAGAATATAAGAAAAATCTTTTTAAATTTTTCACAAAAAGAAAAATGAAATCCAAGGAAGAGATGGAAGAGAGGGAAGATTTAATTTAAAAAGATTAAGAAAATTCAAGAGTGAAAGTAGGAGAGACTGGGGTACAATGGATCACTCCCTATAATTGTATTTATTTATTTATTTATTTATTTATTATTATTATTATTATTTTATGGTTCGTATTTTGATACATAGATTGCAGCACTGTAGTGATGAAACTTAGCCAGCAACTTCATGTCTAATTGGCAATTTAGCCATTTTATTCGTGAAATTTGGTTTACGGTAGCCAAAAGTAAATATTTTGAGTTAAACATTTTTTCCTTTCATCATTCAAGAATTACGATCTGGAAGAGGCTATTTAGCACAATAAAGAGCTAAGGTCGTCTATTATTGCATTTAATCTCATTAAAATAATTTTTAAAGGGATTAGTTATATTTCTTTAACATCTGCTGTCAGAGGTCCACACGGGGTACAATGGACCATGGTCCATTGTACCCCGTCATTCAATTTTAAATAGTATGTGTCATTTCAATTTTAAATAGTATGTTTTTGGCACGGTAGACGTAGCCGACCATAACACATTGTAATATTATATTTTATGTGAAATTGTTGTCATTTTATGGTTGATCGAATAAATCAAATAAATATAGAAGATAACGTGAAAGAAAATATTATGTACACCACGTATAGTGTTGTTCATATGTAACTGGGATTCAAATATAAAATGGCTACTTTAATTTTTTCGACACTGTCCGTTTCGAAACTGTCATCTGATAAGCATCCAAATGGAAGCCCACTGGTAAACTATTGTCACAGGCAATAGGAACAGACACCCGAGAGTTTGCGAATGAGTGGTCGCTGCCGAAGGCAGCGGGGAATCAAAGCGGGCTTTAAAGCAATTTCATGATTTCTTTAAATTTTATTTTTGTTTGTAAAGCGATATAGAAAAGAGTTTCCTTTAAATATAGTGACCAGCGAAGCGAGAAAAGCCTTCGTTGATTCACTACCTTCATTGATTTCATGAATTAAAAAATAGTTTCGTTAACAAACTTTGATCTATTGCCACGCAGGCAGCATCAGGCCGAGTTTTGTACATTTCGAGTTTGGTTTTGAAATTTTTCCGGATTTCGAAATTCGGTTCGTTCCCAATCCGTGGCTTTGCTAGTATATATATATATTATACATATATTATATATAGCTCTTATTGTTTTTACTGAGATGACGAGCAAATTAATAGCGATATTTCTGATTTTTTAATTCATGTATAATATCAGAAACACCTTAGTATTTTTCCCTCTTGCAATTAATTTACCCTTGATAACATGTTACAAAGTAAAACTATTTTAAAATAATTCTAATATATTTTTTTTTTTTTTTTTTTTTTTTGTATTATTCGTCATTTGATAAGTTATTTCAGTTATATATGTTTAATATTTGAAATTGTTACACATAGGTTTTCAGGAAGTGTACTCAAAAATGAATTAATTTTACATTATAAGATAAGGAAGAATGACATATTATCTTTAAAATTAAGAATTAAACACAATGTATTATCAGCAGAAAATGTACTACAAACTGAGTACATTTTTTTTTTTTTTTTTTTTTTTTTTTGTAACATGCATTTTAACAGTGCATATTTTTGTTCAAATATTGATTCTATTTAAAGAACTTTATGTTTAAAAGTTTCAAAAATGAGAACACATAAAACAGACTGAACTCTCAATTGACTTAAATGAAGTCCTTTAAAGAAAAATTATTGGGCTGAAATAGAATGGAAAAGCCCACAGACTGACCGTAAACTTCGAGAAAAATCTTTATTGCCAGGTAAATATAAAAATAATAAACCTAATTTAATACACAGGTGTGAGGTAAGTCCAGATTGTTTTAGTTTTATTACTTTCCTTATGTGACAAGTACACTGCATCTTCGGTAAACAGAAGTTTTTGTTTTATTGGAGATTTTGCAATGGGTTTTAAAAATAAAGAAAAGAAATTTGTCAGCTTAATTGCGTCTGGAAAATTTTTTACAGATTTATTTTAATTTTGTTTCAGGTAACGGGGGCATTCACAACCATAATTAAAAGGGGAAAAAATCAACAAATTAAGTATTAAAAGCATAATTATAGGTAACATGATATATTACATTATATGTTTTATTATATTCAAATAAAACTAAACAACATTGATTAAAAATGCTAGCAGATCCTAATGCTTTTTGCAATATGAAAGTTTACTAATCTGATATTATACACATTTACTAAAAATACGAAGCATAATTTAGCGACATAAAATATGGCCATTATGATATGATACTATTATATGATATAACAGATATCATATCTCATTATGAACAACGCTATTGGAAAATACACAAAGGAGGTTATCAAGAAAATCATCTCAAAAGTTAAGCATTAACATATATATACATAGACACAAACACACCCTATACACATATCTGAAGTCGAATAGTTTTTTTATTTTCTAGTATAATGTGTTTGAAAGTGTTGTGTGTAATAATAATGCCTAACATGTTAAAATAGGACGATGTTATAAATTTTCATCCTTATAAATTTTTATATTTTAAATTTCGTGCTATTATTTTTGTGATTATAAATTTAATATAAGCATGAATTTACAACTCCGGAAAATTCGTACACAGCACAATCGCAATTTTTATTTAATTATACTCAGGTAAAGTAATTAGTTATTTTTTTAAATTATTATTATTCAAAAGAAAATGCAGTGTATGAAAAAGTAAAGTGAAAAATAGACTTTTATTGTCGACTAAATCTTGCAAAATATAGCGTGTAGATACGATACAATTATAAAGAAAAAAGATAAATTACATTAAGATAGTTCAAATGCTATAATGCTTTTTTTTTTCCCCTTTTTCCCCTTTTTCCTTTCCTTTTTTTTTTTTTTTTTAAAATTCTTTTTTTTTTTTTTTTTTTCTTTTTTCTTAACTCTCCCAATGAAAAATGGTGCAGCTTAAAATGTATTATTGAATATAATGCATACTTCGAGCGTTTAATCATTACATTTTCCCTATTAATATAATATTACATAAATATTAATAACTTTGTACTGAATTTATATTATATCATGCATTTTTTTTATGAACAATATAAACTATAAACATCAAATTATCATAAATAATAACTGAAATCGTAATCAATTGGAATACGTTAAAGAAAAAAAAAATACATGTAACTTGATATAAATTTAATGCACAATCATACTTTATTTATGGCCACAATTGCTTCAATTTAAAATATGCTTAGCTGGATTACTAATACAAGAGATAAAATCATATTAAAAACATTATAGAGCTATGGATTTTCATAAAGCAATAAACAAAAGCTAAATCTTTTTTGTATTTAAATGAGACATATACTACTTTTTACGGTTTAATTTAATAGAAATTTTAACAGTAAAACTTTAATCATGGCTATAAATTTGTTTTATATCTTAGGTCTTAATTAATATGACAGTTGTGTACGATTAAACTAAATTCTAACTAAACAAGTAAATTCTGATTGTCTGTTTCATGTATCGGTGTTAAAACCACTAAATAAAGCATGTAATAGTATTTATTTAGTAGTATTTTGTAAAGAAAAATAAATCGGTTCACTGAATGTACCTTTTAAAATTTTTTTTATTATTGTTATTATTATTAATACTGGAAAAAATGCATAAACATTTGTACAATTAAATTCACATCTATATTAAAATACAGTAACCGCCGCTTAATAAATTCACTAGTTAATAAAATCAACCGCTTATTCTGATGAACGTGTGAGGACTGAAATCAAATCAATACAAACTACTTTTAAATCCGCCGCTTAATAAAATCAGTATCGCCGGTTAATAAACTCAAAAGAATTTCAGCAGCAAAAATGCCATTTTTACACGTTAAACAAATTCTTCATTTGTACATTTTATTTTATTTTATTTTATTTTATTTTACTTATTTATTTTACTTATTTATTTATTTGAAATGAAAAAGAAAATATAAAACAGCAATCCCTCTATCATCTCTTTTCGTCGAAATTTTTACACTTGTGACATAGTTACATATTACACACGCAGCATAACTTATCTCAGTAACAATTTCTAGGAACGTATTCTTCAAAACTGGATATTAAGTTACAAATGTAATTTGATTCGCAAGTGATATATTATTTTTAATTATTAAATGAAAGTTTCTAATTCTTATTTTGAAATAACTAAGAAGTAGGAGGTTTAAACAAAAAGGTTTTAAACTAGAAAGAAAAAGCATGAACTTCAGCAAAGTAATGATGATTTTTTTCTAAAACAAAATATCGAAACTTAGGAACCTATTAATACCGTTTATATCGAATTAATTAATGCTGTTTATATCGAAATTAATTAATACTGTTTATATCAAAATTAATTAATGCTGTTTATATCGGAATTAATTAATACTGTTTATATCGAAACTTAGGATGTACTTATTTTGAAGAAATAATTAATCAGTTATCTTTCAAATTATTTTATATTGTTTATTAATTCCATTATTCGGTACATTTTGGTATTTATTTCCGAATTCAGAAAAGAAATATTTTTTGCTTGAGTGCAAGAAGGCTCGCCGGATATAAAAATCAGCCGCTTAATAAAATCACTTTGGCTCAGAACAAATGTGATTTCAATAAGCGGTGGGTACTGTATTTTTATTACTTACAAACTTTGAATAAACACCATAAAATGCAATAAACTCGCAACAATTGTTTCGGGTCGAAAAAACACACGACCCTTCATCAGTGCTGCAGTCAAAGCGGCAACGCACAAAATCGTTTAAAATGAAAAGAAAAAGTTTATAAAGTAGAAACTAAATATAGCTACTGGTGTGAGTAGAATTGTACAAAAAAACAAGAAAATAAATAAATGAGTGAGATTAAACATATAACAGTCTAAGGATAACAAAAATTAAACTAAAATCTAAGTTACGTGAGTAATTTCCAAGCCTCAGAGAAGAAAGGAGTGGAAGAAATAACATTAACAAGATTTTTCGAATTTTTAAATATGTAAAATGCTTCATGAATATCCAAATGGGAGAAACAGACAGGAGATGAAATTATGTTAGTTTTGGATAAATCAAAACGATGACCTTGAGACCAGCAGTGGGAAGCAATAGAAGATTTGGTAATTTCTTCATTACGAACATTCCGACGGTGCTCATTTATTCTGTATTTCAAACGCCTCCTAGTTTGACCAATATAACCTAAGTTGCAGGACGAACACGGAATTAAATAAATTCCAGAACGGTTTTCGGTGGTAATGGGATCCTTAAGAGAAGATAATTTAATTTTATTGACGGGTTTGTAAATAACTTTGAAACCAAACGGTGAAAGAATTTTAGAGATTTTAAAAGAGAGTGAAGAATAAAAAGGTAAAACAACTGGGATGAGACTGGGATCGTTTAATTTGGGAGCAGAACGTTTAGGATTCTTAAATTTATATAGAGCTTTATCGATGATAGATGGTTTATAGCCACGAGAGAGAGCAAGAGATTTTAAATAATTAATTTCTTTCGAAAGATTAGACGGATCAGAACAAATGTGTAAGGCACGGTAAACATAAGAGTAAAAAGCAGATTTTTTTTGCTGAGGGGCGTGGTTAGAGAGAGCATGCGGCGGCAAAGAGACTGAGAATGGTTTTCTAAAAACAGTAGTTGAGTTGTTGAGTAGTAGTATCACAACTATGATTTCTACTAAATTTCTGATATAAATTTAAATAATTTATTATAATAATTTAAAATACACATTTTTCCAGATTTATAATTCGAATATATTATAATATTCTAAAATTCAACTCAATTTTCTTGTAGGCAATTGAAGAATAAATTCTAAAGCCGAAACAGTAACTGAAAAGTAATTAAATTTTTTAATCTTCCATGAACCTCCTTTCTTTTTTATAGCATTGTACTACATTTAGCAAAAAATAATTATTAGCATTAAAATATGCATGAATTTACATTTCTGCCTATTTTAACTTTTATTAGAATAAATGTAGTTGAAAGATAAAGAAAATGAAGTCTTTACATAAAGACAGTTAAAATTCTGCTTTAATAAGCATTTTCTATTAAAATATGATTCTATACATACTATCTGAAGTGGTAATATGATTATTACACAAACATTTAAGTGTAATAAGTCTAGAAGTATACTAATTTTTGTAATATTATCTGAATGAATCAAAAGTGTACAACTTCATAAAAATTAATAAAGATTTAAGCAAAAAACAATTTTAACAGTAGAAGCTTTTTATTGTGGAGCCCTGAAAAGCGTTAAATCAAAATTTATTCTTGCAAAGACATGCAAGAAAACATAATGAAATAAAGGAATCTGCATAAATGAAAGTTTCAACACTTAGGAAATTTTAGAGAAAAATAATATAGATATTTCACTTTTGCAAGAGATGAAAATTTTTAAATATTCAAAATATTTTAAAAAGCTATCCATACCAATATTCTTAGTCATTAGTTTCTACATAAGTGTTTGTAAAATCATAAATTTCAAAGAGCTTTATAAAATATTTTGAATATTTAAAAGTTTCCATCCCTTGCAAAAGTGAAATATTTATATTTTTCTCTAAAATTTCTTCGTGTTGAAACTTTCATTTATTTATAGCATGTCTTTGCAAGAATAAATTTTTATTATATTCTTTTATGCGCTCCACAATAAAAAAGCTTCTGCTGTTAATTTTTTTTTATTTTTTATTTTTTTTTTTAACTTCTACTTTCTGCTTTTTAGTTATATAAAAAAAAAGTTTCTAAAAAAAAAAAAAAAAAAAAAAAAAAAAAAAATTCTTAGGATACTGTGTAGATTTTGAAAGATTTTATTTTATCAATTAACACCTTTTCTATTAATTATCTGCAAAAATTAACACATCGGCCCTTGGAGAATCGAACTCACGACACGCTCTAACCAAAAGTCAATGGACAGTAAAGAAAAGTCATAGAACATGCTAAAATATTCCAACAAATACTTATATAAAAAGAATATTGTTCTCGAATGCTTTTTAAAATATTTTGGATATTTAAAAAGTTTTATCTCTTGCAAAGTGAAATATTTATATTTTTCTTTAAATATTTATATTTTGATGTTTCAACAATTTTCTTGTTGTTGAAACTTTTATTTATTTTTTATAGCATGTCCTTGCAAGAATATATTTTAATGCTTTTTAGGGCTACGCAATAAAAACTTCCATGTTTATTATTATTATTATTATTTATTTTTATTATTACATTTTTATTCTTGTGCGTTCTAGTAACTAAAAGAAGCTTCTTAAAAAAATTAATCAAAAATTTTTAGAATAGTGTGTAGACAAACACACTATTCTAAAAATAGTGTGTTTGTCTAACACACTATTCGTATATTGTTCACTGTACTATATTGTTCGAACACATCGGTCTTCGAACTTACAACCATCGCGTTATCAGCATGACGCTCTATCCAATTGAGCTAACAAGTGACGAAAAAAGGTGCTTCAGTATGACACTAAGACACAATGATAAAATCCAATTTCAATAAAAAGCTTCTAATATATATGTATATATATATATATATATATATATATATATATATATATACATATATATATGTACATTTTACTAAAACCTTTTTATTTTGTGTTTTTTAATATCTAAAAAAAAATAAATAAATAAATAAATAAATAAAATAAAAGCTTCTTAAAAAAATCTTAGGATACTGTGCGATGCGATGCAAAGCGATGAAATATGATGCGATGAATACGATGCGATGACAAAGTCAATGAAAAATTTTCGTTTGTCAATTGACACATTTTCTACTAACTATCTGAAAAATTAACACGCCGGACCTTTGGGGATCGCACTCTCGACCACCTCGTTATTAACTTGACACTCTAATCAACAAAGCCAAGGAGCGATAAACGGAGCGGCTTATATTTACTTTAAAATGGAGGCGCCTTGTGTATTAGCGTGACGCGATGACAAGTCAATTTCATATAAAAAAGCTTCTAAAATATGATCGATTTTAATATTTAAATAGTATAACATATTGCATTTTTTTTTTTTTTTTTTAGAAAATACGCCGTATTAATCCTTTACATATCACTTATTGCATTTAAAGTTGCTAGAAAATATTAAAAAATACAATTAAATAATAACTGTCCATAAACTATGTTAAATTTTAATTAATTTGTATAACCAAGTGAAATAAATATGAATAGTATGAACAATTTATTGATAATTGTTTGAAACGTATACTTTTTAGAAAAATAAACCAAAACATTGATACTGGAAGATTACGAATGAAATTTAATCCTGGTTAAGTAATTACACACGATCATTCACCAGGTAAAAAAAAATCTCGTGCCAACCTTCGGCCGATGAAGGGCTGTACTTGTTCATTTAAAACCAAAACAGTTGTTGCACCTTTTTTCAATTAATGATGATTGCTTGCATTTTGTTCAATTCCTACTATTAGTTCACACTCTCCTTATATATATCTTGTACAAATCTTGCAATCGACTTTTAACTAACTTCCCGATTAGCTAGAAATTTGAAACTTTCAGGATTGCTCAGAACACGGTGACAACACAAAACTTGGAAGTCCGATTTTCGAATTTTTTATTAGTTTTTTTTATAATTAATTAAAATAGGAAAATAGTAACATTCTAATAGCGTTAAAATAGCCATTAAAATATTAGCTATAATTTAATTGTTGCCAAAAAAAAAAAAAAAAAAAAAAAAAAACGAGTTCATTTTTTTTCGACATAAAAATAAATACATTTAATTAAACGTGAACATTAAATTTGTAAAAAGTTAAATGATGCATCTCACAAAAATTGGTGTCATTATCACTTTAAAAATTTTTATGCACATTGATAAGAGCTTTATGATTCATCAGAAAATTTAAAACATGGTATATAAAAAGTTTTTTTTTTATCTTATAAATAATTTTATTTCATTTTGCACGCGCGCTTTTTATTTCCTAATTCAAAATTATTATAAAAAAAACTTTATCGATAGTGTTTGTAAGTAGGAATTGATTAATTTTTTTTTCTTTTATATTACTTGTTTTCTGCATCGTTACAATATACACACTTTATTATTATTATTATTATGTGAAGCTTATATTTAAAACATCAAATCTAGCCATAATTTTCGTATATATTCGGAATGTTTTGCCATTATTTCTCCATATTCAAAAACCGTTGTGACTGAGTCCTTTTCTCATTATCTTCTGGTATGCCTTCTCCATCACTGATCCATGAAACAAAAACGGACCTTGAAGTAGATTCTCTCATTTCATCTCTCTTGTAGATGTCAACCACGAAAGGAAAACAAGTGCTCTCGGTTTTCGCGTCGCACTGCGACCGTGACCTAGCTAATCTTCAGAGAGCCAGGAAAACTAAAGGTGAAAGTAGTGGGCACTGGGAACTACCTTTCGCAAAACGCCTATGTTGATTCCGCGTGTGTTATGCAGTGGGTGTTGGTCTTTTGACTTTTCCTGTTTGCGAATTGAATAAAAAGAAACTGCATAATGTTATTCAATTACGCCTTTACGTTTCTCTGATGCTATTTGTATTTGTTACGTAATTGTATATGAAAAACGCGTAGAAAAATAGTATGTATTTAATATACAGATTTAAGGTGCCATTGTTTTTACTATCTTCTTAATAATAAAACCCAAGATTCCTGGAGAGGACACTGAAAACTGGTGTCATAGCTAAAACAATGTGTTGGAATAAATAAAGTAAAATTTTATCCATGGTTTTCATGCATGCATTTCAATTGCATAATAATAATAATAACAATAAAATAAAAGATAATTTAACGAAAAAAAAAATACATTATAATTACAACAATGTTGTGAGATAAATATATATATATATATATAAGTTGAATAATTTAATTCCTTTACAACACTCAGCAAATGAAAGATAGATGAAAATGCCAACATAAGAAATTTTAAATGAGATGTATTTCGAATAAAATAATTGTCACGATGATAATTTAATTTAATTACACTGAGTAGTAAAAATATGTAAAAGTACTTACCCAGAAGAAAAACGCCACACATAACTCATAAGCCTAACGATGAGAGAATGCATAATCCATTAATCCAATAGAAACAATCATCAAATATTAGAAATGGAAAGAGACATTAACCAAAAGGATCTGTTAAAAGATAAGATAATTCATCAAATGAAAAATAGAATTTTAAATGCAGAAAACCAGAAATGATCAAATATCAGGAAACTTGCATCTCTGTCAGCATATGCAAGATTTCAGATCGCTGTATAGCTAATTCAAGTAATATACAACTCAAGTTTCTATCTTGCAACAAAACAAAGTAAAAATGGAAATTAGATTAAACAGTAAACACAACCAGAATTGAAAAATGGAATTTTTTATAAGTCCACATGTAACCGATTCCAAACAGAAATAGTAGAAATAAATAAGTTGCCAAAACGAACAAACTGAAAAGAAATGATTAAAAATAAAGGAAAGATTAATCGATATAATTACTTCTGAAATGAAATAAATGAAAGCATTAAGTGATAGTTTTTAATCTTTAAAATTTAAAAGCTAAAAACACTAATAAAAAGATGATATTTAACAGGGTTATTTAAATTTAACGTTAATCTTATCTATTTTAGATTAAACGTTCAACGTAACGTGAGCTAGCGCCATCTTACGTGAAAATATATATCTATCCATTTCTTGAACGTTTTTGGAAGATCAGTTCATTGGTTCAAATAATAAATAAAGCACACAAAATTCGTTGGTTCGTTTACAAAGACATAGGTATTATTTAAAAATTCATTTCAGCATGGTGTATAATTATAGTTGTTACCACACCAGAAAATAAAACTTGAATAACTGATAATTTTGCAGAATTTATTCTATCATAAATCAAGGTTTGAATAAAAAAAAAAAAAAAAAATAGAATAAACTTTATTTTTGACATGTGGAATTTTTCATACGTGAGGGGAAAATAAAAATAATAACTTAAATATGTAGAATTCAGCTACGTCCCGAGAAATTAATAATAATAAATGAATATACACTTGGTTATAAAATTTGAATTAATGAATTATGATATGATTTCTAAATTTTTGGAGTCGCTTGAACTCTAAAATATGCAAATATTATGATGTAAAGATGATGTCTTTTTTTTTTTTTTTTAATATATATATATATATATATATATATCATGTAAACCAGTATTTAGTAATTTGAAATGAAAAGAAGAAATTGATTTGGAAATACGCGTGTACAAATCAAACACTAGGTGGGCGGAGACCAACTAGTTAAAAAAAAAAAAAAAAAAAAAAAAACAGTTATACGTATTTATATTTTCATAGCAAAACCGGAAGATATGCCTAACTTAATATTTGTATGAAATAAATATACCTAAAAATTAGCAGGGCTGAAATTTTTGTTATGATCACTTCAATATTATGACATGTGATATGCATAGTCGGTGTTTTTGACAAACAATCCCAACTTTCTTTCTTTCTTTCTTTTTCTTTCATGCTTCTTCTTTCTTCTTCCTTTTTTAACACTTTCCAACGAGGTTGAAAAGTGTTAATGACTTCGGTTTGTCTGTCTGTCCGTCCGTCTGTCTGTCTGTCTGTCCGCACTCTAACTCCCGTAAATATTTATGGAATTTCTTGAAACTGGTATATGTTATTCAAGTTCACTATCGAACGTTCCCTATTGAAAATGGAGTTTATACTTCTACTGGTTTGTGTACAGGGACACCCGAAAGTATTTCAAAGCATTGTGTTCTATGAGAGGTATTTCTATAAACCATATTTTCATACCTTTACTGTAGACATACCTTAATGAAATTGAAATAGGTTATTCAAGATCACTATCGGACGTTCCCTATTGAAAATGGAGTTTATACCTCAATTGGTTTGTGTACAGGGACACCCGAAAGTATTTCAAAGCATTGTGTTCTATGAGAGGAATTTTTATAAACCATATTTTATTGTAGACATATCTTAATGAAATTGAAATATGTTATTCAAATTCATTATCGAACGTTCCCTATTGAAAATGGAGTTGATACCTCTACTGTTTTTTGTACAGGGACACCCGAAAGTATTTCAAGCATTGTGTTCTATGAGAGGTATTTCTATAAACCATATTTTCATACCATTACTGTAGACATATCTTAATGAAATTGAAATATGTTATTCAAAATCACTATCGAACGTTCCCTATTGAAAATGGAGTTTATACCTCTACTGGTTTGTGTACAGGGACACCCGAAAGTATTTCAAAGCATTGTGTTCTATGAGAGGTATTTCTATAAACTATATTTTCATACCTTTACTGTAAACATATCTTAACGAAATTGAAATATGTTATTCAAGTTCACTATTGGATGTTTCCTGTATAAAATGGAGGAAATACCACCATCGGTTTATACACAGGGACACTCAAATGTATTCCAAAGCATTGCGTTCTATGAGAGATATTTCTGTAAATCAAATTTTAATAACTTTACTTTCCACGAAGTTTTAGGAAATTGAAATATGTTATTTATATGCACAAAAGAATGCTTTGCATAGCATATAGCATGACTAACATTAGATTTACAGGGTGACACAAAAATATCCATTTATATTAAGAGCTATTAATAAAAAATTGCTAGAATTGTACTTTCGTCTACGTTAAGCGTTTTTATCCCTTTCTAACACTTTTTAAGTGTGAATATGATTTCAGTTTCGTGTATCTGTCTGTCCGTCTGTCTGTCTGTCCGAGCTCTAACTCCCGTAAATATTTATGGAATTTCTTGAAATTGAAATGTGTTATTCAAGTTCACTATCGGACGTCCCCTATTGAAAATGGAGTTTATACCTTTACTGGTTTCTGTACAGGGACACCCGAAAATATTTCATAGCATTGTGTTCTATGAGAGGTATTTCTATAAACCATATTTTCATACCTTTACTGTAGACATACCTTAATGAAATTGAAATATGTTATTAAGTTCCCTATTGGATGTTTCCTGCATCGTTTTTAACACTTTCTAACATTTTTAAGTGTCAATATGATTTCAGTTTGTGTATCTGTCCATCTGTCTGTCTGTCTAACTCCTGTAAATATTTATGGAATTTCTCGAAACTGATATATTTCATTGAAGTTCACTATCGGATGTTCCATATTGGAAATAGGGTGAATATCTCTTCTGGTTTCTGTACAGGGACACCCAAAAGTATTCGAAAGCATTGTATTCTATGAGTGTTATTTTTATAAATATTTTTCCTATAGAATGTTCCCTATTTAAAATGACAGGTCCTGTACAACTAGTTTTTTTTACAGGAACAACAACAAAAAATGCCAATGCATTACGCTTTAGGACAGGACTTTTTGAAAGTTACATTTAAAAATCTTTCTACTGTAAAAATCATAAAAATATTGAAATGTATTGTTAATATTCTAAAATAATGTTTTGTATAGAATATGGTATGATTAACTTTCTGATTTACAGGGCTACACTAAAATATTCAGAGAGATCAAAAGCTGTAATTATAATCTAATTTCTGCATTTTCTTTTGCGTTAAGCCTTTTTAACACTTTCCAAAATGCCTAAGAGTAATTTTAAAACCAATTAGTCTATCTGTATATTTTTCATACCTTCTGTCTGTTGGGTGATAATGTAGGCAAAGAATATTAAAAGTTATTCGATACAAAAATTACGTACAGTTGGAAAGTGTTACTAATCAATGCGTAATGCATGATTTTTCTTCCTTTTTTTTAAAAAAAAAAGATTTTAGAAATCCCGTTCATTTGTTAAATTCGTTTGCCGACATATTGATGAAAAATTTGCCAAGTTCTAATTCAAATTCTGTGTACTAACGAAATCACATGAGGCTTTAACTATAAATTAATTAATATAATTAACAACAAGAGAATATTAATCAAACGAATGCATGAAAATCGGTATGATAACAATTTAAAAAGTTGCGCTTGCGATAAACAACAAAACATCTTTGAGTTACATGACGATAAAATTCTACTGTCTAAAATTCAAAACAAAAAGAACACATGCTGCAGTAAATAAATAAATAGAAGAGCTATAATTTCAGTTATAGTTTCCGCGGGAATAATTTATACACAGCGAGAGGGAGAAAATACATATAAAGAACAACAGTCCAAGAAAATTTTTTCAAGTGTAAGTTATAATACAATAATCTATTATATAAAAGCTTCAAATTACAAAATTAAATATATATACTGCATTTAACTTATTTTGTGAAGCATTAACTTGAGAAAAAAAAATATTTTATTATAAAAAGGTAAGATAACTTTAATTTCTTATATAATGAACAAAAGAAAGAGAAGAAATGAGTGTTTATGACAATTGTGTGAAACTAGTTTTTATTTAAATAAATTGAGAACTTTGAAATGTAAAAGTTTATTTCAACTTTTCTAGCTTAATTTACAGAACTTTGTCAAAATATTTACATATCACAGTGTAATAGTTCTACCTAAAGTTTATTTATGTTATATTATAATCCATTATGTATTTTCCTACAGTGCGAGACATTAATACTACAGATAAAACATTCCTTTAGATTTAATTTGTGCATTTTAACTAGGTATAAACTGCTTTATTAAAAATGCTAAATATTGAAATTAATTCAATTTAAACATTTCAGTAAAAAGAAAAGTTGCTTACGAGTAATCAATCATGGTGTAATAAATATTATCAATCAATCTACACTAAATATTTCTTTCTAAATTAACCACACAAACGCATGAACCAGTGATTGGTTTTTTATGCTCACTTCTTATACCTTTAAATGTGCATCGTACAAATTCATACATTATTTATTAAATACATGAAAAAAAGTTGTGTTTCACGACTCAGCTTTTATTACTTGCAAGATTATCTTTACAAAGACCGTAACTAGAAAAAAAAAAGTCGTAAGGGGGTTCAAGCTTTAACGTATTAAAAATGAAGATTGACTCGACCCCCTCCCCCCTTTTCTTTCGATACAGTCTTAATTCTTACAAAAACATTTTGGAACATGCTAAGATCTGAAATTATTTTAAATAAAATTCTATTAATTTCGATTATCTACGTGATTTTTTTTTAAACTATAAAATTTGCGAATCTACTTTAGCACATGAAATGATTGATTTAAAAAGTTCATTAAATTATACCATAATATTTCTTATTGATTTGCATTTAGCAGCAATTATTTTTATTTCATTGAGTTACTTATCGGTAGCATGCCATGACTAGAAAACATTGATTCGACAATAAATTGAATTATCAATTCCATGAATGCATTGAAAAAAAAAAAAAAAGAGAGTAATTTTTCCAGACTACTTCCTGTAACTCAAACCTGTATCATACAAATTCAGCCACATCTTCACGATTACTTTTCATTTATTTATTTGATGAAAAAATGAATAAATTTTTTTAGAGAGTACAAACATTAGTTAAACTGTAAAAATTCCGTTATCCACTAGCCCCACGAATGCATTAAAAATATTTCAGGAATATTTCCTGTAACTCAAACCTGTATCATGTAAATTCAGTCATATCTTCACGCTTTCTTTTCATTTACTTATTTGATGAAAAAAAAATTATTTATTTATTTATTTTTAGTAAGAATAACATTGATTAAACTGTAAAAATTCCGTTATAAATTAACCGCAAAAATGCATTAAAAAAAGAAAAAAAAAAAAAAAAAAAAAAAAAAAAAAACTGATTTTTCAGTATAGTATCATTTTTTGTAACTCAAACTTCGATTAATGTTTCTTTATTAATTTGGAAAAAATAAATAAATCAGTTTACAGGGTGTATTTTTAAACAAATTTGAACCATAACTAGAATTATTACATTATTGCAAAATATGGAGAAAAAAAAAAAAAAAAACGTGCATGAAAATTCATAAAAAAAAAAAACAAATGTTAAATTCATCCGAGTATTAAAACATTTTTGAACATATAGAGGTGATCAAGCATTGAGTTTTTCCATCACAACTTAATTTGTACTAAAAGAACGAGTTTCTGATATAAATTGAAATAACTTATAATGCTTCAAAATATACATTTTTCCATATTTAATTCGAATATATTACAACATTTCAAAATTCAACTGCAATTTCTTATATGCAATTCAAGAATAAATTCTAAAACTGAGACAATAACTGAAAAGTGTCACAAATTACATTTTTTAATCTTTCGCGAACCTCTTTTTTTTTTTTCATAACGTTACTATTAACAACGCAAACAATTATTGGCATTAAAATATTCATGAATATTCATGAACTTAAATCTATCCATATAATTCAGCTTTTTATTAGAATAAATGAAGTTGCAAGGTAAAGAAGAGAGATGCATTACATAAAGACAGTTAAAATTCTGCTATAATGAACATTTTTCTTTTAAAATATAGTTGTACACATATCATATGATGATGATGGAATACATATTATACCTCTGCTTAAGTGTATCCTAAAAATTCAACTACATCTTCGCACTTATTTTTCATTTATTTATTTGATAAAAAAAAAAAAAAGAAAAAAAATCTTTGTTTGCTCATTTTTATATTTGATATGAAGAAAATTTTATTTTATTACTGGTTTCTACAGCGTTTTCTTTCTTTTGTAAGATTTCCCTTATATATATATAGGAAAAAAAACAGCAATTATTTCGTGAGTTCAACTATCTTTAACTAAATTTTGCATTACTTTTTATTACTTCCATATTTCCTTTAATTTATAAAATCTATGTGTCTACTTATGTATCTAAAATCTTTCAAAACAGCTAGTAAAATTTTAATGCAAGATTTGTCATTGATTTATTTTAAACCACAATTTATTTTCTTCGATAAAAACAAGAATTATTTAATAATAATATCTCATGGTATAGCAAGCAACGTTGGTCAGAATATAATAAAAACTCCGTTATTAATTAACCTCACGAAAGGATGAAACGGTGATTTCAGGATCACTTCCTGCAACTTGAACCTGCATCATATAAATTAAGTCATAATTTCGTTCTTTATTTATTTATTTGTTTGATGAAAAGAAAACTGTATTTTTTTTTTACTGGCTTCTATATAACTCTTTTAATTTGCAAGATTATCCATATCAAAACTTTCAGAAGCTACTTAGGTTTACAATTATTAAAAAAAAAAAAAAAAAAAAAACTTTATTATTTTAATGTTCCAATTTGAATATATGAAATGGTTAACTTCTCAAATAAACTAAATTACAATATAAAATTTCTTGTTGATTTATTTTAAGCAACAATTTAGCTACTTCAATAAAAAGTGATCTTGCTTATTAGTAACACCAATCATAGTATAATAAATATTATTGATCAGAAAATAATAATAATGATAAAAAATTCCGTTATCAATTAACCTCACGAATGTATGAAACAATGACTGATTTTTCAGGACCACTTCCTGTAACTTAAACCTGTATCATACAAATTAAGCCTCATCTTCACGCTTTAGCTGCTGAATTCCCTGGAGCGCATGGGATTCTTTTTCTATATGCGTACCCGAAAGAAAAAAAAAGTGACATCGCGTTGAGATCTGTCACGGTTCACATTACATTCAAGCTTCTGTTAAAAATCTCTTTCACGTTATGTCAAACCACATATGTAACGGGACATTCGTGTTTTGTTTTTGTTTTTTTACTTAAAGTGAAATAAAAGTGTTTATTTGCATTTACAGGTCACAATTATTTCCCTCGCGTTCTCTGATTCAGAATCACTTCAGGAAAAACAGACTAAATATGGATTTTTTTTTTTTTCTCTTGTCTGGTTGTAATCGATTCAGATTTTGTTTTTATTTTATTTTTATGTTTGTTGTGCTGAATGATAAAAATGACGCGATATAATATACCCGTCGCTGATTTTTTTTTTTTTTTTTTTTTCTTTTTTTTTTTTTTAATGCTGTCTAATGATTATTTTTACTATGACTTTTTACTCTTAGTTCCTTCAAAGAATAAATAAAAATAATAGCTAGTGCTAACAACTTTCATCGCAAAACATGTACAAACATCTTTTTTTATGTAATATGCTTTTTGATTAATACCACGTATTCAAACTATGCATGATCACAAATACATCTTGTAATATAGAATTATTATATTAATTAATAAAGTCCGCAGAACTCCAGGTAACTTTGATAACAACAGCCGTGAATTAAAACAATTTTCTTGTCTTATAGCAATTTATTTTCAAGTTTAACATCACAGCTATGGACTGAAACTTATTTTACAATATACTTGAAAAGATACATAAAAATATAGTCTTCGAGACATTCAGGTGGTGTAAAACAAATTTTCAGGTAGAGAGGGGGCTTCGTGGTCGCGTGTTATTCGAGCAATGGTTTAGAGCGAAAATCTGTTGTTCTCAATCTCGCAGTCACGATCTGACCAGTGATGCCAGATGGTCGAAAATTATTTCCCCAAATCAGGGTTTTTTTTTTTTTTCGAAAAAATCCCCAACTTGATTTCTACTAAAAAGGGAAAAATAATTCTTTTTTTTTTTTTTTTTTTTTCAAAAAAAAAAAAAAATCTTTATTTATCAGGCAGATTTAAGCTAAGACTTTTCCCCAAATGAAGGCAATTTTTGAAAAAAATCCCCAAATAACAATAAAGTTATTGAAAGTCCCTTGTCGTAGGGATAAATTATTACGTTGCCAACATTGACAGAAAGTTGAGAAACTTCCCAGATTTGTCCCCAAAAATTTTAGAATTCCCCAAAAAAGTCCCCTTAAACATTTGGTCCCCAAAATTGTCCCCAGAAGCCTAAAAAAATCCCCAATCTGGCATCACTGCGTCATAATGCCAATATTTTTTAAAATAGCGCGAAGCTCATAGCCAATTACATCCCTTTGTCTCACCAATAAATTAATACAAATATTTTTTTAATTTAGCGAGTTCATTATCAAGTTTTATGCCAATCAGTAAAGTTAAATTTTATCGACAGAAAATCGTCTGCGTCCATGAAGGCATGAAGTCTGTTTCCTGTCACCAAAATAATAAAAATTACCCTTTAATGATGTTACAACGAAAATTTATAGCTCAACATAGCTATAATAAATAGAATTACGCAATTTAAAAGAATGAAATATAATTTATGGAAAGAGTTAATAGATGAAAATAATATTGTTTATATTTTATTTTATGAAATGATTTAGCATTGAAAGAATTAGAAATCTGAAAGAGCTTTATTTAGTAAAATACATTTATATTACACGGAATAAATTATTAATTTTAAAGAATAGGTTTTTGTTCTCAGCAGATTTATTTAATAGATTAACAGATAAAATATTATTAAAATTAAAATATTTATTTATAGAGAGACAAATGTGATTAAATATAAAAGATAATTTAAGATTTCGTTATCCTTTTAATAGAAATTTTATTTATTGAAAATATAGTATTTAATTATTAAATTTATTTGCGAATGTAATTAAAACTAATATATGTGAAGATACTCCCTTACACATCTAAATATACTACTTTTTATTATTACAGTTAAGTAATTTTATTATGCTGGTATTCGATAGAATTTTTCAGGTTCACAGTAGCCTTGTTAATAGAGCACCAACCTCGTAATTGAAAGATTGTGGATTCGATACTGGAGCTAGCCGAAGACCGTCGTCTACACTAAATGTGACTGGTGTAAAGTAAAATTCAGTTTTGAAAAAGCTTTGAAAAGTCTCGTAAAAACTACATAAATGCTGAAAAATATTTTTTTTTTAAATCAAAATATTGTTGTAGTTAATTAAGGTATGAAGTTAGAATACTGAACATAATTATTAATAAAATTATCTTAAAAAAAAAAAAAAAAAAAAAAAAAAGTTATTTTTCGAGTAAATATTATTTAACAATATTATCATATAAAATGTCTAGATAAGAACAAATATTTGGTTCTCGGCGAAAATCTGCCACACTTTTATTAAAAATTTCTCCCTTATAATATTAGGAGAATATATTATGAACGCCATATGTTTAGAGTATTGGAGTATTGGAAAATTATCTTCATTATCTCGACAAATTTGATGAAGAAATCTTTAGATATTTACCATTGGAAATAATCCAAGACGAAGACGCGCCTATTCAAATACCGATCGAAATTTGCCGTCAAAATGCAATTTTTGAAGTAACAGGGAATTAAAAAGAAATTTTTCGAAACAGGATAATATATCATGTGGTAATTATGATGTCTAAATTCTTGTCAGGATAAAAACAGTTGCAAAATATTTCGAAGAAATAAAAATATCTTAAATACCAAGTTTTGTTATTACTTTAAAATGATAATAATAATATTAAACCATTATTTGTTTTAAATGAAAGATTTAAAGTATATGAAATAATAACTGACAAGAAAAAGATCTTGGATTTTTTCTAAACTTCAATTGGAGGTTTATTAAATTTATCATATTTTATACACCATACCTTTTAACATGGCTTTTTTCAATAGTATATTTATAGCTTTTTTAACAGTTTCAACATTACAATATTATTGTACCATAGCCTCCTTAACTAGATGCCTATCGCGTAGCTCGGAAACTAGGCAACAGTTGAAGTGGTAGACAGCGCCACCTAGTACAGATTATGGGATTTTTTTATTCAACTCAAACCAATATTTTAAAGAAGTGATACACGATATATGTAATCGACGTTTCTTCGAATCTATTCGCCTTTTATGTATATCACATCCCACTTTTATAAAGTTTTAGTGGCTGTTGAATAAAAAAATTGCGCAATCTGTACTAGGTGGCACTATCTACCGCTTCAACTGTTGCCTAGTTTCCGAGCTACGCGACAGGCATCTAGTTAAGGAGGCTATGATTGTACACACTAAAACCTTTTTGTAACACGTAAAACACAACAACATAACTCAAAGTCCTACAAAAGCCTTTTTGTTAGGTGAAACAAAAAATTACACCACATATAATTTATCTTCTATTTCTTTCCATCTTTCAGGTATTTCGCTAACACTTAAAACGCTATAACTTAAGACTATCGTAATTTTTTGTTTTATTTTACCTAGATTTTTTGGCTTTTAATTTGTTAAACGTTCTGACTCTTTATGTTTTCATTTATTATGTTTTATCTCTATGTTTAAGTAAAAAAAAAAAAAAAAAAACTTAATACGGAACACAAAGGTAGGTCTTGATGAAATATGGGCGGAAACATCCGTAACAAAGAAAAGGGAAAGGTGATGAACTGTGAGAGTTGCAAACTCATTTCTCATCTTCAAAAAATTAGTATCGCTGGGAAAACTAGTTAATTTCATAGCATTTATAGGAAGTTTAATGGAATTTATTTGATATCATGTTTCATTTCTACTGTTTAAATGTGTTAATAAATTTGATTTAATTTAACAGAGAAAACTGTATTTTATTTGCATAAATAAAGCACCAAAAACCGGCATAATAAATTTTTTACTAAGACTTTTTTTTTTTCCTGATAACATGTAGCATGCAATTCCAGATAGTCTTCATTTAACAATTTGATCACACCTTTCTCTATTATGCAGAAACTTCAATGTCAGACAGATTCTATGACACGCTATTAATAATTATTAATATAAATTTATAGAATTCATTCTATATTACCGTGACTTCAATCTTTTCAAACGTACAGATAAGCCAATGCGAATTTTCTATCACAAATCTAAATCATTTCCAATTACCATTAAAAAATAGATTAGTTATATATGATCGTACAGCTATTGCTGGTTTTGACATTATTTTTCAATCACATCTAATCAACCAAAATTTAGACTAAGTATCGAAAATCGTGTCCAATATCGCTTCAAAGAGACGCCTATAGATGGTGGAAGACTGTTTTGCAAATACTATGGGTTTTTTTTTAACATAACACTTTCTGTGTAAAATATTTACCCTTGCTTATCTTCAGAAAACTACCAAAAAAATTAGAAAATAATTCTGTTAAAAAGAACCTGTGACCAAAAATCATAATAGTTTTGTAGCTCTGCTATTTTATCTTTGAGTGATTCTGTAATTGGTATCTTTTACAGAACAATAAAATCCTGATGTTGTTTGGCATCAAACAAGCTATAATTCACAACTTGAAGACTTAAAAAACAAGGCAGATTCGACGCACAATAAATAAAATTATTATACACAAAGGATTATTTCTGGAGAATTCCATAAATCCAATCATAAGAACAATGCTCTGTCAAAAGGACCATTGGTACCCTTGTATACGGCGTGTTATTATTTTAATAGTATTGTCACGAAAATTGTTTTTGATAGTGAATATGTTTAAATTGAAAATAAAATCCTTACGAAAGTAAATAATTCATTATAATCTTTAAACATGTAATGGTGATTGAGACAAGATCAGCTAATACTATGGTTATTGTATCATTATTTTACAATCAGACAAGCGTGTATATACCAGTATGCCATAGACTGTTTTTGAGAAAAGACTATACAATTGCTGCTGGTTTTTAAAGTTTTTTTTTTTTTTTTTTTTTTTTTTTTTTTAAATCATTGCTATTTTTTTTAAGTTTTTGAAAAATAAGTATTTTATCTGGAGAAATTTCAAAAAAATTATAAAAGTTCCATGAACTTTCTTTCCTGTTTAAAAAAGGATAGGTATAGTTGAGAAAAAATTTCCCTAACATCAGTTTGATTTATAATTTTGGTTATTGAATCGTTAAATTAAGCTAACGGGTTTTTTAAAATGACTAGTTTTATTCAAAAATGACTAAGAAATAAGTTAATAGTTTTCTTAGTTCAAACATTTTATGAAATATTTACAAAATTAATCGAAAATAGAAAGCAAAATTAGTTGCATGACCAGTGGCTTTTTTATTCAGCAGTCACCAATAATTTTAAGAAGTGATTTTTAATGTACATAATCGACGATTAATCGTCTATATCAGAGGTGGCCAACCCGCGAGTTAACGGATCAAAAATTAATAAATACGGTCTAACTTTTGGAAGTGAAAATACCTCTCAATGATTATGATAGCTAAAGAACTGTTGTAATGAAATATTATTAGATCCATTATTCATTCTTTTTATTAAAGTTTTAATATACAGTCATAAATTTTTCATGATACCATTGTTAATTTATGAATGAAAATAATTTAATTGAATGTATTCTGCTCCGAATTTTCCCCTTCCCCTTCCCCGAAAAAACATATACATACATGAATTATATACTCACAAACATATATACACATATGCATATGTACAGTCATAAGATAATAATAATAATAATTTTCTTCCCCGACTAATTTCACCGTAAATTGTCAGCTAATTTACGGCGAATTTTGTCGGGGAAAAAAAAGGGGGGGGGGGGCTTTTTTATGACTGTATATACGGTGCGGCACAAAACGAATAAAATAGATTTCCAAAGTGTTTTGAGTTGGACAGGCCTGGTCTATAATGTCTATCAAACATCACTTCTCAAAATTATTGGTGACTATTAAATAAAAAAAGTCGCGCAATCTGGCGACACTATGCATAGCAGATAACGAAAGTGATTAATTGAATTCATTAATTCATTTTTGTCTATTACATATTTTCATTATAATGTTATTTCATCCCTAATAAATGTTCATATTTCAATTTGAAAACCGATTAAAGAATTAATGGAATAACATTTCTAAGGATATAAAAGACTTTGCTATCCTTTTCTTGAACATTAGATGATCGACCTTCGTTCTCCACGGCCTTTCAGCTCACGTATCACATGCCTATTATTTGAACAGATACGGTGACAGTTTTACGTGTCTATACATCATGTTAAGCTGTCGCCATTAGTTGAAAAAAAAAAAAAAATCATACGAAATCATTTTTACTAAAATTTTCATCTTTACATATTTTATAATATAATAAAAAACTTTTCAGTCAAAGGATTCTTTAATTTTTCATTTTGTCATTCCTTTTCTTTAAGCTTATTGCTTTAAACCTAAATTAGATTAACTGTAATAGTTTTTATTATAAATCAGTGATAAGAAAAAATATGTTATTAACAATTTTATTGTGACTGCCCATATGAAACTACACAGAAATTCATTAATATACATATTTTTTGTCCTGTTCTTTCTCCTTCAATTTTCACTTGAATGTTTATTATCTAAGTAACAATGTATAATAAATTATGTGTAAATTTTCTTATAAGATTAATAAAGTTATTCCTTGTCAAGTTTAATTTTTTTTATCATATATCATCGCTTTCATGAAAAGGAGACGTAACTAAAAAAAAAAAAAATGCGATTTTGAGTTACGATCCATATTATATGAATTCACAATTGCAATGTATAGTATCATGCATATATACCACCGCACTTTAGAACATAAAAAACGAGGGAAAATAGCTAAAAATCCATAGAAAAAGCATGGGATGAAAAAAAAAAAGAAAAACTCACAATGTTAAGTGTGTAAAAAAGGGAAAAAAAAAGTGGCTACCATCGAAAGGAATAAAAGGACAAAATTGACTAGAAAAAGACATCAAAGAGCAGCATGGGTGGCTTGGGTCATCGTCAAGGTTTTAATACATCTCGCTTATTATGTGACACATATACATAATAAATATTTTAAAAACAGTCAGTAGTTTATAAATTTCAAACATTTTAAGAACAACCTTGAAACAAAGATAAATTTAATACTACAGTGTAAATAATCAATAATTAAAAATCATTTGCAATTTTCGTCTCAAACTTCATATTAAAAGAATAATATCTTAAAAGATTAATTTAAGTTATTAATTGTAATAA
This sequence comes from Salticus scenicus, assembly GCA_963930645.1. Classification (NCBI taxonomy): domain Eukaryota; kingdom Metazoa; phylum Arthropoda; class Arachnida; order Araneae; family Salticidae; genus Salticus; species Salticus scenicus. Next base: position 6,070,619 of record OZ005649.1, on the reverse strand, counting down.
AACTAACCACTACCAGTCAAAAAGATTAATTTATAAAAACGACAAATATATATATATATATAAAGTTTTCACGACTAGATTTCATGATATCATGGTCCAGAATTCAATGTGATTTTCCAAATTCTTTGAAGAACTTTTCTTTTTATTACCAGAAAAAGTCTCACCGTCGGTCTTCGAAAGGGAATTAATTAATTGTCAGCATTTCGTATTCGAATTACGGAATAATGGTAGAATGGATTGTTTCATTCAATTTATTTCGAGCAGCTTCAGAAGTATTAAAAGTGTAATTTTTTTTCTCTTTATTTTGTTGCGCTGCATCATCATTTATTGATTTTAATAAGCTTTTTTAATCCTTTTATTTCATTTTTTTTTCTTTTGCTTTGTTGCATCATTTATTATTTACATATTTTTTTGTGGAGGCATTATGTGTTTTATTTATTCATTTTTTTTTTTAATAAAGATTTCCTATAACATCGTTAAAGGGGAAAAAAAAAAATGAATGAATGAAAAAAGAAAGAAAAACTTCTATATTTTAGTTTGTTTTACTCTTTCCACATTGCATTTATTACTGTTAGTGAATATATAGTACTGACAATTGATATGAAATTATTTTTTAAGTGTACATGTGAAAATAATAAAGAAAATACGGAATGTTCCATTTTTCTCGAAATTTGTGCAGTTTTCCTGATCCTCAATTTTTATTTTTAGGAAGAAAGAAAAAAAAAAAAAAAAATGCACATATGATAGTACTATATCAGTATCAAACCATTTGAAATTTTCTTCACTGGAGAAATTCAATAAATTAAAATTCTCTCCTAAACAGAATTTAATTTTGGAAGAGAGTAATTCTTCTTTTTTTCTCTATAAAAAAAAAAAAAAAAAAAAAAAAAACTTTGTTGTTTATTTTGCTTTATTTAAGGTAGTCTATCGTAACACATTGAGGTTTTTTTGTGGTATGAAAAAATAGTTCTAAAAACTATAGTTGTAGTATATTGTTGTACAGACACATGATTCCTTTTATTAATAATATGGATTAATAATAATCACTAGCAAAATTTTATTTTATTTTGAAGAAAAGGGTAAAGGATTTTTTAATCATGTTAATAAGTAAACTTTAATTGTTAAAACTTGTTGCAAAAAGCTACTTTAAAATAATTATGAAATTCGGTTGAAATCTTTTAATCCAACTGTAAATATGGGAGAGATAAATATACAACTGTATTTTTTTTTTTTTTTTAAGAAAACTATTCCACAAAATGATGTTGAAGGAACATATTAATGATTAACCGTATATTTTTAACTGAATGTACCAATGGGAGTATATTCGTTAAAAAAAAAAAAAAAAAAAAAAAACATTAAAAAGTATTTCTGCATAAAATGTACATTATATATATATATATATATATATCCTCTGTTGTCAGTGGTTTAATACATGGCAATACTATTTTAAATTCAGTTTCAACAATAATAAAGACTTTAATGTATCAAAATACTCTTAAATTCAGAAAATATTTGCATTTATCATATATGAATAAAAGAAAATATGCAAAAGACGTTTTTCTCCCTTGTTCCGAATATTTCAAATCTATCTTTAAAAATATTCTTCGAGAGTTTTGAAAACTAAAACTTGAAGATGCATAAATCATTTACCTAGAATTGCAAAAGCATGGAAAATTTAAAAAGCCCATACATTTTAGAGCCCATATATGATTAAAAAAAAATATTTAAATTCAACAAACATAACGATTTGTTGAATTGAAAAGCTGAAGTCTATACGAAAGGAGAATTTCTGTTATATATGTTTATGCAAACATTTAAAACATATTAGATATATTCTGTAATATATCTAGTATGTTTTAGATGTTTGCACAAACATTTTTCACTATTTCGTAAAAACTTTTAAGGTTTGATCCTTAACATTTTTTATTACACATAAAACTTCTTTTCAACATCCAAATTAATCTTTGATTATTTATTTATTTATTTATTTTACATTCTCTTACACGTATGGATCGTTCATTGTAAAAGTGAATTATCTACTTGGAAATTTATTTTGAAATAACGAGCTTTTTTTTAAATTTATGTATAGGGATAAAAAGTCAAGATTCAGTAAGTGTTATCGATTTTTTTGTTTAATACAAATCATAGTTATAAGAATTTATAAATTATATTAAAAATAATTTGAAGTAACTTAGAAACTTTATTTTTATATTGAATATTTAGAAATTTTAGTTTTCTGAGTAAAACATGTAATGCCATTTATGAGATTTTAATGCAATTATTGGAGTTTTTACTTTCCGATCACTACAGTGAGGAAAGTATTGTAATCATGTCAAAAATCCGAATTTGAGATTTTGATGTTTCTATACGTTTCGAGGTCCCCTGAGTCCGTTTTCACTATTTTTACGAGGATGCATGTATGTGTGTGTGTATGTGCGTGTATACGTGTGTGTATGTGCGTGTATGTGTGTGTGTATGTCTGTGTGTGTATGAGTGTGAGTGAACACGCTAGAGTCTAAACGCTTCGCTCGAATGAGCTGTAAGTTGGTACGCATGTTGCAAGTCACCGTAGCACGAACCCTATTAATTTTGAGGAATCTAGCATTTATAGTTTTTTTACAGGGATACAAAGAAAAATTCTTTATCATTATGGCCTATGGGACCAAAATCTTAAAAGTGCGATAGCATTTAAACGCCTTATTCAATTGAGCAAAAAATTTATACAAGTATTATAGGTCACAGATACTCAATCTGTATAGATTTTGGAGAATCTAGCCCTTATAGTGTTTTTACAGGGACACAAAGAAAAATTTCTTTATCATTATGGCCTATGGGGCCAAATTTTTAAAAGTGTGATAGCGTCTAAACGCCTTATTAATCTGAGCAAAAAATTTTTACGCATGTTATAGGTCACAATTGCATCAACTGTATAGATTTTGATGAATTTAGCACTTACAGTTTTTTTTACAGTGACAGAAAGAAAAATTCTTTATCATTATGGCCTATGGGACCAAATTTTTAAAAGTGCGATAGCAACTAAACGCCTTATTTAATTGAGCTGAAAATTTATATGAATATTATAAATCACTGTTGCACTGCATTTTAGTGAATCTAGCATTTATAGGTTTTTACAGGGACACAACGAAAAATTCTTTATCATTATGATCTATGGGCTCAAAGTTCAGTAGCGTTCAATAAAACATCGTGTAATATATGGAGAAAAATACTTAAACACTCTGATAAGTTTTTCTCCTATTTGTTTGTTTAACAACTCTACTTTCTTTACTTTATCTACAGAACTGTTAATTACTCAATGCTCGACAAGTCGAGTGGAGTCACTCCAGATTTTTTCTTTTTTATAATGAAAGATGTGACAAAATGTGATACAATTAAGCAAAAGAATATATATTTAAAAAATATGGAGTTACACTATTTTTACAGTGAGCCGTCCATATAATGTTACTACAAAAAGTATTATCTTTTGGTCAATTTTTTTTTAATTGAAGTTTTTATATATTTACAAGTTTTGTGGAACCCCTGAATCAGAATGTTAGGTTCTTAAACCGAATATGAAAATTAATTCCAGGGAATTTATTAATTTAATCACGAGAACAATGTCAGTAGACCAATCATGCCAACAGAATCCATCACTCGAATCGCAAGCAAAATAGTAAACGTAATACGAAATATCGTTATCCAAATTGCATTGAGCAGTTAATGAGCTTAAGTTTAAAATAAAAGCTTTATAATTTAAAAAATTCATTACAATCCTCAAACATTCAGTTAGATCATGTAGTAATCTGGTACACAGTATCATTGTTTAACCATCGAAAAAACACACATCTACCTATATGTCACAAATCGTTTTACGCTGGTAAACTTTTGAATAATCTATTTAAAAAAAAACTTTTAAAACCCAAATTCTTATTATAGCGTATCGTATAAAATTTTTCGAAGTTAGAATAAAATTTAATTTGAAAAAAAAAAAAAAAAAAAAAAAAAAAAAGTAACTTTTTTGTTTATTAACCAAAATTGGGGAAATTCGAACTGTGTTAAGAAAAGGGAAATTATTTCTTAAAATTCACAACAGATGGCAGAACCACACGATTGCCTGTACGTTTTGTGATTTTATTTTCTGATTAAGGGCCAATATCTGCAATTTAATTATTCGTTTGGGGCATCTTTTTATTATTATTTTAGTTTATTATTATTTTTTTATATTATAACTTAACATTTTACGTATTTGGTTAATGTTTATGTGTTTTTCCTAATCATTTTTATTATGTATTGTTAATTGTTTCATTGACATGTTAGTGAATATTCCGCCTAATAGAGGGCGCTTGTAGTCTACAAATAACCCCTTTTCGCTTCTAAAAAGAGATGTAAGAAAAAGGCTTCTTAAAAAAAATTCTTCAAAAATTCTTAGGATACTATGTAATCAACGAAAAATTTTCTTTTATCAATTGACATCTTTTCTACTAATTGTCTGCAAAAATTAATACTCCAGGATATCGAACGCGGGACCACCGAATTACTAACATGGCGCTCTAAACACCTGAGTCACGGAGAGACAGATAAAAGAGCTTGTATTTACCTTAAAATAGAGGCGCATTTTTTATTTGGTTGAGATTCACAAACATACCGTAGTGAATGACAGTAAGTACACACGAATTTGGAAAAAAAGACTATAGATGGACTTCTTATGATTTTTTTTTTTTTTTTTTTTTTTTTACAACTTCGTGGAATCAACAAATAATTCGCAAATAAGTATTTCCTCTAAAGAAATTTTAAAAATTTCATAACTTTTTCTGTTTTAGGAAAAGATAGAGTTAAGAAATTTTTTTCATAATAATTTTGATTTATAACTTTGATTACACAGGTCGGCATGTAACAGTTTGATTTCATAATTTTGGCTGATCTTTATATTTTTTGGTGTGCTGATACCAAAAATGAAGTCAGTTTTTCTCTATCACGTATAGATTTTTGTCTATACAGGATACCTACCTATACAGTTTCTTCTATTAATCTTCCACCAACATAATTATATGATAAGATTTATAGTATATTTCCATGATTAATTAATCACAGAGATGGAACACAAGCGCAGAATTCCTAACGGTATTTGCTTAACAAATTTCTCTACCCATAATATCGTTGATTTAAGAAGTAGAAAGTTTTGTTACACTGATAGTGGTATAAATTCGGTACCCGTGTTCCATCCCTGTAATCATGGATACCTATATTACAACTGCGCAGCACTAGTGTGACGTAAAACCATACCAACCAACCTATTGTTATGATGTTATATGTCAGAAATCTTGTTGTTAAACACCCAGTATTGACAAAAATCTATACGTGATAGAGGAAAATGGGCTGAATTTTCGATTTCAGTATAGCAAAAAACATAAAGGTCAGCTGAAATTATCAAATCAAATTTTGTCAACTTCATTTTTGTAGGCATGTGTTATTGAAAAAAAAAAATTTTAACATTTGGTCTGTGTGTCTGTTATGAGTACAATTCAAGAAAAAAAATGTTAACAATGACTCGAAATTCAGTATTCTAAAATTTTATCATATGGAGAGGCTGCTTGATTATTATTACTATTATTAATATTCTTAAGGAATCATTCAGAAAATATTTACATTCAACAAACACAGCGATTTGTTTAGTTGAAAAACTGTGGCAACATACACCAGAAAATTTTTATGATATACGCGTTTTTTTTTTTTTTTAATACGGTGTTGGAAAAAAACGGTAAAGGATAAATAATATTTTACCGTATTCAATAATATAAAAAGATTTTTCTTTTTAATGATCTTTGAAAATTAAACACATTAGACTATGTTTCATAAAATAAAAAAAGTTCAAAGTTAAAGCTATCAGTGAAAATATATATATATATATATATATATATTCAGGGTTAATGTGTACGTTACGGTCCAAATTACACGTAATTTACATTTAATTGGTTTTGCGTTTCGGTTGGATGTTTTTGGTAGGATATGATTTTAAGGATTGACTACACTATATGTTGATTAGTACCATCAATGATTAATGGAAATGCTATACAGGTAATAAAGTAATTTCTCGAAAGAAATATCAGGTATATCAGATTACGCTGCTTAGAAACATTCTTTCCACTAAAATTATGAATTTTTGCTGTAAAATTATTATGTTTTATTTATTATTATTTTTCTTTTATAGCTACCAATAATAATATAATGAAAATGTGTAGTATTTTACAAATATGCTAATGAAGAATATGAAATGAAGTTCTTTTTTTTTTCTCTCAAGCTTTAGAAATAAAAAGTATACCATTTTTTTTTTTTTTTTTTAAATATCTTTTCTCTATATTTATTGCTTTTCAATGCATATGGTGTTACACTTTTTTTTTTTTTTAGGACTGAGGACTATTAGTCTCAATCTGGGATTTTTGCGTTGTCGTTTTCGATAGTTGGACATTTGTCGAAATCATTTTTAGATAGTTGGACATTTATCGAAACCTAAAATTTAGCGAAAATATAATTGAATAATTTGAAAGCGATGTAATAATTTGAAGAAACAAAAAACTAATAGTCCTCCGTCCTAAACTAAATTCTGCTTTTGCCAGAATTTCATCAAAATCTTTTTTTTTTTTTAAGAAACAGAAAAGAAAATTTATAATAATCAGTATCGTTACAAACGATATAGAAAAAGTTTTTTTTTTTTTTTTTTTTAATAATTTTTAATTAAGAAATATAAAGTGCGCGAGCAATATGAAATAAAAATAAGTACAACAATGAATTTAATGATTTAATTTTCGTTGAAAGAAATAGTTTGTTCGTTCGGTGCAACTTGCACATTAGTCACGTGAGGTACAACTTTCACATTAGTCCCCTTTAAATATAGTGACCAGCGAAGCTGGCAAAGCATTCGTTGATTCACTACCTTAATTAATTTCACATTCCGTCATTTTTTTTTTTTTTTTTTTTTTTTATGAAAAATAAACGCTATTTATATCAGCGTATACAGTTGCGCTCATCAGTGCCTGACTCTCTCACGCTTAAAAAGGCTTAAGATATTTCTTTGGACACTGTCTGTGTGTGAACGCAAGTTGCCACCTCATTTTCATACTTTAGTTAATTTTAAAAAATCTAATTGTGTGATCGATAAGCTGTTTAATCCGACGGATTCAGAAAAATCGCCCCTTTCATTGGGTACCTTATTTGTAACGAATTTCTGATCAGAATTTTTTATATTATTTAAAATATTTAAATAAACATAGCTTTAAAATAGACATTTAAATTTTTTTAATTGTTGTCAACCTTTTTTTTTCAGCATAAAATAAAATATGCTTTCACGTAAGAAATAAAAAATAAACATAAATAAATAAATAAATAAAATATTAAATTTGCGTATATATGACGTCGTGATGATCTAAAAAATGTCGTCTATAAAATAATAATAATAAATTTAAATTTTAAAGGTAACGAAGAGATAAATAAAGTCGCCCTACAACTAACTAGCATATATATATATATATATATAAGAAAGGGAATAAATTGGGAGAAAGTAAATTTTATGAATCTGTTCATGGGAAAGATTATAAAAGGTAATTTAAAAACATTTTTTTTTTTCTCTTTTTTTTTTTTTTTTTTTTTTTTTTTACGTTTTTTAATGTTATTTTTTATTAAATGTTTATTTGTGAATTACTACCATCATTAAGTAAAATATTTTTAACATAAAAAAAAAGTCATTATGGATATTTTTATTATTATTTATTTATTTATTTATTTTAGAATTGAAATTGCAGAAATCGTCAATATAATTATTTAAAAAAGGTTTTGAATATTCATCAATTTGCTTTTTCAGTGCAGTCTCTGCAGTTTATTACATAATGGCAATGTTATTTTGTTATCAAGCAAATAAATAAATAATAAAATTTAATTAAAAAAAAATGCATATTAAAAAATCACATTCTTATGGAAACCCTCAATTATTTTGACTGTTAAATCACTGTTTCTTATAATTTAAACAATTTTAAGAGACATCTGGACTAAACGCGTTTATTTATTTATTTATTTTCGGTTAAAACAACAGATTTTTCTAAGTGTATTTACGTATTTAAATTAGTTGTATTGCTACTCTTTAATTATACATATTATTAATTTTTATTTAATTCTTCTTTTCTAAGATTTAGAATATTCTGTACGATGAAATAAAAAATTATTTTTAAATATATTTGTGCTGTCGAATTAATATTTTTTAACACATAATTTGTATTACATTAGATCGGTAAGTGATGTTTTCTTAAAATTCATTATTGTCTATTTATGGTGATATTCAAAATATAGGGAGGAAAAAATCTCTTTGAAATAGATTGTGTAATTTGAAATTTCTTTCATACATAATTCGCATAAAACATGAAAGTGATTCTTTATAAAAACTCATTATTGTCTATTTGTTAATAGAATTTTTTTATATGTTATTTAGAATACCTTTTATGCGAGAGAGAAAACAAAAATAATTCCCTTTGAGATAGATTTGTGCCGTCAAACTTGAAAATTATTTCACTCATAATTTGTATTACGTTAAGTCCGAAACTCCTTCTAGAAACGCATTATTATACGTTTGTTAATAAATTTTTTTATTAATGTTATTTAGAACACCTTTATATGAAAAAAATATATATACTACTAATAATAATAATAATAGCTTTGAAATAGATTTGTTTTATACTGTGAAACTTGAAATTTCTTTCACACGTAATTTGTATTATGTTAAATCCGAAACTAATTCTTTCTCGGAACTCATTATTATTTATTTGTTAATGCTATTTATGTAGAACATATTCTATGAGAAAAAAAAATCTTCATGGAACATATTTATAAACTGTCAAATTCGAAATTTCTTTCATGCATAATTTGTATTATATCTGAAAAGGATTCTTTCATAGAAACTCTCTATTGTCTATTTTCTAACGGGAAAGAAAACTGTACAGTTTTAATAATCCAAAAAATGACTCACCCAATGTTTTGTTCAGCCAGTCTGCCAGATCTTCTTTCAGTGGTATCAGGTGTTGTTCTTGTTTCATGGCGATTTTCATTTGTAAAGCGTCTACTTCTTCTTGCGTCATTCCGGTACACTTTCGACTCCAAGTGGCCATTACTCGCACTAATTGAAGAAAATGGTATCGCGTACCACTGAAACAGGCGTCATGTTTGTCACTTATGCGTGTACAGATGTGAAAATGTAGTTCTTAAATTTGACATAAACATTAGGCAGGCGTAATTAGATGTTTATATGAAAATGCCGTGTTATCCAACTACATGATCTCCTGGTTAAGCTGTTTATATTTCACCTGACCATCTGAAAAGAAAAAGAAATATTTAGTACAGAATTGTATATATGGATCTTTATATAAAATAGCTAAAATTGTAATAAATAAAACTTTATTTACCATTTAAAATAGATAATTTTAAAAATGATAATTTGCGTCAGTAAATAAAAAAAAAAAAGGCTATAGAATTTAACTTTTTTAAATGCTACAAATTCTTTATGAAAAATTAATTTTACCAAGAAGATATCTATTAATTCTTGCTGGTATTAAACAATTGGAATCTATAAGTTCTGAGTCATTTGTTTAAAAAAGATTTAATTAATTTATTTTCCCTATTACCACTTCCTATAATTGGGTTGGGACATAATTATATTCTTTAAAGTGATGGTGGACATTTAAAATTGTTCTTTAGTGGTGGACATTAAAATCGTTCTGTGAAATACTCTCTTAGCGGTATAAAAATTTGTATATATATAAATCTATATTAATATTTCAAGAAAACTAATGAAATAAATAAAAAAAAAATTCAAAATTTTGATTAATTATTATTTTTTTTTTTTTCATGTTCCATATGGTTTTTAATTTTTTGCATTATTATAGTTTATAAATATATTCTAAACATAAAAATATTTATACATTACTCTGAGGATTTATTGATAAGTTTTAGTTTTTTTTTTTTTTTTTTCAATATTTTTATATTTAAATGCAGATATTTCCACGGAAACTTTAAATATTCAAACATAAAAAAAAAAAAAAAAAAAGAAAAAAAATTATCAATCAGTCCACAAAGTATTGCATAAATATGTTTAGAATAATTTGATAAACTATAATAATGTAAAATGGAGGAAGAAGTTTAAAATTTTAACTTTAATAAATAAATAAATAAAATTTTGAACTTAATATTTTTTTTTATTTTAATAGTTTTTGAAAAATTTTAATACATTTAATATTTATGCATTTTAGTGCTCATATAGGCCAACTTTCCTAACAGTAAGAATATAATTTCAAAGAACGATTTTCAATGACCGCTGTCCCTTTAGAGACATATATTACTTACAAAAGACATTTTTACCGGCTACAGAAAAGACAACAACATATGAAATTATGATTTTCGCAGAATTTTTAAGGCTATTCATTAGCAAAAATCAAGGCATTTCCAAATTAAGTAACTAAAAATGACATCACAAAAGATCATCATTATGTAAATGATTTTAAAGGAATATAAATGTTATTATAATCTCTGTTTTGTAAAGACACAACAAAGCGTTGCTTGAATCCACTTGAATCTAGGGCTAGAAATTTTAGGAAAAGATTCTCAGAATCTTTTCAATTATAGGATAATGAGTTGAACATTGAATACCCAATTGTTCTTGAGGGAGAGACTACGATGATCGTTGATAATGGTGAACAAATTAAGGTGATACAAATTTCCATTCGAAAACATGGAAAATTGTTTGAAAATTTTCAAATAACATCAAGATCAATCTTCATGAAGAAGGCTTTCAACGATCTCCTTCTTGAACGATCCTTAAAAGTTTATTAGAAATTTGAAAATACCAATTTTTAAATATGATGTGAAAAGAGAAGAAGGTAAGAAACATCTAACAACAGTTATATATATATATATATATATAATAATAGCAATAATAATAATAATTTTACACTACGTATAAATGCGTACACTGAGAAAAAATTCTGTAACTGACATCTAGAATCTAAATTGTGGCTCTAGAAGAAATAGTTCCATGTCATCCTTATAATTTCTAGTCCCCTTGGAAAGCGATTTCTAGAAGCCCCTATTGGAATTCTAGAGCGTTTGCCTATTTTCTCGAGGGCAAAGTTATTTAAAAATCTCTGCAAATAAATGAGACTACAAGAGGCGAGTTTCTGCAACCATAATCTTGGTTTATTACCCAATTCTAGAATATCAAGCAAGAATTTCTCGCAATATAAATGATTCAGAATATTGTTTCACCATCTAGACATGTGTACACTAGAAATTCTCATCTATTCAGTTTATTGGTGTCCCTTATGCGCATAGCTCGGATATATATATTTCTAGTTAAGGGATTTAAAAAATGGCCACTTATTCATTCTAGAGGAAGGCGGTGTATTTTTTTCCTCAGTGTAATGCTTTTTATTGAACTTTAAATTTTTTTATAAGGTTTATTCTCAATAGCGCATCTGGTAGCTGATTGGTTAAAACCCTGTCTTTCAGTTTACTAGGTTGTGGACTCGAATCCAGGTTAAGATATGGATGTTTTTAATGGATATGAGTCCATTTTAAGCCATAGGATTCGGTCTAATGCTACTTAATTTGCAAAAAATGACCGTAGAGTGTCATCTTCCAAAATTCTGTTTTTATCTAAAAAATAATGAAAATATTTTGAAAACGTTTTGGCCAAAAGTTTGGACAAGTTTTATACCCCATTACCCCTAGTTTCTGCATCTCGATTATCCGTACTTCGATGATTATTGTATATTTTTTGCATTAATAAAACGAAAGTAATTTATGTGCCTTCTATATATTCTACTTCATTTTTATTTGTAACTCAGTTTCTTGAAAAAATTTACTCGTACCACTGAAAAAGATTGAAAAATGGCACCTTTTTGTAATAGTGTGAGTGTATGTGTATAAATGGGGACTGAAAAAAACATATCCACAAAATGTATGATTTTAATCATTCGAAATATATTAGTAATAATACATTCTATTTCTCACATAAATACAGATAGGCTTAGATGATAATTAGTTACAAAAAGAAATTAAAGCAAGTTAATTAAACATGCCAGCGATAAATGATGTTTCAATTTTGCTGGTAGTTTGTAAATAAGCAGTGTAAAACTTTTCAAAACGTACCAAAAATTTACAAATATTTAGTGTAATGATAAATATCACATGAAATGGACAGATGCAAATCTTAGCATGTGATAGGGATAGTATTTTATTAACAATACGAGAAATCAGACGATCTTGGTATCTTTTTAACGTGAATTAACCTTATAAATAAAATGGTCGAAGTATTATACATGGCATATTGAAAATGTTGAATAAGACATTCATTATCATGTGACAGAAATTATTATAGAAAACTTAATTATTGCTCTCCTAATTATCCCGTCACGTCTGATGGACATTTTAAAGAATGAATACAGTTTTAATAAATACTATTATTTTGTCTGCTTTCTGAATTCTTTTATGCTATAATTATAAACTGTTGAAAAGGCTGAAGCACCAGCTGTCAGTGGAAGTTCGATAGCTGTTGTGCAAAACATCTTTATTATCAAGTTAAATATATATATATATACATGCGTTATACAATCTTGCAACACTGTGTGTATATATATATATAATGTAGAAAAATGTAGAAAATAAATTTCATAAAATACTGCTATATCTAGGCAGTATTAATGACAATTATAGAAGCAGTGCAATAGAAAATAAGTTTTTTCTGTAACAATGGTATATGAAATCATAGGCAAATAATTTACTTTTTATTTAAAGAGCGCTAGGCTATGTGGTTTATTTTTTAGAAGCGATATGCATGGCGAAATACAACAAAAGTGTCATTTGAGAACCAACCACTTGAAGTTTACTTCTATCGAGCAATTTATAAATTAAATTTCAATCCTAAATATAATTTTATTTCAATGACAAACCTTTTTAAAATTTTATTTGGATGTACCAAGAATGCTGCTGTATTACAAGTAATCTACCGCAAAAGAGTAATGACACTTTTATTATTTTCTTTTTACAGTAACTCCTTTTCTGTTGTCCTTCAAAATTTAAAATGTACCACGAGGAAAACAACAATAAAGTATAGATGAAACGCTTAAGCTATTTATATTTTTTCAAAATTAAGTAACAATACAAATTTTAGGTTACGATAATAGCTGCTAGGCAACATAATTTAATATCGATGCATAATATAATTTTCTAATAATAATTTAATATACAATAATAATGTAATCTAATCTAATAATAATAATATGGTAATTTAATAATTTAATAATTTAATAATATTTGTAGATACCTTTGAATGTTTTACTTTTTAAAAAATATCAGTGTTTTTTAATAAAATATTATATATATTAAAAAAAAAATATTTCATAATAAAATGCTTAAATTTTTTAATAATATTAAAAAATGTCTGTATTTTCTTTTTTAAATAAAATATAATAATAATAATAAAGAAAGATAAACTGCACATTAAAAATAATAATTAAAAATTCTGTCTCAAAGAGAATTTAATTTTAAATTAAAATGTAGAACGCTTTGCTTCTTATTTTATTTTTATTGCTTTTATTGCTTTATTTATTTATTTATTGTTATTATTATTGTTATCTCTAATCAATTACAAACAATTTATTTTAAGTTACAAAAGAAAAATCGTTTTCTATTGATATATTTCTTCTTAAAAAAAAAAAAAAAAAAATCGAAAAACCCACTTTTTTTTATTTTCCGCTGCTAAAAATAATGTATCACATAAAAAAAAAAAAAAAAAAACCTATCAAAAGACTAAGTTTTCAGTCACTCGATACGTGCGTAGTATTACCTATTTTCTTATGTGTACGCCAAAAAAAAAAAAAAAATAAAAATAAAAATAAAATAAAAATAAATAAATTACCGCTGTTTATATGAAAGAATGAAATATTTTGTATATAGTGTTATTATTATTTGAAAGGTTGATAAAGATTAAACAGGTCACGCAATATAATCCTCACTTTATAAAGCACCATATTGCTTTTATCAGGCATGAAAATTCATTCGTAAAATATAAATATTCCGAAAAAAATCACCGGCTGGATTTCAGTTCGCAGTAGTGCATAATGTTTTATGTATTCGTAGAAGAAGAATTAAATTACATTGTTTTTTGGTCTTCACACATCCAACGTGACCTGTTTTTTCAAAAAAAAAAAAAAAAAAAAAAAAAAAAATGTGTTGTTGAAAACAAGTGGCGCAGCGAGGGAAAGGAAAGTAAACCTCAGGCATATGTACTAAATTCAAGGAATCAAAATGTAAATGGAAGAGATAATATTAATAAAACAATAGAATAAACTAGAAATAGTCCATTATAATCATTCAAAATTGTTGTTTATGTCAATTTTTTTTATTCTTCATTTTTACAGTGACAAGATTTAAAATTTGGTTGAAAGTGATTTTCAGTTATGAAAAAAAGGCTATAGGAATCGGCGAGGGCACTTTTTTTTTTTTTTTTTTTTTTTTTTTTTTTTTTTTTAATGCTTAAAATAAATAAATAAATAAATAAATAAATGAAAATTAAAAAAAATAGAAATTGTTTTTAGTAGTTATCTTCGATTAAATAATATGAAAAATGCTTTATAAAAATAGTGGCTAAGTCGAATTTTATTTTGTTAAGCATTTAGATAAATCAAGACGATTGATGTTTTAGGCTAAAATAAATATTATTTATTATATAACTATGTAAAATATATATTCATAAAACCTTATTAAAATTAATAAAATTTACTAAAATTACAATTTTTTCATTTGCGTGAAATAGAATAATAAATATATTATTTTGTGTAAAAAGTAAATAACTAGTAAATAAAATAAACGAAAACAGGAATAGCTGTCATTTGGAATACCTTTATTCTAAAAGAAACAATTAATTTATAAGCTTTCTGTAAATTTACAATATTAGTGATAAATTTTAGAAATATATTTTCATAACAATACTATAGATTATTTTTATCAAGATAAATGCCGGCATATTTTTTAAAAATTATCTGCCTTCAAACTTTCATACTACAATTACACTGTTAATACCTATGTAAATGTATTCAAATTATTTTTAACAAATCATAGTTTCGGAAAATGAAAAATCTTTATATAGAGAGAAAAATCAACGATCTTTTATTTTAATAGGTAAAAAGTGTTTAAAAATTGTTAAGTAAGCGGATTAAAAGCTGTCAATGATATTAATAATTAAATAAACATTAATGAAATCAATATGACAATCATAAGCATTTTAAAAGCAAAAATTGTATCATAATTAATCATTCAGTTAATTATGATGCATATTTTGCTCCATTTATGTGCAAAATATGTGTCATCATTTGCATTTATCAGTAAATTTATAAAGAAGAAACGAAAAAATTGTAAAAGATAAGAAAATTGAATATGTTATCGTCTGTGTTATTAGTAAAATTATATTGCATGTATAAAATGTGAATTCTGGATGTGTGTATGAAAGATAAATAAAATTGTTATATCATGTTATCTATAATGTAAACAATCTGTAAGCTGATTGTTTGTTTGCCCGGATTTTTCCTTCGCAAAACAAAACTACACCGTTCAACCGACCGCCACGAAAACTGAATCTAGCTAAAGGCGTATTTTTTAGTTCAATCGAAAAATCAGATCAACAATATTAAATAAAACCTGATTTTAACTTTAATATGATTAAAAAGAAAGAAAGATACCAAAATAAACAAATAAGAAACGCATTTATTATTATTTTTTTTTCTCCTCAAATAAAATATCATTAATTTTGCGTGAATAGTAATAAAAAAAAAAAAAAAAAAAAATAGAGAGAGAGAGAGAGAGAGAAAAGAAAGAAAGAAAACTTGGTTACTCTCCAAAAATACTTTTTAATCAGGAATTCACGTGTAAATAAGATATTTGTCATTAGTTTAAAACTTTTATATAATTAAGCGGTACTTCGTTTCTAAAAAAAAAAAAAAATAAAAATAAATAAATAAATAATTGATACTTTATGCGTAACTTATAATGTTCTTTTATGTCCTCACCATAATTTTAAATAATTATGATTTATATATATATATATATATATATATATATTTGTATGGGACAGCTTTAGCATCGGACCCTTTTGGCGAAATTTAAAGTTTGGCACCGAAGTAGCTCGGACGTCCCCCGCCAAGGTCTTTAGTTACGTAATTACGATAGTCCATTTCAGTTCATCGTAAAAATGGCCAAAAATATTTAAAGTCACCAAGAGAGTTCCATACTAAAGCTATGCTTTTTGTAATATTTTCTGTTACTTCAGGAAATGCTTCATGCATTTCTTTTTCCGTTTTACACCTTTATTCAGTTATTTCATTCATTTCAAAATTCTATAAACACTACTTCAACCTGGGTAACTCCGGGTAGACCTGCTAGTTAATAAATAAAAGTAAAATAACAAATGTAAATCTGTAATGAAACTTGATCATAATAATATATTACCATTATATAAACAGAATGTTTTTTTAACTTTTCTCGTATTTACTCCCCTTATTTTTTTTTCTTACTTTTTTTTTTAATACTGAACATTGTACACTTAACCACAGTATGTACATTTTTTAAATACATTGTTTAACATAAATTTTACGAAAATTTTCAAAGTAAAAATATATAAATGTATTATCTATAATAATAATAAAATTATAATGTCAAACACAATAATGAAAATTTAATAAATATCTACAATAAAGTCTAGATATTTTCTCTCCAAATAAAGCTAAAGGAAGAAATACCAATAAGAAAATGTATATTTTTATTATTTGATACCTAGAATATTTTTTTTTTTATTTAATATGTTTAAACAAATATACTTATATATTGATGAAATAAATAACTGTAGATTTAATAGTAAAGATTCAATAGAATTCTAGGCCTAAATAACTGAATATATTAGTCATTTAATATATTATAATTTAAAAGTGTCTTTAAAATATGTCATTTTCTTTCGTTAAAATAATTTATCTTTTGGGTGAAATATCTAAAAACTCATTCTATGTATTTACTTCCCATACATTATTCATCATACATCTATTATGTATAAGCAATTTTTATGTTCGACTTTATCAATGATGTATAATAATAACAATAATTATTATTATTTCTTCCCAATTTTTCCTTATCTATCAATAAAATTCAAAAGTCCTTATATTAAATATATATCTGTCACAAGTTTATTAAAATATATATATATATATATATATATATATATATATATATATATATATATATATATACCATTTAACTGTCAGATTAAGACGTATTATTTAGAATCAAATGTTGGTTGGTTGGTTGGTTGAGTTTTTACGTCGCCGCACTAGGGCTGCGCAGTAGAATCAAAGGAAATAGCAAATAAAATTTCCAATATAAATCTAAAAGAATTTTAAACTGAATGAGATAAAAATTTCAATTCTAAAATGACATTTATTAAAAGAGTAAATGCATTAAATCTAAACAATTTTTTTTTTATTTTTTTATTTTTTTATGTTGGGACTGAAAAACGTTTACAGGCAAGTGCTTTAATTGAGCAACTGGTCAGTTACACAGGTTGGTATCGCTATAACGTTCACCATCGTCTACACTATCTATAGATTCTGATTATTTTAACAAATAAAAAATAAGTATGAGTAAATATAATGACAGAAGAATTGGGTATTTTAATGTATCTCGGTCCTAAGTAAGCCAACAAGGAAAATTTATGTTCATAATAATAATGTAGTTTGCTATTTAATGTATATGCATGTACACTAGATCGCTGGCAATCAACTGTGGTTAGCTTTGAACACACTGTTCATCAGCTGCCGATTTTACAACTTAATGATGGGCCCACATTGTACAATATTGTTTACATTGCTAAACAGTCTCTAAAAAAAAATATATATATATATATCTGTGATAATAAGTAAAAATGTTTGTATTGAAATTTGTAGCTTGTTTGTATTTTCATATATGCCCTACCCTGACGAATTTCATTCATTTATTTATTTATTTTTGCAGAATCTTTGAGTTAATTCTTTGAATTGTCTGTGTACAAATTTTCGACTGAACTCGCATTTCAGTTACAGCTACAGAGAAGCCAAGTTTAATTATGGCCACTCTGCATCGTTATTATTTATTTTCAGCATTATTGCCTCAAATAAAAGAATATTTTCCCACTATATATCAGAATATGTTTTAATTGTTATTAATTTATGCTATATTATATTTTTTTACTAGTATTAAATTATTGTGTTTAATTCTCAATTTTGGCCTTTCACACTTTGTAAAACAATGATAACAAAAGTCCTAGGTTAACTTTATAGGCCAAAGTATATGTGCCAAGACACGAAAAAAAGAAAAAGATGAAATGAGGAAAACTGTAAAATTCCCAATTCGTAAAAATTAAAAAAAAAAAAAAAAACACTTTTTCCAGGCAGTGAACTTTTAATCTGATAAACCGGAGGCAAAGTAAAGTCAAAGCTCATATCGTTAATGGTAATGAACGCAATATGTTTTTAAATCGCATTAATTATTTTAAGGCTTTTGAAAGCAACGCGACATGCAAAATTTTCCACGCTACTAGAAAAAAAAGAAATTTCGCTAAACTTGAATTGAAAACTATTTCCGTAATAGAAATGAGTTCATTAGCACAAAATGGAGATAGAATCAGTAAAATCCTAAATACAAATTGAAATGTTCGCATTCAAATTATCGAAAAATCAATTTTCAAACGTAAAGGGATGTTTTACTGTTTTCTGATTTATGTTACTGCTTTAGTAGTAGGAGTGTAATAAAATTAAAAATAATCACATTTAGCGAATAGTTTTTTTAAAAAACTAATAGATGCTGTTTAATACGATTTTCAACGATAAAAGTGTTCAATGGATTGAATTATTATTATTATTTTTTTTTTTTTCAATGCAATGAGAAAAAAAAGCTGCCATTTTCTAAATCCCTTAACTAGAAATATTGATTTCCGAGCTATGCGCATAAGGCACGCCAATAAACTGAATAGACGAAATGATCGAGAATTTCTAGTGTACACATTTCTAGATGGTGAAACAATATTCTGAATATTCTGAATGTTTTGTATTGCGAGAAATTCTCGTTTGATTTTCTTTTCACAGGTTTATACGAATGCCTTTCATTAGTGATTTGACGGTCTCTTTTGGGACCCCCTTGATAGCTTTTTCGATCAAAAGAGTGAAATGTTCTTTGCTGGTGGCACATTTCTTTGAGGATCTTAATTTTTTTTTAATATATACGTTCTTAAGTTCAATCATTTTTTAGCCTTCTGAACGATTGATATATTTGTTCCACATTTTTTTTGCCACATCTCTGACTGACATTCTTCAATTTCGACATACCGTTCTTTTTATATTTTTGTCAAGTTGAATATAATGAGCTCCAAATTTTTCTTTACAACGAGATTTCTTTTTCATTGGCAACGTTTCATTAAATCTATTTAATACTGTATTTACAGTACTTTTGGGAATTTTTAAGTTTATAGCAATGTTATGTCATGGTTTCTGTGGATTCTTTAAGAATTCGGCAACAATCCTTTCTCGCCGTTCATCATCATTCATTTCTTTTTCTCAAACTACTGTAATTTACAGTATAAATATCATGAACTTGTATTCTTCAAGGTTGATACATGAAAAAGAAATTTGTTTTAGATGCATAGATGTAGAAATAAATTAATTATACATTTTCAAAATCGACTAATATCATTCGTCAGAGCCCTTAATAATTAGAATTAATATCTTAATTAATTTTAATGTCAATGTTAATTTTAATTATAGTATTTCTCATCTAAAATTAATACTACATGGAACTGAAACGTTTTGCAGAATAAATTTATAAATGCAGGTTTTTATTTATTATTGTTATTTTTTATTTTTTGAAGGAAAAAAATCTCATTTCTGCTGTATTTTATCAAAAATAATTTCTGTTGAGAAGTTCTGATTTAGATTTACACGAAAAGTAGATTCTCGTGGTTATTTTTATTTTCAATACACATGTTTTCAATATGAATCTGAACAAGTCTAAACCATTTAGGCTTTAATTATTAACAATAAAACATAGCTAAATTATTTTCACACGAAAAATCGTTTTTTTATTAAACAATAGGCTTAATGCAATTTTCAATTTGCAAAGCATTTAATATATTCCTTCAATGAACCTTTCTCTCCATGGATATTTCTTTCACACAGTCTCATTCATCAATAAATCTGCATTCAATCTATTTTTTCAAATTTTCTGGAAAAAAATTCTTTAATCATCCCCACTAAAAGAGAAAGTCCTAGATTACAAATGAGAAATAGATATTGATTGTCATTATATTTTTAACGGAAAGATTTTTGGATATTTTAGAAATTAATTAACAGATGTAAAGAACATTTTAGTTTCCTGCATATCTGTCACTATATGTCAAAATAACAATAACAACAACAACAACAATAATAATAATAATAGTCACTAGCACATATTTTTAAATCATGAATTTTTATTACTATTTTCCATAAATAAAGAATTTTCTGTGTTCACTCAATCAATTTCTTCCCGTAATTATTTTTTTAGACAGCCTTAATCAGTAATTAATCAGTATTTAATTTTATATCTTATTCCAGTTTTCTGAAAGAATGATCTTAATCATTTCTGTGAAAGAAAAAAAGAGTAGCTTTTGATGGTTAATTTTGCTTTTAAACAGCCATGTTTTCGATGTTTGAAAAATTAATTCTCAAATACAAATGATTTTACCGTTTTTCTAAAAATATGATACTGCTTTATTATTAATAGTAAACGTCGTTAAAAAAAATTGCAAAAACAAAATCAGCTTTATTTTTTATATAAATTCCACTTAATATGATTTCCAATAAATAAATCATTTATGGATTAATTCAATCATCCATTTTTCTTCTCCATGAATATCTTTTTCAAAAATGCCCAATCAATAATTGATGCGCATTTTTTTTTTCTCTTATCGTATTCCATTTTTCTGAAAATATGACCTCAATCATTTCCAGTAGGAGAAAATATCTGAGATTACAAACGAAAAGAAGATTTTGATAGCTATTTTTGTTTTTAAATGGGTATATGTTTTCAATGTTTGAATAAACATTTTTACGATTTCGGGAAAACCTTTAAGGTTTGATTTTTAGTAGTTTTTATTGATTATGAAACTTTCATATTAATCTCCGATATGAGTTTTATTTATTTATTTTGTGAATAAATGTATTAGAATTATTATTCTTAAGACAAATTCATAAATTGAATGAACTTCCTTTTGTGTTCTTCCAAGTTAAAATAAATATAATTCACTTCAAAATTTCAGATAAGCTTTGAAACTGTTTTTGAAATAATTTCACAAATCTACGAACAATGATACCCCCCCCCCCCCACCTCTCCTTTATATCTAAATGTTTTATGTGCGGTCACAATAACAAACAGGTTTAAACTTTATTTCTTTTTCTTTTTAGGACGGAGGACTATTAGTTTCGATCTGGAATTTTGTAGACCACTTTTGTGTAACACCAAAATAAATTAGACATATCAGTCCTAACGTTACAAATTTGGTACCAAATGAAAGAGGCGGTTTTCTGAATCCAGGGGAGCAAACAGTTTTTCGACACGATAATCAGATTTTTTTTTTTTTTATTAATTAAAATATGAAACTTAGTTGGCAACACTTCATTTTAATTCATTTCAGTCCTTTCAAAAAGTATATATATATATATATGCCTTCCTCTAGAATGAATAAGTGGTCATTTTCTAAATCCCTTAACTAAAAATATAGATTTCCGAGCTATGCGCGTAAGGCACGCTAATAAACTGAATAGACGAAATGGTCGAGAATTTCTAGTGTATACATTTCTAGATGGTGAAACAATATTCTGAATACTCTAAATATTCTGAATCATTGTATTGCGAGAAATTCTCGCTTGATTTTCTAGAATTGGTCATAAACCAAGATTATAGTTGCTGAAACCCGCCTTTTGTAGTCTCATTTATTTGCAGAGGTTTTTAAATAATTTTGCCCTCGAGAATATAGGCAAACGCTCTAGAATTTCTAATAGGGGCTTCAAGAACTCGCTTTCCAAGGGGACTAGAATTTATAAGGATGACATGGAATTATTTTTTCTAGAGCCACATTTTAGATTCTTTTCTCAGTGATATTTTTACTGAATAATACAGTTTAGCATAAAAAAATAATAATAATAGTATACGAATGAAAAAACAAATAAATAAATAAAATCCTCTGCAAGATTTTCATTTTTAGACAGACAATGATGATTCGTATTATCCAAATATAATCGAAAAATGAACCCATTAATTATAAAAGAAAAAAAAAATGTTTGTAGAAAACATCAGAAAATACTTAATGCATTTCGTTGCATTGTAATTTATGCAATATTTATATATATATATGTATATATAACTCGAATCTATATAATTTACAATTTTTAAACATTGATTTTCGATGATTTAATTATTAATTTTATAACCTTAGTTGATTTGATAATGAGATTACACCCAAAAATAAATCGTAACGAATTTTCTGTTCATCTATAAGCATTTGGGTGTTTCTTATAGATTTCAGGGTGCCAAAAAATAATAAGTTTGTAGAATATTTCTATCTCTTTCCAATTTTAAGTAATTTTCATTAGTTTTGAATTAGGCTGTTGTATAGCAATTTTATCTATATTACATTTTTGTTTTATATGCACGTGATCAACAAATATGCACACACACACACACACACACACCTATATATATATAGGGTGTTTCAAAAGTCTGGATACATCAAAATATCTCGAAAGAAAATGAATTTCGATAAACACGTTGATTTTAAAATTTTCATGCATTCAAATAATCTAATACATGAAGCATCATGGGCTTAAATAACACGTGGACGTTCATCCTACAGATCCTCTGAATGCACGACACTTTTGTAATCTCTATCTTGAGTGAAATTGATTTTTATTTATTTATTTATTTATTTATTTATTTTTTTTTTTTGTGATATTTTGGGATTTCCAGATTCTTTTATTACAGTAGAATAAACGGGGTCCCATGCTCCCTATTCATCAAGAAAAAAAAAAAAGTTTTAATATTGATTTTTTCCACTTAAGATGATTTTGTTAATAAAAAGAACGGTTTCTATTTGAAAAAATCGAATTGGTGGCATGTGGGACCCAACTTTTGAAATCAATATGTTCAGCAAAATTGCTTTCCTTTCGAGGTGTTTATGTATATTCAGACTTATAAAAAATCCTGTATATTTTCACTTATTAAAAGCAACAGGACATTTAACAAGAGAGTAGAAACAGAATTTACTTCGATAAATTTCATGTACGTAACATAAATAGACGGCACTCAGTATATCCCATAGCGTCTTGTTTCCACTCAAATTTCAACTCACTTTGCTTTCAATATTGATAAATCAACCAAATTTTTAATCTCAACAAAATTTATGTTGATATAGCTTCAACAAAATTTTCGCACTAGAAACCAAATTATTTTGTTTATTTAATTAGACAGTTTTGCTATTTTAACTAAATAGTTTTGTTGATTCAACAATATTTTGTTTATTAACAAAATAATTTTGTTGATTCAAATAAATATTATGTTGATTCAGCATAATCGCTTGCACATTGGATGTAGCTATGGCGTCGTTTATCGGAGCATCTAGTATCACACTGTAAAAAATTTCGATGTCTCACATCTAGAAACTAAATAGTGGCTCTTGTAAAAATAGTTCCATGTAATTCTTATGAATTCTAGTTACCTTTGCTAGCGAGTTCTAGAAATTCCTATTAGAATTCTACAGCGTTTTTCTATGTTTTCGATTTTCGTGGTCAAAGTTATTTAAAATTCTCTAAAAATAAATGCAAACACAAGAGGCGAGATTTAGTAACTATAATTTAGGTTTATGACCCAATTATATACCCCGCGACAAAAAGATAGGTACAAAGGGTTTTTTCTTTGATTTTTCATAAAATAACATTATCTAATTGTGCTTATCATTTATTATTATCATAAAATAACACTATTCTAGAACTAATTTTTTGTTTTAAGACTCATTTAGAAAAATTTTAAGAGTAAACTTTTTCCAAATTAAGACTACACACCGCGACAGAAAGATAGGAACAAAGGTTTTTTTTTTTTTTTTTTTTTTTTTAATTTTTCATAAAATAACATTATTTAAATTGTGCTGATCATTTATTATCATAACAAAATATTATCATATCAAAAACGTATTAAATATTTGAATCAAAATTAAAATATTCATATTCAAAATAATCATATTCAAAATTAAAAAAAAAAAAAAAAAAACTTTGTTCCTATCTGTTTGTCGCGGTGTGTAAGTCTTAAATTGGAAAAATTTTAGCCTTAAAATTTTTCTAACTTAGTCTTAAAACAAAAGTGAGTCCGGGAATAGTGTTATTTTATGATAATAATAAATGATAAGCACAATTTAGATAATGTTATTTTATGAAAAATCAAAGATAAAAACCCTTTGTACCTATCTTTTTGTCGCGGGGTGTAGGTTGGTTGGGTTTAACGTCGCACTAGTACTGCGTAACGAGTAACTGGCCTAAGATGTACCCCTAAGAATAATCTGCAGGCATGCCATCCCAATTTTGATTCTTCACGGAAGGATGACTCTTCTGCTTCGCTGACCTCCAGTTTCCCAATTATAATAAATCAAGCGTGAATTTCTAGCAATGCAAAAGATTCATTATATTCATAATATTGTTTCAACATCTACAAATGTATAGACGATAAATTCTCGATCTATTCATTATTCGGTTTATCTGTTTACCTTATACGCATAACTCAGATGTCTATATTTCCAGTTTAAGGATTCAGAAAATGACTACATATTCATTCTAGATGAAGGCTGCGTATACATACGTATATATATATATATATATATATATATATATATATATATATATATATATATATATATTTCTAAGTGCAGTAAATATTCTTTCAACCACGCTCTTGTTAAAATGACAAAACAAATCTGAAAGTCAATAAACAACCTAAATTTGGTTTTTGGAAAAATAAAAAAACGCTGTTTTAGATGAATAAATTGTGGCATAAACTCCAATATCTTTAATGGAATTTATTCCTGCATCCTCTAAATCATTTCTTTCTTCCTTTCTCCGAAACATCGATATATATATCTAAGTCAATAACTAATACTCAATCCATTTAATAATGAAAATTCATTCAATTCATTTCATTTCCTCTCCCTGTTTTGGAGAAACGATCTTAGACATCTCTTCTAGACCCGTTCTTTCTCCTCAAATTCACGGGGAAAACCGCTAGACTTCAGTGCATATATAACCAAGGCCTGTTAAGGTCATTCCATATTGATCCTTATAAGTTGCCATGGAAACGGAACACCATCCCCTCTCTCTTTTGCTCTTCATAGGATCGATATGAAGAACCGTATAAAAATAGTACGAGTCCTTCTATATATTAGAAAAATTTTTGTGAATTACATTTATATGAATAGTTTACAGAGTATAAAATACAGCTCTCTTATTTTATTTGCATATACACAACCGATCGTTTAACATGATATTTTTTAACGATCAATTTACTCTTAAAAAAAAAAAAATCATGCGAGTAATAATTATTTACGAGTTTTGGCACGTTTCCCGTCTTACTATACTATACTTTAGAAACGAAACAAGTCAAACTATTAATTCGAATTTTAATTTTAATTTCTTTTACCCATTGTTTTGCGACCAAAATTTTGCCTTCGATATATCTAATTCTTTATTATTTAATTTTAATAAACTTTTCTTACATCTTAACAATTACAACAAAATTAATAATTAATCTGATGCCTGAAATCAAGAAGTGGAAATTAGAATCTTATTTTTTGAAAGTAACCTAAAACTAGTATGATGTTGCCACCAGAAGACATTCTATATTTTCCAATACATATGAATACAAGTTATTTATTAAAATTATTTTTCATACAGACGATGTGCATCTCAGAGAAAAGTAACACTAAATATTAAAAAAAAAAAAAAAAGAAAAAAAATGTGCTGACGCCTAATTCTTTTTCCTTAAAAAAATAAATAAATACATAAAATAAATAAATAAAATAAAATAAATAATAATAATGATATAGTATATTTATTTTTAAATTAAAACAGATCTATTGTTCAATCATTCGTTTTAAATAGGTTGATGAGTTCTTTTGACAGATACCCATATTAAAAATTTACAACCTCCCACCCCCTCCCACTGAAGGGAAAGCGATGCTCCTAAATGCACACAATTTTTTTTCCAGTTCACTACTACTATTACACTGCGCTGAAATATATATATATATAATCGACCTTTGCAGCCATTCTTGCTGATTCTTATGTAAAATGGCCTCATGAATCCGAATATGACTCTCATTTTGCCCAGTCACCCACCGTATTCTCGGGACACCATTCTCTCCCTCAATTTTTATCACTGTTCAGTAATTTCTTGACCACGAATTTGGTTTGGAGAATGAAAAAGAATTAATTTAATACCCTCCAAAAAAAAAAAAAAATGTAATCTTTAATAAATAACATTAATAATAGAATTAAAAAATATCAGAAATAATCAGGAGGTCATTTTACATAAGATTTTGCAAAAATGATGTTGGGGACAATTTTCATGGCAAGCAGTGTTATCTGTAATTCCTATTAATTTCACAATCAGTCACTAAAAATAACTCTCATTTTGTTCATTTATATGAAATTTTATTCTATATTGCCATTCTTCAAATTACGAAAAAATGAGATGACAGCGCAACCTTTAAAGCGATTTTACCCAAAATGTAACCAACACCAGTTTTGATCAAGCTGCAACTAAATTTTGTTCATTGGTTCGTGGGATGCAAAGTCCACGAAATTTATAATGTACAAAGTAATTCTCAGACATGCTAACAGAAAGACATTTTCTAAAAATAGCCAAATCGTGTTCAGAACATTCTAAAACGTGTAAATCCATCTAAAAACGGAAGCCGAAAGATTTCACTAATCCAGTACTTTCTTCCTCTATGTACAGAAAAAGTAAAAGAAATGTTAATTGGATTGACAGGTTCTTATTTACTCATGATATATTTAAATTTAACTTCGAAATTTAAATACAAAGTATAATTTAATTATTTGCGGGATATTTAATTAAAGCTATGTTTTTTCAATAGTTTTTATCCATATATTGAATTAATAAACGTCATATAGGGTAGATGCTCCAGTGATTGGCATGCTCCAGTAATTGACATCTATCCCGAAATAATTAATAAATAAGAAAAATAATAAGATCATATATTTTACATATAAGAATTTTAACATTTTATGTCAAACACTGCAGCACAGGGTGCTAATAAATGGCAAAATAAATAGCTAGCAGTGTCAAACACTGAATCATAGGGTGCTAATTGCTGATAAAATGAAAAACTGGCAGTGTCAATTACTGGAACATTGAGTGGGTGTCAAATAAAAATTCATAAAAAAAAAAAAAAAAAAAAAAAAAAAAAAAATGTTATCATATATATTCATTTATTTAACATATATGTGGTTCTGAATGTCTTTCATACATATGTACTAACTTAAGATTTCTAAAAATATTTTTTGATGACTAGAACATTAAAAACATCAGAGATTGCTCTAAAAGTGTCAATAACTGGTGCGCTAACCCTATCTTTGAATAACAGCTTTTTCTGTTCATTGTAAAGTTATGAACATGCAAATGAAAAAGTGGAAAAAGTAGCGTTGAATGATAAAGAATAAGAAAGTTGTAAACAAACTACATAAAATACATAGGCAACCAACAGTTGTTTTATATTGAAATAAGCAGACAAGATAAAGAGGTAATAATTACAAGATAAAAGAAACTTTTCGTATACCACGTTTTTAATTTTTTTTTTTTTTTTTAATCATATAAAATTTACAATTCTCTGTAGTAATAATTACTTTTTTAAAAATTTTTTGATGAATTATCCCATGAACTTGAAAGAAAATGATCAAATGCGTAATAAGGAGAGCAATTCTAACAATTTTTAAAACATTTGTTAATTGAATAAAAATATTAAAAGAATGCATTGTCGTCGTGTCATGAGCTATTCTAAAAGTTTCAAACGTCTAGCTAGTCGGGAAGTTAGTTAAAAATCGATTGCAAGATTTGTACTGGACAAACAAACAAGAAAGCGAGTTAATAAAAACGTGGTAAAAATGCTTGGAGGCAACAACACACGAGAGTACAAGTAATAACATTAAAAAAAAAAAAAAAAAAAAAAAAAAAAGAAAGAAAGAAAGAAAGAAAGAAAGACAGGATGTGAGTCTTTAAAAATTTTAGTGCGAGACATTGCATTAATAATAATAATAATAATAATAATAAAATTATGGGGAGAAAAAAGTAAAATAATTTTATATACCACGACAAAGGAATAAATAAATAATAACTAAAGAGAAAAAAATTCTAGTCATAGGATAGGAAAAGTTTTGAAGAAATGCCAATAACAAGAGTTTGATATTTTATGAGCTCTAAAAAGCTTCATGAAATTTTAACTGGAAATAACCATGATTGAAAAAAAAAGGGGGGGGGTGTAAATTCTCCGAAGACATCATGAAGGATGTTTCATACCAAAATTTTTAAATAATATTATTACCATTCTTTACTTTGTAATCTTTTGCGCGCATCGGAGCGTTTATGCAGCTTTGCGCATAGTTTTTGTAATAAAGGTTCGTGCTCACTTATTTAATAACAAATGAATTATTGCATCTTATTTTGCTTAAGCACAAAATTCTCATTCTTCAAGTTATCAACATACACAAAATACACAAAATAGAGTAAAATATCAAAATCCATTATATTTTATTACTTCTCTTATTTATTAATCGTATTATAATTATTACTTCTTATGCAGTGACGAATATATAAAAATTTCTAACAAGGAAACATTCAAAAGGTGTCGTCTTCAAAAAATATTGAAAAAAATATGTATGATTCTACTCTTCATAAAACACCAGAAAGTGAAAAAATTATCAGCTGAAATGAATTACAGCGACCACAAGAAAATATCAAAATTAAGCATTTTTGGCGATATAGCGCTGTTAGGCGATAAGTTCGCTAGCTTCGAGATTGCCGTGTACGAACAGAATCGCGTTTTGCTTCTCCGCCAAGTACTCAAAACCAATCGCCTAACAGTGTGAAATGTTCAAATATGCTTAATTTTGATAGTTTTTTGTGGTCGCTGTAATTGATTTCAGCCGATAATTTTTTCACTTTCTGGTGTTTTATGAAGAGTAGAATCACATATATTTTTTTCAATATCTTTTGAAGGCGACACCTTCTGAATGTTTCCTTGTAAAAGTAAACACACATACATATACCGCACTATACCCTACTGTATATATCTCATCACCTTCTTCGTTAAATATTTATTTCGTAGAAAGGAATTTTATACTTTATCAATGTAACTTTTTTTTTTCAGTTTATAAATAAACCATAATTATAAAAATTTAAAGTGAACAATATATCTTCCATAATAAAAATCCAATAAAAATATCATCTTTAACGATGTAAAAATAAAACAACCAAATATTTCCTTATTTGTTTCAAACACCAACAATATAACCATAACTTAAAAAGGAGATAATTTTTTCTCTGAAAAATATCTGCTTGCAAAAGGTTCAAAAGAATCTCTTGAGACATTATTTATTTTAACGAGCCTTCTCGTGAATTTTTTAAAATATAAGCAACTCAGTTTTTTTTGTGTGGTGTTTTTTTTTTTTTTTTTTTTTTTTTTTTTTTTTTCTTTTTATATTTATTCATTTATTTTTACGTTTTATTATGTTTTAGATATTTCTAATTTAAATTACGAATATGTTAGAGAACAAATACCAAAAAGTAGTTTTTTTTTTTTTTTTTTTTTTTTTTTTTAAGAATAAATCTCAATTTCATGTTACAAATAAATTGTGAAATTTATTTTTGCATAATAATATATAAACACTGATGCAGAGACATTTAAAAAAGGGCAATTAATTGTAATTTATTTTTAAACATTTTAAATGCTTAAATCATAACAATTTCTTTTTATTATTATTTATATATTTTATATACAGTATCTACCAATAAGTATTTGGACACCTTCGAATTTAGACGTTTTGCCAAATATTTTAAAACATTCTGCAGGAATTAGGGTAGGTGCTCCAGTGATTGGCATGCTCCAGTAATTGGCATCTATCCCGAAATAATTAATAAATAAGAAAAATAAAAAAATCATATATTTTACATATAAGAATTTTAACATTTAATGTCAAACACTGGAGCATAGGGTGCTAATAACTGGTAAAATGAATAACGAGCAGTGTCAAACACTGGAACATAGGAGGCCAACTTCTGATAAAATGAAAAACTGGCAGTGTCAATTACTGGAACATTGAGTGGGTGTCAAATAAAAGTTTATAAAAAAAAATAATTGTTATCAAATGTAAATATTTTAACATATATGTGGTTCTGAATGTCTTTCATGCCATATGTACTAACTTAAGATTTCTAAAAATATTTTCTGATGCCTAGAACATTAAAAACATCAGAGATTGCTATAAAATTGTCAATCACTGGTGCACTTTCCCTATCTACCAATAAGTATTTGAACACGTATTTAGACGTTTTGGCAAATATTTTAAAACATTCTGCTGGAATTATCTTGAAACTTTTGGAGCATAAAAAGCATATTATACCTCACATATTTCAGCGAAAGTTTTGTTCTGAAGTGGAAAAGAAGACTAGTAAAAAATTAAACAAAAGTCAAAATATTTTGGATCACTCTATAAAAAGCAATGCTTGAAATACATTTTGGCTGCAATGTATGTGATTATAAAGATTCTTCTAATTATATGTATGAATTCTTAAGAGGTTACCGCTTATATTCATGGAAATATGACGGTTTCTTTAAAAAAATTGCAAAACAAATGTCAATTTGTTTTAATTCTACACGTAGGGTATTACACCCAGTGCAAAGCCACTTTTAGGAAACTTGGCATATAATATTAGCCAGAGCATACTGCAGTCATAATGCAAAACTTTTAAATACTTTACGAAATTGGAGCATTTTTAAAAAATAATTTTTAACTACGTATGCGCAAGCTTTTAAAAAATTTCATTTGCATGACTTAATCATAGCCTTCTAAACTAGATGCCTTCCTCGTGGCTCGGAGACTTGGCAACAGCTCAAGCGGTAGACAGCGCCATCTGGTACAGATTACGCTCTTTTTTATTCAACTGTTACCAATAATTTTAAGAAGTGATATATGACATATATAATCGACGTTTCTTCGATTCCATTCGCCTTTTATATATATCAAATCCCACTTAAAAAAATTTTTGGTGGCTGTTGAATAAAAAGTTACGCAGTCTGTACCAGGTGGCGCTCTCTACCGCCAAGTTTCTGAGACACGCGGAAGGCATCTAGTTTAAGAGGCTATGATTTAATAGACAAATGTATTGAGCAACTTACATGGAAGCCCCAAATAAATATCGTGGAAATTCAAAAATTTATGAGAAATAGAATGAAAATAATTTTATTTCCTTTCAAAAATAAAAGCTAAACTATAAGAGGTTTTACTTCCATTTTTATTTTGATTCAATCAGTAACCAATGTCAATACAGTATTCACTGATTGCAAATAAATATTTATAAAAACCCCTATCATCTTTCTCTATACTGAGAAAAACTGAAATTCTGTCTATTCTATATAATTCATAATTTTTTGAGTTTACGCGACATTAATTTTGATTTTCAATATAAGTAACTCAATATTTCTGGCTGTTAAATTATGTAAACGAATTTTTTAAAAGCTAGCGCATGCGGAGTTAAAAAATATTTAGTAAAAATGCTCATATTTCGTAAGATATTGAACATTTTTGGATTCTGATTTCAGTATGCTGTGTCTAATGTAGTACGCTAAGTTTCTTGAAAATGCATTTACACTGGGTCTAATACCCTACGTGTTATAATTAAAAATCTGGAGTGACCACTCGACTTTCCGAACATTGAGTATTTAACAGTTTTGTAGAAAAATTAAAGAAAGAGGAGTTGTTAAACAAACAAAAGAGAGAAGACCTTAATAGAGTGTTTGATTTTTCTCCCTATATTACACAATGTATTATTTAACGCTGCTGAACTTTGAGACCATAATAGATCATAATGATAAAGAATTTTTCGCTGTGTCCCTGTAAAAACCTATAAATGCTAGATTCACCAAAATGCTTATAGTTAGTGCAACAGCGATTTATAATATTCATATAAATTTTCTGCTCAATTGAATAAGGCGTTTAGATGCTATCGCACTTTTAAGAATTTGGTCTCTTAGGCCATAATGATAAAGAATTTTTCCTTGTGTCCCTGTAAAAAAACTGTAAGTGCTAAATTCACCAAAATCTATACAGTTGGTGCAACTGGGACCTATAACATGTGTACAAATTTTTTTCTCAGATTAATAAGTCGTTTAGACGCTATCACACTTTTAAAAATTTGGCCCCATAGGCCATAATGGTAAAGAATTTTTCTTTGTGTCTCTGTAAGAAAACTATAAGTGCTAGATTCACCAAAATCAATAGGGTTTGTGCTACGGTGACTTGCAACATGCCTACCAACTTACAGCTCATTCGAGTAAAGCGTTTAGACGCTAGATTGTTCACTCACAGACACACACACACATACATACACACATACACACACATACATCATCGTAAAAATAGTGGAAACGGACTCAGGGGACCTCGAAACGTATAGAAACATCAAAATCTCAAATTCGAATTTTTGACATGATTACAATACTTTCCTCACTATAGTTTTAGAAAGTAAAAAAGTGACAACTTTTTAAAGAAATCTTTATATCTTCATGAATATATAAGGTAGGCTCATAAAAATTTATATAGATAATTAGAAAAAAAAAAAAAAAAAACTCATAATCACATGCTATAGCAAAAACACCTGTCAAGCATCACTTTTTACAGGATGATCCAAAACTTTTTAATTTTTGTTTAATTTTTTACTAGTCCACTTTTACTCTTCAGGACGCAACATTTGTTGAAATATATGAGATATAACATGTTCCTTATACTCCGAAAGCTACAAAATAATTTCTCAAGAATTTTTACAGATATTTGACAAAACGTCTAAATTCGAAAGTGTCCAAATATTTCTTGGTAGATACTGTATATGTGTATATATAAATATGTGTGCACAATTGTATGAATGTTTAGTACTATCGATATCTCACGCCTAGTTTCTCATCCATTATTCATAAAAATATAGATTTTTTATTGAAAAAATATTTTAAATCTTTAAATGTATTACCTTAAAAGCAGTTATAACCTATAAATGCTTTCATTTAAAAATAAAGACAATTTTAAATCACGATGTTTGTATGCAATTCAAACAACAGATTTTATCAATTATATTAAGGGATACATGGATTTAGAAGACTTAAAAAAACATATACATTTACCGCCGCTTATTAAAATCACATTCATTCTGAGATAAAGTGATCTTATTAAGCGGTTGATTTTTATATCCGGCGAACGTTCCTGCACTTATAACGTACTGCAAAGTATTACTTCCCTGAATTTGGAAAGAAACTTCAAAATGTAACGAATAATAGAATTAGTAAACAATATTAATTAAATTTTGATAGATAATGAATTAATTGTTCCTTCGATATAAGTAAATTATACACTTTCCAAGTTTCTATGCGCTTTCCTTTAAGGAAAATCATTATTACTTTACCCAAAGTTCACGCTGTTCTCATAAATTTAAAATCTTTCCGTTTAAACCTCATGAATTATAGTAATTTCAAAATAAAAACTAAGAATTGCTTTTTAATAATTAGGAGTTTCAAAAAAATATATTAATTCAAATTAAATTTGTAAATTATTACTGTATTTTGAAGAATACATTTCTTTAAATTGTTACGGAGATAAGTTATGGGGTGTGTTTAATTTGTAACTGTGCTGTAAGTGTTAAACCTTCGACAATGAGCGATAGCGGAGGGTTTATTGTACTTTCATCTCTTTTTCGATTAAAAAATAAATAAATAAATAAATATAAAATAAAATAAAATAAAATAAAACAACACAATGTATTTTTTTTTTTTTTTTTTTTTTTTTTGTGCATAAATGATATTTTTAGCTGCTGTGGAGATATTTTTGAGTTTATTAACCGGCGATGCTGATTTTAGAAAACAGCGGCTTTAAAAGTAGTTTGTATTGATTTGATTGCGGTCCTGGCAATTTGATCAGATTAAGCGGCTGATTTTATTAACCAGTATTTTGGTAACACATGCACAAAGTGAGTAATACCTACTTACATAAACAATTTCTTAAAATGGTAAAATACAGTTTAGGACATCTCATAACATATAAATTAATCGAAATCTGGAAGTCTGACATTTTTATAAACCGAATACTATACTCTTATCTATACAGAAGAAAGTAAAAGAGAAAGAAATTATCTTTTCACGATCCAATATAAACCAAATTCAGAAATATTAACATTTTTTAACGTCTAACTTTTCAATACATAAAAATGTACCATTTTGGATTTTCTTTACGAGACAATGTTTACTTTTTATATGACATAAATAAGCTTCATTTACCTATTTCTTTTATACTAAGTTATTTCGCTTGAAAATAATTTCTTTTGAAAGAAAATTCATTTTAGTTGTTTCTCTCTCTCTCGAATACTTATTAAAAAATCAATACACGCGTCATTTTGAGACTTTATTTTAGATAAACGAGCTTCTACTGCCACCCTCATACTTATAAGAATTTAGGAAATAGGGTGGTGCAACAACTGTAGTCCCCGAAGCAAAGTATTAATTAGTTTTCCCCTCCCTTATTGCAATGACTTTCAGATGAGTTTTGAGAAAGGATTTGTCATGTTTGCATAAATGATAAGAACAAATTTTGATGAAAAAATTATTTCCCTTCTTATTTTTTTACAATCCTATTCAAACACAATAAAAGCCCTTGTTACACCCTACTTTTAATTTCTGTCCCTGTTAAAATTTTATCAAGGCTTAATTTTATTGCATACAAAGGGAAAACTGAAATTTTAAAACAAATTATTTTGAAAGTGAATTTTTTTTTTAAATTCCAGACGTACAACGTGGGATAATCGCGCAATGTCATAAAGAATTTGTAATATTGTGTAAAATCCAATCCCTTTTATAAAGTATTTTGATAATAGGTATAGTATATCAATCAACTAGCAACTGAACATATAAAAATTTTAATGATACTTAATGGAATTAAAAAGTATAAGTAACTACATTCATTTTTAGAAAGTAAATATATTATTGAAATGCCATATTTGAAAAGTATAGTATAAGAAATACGTTTTATCACAAGCATGTCACTGCTGAGATACTTTAAATGGAATTTTATAAAACAGAGTTTATCAAGCTGTAGCATTCTTGAATTATAAGTGCATTTTCTGTATAGATATTTGAAGTGAAAAAAGTTTATAAACATGAAAAAAAGAAAAAGAAATGAGCTCGACATACGGAAACACATTCAAGGGCTGTTAAAAACATCCCATTAAAATAAACTTATTTTGCGCTTTATATGACGGGAAAAAAAAAAATCTGAAAATAACTTTTTTATAAGTCAAGCTAATTTGTATTTTTTTTTTCTTTAAAAAAACATTTTTTTTATTCATTTGAAGGGTCAATGAACACTAGATATTTTCTAAAAGAATTTTATCGTATTTTCTTGATTTAACTCAATGTTTTATAATTATATTGCAGTAATTAAATCCATGAATATATGATAAATATGTGAGGATGCATAATTAAGTACTGAATTATTATACATATATATATATATATATATATATATATATATTATATGACAAGTCTAAATGAGGATTTCTTGAAAAAAGAAATATAAATGTGATAAAGTCAATGCACTTTCTGAAATTAAAGATAAAAAAAGAATGAAAATTCATTTGATTTTCATGGATTATAAAAACACTTTCAACTGTATTTATCATTGTTGTATCATTTAACGTTTAATATATTCTGCCTCTTATTTCAAGAATTTTTTTTAACTTTACTTTTCAAAAGATGAAACAATACATTTAGAGATTGCCGTAAGAATATTTTTTTGTATTTTATTATTATTATTTAATTTTGTATGACGTTTCATAATATTACAATACGTTTCATAATATTGCATTTATATTTTAAATAAAACAGCTTAAAAAAAAAAAAAAAAAAAATCGAGCTCTGATACCATTTTTGTTGATTCTTATGTAAGATGACCTCCTGAATCCGAATATGACTACTATTTTGCTTTGTCACCCACCGTTTTCTCTCCCTCAATTTTTATGAAAAAGAATTAATTTAACATCTAAAAACAAAAACAATATAATGTTTAATAAATAACATTAATAATAGATTTAAAAAAAAGAAAGGAAAAAAGAAAAAGAAATTTAATGCATAATTTCAGTGGACACCCCTCCCCTCCACCTAAATTTCCCCTTGCCGCAAATGTTCTTGTTTTAGAATTTTCCAACTCTGAAGCCCCTCAGAAGATATTTAACAATTAAAATATACCTACCCCCCCACCCCTAAAAATCAAATTTATATCCATAAAATCACCGAAAAGGAATAAAACAGGGGGCCATCTCTAAAAAACTGTGGGTGATCGGGCAAAATGGGCTTCATAATCGGAATCAGGGGGTCATTTTAGATAAGAATTTGCAAAAATGGTGCTTGGGGGCTATTTTCATGCCGAGCAGTATTATTAACTAAGTTATCTATTCACTGTATATTCTCTTACTCTGTATTAGTACCCCATCATACTATAGGGATGGGGAACTTTGGTAATCGTAAAAATTTTCGACCTCGGTTTTTTGACTTTTTTACACGTTTTCAGGTATGAGGAATCCGAAAATGACAAAATTTGTATGGTGTTAGTCCGTTAGTTTGTTAGTCTGTTTACACGATATCTCACGAACAAGTGGTCGCAGAGAGGTCAGATCAGTTTTAAAATATTACTTTTGATACTGGCAAGAACCCTATTCATTTGCAACATTCGAATTTAAAAACTTCGTAAGTTATTAGAAATTTACGATTTTCTTAACATGGGAGAATAGGACAAAATTTCACTTAAACGTGCATTAAATATAAACTTTTTACTGTAAAAATTTCAGATCAGTTTTAAAATATCAGTTTTGATGCCGGAAAGTACATCAGTAACTATAAATAGGCTACTTTGAAATTTTCGCAAGTTATTGGAAATTTACGAATTACTTAACAGGGCAAAATTTCACATAAACGTCAATTTTGAGAGATATTTTCATCGTAAAGATGTCAGACTACTTTTGAAATATTATTTAGTACACTGGCATGAATATTAATGACTATGAATTTCCCAATATAAAATTTCGTAAGTTATTGGAAATTTACGAATTTCTTAACATGGCAGAATAGAGCAAAATTTCACATAAACGTCAATCTTGAGGGATATTTTCATCGTAAAGATGTCAAACCACTTTCGAAATATTATTTTGGATACTGGCATGAATATCATAGACTATGATTTTTGCAATTTAAAAAATTCGTAAGTTATTTGGAATTTACGCTTTACTTAACATGTCAGAATAAGGCAAAATTGAGCATAAACTTCCATTTTTAGGATCATAAATACATTAGACAACGTGAAAATTACATTTATGATATTTGTTTGAAAATGATTGAATACAAATATTCTAAAAAGAAAATTTCGTAAATTATTCGTAATTTACGATTTTATCAACATAGCGAAATTGTAAATTTTTCATATAAATATGAATTTTGAGCATTATTGTATTGGAAATAGTAGCATGAAAACTAAACAACGGAATCGACCCAGACAAAATAAATTAATAGATTAGAATAAGATAAATATATCGAAGTGAACGGTGGATAGCGTATTAGGCGGGGATTTCATTCTGTCACCGTATCAAGCTTTGGTCAAATTAATTTCTTTTAACATGATTATAATACGTCTCCCACTAGAAATTTATGAGAACATAAATATGATGGGGAACTGAGCAGAGTCCACCTATGCCAACTAGTTTTTATAAATGTTGATTATTGCGGTTAAAGGTGTATTATAAGAATTATGAGTTTGATGCTACGATGATTCTTTTAGAAATATCTATAGCCAATGTTATTCGATTTTTTCTTTATGTATATATATATATATATTATTTTTTTTTCTTAATGACTATTATACTGCTATTATCTATTTACGCTGAATAGAAAATTTAAAGGTAATAAAATATTTAAACCCTTACTAATAAACAGCTAAAAAAGAAAATTACATAAAATTATATTTTATTAAGAGATTTTTTATGGTTTATAGTATCTTTCTAGAGTTCTTTTTTTTTTTTTTTTTTTCAAATAAAAACTGTTCAGCAATCTGTCTAGAAAAATGTATTTATTTATTTATTTTTTCCTTTATTTATTTATTTATTTTTATTTATTTATTTATTTATTTATTTTTTATTTTAATTTTAATTTTTTATTTCATTTAAAATTTACTTCGTCTTTTAAATGAAATAAAAAACCAATAACAATTTTATCCAAATAAGTACTACAGGATTATTTTTAATCATTAAAACCGAAAACAATAGTAAAAATTTCCAACACATTTTTTTATTATTTATTTATTTTATTTTATTTTTTTTTTTTTTTCAAACACATAATTTTAGTTTAATTTTGCGTAAAAATAGAAAATGTATCTATTTTTGATTGTGAAAAACGTATGCAATATAATATATGCAATAATTTTACTTTAAAGAATATTCAGTTCATAGGAGTGAATCTAAAAAATAAATAGAAAATAGAAAATAGAAGGATGAGGGAGGAGGAGAAGGGGTGAAAATGACTTGCTTGGAGCCGCATCAAAAAGAAGAAAAAGGGTTTCATAAGCAAAAGAACAACAGAGAGAATGTTATATCTATCAGGGACAGTTTTGCCAGATGGTCGACAGTCAATTTCCCCAAACAGGCTTTTAAATTTCCTCAAGTCAGGGATTAAAAAAAAAAAAACTAAAAAAAAAAAAAACTAATTCAATTTCTACTAAAAAAGTATAGTATATATTTTTTTTAATTTTTTTTTAATAATATTTAACAGATTTATGCCCAAATTTTTCCAAAAATGACGCTCATCCTTAAAAAAAAAATCCCCATATTCAAAAATAACTTTTATATATACTCCTAGTTATCGGAAAAATTTAAATGTGCATAAAGTAGTTTAGTGCTGAGGATGTACGCAAGATGTACTTTCATCCCCAGGATATCCTGAGGATGTCCTATGGAGAATGGGTACCTTCAAAAGCCCCTAAGGGACAAATTCCTACAGCTGGCAATTCTGTAAACTTAACAGGCAAACTAAAATAAGTCAAAAAAAAAATTCCCCAGATTTTCCCCCAAAAAATTAAAAAATCCCCTCGAAATTCCCCACATACATTCGGTCCCCAGAACTGTCCTCAGAAGTCCAAAAAATCTCCAAAATGGGGAACAAAACCCCCAATCTGGCAACACTAATCAGGGAATAAAAGTTTGTTTAGTTACCAAAAAGAATAAGTTAAGTTCAAAGTTATAAAATTAGCGATTTTTAATTGTAAACTATTATTAAAAAAATAAAAAAAAAAAGTACCTGATGGGCAGAAATTGAGGTAAATGTTATATTCAGCATCCTTGAAAACGTAAAATTTACCAATAAATAAGTAAATAAATAAAAATAAAATAAAACTACGCAGTTGAAATGGAAAAGTTTGTTTCTTTTTTCTTTAGATTTATATTAT
The DNA here is from genome assembly GCA_963930645.1 of Salticus scenicus. Lineage (NCBI taxonomy): Eukaryota > Metazoa > Arthropoda > Arachnida > Araneae > Salticidae > Salticus > Salticus scenicus. The sequence continues at coordinate 6,030,681 of OZ005649.1, read as the reverse complement.
TAATGTAGAAATGTGAAAGGAATTGACCGTGAGGATAGAACAGAGATGGGTGTTGATGGCGGCGCCTCTTCATGACTAAAAACATAACAGGTATTTTTTCATTTCCTTTCTCTAATGTTTAGATTTTCCCAAGGTTATGACATGAAATATTTTTTCGAAGAAATTATTTCTAAAAATGGAAATAATATTTTATGAAGTACTTTTGAAATTTATGTATTTAAAACAATTATTAACGGACTTTTAACGCGTAGTGGTTATTAGTTATTACTTACCGTTTCTCTAAGAATTACGGTGCGGCTATGAGAAATAAATTATGTGTGAGTTCATTGCATATTTATAAAACTATAAGCAAGTAAAATATTGTTTAAATGAATTTTTCAATTTTCTTTTACAATACATAAAATTTATTTAATCAGGAGAACGCTGAAAGTTTGGGAAAAAAAAAAAAAAAAAAAAAAAAAAAAAAACTATTTTTGTGTACATCATTTTAAACGGTATTAATAGGGGAAAATATATATATAGGGCATTTTACAGGTATTTCCAACATACAACCTTTTAAAATGATATACTCTCGCAAATAATCTTTAAAATATCAAAAATTAGTGAACTGTATCTGAACAAACATGAAACAGTGAACAAACTATTACATCATCGTACAAAACGATGCTCTAATTTGAACCCGAACACCTTTTAACAGCTTAAAAGATTATATGAAAAATCGTGCTACAAATCCAGATTGCTGAAATACTTCGGAAGAGCATTTTTAGAAGAAAAAATAAAATGGAATAAAACAAAACCTCGAAATCTTCAATTAATCCCTTATTATCACACTTCCTCAGTTAACTTTTTCTAAGACTTCCTCATTTCACCACATTGCTATCTTTTAAACCAAACGATGAACTTTTTTCAGTGCTAATGACCCATCCTGTTAACCCTTCTGCTGAAAGAATTGAAACTCTTGAATTTATTTGTCCTTGACTTAATCTTGTTAGGGTTCTCTGCACGTTTCTACCAGAAGCCTTTAGCAGACTTCTAATGTCACAAAGTATACTCACATTCTAAATCTGTTTGGGAATATTTTCAACTTTGTTTAAAAACAAGAAAACAAAAAAGTTTCAGTGAGATATTTTCAAGAATCTAAAATGAAATTCAAATGTAGAACACACGTATTCTACCTTATATTTTAATAGTCATCCTATATTTATTTAGGTTAGGTTTTTCAAAGGTCACTGTAATCGAGAATAATGTATCGCAAGAAAAGTCATTTTAAAGTTTTCTTTTAAAAACTTATGTTATTGACAGTTTCTTTATTTTTTAAAATGATACTCTTTCGAGTATTATACAATACTGCAATAATATTTTTTATTTAATTTTATTTTTAATTTAGAATCTAAAGCATGTAATACATACGATCTTACTGTTATTTAAATAAAACAAAACTATTGGCTATTATATGTCTACAAAACTATTATATGTCTACAAGCGATATTTCCAAATCTTTTCAACAACTATTTGTTCAGTTACGTTTAATGATCTGAGAAATCTGCTATGCATTAAGTCGAATAATCAATATATATAACAATAAATAAACAAAATATCTATAGGATATGTTGCCTTGTTAAATATACTCATTTGAGAAAAGGAGAGGAAGTATTTATTTTAATTGGAAAGGAAAAATAATCTAATAACATTTATCTGAAAGAAAATCATGAACTTCGATATTTAACAAATCCTATATATACATAATATTGCGTTAAAAAAAATTAGGCATCAAGCCTATTTTCATTGTTTTATTTACCTTCTAAAATTTGTATGAGAATATTTAAACAGAGATTTAGCCTTATATGACATAAAAACGAAAAATATGACTTTTTTTTTTTTTTTTTTTTTTTTTTTTTTGGTTCTAAGTAATTAAATTGATATGATATTTATTAAATATTAAAAAGAGTATGAACTTTAACTAACTGCATAAATTTAGCATTCGATTTTTTTACAGAAATAATTACAAAATATTCATTTATTGAAACCACACCTGAAAAATATATATGTATATTGCATACTAATTAGCTATCCATTCAGTTCGATAATTAATACAGAATAGATGTTTATGAAAGGTTGGATACAGACTTCTCACAAGATGAATGAAAACATTTCAAGCAAATACTAAAAAAATTGCAATGTTTGATTAATAAACTAAAAAAATTGCAATGTTTGATTAATAAATTTTGATTCATTACCTTTCAATATCAGTTTTCCTGTGTAGTATTTTTCTCGAGTACTGGTGTGGTCTGAGTGGATGATAGCAGAAAATTTATTGTTGGTATTTATTATTCGTTATTTTTCCCCCTTTCAACTTACAGATAAAAGAAAGTTTATCTGTTTTATTTATTTTCAAATATAATTTAAAATTTAGAGCAATTTGCAACTGTCTAATGTGACCGATACAAATATGTTTGGTAGCTGTTTAAGTAGAAGTCTAGAACATATATGAGGTATTTAACAAATACTGAACATACAAAAGTCATAAAAACATATAAAAGTCGACATAAAAGAGCATATAAAAGTCGACAGAAGCTTTGATCACCTGAGTATTTTGAATATACTCGTGCCAAATTTTGTAGTTTAAAAATTAGCACAGATAGCTAGTTGATCCAGAACCTAATTTCTGTTCATAAATATGAAATTTATGTCATTGTCTCAATGTCTTCCTTAAATGTTCTTTATGGGGGGGGGGGGGGGGGAGGAATCCAAAACTTACCAAAAATATTACAATCTTTTCTTGTGCACTATTTGAAATTATATATTTCTTTTTTTATTCTTTAGTTCTTCTTTTATTTATTTATTTATTTATTTTTGCAAATTAAATAATAATTATGTAGTATAACATATTATTCTACATTTACAGAAGCTTAAACTAAAAAATCTGGACTGACTCCACTCGAACTTACAAACATTTAGTAATTAAGTTTTTTTTTTTTTTTTTTTTTTTTAATAAAATTTAAAGCGAGAAGCCGTTAAGTACTTTAAAGGAGGAAAAAAATCATAATAGGTGTTTTTCTCTTCAAATTGTATGTCGTTTAATGGATCGTGATTTATCTTTTGTGCGTTCCTATAAGCACAATATAAAACATTTATCTTTTTTTTTTTTTTTTTCCTTTTTTTTTTTTTTTTTTTTTTTTTTTGTGGCGTTTTAAACAACTTTAAATATTTTGAGCCCGGAAACCGCAATGTATAAAAAATCTACTATGCTCACTGGTAAAAAAAAAAATCCATTTGTTATATAGTTATGTAAATTTGTTGTACATTTCATGAGATTATAACCTATGCGTACCTATTTACATCTTAATCGAATGTACAGCTTAGACGCTAGTGCCCTTTAAAAAATTCGAGCTATAATTCGTAATGATAAATAATTTCTTTTAGTGCACTGATAAATAAACTTTAAATCCTACACTCATATATACAAATCTTTCTACGGTGACCTATGTTATGCCCAGTAGTGGCACCAGAAATTCCCCGACGGGGGGACACCACCTCCCCGACAGGAGGGCATTACATAAAGAGAGTTTATTACATAAGTATTTATTTAAAACTGCAATACTGTTAATATTTGTACCATTCAATTTGTTAGTACTCCTCGTGGTTTTGGAGATCATCGTGCCACAGACAGACATTTTCTAAAAATATCGTGGTCAAAACGTGTTCTGGACCTCTCAAAACGTGTATACTCATCGAAAACTGGAAGCTGAAAGTTTTTACGAATCCAATACTTTCTATTGAATACAGAATGGAAAAACTGGAATGCTCCAAATTTGTAAAAGTAAAGAAAATTGCTGCTAAAAGTAGAAAAACTGAAAATTTTGTATTCCTTTGGTTATGCCTACCAATTTTTAGTTAAATCAGATAAGACTTTTTGACACGATCGCATTTCAAATAGTTTTAGCCCATTGGCTTTAATGAATAATTTTTCTTTGTGTGCCTGTAAAAGAGGTATAAGTTCCGCACTCATTAAAATCTGTACAAACTGTGTGACAATGACCTATAACATGCGTACCAACATTTAGCTTTATCGAATAAGGTACTATCGCATTTTAAATAATTTGAGTCCATAGACTATAAAGATAAAGGAAAAAAAACAATTAAGTTTTAGACACATCATAATCCATATAGTTACGACTGTGACCTATAACTCACCGACAAACTTTCAGCTTCACCAATCAAAGTGCTTACATGTTAATATGTTCACTCACAAACATATATACATTTACATATATCACCGAAAAATAACAAAATAGTACTTAGGAGATCTCAAAACGTATAGATACACCAAAATCTCATAGTCCAATTCTTTCATGATTATAATACTTTCCTTTTATAATGTGTGTTCAGAAAATAAAAGGATGTGACACACTGTTGACCAATAATTACAAAACACGAACTCCATAATTTAAAAAATTTCTTATCTTTTGGTAAAGTAATTTAATCAGTTTAATCACGCAATTGTTTTATTTAATTGAAAAATGTCCTTTAATCGATGATTACAATATAAATACATATCTAGTAAAAAAAATAACCTTTTCTATAATGTTACATGATTCATTATTAGGCGGACTGCTTGTACGTTATTAAATAATAAATGTAGTTATTTTGGAAAATATACACAATTTATTTACGTTTTTGTTTGATATTTCGCCTCTTTCCGGTAATTTTTCCAAGTAATTAAGTTCTCACAGCCAACTGCTTCAATCCCAAAATGAACAACCACGACCCCTTGCTTTTCAGCTGCATATTACATAGTCCATTTAGAAAAATAAGTGCGGGGGGAACAGGAACATTTACCTGATTTACACCGTCATAACATGCTAGAACATTCTTGCTCGAAGAGCTATTAACGACAAATTCTCTTTCTCTCCCTCTACTGCTTTATCTAAAATTGGAAGTTAAAAGGATTTTAGTAATTGGTTTAAGGCTTTAATGTTATGCTAAATAATCTTTGAATAGCAAGCACATATTATTATAACTGTTTTTCAAAAGTATTATTTGAGGTGTAAACGTATACATGTTTTTCCTTTACTACATTATATTAGTTTAATGATTATTTACAGAAACTAGCATGCTGCGGCAATAAAAATTTAACACGTTGAGCGCTACGCAAATTCTTAAAATCCATAAAATTCCATAATTATTCCTCCTGTAATAAATAAAAATTAAGCAATTTTTTAAATAAATTTCCAATCATTAAATGTAATATTTTTAGTTTTATATCCGCCACCGATGGTTGACGCGGCTTTATATCATATTTGACACTGTCAGCCACCGATGGCTGACAGGGCGCTCAACGTTTTATTTTTTTATTGGTACTGCTTTTACTTTCGGGATAAAACTTTCACTGAAATGTTTGAAGTATAACATGTTCTGCCCACTCCTAAAGTTTCAAGATGATTCCTTCAGTACTTAGAGATATATGACAAAATGTCTAGAATCTAGAATGATTGACATGACGCTCAACACGTTAAGAGGTTCTCTTATCTTTTTATTTATTTGCATTTTTAAATTTATTTTATTGTGTTTATTTAGTTACTGTTGAAGAATTCGGTAAAAATAGCATGCATACATTTTTTATGGTCTTTTGTGTATTATCAGAAAAAAAAAAAAAAAAAATATATATATATATATATATATATATACTATATATTGGAGAACATACTGGAGGATTTTATTTATCGTTCAAATAAAATTGTATAAATAAAAATGAAAAAAAAAATCAAAAAATCGATTAATTAACAGATTAATCCATTAATGAACTACTATTAACTCAGTTAAAACTTTTAATTAATTACCATGTGTAGTTCTTATAGAACTAATATTTAAAGTGTTGAAATAAAGTAAATATCGTGTTTAAGTTCCAATATTGCACGATTTTAAAGAATACGGATGAGAATGGTATGTTATTTACACACATAATATATAAAGGAAATGTTTTAAAATTTTCAGTACAAATGTATATATAGTTAAAGAAATAGATCAGAAAGTAGAAATATTCTAAAATACAACTAATGTTTATGTAAAATTTTAAAATGAAACATTTTTACTTTCTTCTCTCTCTCTCTCTCTCTCTCTCTCTCTCTCTCTATATATATATATATATATATATATATATATGTATATAAGAAAAAGGCAATGGATTAGTGAAATTTTTCGAACTCCGGTTTTCTACGATTTTCACGTTTTGAGATACATTGAACTCGGTTTAGCTACTTTTAGAAAATGTCTGTCTGTCAGTCTGTCATTTTGTCTGTCTGTGTGTCTGTGAGTTTCTGTGCCTTTATCACTTTTTGGATATAGTACCAGACGACTGTACCATTATAACAGAGAAAAGTTAAAAATTGCTACAATTATATAATTATGGATAAATTTCTTCGTTCTCAACAAATAAGGACTAAAAATAAAACATCAGTGATAAATATTTTACTTTCTATGTTCTATTTTTCAAAACTCACAAATATTCTTTCAAAATAAAGGCTGCCCCTAGAAAATGAGGACATTTGATAACCTTACTTTTGAGCTTATTTTATTTAGTATTATTATTTATTGATTAAAAAAAAAAATTGCAGAATAAGACGTATTTTAACTATAATGCATCAGTTTTATAGAATTTCGGAGTTTGATTGTGAGCAAAAGCAATATTATCGCGCAATGAAAATTGGAAAAAGGCAACAACCAAAATCTTTAAAACTATAATGTAGTTTTTTTTTATATATACATGTTTTCTAGAAGAAGAAGAATAAAAATAATTTTAAAAAATAATAATTTATATGTTTAGAAACAAGCAGGTAACGTGCTTAATGTTCATAAAATTGTAAAGAAAAACACCATAAAATTTTTTAATATTAAAAGTTGGCTAATAAACACATTTTGTAATAAACTAAAAAAAGAAAAATTTGTGACTGACATTTTAGAAAATGAATTATGCTCTAGTAATAATAGTTCCATGTCATGCTTATAAATTCTAGTTACCCTTGTTAGCGAGTTTTAGAAACCCTTATTAGACTTCTAGAGCGTTTTCCTATATTTTCGTAGCCAAACTTACTTAAAAATCTCCGCAGATAAATGCGAACACCTGAGGCGAGTTTTAGTAACTATAATATAAGTTTATGACCTATTTTTAGAAAATCAGGCGAGAATTTCTCACAACACAAAGGATTCATAATACTTATAATATTCATAACATTGTTTCCCCACCTAGAAAAGCATACACTGTTAGAAATTCAACAGAAAACTGCTGGTATAATAATTTATCTTAGGTCTTATGTAAAATTAAAAAAAAAAATAAAGGATATGTTAATAAATATATGCTATAGGGTAGTTGCTTCAGTGATTGGAATGCTCCAGTAATTGAAATCTATCCCGAAATAATTAAAAAATAATAAAAATAATAAAACCATATATTTTACATATAAGAATTTTAAAATTTTATGTCAAACACTGGAGCGTAGGGTGCTAATAACTGGTAGAATGAATAACTAGCAGTGTCAAACACTGGAACACAGGGGCCAATTACTGATAAAATGAAAAACTGGCAATGTCAATTACTGGAACATTGAGTGGGTGTCAAATACAAATTCATAAAAAAAAATAATAATTGTTATCAAATGTATATATTTTAACATATATGTGGTTCTGAATGTCTTTCATGTGATATGTACTAACTTAAGATTTCTAAAAATATTTTCTGATGACGAGAACATTCAAAACATCAGAGATTGCTCTAAAAGTGTCAATCACTGGTGCACTTACCCTATATGCATTTTAATGACTGGTGTTGATTTAACTGATTATTCTCGAGAATATACTTTTGACTTAGAATGCTTTTACTGAAGTAGAAACAGTTAATTTTCTTTAATTGAAAAATTAAATAAATGAAAATACAGAATAAAGATTAAGAATCTTCATTATTTACTCTTACCTAATAATTTTTGTAAATTTACAGAGACCCTATGAAATATTTACAGATTTTTTTTTTTTTTTTTTTTTACAGTGTAGACTAGAAGTTCTGGATCATTTCGTCTATTCAGTTTATTTATTTACCTTATGCGCATCACTGGGAAATCTATATTTTTAGTTTAGGAATTCAAAAAATGACTCTGTGAATTTTCAAGCAAATTCCTTTATTAATTATTATGCAAAATGCATTTGTTTCTTATTAAATATGTGATAATACATAAAGAGGTTATATTTTAAACCTATAAACAATAATCTTTAAAATTAAAATATATTTCTAAAAATTAAATTCAGCAAATGTATTAAAACAAAATTTCTAATCTCAGAGAGAAGATTTTTTTTTTTATGAAATTTTCTTGAGGAACTTTACCATTTTATAACAATGTGTAAAATCTGCCTTTACCGAACAAATAACGAAATATCTACAATTGTCTCTTATTACTTCATAAAACGTATACAAATTATTTCCTTTACTTGCTATAAAATATTCTGGCTGTTACAAGGTAGAACATACTTCCCAGTTTGACTGAAAAATAAATAATTTACAATATTTAAATTGAAGCAAGACAGCGACAGACTTCCTTCGGACTATATTTATTAGTTCTAAATCCTGACGCATGCTTTTATTTGCCTACATATTCAAATTAATATCCTTTTCTTTGAGTGCAGAGTTTTGAATGTCAGAACATATTTATATTTTTTTCACTATGACAAATTAAAGCCATTTAATTTACCAGTCAACATTCGTGAGATACTATAAAAAGAAAATTTTCCACGCCAGAAACCGGTCTAAGCTAGCCATAAAAAAGAAGCATTGGACAATTTTCTCGTCACCTTTAACTGATAATATGTCATTGCTCTTTCAGACTGTCCAAAACATTGTTTTAAACAATCTGTTAAACGCCATATTTTCGAATTTATCCGTAGATATGGATTTTTTTTTTTTTTTTTAAGCAAATGAAATTCCAGTGAATGGAATTCCCTCACAACCACTCTTTCAAAAGTGAATGTAAAAAGAATTGATGTAATACAAGTTTCTAATGCAAGAAATGGATAAATATTTAAATAAACTGCAATTATGTAAAGTCTTGTACAAGCAAAACTGTATATATATATATATATATATACAGTAACCGCCGCTTAATAAATTCACTGGTTAATAAAATCAGCCGCTTAATCTGATCAAATTGCCAGGACCGGAATCAAATGAATTCGAAGTAATTTTAAAACTGCCGCTTAATAAAATCAACATCGCCGGTTAATAAACTCAAAAAGTGTCTGTTCAGCAGCAAAAATGTCATTTATGCACACTAAATTTTTTTTTTTCATGTGCAATGTGATTTTTTTATTTTTGAAGTAAAAAAGCAAACAAAATACAGCAATCCCTCCGTTATCACTCTTTGTCAAAAATTTTACATTGAAAGCATACTTACAAAATAAACACGCTCATTACGTGTCTTAGTAACAATTTCAAGAAATGTATTTTTTAAAGTTACAAATTTGGTTTGGTATCTTTGTTTTAATTTTTAATTATTAAAAGAAAATTTCTAATTATTATTCTTAAATAACTAACAGGCAAAATATTACAATAATAATAATAATAATAATTAAAAAAAAAAAGCGTGAACGTTTGCCAAAGTAATAATGATTTTACCGAAAGGAACGCATATCGAAACTTGGGGTGTCCTTATTGTACTTATTTTGAAGGAACAATTAATTAACTGTGCGTCAAAAATTAATTAATTTACATTTAATTACATTTAATTAATTCATTAATTTGATTACATTTTGAAAATTCTTTCCAAATTTAGGGAAGTAATACCTTTTTCTAGAATGTTCGCCGGTTATAAAAATCAGCCGCTTTATAAAATCACTTTTGCTCTGAAAGAATGTGATTTTAATAAGCGGCGGGAACTGTATATATATATGAAAAGGTTTTTCACATAATTGTTACGCTACTTGTGGGTGGGTTTTCTTGGAATGTATTTATTAATTTATTTGTTTTTATCTCATTTCACCTTATTTTAATTCATTCAATAATATTATTTTAGATGACTTTATTTGGCGATACTTTCTTATTTAAAAAAAAAAAAAAAAAAAAAAAAAAAACTAAGTTTGGAAATGCATGACCGAATAGCTGCTAATGCACAATACTGTATTCATATTTCGTATTCGCAAGTGCCTATTTGTAGTAATTTTATATTTGCATGAATTTTTGGATTTTCATGATCTTTCTTAATTAAACTCTCAATCACTTTATGTGATATTTTCATTTCTTCCTGTGAAATGCTTGAAATGGTTTTCACACACACAAACACATACACACACATACATATATATATATATAAACACTCAATCTAAGCCAGTGAAAATGTATTGATGTTGTGCGGTCGGTAACAAAAGTGTCCGAACACTTGCAAAAATTCCTATGTAAAAAAGGTACACTTCATACGGTTTCGTTAAATAAATCTTTATCGAATCATGTTCTTACACTGACTAAGAACAGAATTCGACAAGGATTTATTTAACAAAAATGTATTAAGTGTACTTTTTTTATATAGGAATTTTTGCTTGTGTTCGGAGACTTTTGTTACCGACTGTATGTTTTCATTATAGGATGCTTAATTTTTCAGAAATCTTTATTCAAGTTCTACTAGTTTTTCATGTGTATTTGGTTTCATTTTTTTCAATGTTTGAAAAGGTTTTCAATGTACATACAGAGAGAGAGAGATCAATTTGACTTATTTCCGATAAAACATGCATACTTTGATTTAGGAATGCAGTTTTATTTGAAGACAAGTGACAAAGATCGTTAGAAAAATAGATAAGTAAATAAATATTTCTAAATTAAAGACATTATAAATTTTAGAAATAAGTACAATACGTTTGATAATATATGAAATACACTTTTATAAAATTTTATTCGAACAACTTTTACAGGTATTTTACAATGAACAAATTACATTGACTTTAGTTTATAAAATTGCCTATCAAATTATAAATTATTTCCAGAATGCAGAATCATCGTTTTGATACTTTCTGCGAGAATAAATTAAAAAAGATAGCAACATATTAGGTAAATCAGGTTATTATCACTTGAATTCAAAATTTTTGACCTGAAAGGTAAGCCAGATAAACTTTAAAGATACGCTTTTTAAAGATAGTATAAATCAGCAAGTAAATAAAATAAAATAAATGCTGTACAAAAAGTATAAAATAGAAAATACATTATATTTTTCCTTATGATATCCACTAAATTAAACTTTATCCAATTTTTAAATAAAAAAATTAGCAATTCATAATATATAAATAAAAAATACTTTGACTGCTATTTTTCATCGTACATCAGGCACATTTTCGTGTTGTCACATTTTGAGTAATATGAAACGATGAGTATTTTATGAAAGCTGAGATATCAATCCCTTGGAAGATTTCTTAAATTAAGTCTTCATCCAATTACTTAATGAATTAATTATAATAAAAATCATTGAATAAATAACGAACTCTTTATGACAGAAATAAATAATGTATGTTTTTTTGTATAAATGAATGATTTCTCGTTAAAAGAAATTAGAAGTGTTATCAATAACTGCATCTGATACAGATAAATAGACTATAAAATTCAGTAAAGAGTTTTAAATAACGATGCAATATATATTTTATAATGTCACAGTACAGTGTATTTTCTGACAGTAATACAGACATAAGTTTTAATGCGATTATTAGTTTAGAAAAAAAAAATATATAACACAGGGTCGGTAACAAAAGTATCAGAACACTAGCAAAAACTCCTATATAAAAAAAAAGTAGAGTTAATACTGTTTTGTTAAATAAATCCTTGTCGAATCATGTTCTTAGTCAGTCTAAAAACATGATTTGACAAGGATTTATTTTAACAAAACAGTATTAACTTTACTTTTTTTTATATAGGAATTGGTTTAAATATTGGTTTAAATATTGGTTTAAATTTAAGTGGTTTAAGTATGTAAATTACATGCAGTGTATGACAGTACAAGCAAAAAAATTTAAAAAACAACAATGATACGAAAACATAATAATACTTATGTTTTGATTAATGTTATCCTTTTTTTAACACGCTTTTATTAGCTTCACCTGTATGTATGTATGTATGTTTGTTTGTAACTTCTCTGGGAGCAAAAAAAAAATTTATATTGTAAAAAAAATACTTTACCTACGTGAACGATGCGGCGTCGAGGTAAGGCGCCGCGCTAGGAATCTAAAGGTCCAGCGTTCGATCCCCGTTAGGGGAGATTTTTTAAAAATGGTTTTTATTAATTCTGAGTTATTTTAATTAAAGATTTAAAAGTATGTAAATATTACGGTGTGTCACTCACACGATTTTCTCTTACCCTGAATTTTAATACTAAGATAGATATTTCGTGCTTTTTAGTTCACATTTCTATAAAAGCGTGTTCTTTAATTTTTTAAAACTATAATATTATTTCCTTTTTATTTATTAGATTTACTTCCTCCTAGCGACTGATACGTCTTTTACCATTTACTGAGCAGTTGTTTTTTCCTTATTTCGCTTATAATTAAAAAATGCATAATTAGTTTTTTTTTTTTTTTTTTTTTTTTTTTCTAAATACGTAGGTCATATATAATACTAATAAATCCTATTTTTAATTAAATAGTTATGTTTTGATTTCAAGCTAAGATAACCATTGCTTTAGTACATTCTAAAAACTGTGCAGTGAAAACAACATCACAATTTTATCCTTTAATTCCAAGACTCTCAATGGGTTTTAAATGGATACATTGTAACAGAAGTCATGCAAACGTTAATAAAATATTGACATGAAACATGATTTGAACAGTCTACCACTAACAAGGAAACATTAAAAGGTGTCGTCTTCCAAAAGTACTGAAAAAAATTTACGTGATTCTACTCTTCCTAGAACACCAGAAAGTGAAAAAATTATCGGATGAAATGAATTACAGCGACCACAAAAAATTATTAAAATTAAGCATATTTGGCGATTTCACATTGTTAGTCGATTGATTTTGAGTACTTGGCGGAGAAATAAAACACGGCTCTGTTCGTACACGGCAATCACGGTGCTAGTAAATGTATTGCTTAATCGCCAAATATGCTTAATTTTGATATTTTTTTGTGGTCGCTGTAATTCATTTCAGCCGATAATTGTTTCACTTCTTGATGTTTCATGAAGAGTAAAATCACATATATTTTTTGAAGATGACACCTTTTGAATGTTTCCTTGTAAGAGCATTATAGCTGTTTGCTTTGCGCACTCGCTTTCGATTACCGTAAAGTTCAAGCGCTTCCTCAAACTTTTAGGAAAAGTGCTATATAATTTCAGGAGGGGCGGATAAACGGTAAAAATTGGAAAAAATGTATGGAAATTGACATGCATTTTTCTACTAAAACTAAGTGTCATAAAAATTATTTTTAAACAAAACATTTTATATATATTAGGTTGCAGTGGAAAAACAAATTAAATATAGTAAAGTCTTGGATAATCGCTATTCAACTAACTGAAAAAATTCTGGAAATACCCCTTCCCACTTCCAATAACTTATTAAAAAAAAAAAGGAAAAAAAAAAAAAAAAAGCCAGAATTTGGTAAGCTTACGTTTTTTGTTTTCAAACAATCACAGTGTTCTATTTATTAAACAAAGTACATTTATAAAAGAAATATTTTAAAATAAATAAATAATGTAAAACTGTCTCTTATTTCTACAGAGTGCACCATTGAGCGCAAGGAGGCACTTATTTGGTATTTTCAGAACAAACTAAATTCATGCAAAGAGCAGCGGGGGGGAGGGTGGCATTAAATCAATGGGGGTATTGCAGTATTATACGATAGTTTAAACGTAATATAAATAATAAGGTAGACTATTATATAATACACAAGGACAAAATATTAGTAGTATCATTAACATAAATTCTTTTTGGGTAAAACAAAAGCAAGGAAAAACAATAATAGTATTAAATTTATAATTTCGTAACCACAAACAAAATTCTTGGACATGTTTTTTTTTTCAAATATAATTTTTAGATTTTTAATAAAAACTAGTACATTACAATAGATTTTATTTAAGTTTTTATGAAAACTTCCTATGAAACAAGACCTAAACAACCTACTATTTAGTGCAACATAGACACTAATTGCATTACGCAATCAAATTAGATTATTTTAAATGAAATATAAATTAAATAACACTGTAATAAAGTTTCATAACGTTACCGGGAACCTTCCTGGTTTTTACAACTTTACAACAGGTTCCTGAAATTAACAGGTTTTCCTACAAGAAACGTTTAAAATTTCAGGAATTTGTTGGTACTTTTAATGATATATAATAAACTATTGATTATCCGCGATCTCCATTTTCCTTGTTTTTTTTTTTTTTTTTTTTTTTTTTGTTACTATAAATTACGTTGAATTTAAAAAAATACTAATTTATACAATTGGATGTATAATTAAATTTTATAGAAAATAAAAAGAGAAGGCAAAATATCTAGGAAAATATAATAATTAAATTACGCGGATAATTGGAAGTAATTGAAGGTTACTGATATATTCAAGGAACGTTACTGTTAAATATTGGACAACTAATTGCCCTAAATTCCGCAGGAACGTTTTCGAATTTTTTTCTTTTTATTGTGAAGGTAAATCACAACATAATACAGAAATGCAAGGATGAAAATAAATAATACCATAGATTCTTATTGGGTAATAATAATAATAATAATAATAATAATAATAATAATAATAATAATAATAATAATAAAATAATAATAGTGCTCAATTTATAATTCCATAACTATAAATAAAATTCTATATTTTCCTTCTTTTGTTTTAACAATTTCTTCGAAATAGATACATTGTAACAGATCTTATTAAAATAAATAAATAAATAAATAAAACTATGTTAACAGGACTTAAACAGCTTAATATTGCCACCAGCATATAGCTATATTCTTTACCTCCGTTTCGTTTAATTTGAACAGAATATAAATGAAATTAGATGAACTATGACATTATATAAAAATATAAGGAAAACTCTAATACATAGTAAGTATTTATAGATAGATAGATATTTTGCTAATTTTATGATTCTATAAATTTAAATAAAATTCAATAACTTCCTTCTTTTATTTTTGTCGCTAATTTCTAAATGGATACATTGTAACATATCTTACACAAATTTCGATAAAAACTTTGCATAAACAGGATCTGAACAACTTGCTACTTGCAGTAGCAAGGCTATTTGCCTTTATGGCGCCATAACTCTTTCCTATTTCACCCCAGATCTTATTAAAAGAACAAACCCTATAATAACTATAAACCATTAAGGTTTAGCTCTAGGAAATTATGCAAATGAGTAATCGAAAGTTCTAAAGACATTATTATGAAAAGCCTACCATCATAACATCAACACCTTGCCTAAAGCAACGAGAATGATATAAGGACTCGTAACCAACTTAAAGTAAACGGAACAGGTCTAGGTGTTGCTTTATTATAGTTGATTGTTTTTAATGATAATGACTATTTGCGCCCAACCCTTATGACCATTTTTCTCACGATAGAAAGAAAATATATCCAACAATCAAACCTTCATAACATTGAAAATAATGAGCTGCTATACGGAAAAAACAAAATGAGCTAGAGGTTGTTTCTGTATTCTTAAATAGCTGTTAAGAATTTTACAAGCAGTTTTGTTTCGTCAGAAATTAGGTCTTTAGAATTTGTTTATTTTTGTTTAATTATTTTATTGTTGTTCGTTTTCGGAAACAATTGAAGTTGCGGGCTATCGTGATGGTTGTGGTAGGTCGGCGTTTCTTGTTTGGGTTATTAATTTGCGGCACGTGACAAAGCGAAAAGTGTGTTAAGATTTCTGTAGTTTCAAATCTTAGGATGAAGTGGGAGATTTTATAAAATGTAAAACAAAACAAAACAGGATGAAAATATAAAGAAATATTTGTAATTTATGTGAAAGTAGGAAAATTGCCATTAAATGTCTTAGGGATAGAAGTGTGCATGAAAACTTAAATTTAATTAATTTATTTTCTAGATAAATTAATTTTTGTTATGCTTAATTACTCTAAATAATTATAAACAGATTGTTAAAAGAGCGTTGACCAGAATACTTTGAATTAAAAAAAAATAAATACCATTCCCTAAAAAACTTAACAGAGTGATTTTATATAGGAAAAAAAAAAGTAAGAATATAAGAAAATTTCTGTAATTTATCTGAAAGTATGAATCATCATTAAAATATCTCGTAGATAAAAATGTATGTCAGAACTGAAATTCCGTTAATTTATTTCCTAGGCAAGTTATTTTTCATTATATTTATTTACTCTAAATCATTATAAAGGGACTGTTAAAAAGGCGTAGACTTGAATATTTTGTATTCTTAAAGAAAAGTAGCATATGCTAGAAAATTTAAATTGGGTTATGTAAACGAAAATATATCTCAAGTAATATAATTTGAAAAAATATCATAAATAACGTTTAAAATGATCTTCAGTAAAAAAGAATATATTTATTAATTTAAGGTCCAATGAAGTTGAAAACTCTTTATTACTTCGGTTAATCCGTTCGTACTGGTTTATATGATTATAGTATGTTTTATTTAAAAAATGAATATAGTACATTTTCTATGAAAATACGTACCATTTAGGATTAATTTACTAAGATAACATATGATACAGATACGTTATGATCTATAGAAGATAATATTTTGAAGTTTATATCATTGACGTCTTACTAATTTAAATCTCACGGATATCACTTGGATTAAAAGTGTGCATCTCAACATGTTCTCGGGAAAAAATTGATGGGTTTAATATCATTAATCATTTGCAGGCATACACGAATGAAATTGGATGCATTAGTCTGTATAAGTGCAAATGGTTGTAACATGAATCTCTATATCGTGTTGTAAATCATTTATTTTCCGAGTGTCTGAAATTTTGAAACTAAATTGACTTTCACTATCCAACTAAATTCCTGTTTTACATACTCGAATTCATTTACGGATTTCAATATATCATATATTAAGATATAAAGGCTTATATATATATAAATTTCGGGTGCATTAGTGATGAAAAACACACATATATTGTAGAAAACTAAATCTTATAATTAAACAAAACAAACAAATCATTAACAAAATTAAATATTACTTTTTGCACAATTTTAAAAAAGTAAAAGAATATTTCATCTTTTCTTTCATTTTCTGCAGGCACAATTCAGTAAATTTAATGAGCATCAAAGTATAAAAACATCCCTTTAAAGAATTAAGTGCTTACAGAGATTCTAAACTTTTGAATGGCGAAAAAAAAAAAATGTTTTTAATGTATAGTACGAGAAGACTACACCTGTCTCACCGTGTTTAACATTATTCTGATCCTTGTTTCGCGATTTTTCTTTTCTTTTCTTTTCGTTTTCAGAACGCTATTTTAAAATCAAGAGGAGAATGAGAGATCTCCTGCTAAGATATCAAAACGCAAAATAAGTATTTTACTGTGTCTGATTTTTTAAATTCTTCTTCTTCTTTTTACCTTTTTTTTTTTTAGCACAGTAGTTTGTTTTTTTATTTTTCTCAACTGGAGAGTTATATATTATAGTAAGAATAAAAATTAAAAAAAAAAGTGCATTTTGTTAAAAAGTATGATAAAAGAACAAACAAAATAAAATCAAAATGTTTTCTAGAATCTTGGATTAAAAGGAAAAACCGAAAATCTCCTTTTCATTCACACTAATTATATATATATATAGAAGTTTTTCTTTAATTTTTTTTTCTTTAATTTTTTTATTGTTAAAACTTTTCACTTGTTGTGCAACGGTACATATATATATATATATATCACTGTCTCAGAATTAGCATATTTTTTATTACCCTGCTGTTATATATGCCTTTGATAAAAGTACGGTAGTTTCTTGGTAAATTTCAAAGTTATTTTTCAACATTTACTAGCCTTTTCAATATTTTTTGCTTTGTATAAAGCTTTACTTAAATACGTAATTGTTTATTGATTAGTTCTAATGACGAATTTTTATAAATAAATTTTCTTTTCTTCTTTCTTTAACGGCTTCTTTGAATATGTTTTTAATTATTTGCTTCATTACATAAAAATTGAAGGGGGGGGGGAATCTAATTTATTATTATTGTTTAAATTTTTTCTCTGCTTTATTTTTTTATTTTTGCATTGTAACTCAGCATATCTAAATTTCACATTATTTAATGACATATCATGAAATAAATTAAGATATTATTATTTCTCTCGTTAGACAACATTACCTGTGTAATGCATATGGTTTTCTTACAACAAGGAAAAAGTGAAAAAATACATATCCATAAGTAATTGAGAATTTAGAATTTTTTTTAAAGAAAATATCATAAAATTGTGCATAGTATTTGTCATAATTTTTTCATAAATATCATGCTCAAATTGTTCACATTTAGTATGATTCAGATTTTTTGTATAAAAATAAATAAATAAATAAATTTGATAACAATAAAAAATGCTTAATTGTATTATGGACACAGATATTTTTTTCCTGAAGAATTATTTTAAAAGATTGATTAAACATAGTTTTATTTTTAATGCACAGCTTAAACTAAATTTTTACTATTGATTTATTAATTTTCTTTTTATAATTTATTAGTTTATTAATATTCTCTTTCTTTTCTTTTTCATTTTAGCTTAATTTTACTCTCTGAAAGAAAAATTTACAGGAGGGAAATATGTTTTTGATATAATAATAATAATAATAATAATAATAAAACTTGCCTTATACTTATCTAATTTTGTTTTATTTTCCCAACACCAAATGATAGTCGAACATCTAGATATCTGTGAAAGTTACGATTGATAAATTTTATATGCCCAGCAGGGTACATCAAAGATTTACAGAATTTCGATTATTGTAAGCACAGTGTTTATATATTTAAAAAAAAAGCATCTAAAATGATTTCCCTTGTTGAAGAAATAAGGAAATTTCTACGCCAGACGATTATCTTTGTTATTATAAATATTACTGTAGAGATTAGAAATTCCCATTTCATAGCTAAATTTTGATTACCAATTTATGAAATCAAGTTTTCATAAAAACTGACAAAGGAAAAAAAAAAAAACTTTTTTTTCAATATCGATTACTTTTTCCTATTATTTCCTTAAACTTAAACTTAAGGCACTGCAAATTAAAACTAGGGAAGAAAAATATTTTCAAAGAGATTTAAAAAAAAAAAGAAAAATAATGTATATATATATAATAATTTTTCTGGTATTTTCTAATAAATCTATAAGTATTAATTAAGAGGTAAAATGATTTCTTAAATAGTTTATATTGTTTTAGTTTACAAACCTTTCAGATGTAATGCGTCGGAGTAAAATTATTATTGTTATTACTATAATTATTAAAAGTTATAAATTAAAAATTCTATTTCATAGTTGTTGTTTGTTATGCAATTTATAAAATCAAGTTTTCTATTAAAACGGAAGAAACGTTGGTTGCAATAACGATAATTTTTCCCTACTGTTCTCCTAAAATTATACACAAGACACTGTAACCTAAACCAGTTAAACCTAAAAAAAAAAAAAAAGAGAGAGAGAGAGATTAAAGAAATTTTAGCTTAAATAAAAAATAAAAAGGTCAGATTTTTTCTGGTATTTTCTAATAAATCTATAAGCATTAACGAAGTAGTAAAATGATTCTTTTTTATTGCTTATTTTTTTACAGTTTATAAATATTGCACATGTAATGCGAAGGGATAAAAATTATTATTATTGTTTTTCTTGTCGCCCTGCTAAAACACACTTCTAAAAAATAAACAAAATCTTCTCATTTTTTGAGAAATTTAATTTCTTATAACATCTCCGAGTAGGAACTTCTCATTTTAAAGATTTTTTTTTTTCTCATTTAACAATTCATTTCAAATTTTACATCACTTTGTACTCAATTAGATAATATTCTAGAATTCACAAAATTCAAGAAACTGGAAAAAATTAACTAAATAATTAACATAAACATAATTAACATGATGACATAATGAATAAATGAGAAATAAACAATTTAGATTTTAACAAAAATCATTTTTAAATGATATCTCTTGAGAGGTATCGAACCCACAATCTCTGGTTTCATGTCTCGATGCTTTACCGCGAAAAGACAACGTTCATAAACTGCCGTTGCAATATTACAAGAACAAATAGGAAATGAACTGTTAAATGAGAGAAACAAATCTTAAAAATGAGAAATTTCTACTCGGAGCTATTATAAGAAGTGAAACTTCTCAAAATAAGAAGATCTTGCATATTTTTGAGAAGATCGTGTTCTTTTTTGAGAAAACTCTGCTTACTTTTGAGAAGATCGTGTTCTTTTTAGAGAAAACTCTGCTTACTTTTGAGAAGATCGTGTTCTCTTTTGAGAAAATTCTGCTTACTTTTGAGAAGTGTATTCTAACAGTGTACATTATTCAAGGGATTTATAAAATAAATTATAAGCATTTATCGTAACGCCTTTCATTAAATTAAATTGTTAGTAATTATACTTATTTTTACTATTATTCCGATTTTATAGAAAGGAACTGCTCCCGCATATTTTGAGAAAAATATTCTCAGAAAGGTATGAGAAGGCTCATCTCTGGTTTTAACTGTATGCAATTTAGAGATTTCCGTTTCGGAGGTTTTTTTTTTTTTTTTTTTAACCGAATTTTTAGTTAAATCTAAAGAAACATTGGTTACGATATCGATTACTCTTTTCTTCCATTCTCTTTGAATTACGCGTAAGGCACAGCAAGTTATATACTAAAAAAATAAAATTATTTTCAAAGAGATTAAATAAATTTTTCTTTAAATAAAATGAAATAATCTGGTGTGTCACTCACACGACTTTCTCTTACCCTGAAATTTAATACTATAAATACAGGTTGGACAATAAGAGGTAAGATAACGAGCACTGTTATGTAAACCTATGTTAAACAATTCAAATTATGCTTCGTAAGAGTTTTATATGATAATTAGTTCTGTGTAAGGGGCTACCACCCCCCTCAACCCCCCATTTCATTAATGCACCTACATTTATATAGAATTTAATTCGGTTATTAAGAAATAATTCTGTTTTTAAAAAATAATTTATTAAAATTATTATTTAAACAAATTATCTCTTATCATAATGCAGACGTTTTCCATATTTGAGAAGTAGTATAACACTAAATATATATATAAAAAAAGTTGAATTTATTCTCAACATTACATTTTTTTTTTTTTTTTTTTTTGTTAAAAATGAAAAAAAAAATCGATAACTTTATTTTAAATTATCGCAGACCGATGTTCAACCATTCGTTTTAAAGGTATATCGCAGACCGATGTTCAACCATTCGTTTTAAAGGTATTGGCGAGCTCTTTTGAAAGATACCTATCATGAAAATTTACTCCCCTCGAGGGGGGACTTCACCCCAAGGCGAGGCTCCTACATACAAAAAATATTTTTCCCAGTTGACTATCTATATTACAAAAAATATATATTCGTTTCATTTGGTTTAGTGCAGTCTATGGATGTTAAACTCTACTTACCTGCAATTTCCCTCATATACGTAATGTATTTGAATACTTTTGAGTGTCCCTGTACACGAACTATTTGCTTCATCTCAATGAAAAGCTTACTGTAGCATCCCTATATGATACACATTTAGAATATCGAGTTTGGGATTTCTGCCATAATTTGTTTTTGAGATATGCTGATAACAGACAGACACACACACAGACACACACACACAGACATACACACAGACATACACACAGACCAACCGCTAAAAACATGATTTTCGTATTCAGGAGACCTGAAAACGTGTAAATATAACAAAATCTCGCTTTCAAAAATTTGACTCAAAAACAATACTTTCTCTACCTTATGCGTAAGAAAAAGTTAAAAAAAAAAAAAAAAAAAAAAAAAAAAAAATGTAATAATGTTTCTGGTATTTTCTAATAAATCTACAAATATTAATGAAATGGTTATTTTTTTTATTGCTTAATTTGTTCCAGTTTACAAGTCTTGCAGATGTAATGCGACGGAATAAAATGATTAAGTTAACTTGTAAAGCTTCGCCAATAAATAAAACCGGAAGAAGTCTAGTTTAAAAGGCATCGATGTTAACAGAATTCACTGAAGTGAACGAACTTCTGACGATGTTGGACTGGATAAAATTATTTGAAACAAAACGTAGTTTTAGAACAATGCTATAACCGTTTGTTGTGACGAAGTTATTTACACATCATTTGCGTTTTTAATAGTTTCGAACAAATTTGAAAAGTGTTTACGACTTCGGTCCGTCTATTTGTCGTTTTTTCTATTCTCTTAAAATTATACTTAAGCTACTGAAAGTTAAACTTAATATATATATATATATAATTTGAAAATTTAGTACCATTGTAACACTCAGCAGACAAAAGATAGATGAAGATGCCAACAAAAAATTAAATTTTAATTGAGATTTATTTCGATTAAAAATTGTCACGGTATTGATTTAATTTGAGTACTAATGATTAGCAAAAACATGTTAAAGTACTTACGCAGAAGAGAAATGACACTAACATAACACATAAGCCTAACGATGAGAGAATTTGCAAAAACTATGAATTATTAGTAACAGTCAACATTTTAGAGAAAAGAGAAAGGATAAAATTACCAAAGGGTTCCGTTAAAAGGGGGAAAAAAAGGGGGGAATTCATGAATTGAAAATTGGAATTTTAAATGCTGAAAAATAGAAATGTTCGCTCGTCAGGAAACTTGCATTTCTATCAGCATATGTAAGATTTCGGAAAACTGTATAGCTATATATATATGTATATCTTCAATGAGATCAATCCAGTTTTATTTCAGTTTTACTGTAGATTGTTTCCTATTGAAAGCCGTACTCGTAGCAAAAATGATTTATCTACAGTTAGCCAACAAAGTATATCATATGTAATAGGTATTTCTGTAAGAAGTATTTATTTTACGCTCATTTCAAAACCCTAACGAAACAACAAAATATTAATGGAACATAACCTTTAATGAAACATAACAAAATTAATGTATACAGGGTCCGCCAAAAATCGCCCCCCTCCACTCCTATATCGGAAATGCGTCGGATTTTTGAAAAATGGCGTGATGTACAATGAATTCGATGGAGACCTCTCTTTTCATAAAAGTATTTTAAGCCCGGGAAGACTAGGGTGTCTGCTAGGGAGGGCAACTTTAAAATTTCAAATGAGAAGGTATGTCTTGTGATACAGCTCTGGAAATATCTTTTCAAGACAATGAATTTGATAAGTCGTTTTATCCTTCGATGATTATTATAGGAGATACATGAGTATAAAATCCACATTTCAAAACTCCAAAAACTCATGCATCTCCTTTAATAATTATTGTAAGTGAAAACTATTTATATGAAATTCATTATCTTGAATAGACATTTCCAGGGATGTTTCACAAGATATACCGTGCTAGTTGAAGTTTTAAAGATTCCCTCCCTCGCAGCCTATTCTACACCCCCCCCTCCCCCTGGACCCCAAAATCTTTCACCTAAAATGGTCCCTATCGAATGATTGAACATGTGTTTGGTCATTTTTCAAAATTCTGACGGATTTCCGAGATAGGAGAGTGTGTGGGACTTTTGCCAGATCCTGTATATATTAGATACAGATGCTTTAATAACAAATTTTAATCAAACTTTACAAACTTTTTATTTTAATTAACGATTAACAATCTAACACATTTTTAAAACGTTTAATAATCTTGGAATATTGAATCATTTTTATTTATTGATTGATTGATTTTTTTTTTTTTTTTTTCTAAAGCTGAATTTCAGCGCAAAAATAACTTTTATGTTAATGAATAAAGTAATTTCCACAGAAATTTTAAGTATATTTTTGTATTGTTATTTGTTATTCAGGTACATTTTTGAATGTTTTTCATCGAAAACAACATAACTAGCACTACTGTTCTGTATACAAAAACTCACAAACATATTTTATCACATTACAGTCTATGAAAGGTATTTATCTTAAGCATAATTTAATATCTTTATGATGCCCAAAACCCAACAAAACTAACATATATCATTCAGAATAATTTTTTGTAGAAAATAGTGTGATTAACATTAAGGATTCGTTTACACGATCACACAAGATTATTCATATAAACTAGGATATATATTCAAAAATTGTTCGAAACGCATTTTCAAACGTTTAAAAATGCTGCTGACTTCTGTTCGGCTATATGTATGTTTATCGGTATTTTATTATTGTTCAGATTTCCATATACAGTAACCGCCGCTTAATAAATTCACTGGTTAATAAAATCAGCCGCTTTATCTGATCAAATTGTCAGGACCAGAGTCAAATCAATACAAACTACTTTTGAAGCCGCCGCTTAAAATCAGCATCGCCGGTTAATAAACTGAAAAATATCTCCTCAGCAGCCAAAAATATCATTTATGCATACTAATTTTTTTTTTTTTTTTACATTCTGATTTTTTTTTTAATAAAAAGAAATTAAAGAACAACAATCCCTCTGTTATCGTTCATTGTTGAAAATTTTTCACTTGCAGCATAGTTACAAATTAAACACATAGTCTCATAACTTATCTTCTTAATAATTTCAAGGAACACATTCTTCAGATTTGATTTGCAAATGATATATATTTTTTAATTATAAAAGATAAATTCTAGTTCTTATTTTGAAATAACTATAAATCAAGAGGTTTAAACGAAAAGATTTTAAATTTCTAAGAAAAACGTGAATTTTTGGTAAAGTACCTAATGATAATTTTCGTTAAAGGAAAGCCTATGGGAACTTGGAATGAGTTTAATTCACTTATATCGAAGGAACAATTATCTATCATAAATTAATTAATATTGTTTACTAATTTCATAATTCGTTACCTCTTGAAATTTCTTTCCAAATTCATTGAAGTAAGACCTTTTCTTTGAGTGCAGAAACGTTCGTCGGATATAAAAATCAGCCGCTTAATAAAATCAGTTCGGCTGAGGATGAATGTGATTTTAATAAACGGCGGGAACTGTATATATATATATATATATAAACTTTGAGTGATACATGTTATTGAAATTTTACAGATTGTTTCCTATTGGAAGTAGCAAATGTAGCAGAAGTGTTAATTAAAGTTAACAAACAAAATACTTTCACTTAACATTTAACAAAATACTCAACTTTCACTTTAAAAATCACTTAACAAATCTCCTAACACTTTCTAAATTTAACTAACAAAATACATTAAACACATCTTACGATGGGCAAAAAGTATTTCTTTTATGCTCATTTATGCATCTTTATACTAATAAACATAATAAAATTAATATACGTACAGTAAAGAACTATTTAAAAAGGAAATACTGTGTAATTAAAGTTAATGATTCTATTACGGTCCCGCACTAAAACATTCGAACTTATTAAAGGGAATCGCTGAGAACGCAATTTTAATTGTATTAGGTGTATTTTATGCTTACCATTAAATAGTACTTCTAACTTAGTATTTATTTGCGTCCGGAATTAAGGCCGATTTTCTACACAAAGTTCCTAGGCCTGAGATGGTTTGTCTCCGTGTTGGTCCTTCTAAGGAGTTCTAGATCGTATTTACGCCAGTTACGGAGAAAACCACATGGAACTCTGAAGAGCTATGTCATCAAACGCGACCTGGGATCGAATCTGGCAATTCCCGTCTACCAGCTTAGACTTCAGAATCGCCTGGCCACTGGTGGGGCCACTTAGTATTTATGATGGAACAGTTAAGAATAATTGGAAAATGTTTTATAATGTATGAAAACCAGGTAAATTTTATCGTATTTCAAAGTATCTTTTGGGTAAATTGATAAAGCAATTAAGTGTAATTATTAACATTTGGATTTTAGTTATTTGAGTATATTACCATAAAACTTAATGAAATTATTTAAAAAGTGACATTATATTTGCTAATGTATTCATTGTTGCTTTACCAATAATCAAGCTATATCAATATCCTATATCGGTAACCAAAATAATTGGATCATCTTCTTCCAAGATAAAAATCTCGTATAATTATTGCTGCATAATAGATGAATCTTTAATTAAGGTGCACCAAGAAATGGATCCGTTAATAAACAAGTTAATTAAGCTGAAAAACAAAATGCAAAGGCTGAAAAGTTTCAAAAACGCAGATTTTTTTTTATTATTATTATTCATTTACTTCTTCAGATTTTAATAGTGGTAATTTTTTTTTTTATCAAAATGAAATTTAAACTTTGATAAGTAAACGGCATAATTCTTTTTTCAGATCGTCTTTTAGTATTCTTTGTAATTTTCTTGGAGCATTAATATATACAAGCAGAATTACAATTCTGTTAGTATATATAAATAATCATTAGTTAAGCAAATGAAATAATATTTAATATTCAAACAACTAAATCCTTTACCTCAAAACACTTAAAAAAATATATATATTTTTATCCCATTTTAAGAATGGAATCGTAATCGTAATCGTTCTTACATAATCAATCAGCCATTCAATAATAATAATAATAATAATAATAATAATAATAATAATACTTAAAAAGAAAAAATGCTTAAAATAATTGATTTTGAAAAACAATTTTTATGTTGGTGGAATAACTTCACTGTTAGATTTTACATTATGGTTCACACAATTCTGGATTAAAAGCATTTTCAGCATCAAAATGAATATGCTTACTGAATTGAATCTCACTGCTTTCAAACAATGAAAAACGATAAAATATAAAGCAGATTTTCCAGTTACAAATAATATTGAATTATCCAAATAATAATAATTCAAAACTTTCAGTACTTCGACCGACTAACCATGCTAACCACATCATTCGTTTAATAACATTGCCAAGTATAATTCTCCAAATAAAATATTTATCTAATTGATACATTAAAAAGTATTAATATTACTCATTTTTTCTTAGTTAGAATTTTTTTAACGCAATTTACTGAAATTTACATATTTAATATACACATACTGTAGAATTTTACTTAAAATATAAAAAAGGAGATAAAATTATTTAACAGAAATCAAACTAGCATATGAAATAAATATTTAGTATTCAAACCTCAAACGCATTTGCCTCAAAACCACTTAAAGAACTTTTTATCCCGTTTTTAGAATGCAAACGTAATCGTAATCGATAGCACTTGCATAATCGATAATGAGCGAAACGTAAGCAAAATGCGTGATGTTCTGTTTTGCAGAAAGCATTAGGAAAATGATGGTGTTTTTGCGCAAAAAAAAATTTTTGCTGACGAATCACGTGTGAATGGAGCAATTCTTAAAATAATGGAAATAACTGATTTTTACTTCATCGGTAATTGAAGTACTGCGGTAAAGTTTACGAGAAAGAAAAAGAGAAAAAATCTCCAAATTCTATGATGATCTTTCGATGGGAAACGTTGAAACTTTAATCGATGTTGCCAACTTCTAGAAATTTTATATTTAAAATTCCTCACTAATCTCTAATTGAAATGTTTGTATAATCGTAGGCTTATATAATCGATTATCACGTATGTCATGTATCATTCTTCAAAAATTGTTATAACTATTAAAAAAAAAGAAAAAAAATCAATATGGCAACACTGTGTTTAATACAAAATAAAAAGTAAAATACAAATTTTAAAAGAGTACGGTTTTATTTTGAAAAATAGAAAGAAAAAAATCGGTCTTCCAACTTTTTAAGAGGATATTTATTCTGGAATTTTTTTCTTGATAAATTGAACTAATCTTCAAAACTGAAATATTTATTTTAGATATTTAAAAGCACTTTGGTGGTGGGGGGGGGGGGGGGGGGGTACCTTGTCCTTATGCTATTAATTTATAACTTGCTGCTGAGATTTTATAAACTATGTTTATTCATTTTCATAATCTTTAGTAATTAATATTACTCATTTTGTATTAATTACTTTCTTAAAACAGAAAAATATGAATATGCGTAATTAAAATTTGTATATATGATTTTCAAATTTTTGAATCTTCACCAATAAACTTCGATATTTACATATTAAGTTATTTATTAAAATCATACATACAATACTCAAATCTATTTCAAAATTAATCTATATAACTTAACCGGTGTAATTCTACTTATAATTAAAAGAAGTAGAAAATAATTAATCTCTTCAAATGTTAATAATTATCTAATTAGAATAGTGTATACCCATCTTGCGGTTTCTTCTAAGCCATCTTGAAGAACACATTATAGTACTTTACATATATTAGTAAAAAAGTTGATCCAAAAAAAAAAAAAAAAAAAAATATATTTTCTAAGCGTAATATAATAATATAAAATATATAAATTTTGAGATTAAATACAGTTCTTTTGCAATCATGTAATATTGCAGGCAAAATACCCCATTATATATAAACCCCCACATATAATTTTGCATTTTATAACAACATTATCTCGTCAAACGATTTACAACAATAAATTGCTGTCATAATCAAACCTTTTTTTCTGGCTGAAACAATGAACATAAAAAGTTATTTAGTATTCTTGATCATCTTACTTGTCATTTATCACCGAAATCTTCAGTAGATATGTTAATCATTTTAGAGGTTGTATAATGATGAAACAGATAATCTAAGTGCATTTTTTCCGGATATGTTTCGCATGCGGGGGTGGACAACTAGAAATTTTTAAAGGCGTATTGAGAATAATGGATGTTTGGGCAATGCATTCTACATTTTAGTTAATGATTTATTTCAGATAAAAGTGATATTAGTGAAAATTTTATTTGAATAATAGGATAAATTTACTGGTTTCACTTAAAACAGAAATTATTGTCATTTGCAGAGATTCTCTTAACATTAAGAGATATTTCGCTGCTTGAAAAGTATTTATTCCATTCATAGGAAAATAGGAAAGCATGTGTTTCTTACAGACTATAAAGAATTTTCAAACTGCAATGTATATATATATATATATATATATATATACACTATGGAGGAACAAACCTCATAAAAGCTGTTATAAAATTATAAAAATTATGCATAAAAAAATTATATATCAGCTGTTAAAAAAATTATATATATATATATATATATATGTATATATATAAAAGCTCGTCTTTGTGCAGCTTAGTATGTTGTTTAAAAAATGACATATACACCAGATAATTATCAAAAATTTTCAAAAGCATTACAAAAACACTACAAAAAATCTTTAAAAAAGAAATAATAATAATAATAATAACTGCACAAAACTGCAGATAATCTGAAGGTATTTGGAACAATAAGAAGTTTAAGGGGGAAAAATTACGTGTTATGAAAACTGCTTTTTTTTTTACTGCAGTTATTCTACAGTTTTTATGATTTTTATTCCAAATACCTTCATATTATCTGCAGACTTTTTTTTTTAGATGGGATGCTTAAAAATAATCTTTTAATTCAATAAAAACGCCCTTCTAACAATTTCTGTTTAGATCCGAATCAACGAATTTGAACAATTTTATGGGACACTGTAAATCACTCTTTAATTATAATCATGCAATTTTATACATAAAAAAATATAATTTTGAGCATCGCAATAAGATATGTTGATTTCCTTGTGTTTTTGCAATGTAAATATATTAAAGTATGCTTTTAATAAACTATTCTCAAAGACTATAATAGATTCAAATTATTTTGTGAGTCTCTGTACATAACAATATAATGCTGATTTTATCATTTTTAACAAGCAATATATTATAGTAAGCTTTAGTAAAAAGTGCCAATTTTAAATCATTTTAAAATTATTCGCGGAAACAAGAGAGCAGACAGACCGGAAGAAACACTGAAGTCATTAACATCATTCAATATTTTTACAGTGTTAAAAGGTAATTATGCAAAAACACATTTAGTTGGAATCAAACCTAACTCATGATTTTCTAATTAAACAATGAAATAAAAATAAACAACAAATGTTTTGACTCTAGTATAAATCACAAATTTAAATATACATGAATTAAATTTTAACTTTAAATACATATATTGGAAATTATATTAATTTACAATTTGCCGCATTTATAATATAGGTAAAGAATCTATTACAATTCCGTAAATAACATATACATACATACATACATATATATATATATATTTTAAGAAATTGTTTTTTAAGACGTATTAAATATATATATATATATATATATATATATATATATATATATATATATATATATTTCTTTAAAGATATTAAATAATCTTCACAACTAACTTAGAAAAATATTTAAAAATTACAAAAGCACACTTTTATGTGTCTTTATTACTTAGACTTAGCTTTTATTTTAAAACGAAAAGAAAAAAGTGATTTCATATTATTTATGGAAATCGGAAACTGCACTTTGATCTTAGTTAAAATATGGAAATGAATGAAAGAGAACTCATGTTTCAATTGAAAGGTGATTTATTTTAAATATCAATAAAAAAGAAGCACTTAATGTATTCAAATAAACTTTGAATTAAGCATTGCTTCTTTTCAATAAATAAATAGGTTAAGGAGGGGAGAAAAATGTAACCCCCTTTTTTTTTTCTCTCTTTTCTTTCAGTTTTTAAAATACAGTGTTAATCAAGAGAAGTTAAAAATACATTCTCTAATAAAATGCTCCGTAAAAGAATGTACAGAAAGTATGCGTTAAATTTAGCTTATTAAATTTGTAACCTCATTGTAAAGTTGAAAATGAGAGCAGAATACTGCTGTTCTGTTTATTTATTTATTTGAATATTTACACAAAGAAAAATATTTATATTGTAAACACTTTTTTTTTTTTTTTTTCATTATTAAAAATTAGTATTTCAGAATAAAATGTAATCTAAAAAAATAAAAATAAAAATAAAAATAAAAATAAATAAATAAATTATTATAGAAGTAGATTTTTATCCATAAACATGTGTCAGATATGTAATTATTTATTTATTTATTTATTAAAAATGCAGTATTTTTCCGATATTTCACAGTATATTGTAATATGATAATTGGCAATTTTTATTATTATGACTAAGATTTTTAAAAAGATTTTAAAGACAATTTATAAAATTATTATATAAATTATATTCAAGTTCATCTATTTATTTCAGAATAGACCGTACTTATATAGATCGTCTGTACCTAGTAATTTTTTTCTTATTATGAAAATTCAAATAATTGATTTATGATTCATTGTTATTTCATGTAATCACAGATCTCTCTATATTTGTTAATTGATATTGAAAATAAAATTTCTGACATTGCTCCATAAAACGGAGTAAACATACCACTTGGAATAGTGAGAATATCACAAATAAAATAAAGTTTTGTCAGATATAAAATTTCTTCGTGCTCTAAATAAAATAAAAAATATAATTATACACACACACACACACACACACACACACACACACACACACACACACATATATATATATATTCTAGTTTAGATGCTGATTTTCCTACAAATTTTAGTCACTCAAGTCAAAATCCGTATCATTCTGAGCATCGATAAATAATGCACTGCAGAACTAAATTAAAATGTAAGAAAAATATTTCATTTCCATTACACGTGAAAAATTTAGAAAGATAATTTTACACAATACATTATATATATATATATATATATATATATATATATATATATATATATATATATATATATATATATATTTGGAAGACAACTACTTAAAAGATTTACCTTGCTAGAAATCTAAACTTAAAAAAAAAAAAAAAAGAATAAATAATAAATAATAATAAAAAAATTCTTGTGTAGCTTATATTTTAAGAATACTATCATTTACTATACATAATGGCATAGCTACCAAATTTTTCAAATTTTCGGGAAGACTTTACACCAGAATTTTATGATAGTGAACTGCGAGATCTTAAATCTCTGAAAATTAATATAGAAGTTCTTCTAAAAATATAGTGGTGAATATCTTTATTTTAAAATTCCAAAAGTTGGCAACTATTGCAATAGCTAGGAGTCCCAGCGTTCCCATATTTTAACATACTTTTTATTATATAGCGTCTCCACTATTTCTAAAATTAAATTTTTCATGCAGGTTTAAATATTTTAATACTATTTTAAAAATATTATTCTGAAATAGTGGTGGCAATATAATAAATATCATGTAAAAATATAGGAACGCTGCGAAACCTGACAAAAGCTCCTGATAATAACCCCATCAAATGCCTCTAATTTTATATCTCAAAATATCGCAAAGAGAATAAACAAATTCTAAGTAATTTGTTAATTTAATATTTCCAAAAATATTTATTTTATTTAATGTTGCATATATTTGTTTGAAAATTTTGCATTGCTTACTTGAATAAGCTTTTATTACTGCCGTCTTACCCTGAGGTAAAGATATTTACCTTAGAAAACAAATTCCATGGGAAAGATTGTAATCTGAGAAACTTCAATGACACCAGAGGGCGCGGTTATTGAGAAGGAAGTACTCCATGATCTTAAAGTGTCACACATTGAAGACAATGGTCTTTCGTGACTTGATCACTAATAGGCATTCAACAATAAAAACAGATAACGATGCTTTTAATGGACAGGTTGCAAAAAAAACTGTCATACTCCAGAATGTATTGTTTGACACGATAAGTAGGTAGAACAAGAAATTTGCCTATTTCGGAAAGTATTGGATCATTTGCTTATGCATTGACACGATATAGTTCTAACTTATATTTAAACTTGATATCGATGGAGGATATAGGGGTTAAGGCTACTTCAAAACACGAGGACCTTTGGTCTAGGTGTAATATCCTCCGTGATTAAAAAAAAAAAAAAAAAAAAAAAAAAAAAAGGCTATTATATATTTACGTAAAAATCATGGAAAACTCCGAATGGGTAGGCTGAAGAGCACGACCTGGATATCAAACCGGAACTTATGCAGCCTACCCCCGTGTAGCAAATATTCTTCCGTAGGAGCTCTCGTGGTAAGTCCCAGATTTCCAATATTCCTCTCAGCATATTCCGTTGGAATGCAAAATGTCTGCAGTAGCGGCCTCCGTAGAACTTCCGAATTTCGTAGCTCCTTCGTAGTTTCCGAAAACTACCTCTGTAAAATTATTACTAGAATTATCAAATTAAAATTTTTCTCATATTTCCCAAACATGTCCGTTCTTCATCCAAGAAGAATTCGGGATGTTCAGGATATCCCAGGGCGCGATATAGGAAGACCATTGCTATATGGGCCAGATTCAAGAGCAGAATTTTTCGAACCCTGACGGGGCTTCAATTTAATGCCAGTTAACAACCTAATCCTAAATTACTAATTTTTTGTAATTCAATTTTGTTTTACGTTTCGGAAAGACTGTGTGACTCCTGATGTCTTCTTTAATTATGATTATATAACCTCGACCTAATGTATTATATATTTTAATGAAAATATCGCAATTTTTCCATAACAGCGAAAGGTGAGAACACCAGGATTTGAACTTGGTTCATTGGTACAGCGCACCAAAACTCTACCAATTGACCACAACTCTACCCTGACTCCTACTCTCACTTGAAAGCTGGAATTATTAATTCATTTGTTTTGCAATAAAGGGCACAGTCCTGCGGTTGAAATAATATTTATTTTTTACTACAGCGTTCTAATATTTAATTCTGATACTTTTAATTTACAGTTAAACGAAAAAATGCAGGTGAGATGTCGACCTGTTAGTTTAGTTCATAGAGTTTGATGCTATGCAAATGCCTGAAATCACGGGTACAGCCAAGAGGAGTGTGGTGTGAAAGCTCGAGCTTCCCCAGGATGCTTTAAAATTAAATAAAGTTTCATTTTTGACCATTTAAACGGACTAATAAGTCAGTCTCAACCCACGCAAATTACCTTACCTCCCTGCAGTTAATATCATGGTTACGCCCCACCTGAAATAGTTAGTTTACGTTTTTATGAAAATTAATTTGACTTTTCCACCAAAACGTGTGACAAATTAAACAGACGTTTTATAATAAACTTATTTTTTGATGTCTAGCAACAATAGAGTTGAAAATAAACATTAATTTGTCTGTTTAATCGCAGAACATATGAATGAAATTGTCCAGCTTTTAAGAGTGAAGATGAGCTCTAGAGGAATGTCGACCGGGTAACTTATAGAACTCAGTAGAAATTTCATAGAAATTTGACGCACTATGCCACTAGTCCCAGGATCGAATATTGGTTTATTTACTTTTCGCTCAAAAAACAAAAAAATAAAATAAAATAAAATAATAATAATAATAATAATTCGATGTTTTCATTTGAATATATATGTCCTAAAATTGAGGCCGAATTAGTTTTGACAATAAACTTTCCATAAATTATATTTTAAACAAAAAGTACGATTAATAGCATGAGTTTCATAAAAATACAGTAACTTAAGGATCGCACCTATCCTGGAACAATAGCCCGGTTAACAGAATGTTGGCCTTGTAATCCGAAGATTGTGGGTTCGATAAGCGAATTAGCTAAAGACCATTAACAATGGCTAATTCACATGAAATCTGCCGTAGCCACA
Organism: Salticus scenicus; assembly: GCA_963930645.1. Lineage (NCBI taxonomy): Eukaryota > Metazoa > Arthropoda > Arachnida > Araneae > Salticidae > Salticus > Salticus scenicus. The sequence continues at coordinate 5,996,172 of OZ005649.1, read as the reverse complement.
GTGCCCCCCATGTTCCGTAAAAATTATTATCGCTGGAAGTTAATGAAGCAGAGAGAGCATCCATTGCGCGGAGAACCCCAAATGTGATGCCATGTATCCAGACCACAACTAGGAGAGGATTACAGAACGTCACCACTTGCCCATTGTATCGTTCTTGGGCAACGTTAAACCCCAATCCAAATTTCACACCTATAATGTTAAAAATGGAGTGCTTAAAAATATGAGTAAATGGATGTATTCATTTCAAAATGAGGGATTTTGTTTCAAAAAGGAAAACTGTCTCATCTCTTATATTATTAAGTTTATAAATTAATATCTGTTCACTTCATAATTTAATATGAATATGCTGAACTTAAAGAAGTTCTGTCATAGAATAGAATTTCTACAAATTTAAACAGAAAGAGTTCAAACACAAATATTTATTCCCTGAAATCGCCAAAATTCTATTTCGTGGCGGTTTCATACTGGTTTGCGGAAGAACACATTAATGAGATATTCGCGATACTGGGAGTCACAATAGTCCATACCAATTTTTGAGCATTTTAATACGGTCAGTAATGGGATTTTTAAATTTGAATATATTTGCTTTGAAGGTATTTTGAGTATGTAACATACTGAAATTTGAAACAATTTTACTAGGGTTTGAGTATTTTTGCTCCTTTATTTATTTATTTATTTTTTTTTCAGTGTATCCTTAATATGTAATCTACTTTTTAAAACTACATTTATTTAATTCTGGAATATTGATTTTTTTTTTTTTTTTTAACGAACATTTTGAATGAAAATAAATTTCTCTGTCACTTTATTTATTTTATTTTATTATTTTATTTTTATTTATTTATTTATTTTTATTTATTATTTTTCTTTACGGTAACGTGTCAAATAAAATAAGCTTACCAAATTAAAAATTATACAACTCTAAATAAAGCAACAGGTTGTAAAAACTAAACCATATTCATATGAAACAGAACAAAACAGAGGAGAATTCTAAATAACATGGAACAGAATATAAGGCTTAGTTAGACTCAGTTACAGTCAAATCTGATTTCATTATATGTAGATTAGATGTTTCTTCTTCTTCTTCTTCTTTTTTCTTTTGTGAAGTTTAAGTATGTCCAATCCATTGTTACGGGAATGATATTCACATACTTAAATAAACTCTGTATATAAAAGATTTAAAACTTAAATTTTTAATTTATGTATACACTGAGAAAAATATATACCGCTTTCATTTAAAACGAATAGGTGGTGCTTTTCTAAATCCCTGAACTAGAAATATAGATTTTCCAGCTATGAGTATAAGTCACGCCAATACACTGAGAAAAAATTCTGTAACTGACATCTAGAATCTAAATTGTGGCTCTAGAAAAAATAATTCCATGTCATCCTTATAAATTTCTCATAAAAAATTTTCTAGTTCCCTTCGAAAGCGAATTCTAGAAACCTCTATTAGAATTCTTGAGCGTTTGCCTATCGAGGACAAACCTATTTGAAAATATCTCCAAATAAATGATAATGCACGAGGCGGGTTTCAGCAGATATAATCTTGGTTTATGACCCAATTCTAGAAAATTAAGCGAGAATTTCTCATAATACAAAAGATTCAGACTATTGTTTCACCAACTAGAAATGTGTAGACTAGAAATTCTCGACCATTTCATCTATTCAGTTTATTGGCGTGCCTTATGCACACAGCTCGGAAATCTATATTTCTAGTTTAAGGATTTAGAAAAGGACCATTTATTCATTCTAGATGAAGGCGGTATATATTTTTTTTCTCAGTATATAGAGGTCAGTCGGTAGCAAAAGTATCCGAGCGACTAAGAACATGATACGACAAGGATTTATTTAGCAAAACAGTATTAAGTGTACATTTTATACAGGAACTTTTGCTGGTGCTCGGATATACTTTTGCTGCCAATTGTATAATAACATGGTATATCATCTTTCTAAAAATGATTGATTATAAAACAATAATATCTGCACATTATCACATATTTTTACCCCGTGGAAGTTCATTTTAATAGTGTTTTATTTTATTTAGTGACAGTGACGTTTTGCTTTATATTAAAATGAATAACTGTTGTTTAAAATAAAATGAGCATAAATTAAAAAGTCAAATACATTTAAATAAAACAATGACTTTTCCTATGCTCCATTTTATCTCCAACTTAATCTAAATTTTAGTGATTTATCTATTAATTTAACCTTTTAGTCTATCGATGGTACTTTGAAATACCATTAGATTAAAAAGCATATAAAATCGAATTTATGGGGGGGAAATATCAAAATTATTTGGAAGAGTAGAACGTATATACCCCGCTTTAGTCTGTCTGTCTTTCTGTCTGTCGATTTTGTGGCAAAGTAGGAAAAGTACATTGAAGGCTAAACGAGGCAACGAGTAAGAGAAGTTGGAAAGTGTTAATAACCTATGCGAATAGTATGATTTTTCGTTCTAGTTAAAACTGTATTGAAATTGGTAGTTTTTCAACATGCGTACACGATATTACAAAAATTACTAACTCGATTTGTTTGAATTTTTTTCATTTTGGCAATATATGAATGTGAACGGAAAACTAAAATATTTCTGTGTTTTAACAGAAAATTTTCACAAATGCTTTCATTTATATACTTTAAAAGTTTTCATTTTTTAAACAAACTCCTTGCCATTTTTCAGTTTGTAACTAAGCAACTGAAGTTTTGATTTTACATTAGATAATTTGATTATGTAATGTAAATTTAATTAAAAAATAGTCAATAGGATCTGTTACAAAATTTGTGTCCTTCGGGCAAAGTATTTTAAATTTTAAGTTAGTTTAAGAATTTTAATTAAAAAAAAATAATAATTTATTTACTTTCTTGGGAGGAAATTTCAAAATATCAAAGTGATGAAAGATTTTGCAAAGTTTTCTATAAACAAATCTAATATTTTTTAAAATAAAAAGTTTTAGACATACGTTAGATTTTATATTTTAAACTATATCTGATTTCTTAAAAGTTTATGAATTATATCTTTTTAAGAACTAATATAGATGCAAAAAGCATCATTATTATATTAGTGAGATCGACACGAACGTAAATTTAAGCTTAAAAGAGTATATTTTTCCTCGTTTCAAGAAAACTGATCCCTTAAAAGCCTAAGCTTTAAATTCTTTTAGTATAGAACATATTTAGGTGTAAAGCCGTCATAACTGTATTAATGACTTGAACAAGAAGGCAAATTACTTTGGAAAACCTCACATCATAACAATTTATAGTTTGGCAGAAACTGCAGATCTAGAATGACATATCTGCTTAAAATTGTCAGTAAAAAGAAGTAATACCAAAAACAAATCATTTTTCATTAAATGTAGTTTGACGTTGTAAAACTTAGTTTTCTTCAAAAATTTGAAGAAAAAAAAATATCCAGTAGAAATAATTGTATGAGAAAAAAAAAAAAAAAATGTGTTATTGAAGTAAATGATTTGAATTGACTAATATCTATGCAAAATAGAATCTCATTAAATAGACAGTTAAAATTTCGTAAGTGTTGCCATTAAAACTTTATAAATAAGGATTATATTACTTGCGAATTTTTTTATGAATGAATTGCGAGAAAGAAACGTTTTCCTCGTATTACAAACGACTTCCTGTTAAATTAAGAAGATGATGCTTTTCTATTTCAGTGAGAGAATATTTAAATATCATTTATCTAAATTAGAATGAATGTCTTCTTTCATTTAAGAAACTGAAACCTTGTAATGTATCAGCTGCCATTTCACACTAACTAGATTTTTTGTTTATGTTTTTCTTTCCTTTTTTTTTTTTTTTTTTGTTTTTTTTTCCGTTTGCTATTATTCATTAGAAGAAATATGTTAGTATAAAACTTATTACAAAACTATATCTAATAGCCGTACATTACATAAAAATTTTGGAGTGCTTTTAATAGTGTACATTTACAGATATTTATTGTATATTTGTAATTTATTGTGATGTATTCTTTTAACGAATCCATCAAAATAGAATTTAGAAAAGTGAGGTAACTGTATCAGTAGTGGGCATTTTAAGGGCATTTCTTAGCTAGATTTGTGTGCTGATTTTAAATTTAAAGGCTTTAACTACATTCCGTGTTCGATACTTCAGTTACTTCTTTTTGTACACGATTAAACTATGAACGATTCTAATTAAAGCAGTTTAACATTGAAGAAAGAAAAAAAAAAAAAAAAAGAACTTTTGGATAACTTAAAATGCACAGGTGATGGATATTTGAAAACCTACTATGCCTGCCTTACAATTATTTATATACACTGAGAAAAAAAAATATACCGCCTTCCTCTAGAATGAATAAGTGGTCATTTTCTAAATAACTTCTAGAAATATAGATTATGAGGCACGCCAATAAACTGAATAGATGAAATGATCGAGAATTTCTAGTCTACACATTTCTACATGGTGAAACAATATTCTGAATCTTTTGTATTACAATAAATTACCGCTTAATTTTCTAGAACTGGGTCATAAACTAAGATTATAGCTGTTGAAACCCTCCTCATGTATTCGCATTTATTTGCAGAGATTTTTAAATAACTTTGCCCTTTGGCTCTTTTTGTATATGAATAAACAGTGAAGAATGCTAATTAAAATGTTTTTATGCTAAAAATAAATAAATAAATAAATAAAATGAAAATAATAAAATAATAAAGAAAGAAAGAAAAGCTTAAGATGCACTAGTGATGGACACTTGAAAACCTATCATGCCTGTTTTATAATTTATGTAAATAAAGTCTAATATAATTAATCAAATTTTAAACCTCACTAATCTCTTTCTAAACATATGGCAAACGTTTATCGCAATGTTTGTTATCTATTGTCGTCATGCAAATTTGTACTTTCTGATCAAATCATATCCATATGCACGAAGAGACAACCAGTTTCTTAACTGGTAAAAGTTAATCGGTTAAAATTAAAGTTGACACTATAAGATTACTTTCTGGCTAATATTTGCGTAGTGTTTTAAAATTTAAAATCTGTAACTGCAACCAATGTTCGATACTTCAATTAACTCTTTTTGTATATGATTGAATTCTGTGAATGATGCAACCTTTTTTTACTAAAATAAATAAATAAATAAATAAAATAAAAGAGTTAAATAGTTTGTTTAAACGAACCCAACAGAAAAATGGAAGTCAATTGTTTAAAGTTTGTTGATTTTATATTAAAAGAAATGTGATATTTTTTAAATTAAAAAAATTTAAATTTAAATATGTCTTTAAATCTGAGTATTAGTATCTATTTTCTAATGTAATTAAATAATACTATATTTATATATATATAAAAAAAAATAATGCCTGATTAAGTAATTCTTGAATGTTTTTATGAATGCGTTAAAAATGAATTGCTAACTGTGCAGTGGATTTTTGTATTATCAAATAGTAATAATAATCAAAAAAGAAAAAGAAAAAAGAAATGAAAAATTAAAAGATAATTTTGCAAGCTATCCTCTCTTAACAATTAATTGAATTTAAAGTTTATTTTCCTGAATTTAATAATTTTGATTAAAAGGTTAAGTTGAAACGCGAAATGTTTACATGCATTAGCGAAATCCTCTTTGAGTGTAAATTTATAAATGAATTTATACAATTTATTATGGAACTAACAATAAACCTAAAACCCTTTTAGTTATTTTTTTTTGTAAATGACTTAGAGTTATGCTTTGTTTTTTGAGTTATAATCACTTGTTAGTGCTAGAGGCCTATTTCAGTCGGTACAGTTGTCGAATTTTTATAATACACACTTAATTAGTGCTAAGGGCCTATTTCAGTCGGTTTATTGAATGGGGATTTATTGAATGAAGTCCCCCCAAGGCCCAACTTTGACATGAGTCCCCCCCCCCCAGGCCCAACTTTGACATGAATCCCCCCAAGGCCCAGTGTTGTCGAATTTTTATACGTCACTCTTAATTAGTGCTAAGGGCCTATTTCAGTTGGTTTATTGAATGGGGATTTATTGAATGAAGTCTCCCCAAGGCACAACTTTGACATGAGTCCCCCCCCCCAGGCCCAACTTTGACATGAGTCCCCCCCAAGGTACAACTTTGACATGAATCCCCCCAAGGCCCAGCGTTGTCGAATTTTTATACGTCACTCTTAATTAGTGCTAAGTGCCTGTTTCAGTCGGTTTATTGATCGGGGATTTATTGAATGAAGTCCCTCCAAGGCCCAACTTTGACATGAGTCCCCCCCAGGCCCAACTTTGACATGAGTCCCCCCCAAGGTACAACTTTGACATGAATCCCCCCAAGGCCCAGCGTTGTCGAATTTTTATACGTCACTCTTAATAGTGCTAAGGGCCTATTTCAGTCGGTTTATTGAATGGGGATTTATTGAATGAAGTCCCCCCAAGGCACAACTTTGACATGAGTCCCCCCCCCAAGGTACAACTTGACATGAGTCCCCCCCAAGGTACAACTTTGACAAGAGTCCCCCCAAGGCCCAACTTTGACATGAGTCCCTCCCCCAAGGTACAACTTTGACATGAGTCCCCCCAAGGCCCAGCGTTGTCGAATTTTTATACGTCACTCTTAATAGTGCTAAGGGCCTATTTCAGTCGGTTTATTGAATGAGGATTTTTTGAATGAAGTCCCCCCAAGGCACAACGTTGACATGAGTCCCCCCCCAGGCCCAACTTTGACATGAGTCCCCCCAAGGTACAACTTTGACATGAGTCCCCCCCCCAAGGTACAACTTTGACATGAGTCCCCCGGAGGCCCAAGTTTGACATGAGTCCCCCCCAGGCCCAACTTTGACATGAGTCCCCCCAAGGTACAACTTTGACATGAGTCCCCCCCAAGGCACACCTTTGACATGAGTCCCCCCAAGGCACACCTCCCCCTCATTGGGAAAAAGAGAAAAAACGTTGTTTTGCGGCTATAAGACAGTTTGGACTTCCAACGTTATTTGTTACAGTATCTGCAGCTGAAACACATTGGTTTGATTTAATGAAAACTTTATCATGGAATTTAGATCGTCACGAATTAACTAAAGAAGAATTTGTCGATATTAACAAGTTTAGCAGTAGGCCTCTGGCACTAAATTAAAATCTGTCGATGTCAGATTTTCATGTTTTAAATAATGAAATAATGTCGTGTCTGTATAATTATTTATTTATTAGTGCTAGAGGCCAATTTCAGTCGGTACAGCGTTGTCGAATTTTTATACGTCACTCTTAATAGTGCTAAGGGCCTATTTCAGTCGGTTTATTGAATGGGGATTTATTGAATGAAGTCCCCCCAAGGCACAACTTTGACATGAGTCCCCCTCCAGGCCCAACTTTGACATGAGTCCTCCCCAAGGTACCCCTATTTCAGTCGGTACAGCGTTGTCGAAATTTTATACGTCACTCTTAATAGTGCTAAGGGCCTATTTCAGTCGGTTTATTGAATGGGGATTTATTGAATGAAGTCCCCCCCAAGGCACAACTTTGACATGAGTCCCCCCCAGGCCCAACTTTGAAATGAGTCCCCCCCCAGGCCAACTTTGACATGAGTCCCCCCAAGGCCCAACTTTGACATGAGTCCCCCCCAAGGTACAACTTTGACATGAGTCCCCCCCTAAGGCACACCATTGACATGAGTCCCCCCAAGGCACACCTCCCCCTCATTGGGAAAAAGAGAAAAAACGTTGTTTTGCGGCTATAAGACAGTTTGGACTTCCAACGTTATTTGTTACAGTATCTGCAGCTGAAACACATTGGTTTGATTTAATGAAAACTTTATCTTGGAATTTAGATCGTCACGAATTAACTAAAGAAGAATTTGTCGATATTAACAAGTTTAGCAGTAGGCCTCTGGCACTAAATTAAAATCTGTCAATGTCAGATTTTCATGTTTTAAATAATGAAATAATGTCGTGTCTGTCTATTTCTTTATTTTAGGTTTGTCTGGCCTCCTAAAGAGTTAAACGCCAACTTTAACATTTATTTTTAAAAAATTCTTTTATTTTTATATTTAAAAAATGAGATGAACTATTCTATTTTATAATTGCCGAGGTACAACATTCGAAAAAAATCATCCTATTGCAAAATATATATATTGTTTAGGGCAGCTTATAGATAATACACTGTATTTAACAGAATTTTCGCCATTCTCCGTAATGTATTTGAATTCTCTTGTATGACCCTGTATACGAACCCTTTGCTTGATCTCAACGAAAAGTTTAGTGTTGCATCACTATATGATGCATACATAGAATAATGAGCCCGGACTTCCTTTTCCTAATCGGTTCTTAAGGGTGCGTGCGCTCCAAACCGTCGCCAATTATCCATTGCGCAATACTAGTGCGACGTTAAACCCAACCAACCAACCAACCAACCAACTAACCAATCTTTTTCTATTTGTTCTTGAGATATGGTTATATCAGATACACACAGAGACAGACACACAGACCAACCGCTAAAAACATGATTTTTCGGTTTTAGGGCACCACGAAACGTGGAAATATAACAAAAATTCAATTTCAAAAATTTGACTCAAAAAAAATTTTTTTTTTCTCCACCATATAAGAGGAAATAATAATACTTTGATTGTGTCATAAAATAACCAATTTTAAATGAACAACTGCCCTGTTTATATAAGTCCTATTGTAGGAAAATTTTGAAAGTCCTTTTAATTAACACTAAATCAGTTTTATGTCGTTTACACTCAAAATAAATCTATATATATAAACATCACAAAGGTAATAAACCCATTTCTGTCTTTTTCGACTATCTCAATATATCCACCCAAAGTAGGTCAGGAACCCACCTAACTTAACTGCATTACAAAACGCGTAGGAATATAACGCATTTTCATTTACCACCGCACCCCCCATTTTTTATAGCATAATCTGCTTTACAAGTAGGGGGTGGATGAGCGTAAGCATAAAGACGGGGAGGAAGTTGGTCTAAAACTCTTTCTCATCTACAACTATCACATGGAGATTGTTGATTGTTGATCGATTCAACCAGTTACAGTAGGCTGTAACCATGGTAACGGTTTCTATAGGTAACTGGTTGAATAAAGCAGGATGAATAGCTATTTTAAGCTTAAGAGAGGAATTTTTCCCCACGGGAGACTTGCACATCGTTAGGGTTGAATGATACCTGAATTTTAAATCGTATTCACAACGATGCTGTTAGCGTAGCTTTTTGCTGTAGGGTGTTTTAAAAATTAAACGGAAATAAACGCGAATTTCTATTTAAATGTTAATGAAATGGCGTGTTGTTTAAGTGAATTTAGCAGAAAACGGTCGGCATTTGTTTGAAGTTTATTGATCTTATAATAAAATGTTTCTGAAGCCATTTTTATGCTTAAGAAATTTAATTTTAAAAATGTGCTTTAAAGCTTGTATTGGCTTCTCATTTTTTCATCAATCTTATGTATCCGAATTATAAAAGTAAACAAATAAAACAAACAAACAAATAAATAAATAAATAACATTTTCATTTCTATAATAAATTCCAGACCTTGCATTAAACTAATAAAACGTTAAATAAAATATATCATGGCGTAATCTATATATATATATAAACGCGAAATACCGTTGACTTGATTATAAATTGATACATTAATTCGTCTATCAAAGCCGAGTCCAAACCGCTGAAGCTTAAAACAAGCCGTTTGAACTGAAGAGTACGCTCATTTCGTGACGTAGGTGCTCACTAAGAGTGGAGTTAATGAAATTTAACACTATAGGGGTTGATAGGGGGGGTCAAAGATTTTAAATCTTTTCATCGTACCTCTACAGGGCTTTCCAATAAAAGCTTGAAATTTAGCAAAAAATCTCCTCTTAGGCTCCAATTAAGATAAAAGATGAAGACCTTCCAAAATTTATATTTTAAGAAGTGAAAGGGGGCGTTTAGAATTTCTATCAGTTTTTCGCATGTGGAAAATCACAGTAGTGTCCAATGGAATTTTTAAATAGATTTGAATAATGTTTGTTTTTCAGCAAAGCTTGCCTACAGGTCAAAGTAATTGGCTTTGCTTATCCATATATTAAATTACATTGCGCTGCACTGTGCTGTGCTGAAAAAAAAAAAAAACTGATATTATTTTTGCTGATTCTTATGTAAAATGACCTCCTGAATCCAAATATGACTCCCATTTCGCCCTGTCACCCACCGTTTTCTCGGAACACCCCCCCTCTCCCAATTTTTATCACTGTTCGGTAATTTTATGGCCATGAATTTGATTTAGAGAATGAAAAAGGATTAATTTAACACTTAAAAACAAAAAAATATAATGTTTAATAAATAGCATTAATAATAGATTAAAAAAAATATAAGAAATGTAATACATGATTTCAGTGGCAACACCCCCCCCCCCCTAAATTTTCCCCTTGCCGCAAATGTTCCTGTTTTAGAATTTTCCAACTCTGTAGCCCCTCAGAAGATATTTAACAGTTAAAAATAATCTTTCCCCTCCCCCCCCCGCCCACAAAAAAACAACAACAAATTTATAGCCATAAAATTACCGAAAAGTGATAAAAAGAGTGGGCCATCCCTAAACAACGTTGGGTGATAGGGCAAAATGTGCATCATATTCGGAATCAGGAGGTCATTTTACATAAATTTTGCAAACATGGTGTTGGGGTTTTTCTACTATTGTTAGTAGAAAAACCAATTTATTTTTGTTAAATAATTATTTTTACTCCCTTTGTTTGAAGAAATAGACATAATAATACTTTAAATGATAGAAATAGAATCATGTTTAGAATGTTTTAATTAGTAGAAAAACCAATTTATATTTGTTAAATAATTATTTTTACTCCCTTTGTTTGAAGAAATAGACATAATAATACTTTAAATGATAGAAATAGAATCATGTTTAGAATGTTTTCATTAGTAGAAAAACCAATTTATTTTTGTTAAATAATTATTTTTATTCCCTTTGTTTGAAGGAATAGAATAGTAATACTTTAAATGATAGAAATAGAATCATGTTTAGAATGTTTTAATTAGTAGAAAAACCAATTTATATTTGTTAAATAATTATTTTTACTCCCTTTGTTTGAAGGAATAGAATAGTAATACTTTAAATGATAGAAATAGAATCATGTTTAGAATGTTTTAATTAGTAGAAAAACCGATTTATTTTTGTTAAATAATTATTTTTATTCCCTTTGTTTGAAGGAATAGACATAATAATACTTTAAACGATAAAAATAGAATCACGTTTAGAATGTTTTAATTAGTAAAAAAACCAATTTATTTTTGTTAAATAATTATTTTTACTCCCTTTGTTTGAAGGAATAGAATAGTAATACTTTAAATGATAGAAATAGAATCATGTTTAGAATGTTTTAATTAGTAGAAAAACCGATTTATTTTTGTTAAATAATTATTTTTATTCCCTTTGTTTGAAGGTATAGAATAGTAATACTTTAAATGATAGAAATAGAATCATGTTTAGAATGTTTTAATTAGTAGAAAAACCGATTTATTTTTGTTAAATAATTATTTTTACTCCCTTTGTTTGAAGGAATAGAATAGTAATACTTTAAATGATAGAAATAGAATCATGTTTAGAATGTTTTAATTAGTAGAAAAACCGATTTATTTTTGTTAAATAATTATTTTTACTCCCTTTGTTTGAAGGAATAGAATAGTAATACTTTAAATGATAGAAATAGAATCATGTTTAGAATGTTTTAATTAGTAGAAAAACCGATTTATTTTTGTTAAATAATTATTTTTATTCCCTTTGTTTGAAGGAATAGAATAGTAATACTTTAAATGATAGAAATAGAATCATGTTTAGAATGTTTTAATTAGTAGAAAAACCGATTTATTTTTGTTAAATAATTATTTTTATTCCCTTTGTTTGAAGGAATAGAATAGTAATACTTTAAATGATAGAAATAGAATCATGTTTAGAATGTTTTAATTAGTAAAAAAAACAATTTATTTTTGTTAAATAATTATTTTTACTCCCTTTGTTTGAAGGAATAGACATAATAATACTTTAAACGATAAAAATAGAATCACGTTTAGAATGTTTCAATTAGTAGAAAAACCAATATATTTTTGTTAAATAATTATTTTTATTCCCTTTGTTTGAAGAAATAGACATAATAATACTTTAAATGGTAGAATAAATTCTGGCAAATCTTCAAACAAAATTCGTTTTGTATTAGATGATATAAATAACAGTCACAGACAGTCACAGGCATTCCAGAAGATTCAAATTATGAAACTTATATAAATTCATGTAGAAAATCAGAATTTTTCATTTATTCAGCCATTTCGCTAAAGTCAGTGTCATTGATTATGAATGACGGGCTTAACATCGATTGCTGGCTCATCATAAAGCGCGTTAATGAAGTTTTTGAACACGAACACGGAAAGTGAATATTATTTTTTTACGGGATTGTTCTGCACCCCTGTGACTCACTGATGACTGTCACATTTTTCGAGCATGTTGACGCATCTCAATGGTTATGAGGGGCGTGGGCCTACAAACTTTCGTTGTTTAAATTAGCTGAGATCAGTCGTTTATTAACAGACTTATCACAGATGTTCAGGGTTGATTATGTTTGGAACAGAATACAGGTAATAATTTGGCCTCACATAAACAAAAAAATTTATATTCGAATGCAAAAAAGAGAGGTTCTGTTAAAAACATAACATAAATAAGTCTATAATGCAAACTTTTGTGTTGAAGTACTGATTTTAATTTGAGGAGGAAAAATAAACAATTATGTAAAAGCCATATATATATATATATATATATATATATATATATATCAATTATAAAACTCCCTTTATCAATTAAAAGAATTTTTTCCATTCTAATTAATTATGGTATCTAACAATGAAAAAGAACAACTGTGTAATTTTTAAGTGCTTTTGTTGAAGACGGAATTATTCAAACGTACTTTATGAACTTCTTGTGTGTATTAAACCCATTGTCCGGTGCGATGAACGAATGCAATGCTGCCGACATATACAGTCGGTAACAAAAATATCCGAACACTAGCAAAAACTCCTATATAAAAAATGTACGCTTAAAACTGGTTTGTTAAATAAATCCTTGTCGAAACATGTGCTTAGTCAGTCTAAGAACATGATCCGACAAGGATTTATTTAACAAAACTGTATTAAATGTACTTTTTTACATAGGAATTTTTGCTAATGTTCGGATACGTTTATTACCGACTGTACATATTTACTTCTTCAAATTATATATTTAAAAAAAAAAAAAAAAAAAAAAAAAAAAAAGAAAAAAAAAAAAAATCCATTATTTCTCTCTATTTCATCATATGTGAGTATTTCTCTATACATATTGATCTTATGGTACCGTACCAGAAATCTACCATTCTGATGTAGCGTTGGATAACTATGAGATAGTAAAATGCAACTAAAATAATATAAAACTTTTATCACTTTTAACTGAAACATTATCACTAAAATAAAAGTTTTTAATATTCTTGCATTTAAAAGCAAAACAATAAAAGAGAGTAGCAGGGGGAAACGATATACATAAATGTATAACAAACGGATTGGAAATATTCCGAAATCCTCTTAGGTAAACGTTATCTAAATCTGTGGAAAAGGCACGCTATTAAAAAACGGGATTTAAAATCATTAATTTCCGCTGAGTACTTAAAAGAAAGATGAAATAGAATTGCAAGGACGTTTGGGGCTTGTAAGCAATGGAATCTTTTTAAATTGACCGGAAAAATGAAAAATAAGATCACCATACATTATGCTTGAAGACAATTGCAATAATACTTCTTTAACGACATTAAAATACATGATGCATTGTATGGATGTTTCGTATTATCTTCAAATGACTTTAAAGCTAAATATTGACCATGAGATAAGATGATGTAAAACCATCTTTATGTGAATATAAAAATAATATATTCGTCTTACACTTCATTGTGGATATAAGTCTTTCAACAAAACTATGTTATCAAGACCACTTATCCTATATAAAAGGATTTAACAGATTTAAAATAGTAATGATAAAAGGTCGTTGCCATAATATTAGAGTAAAATTGAATATTTTATATGTTCCATTTGAAAGGAGGAATTTGTGAGATAGCTGTGTTAAACAAAATTCAATATGTATTTTAGTCTAGTTTTAGCATGAATTTTATAAAGCTTCATAATAACAAATAAAGGCAAGTGGTTTTTGACAGAAAAGAAAATATTTTTTCTTCAAGATAAATTATGGATATTTAGTTATTGTCTGTTTATTTTAAAACCCAATTAAATTGTTCAAATAAAATGGAATACAAATACTCAAAACATTAAATACTGTGTTCTATTTCAACAATGTATTAAAATTCATAGGCTATTGAGTTTTGACGCATACAAGCGTTGGTTATATTCACAAAATTTTATGAGTCCTGTATACATACCATAAAATTATTATTTTGAAAATGATACAGCTACAGATATGAAAATTACAAAGTTATAGACATCAATATTTTTACAAGTTGAAACATGTGTGAATAGGTTGGTAGGTATGACTCTATTGTGTTCTCATAAAATTTAAATAAAAGTACTGGACAAATGAATTTTAAATACATCAATAAATATAAATCGAAAAATAAATTAATAAATAAAAAAACAACAAATAAATTAAAATTAAATCTGTCCATTTTTGCAAAAAATATTAATGACTATCCACTAAAAATTATATGTATATGTGAGTAATTACATAGAATCTAATGAAGAGGCACAATAGCTACACGAGGTTAATTTTACACTTTTCTTATCATTTTTTAATCCTTAAATATTTTTTTTTTTAAACCATATATTATGTTCCATGATGTTCAACTAAGCCGATATGTTTTTCTTTTCTTTTATTAGTAGATGGATAAATATTAATTATTCCATCCCTTACAACCAACTGTCAAAAATAAAACAATAAAAATAAAAATAAAAATAAAAATAAAACATTTGACAGTGAAAATTATAATCATTTGACAGTGAAAATTATAAAAATTATTTTAATGAAAAAAAAAAAAAACTTTATGCATACATTTAAATATTAGAAGGCTGAAGAATTCAACAATTATTAAATAATCAAATCCGAATTTAATAATAATAAAAAAAGATATATTTATTAATTTTAATTTTATTATATCATTCTTTTAATTTGTTGTGATATATACCTACTAATATAATACTGTTAATTATATTAATTATGTACATTAATTAATATCTTATTAATTAATGTACTACTAATATACATCTACTCAAAACTCATATTTCTGATGTTTCTTTCTATACTTTTGATTTTCAAGTCCAAAATGGTCTCTCACGAATTTCATCTTTAACCCTGAGAAAGTAGAAACACAAAAAAGTTCACTCATTGAATAGGAACAATGATTTCTGATACAGATACGCGAGTTTTCATTCATAAGTTTCCTCATGTCATCTCGCCCTGGAGCTTATAGTACATTTCTGTCGTACAACAGCCTGGAGTCGCGTGCCTCCTGTCCCATACCACACCTGTTTCCGGAGCCTTCCAGCTGTCTAGGCGGAACAATTGAAAGAAAGAATATGATTTCACCTGGATGCGAGAACGCGAAGGAGCAGGTATAAACTTCCACGCTTGTAGTGAGTGGTGGGTACATGTGTGTTTTCAGAATCGTTGGCGTTTGTTTGACTTTGATTGTGTTATCTGTGGGTAGGTATCAAAATCACTTTCTCAGATGCATACGAACTTCCTACTGAGCAAGTTGATTTTAATCGATGGATTCGGAGAGGTAAAAGCAAAATATAACAACTCATAACAAATTCATCATCCACCCCTTTTATTTTCAAATCGATTTAGATTGTAAATATATATTAAAACTAGTTGACATAGATGGACTATGTTCTCCTAGTTCTTATAAATTTCTACTACAAGGCATACTATATTTACAGTCGGTAACAAAAGTATCCGAACACTAGCAAAAATTCCTATGTAAAAAAGGTAGAGAATACTGTTTTGTTAAATAAATCCTTGTCAAATCATGTTCTTAGTCAGTCTAAAAACATGATTCGACAAGGATTTATTTAACAAAACAGTATTAACTCTACTTTTTTAGTATAGGAATTTTTGCTAGTGTTCGGAGACTTTTGTTACCGACTGTATGTTAAAACTAAGAGAAAATAATTCGGCCCACAAACCTGCACGGAATTTTTTATTGGATCAGTTTTTAAAAATTGTGTTCTATTCTTAATAATCTGCCTATTACAACGTAATATATTTTACAATTGTTGTTTAATAAAAAATATGCACTTTAGTCTTAACTAATTAATGACAACTGAAACAAGAAAATCTTGATAATCTTGTAAGATTTCTAATTCTATTAATATTTCTTAAACGCCATTCTTATGTAAAATTCCTAAGAAAATTATGGAGGGTCACCGAAGCAGTCGAGCTATCCCATCATAGAGGATCAAAATTGTGGTGGCATGTCTCCGGACCCCGACCGTCTCCAGTTTCCCATAGTGTAGCACTAGTGCGACATAAAATTCAATCCCTCACTTACACCTCCCCCTCTGAAAAAAATACTGTATATTTAACTTGTCAGACATATAATATAAACGTTGTGAGGAATGTAATAGTTTCATTATTACGTCAGTATATATATATATATTATAATAATCGTCTCATACAGTCGGCTGCAAAATTATTCGAGCACTAGCCAATAATTCCTATATTTAAAACGTACACTTAAGACTGTTTTGATAAGTAAATCCTTGTCGAATCATGTTCTTAGACTGATTAAGAACATGACTCGACAAGGATTTATTTAACAAAACTGTATTAAGTGTACTTTTTTTTGGCAAGGATTATTGCTAGTGCTCGAATAATTTTGCAGCCGACTGTATATCAAGTTTAATGAGATTCTATTTCGTAAAACTGAGATACAAAAAATGTTAAAACTGAAGCATGTCAACACCACTTTTTGGCGATATGCACCATAATGGAATTAACACAGTTTAACACAATGAAAAAATTTCGTACCAAATTGACTGAAATTTAATGCAATAAAGTCTGAAATGCAATTAACAACCAAATCATGAAATGTTAGCATAGCAAGTGACTTTTTTGAGATATATGCACATAAATAGAACGTGTATATTTTTATTTCTGGTGAGCATCTTCAATTTCGGGGTGATTTTTATTATTCATAAAGCTATCAAAAGACACTGTTATTTGTATGATACAGCACTGCTATTTATAGAAAGATATGTTGTAAAATTTCATTAACATAGCTTATTATAATAAGCATTATAAATATCAAGTATTACTCGATTCAATCACTTAAGGATTGCAGAATAGCTGCATAGATATTGTGTAAATTTTGAAAGGTAAGTCGTTTTTGACATTTAAAAAAAGCACCATAGTACTGGCATTTAAAAGTGAAAAGTACAAAACTTTGAATAAACGCCATAAAATGCATGAAATCTCAACAATTGTTTCAGGTCGAAAGAAGACATGACTCTTCGTCGCGGGAACAAAG
The DNA here is from genome assembly GCA_963930645.1 of Salticus scenicus. Classification (NCBI taxonomy): domain Eukaryota; kingdom Metazoa; phylum Arthropoda; class Arachnida; order Araneae; family Salticidae; genus Salticus; species Salticus scenicus. The sequence goes on along the minus strand of OZ005649.1, from coordinate 5,978,686 downwards.
TAAACGATCAACGGCGAACAAAATACAAAATTTCACAGAACTCTTCAAATTTTATTTAAAAAAAAACGAAATGTTAAGAATTAAGGAAAAATATGAATAAAAAATAAAAGTTGACTGAAGAAAAATTATGTTATTATTACAAGCACGACTGAAATACTACAATCATTATTAAAAATCATATAGCATGAAAAACGCACAAATGACGGTTAAGTACATAGCGCATTCATGATTACTAAAAATGATAACAATACAAAAATGAGAAAAACACATATTTACGTAATATTTATTACCACCTTAATTATTATTAAAATATAAAATTATTTTTTAAAAGCAATGCGTCCTTTTTACAGCCATAACAACACATTTGTCCATAATACATCTTGAAAAGGTCCATAGGATGTCTTTTCGTCCATAGAACATCCCGAGGATGTCATTTGGAGAAGATATGCAGTTATTAGACCATGTATTTACATATACAATAACACATCTTTAAAATTTACTGTATTTTTTAAAAATATGTTTGTTTAATGCAGCCAGGCATTTTGATAATTAAATCTCTCAAATATCACTTTATCTAAACCGAGAAAAAAAGTGATAAGATAATAATGTAAGAAATGTTGTAAACATTTTCAACAACACTTGTTTACAAACACGACCGCCATCTTTAAGCCAGTTTATCATCACGTGCGATGACTCATGCAAGGAATAACCTGCACTAAAGCTCGAGCTCTAATCATGTGAATAATCACTGAACTAAGGATGCGTCTCAGGTATTTATAAATCCGTAAGCTTAGAAAATAACGGCCTCCGTCGGTCAAATACTCTCTCCGATGTCAAGCTATATTACTTAATGTGACAGCTAAGAACGGCAAATAAAAACGAGGTTGAATAATTTGAACCTGAAACCGGGAACAACATGGCGTAACGATTAACCTTGGGTTTATGAGAGTAATGCTACCTGCTTGTTTGAACGTAAAATATAAAAGAAAAGTTACGTTAAAATTTTAGAAGGGCCAAAACCATTGGTTACCAATCTTGAACAAAATTTTGAGACAGTTACACCACCACCACCACTAATAATAATAATAATAACACTATAACAGTTTAAAGTTCCTATAAAATTTTGAAATGGTTAAAGTCAATGATAACTAATTTTGAAATAAAATTTGAAATAGTTACACAACTACCAATAGTAATAATAATAATAATAACATGATATACATTTTAAAATTTAAAGTTTAAAGCTAAATATTTAAAGTTCCTATAAAATTTTGGAAGGGTTAAATAAACGATCGTCAATTTCGAAATATATTTTGACATCGTTACACCACACTCAATAATAATAATAATAATAATAAATAATAATTTTAAAACGTAAAGCATAGAGAATTATATTTAAAGTTTTTTTTTTTTTTTTTTTTTTTTTTTTTAAGTGTCAAAGTCGACGATGGTTAATTTTAGAGTAAATAATTTAAATAGTCGCAACCCCAATAAGGATAATAATAATGATAATAATAAGATAAAAATGTGGAGTTTAAAGCATAAAGAAATTTATAATAAAACTATAATGCCAAAATGTATACCAGAATTATCATATTAGTATTATGGAATGAGGCAAAATATCCAAAGTACAAAATTGCAGAGTAATTACGTGTATAGAAAAAACAAATACAGACAAAAAAACTTGTTTTCTCAACTTTTAGAGGGAGCGAAGTATATGTCGAACTTGAAAATACGATTATTGAATAATTTTCACCATAATTCCATATTTAAATTAATCTTATAAAGTTAGCGAGGAACTCTGATTTTTTAATCAAAATCTAAAATAATATTTACGTTGTTTCTTTGATTTAGGAATGGTGAGTTATTGAGATATTTTTTCTTAGATAATGCTCATTTTATAAATCCTGTGGTAAATAACGGATGGAATCAATTTAAAGAAAATTAATAAATTCACGATAATGTATTTTTAGGAATAAATTCGGTTAATATTACAATAAAGAGTTAATATTACAATTCGGTTAATATTACAATTTAGGAATAAATTCGGTTAATATTGCATGCATGTGACGAGTAAAACATTTTATAAATGACAAATATGAATTATGAACACATGTAAACTGTACATATTATTCTTAAATAAAACAGGATTTTATAATGTTGAAAACGTACTAGAAACTGATTATTTTATTACTGTTTTTGATATATTGTATTAAAAAAGGATAGACGAAAAGAGAATGTACCAGCAAACTACTTTCACATTGTTAGAAATGCAGGAAAAAGAGCAACAAGAAAATGTACATTCACAAATTTAAAGAAAATAAGAAAACTAAGTCACACCGGTCAAACTATAGACGATAAATAGTCAAGAAAATGATGCAAAAGGACGAGAAATATAGATCTGAAGTACAAAGATACGAATACTCATATAACCTAATTCACCACTCTGCTATATTTATATATGATACGATCTTTCAAATTTTAAAGAGAATCATTATCACGAGCCCCAAAAGTTGTTTCATCACATTCCCCAATATCATTCGGTTGAAACTTGAAACATTGTGGAAGTTTTCACTTCTGCAGTGCCGGGGGTAACCTGAATTAAAATTACAATTGCCATAACTTCTATCGCTCATTTCTCTAAAAAAGTGGGTTTTGTAGCGAGTCGCATTTTTAACTTATATGAATTTTAAGATAGAGAATATTACCTTGTGTTATTTTTAGGCTCCTATCTATTTCTTACAATTTCCCTATCCCCGGCAACCAAATCCCATATTATTATATGAGAAAATTTGTTATCAGAATTACTCATTACTTAAAGTATCTTTTAAAATTACGCTGTTACAATCAGGAAATTCACAACCATTAAATTTGGTTTCTCAGAACTGATTGTTTAAGTATATAATATTTCATATTAAAGCAACAAAGTGATATACAAGCTATAACTAAGTTCATTTTTAACATTTTTTAGCTTCAAAATGCAATATTAAAATAATAATAACAAATCAATTTTTCCATAAAAAATAAAATAAAATAATAAAAAAGGAAGAACACAGTTAATGGTTATGAATTTTCTTAATTTTAGAACATAATTTAAAATAATACAATTGGTAATGAGTAATTCTGTAATAAATTTTCCGACAGAATAACTCGGGTTTTGGTTACCGGTAACCACAGGTAGAACCCTTAAGCCTGTTAATAACATATCAAAAGTTATGTTTACGTGCTTCCTTTAAAAATGAAATAATATTTTAAATTGTGAATTTTTGGAAACAGTCGTATACGATAAAGATTATTATGCTACATAGAAATTATAAAAATGTTCTAGATAAATAAATAAAAATAAATAAATAAGTAAAACTACTAATTATTTGACTCACTTATAAATGTTTTACATATGTTTAAAAGCTGTGCGAACAAATTCATGTATCAGGCAACATATAAATTATTCCTAAATGTATAAACATTAGTACTGATTTCATATTGATTAAATAAATTTTAATAGTCTTTCAATTTGGCTAAAATGCTATAATGAATGAAATTTATACTGAATGAATTAGAGAAAACTTAAAAACATGAAAAACATATGAGTAAAAAAAAAAAAAAAAAAAAAAAAAAAAATGCATTTTTTTTTTCACCATTTACTCAAATTATTGTGCACGATATATATGGAAGAAAAAATTTCTAAAAGTATGCTCATTATGAGTATAATTGATTATCAGTTGCTGAATTTCTTAAATTTTACATATCTAATATAATGATAAGTTACTTAAAATCCTTAAGCTAAAAAATTCTAAAAAATACTTCACGTTTTCATTGATTATTTTTATTATTTTTTTTTCATTAGTTTTCAAATTCTTAACATTTAAAATTTAAAAGAAATAATAGATTTAAATAATACTAAACCAATTACTTAAAGTTTAAATTATTAAAAAATAAAAATAAAAAAATACAAGAAAGTAAATTGTTAGATACAGTTTTAAATTTAAAGTAAAATTATTTAAAGTACGATTAATTATTTGAAAATTTACATTTAGACCAGAGAGGGAATAAAAAAATATATTGTTCTTTTCTTTTTCTTTCTTTCTTTGTTTCTTTTTTTTTTTTTTTTAATTAATTAATTTATTTTTTAAGTAATACGCTTATGGAATAGCTCTTATTCTATATTATATTATAAGGAAATTAATTTGTCAAAATTAATAAAGCCAAATAAAACATGTATTTACGATTTTTTTTTTTTTTTTTAATGAGAAGGAAATAGATTACTAACAAAACAGTTTAAACTTTTTTATATGCAGATTTTATATTACTTGTAAAACTTACGTAAATTAGCATTTTTTTTTTTCTCTCAAGGGGGAAATCGTGAATTTTCTAAATATGTATATATATGCCCTTTTACATAATTTTCGATGACTAAAGAAAGTTTTTATTTAAAAACAATTATGATATTTATTCATTTTTAAACTTAACAAATAAATTCAAGCACTATTTAATACATAATATAATTTATTTTTACCAAATGCTTTTTGATCATCTAAATTTTTACTTTTTTTTTTTTTTTTTTTTTTTTTTTTTTATCTTTATTCAATGTAATGTGCATAATGATAAAAAATAATTATTTACTTCGTTTGCTATAACAAATTTTTTTATAAATAATTTTAATTATACATTTATACTTTTGATGATATTATTATTATTATTATCATTATTATTATTATTATTATTATTTAACATATACATAGCATACGTATCTGTGCGTGCAGTGTTTGATTTCAAAACCTCATAACACAGATGACTGCTTCTAAACATCATCGTAGACCTCCCCTACTGCGCCCCTCAGACCTTCCCCTCATTATCAGGAGTTAGAAAAAAAAATACACTAATAGGAAAGCTTAATATGTTTTAAGCTTGCATAGTACTTTGAATTCCTTCTAAAAAGCAGGAAAAATATGAAAAACTTACCTCTTGTTGGAAATGTCCAGTGATGCTAACCCCTTCCTGATGAGAGCTCACTGTGGGTGCATAGGTAGGAAGTGGTCTACTTCTGGATCTTCAACATCAGACATTGATGTGAGGATTTTCAGAGAAGCAGAAGAGAGAACGCGGAGAGACCGACGCTTTTAAAAGCGCCATCTATTGACGATATTGCGAAAGCTGTTTAGAGAATCGGTGGATAGGTTTACAGAAGAGAAGAAAAAACCGAGTAAGTGAAAAAGAGAAAGTTCTGTAGCTAGGAGATGGTCTGGTATTTTCTTTCATTTGAGATGTGAAACTGGTTCAGGCATCGACTCTGCACGGTGTATAGAGAAGTCATTTCAAGTTTTCGATTTTTTTTTTTTTTTCTTATTTTTGTGTTATATGGAAGTTCTTTTTTTTTATACTAGGGTTGGTTTGATAGAAACATCAGTCACATTATTGGAATTTGTTCTTTTTCATTCTTTTAAACGTTCTTTACTGTCTTTCATCTTCTCTAAATTTTTTTTTGTTAATTAAAGGAAGCATTGGATATTGGAGACAGGGTTACTATTATGTTTTAAATACGAGACACAAGTGATATGATTCATAGTATGAAGCAATGCTGCCAAAAACATTTTACTTTTTATTTTATTTTATTTTTACTTTCTCTAAAAAAGAAAAAAAATAAATAATAATAATAAAAAAAACTGAAAGGGATGAAAACTATATCCGCACAAATGTTCTTCCATTTTCATTTTTTTGTGTTACTAATAATCTTCATGTGTTATAAGCCTTTATTTAAATTTTTTTTTTTGTGATTATTAATATTTGAAAAGGTTGTGGGAAAAAAAAAAAAAAAAAAAAAACTGACGAATACTTTTTCTAAAGTTGACATTTCTGTTTATTTGAATTGAGCGTGTACTTACTTGCTTTATTTATTTATTTATTTATTTTTTATTAACTTAATATTCATTTAAGATGTTTAAATCCTAGAAATATATATATATATATATACTGATTTCTATAGATATGCGAATTTAAATCTTGTAAATGCGGAAAAAAAATCTTTAAGTAAAAAAAGAGAATCACCCATAGTTATAATGATGTGAAGAATTTTCTTTCATTTGAAATGTCAAACTGGTGCTCTTGTATATTGTACACGACAGGGTACTGTTATTTCTGGCAGTTAATCTTTTTTTTTTTCTCTCTCTCTCTTTTCTTAGTGTTTCCTGTTTTATGGATTATATATATATATATATATATATATATATATAAATAATAAAGATGATCTATTAAGCATATTAGAAGCCAAGCAACAGATACAAGATCACTGAAACACCAATGACCAATAAGATAAATAAAAAAAAAAAAAAAAAAAAAAAAAAAAATCATCAGTGGATGAAATACATTAATGTAAAGAAACCAGATCTATTAATTAACAGTCTGCAAAAACAAACGAATCAATAAAGTAAAACAACAAATCTTAACTTAAAACCGTAAACTTATCAAAATTAATGAAAAAACAACCCAAGAAACACAAGATAGGAAGAAGGAGGCAGGCGGCAAGACTTGTGACTTGCCTGTGGGGTTACACTAGTTTTACGCCGGCAACACTCCCCCAGCCTGCCACAACCAGAACAGGAACCATATATATATACTAGCTGACCCGTCCGGCTTCGCACTGATGAACAAATTTTAGTTAAAGATGGATTGATATGTAAAAAATCAAGAAATATATCAGTTTATATGTTATAGTCAGGCAATATTATTAACTGGAAAGTCAAAATATAATTTTACAATTATTTTTTTTAATTAGTTGTTAAATGTTGGCAATTTTTACTTAATGCTATTTATTTATTTATTTATTTATTTCATAAAAAGAAACATTTCTTTACTCATGAATAAAAAATATTGAAAAATAAACCTATGACATGAAAATGTTTTTGATAAAATTGACGTCATAATAGCTTTAATTATTATTTATTTTTTCATTTCGCAAATATATTTAATTTTTTCCATAATTGATTATTATTTTAATAATGTATATTAAAGGAGAAATCAATAATATGAAACAATATTCGTACAATATATACTATTAGAGAATCTGGTGTGAAACAACCACACGACTTCCATTACCCACTATTACACGTAATATATACAATTTTTTGGAGATATTACTTGCATTTTTTGAGATTTTCGAGTAAGAGAAACTTGATACACGTATAAAGACACATACAACAGAGTTTGCATAGCGAGTTAAAAAATAAGGGGAAAAAAATAGATAGTTATTTTTTTAAACACGAATTTCCGAGATCTAAAACCGAACTACCTAATCAGGATGACCGTTAATATTCCTGTAATAAGCACGTAATACTTGAGAAAGGTTATCTAAATTGGATTAAAGAAAAAATTTTCAAGAATACGTTAGAGCGTTTTTGAGATACCAACTTTTACCAAAACTTAACATACTCAATTATTGACCTAAAAACAATAATTACATACAAAAGGATATTTAATAGGAAGTTAACATGGCGAGTTTGAAAAAAATCCGTACAGGCGTTTTTAAAGGAACGCACTTGCGAAGTCTGAAATTGAGCTGTTTATAGAGGACGCCTATCAATTTTCCTGAACTAAGCAACTTTTCAATCGAAAGGGCATCTAATATATTATTTATATAGCAACTTTGAAGAAAATCATTAGAGGTGTTTTTGAATATGGGCTTAGGGTCCCATTTCTGGTTTTCGATGACCCAATTCCGGTTTTTCAATTTTCACGAAAATTTGGAAAATGTATCTGTACACCAGACCTGAATCACTTGTGAAGTTTAGTAGTTCTATTTTTATTAGTTTTGGAGATATGACAGCCAAAAGATTACACACACACGTGCACATATACACATACACTGACCAATTGCCAAAACCTATAGAATACTTCCACTACCTATAGTAGTAGGGTAATTGAAGTAAACACATACATCTCGTATTTACTACGATAATATACAGATTTTCGTATTACGTTTTCGATCGCCAAATACAAAAATCGCCAATGACGATAGATATCAAATCTATGCTTTGTTTTCAATTAAAATATTGAAAATTTTAATTAAAAATTTATTTTACCAAAATTTATTATAGCTTCTAGCACTTAATAAATTAATTAATTAATTAATTAATTAATATAAATTTATTATTAATTAATTTATGCTTAATAATTAATAATAATTGCTTAATAATTAATTTATTATAGCTTCTAGCACCAAAATTTATTATAGCTTCTAGAGACAGTGTAACTTTTGATTATTGAAAGAAAAAAAAAAAAAAAAAAAAAAAAGCAATCGGCTTTTTAGTTCTAGCGATCGTTCTCTACATATGCATATAAACCTTTCTTTTTTTTTATATTAGTATAGCTATAGAGCATAGGTATATTAAATAGGTTTCCAGTCAACATAATGTAACTCAAATAATTAAATGCTATTTACATTTCAGTAATGGCTGTATGCGCTATGTATATTGAGCTACTTGCCATAACTGTTAGTTGCTAAAAATAGTCGCCAAATAAATTTAAACATCTCAATACGCAAGCGAAGTATGACATCACTGACCGCCCGTGGATGCAAGAAAAAGATTTTCCATGTTAATCGCTCATTGGATTTTTTTTTTTTTTTTTTAATTAAAATTCTAGAAGAATTATTTCCCGATTTTAATCCTCATATTTGGGTATAGATATGTATTAGTTATTGTATGCATGCGTTAGATTGAGTTATTTTGCTGTCAAATTGACAAAATTTTAATTTTAAATTTCAAAACTGTCACCCTTGGCGTTTTTTGTATTTGGCGATCAAAAACGTAATACGAAAATATACATGCCAGATGTATATTTTCGTAATATGTATTGTACGAAATATTGTTTCATATTATTCGTTACACTCTTAATGTAAGTTTTTAAAATAACCATGATTTTTGAAAGGAATTAAATTATATTCGCCAGATAATTTGGCGATATTTTTTTTTTCTGCCAAGGATGACGGATATCAAATCTATTACGCTGCAACATATTAGTATATTATATCAGATACTTTATTTAGACATTTGAAAACAAATTTGACTTCAAATTATGATAGAATATTTATCCTTTCCCTTTTAATTAGTTTATTAGTTGGATGTTTATTGTGTAAATATCATCCTTTGAAATGAAATGTTTATGTTTTCAATCGAATATGGAAATTTGCCATTTTTTTTTTTCTAGAGTTTTGAAATTTAAAATTCCAATTTTATCAATTTTACAACAAAAACAATTTAATCTAACGGATGCACATGATAACTAATACATATCTATATCCAAATATGGGGATTAAAATGGGGAAATAATTTTCCTCTATCTTTATTATTTTTTTACAAAAAATCCAGTTCACTTTTTATATTATTGTTCGCGTGAAAATATATTTTATTATATGTCTAAAAATAAATTAATTCGTAAATCTTTTTTATTTATTTATTTATTTTTAAATTCCAATTTCGTTTACACCAACGAGATATATAAATTAGAGTGCTGATTCAATGGATGAAGGATTAGCTTTCTGTGGTTCAAGATGAATCCCGTGACATGCTCGAATAGGTTGCTGTGTTTGGCCCTTTATCGCTATTTTGGCATTTAAAATATCAGTTCAACAAATTATCATTATTATTAGGTAACATGACAGTCCTATGACCGAAATAAATTGCTTTTCAAATAATTTTACACATATTTCACATTTTAATAAATAATAAAATACCTTTCTTTTCATCGTTTCTCAACAAACTTTAAAAGTGTTTATAAAACAAAATTTAAACTTTTAAAGAGCTAAATTTAACAACAAATAATAATTTTTCAACTATTTTTAAGCATTTTGTCGGTTAAAGTTCAACTACACGAAATAAAAAAGAAGTAAAATCAAAATCAAAATGGTTTAGAACAAAAGAATATTAAACTGCGTAAAGTAAACAAAAACATTGAAGCCGTTGCCATAGAAATGTACTGAAAATGAGCTGTTACCAAGGAAACCACCGAATACGCATGTGCAAGGAAAGCATGTCACATGACTCATCTTGGACCTTCTCAAGGGTTACCATTTATCACTCTCGTTGGTTTACACACATCAGTTTAAACCACGGAGTAATAAAGACTCCGTGGTTTAAACATTGATGCTTAGATATTATATCATATCATATCAAATTAAATTATTAGAAAAATAAACACTTTTAATTCTATAATGACGTCAGATTTAACGTGTAAGTTTAACAATTAAAAAAGCTTTATATGAATTTCAATTTAATGCACGCGCAAATATATTTCTTTTCTTTTCACGTCAAGATATTTTAAAAACGAAATGAATATGTAAATGTTTCTTTTATGTTGGCAGCAGCTAATTTTTTTAATATTTCATTATTTCCATTTCTATTACGGCTTCTATGGGGATTTTAATTAAAATGCTCAGATTTTAAACTAAAATTTATTTTATCAAAATTAAATATAGCCTATAACAATATGGCATACTGTAGCTTTCGGTCAGTGAAAGAAGTTTTTAAATCAGTTCAGTAGTTTCAGAAATTACCCTCCACAAACAAACAATTTTTTGCGCTTTATATAATGATATAGATAAAGAGAAAAAGAGAGTATATATATATACAGTGAAACCCCGATCTATCGTTCCCGCATCCATCGTTTTCCTGCATTCATCGTTTTATTTCTATGGTCCCTGCACAAATTGTATTTAAATAATGTTAAGGAAACCTGCATGTATCGTTCTTCAAAAAGTCATTTTCCGGCATTCATCGTTGTAAAATATTTCTTCTTTCCTTGTAAATATTTTCTCCTGATGGTTCCATATGGCATATAAACTGGAATTACTCTTTTCACCCTAAAGCAACTCTTTTCCTCATTTCCATGGAGAATCAAAATTGTGATGTCATGTCCCCGGACCATCTATTCATTTTGTAATTTCAGCATGGCAGGAAGTAACCTCTTCAATAATCAAGAAAATTGTTTCGTGAAATGCGGTTGAAAAAATGATGAAGAATACCAAGCAAAATGTTGATGCTGATGCTGATGATGCAGATGAAGAGTGGTTGCGTGTAGCTGAGGACGCGTCTGGTGCAAAATTTTTGTATTAATTAAGACGTTGCGACATGAGGTATCCTAAAACATAGAAGAGATACGTGGTTTTAAAAATATCAAAGTAATGGCGAAGAAACAGAGGATAATTTTCACGCCGATGACGCAATTATGGCGTTCGAAAATGTACGAACTTTTATATAAGCACATGCAATAACAGAAAAGGACCAGAAAAATGTTGTAAATTTGAAAAAAAAAAAAAATTCCTAAATAGTTTATAAAAGGAAAAAAAAAAAAAACATAAAATTACTGATTTTTTAAAAATAAATTTTACTTAATGTTCTACAATATTGGTTTATTTCTTTGACAGTTGGGAAAGTAACAAAGTTTTTATTAGTAGTATTATACTGTATACATTTTGTATATTAATTCATAAACATTGTTTTCATCGCGTTTTGACTTTTACCCGCATTCATCGTTTTCCTGCATTTATCTTTTTTTTTTTTTTTTTTTCACGCACCCCGTTAAAAACGATGGATCGGGGTTCGACTGTATATATATATAGAAAGAGAGAATGAAAGAGAGAGCAATATATATAAATGCAAGAAAAGCATGTATGTCCAAATGCTAAATTTATCCATTCTATAAAAAATATGCATTCAGAAATAGTTCAAAGGGATATCAATTAATCCCCATTACTCATGTTTTGATGAACAAGAATGAACATGCCCATAATGAAGCGGATTAAAAAATATCGAACAGGAAAACAGGAAAAAGGTACTTCCATATCGAAATCTTCAATAATAACAAAAATTTAACTATAAGTGGAAAAGGGCTCAAAAATAGAATTTCTCGTCAGTGAACGCACATTTTTCATAAAGCCAAAAAATATATTGGAATTTCAAAAACTATCGTAGCTGTATTAACCAAAACGTCCATAGTGTACGTCCTATCGTGCGATAAATTTTAAAATTTAAATAAATAAACAAAAATAAATAAATAAATATTGAAAGAAACGATTTATTTTAAAGCAACTATTTTCATTACTGAAAAATAAATGTGCTATTTCAAAATTATAATAATGATTCTAGACAACTATTTCGAACTCGTTATTTTAATGCATGCAGAATTTCCTGTAAATATGCGTATTAATTAATTATTTTGTTTGTTTATTTATTTGTACATGTGACCTTATAAATAAAAAATATGTACAATAGAATATCTGTACTAAAACATAAAATACTGTGATATATTCAACAGGTGCTTTAAAATTTTAACAATATATAGATTTATAAGATAACTATAACTAATGGGATACTTCAGTTTTCTTCAAAGAATTGGATAAAAACAAGAATTTAAAAAAAAAAAAAAAAATGATGACCCAATTGCAGAATTAAATTATCAATTTGACAACACCTTATGATTGGAAATATTTGTATTTTTACCAAAAGTAAAGTATTAAAAAAAAAAAAAAAAAAAAAAAAAAAAAAGTAAAAATTTTCAAGAAAAATAAAATCGAAATTTGCATTTTTTTTTTTTTTTTTTTTTTTTTTTTTTTTTTTTTTTAAGCAAGTTTTAATCAACTAAACTAAATTTATTTGTTAATTTCATTTCTTAAAAATAATAACAACAATAATAACAAAATTAATGAATATTAAAAAAAAAAATAATAATAAAAATAATAATTACCCAATTTGAATTAATTGTCAACTCAAATAAAGAGCTAAAATAATTACATCGGCATCACTTGAATTTAATAAAATTCCCAAAAATTACTTAATTAATGCTATACATAACACTATATTTTTTTACAGCAACACTTTTATAATATTACATCTCAGTGTAACGTCTATTTGAAGTAACTTTTGTTTATTATGTATAAATATTCAAAAATTACTTTTCTTAGGAGGGCAACGGATACTTGTTTACACTTTTCTTTGCGATATAAGCAGCGAACCTTCATTTCATTTCTATATAAAATAATCATGCGTAGATAAAAAAGAACTGTCGTTTTATTTCTATATAATTTAGTCAGGTATGGAGCAAATAATTTTATTTCATACAGTCGAACCTCGTTAACGTGAACACTGTTAACATGAATTATTTTTAACATGTACTGTTTCCACAATCCCCGTCAAAATGAAGATTAGCTACTGATAGCATGAACTACTGATAACATGAATTAATTTTTTATCCCCTTGAGATTCACGTTAACGAGGTTCGACTGTATATATAAATTAATCATGCAATTATATTTTTAAAAAATCTCTATAATAAGAAGTAATAATGAGGCAGTAACAAATTACTTGTAGTATAAAATATCAGATATACAATATTTTTTCTTTTTTAATAACAGGGGCAGCTAAGAGTTATTTGTGATGTTTTATGGAATATGAGATATAGAATCTGATTAATAAATAAAAATTTTAATTATTAATAATAATAATAAACATTTATGTAAAAAAAATTGTAGAAATTAGTAGAGTTTAACACATAAATTTTACAATAATCCTGCAGGGTCAATGACTAGCAGATCTATTCACCGACTTTAGAAATTTTCAGGTGTGAGGTGGCTATATATTGAATCCACTTACATCAGAAAATAGCCAATGGTTATAAAACTAATATAGATATTAGCTGATATGTAATGGATTCAATATATAAAGAAAATTATCTATACATCGCTACTGAAAGGTTAATACCTAAAATCTAAACTATTTTTTGCATACATGTAAATAAAAAAGAACATAATTTGCACTATCTTTTTTTGTTTTCTTTTTTCTCAACCTTAAAAAAAAAAAAAAAAAAAAAAAAAAAATGCAAATCCATGAATGAAATTGTGTTGCTTTAAATAATTGTTATTTTGCACTTGTTCAAATTATAGTCTCAAATTATACTTATCAAGACAAAAAAATAACAATGAAAATAAGGGCTTATCATCATAGAATTAGGGAAAAGTGTCTACATATGCCTGTATTATCTGCATAATATCATCTTTGAAGTTTTTATTTATGGTTTAAGCTGAAGTTTAAATGCTGTCAACTTTTTTAACTCCTGTTCATGAAAATAATAGAAAAAAAAGATTTTAAATATATCAATTTGAAAAAAACTTTTAAGTATTTGTTTAAAAATTAAAAGTTCAGAATAGCATCAAATTTTTAATGATTTTTTTTTTTTTTTTCCCCCCACAAAAAAAAAAAAAACTTAAAATTGTCAATCAGAGTGTAACCAGGCATTCAACTTTAAGAGTTTTTTTTTTTTTTTTTTTTTTTTAAATTAATAAATGTGGAATATCAAAATAAAAAACAGAATGTTCATCCATGATTAAAAAAAAAAATGGATTCAAATAAAAAAAAATTGAAATATCAAAATTGAAATAAAGAAAATTTATTATTTGAATCTACTTTTAAATTATACTATTTTTAATATGTTATATATATATTTTTAAATTTTACTTTAAATTTTACTATGTGAGTACTTTTTCTCTTTTTCTTTTTCTTATATATATATATATATATAAATAATTTTAGTTACTTTTTTTTTTTTTTTTTTTTTTAAGAATGCATGCACACATTAGTGCAAACTTTGAAGAAATAAAAATTCATAACTGTGTTTAATGTACTAATTCATTTTATTTACATTAGATAAATGACATGAAATAATATAAAAAGCGAAAGAACAGAAAAGAAAACTAAAATCTATCAATTATTGATGTTCTAATCATTTTTTTTTTATGCGACTTTCACAAGTAAGACGAATACGTAATCACTCCCTGTCAAAGATTTTTTGCAGATTTAGAATATTAAAAAGAACTAACAGATTTTTACGTTACGATCTTTATTACTTTTAAAACTAACATTTTACACTTAACTTATATTATTATTATTTTTATTTGAAAAATACATTTTCGCACGTGTATAAAAGAAAATTAATAAAAACGTGGAGGTCTTGAATAAAGGTCTTGAATAAAGGTTTATAAGGTCTTGAATAAAGGTAATAATAAAGTATTATGAAAACCTTTTTTTTTCCCCGAGTCATAAAACACTCTAATATACTGGTAAAGAATGAATAAATGTACAGTTTATTTTTCTATGAATCAGATTCTTTTTTCATTAAATAATCAACAAATAAAACTGTGAATAAAAATAAATCCTCAGATTAACTTGAAATAAAATCTAAACCTCTCATATAGAAAAAAAAAAAAAAAAAGTGGATTTAAGTATCTGACGCTTTAATTAACTTCTCACGATTCCAACTTTTAAGTGTTTTTTATTTTTATTTTTATTTATTTATTGTAACAAAGTTATTTAATGTCTGTTTAATTTGAGAAAAAATACTCATTGTATTTTTTCTCAATTGAAAAATACTCATTGTATTTTTTTTTTTTTTTTTAGAACTTATCACAGAAGAATCTTTGAAGATTTAAAAAAATATAAATATACTTGTAGCCAAAAGTTTAAATGCTAGTTTTTCTATGTGTTTTAAGTATTTTTTAATATATTTTATGCCGCAATTTCCGAGCAATTTAAACAAAACAAAAAAAAAAAAAAAGAACAACTTATTCGATAAAGCACAAAGCTTCTTAAAAATAACATAAATACATTTTAAAAAGTGTTCAAAAAGGGGAGGTGCACTTTTATTCCATTTTCAAGAAGTTTTATACATACATATATATATATATATTTCGGTTATAAAACATACCAAAATTAGTATTTAAAATATGTAAAGCTTCAAGCACACTTCACGTCGTTTCTAATGCGTTCTTAAATCTGTGATAGCGATTTAAAAAAAAAAAATCAATAAGAACAAATTAATTGATGAAATGCAAAATTTCTCAACTACATTATAAACCCATTTAAAAAAGTTTTAGAAACAGGGAGTTTACTTTCACGGCTTTATCAAAAGTAGGGGAGTGTGAGGATGAATGGGACAATAGCAAAATTTTTATGTTTTGCAAGCACTAGAAACTTGACAATTTTTCTGATATAATATGGCAGTACTGAGGTCATTCATCAAGTGTAGTTTCAGAATTGTGCTGACTATTGAGAGGCAGAAAAAAATTAAAGTGTCTTTTTTTGCTGCCAGAGTAAGTTTTTACTGATTCAATTAGATAGTAGTTAAAAATTAACTATTTGATTAAAGTTAATATAACTCATATATGCTGAAAAGTCATAATCTTTTATTGTGTTTATGATATTCAAGAAGAATATTGACAATTGTTCCTGAGGCCTATTTTATGTTTTATATGATCATGTGGTGGTGGGGATGAATGGGACATTCCCCACTATGTGCTAATTTAAAATTGTACACAAGAATTATATTAAAACAAATCGTAAATAGATTTTCAACATTTTTATAACCTGTAGCTCAATAGTTATAACATGGAGTTATAGAAGTAGCATGGACTTAGAGAAAAATAGATTGAAATTAAATGTTCTGATTTTTGTTTGTAATAATTATGATTAAAAAAATTATAAGTTAGAATATTCAATGCAACTTAAATCAATAATATCAATAATTAAAAAATAAATAAATAAACTAATAATAATTTGATTAAAATCACAATTTCAATCAAGCTAATTAAATAAATCCTGGTGATTATTAATGTAATACAGAATAGAATGCTTATTTTTCCTGATCAGCCGGAAACAAAAATTTATCTGGATAATTTGTACTCTAGTATAATGATTTATATCTTTCTATTGTCTTATTTATTTATTTATTTTTAGATTGAATCTTATTAAATTAAATTACCAAAGCCTAGAGCACTAGGAACTGTGCGAACCAAAAAACTTTTGCGTTTCGATGTTAATTTGAGTCAATACATCAGTTTTTGTTAATTTCAGTAAATCCATAGTGTGTAATAAAATCACATAAGCCAATTTAACTTTAAAAATTTATTTACTTTCCATTTTGTTTTCTTTTCTTTATTAATTCCATTCCTGTTCCATTCATCCCCATAGGTGGGGATGAATGGGATAATGCACATGCATGTAAAAGACAATTATTATTAATTAAAAATGATAACGTCTTATTAAAGTTAGTAT
Organism: Salticus scenicus; assembly: GCA_963930645.1. Classification (NCBI taxonomy): domain Eukaryota; kingdom Metazoa; phylum Arthropoda; class Arachnida; order Araneae; family Salticidae; genus Salticus; species Salticus scenicus. The sequence continues at coordinate 5,961,593 of OZ005649.1, read as the reverse complement.
GTTTATATGTAACTGATTACTGAAGTGTACTTATGAGCAATGTTACAAAATTCTGAATTACATATGGCGAACGTTATCAGTAAAAACATGAAAAATGTCCCATTCATCCACACTCTCCCCTTTTTATGATATCTATCTATATTAATAAAATCAGAGTTTTGTCTGTAAATTTGTCGGAATCGAAAAATTTTGCGATATCTTCACGTTTTACACCCCATGAAAGCCGAAAATGACTTCAGAAAATTTTGCCTGTGTGTGTGTCATCGTGTCCGAATGTCGCTTTTTTTGTCCGGGCATCACTTGAGAACGGCTGGACGGAATTCAACTACACTTGGCAGGAATTTAGGTCCTCACCCAACTTAAAATTATATCTATCAACTTTTCAGAAATTCCCCCCCATTCCCCCCTGGAGGGTAAAAAACTAAAACACGTTTGTCCGGGCATCACTCGAGAACGGCTGGACGGAATTCAACGGCGCTTGGCAGAAACTTAGGTCTTCACCCAACTTAAAATTATATCTATAGAAATTTTCAAAATTATGAATAGTGTTTAAATTATGGGTAAAAAACGCCTACGCATGCGCCATAAATATTTTTTCACTAAAACGCTTTCAATGGAAAAATAAAATATAAAAATAAATTTTTAAGTTAAAGATTTTTTTATTCGCGTGATTCGGACTACAAATTATGAAAAGATTGAAATGAAGTGTTGCCATCTAAGTTTCATACTTTAGTTAATTTTAAAAAATCTAATTGTCGTATCGAAAAACTGTTTACACCCCAGGATTCAGAAAAATCACCCCTTTCATTTGGTACTGAATTTGTTACGATAAGTCTGATACTTCTAATTTATTTTTCCCTTTTTACGTTTTTCCGTTGCCACTTAAATTTCATACTTTAGTTATTTTTAAAAAATCTAATTGTCGCATAGAAAAACTTTTTGCACCCCTGGATTCAGAAAAATCGCCGCTTTCATTTGGTATCAAATTTATAAATATAGGTCTGATATTTCTAATTTATTTTACCCTTTTTCCGTTTTCAACCCAGATTCGGTAGAAAGTTTTTATATATATATATTTTTATTTTCCAGAAATAAAATGAAATATTTTCAATTTCACGTGAATAATAATAATAATAATTAAAGAGAAAAATACCTACAAAAGTTTTTTTTTTTTTTTAATCAGGAATTTGTATCGGGATAAATATTTTCACAGAGAAATTTGGCATTAGTTTAATATTTTTATTTAATTAAGCAGCACTTTTCTTTCCTGCAGTAAAACAAAATTTTTTGTTGTTATTATGTACCTTATGAGGTTTTTTTGTATGTTCTCCCCTTAATTGTAAATGATTATAATTTGGATTTTATTACGATTTTTTATTTTTATTTTGTAAATACCAGAAAAGAGTTTTTATTTTATTTTATTATTTTATTTTATTTTATTTATTTATTTTGTGTATGGAACAGCTTTAGTATTGGATCCCTTTGGCAAAATTTGAAATTCGGAACCGAAGTTGCTCGGACGTTTCTCGCCAAGATCTTTAATTGCACAATTGTGATAGCCAATTCAGTTCATCTCAAAAATGGCTTAAAATATTTAAAGTCACCAAAAGTTTCCCATACTAACGCTGTGCGTTTTGTATTTATTTATTTATAATATTTTCTATTAAAGACTTCTGTGGTCACGAAATTTGGTGCGTAAATTGTTTCTTTGCACCCGGCACTTATTGTAACTTGATTTCACGAAATTCGAAATCCCCCCCCCTCTCCTTCTCGGAGTCGGAGGGCAATAAACGGTATAACTTCAGTATAACCCCACAGCTGAATTTGGCGATTTTTCTTTGGCGCCGTTTTGAAGGATAACGATGTCGTTCTGGACTGTTTGAGATATAATATGGCAGCCGAATATGTTGTTTATTTTGGATTTAGGATTTTATGATTTATGATTTGGATTATGATTTTATCATTTATCATATATGATTTATGATTTTTTGATTTATGATTTAGCCATAATCGCCAACAAAAAAATCGCCAAATATCGTTGTGGGGTTATACTTAAGTCGTTCCCAATAAACATGTGTAAAAACATGTTTTTCCGTTTGAATTCGCTTTGAATTATCTTAGAATGGCGAATTTTGGTATGCGGATATTGATTAAGTGTACGCATTATGTACATTAGTGGGATTTTGGAAAACTTCGAACTCACCCGCTGAGGAAGGGAAAGTAAGATGTGGGTAAGTTTACCGAAGGCAGTAGGGACCCAGACTGGATATTGATTAAGTGTACGCATTATGTACATTAATGTGATTTTGCAAAATTTCGAACTCACCCGCTGAGGAAGAGGAAGTCAGAAGTGGGTAAGTTGTGCCGAAGACAGTGGAGACCTAGACTCCTCACTTTGCGAGCGAGAAAACCTCTACCAATCACAGAGAAAACTTAGGTTATTAATAAAGATATGGGATTTTGACAACTCATTTAAGTTTAATGTCCAGCGAAGCGGGCAAAGCCTGCTAGTTTCAAATAATAATAATAATTTATTTTTATTTTTTAATACTAATAAATTTTTGCACCTTAAATGCATAAAGCATCAAACATTCTTCAGGTTTTATATCGAAGTTTTCAAATCTACAGCACCGAAAATTTTTATTTGACTGAAATATAGTATGAATCATTACAAATATCAGGATTAAATCTAAAAAATGCAATTTTAACAAGTAAAAATACGCAGAGGATTTTATACGCGAAAATGTAGAATGAAAAATTAATAACACATTGCGTCGGGATCCTTATTCTAAGACTTTAAAATTAACTTTTTATGTAAGTGTTACATTTGCGTTATTATTATTATTATTATTATTATTTGACTGGAGGACTATTAGTTTCAATTTAGGTAAAAACGTCGTTGCCAGTTTTTGTAAACCAGTGTTGTGTAACACCAAAAAAAGAGAAAAATAAATTAAAAATATCAGTCCAATCGTTACAAATTCGGTACCAAACGAAAGAGGGTGATTTTTCTGAATCCAGGAATGCAAACATTTTTTCGGCACGACAAATAGATTTTGTAAAATTAACTAAAGCATGAAATTTAGGTGGTAACACTTCCTTTTAATTCATTTCAGCCTGATTTTAAAAAGTATGTGTCCCAGTTTTGCGGTCAAAAAATCAGATAACAAATAAATAAAAAATTAAATTTTTTACAGATTGAAATAAATAGTCCTCTGTACTAAACTAAATTCAGTCTTTGACAGAATTTTAATTAATTTATTTTTAATTCAGTTTTCGTATTTCGAAAGGTACCATTAAATTAATTCTTGGTTGCTATTATTTTATTTTATTTATTTTATTTTAATTTTACTATTTTGTTTTAAATACTTTAAAATTCGAAAAAAAGCATTTAATTTGCACTTAATTACTTTGCATTTAATTACTAAAGCATTTTATTTGCAGTATATAGCTTGAAAAGGAAAAATTAAATTCTGATGTTAAGTTGCCCTCCACGTTGGGTGAAACATTCTCTTAAGGGGATTCAAATGCAAAAAAAAAAAAAAAAAATAACTTAAAAAATAACCCCCCCCCCCCCTCTCTCTCTCCTTTTTTTTTTTTTTTTTTTTCTTTTTCTTTTTTGAATAAATATAAAGGCGTATAAATATGCTTTCATCCTTATAATATTTGATTAAGTTTTTTAAATCAAATCTTTCATTTCTTCATGGAATATTACATTTTCTTCTTGTAAAATGTTTGAAAAGATTTTTCATCTATTTATTTATCTATTCTTCTCTCTCTCTCTCTATATATATATATATTTATACATGAAAAGACAAAACATATAAAAAATAAGAATTTCCATATATATATATATACTATTTTTTAATTATTAAACTGAAATCTTTTTTAAATTGAGTGTTAGGGTAGGTGCTCCAGTGATTGGTATGCTCCAGTAATTGACATCTATCCCGTAATAATTAATAAATAAGAAAAATAATAAAATCGTATATTTTACATATAATAATTTTAACATTTTATGTCAAACACTGAAGCATAGGGTGTTAATAACTGGTAAAATGAATAACTAGCAGTGTCAAAAACTGGAACATAGGGGTCAATTATTGAAAAAGGGAAAAACTGGCAGTATCAATTACTGGAACATTGAGTGGGTGTCAACTGAAAATTCATAAAAAAAAAAAAAATGTAATCAAATGTATATATTTTAACATATATACGGTTCTGAATGTCTTTCATGCCAGATGCATTAACTGAAGATTTCTTAAAATATTTTCTGATGACTAAAACAATAAAAACATCAGAGATTGTTCTAAAATTGTCAATCACCGTTGCACTTACCCAATAAAGCAAATAATTTTTTCAATATTAAAAGTGACCAAAAAAAAAAAAAAAAATTATTTAAAATATTTTTAGGGCTAAAATCTTAAATATATATATGTATCTTTCAAATTAAACTAGAGCCTTAACTCACTAACTCTCGATTCACTGTTTTATTCCTTTTCAAACAGTGTTGTAAATCCGTAGTTGTAAGATTACCAAAATTTTTTGTTCAATTCACACAAAACGAAATATACGTACATTTCTTTTTTATGTTCGCATCTCCTGTAAAGTTATACATTTTTACATCTGTTTTACAGCTTCTACTGAACATAAACAAATGAATGTTTTTAAGATGTCCTTATGAGGTATATGCAAGTGAAGTGTGACGTCGCTGACCATCCGTGGATGCAAGAAAATGATTTCCTATGTTAATCGCCCATTGGATTTTTTGTAAAAAAATTATTAAAAATCGTGGAAAATTGTTTCCCGATTTTAATCCCCATATTTGGATATATATATGTATTAGTTATCATGTGCATGTGTTAGATTGAGTTATTTTGCTGTCAGATTGACAAAATTTAAATTTTTAATTTCAAAACTCTATTGCTCTTGGCGTTTTTGTATTTGGCGATCAAAAATGTAATACGAAAACATACATATCAGATGTATATTTTCGTAATATGTATTGCACGAAATATTGTTTCACATTATTCATTACTCTCTTAATATAAGTTGTTAAAATAATCATGATTTTGAAAGGAATTAAATTATGTTCGCCAGATAATTTGGCGATATTTTTTTTTCTGCCAAGTATGACAGATATCAAATCTATTCCGCTGCAACATATTAGTATCTTATATCAGATACTTTATTTAGACATTTGAAAACAAGATTTCAAATTATGATAGAATAGTTATCATTTTCCTTTTAATTAGTATATGTAGTTGGATATTTATTGTGTATATATCATCCTTTGAAGTGAAATGTTTATGTTTTCAATAGAGTATGGAAGTTTGCCATTTTTTTCTAGAGTTTTAAAGTTTAAAATTCAAATTTTATCAATTTTACAGCACAAAACGCTTAATCTAACGCATGCACATGATAACTAATACTTATCTATACCGAAATATGGGGATTGAAATCTGGAAATAATTTTCCTCGATTTTTAATAATTTTTTACAAAAAATCCAATGGACGATTAACATAGGAAATCTTTTTCTTGCATGCACAAACGGCTAGTGACGTCATCAATCCGCTTGCGTATTTACAACAATTGAATGAGGAAAATTTTTATTTGATATCAATAAACAGTGCTATAAAAATCCAAAACACCAACTTCCCGGGCCAAATTCCGACACTGAATAATTCCTAAGGTAATTCTTTTATTATTATTATTAAATTTCTCTCATTCGCCGCACATATTAAACTTTTGTTAATAATTTCTTAAAATTTTATTAAAAGTGATCTGCCAGTTTCTGAAAAGTGGGTCTAGACTAGGTTTCAAATACATTCGATCCGGATTTTCCCGCTTGTCCACTTAAACAAACAAAAATACGAGAGATAAGAACACAGGTAACAACTCGAAAAATGAAAAAAACAAAATTTCAAATCTTGCTTTGAATTATTATTCGCGATTGTAATAAAATGCTCGCCCTCTGGTGGGCTAAGGTGAAATTATCACACTACTGCATATCATCATATTATGCAATCGATTTTCCATGATGTAATGGCGGAGAAAGAACAATAATAAATACACGTGGCTATTATATTTACTAACAACTGCAGTTCAGAGAGCACCATCTATCGATCATTACAAACGCGGATTAACAAATGCCTAATATATTTTTTTCTTTAAAAATCATTTATATTTTTTTATCAGATCAATTTTTTAACACGTGTTATAAAAGCAAAGAAATAAACGTCTAATGCGATGTTTTATAACGTATTGAAGTACGTTATCGTTAATAAAATTATGCTAAAATTAAGTGGATCAATTCTTTATACAATCTGATTTTTTCTGTATCTTTTACTAAGCCTAATGTATTTAACGTTACTACTAACTACATTAATGTAATATAAGTAAAGTTTTGTTTAATTATAAAAATAATAAAAACATCCAATATTGAGTACAACTTTAGTATAAGAACCTTTTGGCAACTTTTTAATTTTTCTCGCTATTTTGGCGGCGAATTAAAATTATTATCGCATTTACGAAAACAAGACCTTGGCGAGAAACGGCCTAGCTACCTTGGTGCCAAATCTCAAATTTCACCTAGACAGTCTCATAATAAAACTGTTCCCAATGTTTTATGCTAAATTAATGTAATAGTAAATGATCAATCCATTATAGCTGTATATATATATATATATATATATATATATATTATACAATACCAACATTTCATCTTGTATGTGGGTCTTAAATTTTAATATATTTTTATTAAAACAACTTATTATTTAGGCTTATATTAGCATAACTATACACTACAATAAAATTACGTTTTCCGTAATATAAAAATATCAATATTGCGCTAAATTGTAATAAATATTAGCAATAAATATCTTTGAATAACGAAAAACATTTATTGAAATGTATTGTTTTAATTTAAGAAAAATGTATACATAAATACCATTTTTTCCCCCAGATTCCGTTCTTGTCATGATTTCGATTACGATCAGGATTTAAAGAATTATGAAAAAATTTTGAAAATCTTGTGAAGAGAGTTCGCAATAGGAATGTAAGTGTCTTAAATATCTTTACCTAGTTTTTTTATAATTCTTCTTGAAAGTTTTTATATATCTTAAATTAGATTCTATAGAACATGATACACATAGTCGTGTGTGTATCTATTTGTACTTCTTGAAATATTTTTAAAGATAGATTGTAGCTTTATAAATAAAACCATATGTTAATGTTTTTTTCTCCCATTATTTTTATTAATAATACAAAAATTATTAACTATAATATTTTTATTTATAAAATAACATATTTATGATACAATTATTTATAATGTATTTGTAGTGTATAATATAGAAAAAGATTATTTTGTGTGAAATGTGCTTTTTGTTTGTTTGTTTCAAATAAAATTTGCATTAAATTTTTATTTTATTCGTACTTTTGAGTTGGTACTTTTCTGTTTGTGGACAGAAAAGCTATTTGGCGTATATTTGGCGATGCATATACAGGGCGAGATTTAACTATCTGGGAACTAAACCACTTGAGACTTTTTTTTTTTTTTCACGAGAAACAAAATATTTGCAACAAATAATAAATAAACTTATAAATAACTAATATATAAAAAATATTTGTATTATTTTTTGGTTTTGATTTATTGTTATTTAAATTTTTATTAATATCATAAAGTTTTTTTATTATTTGTCTTTATCATAATTATTATAATTAGTTTTAGGTTTACATTTAATTTATATAAATTCATTCAAAACATTTTGGCGGTATACCACGGGAGCCATAACAAAAACCATCCAAATCGCCCAAGTGGAGACGTCCTCAAACTCAAAACTACATTTAAGTTTTCGTATTTTAAACTTGTCACGAATATAATTTTAAATAGTCTAAATTTCTCCAGCTTCATGTTTGACAGTGCTTCCTTTAATCACGAAGTTGAAGCGGTCTTGCTGCGTATGAAAAAATCTTCTTCTGATTGCCAAAAGGCTGTTGAATAGTTTAAAACACAATTCCGATATGAAAAGGATAAGGTATGGAAAATATCCATGACTGAGAAAAAAATTGATCTAGCCAGTGCCATGCCTTATTTGATAAATGTCAGCAAAAAGCGACGCAGTCTCTAGATAGTAGAGTGTAGGATTATGTTTTTGAATGGCAACGAAGAACGAATTTCACCATCCTGGAAATGTTTATTCTGAGACATAAAATGTAAGTACAAATGTAAATATGCATGGAAAATAATAGAATATATTTTTATATCTTGTTCGGTTTCAAAGAAAAATGAAACTCATATACGTCATATGACGCAAACAAAGCTCTTTAACTATAATTTCCTTCTTAACTGTTAAAAATGCATCTGCAATAAATAAATAAATAAATAAAAATAAAAATAAACTAATTAATATAAGCAATAGATTCAGATTTTATTGTTCCTTGGTTAAGAGTTTAAATTTACGCTTAAAACTTGAATTAATTAATTAATTTAAATAACTTATAGAAATTATCTTACTATTGTTATTTTCTATTAGATAATAATAATACTTTTTGTTGTTTTTTGTAATTTCTATTTTTTGTCATTTTCTATTGTTTTAGGTTGTCATTCTCTCAGAAAGTGAAGAACGCTCTCTTGAAAAAGAAAAAATAATGCCGCTGTGTGTTGATCGCTTTCTCAAATGTAGACTTCAAGATGCTTTAACATCGTCAGCATCAAATCCTGATATGTGTGACTGATTTACCCGCACACGACTTTTATCTTGACTTTTATTCACCTGGAATGTGACTTATATTTATTTTTACTTAATATCGATTGATATGTCTTGAGCTCTTTCTTGTACGTTGATTATTTGTCATCTCCTTTGTCTTTGATCATCTTTTTGATCATCTTCTTCTGTAGCCCATGCCTTCTTCTCCACTTAATGTCATCTTCCTCATCATTATATTCGGCTCAGTTCTTCCACAATAGCTCCATATTATGTACTTACAAATTTACAAACAAATATTTACAAAAGTGAATGACTATGTTTTTCTTCAAAATAGCTTCAACTAAAAATTACTTTACTTTTATTACAATGGTTATACTTAATATTTAACATTTAGCATTTAATAGTTAAGAAAACTTTATCGTAATAAAATATCTCTGTGTTATAGATATTTTTAACCTTTTCAAACTTTCTAATAATAATAATAATAAAAAAAAAAAAAAAAAAAAAAAAAAAAAAAATGTATGAAGCTAAGAGAAACTACAAAATGACTATTATAAGGTCGTAGCATATACGAATTTTTTATGCATCCCTGAAAAAAAAAAACTATAAATGATGAGCCTATTATTTCCAGCACTGACATGCTTTATCAAAATTTTAAAATATATAAATTTAATTTTCTTTTAATTTAATTAATATAATTCAGGTAATTCAGGATATAATATTTCAAAATTCTTAAATACTTTCTTATGTAAGAGTGCATATCGTTTACCTTAATTACCAAACCACATCAAAGAAAATAGCATGTATCAGTTTTACTCTGTTTAAAATAATTTAAAAACACACGTTATTAAAAAGATATGTAACCAAGCCTGTAAAGTAAAGTAATTCTTCTTTGTACCCCGATAAAATAATTATAAGTCTTACTTGGATGAAAATCTATATGATTCCTGCGACGGTGACCGTTTCTAACGCTTTTCTCCTTATAATTATAAAGTTATGTGGCAGTTTGTTTAAATTTGCTTTACATCTCAAAACACTTTAATTTAAAAAATAATGTAATAATGTATAAAACCCATTTTTAAATGCAGAAGACAATAATAACAGTAAATAATTAAGTATAATCTTTTATTTATTTTATTTCTTTATTTCTTTATTTCTTTATTTTTTGTTGTTGTTGTTAAACTACATTTCATTTTATACATTTTATAAATTTTTCACTTTGTTTTTTTTTTAAATAATAAAATGATTATTTATTATATTATGTTGTGTAAATGAGTCCATTTGTCGACGGTAAGAATAAAAATGATTTTCAGCAATATTTATTTATTTATTCATTTATTTTTTAATTCTACGTTTTCATGTAAGTATAAATTTTTGAAAGAAAATAAATAAACTGAACGATCTTTCTTCTTTGTAGATTTTAAATGAAGACCGCGAATAAATTTCATAATAAAGTGTTGTGTAACGAAACCTGTTCTGCAATCATAGCACTGTAATATGCTGTTAAAATAAGGAAAATAAAATAAAATTATTTTTTTATGAAATGGAACATTTCCCGAAAAAAAAAAAAAATATATATATATATATATATATCAAAATCTGTTGAAATTTGTCAATAAAACTAAAAATAATCCAAATCCTTCACACAGAGGAAAAAGTTTTAAGTAATTCACGCTATTTCGAAGTAATTCTTTAAAATTATTATTATATTTTTTAAGAAGAAGAAGATTCCAGTTGTTTGAACTCAATTTGTGTTTAAAAAAAGAAAAGAAAAATCTTTTAGAAATTGTCATAAAAGAGATCTTAAAAAATTACATAATTTTCAGTAATCGAAAAGTTAAAAAGAAGTTTTTTTTAAAACTATTTTTGAATCTATTTTAAATGATAAATTCGACACGATTTCCATAATACAACCAGAACTTATTACTTGATAACTTCAAAACTGAAAGTACTTTTTGTATTATAGAATACACAAGCAAAAATACAAAATTATAAATTGATTAAATTTATATGTATATATATATAATTCTTTCCCATTTTTTACTTCCATTACCCTACGGTAGTAGGGTAATGGAAGTATTGTATTCGGTCTGAAAATTCGATATCGGGCTTTCACCTGATTAACACGTTTTAAGGTCCCCTGAGTCCAAAAAAGTGGATTTTGGCAATTGGTCAGTGTGTATGTATGTATGTATGTGTATGTGTGTATGTATGTATGTGGAGAATCTTTTGGCTATTATAGCTCAGAAACTAATAAAGATAGAGCTACGAAACTTTAGAATTGAAATACGTCTGGTGTACAGATGAAGTTTCAAAATTTTGGTGAAAATTGAAAAACCGGAAGTGGGACCGTAAGTCCGTATCTCAAAAACGGCTCTAACGATTTTCTTCAAACTTGCTATATAAATACTCTATTAGATGTCCTTTCGAATGATATAGTTGGTTAGTTCAGGAAAACTGATAGGCGTCCTGTATAAATAGCTCAATTTCAGGTCTCCCAAGGGCGTTCCTTTAAAAACAGCTGTACGGATTTTTTTCAAACTCGCCATTTTAACTCACGTTTAAATATGCATTTGTATGTAATTATTGTTTTCCTGTCAATAATTGAGTTTAACCGGAAGTGGGACCGTGAGTCCGTATCTCAAAAACGGCTCTAACGATTTTCTTCAAACTTGCTATATAAACACTCTAGTAGATGTCCTTTCGAATGATATAGTTGGTTAGTTCAGGAAAATTGATAGGCGTCCTGTATAAATAGCTCAATTTCAGGCAATCGATTACTTGGAAAAGTTTAATTCAGTGTGAATGCATGTTAAGAAAACGATATTATTCAAAGAAAACTGTACAGAAATTGCAAAATAAATTATATAATCTAAAATATCGTTCACCACATCTGATAACATATTTCGTATTCTCGAACAAAGAATTTCAAACATTTTACAAATCAGTCAAGCTAAGAAATTTACTATTTAAATTTATTAATTACTTCTTTAATTAATTCCGTCTAAGTAATTAATTGAAGAAATTTATCTGAAAATATTTATAATTAACATTTTAAAAATTACTGAAAATAAAATTAAAGTTTCCAAAAACTTTTACTCAAATAATAAAATTAATAAAATTAAACTATTTTCTAACAATATCTCCTAAGAATTTCGTATATATATCTGGAAAATGATAAAAATATATATTATTATTATTCTAATTATTATTTCAAATAACTTATTTGACGGATAGAGCAATTTTGTTACTTATTTAAATCAAAAATGTATATAAAATGTTTATAATGTGTGTAGTACCGGGTAATGGAAGTCGTGTGGCTGTTACACACCAGATTTTTTTATAACATTTTAAATAATCTTGTGTGTCGCTCACACGACTTTCTCTTACCCTGGAATTTAATACTATAAATGCAGATTGGAGATTAAGGGGTAAGATAACGAGTACTGTTATGCAAACCTATGTTAAAACAATTCGAATTATTCTTCGGAGCACCTTTATTCGGCAAGTAATTCTGTCTGAGGGGGGCTACCACCCACTTAACCCCCCGTTTCGCTACTGTACCTACATTTATATAGAATTCGAATCTGTTATTAAATTCAAAAGTTCATTTGAAATTATTGAGTAACTAACTTTCATACCAACATCCCTTAAAACTTATCAATCTTAATCAAACTTTTCTTGTAACAAACACATTAACTTCAAAATACTTTGTATCGCCTGAAATTATTTCTTTTTAATTTATTCTAACAGACACAGACAATGGTCAAAAGTTAAAAACTTGACTTCGGTATTCAGGAAACCTCAAAATGTCTAAATATACAAAGAAAAAAAAATCAAACGATGAATATTTAGCTTAAAAAAAATGTATTATTTACCATATGGCATTGAGGAATTAATTTCAATTCCTGAGCAGCTTTCCCGGACATGGTAAATATTATATGATATAGTATATTATAGTAAAGCAAGTATATTATAGTAAAGCCATTAACAAATAAAAAAGAATGTTATGGCTTAAATATTTTCAGCCCTGTATGCCTTCTGAAAGTTATGTACACATCACATGGTGCACATAAATATAATCCTATATTAATAACAGATGCTACAACCTAAAGTACACTTCCATCAAATTTCAAGTATTGTCGCATTATAATCTAGTTCTTTTGCGTAGCCCTGTAAATGAACAGAGAATGATTTCTATACCATATTCTACATGAAACACGTTTTTACGCGTATAAAAAACATGTATTCGTTTCATTTGGTTTAGTTCAGTCTATAGATGTTAAACTCTACTTACCTGCAATTTCCTCTATAGACGTAATGCATTTAAATTCTCTTGAGCGTCCCTGTACACGAACCATTTGCTTGATCTTAACGAAAATCTTAGTGTAGCATCCCTATATAATACACATTTAGAATACCAAGTTTGAACTTTTTGCTATAATTTTTTATTGATATATGCTGATAAAAAACAGACACCCCCCCCCCCCCCACACACACACAGACACACACAGACACACATACAGACACACACACAGACCAACCGCTAAAAATATGATTTTCAGATTCAGGGGACCTCAAAACGTGTAAATATAACAAAAACTTAACGTTAACATGTCACAGGAAATAATAAGTAATAATTCATGAAAGAAGAATGACTATAACAATTAAAAATAAATAATGCTTAGGAAAATCATAGTAGCGTATCTGAAGATTCCTAATTATGCTGTATGTCGTACAATGGATAGTAATATAACTGAATTCTTTTGTTTATCCCAATAAAATAACTATAAATGGTAAGCTCATAATAGGAAACAATAACTTGTTCTTTTACGTTTTGAACAATTTGACATGACTAAAGCAAACTTAGGGGTACACACAAATGAAACACTTCCAGTTGCAAAGCCGTTTGCAGGCGTTCCAAATGTATCACTGCAGTCGGCAGCAAAGGTATACGAGCACTAGCAAAAATTTCTGTGTGAAAAAAGCACACTTAACACTGTTTTGTTCAATAAAACCTTGTCGAATCATGTTCTTAGTCAGTCTAAGTACGTCAGTCCATTGTACGACATACAGCATAATTAGGAATCTTCAGACACGCTACTATGATTTTCCTTTTGTTTATTTAACTATATCCCTTATTTAAATTTATTCTTGCGGCAGTTAATTACTAATCGTTCGGAAAATCAATTGGAGTGATGCTAGATTTTTTTTTTTTCTTTTTTTTCAATAAATTTTGCTTTTAGTTTTAGAAATGTTGAGGCTTTATAAGAATTGATATGTAAATAAAACTATAAGTCCTATACTCATGTAAATCAGTACGGTTTATTCGATGTTATCCTAAAAATGTAAATAAAGTTAAATTTCTCAATTCGCATTAATTTTAAAATATATTTAACTATTATTTAACTATTACACCGTTTAATCCAATCCAAATTTTTAAATTTTGTTAGAAAATGTAATAAACATACACCCCGCGACAAAAAGGTAGTTACAAAGGAATTTTTCTTTGACTTTTCATAAAATAGCATTATTTAAATTGTGCTTATCATTTATTATTATCATAAAATAACACTATTTCAGAACTCATTTTTGTTTTAAGACTCATTTAGAAAAATTTTAAGACTAAAATTTTTCTAATTTAAGACTACACTCCGCGACAAAAAGATAAGAACAAAGTTTTTTTTTTATTTTTTATTTATTTATTTATTTTTTTTTTAATATAAATATTTTGAATATGATAAAAATATTTAGTATGTTTTTGATATAAGACTAAGAATATGATTCGACAAGGATTTATTTAACAAATCTGCATTAAGTGTGCTTTTTTTACATAGGAATTTTCGCTAGTGCTCTGTTACTTTTGCTGCCGACTGTATTTGCAAAAAAATTGCAAAATTTACGTCATCGAAATTGCAAGCATTCCGTTTGTATGTAATCCTTAGCCCATAGACCGCAATGTATACTTTTTATTTTTATTTTGTATATTGGTAAAAAAAATAAAACTATAAGTCCTATATCCTAAATCAACATGATTTTTTCAATGATATCCTATAGCATTCCTACCAATGCACACCTTAACCAAATATAGAGTTTAGTCGTTAGCGCACTTCAAATAATTTGAGTTTTTAGTCCATAATGACAAAGAATTATTTTTTATATCCCTTTAGAGGAACTAGAAGTGTTACACTCATAAAAAATCTATCCAAGTCGTCAGACGGTGAAGTATAAGAAACTTACCCATTTTTTATTCAACCGGATAAGGCGATTTGACAGTATCGCACTTTAAGTAATTTGAGTCCACTGGACATATAACGACGAATAATTTATTTTTCGTATCCCTATAAAATAACTATAAGTCATGCACTTATGAATATCTGTAAAAAATCGTGTGACCATGTAATGTACCTGCTAACTTTCATCTCAATCAGATAAGTCATTTATACGCTATCGCATTTAAAATAATTTGATTCCTTTAGCCATAATGATAAAGAATTTGTCTTTGTGCCCCTGTAAAAGACCTATAAATTATAGACTTGCCACAAGTCATGCGACGGTGAACTATAACATACCTACCAACTTTTAGCTCAATTGAATTCAATGCTATCGCACTTTAAATAATTTTAGTCCATAAGCCATAATTATAAAGAACATTTCTTTGAATCCCTGAAAAAAAAAATGTAAGTGCTAGACTCTTCAAAGTCTATATAGTTTGCGCAACGGTAACCTATAACATACCTACTAACTTTCAATTCGATTGATCACGACAATTAGATGTTATCGTGTTTACTCACACACATACAAAAATTACAAGTTCGAACGCATCAGAGAATAAGTTTAAATTAGAAACATGCAGAATATCACGATTTAAGTTTTCAACCAGTTTCATGGAACAATTAAATCAATAAAATTTTCAAAATTCTTGCCAAAAAAAAATGTTTTTTTTAATTAGAAGAAAAAAAAAAATCTCAATGTTTGATTATTATTCTTTCTCTAATAAAGGAAATAAAAGGGGAAACATTCAAATTTTGTAGTTCATTTTACATACAATTAAATATTCTGTGGATGATGTTTCAGGTGTATTGTCGATGTTTTGCTGTTTTTGTTTCCGAGGCAGCCTTAAAAATACCGTTTTAATATGATTCACTTCCGGACTGCGCAAATAGAATACTGCAAATTTAACAAAAATACAAACTGACCAAACAACGACGTCTTCTTAATTTATTTTTGAGAACGACTGAGAGAATTGTTCTAACTGAATAAATTGGTCACATGATAGGATGCTGCCTCTGATTCATTATTTGTGTCTGGAAAATTACAGGTAGTTTAGGGAAATTTAATGGACATTTAAGAATCCCAGTTTTTTTCTTTGTTTAAGGGCAAATAATTGTTTATGTAATAACTGTACAATTAACATCGTCAAAGCTATATACAGTTACAACTGAATGACATAAATATGGTAATCATTTGCACTGTTAAAAATTTCTGTAACTTTAATGTAAATATTTTTCCAGAGTCTCTGTCAATTTGCAGTAATTTTTAGTTAAAAGTGAATAATCGAGATTCTCAATTTTTATTCTGTATTTTTACGTATTTTTATTATTTAATTTTTTAATTAAAATTAAAAATGACTGTTTCTACTCTAGAAAAAGCATTCCAAGTCCGAAATATAGTCTCACCAGTAATTAATTAAATTAATACTAGTTATTAAAATGAAAGTATAAAATAAGTTTTTTAACACCTCCGTTTATTATTTTCTTCTATATTCAATAGCAGAAAGTATTGGATTCGTAAAAAAATTCGACCTCGGTTTTTTGATGGATTTACACGTTTTGAGAGCTGTAGAACACGATTTGACCATTTTTAGAAAATGTCTGTCTGTCCGTCATTCTGTCTGTCTGTGTGTGTGTGTGTGTGTGACAAAATTTTGTGGCAACTGTATCTCAGGAACTACTGCACAGAATTTCATACAAGTTGGTATGTAGTTGCACCTTGACATAAATTAGTGCCTATCAACTTTTGGTAAAAATTGTCGTACAGATTGTGTTGTCATCTCGCTTTTTCTAAATTTTTAACATGGTGATATAGGACAAAATTTTGTATAAATGTGCATAAAGAGAATTATTTTTTTTGTAATCATTATGAAATTTACAAGAATTATTTATAATAGAGATAGTCAACTGGGAAAAAAATTTTGTATGTGTAGAGCCTCGCCCCGAAATTTAACTAAATTTGGTATTTTGTTGGCTCCTAACATAAACTGGTGCTGATTAGATTTGGGGATCAATCGCTCAGAGGGTGCAATATGAGAGTTATTCTTAACCTGTTATTGTAAAATTAATATGAATTATTAATAATAGTAGTATTTAATTAGGAAAAAAGTTTTGTGCATATGGGGGCATCGCTTCCTCCCCTGGGGGGAAGTACCCCCAGGGGGGTAAATTTCAAGATGGGTATCTTTCGAAAGGTCTCATCAATACCTTTAAAACGAATGGTTGAACTATAAATATGTGATAATTTAAAACCAAGTTATCGATTTTTTTACTTTTAACAAAAAAACTTGGGAGGAGAATCGTTTTTTTTTTTTTTTTTTTTTTTTTTTAAATATTGTTACTGAGTGAATTGGTATAGGAAAATATAGAAGAAAGTCTTGTCGTGGCCACAACATACTAGTTTTCTCTGTAATTTTACGTAAGACTTAAGATAATAGATTACACAGAGTTTTCTGCTGAATTTAAAAAAAATGTAAATACAGTATTTTTTAAAGGGTTATGTTTTTTTATTTATATAAAAAGGTGTATAAAAATATTATTTAATATATACTGATAAAGATATTTTTCTCTGTTGTTGTTAGGTTGTTTCTAATCCCAGATAGTCAGGCATAGGCGAGATTATCTCCATGAAGCGAAAAACTTCCAGAAAGTCTAAAAAACAGTAGATCATTCTTTAAAAGTCCGTCTTTTGTACGTATTATTTTCTAATAGCACAATATTGGATAAACGTGTAGTGTTAAAAAATGAAATAGTTATCGTAAAACAAGCTTGTTTTTTAAAAATCTCAGGTCTAAATAGTACAGAAACTAAAAAAAACTAGTATGTTGTGGCCACCACATGACTTTCTTCTATATTTTCCTATACAAATTCACTCAGTAAAAATAATGTATTAAAATTACTATTTAAAAAAATTATCGTCCATGATAATGCAGATGATTTCCATATTAGAGAAGTAGTATAACACTAAATATCCAAAAAAAAAGTCTATTTTATTGTCAATATTACATTACTTTTTTTTTTTTTTTTTTTTTTTGTAAAGAATGAAAAAAAATTATAATTTTATTTTAAATTATCGCAGATCGATGGTTCAATAATTCGTTTTAAAGATATTGGCGAGCTCTTTTGGCGAGTCTCCTACACATACAAAAAAAAAAAAAAAAAAAAAAAAAAATTCCAGTTGACTATCAATATTATAAATAATTCTTGTAAATTTCATAATGAGTACTAAAAAATAATGCTCTTTATGCACATTTATACAAAATTTTGTCCTATATCACCATGTTAAAAATTTAGAAAAGCGGGATGGCAACGCAACCTGTTAGACAATTTTTACCAAAAGTTGATAGGCACTAATTTATGTCAAGGTGCAACTACATACCAATTTGTATGAAATTCTGTGGAGTAGCTCCTGAGATACAGTTGCCGCAAAATTTTGTCACACACACAGAGAGAGACTGGCAGACAGACAGAGAGACAGACATTTTCTAAAAATGGTCAAATCGTGTTCTACACCTCTCAAAACGTGTATCAAAAACCCGAGGTCGAAATTTTTACGAATCCAATACTTTCTTTTATTGAATATAGAAGAAAGCAATAAATAAATAAAGTATATATGCAACGGATAAAACATTAGACGTTGCCTTGTCCAATATTTTCGTGGTCTATAATGATTTAGAAAATATTTCACGCCAAAAAATGTTCTTCTTTTCTCACTTTCCTGTGAACTCACTCGTGTTACTGCCTCCGTACTGTCTTGGTAGTTTTATATATCTTTACACTCTTATTTATCATTGAGACATAACTTTATCCTCACATTAAAAATGATCTGTAATGTTATTGTAAGAGATACGAATCAAATAAAGAAAATCTGAAAAGGATTTTATTTTCAAAGCCTTTTTCACTACCGATTTTTTTTTTAGGACTGAGGACTATTAGTTTCAATCTGGGATTTTTGCGGTGTCATTTTTCGATAGTTGGACATTTATTGAAATCTAAAATTTATCGAAAATATAATTGAATAATTTGAAAGCGATGTTATAATTTGAAAAAAACTAATAGTTCTCCGTCCTAAACTAAATTCTGCTTTTGCCAAAATTTCATCAAAATCTTTTTTTTTTTTCTTTTTTTTTTTTTGGAAAGAAAAAGAAAAGAAAAGAAAATTAATAATAATCAGTATCGAAACAAACACTATCGAAAAAGTTTCTTTTAATAATTTTGAATTAGGAAATAAAAAGTGCGCGTGCAAAATGAAATAGAAATAAGTAAAAAAAAAAGAATTTCATGATTTAATTTTTATATAAAACATGATCGCGTGCTATCTTAAAAAGTAGATGTAAAATTTAAAGTTTATGTGGGTGCGTGTGGCATCAATAAAAATTGTTTTAAGAAATAGAATAGGATAAAGAAAGCAACGATGTTGGTTGCATTTTGTTATATAGTTTGAATTTTTGAATTTTATAGAAGTAATGTCTACCGTAGGAATAATTTCTTGTGTTAAAACTATAGGGAATTGTTATGAGAGCACAAGCGATGCTACTTTATTTATTTATTTTTTCCCCCTCTTTGTCTTGATATGTTTCGACATTAGATAAGTTAGAAATCGACAACACAACTGACTACATTTAACAGAGCTTATATTAATTTATTGGCAATTTTTCCTTTCCTTTATTTTATTTTCCGTGTAAAAGATTTTTTATAGTATATTATATTTAAGGGGACTTGTCACTATTGACGGTTTCATATAAATGTTTATATTTTCATTTAACATTTATAAAATGAACTACATTCAGTTTATTTAATGAAATATATATTCAGGTAACAATTCTTATGATGATTTTTGATAATTTTTTTACACATTCGAAATCTTTAAATAGCATTTTCTCAGTTCGCATTTTTGTCATGAAGTCATGATGTTGAAAATGCTAAAACGTCTACAGATATTTAAGAAGAGACTTAATAATTTTTCTATATATCTAATAGAACCTACTTAAAAGAATTACGGATGGATTTTGGAAATTTACTGATTAATTTTTGAGGAAAAAATAAATAAACTAGTATGTTGTGGACACCACAAGACTTTCTTCTATATTTTCCTATACAAATTCACTCAGTAACAATATTTAAAAAAAAAATCGATAACTTTGTTTTAAATTATCACAGATTTATAATTCAACCATTCGTTTTAAAGGTACTGACGAGACCTTTCGAAAGATACCCATCCTGAAACTCCCCCGTCCCCCCTGCATGGATAAATGTTTTTTCCTATTTAAATACTACTATTATCAATAATTCATACTAATTTTCAAATCACAAGTTTAAAATAACTGCCATTATGCACATTTATACGAAATTTTGTCCTATACTGTCATGTTAAAAGTTTACAAAAAGTGCGATTACAGCACCACCTGTTGAGCCATTGGTTCCCAAATCTAATCAGCACCAGTTTATGTCAGGGTGCAACTAAATAGCAAGTTTGGTTGAATTTCATTCATTCGTTCGTGAGATACAGCGTCCGCAAAAAACGTGATACACACAGACAGACAGACAGACATTTTCTAAAAACTATCAATTCGTATTAATGGCATCCCAAAACGTCTTAAACCATCATAAAACGGAGGTCAAAATTTTCACGAATCCAATACTTTCTCTATATTACATATAGAACAAAGTAAAAAGACATGGTATATAAAATTTCCAAAAAAAAAAAAAAAAAAAAATGGAAAATTGTATTTTTAATATTTTTTCTTTTAAAGATTCTCCAGTTTTAAAATCATCTCCAGTTCTTTTAAGTTGGTTCTAATATGTGTGTGTGTGTGTGTGTGTGTGTGTGTGTGTGTGTGTGTGTGTGTGTGTGTGTGTGTGTGTGTTAAATAAAAATAAATAAATAAATAAAAATAAATTAAGTTTTTTCATTAATATCTGTAGATCATGAAAAAAGGCAAACAGATAGATTTCAAATCTGTAAAATGTAAATCAAAAAGCATAAAAATTGTTGCTTGAATATATATTTTATGGAACAATGCAATAGTTCAATTATATTAATTAACAGTTTTAATTAACAGTTATAATTAACAGTTTATAGTTCAATTTATAAATATTAAATGGAAATATAAGCTTGTATATAAAATCTTCAGTGTGCCAACTTCCCTGAACTAGAAAATACGTACAGTCGGTAAGAAAAGTGTCCGAACACTAGCAAAAATTCCTATGTATAAAAAGTACACTTCGTACCTTGTCTTAAATCCTTGTCGAATCCTGTTCTAAGAACAGGATTCGACAAGGATTTATTTAACAAAACCGCATGAAGTGTACCTTTTATACATAGGAATTTTTGCTAGTGTTCGGACACTTTTGTTACCAACTGTGTGAAAAATAAATAAATAAAATAAAAATGAAAAAGACGATAATAATAATAATAATAATAATAATAATAACAACAACAACAAGAGATACAGTTAAGTAAACAGATTTTCTTGTAACTTTTATCGAGTCCCCAACGTCCTTATGTTTAAGCCTTTCAAAGCATCAAGTCCCTGCCCCTATATTTCCTGACATTTTATTTGTGAACTATCTACAGTCGGTAACAAAAGTATCCGAACACTAGCAAAAATTCGTATATAAAAAAAGTAGAGTTAATACTGTTTTATTAAATAAATCCTTGTCGAATCCTGTTCTTAGACTGACTAAGAATATGATTCGACGAGGATTTATTTAACAAAACAGTATTAACTCTACTTTTTTACATAGGAATTTTTGCTAGTGTTCGGATACGTTTGATACCGACTGTACACATTTACTTGTTCAAATAATATATTTAAAAAAAAAAAAAAAAAAAAAAAAAAAAATCCATTATTTCTCTCTATTTCATCATATGTGAGTATTTCTCTATACATATTGATTTTATGGTACCAAAAATCTACCATTCTGATGTAGCGTTGGATAACTATGAGATAGTAAAGTGCAACTAAAATAATGTAATATTTTTATCACTTTTAACTGAAACATTATCACTAAAATAAAAGTTTTTAATATTGTTGTACTTAAAAGCAAAACAATAAAAGAGAGTGGCTGGGGGAAACGATATACATAACAAAAGAGTATCAACTCTACTTTTTTTGTATAGGAATTTTTGCTAGTGTTTGGATACTTTTGTTACCGACTGTACTTAAAATAAAATAAAATAAGTAAAATAATTTCATGATTTCATGAATTCATGAAAAAAAGCACTTTAAAACACGTAAAAATTTAAAAGCATATTTAATTAAAAAGAGACGATATATTTCTAAGGTTTTCGCCCTGATTAATACGGCATCATCAGGAAATCTACATAATGTGGTTTGAAAAAATGCGCAGTTATACATTATATATATATATATATATATATACATCTGTATATATATATAAATTACGTGTCACGATGTTTGTCCGGGGTAAACTCCTAAACTAAGGAACCGATTTTAATGAAATTTTGCACACTGTGTGCAGTTTGGTCCAATTTGAGAGATAGGATAGTTTTTATCTCAATTTATTGTCACAATATTGTTTTATTGCAATTATTTGTTAATTATAGACCTTTATTAAAGTTGCTCCAAAATATCTGTGAGTTCCATTAATTTAATTGTTGCCAAAAAAAAAAAAAAAAAAAAAAAAATACGAGTTCATTTTCTTTCGACATAAAAATAAATACATTTAATCAAACGTGAACGTTAAAAAATTATAAAAAGTTAAATTATGCATCTCACGAAAATTGACGTCATAATCAATTTAAAGATTTTATACACATTGATAAAGTGCTAATGTAGTTCTATCATAGATATAGTAATATATATAGATCTCTCATCCCCATGTTATCGTACAAAGATTTTTGATGCCGAAAAAAAAAAAAAAAAAAAAAGCTTTGGAAACAGCCATTAAGTGGTATTGAAAAAAAAAAAAAAAAAAAAAAGAAAGAAAGAAATGTGAATTTGAAACTGTATCTGGAGTCTTCCATTCCCCTTTAGCAAATAAATTATTCATAAATTTTATTTACTAAAATATTAGTATGTATTCCCGTGTGTATTCACTCGGGGAAAGACGGCCATATTTTGGTAAAAACGTCGTCTTTTCCCAAATGAAAAGGAATAACTTTTTTCTCCCCAATGATCACTCTATTCTATATATGCTATATTATATCTATGAGTTCTATACGCAAGCGAAGTGTGACTCACTGACCGTCTGTGCAGCCAAGAAAAAGATTTCCTATGTTAATTGCCCACTGGATTTTTTGTAAGAAATTATTAAAAATCGAGGAAATTTATTTCCCGATTTTAATCCTTATATTTGGGTATAAATATGTATTAGTTATCGCGGGTGTTAGATTGAATTATTTTGCTGCCAAATTGACAAAATTTTAATTTTAAATTTCAAAACTCTGTCGCCCTTGGCTTTTTTTATTATTATTATTATTATTTGGCGATCAAAAGCGTAACACGAAAATATACATGCCAGATGTATGCATTGTACGAAATGTAATATGTATTATTCATTGTACGTATGTATGACATGTAATATGTATTGTACGAAATATTGTTTCATATTATTCATTACTCTTTTAATATAAGTTGTTAAAATAACCATGATTTTTGAAAGGAATTAAATATTTTCGCCAGATAATTTAGCGATATTCTTTTTTTTTTCGCCAAGGATGACAGAAATGAAATCTATTCCGCTGCAAAATATTAGTATCTTACATCAGATATTTTATTTAGACATTTGAAAACAAATTTGACTTCAAACTATGATAGAATATTTATCATTTTCCTTTTAATTAGTATATTATTAGTATATTAAAATTTAAAAGCATGGTATATAAAAAGTTTTTTTTTTTTTTTTTTTTTTTTTTTTTTTTTTTTTTTAATTTTATAATTATTCTTATCTTAATCCTCAATGTTTCCCATCTTTATTAACTTGAATTTACTATTAAACTTTTAACATACTCAAAAACTTCTCATCACTTCGTTAAAATACACTAAACTTTTCCAAAATCTTTTTCTATTTAAAATGATACATGTATTTACTTTAAATGTCCAATATTTCATAAGATTTCCAATTTTAAAGTTTTAAAATATTTATCAAATTTACTTATTTTTCTGGTTTAGCCTTATTGTTTTCCTTTTTATAACTACAGCTGTTGCCCTCTTTAAAATATTTAAAATGATGAGGTCATTTTATAGTAAAATTATCCATTATAGCATATATTATATTTCACTCCTCCATAAAAATTGATTTTAAAATCGTCTGTTTCTTTTATACTTTTATTTTAATAGAATTTAATTTATATATTAGTCATTTTAGCAATTTTATCCAAAGAAGCATTAGAAATAATATATATCACTTCTCCATTAAAATTTATAGGACCCTACAATAAAATTAATTTGTGCTTAATATCAACACTACGAAAATTTTTATCAATCGCTTCCAAATTTTGACCTAAGCTTCAAATCTCAACCCTGTGGGTTTTTACATCGGCTACAACGTTTTCGTCTTTGTTCGTAAATAATAATTTGACTGTACTAAATAGTTTACAGCCGTATAATTCAACGTATAACTTAGTCACAGCAACGCGTGGCCGGGTCTGCTAGTATACATATATAAAACAATGTATTTAAATTATAATAAGTGAAGATATGAAAGTGGAATGTAAAAACAAGAACAATAATTTAACAATGTCAATAAACAAGAAAACTAGTTAAATTTAAAACTATTCAAGCTAAAAAATTTGAATTATACTGTGTTTTCTTCATCAGCAGGTTGGAACTCAGCTTTAAAAAAAAAAAAAAAAAAAAAACTATGTAGTACAGTCGGTAACAAAAGTGTCCGAACACTAGCAAAAATTCCTATGTAAAAAAAGTACACTTCATACGGTTTTGTTAAATAAATCCTTGTCGAATCTTGTTCTTAGTCGATGTAAGAACATGATTCGATAAGGATTTATTTAACAAAACCGTATTAAGTGTACATTTTTTACATAGGAATTTTTGCTAGTGTTCGGACACTTTTGTTACCGACTGTACTAGCAGGTTTCTGAAGATATGTAAGCTAGCATACTCCAGATTGTATTTCAAACAGAATAGTTAAAAAAAAAAAAAAACTTAAAGTTATAAAGACTGAAATGGGTTTAATTTTAATATTCAATGTATTTAAAATCATAATTTAAATATTGTTTTATTTTTGTATATAAATTTTGTATTGCTTTTAATGCCTATTTTATGCAAATTAATTTTTGTCATTTATTTTGAAATTAATATATATATATACTATCAGGTGAAAAATACAGTTAAGTCCATCTGGAAAACAGTCAAAATGCTAAAATTCTGGAGTTATACGCATAAAAAATTCTGGAGTCCGTCCGTTGGAGCTACTCTGGGTTCAGAAAGAAGCAACATTCGATACCCGGAATTATTAAGCAACTTGCGTAGAAAAAGTCAGTTGGATGGTAACTGTAAAAGTTGTGTTGGCGGTAACAACTGTTCGAACAAACTTGTAGGAAAATTGCAATGAATGGGAAACATAATGTTTTGGTGAAGTCAGCGGATGGAAATTATAAAAGCTGGACTGGCATGGCGGTAAAAACTGTTGGAAAATGGTCCACAAAAAACTTGTATGGAATTTGCAACAATTAGTAGTCATATAATGTACTGCAAAATAAATTAAAGTTAAATATCTAATTGTTAAAGAAAATTCCAAATATTTTAGTAGGATTGCTGAATCTTTAGAATTAATAGCATTGCGACATTTTATAATATTTGTCGCTTCCGAAATTAACATTTCTGTTATATTTCGTGGAGTTGCAATAATTACTGCTTGATCCCAGAGGGATATAGCATCGGAATTATTGTAAATGAAATTAATTAAGGCCAAACTTTTTTCTTCTTTTACACTTCTAATATGTTCTTGGGTTCTTTTTGTTTGTACAATATAAAAAATATATCATTGTTGAATTGTATTGGAATTTTTTATAAAAAAAAATATCTCTATGAGAGATACGCCCTCTCTTAATTTTATGACTCTTTGATCGCATTTTATGAATAGTGTGATCTACTAGCCCGTTTTAGGTGCAAGATGCTGTTAATAACGAAAAAATAATTATAAACTCCTTGTTGTTTTATGATTATTTTGGTACAAAATTTTAACCTTTTATGCAGTTTGCATTTGTCATTTTTGAAAATTTCAACTTTAATAACTGTGATTTTCTAATTTTCTTGATTATTATTTTTTTATTTTATTTTTGTTATTAAATAAATCATAAAATATTTAGACCTTTCAAATCAATTTCTAAAAATCCCCTAATTTCGTAAAATTTCTTAAAAAGTTCCAAAAAGTATCAAATTTAAACTTACAATGACTTACGCTCTTGACAAATAACTAAAGCACTAATTTGTTTAAAACAAATCAAAAATGCAATTCACACCGAGAAAAAAAATAGCTGGCATCTACTACATCTAAAACGAAATCCCAGAATGAATATAATCCGCACTTCAGACACTTTATTCATAATTCATACTTCTTTTAATCGTAATGAGTGTGCTTACCCTCTCATTAAATCATCATATGAAGAGTTCTACACTTGAAAATAACAATCCCTGCTAAGCGAAATAAAAGAAGTATGCAAGTCACATAAATGGTACCTCATTAAACAACTTGTGAACTGAGAAAGCATTCACTCTTTTAATATCTTCTTTTTCATTTCAGCTCTATGCTTTCACCTAACGTTGCTTTTATCAAACTTCATTTCTAATATAATTCAAGACATATTTTGAGGCAGGCACTAATTATAGGGAGACTTATTCTGACTTTGATGTTTTAAATAAACGTTAATTAAGATAAGAAAAATTAATTTGCATACAACTGCTTTGTGAGGGATATGTTTTATCCCGATGCTTAAATTCTGTTATTACCATGTTTTTATTAACTTCTATTCTTGTTTTTGTTTTGTTTGTATGTATGTTTGCTTGTTTGTTTGTCCGGTATAAATCTTGCAATCGAATTTTAATTTACTTCCCTACTAGCTAAACATTTGAAACTTCCACAGTAGCTCAGAACCCGGTGACAACACAACACTTCGAACTCAGATTTTCGAATTTTTGATTAGTTTTCTTATAATTAATTAAAATATCAAAATAATAACATCCTAATAGCGTTAAAATAGCTATTAAAATATTAGCTATAATTTAATTGTTGCCAAAAAAAAAAAAAAAATACGAGTTCATCTTCTTTCGACATAAAAATAAATACATTTAATTAAACGTGAACGTTAAAAAATTATAAAAAGTTAAATGATGCATGTCACAAAAAATGACGTCATTATCACTTTAAAAATCTTATGCACATTGATAAGAGCTCTATGTTTCATCAGAAAATTTAAAACATGGTATATAAAAAGTTTTTTTTATCTTATAATAATTTTTAATTTCTTTTTAATCTAAAGAAAAAAAAAAGTTTTATGCTATGTTAACATAGTTGAGTATTTTAATCATTTTTAATAAAAGGTTCTGTATATAATTTTTTTTTATTTATTTTATTTTTTCGGTTAGATTCGGTTAGGGGGCCCAGGGCATTTGCCCCGTATGCCCTGCCGTTAGTCAGGGCCTGTTCAAAAATAGAAAATCTACAAATCTATACAGAAAAATTTAATTTCCGTAATAGATCTCCTAACTCACATAAGCAAAAAACCTCGAAACAGTAATTAAAATAATAATGGTATTAATTTATTTGAAACTTAACGTGAAACAATAGTTTAAAATTTCTAAAAGAAAGTTTGAAACTTAAAAAAAAAAAAAAAAATTCAGGAAAAAAAGATTTAATATATACAGACTGAAACTCATTCTGAGAAAGGTAATATTATAAAGTGATTCACGGCAAAATGATTCATATTTAAATGAATGTTTCACATGATAATACTTTAAACAATGAATCATTCCAAGAAATTAATTAAAACCTATAAAGAAAACTAACACTGAGGGATGAAGAACAACAGATGATTTTTTTTTTTTTTAATCCACATACTTTGATATCTGCTTTAAAGTTTGTTTAAAAAATAATAAGATTCTTAATTTGAGTAGTGGCGCCATCTGTACAATATATAGTAATCTAAAGATAGTGTTTCATTTCCTAGCAATAAATAATCTAGAAAATGATATATCCCTCTGAACGTTACACTATTGTATATTACGATAAAGATATCCCGCTGAATGTTATATTAATTTTATTAAAGCAAATTACCTTTCGTATCGATTACTTTTCATATTACTTAATAAATAAATAAAGGAATAAAGGAATACATTGAGTGCCTCGTTATACATAAAGATAAAATGTCATAATTTGAATAGAAAAGGTTGTTTTAAATATGCAATAAAGATAATAATAATGATAATCTTTTATTGCTGGTATTTATCATGTCTGTAAAACATAATCCCCAAGGTACAGATATATATATATATATAGGCAAAAACCTGATTAAGAAAGATTAAAAACTTATGAGGAAAAGTAAGAGAAGCAAATACATTCTAATGCACCTGTTTCTCTTATACTAGAAATGTACAAATCTAGCAATTAATTAGCTAATATGCTAATATTATGGATGAATTTTATTAATATGAATTTTTAAAATTAAAAAAATTTCATAATAACAAATGTGGAAAGTAACACATCGAGTGTAATATGACTAACATATCCTTACCAATTTTTACAGATGAGAGATTTATGAAATATTAGTTTAAAAACTAATAAAAATTACAATAATATAAAATAAAATTACGCCTTTAAAAATGCTTACTAAATTTGAAAGTCCAAAATGAAATGAGCGTACATCAACCGCTGAGCGATTCTCCCCTCAATGTTAGAAGGATGTAAATGCTGGGTTCGATCCTAAGTAGTATGCGGCGATATAACCGTTCGAAGTTTTCGTGTTCTTCTTCGAAAATCACTCAAATACAGGATAGAACTCCGTAGGAAGACTCCCTAAGGAATATATTCTATAGAGGCCTCGGATTCTAGCGTGCCACAATCACAACAAAAATAAAATGTTACGGATACTTATAGGCCTGTTCTTTATCAAAGTTTTATCCTTTTTTCCAACGAAAAAATTATTTTGATACAAATTTGACAGAATTTATGGAAATTGACGAAAGAAAAAATTGCAAGAAGAATTTTTTCTGCCGTTCAAAAATTGTAAGAGCAACAAATTTATTCTGTCATCAAACTTTGATGATACTAAACTGTAATATAAATAATAATTGATTCTTAACCATATTTATCGTACATCACAGAAGATTTTTTCAACTGTTATAAAGAAAATAAATCCTTTTGAAAATACAACATTATCGATCTAAACTTGATGAAAGAAAACGCGCAATACAAACAAACACATTTTTTTAACATGTTTATCGT
This sequence comes from Salticus scenicus, assembly GCA_963930645.1. Classification (NCBI taxonomy): domain Eukaryota; kingdom Metazoa; phylum Arthropoda; class Arachnida; order Araneae; family Salticidae; genus Salticus; species Salticus scenicus. Next base: position 5,932,185 of record OZ005649.1, on the reverse strand, counting down.
GTTTTAAAGAAATTTATTCGAATGTATCGAAAAAAAAAAAAAAAAAAAAACTTGTTTTTTTTATTTTCCAAAACTTTTGTTTATTATTATTTAAATATTACGCTGTATTATTATTATTATTACTATTATTATATATGTATATATATATATATATATTCTGAAATTCACTAAATTTTTAATTAAAATATAAATTTTACATAAGTATTCAGATTTTTAACTTTTTTGTGTTTTATCTTAAAAAAAAAAAAAGAAAAAAAAAATCAGATAAAAAATCTTTATGACAGCAAATAGCGTTGTTAGTGTACGGAGTATGGCCATTTGTCTTCTATAAGGACCAAAGTCTATGTGGGATGCCTTCCGGGAAGATCACTTTAAGGGGTTCTAAGATAAGAATATTCAAGAAAGTTTATTAGAAAATCACAGAAAACAACAGAAAGATAAGCCAATGAGCAAGAGTTGAACGTTCCCATCTATCAACTTTGAGTACAGAAAATGGAAAAATCAGAAATTTTTTTTTTAATTGCTTTCAAAATTGGTCTTTTTGCGTAAAATAATTAATTTTGTCTGCTATCTGAAATTATGGATCACAATTTATTCGCTGTGATAATTGATTTTTTATGCAAAAAATTATTCTATTGAGTTTAATGAAATGTCGCTGGAGTAACTTATAAAATAAAGGTAAAATAAATTAAATAATGATTAAGATAATGTGAAGATGATAAACTTTTAATATATTGATCATAGATGGCGACACTACGTATAAGATATGTGAGAGGAATTTCAAAATATTTTACAATGATTACTTCGTAAGTCGAATATAGCAATAAAACAATTAAAATAGTAAAATAAAACAAATAATCTCATAAATTTGAAAATAAGAAAATAATTAACGGAAAAAAATAATAACAAATAACAAATCCATATTTGATTATAATTTGAAGTATTTTAAAATACTTTGAATGCGTTTCATTTAAAATGTCAAAGAGAGGTTCTATAGTTTTTCTAAACTTGGTGATAGATTCTTGAAATAAAATATAAACACAGCTGAAGATCATGAAAAATGGCTACCAAATAGAGCGACAACACACTATAAAATCTTTTATTGAATAAAACAGGTTTCATGTGGCGACTAGTGCCTTGAAGTAAAATTAAAGTTGAAATACATACATTCGATGTTTTTAAGTACATTTAACAAGACAAGGCCTTCTATTCAGGGTTGGCAAACTGGGCCCACCAACAAAAACCCACTGGGTTTTTGCAAATAAGTGGGTTTTTGTTAAAAGTTATTTATAATTTACAAATCCCATCTATAAAGTATAGAAAACACCTCACCTTACCTTTTAAAACCCTTTAATCTACTAACGGTACTTTAAAGTACCATTACTTTAAAAAGAGCGTAAAATCGAATTTATAGAAGATACGTGAAAGATATTTATACAAAAGAAACAGATGTACCTCACTTTAATCTCACTACAGAGCATTACACAGTACATATAGCCACTTTTGTTCCATAAAGGATATTATGGAGTGCACTTGCTGTTTCTGTTTGTTATTTTTCACGATTTTCATGTGTGTTATAATTAATTCCTATATTATTTCAAGAATATCGCACTAATCTTAGAAAAAATATATCAAACATAAAAAGGAAATATTTTTTTTACACTTTTCACACATTTCGAAATACTTTTTTCAACCTCTATGTACCAGTGGTACACTAAAGTACGACCTCACAAAATCCTCATTAATTATTACGTTGAGGTAATATGCATAATTTTTAACGTATATATCTTTAAATAATGCTCTTTAGTAACTAAAAATATATATGTTTCAAACACAATTTTTGTCTGCTTCATAATGCAGCAGATAAAGGTTAAGAAAAAAATCTTATTTTCTAGAAAATAGTAGTAAACATAAAAAGTAGCTACAATTATAAATATAATAAAAGCATGTTTATCTTCCATAATTGGTTCAATTTTCCTTTTCCTGTATAACCGGACGATATTTTTGTTTAACAGCGGACATAAATGTTGTCCAGAATCAATATTTAACTTATTAAATTGTTCAGTTTTAAAATTTTATAATAATTTTATTTTAATTTTAGTAACAACATAATTATAAATCTAATAAAATTTTCTTCTATAAACATTTCAACTATTAAAAAACTTAAAAAAAAAAGGATAAAGCATTGCAACTTATTTTTATAATTTAAAAAATTTAAATGATATGTATTGTACTTAAGAATTTAAATTCTTTTATTTTATCAGTTATTGTCTTTAAGAATATTTATTTTGAATAAGCATACATTAAAATAAAATATAGCTTAATCTTACTAATGAACACTATTTTAATACTGGAATCAAACCAATTTTTATTTCTAAGATAAATATTAGATTAATTATTAATTAGTAGTTTAATATAATTAGGAGTATTACAACTAATATGCTGAATAATATAAATCTAACATTGCAATGCAAACGTATTCAAACAAAAACCCACAAAAGCTCAGAAAAACTCGCAAAATCCCAAAAAAAACCAAGTGGGTTGGGTTTTTCTAGGAAAACCCGTATTTTTGCCAACCCTGCTTCTGTTGAGGGGGGGGGGGGTGTCTTTCTAAAAGATCCAACTCCGTATTCATGTGAGTTTCGGTGAAAACCACCATTACACGTAGGATTGATTCCCCATCCTGTTCATTTCAATGAAAGTCTTAGGCGAACAATATGATGTTTTACTGCGTTTTGAAATTTTTTGTAACATTCTTATCGCTATGAATCTATATAAATAAAGAGAAGTGTCTGTGTGTCTGTGATTGTATCTGCGCTCTGGTGCTCACACTACTAATCGCAGAGCCTCCAAATTTGGCATATAGGTACCTGGGACCCTGCAAGTGTGCACCTCATCGAGATTTTTTCGAATTTCGAATTTGAATTTTTTAAATTAATGTTTTTTCGAATTTAAATATTGGCTTCAATGTTTCATTTTTCAGAAATTTGTTTCGTTTCAAAAGTCTGCGTATCTTAGCAACGGCTATTAAACTATTTATTTATTTGAATTCATTTGAGGAAGAAATCTTTTTTTATTATATTTATTGAAATCAAATAGTTATACACATACAGTAGAAAAAATTAAACATATTAAATTTTTAGATTTTGGCATATAGGTACCTGGGTCCCTGCAAGTGTGCACCTAATCGAGATTTTTTCGAATTTCGAATTTGAATTTATTAAATTAATGTTTTTCCGATTTTAAATATTGGCTTCTTTGTTTCATTTTTCATAAATTTAATATTTTGCTTCAATCGTCTGCGTATCTTAGCAACGGCTATCCGCGATTGTAATGAAATGCTCGCCCTCTGGTGGGCTAAGGTGAAATTACAATAAAGAATGGTTTAATTCGAATTCCATACAGCCGCCATTGCTTGCCGATATTTAGTTTCACATATATTTATTGAATAAAAATGAATAAATACGGTAAAAAAGATAATACATACTGTTGTGTGCTACAATCTAACTCCAAAGGATCAAGAAATCCAGAATTGAGCTTCCATTTATTTCCAAATGACAAATTTAAAATTTCAGTTGCTTCGGCTAATGGAAGTAAAGGATTAATCAGATGATTTGAAATTAATATTTGTTCAACTTCAGTTAAAAATCTACTTCCGATCGAACTTTGAATAAACTGAAGTATTTTTTCTAAAAGCAATCAATTTTCCATAATGTAATGGCGGAGAAATTATAGTACGAATATTAAGTAGAATAACAAAAAGAACACTTGGAACACACGTGGGTATAATGTTTACTAACAACTGCAGTGTTGAGAAAGCGCCATCTATCGATCATTACAATCGCGGATTACACAACTTATTTTTATTTAATACATTCATTTAAAGGCGATTTTTTTTGGAAACAAAATTGTAATGCAGTAGAAAAAATTAAGTATAATTATATAGTTTTAATTTTAAAAACGTTTTTATAACAGTTACGTTTAAGTTTTTATAGTAGACCAACTTCTTATTTTTCATTTTTTAATTAATTCTTTTAAAAGAAAAAACTACTTTTTTTTTTTTTTTTTTTTTTTTTTTTTTTTATTATTATTATTTACAGTATTTATCGGGAAAAATGGAAGTACATACATAGCAAAAAGGATTAAATTGATTAAAATTTATTTGTTTATATATATACTAGCAGGCTTTGCCCGCTTCGCTGGCCACTAAATTTAAAGGAAACTCGTTTCTATATAGCTTTATAAAAATAAAATAAAATAAATTACTGAAATTGTTCAAAAGCTCGCTCCAGGTCCCTGCTGCATTCAGCAGCGATTTGGTCATCCACTGCAACTCGGGCGCTTGTCCCTATTACCTGCGACAATAGTTTACCAATGAGCTTCCATTTAGGTGCTTATTATATAACAGTTTCGAAATAGATAGTATCGAAAAAATTGGAGTTTCCCTTTTATATTTGAATCCCAGTTACATGTGAACAACACTATACGTGTTGTTCACATGTAACTCGGACTGGACACAAACGTAACTGGGTTTAGACAACATAATATTTGCTTTTACGTTATTTCATATGTTTTTTTGTTTATCCAATCAACCATTAAATGACAGCAATTTCACGCCAAATATTACAATATGCTGTGACCGGCTACGTCTGTCGCATGAGACAATTAATTTTTTGTGTTTATATATAATTCATGGGTTGTAAACCTGATAGTACAGCCTTAATATAGTTCTCTTTGGCGGCTTTTGAATTTTTGTCACCATTTTAGACTTAATCCATTGTAACAATAAGACTTAATCCCTTGTAACAATATGCTATGAGCGCTATTTCTGCCGTATTTTAGACAACTAATCTTTTTATGGTTATATATATTTCCCATTAAACATATTTTTATTTATTTATTTAAATATTAATTTGAATTTTTCAAATATTTCTGTTCGACAGCGTGAGAGTGCAGTAATACACAGAGGTTCATTTGTTTGTATGATAAATTAGCATAGTGATTATTATATATATAAAAAAAAAAAAATAGGTAAACATTATCGTGTTACACAACTTTATTATGTCGCTCCATTGGCGGCTTTTGAATTTTTGTCGCCATATTAACGATGGATTTTTTTTTTTTTTTTTTTTTTTTTTTGTATGAAAAGGGGAAGACTATTTTGCTAATAATTTTATCAGACTCTTTTGTGTTTATACATAAGGATCCTTTATATTCTGCTTATATTTTTAATGCTTTTTAGATTTAAAATAGTGCTTGTTGAAATAAATTTCCTATCTTTAAAACTGCATTTGTTCTGTAAATTTTGTGTAAAAATAAATCATTTATGTTTTTATATATTTGATGCGCTACTTAGATTAAAATGGCTGTTGCTATATTAAACTTCTTGTCGAAAAACATTCGGTGTACAACACCAAAATTTAAAAAATCGCCCAGCAGGATCTGTTAATGAAGCTGATAAAATAAAAATATGGTTCATAGAGTTTAAATAATCTATTTAAAAATTTTTTTAAAACCCAAATTATTAATCTATCGTATCACATACATAGATATAGTAATAATATATAGATTGATCATTGGGGACAAAAAAGTGATTCCTTTTCACTCGGGAAAAGACGGCGATTTTACCAAAATATGGCAGTCTTGTAACAATATGCTATGAGCGCTATTTCTGCCGTATTTTAGACAACTAATCTTTTTATGGTTATATATATTTCCCATTAAATATATTTTTATTTATTTATTTAAATATTAATTTGAATTTTTCAAATATTTCTGTTCGACAGCGTGAGAGTGCAGTAATACACAGAGGTTCATTTGTTTGTATGATAAATTAGCATAGTGATTATTATATAAAAAAATAAATAAATAGGTAAACATTATCGTGTTACACAACTTTATTATGTCGCTCCATTGGCGGCTTTTGAATTTTTGTCGCCATATTAACGATGGATTTTTTTTTTTTTTTTTTTTTTTTTTTTGTATGAAAAGGGGAAGACTATTTTGCTAATAATTTTATCAGACTCTTTTGTGTTTATACATAAGGATCCTTTATATTCTGCTTATATTTTTAATGCTTTTTAGGTTTAAAATAGTGCTTGTTGAAATAAATTTCCTATCTTTAAAACTGCATTTGTTCTGTAAATTTTGTGTAAAAATAAATCATTTATGTTTTTATATATTTGATGCGCTACTTAGATTAAAATGGCTGTTGCTATATTAAACTTCTTGTCGAAAAACATTCGGTGTACTTCAACACCAAAATTTAAAAAAATCGCCCAGCAGGATCTGTTAATGAAGCTGATAAAATAAAAATATGGTTCATAGAGTTTAAATAATCTATTTAAAAAATTTTTTAAAACCCAAATTATTAATCTATCGTATCACATACATAGATATAGTAATAATATATAGATTGATCATTGGGGACAAAAAAGTGATTCCTTTTCACTCGGGAAAAGACGGCGATTTTACCAATATATGGCAGTCTTTCCCCGAGTGAATACACACGGGAATATGCACGAATGTTTTAGAAAATAAAATTCATGAATAATTTATTTACTAAAGGTGAATGAAAAGCCCCAGATATAGTTTCAAATTCATTCTTCTTTTTTTTTTTTTTTTTTTTTTTCCTTCAATACCACTTAATGGCTGATTCCAAAGCTTTTTTTTTCGGCATCAAAAATCTTTGCACGATAATATGGGGATGATAGATCTATATATATTATTATATCTATGATCACATAAATCTTTTCGAAAATAGAATAAAACTTAATTTGAAAAAAAAAAAAAATAATAATAACTTTTGTTTATTAACCAAAATAATTGATGAAATTTGAAATGCAAGTTGGTCTTGTGGGGTACAGGCTGTATATTATATTTTTGTGTTCGTGAGAGAAAATTTAAAAGTATTTGAAAACTGCAATTTTTAATCCCTTTTAAAAATCCTGTGACTTAATGTGAAGCAGATTTTTCATATTTTTTCTCCTAACGGTTTCCATACAATCTTCTGCTGTTGCCACCTAAAATTCATACTTTAGTTAATTTTAAAAAATCTAATTGTCCGATTGATAAGCTGTTTAATGCATCGGATTAAAAAAAAATTTCCCTTTCATTTGCTATCTTATTTGTAACGATGCGACTAATATTTCTAATTTATTTTCTAATCTTTCTGATTTATTTTCCTCATTTTAAATAAGTGTACGGTTTTTTTTTTTTTTTTTTTAATTATTATTATTTTGTCGAAAAAAATGGCAACAATTAATTTATGGATAAAATTTTAAAATTTAAATGTCTTATTTATCAGAAATTAGAAGGTTTTTTTTTTCACATTTTAATTAATTAAGAAAAAACTAATCATCCGATTGATAAGCTGTTTAATGCATCGGATTTACAAAAATTTTCCCTTTCATTTGGTGTCTTATTTGTAACGATGCGAGTGATATTTCTAATTTATTTTCTAATCTTTCTGATTTATTTTCCTCATTTTAAATAAATGTACGTTTTTTTTTTTTTTTTTTAATTATTATTATTATTTTGTCAAAAAAAATGGCAACAATTAAATTATGGATAAAATGTTAAAATTTAAATGGCTTTTTTTATCAGAATTTAGAAGGTTATGATTTTCACATTTTAATTAATTAAGAAAAAACTAATCAAAAATTCGAAAATCTGAGTTCGATGTGCACAATGACCCTTCGGGATGCACCTTTGTGTTAAATCTCGTGACTGTCCGAGCTACCGTTTTCGAGATCAGTGAAATATACATACAAATATTGCTCACTTAATAGTATAAGATATATTTTAATCTACTTTTTATTTTTATTTATTTTATTACATTGGTCGAAATCAAATCGTAATATAGTGTAAATAGCATGGGCTATAAAATACATGGTTCAAAACTAAAATATTTAATAGATGCTGAGATACAGTCATCTTTAAAATCGTAGTTCTTAAATAGTAGCAGATCTTTCCTGTCGTCGATAAATATCCAGATTAAAGTGCCTGGGAAAGATCTTTCTGCAGGCATGAGAAACCTAGACCTGATGCAGTGCGGGAGGGAAAAGAGCTGCCGTAGACAGCGAGTACCCGAAGCGAGGTTTGAAGCAATTTTAGTTACTTTTTTTTTAGTTTTTGTGTATAATGTGGTGTAAAAAAATAAATATTGATAATTCTTTCTAAAATTCATTTAATTATAGTGACCAGCGAAGCGGGCGTAGCCTGCTAGTTATCAATAAATATAACATCCATAATTTTAAAATTTGACGGTAAGTTTTACTCTGTTTCAATTTCCTACATATATTGATTATGAAAAACTAACTTTTTTTTTTTTCACTCAGTCATGATAATAACTTTAGTTTTAAGATAATTGTTATTTACATAACTAATTTTGAATAAATGCTTACACTCATTACTCTCTTATTCTTTAACGCTTGGAATGATATATGTACATTAAAAATGACAACACTCACATCATTTTCGAAAAACATTACGACACAATATCTTAAACACAAAAAATACTGTTATGTTGTGGATATCACAAAAGTTTCTATATATTCTTTGTAACAGCTTCACCTACCGAATAACACAAACAAAAATTCAATCACAGATTCTCTCAGTAGAGATTTTATATGTGCGGTTTCGTGCGGTTTTTACCATATGGAAAATCACAAAAAACGTAAGTAGAAGCAGCGCCACCTATCGGACGATATAAACTAAAATTGTTGTGATTCAGCATTATGTTTTATAAAGGCAAGTCCTGTATCAAGCTTGGTTCCTTTACATATTATAAAAGTTGAGATAGCTTTCCCGTACAAGGAAAACCTTGAAGCATAACAACGCCAACTGTTGGGCGATATCCACCCTAATTGAAACACTATAGTGTTTTATAAAGGATTTCTTATAGATAGTTTTCGTGGAATTATACGCAATATTGATAAATAATTCGCGGTTCAGTGGTATTCGAAATCTAAGGAAAAAAGAACAAAATCAAAATGCCGGATTGCTTTAAGCAAGAGAATGAAAAAGGTAGAACGATGCACTCTTTTTCTTGAAATTTAATAAACATGATGAAATTAGAAATTCTATATTCATTTTATACATTATTTACAAAAAAAAAAAAATACTTAAAGGAACATTATTCCAAATCTAATAAACTCTCATAATGAGAGATCGAAAAATTCAATCTTCGAACGCAGTCGAAGCATCAAAATCTAAAATCTAAACTAAAACTTTTATTGGCTGTTGCCAAAATCTAAAACAAAAACATTTAAGTTCTTCTGTTTTCTTTCAGCGGCGACGCAGCGCCGTCTAAAGGGAATTATTTTTACCACAATATAAGTTGAGATATGGCCTTATCGAAAACAGAAATTGCGGCATGGAAGCAGCATCTGCTGGGCAATTTGCACCAAAAGTTGGAAGGTACTAATTTATGTTAAGATACATTTAAATATAAATTTATGTGAGATTTTATACATTATTTTTAATTTAGAACTGCAACGAAAATTTTGTCACACACAGGCAGATGGACATTTTCTAAAGATAGTCAAATGTTGTTCAGGACATCCCAAAACAGGTAAATCTATCAAAAAGTCGAAAATATTACGAATATAGAATTTATTATTTATCATATACATTTACCTATATTCATAGAATTCTTCTATGGATATAGATAAATGTAATTCTTTCTCTCTCTGTATAACGTTTTGTGCTTAAAAGATGGAATAAATCCTATATTGTAGATTGTAGATATGCTTCCAAATCGATAGCAGATTCCACATGGAATTCAATTCGTATCAATGAACGCTTTCACCAAGTGTGTTTATATCGATGGGACATTTATATATCCCCCCGTCAAGGCAGCCCGCTGTTGTTGAAAGGGTCAGTAGAAAAAAATTGTCCACCCCTAAATTGATCGGCCGCTATTGATCCGAGCTTTTTTGAGACCGTGACGTAATGTGGGATGTTAGAAGGAGGGGAGAAGTTTTATGCCTTGTTATAATAATCTTTACAATTTTTAGAAAAGAAACAGATGTGTTAAAAATTAGATACAATGTTCCATTATATAAAAGATGCTTTGAGGTATTTCTGGTTAGCAATTTTTTATTGTTTAAGCGGATAGCATTAAAATATTTATAATATTTGATTTATTTTTATTATTTGTGTTTATTTTATTGTTTTCATTATTGTTTTATTAGAGTTTTAGGTTTGAAAAATGATGAAAACGAATGTGGTCGGAATTCAGAATTATATCGAATTCAAAAATTTAATTTATATTTAAATGTACCTGATTTCCTTTAGTTTTTAGAGAAATGTCGTCTGCTTAGTGTCTTCGGAAATTGAAATGAAACAACTTTACAGATATATACATATAATAATAATAATAATAATAATAATAATCTTTATTATTATTATCATTATTATTTAATGTATTGGAACAAAAATATTCTAATTATCCATAACAACTGAAATTTAACAATATTATAATTTAAATGTAATGTGTAATCTAATATATACACCAAAATATGTATTATTTTGCTTTATACATTATTCGCTTTATGTGATTTAAATATTTTAATATTAGTCAAAACTAGTTTAACACTAATAGATATTTTTAATTCATCAAAGCTAAAATTTATTTTAAATTTGCTTTTCCAAATAATTTTTTTTCGGTTTCGATACTGTCCATTTTGAAACTGATTATTAATAATTTTCTTTTCTTTTTCTTAAAGAATATATATATATGTATATTTGATGAAATTCTGGCGAAAGCAGAATTTAGTTTAGTACGCAGGACTATTTTTTTTTTCTTTTTTTTTTTTTTCCGAATTATAACACCACTTTCAAATTAATCAAATATTTTCGATAAATTTTCGATTTCGATAAATGTCCAACTATCGTAAAACTTGTATCGTAAAAATCCGCAGATTGAGACTAATAGTCCTCAGGCCTAATAATAATAATTCACTATAATGATTAAACACCAGGAAAGATGACAGAATTGGTCATTAAATAATGACAAATGGAAATGAAGCATTATGCGACAAAATATATTGAAAAAAATTTATAAATGTTAAAAAAATAAATAAATAACCTTTAAATTTCTCAAAATACTCTTTATATCTTTATCAAGGGCAGTTATAGCAGTAGTGTAATATACAATGAGTTGTTTCAGAGACAGTGATATATGAGATCATATAAAATCACTGCCATTTCCCAACAACTTAATGGCCCGCTTCACTCACCGCCGCCGGAAGCCGAAGCTAATGTTATTCTATGGGAAATTTTTCTTTACAAATAACTTATTAACTAATGCATATTTTTAAATGTTGTTTTCACATTCTGAAAATTCACAGCTGTTAAATGGACGGACCTTTTTTAAAAAATTCTTCTTATTATTATTATTTTATATTTTATTTTGAAGCCGCAAAATACGAATTTTCAATATGTGAATTTTTTTTCATTTTGCAATTTCAAAATAAAATATTAAATATTAAAAAAATACATTTTTAAAAAAGGTCCGTAAATTTAACAGCCGGGAATTTTCTGAATGTGAAAACAGAATTTAAAAATATGTATTAGTTAATAAGTTATGTGTAAAGGAAATTTCCCCGTAGAATAATATTGGCTCGGGCTTCCGGCGACGGTAAGTGAAGAGGGCCGTTAAAGGTTACAACGAAGAATTTAAAATATTTAAAATGGAGGGAGGGGGGGGGGGGTGAATTAAATGCAAAAGAAATACAAAAAATTTCCAAATATCATGCATTTGTATTTTAATTTACATGAAGCAAGAATAATTTAAGAGTGTTGAACACGATATTATATTAATGTAAGAGACAATCTATATAATATTTCTCTAACGTGGACCGATTACAATTATATTTTGTCGAAACGATACGATATTGATGTAATTAATAAAATACGCGAGGGGGAGGATAAAAAATATTTATAAATGAACATTATTTAAGCATGCGGACTCAGCTCAATGATCTAATAAGAAGTACAATGCTTCCATTACCTACGCTAGTCGGGTAATGGAAGTAAAAAGTGACATTTTTCTGATGAAATTATTTTATGGAAAAATGTATTTTTTTTAAGTTGTATATTCAGAATCTTTGCAAGCATTATTTCATTTTAAACCTAGCAATTCTTTAAAGATATACAGAATATGAATTATTATCATAAATTGAATAATAAACGCAATCATAAAAATTATGATAAAAATTGAAATAAGGTTTTTATTATTATTATTATTATTATTATTATGCCAAAATAAATAAATAAAACGTCATTGGTAAAATGGAGACAAAGAATTATAAGTCGTCATATATTGGTCCTATGCTAAAACAGTACTGCCTGCGGAAGTATGAAAAGTGGGTCGTCAACTATAAATTTTATATTGAAACCTTTGAATGATTTTGTTTTCACTATTGCACAATATTAATTTGGTTCTAATAATAATTTTGCTTCCGGTATATTAACATTTTAATTAGGTGATGGAATTGGTATAACATTTATGAGTTTCATATTTTAAAGGTAAATAAAAAAGAAATAAAGTGCGAAAAATTTGCACGGGTTTGCTTGCTAGTAATATTAGTTTTTTTAAACAATTAGCATTGTGATAAATTAAAAATATAATTACAATTAAGCATAGAAAAATATAAAACCTTATACTATAAAAGTAGCTAAATATAAGTAAGTATATTACAATACAACAACTACTTTCACTTGAAAATGTCAATTTTCAGAAATGAAGAGACAAGTTGAGTAATTTTAAAGAAATCAATAAATATGTTATATTATAACATTTTATGTTATATAATCATAATAATTAATGTTAATGATACTAATTACTGCTAGCCTCTTTTTGACATAATATATTAACAGTTATTTGAAATACCTTTATAAATAACCTTACTTTTTACAGTAAACAATTAGTAGGATGTTTATTTATACCTATGCTATTTATAAACAACAATATATATATATATATATATATATATAGTTGGAAAATTCATGTTTTATCTTCTACTTTCAAAGCTAAATGCAGGTCTCAGGTCGCATTCTTCGACATAGTTTTACGGAGTTTTTCCCGGTTTTCTTCACTATTCGCGTAAATACGGACCCCTATAAAAAAAACCACTCACTGAGGGTATTCAACCCAGGTCAAGGATCAACGTGCAATCGGCCTTAACTCCCTACAAAAATCAATACCATGTTTCATTATATATCAGTTAGTACATAATTTTAGTGTTTAAAATTTAAATTTTATCATACGTTAAGTGTGATGACATGACAATAACAAGTATGTTGTGGTCACCACAAGACTTTCTTTGATATTTTCCTATACAAATTCACTCATTAACAATATTTCAAAAAAAAAAAAAAAAAAATTGCGACTATTTTTTTTTTTTTTTTTTGTTAAAAGTGAAAAAAATCGATAACTTTGTTTTAAATTATCACATATTTATAGTTTAACCATTCGTTTTAAAGGTATTGACCAGACCTTTCGAAAGATACCCACCTTGAAATTTTACCCCCCCCCCCCACCGGGGGGAACCGATGCCCCCACATGCACAAAATGTTTTTCCTAGTAGTATTATCTGCTACTATTATCAATAATTCATATTAATTTTACAATCACAAGTTTAAAATAACTCTCATTATGTATATTTATACGAAATTTTGTCCTATACTGCCATGTTAAAAGCTTACAAAAAATGCGATCGCAGCGCCACCTGTTGCGCGATTGATCCCCAAAACTAATCAGCACCAGTTTATGTCAAGGTGCGACTAAATACCAAGTTTGGTTAAATTTCCTTCATTGGTTCGTGAGATACAGGGGACACAAAATTCGTGATACACACACACAGAGACAGACATTTTCTAAAAACTATCAATTCGTGTTCTGAACATCCCAAAACGTGTAAATCCATAAAAAAACTGAGGTCGAAAATTTTCACGAATCCAATACGTTCTCTATGTTACATATAAAAGAAAGTAAAAATAATATTAACTGACTGAATGGTTTAAACCAAAATCAATTCATTTATAAAGCAACTATGGAAGGACATAATGGCACATAACTTATAACAGATGTGTCTGTCAGATAAGTTAAATCAAGTTAAAATACGAATAATTAATGTGGAACCAATTTATTTACAAAGCAGTCGTATATACAGAAATAACGACATTTAATATATCAGAGATGTTCAGATTAGCATAAAATATAATAGTAAGTAATCGAGTGAACTGTCGTAGAGAATGTCAAGTCATTACGTTTCACATTAAATGAAATTATAAAGAATTTTGTAATGACGACTTAATGTGAAAGGTGAATCAAATTCATGGATTAGACGGTGACAAATAAGGTTGTTGAGGAAAAGGCTTTGAATGGGTATTAATTAATTAGCTCTCTATGCAACAAATGAAAAACTAGTATGTTGTGGCCACCACAAGATTTTCTTCTATATTTTACTATACAAATTCACTCAGTAACAATATAAAAATAAAAAATAAATAAGATTTTTTTTTTTTTTTTTTTTTTTTTTTTTTTTTTTTTAAGTAAAAAAAAATCGATAACTTTGTTTTAAATTATCACAGATTTATAGTTCAACCATTCCTTTTAAAGGTATTGCAGAGACCTTTCGAAAGATACCCATCTTGAAAATTTACCCACCCGGGGGGGGGGGGGACCGATGTCCCCTTATGCACAATTTTTTTTTTTCTAGTTAACTACTACTATTATCAATAATTCATATTAATTTTACAATCACGAGTTTAAAATAACTCTCATTATGCACATTTATATGAAATTTTGTCCTATACTGCCATGTTAAAAGTTTACAAAAAAATGCGATCACAGCGCCACCTGTTGAGCGATTGATCCTCAAATCTAATCCGCGCCAGTTTATGTCAGAGTGCAACTAAATACCAAGTTTGGTTAAATTTCAGTCATTGGTTCGTGAGATACAGTTTCCACAAAAATCGTGATACAGACAGACATCTTCTAAAAACTATCAATTCGTGTTCAGGACATCTCGAAACATGTAAATCCATCAAAAAACGGAGGTCCAAAATTTTCGCGAATCCAATACTTTCTCTATATTACATATAGAAGAAAGTAATAAGAAAGCAATAATCGTATTGAAGAATATAAAATAATTTGCACCATTAAATTTTGTTACAAGAAAAATCAGATTTTCAGTACTATTTTCTTCTATATATATATATATATATATATATATATATATATAAGAAGAAAGTATTAGAAATTTTAAATTTCAGATGAATTTACACATTTTGAGGTGTCCTGAGAACAATTTGAGTTTTTTTTAGAAAATGTCTGTCTGTCTGTGCGAGTATAACAAATTTTGGGGATGCTGTATCTCACAGACCAATACGCGAAATTTAACCAAACTTGATTTTTAGTTGGATTTTGACCTAAACTGGTGTTGATTACATTTAAGGATTAGTCAGTCAACAGGTGGCTCTGTAGTCCCATTTTTTTCATAATATGGCACTATACCTTTCCCTCGTTTATGTAAATTTTCAGTATGGGTGTCTTTCAAAAGAATTCGTCAACAGCTTGAAAACGAATGGTTGAACCATAAATCTGTGGTAATATAAAACAAAGTTATCGATTTTTATTTTTATCTTTATAAAAAAAAAAAAAAAAAAAAAAAAAAAACTTTTAAGATTCTAATAGAGATGCCGTTCCTCATACATCATCATAAAACTGAATTTCTTTGGTCATTTAGTGTTATGATTCTCTGAGATGAAAATCATCTGGATTCCTCATGGAAAATATTTTTTTTAGAAATAATAATTTTAATAAATAATTTTGTTCTGCGGAATTTGTATAGGAAAATATAAAAGTAAGTCCTGTGTTGTCCACAACATACTAGATTTTCACTGTGATTCCTTCATAGGTGCTACCTATTATTCATTTTGAATACCACTATTTCTCTAGAATTTCTTTTGGTTCATTTGAACACCAAAATTCTTCAGTTAAATAAGACAATGAAAATAATTTTTGTATAGTGGTATTAAAGGGCAATGTTGCCAAATGGTTGAAGGTTTCCCCAAACAAGCTTTCAAATTTCCCCAAATCTGGGTTTTTTTCCGAAAAAATCCCCAACTAAATTTCTACTCAAAAAAAAAAAAAAATAATAATAATAATATTTAACAGATTTAAGCTCAATTTTTTCCCAGAATGACGCTCATTTTTGAAAAAATCCCCAAATACAAAAATAACTTTTATATATACACTAGTTATCGGACAATTTTAAATCTGCGTAAAGTACATTATTGCTAAGGATGTACTTTCATCCTCAGCATATCCTGAGGATGTCCTGGGGAAAAGGGTTACCTTCAAAAGCCCCTACATGCTAAATAAAACTGTTAGAAATCCCTGGCGTAGGGAAAAATGCCTACAAAAATTTCGAAATTCCCCAAATTTCTCCCCAAAACTTTCAAAATTCCCCTTGAAATTCCCCACAAACATTCAGTCCCCAAAATTGTCCCCATGAGCCTGAAAACTTTCCAAAATGGAGATCTGGTAACACTGTATGGGGTTACATTGGTTTCGAAGGCTTAAAAAAAGGTCATATTTTCTCTTTTTCTTTTTTTTTTTTAAGAATAAATAGAGTTTATTAAAAATTTTGAGTAGATAAAATAGTGACATTTAAACAGTATTTTATAAAATTTTCTATAAAATATTTGGAAAATTCAACTGATGGGGTTCTAGTTTCCGGCGACCCTTCAGAAAAGCTGTTGACACGATTCTTCAAAAACTAAAGCTGCCTTCAAACTCTGGAAACGATGCACAGCTTCAAAAGTCATAAATTATCCATTGTCCGAAAGTGACCCTTGAAATTTTGCACACATTTACAATGAAGGACATTACCTTTTATTGCTCTTTTACAAAAGATTTAGTCCAGAGAGTCCAGATGCAATTATCGCACTAGGAGGTTTGTGAACAAAGCCTCCAGCAAGCGACGATTCAAATACCACGTCAAAGAAATATCAATAGAGCCACACTTCTGCTTTGCAAGTTGCCAGAGTTTGAAGGCAGCTTATTCGCACACTTATTCAAAATAGAATTGACTAGTGCTTGAAAGAAGGATTTTTATTTTCTTTTTTTTTTATTTTCTTTTCTTTCTTTTTTTTAAAATCCTCCGTCCAAGTACTATTCAATTCTGTTTTGACAAAGTGTTCAAAAATTTCAATAAAATCGGTGCATTAGTTTTTGAGGAATTGTGTCTATCGCTTTTTCTTTTTCTTTCTTTCTTTTTCTTTTTCTTTTTTTTTTTTTCTTTTTTCTTTTCTTTTTTTTTTTTTTTTTTTTTTTTTTTTTGAATGGTCTTCAAAAACCAGGACCCACGGTTGAATTTTTCAATTTTTTTTTAAAGAAAATTTTATAAAATGTTATTAATTTTACTCTTTTATAGGCTCAAAATTTTTCATAATTTTTTTTATTTATAATATTAAAAAGAAGAAAAAGAAGAAGAAAGAGAAGATGTGCTTATTTTTAGGCTGTGAATCTCTAAAAGGTGGCACCTAAAATTCTTTAAATCCTTGATTCATTTTTCGAAACAAGTTTATACAAAAATTTTTAAGACCACAAAATAGCAATACTTTAGTTTTACGGTAAGATAATGACATTTGTATAATAAATAATAGTTAAATAATAAATAATAGTTCGAAATTTTATCAAATTGCAATTCAATATATTTCACAAATTTCAAAAAGTATTTGATGTGAAAAAGTACAGGCGGGTTATAATCAAACTTTCCCTATAAACAACATCCTACTCCGCAAACGGGTGAACGGAATGCAACGAAATTTGGTATATAGACTATACAGGAGATGCGATCACAGAATTTCGAAAAAAAAAAAAAAAAGTTCCAAAATGTCCACCAGAGGGCGCCTTTTCCGGAAAAGCATTAAATTTAATAAAATAAACGACCAAAACGGAATACAGAAACAATATTAATTATCCAGAACAAGAATTATGAGTAATAAAATGTAAAACCGGATATCCTTATCGGATAAACAATCCTAATCTGTTCTTGTTTCTGCAAAATGGAATATTTTGTTTTTCTCAAACAGCTTACTGTTATTTTTCCTTACCTTTACTTAATGTGGTTCTATAACAAGGAGATCAGAAACTAGTCAATAAACGTTAATATTGTTTCTGTGTTCCGTTTTGGTCATTTATTGTGTTAAATTCAATGCTTTTCTGGAAAAGGCGTCCTCTGGTGGACATTTTGGAACTACTTTTTTTTTTTTTTTTTTTTTTTTTCGAAAATTCGTGAGCGCATCTCGTGTATAGTCTATATACCAAATTTCGTTGCATTCCGTTCACCCGTTTGCGCTGTAGGATGCTGTTTATAGGGGAAGTTTAATTACCACCCTGTACTTTAATTTTTAATTTTCTGATGAATAATATTATACAAAGTGTAGAAAACCTCTTATCTATACTTTCAGTACAAAGTAAGACAGAGAGAGAGAGAGCTCTTTAATCCTTTATCTACTGAGGATACTTCAAAGTACCATTAAGTTAAACAGTGTTTAAAATCAAATTTATGGAAGAAATGTCAGAAGTAGGAGTGAACCGTGTATTATGGACCATCGTGTAATACGGACCATGAGGAAATTTGTATGTTCAACACTAGATGGCGAAACCATCTCACTGCGTTTAGTGAATATTATTGTTATTGAAAGCAGGAAGTGACTTGTACGTGCGTACCTGTATTTGGACGATTATGAAATTAAGTTTTCGGTTTATATGATCACTGATGTAACGAGTATGTTAAAATGAAAGTACTAATTTTTACTGTTAGGTAATTGTAATATAATTTTCGCGTTAATAGTAGCAAATGTACTTATTTTATGAACAATTTAGACATGCGTTTCATGGGCATCCATTTGCATAGCGATTTTCGATTGGGAACCACGTTGCTCTGTTTACGCGTGTAATATGAACCATGCTGTGTTGTGCAATATGGACCAGTGGCCCATAATAAAAACAGAGAGATTTTGTTAATGCTCGGCGTACATAGGTCGCATACTCAAAATCTTGAGGCTATAGAATAGACCAGGGTAGCAGAGGTAATCAAATTTCACTTCTTTCGCACACTACCCATTGGACCTCCTACCTTTAGACCTCCCCTTTTTTTTCGTCCATTAACTTTTTTTTTTTTTTTTGTCCATTTCTACTATTCCCAAGAGATATAAAAGTGTGTGAGGGAACATGCTGGACAGTTCGTTTCACAATTCCAAGTGTGTCAACTTTTTGGGAAAGAGAAGGACCACTATGAACCACTTGGTCCATATTACACATACGTTCGTGTAATATGGATCACCGATACGTAAGTAAAATAATTATTTTCTGCAATTATTAATAGTTTCCAGAGTACTTTACCAAGTTTAAACTATGTAACTATGCAATTGTAATGAGCAGCCACCAAATTAAATCTTTTTATTTTAATAATTTTAAGTTTTTTGAGCATTCTTGCTTAGAGGGTCCATAATACAAGGTTCTTCCCTATTTATTGGAATGGAAACGTATGTACCTCACTTTAATCTCACTAATGGCATTAGACTCTACATCTAGCCATTTTTATTCAAGAAAGGAATTTATGCACTGCTGTCGCTGTCTCTGATTAGAATTCTTCACGATCCTAATCAATTTATACATTTGTTCGAATTAATTCATATATCACCTCAAGAATTCAACATCACCACTTCAAGTTTTATAGTCGAGCAATACATTTTAAGTCTTGACAGCTATAACATCTACCTCCAATAGCGTTAATAACTGAAATATTCTATGAGGGTCAATTCTGTTTGAGGAGGGCATTCACTGTAGACGTGCGTTTCTGGATAAGCCGGTTTGTTTGGTACATTTTGTAAACTTGTGGAGGTATTTTTAATTTTTAAATCTAAGATAGTTTTATTATTTTAAGCAGCATTAAATGTTTCTAATAAGTAAAACGATTGAAAATATTTAATAAACTCCATATGACGCGGCATGCAAAACATTATATCCTTTATTGATAAAACTGGAAGTAAAAAGTTACTGATTTTGCTTAAAAACGTGCCAGGTTTTCCATAAAAGAATAGTAAAATGTCCTTTTCAAAAGTATGTATGCACAAATAAATCAGATAATTGTACAGGATCTCTAAATAAACTTTTTATAAGGTTTCACTTACAGCCATTTAAGCCTTTTAATGTATAGGCTTATTATAAACACTTTATTTTTTCTTTTACATAAAACTTTGCTGTTTCCCTAATTCTGGTCTCAACCCGGTCTTCGATGAATAATTTCTGAACGATCTTATTTTTTGCACCTCCGAAGATTAAGAACATGTCATTAAGTGGACGATTGAATTGAAAAAGAAAAAAGAAAAAGAAGTAGATTACAGTATTAGTTATATGAATATAAGCGATATTAAGCTTTTGTCTGTAATAATAATAATTAAAAAAAAAATCTCCCCAAAATGGATAATATTATATATTTTGGCTTCAGTGAGTTATTTTATAAAACTGAATAATTATTTCTAACCTTCACTAAATGATAATCAGCATATACTTACCGTAAACATGATTTTTAAATGCGTACAGGCGGCACAAAATTATTGAAGCACTAGCAGTAATTCTTATTTTAAAAACGTGCACCTAATGCTATTTTGTTAGGTAAATACTATTCTTTGAGTCATGATCTTAGTCTTACGCTATTTACAAAAAAGTAAGTTTATTATAAAAGTTAGCGACCAAACTAAACAGAGAGGGAAAAAAAAAAAAAAATGAAAAATGTGGATTTGTGCTTCAATAATTTTGCTGCCGACTGTGCAAACACACTTCACAACACAAAAAAAAAAGGTGCGCCATGAAGTAGTTATACGAAGATAATTAAAATCAGTAGATGCATGTACGTTAGGCTGATCATATGTCCTTGAATCTCGAGGACAAAACTACCTTCGTCCCCAAAAAATTACAACACATTTGGGGACGCCGGTTATAAAGTTATTAATGTTTTATTATAGTAATTTATTATATGTATAATAAATAAGCTTAAATAAGTTCTTTTAGGTGCTTTATACATAAATATTGCTAAAATTTTACAATTTAAGGTGATTTAATTATTTTGATATTTCTTTGTCCTCGAAATTCGAGGACGCCGCATTCTTTGTCCTCAAATTCAATGAAAAAATAGCATTATTAGAAATTGAATGTTTTAAACAGGAAATATACAAAAGCAAATATATATATATATATATATATATATATTAATAATGAGTTTATCCCGTTCTGGCACTGATGCAAGCTGTTACTCGGCCGGGCATTAACTCGCAGAGTTTGAGAATGTCCTTCTGTGGATTTTTTATCGCACTCATGCTATTTGGCCAGTTGAATCGTCGTAAATGACTATTCATCAGATTTCAGAACACGTGAATTCGTTTGTAGGGATACATCGAACTCTGTGAGCACCAACTGACTGATCACTTTGTTCCGGCAGCGACTCTTGAATGACATTTTTTTTTTTTTTTTTTTTTTTTTTTGTGTGTGTGTGTGTGTGGGGGGGGGGGGTGCGGTTGCTTCTTCTAAACGTCTAAAAAAAGTGCATTAAAGTGCGATACTTATTCATGTTAGTGGCTGATTCCTTATTTCGAGAAACAACGTGTAAATGATGATATTTCAACAATCGATTGCAACAATGATTGCGAACCTTTTTATAATCACTCGTATGCAGCATTGCCAAAATGTCATTGACGACATATCACTATGCTTTGCTCTCGCCTTCTTCCGATGATCTCGGTCAAATGCTGCCTTATGTATTACTTCGGCTACCTCGGTTAAATGCTACCAAGTTTTACCTCTGTACGACCTTGGCTCACTCATTTCTACCCAAATGATTTAATGATTATAATTGGATCCAAATGTTAAACGATCTCCCAATTTGAACATCCTGCCTCCTTTAATCCAACTGAACACCCTCTGTCAAATTGTGACATTTGTTTATATCGTCCACATAGTTCGACGGAACGGCATTCGGTGGAAGTTGTGAATTACTGTTTAAATGTCCTCTATTTAATGCACGATTCTGATGCTTCATTTGCAAGGCACTACAGATCCAGCTTTTTAGTTATTAGCCGCCTAAACTTAATTATTTGCATATTTCTATCATAAGGAGAACAATTTCCTTCAATTTGAATAAATACTTCTTGGTGTGCCGATTTTTATATTTAGAGTGTATGCAGCAATTTTTGATAAACAATAAATGCAATAAACCATATATCTTTGCAGAAAACGTTTGTAAATCAAACTGTTTAAAATTCAGTCTCAATTTACGTTTAAAATATTTGTCTAGAGCCCCAAAAAATTATCTCAATCATTTGATAATGATAAATACAGTAGTTTTGTTTGACTTGGGTTTACTCGTACTGACATTTTCTACTGAAGGAATTGAAACATATTTTACGATTCAACTGCTTCAGGTATACTGCTGCTGATTAAACTTAAAAACTTCAAAACAATTTAATACACCAGTA
The DNA here is from genome assembly GCA_963930645.1 of Salticus scenicus. Classification (NCBI taxonomy): domain Eukaryota; kingdom Metazoa; phylum Arthropoda; class Arachnida; order Araneae; family Salticidae; genus Salticus; species Salticus scenicus. Next base: position 5,909,628 of record OZ005649.1, on the reverse strand, counting down.
AATGATAAAATTTGAGGATTAGCTTTTTTTAAACCTTTATTTGCCACTTCTCTCCAATTTTATAACGTCTATTTGTGATTAGATTGTCATCTTGTGGATGAAAATTTTCATTTTTTTTTTCAATTAAATACTTAGAAATTTTTAAACATTTTCATTTTTTAATAATTTCAGTTCACAGATCAATTTAAATTCCTGAAAAATAAAAGTCATAATGAGACAAGAACACCAATTATATTAATAATATTTTTATTTATCATACAATGTACATACATATGTATTTATATATGTATGCATATATTAATAAATATGTAATTTTGCACATGAGTGACGTTTTTAACTAGTGAAAGATGTAGTACAACTTATGGTCCCATATTTTGGGCTTTTTTTTTCTTTTTTTTTTTTTTTAAGTGACAGTTTAAATATTACAATGCAAGATTGGCTATAATGTCAGATGATATAAGTGACTAGAAAACACAACAGTGAAAGCTGGAATAGATTGAAGTTAGTGATTAAGCTTTATAGAATATTATGGAAAAGAAAAAAGCGGAAATATTTTAGTTTATAGCGTGAAATATTAAAATGCAAATATATTGCTGGTGCACTTGACAGAATTCGTGGAAGCCAAGCTGAATATATAGTAAGTGTCTGAAGTAAACTGTTCAACAGTCACACAGGTCATATATGTATGGGTTACTTTGCAACTGAGTTTAACAAATTCATTTATCTTATTAAATGCTGACAATAGAATAATATTTTTCTTCTTGCTGAATCTTTACCATTTATCTAAAGTCATACAATATTACATTTGAAAAACCTCTTTTTGAAAGAGCTTAGTTTATGCAAAAAGTTTAATACAAAAAAAGCTTACACAATGCCACAGATATGAAAGATATTCATAAAATAGAAAATGATAATATTGTTCCTTTGTAATCACAGTAATTACATATTTAGAATACAGCTTATCACCTAATTCCTAATTAACCCTATCGTGTAAAATAATATTTTGCCAGGGAAAATATTTTATCTCAACTGCAATTAAATTTCAAAGAAAATCCTGTACAAAAGTAATACTTTGATTTAACTATTACTCTTAGTATTTTATTTTTTTTCCTTTATTCTCATTGATAAAGGCTTTAAACTAATAAATATTTGATAATGGATTTTAATGGTAATACGTCATTTAAATTAATGCTTTAAACAACATTCCAAAAGATACTGTTGGATAACTAAGAATTTAATACTCCAAGACTTCTAATATTAACTGCAAAGAGATCGGATGTATTTTTATTGTAGCTAATTAGGAAGCGCAATAATCATTAACGATATAAAATGAATGTAGATTTAAATTAATGGAATGCCTTAAGGTCATCCAAATTACTTCGACTGCACTTCCAGATGCAATTGTTTGTTACTCCTATGTCATGCATGTCTGTATTAACACAAACTAATGATCCTAATTATTTTAAATTTAGTCTTTGTCGTGGAGTTAATTTCTTTTGTAAGAAATATTATACAACACTGTTTTCTTATTAGAGAAGTTTTTTTTTTCTATTGAATGCAGTTGAAGATCATTTAGTGCAATACAGAAAGGACTAATACAGTGACTTTTGTTAAATGCAAGTACATTATTTTTTTTTTTTTAATATTTTATCGTATATAACGAAAAAAAAAGTAAAATATTTCCTATTATACTTTATTGAGTTATAACTTGCTTCAAGGTTTATAGAATTATATTGAGTTTTAATTACTTAAGGCGAGAATGGACAATAAAATTTTTATTATTATTATTATTATTATGAATCAATTGTTGTGAAATTTTGTGCATTGATACAGTGTTGTTTATAGGTGAAACATATTAAATTAAAAATAATTTTCTGAATATAATTAATTAAGATATTAATTAAAATTTGTTAATTAATAATTATATTTAAAAATGCTCCAGGCGCATTTATTTTTGCCTCAGATACCTAATTTTTTTTTCTTAAACTAGCTTTATACAGTTATAACAAAAGTTGCTAGCCATTTCTTATTTATGACCATATAGTCGTTAGAAGGAAAAAATATTTTCGATAAACATAGGTGATCTTTACGAATTTTAATCAAAAATATTTTTTAATTTAATATTTTTTTAGTTTCTTAGAATAAAAATAATGAAATTGTTAGCAAGTTATATGCTAACATATATAACTAACAATTGTGCAAAATTTTAGGGTAATTCGAAAAAAAAAAAAAAAAAAGAAAGAAAAATATGACGCCTGGAATATTTTGAACTAACCAAAAATATGAAAAAAAACTCGTTCTGAGAAAACAGCGTTTAAAGTTTTAATTCCACAGGAGCTACAAAATTTACCAGGAAAACTGCATGCTTTTTTCTTTTCTTTTTATTTGAAGCTGATGAAATTTTAGAATCGTTTTTTTGAAAAAAAAAAATCGTTTTGGAATAAATTTTTTTTCAGTCTGAAGGTCCATTGTCGCCTTAAAACTTATACGACAAAAAATGTTTAATAATAATAATTTAAAATGATTAGTTTAAATGGTCGCTAGAACAATACAAAATTAAGAATGTTTCAGATTAAAATTTTAATAAAATATAAGTTTTAAAAATTAAGATATCGTTTGCGGAAGGCAAAGCATAACTTAATATCAGTTAATAAGTTATATAACAATTATTATTGCCCTCTTAGAGCAAAAATAAATTGTATTTATTTCACTATGAATATAATCTTCATTTATTTATTTTCAAACAAGGAAATTAATATTTGCAAAAGGAATTATTGACATGTATTAATTTCGACATTTATTAATTTTATTTATTTATTTAAAAAAATAATTTTCAAGATATCTGAATGGAGAAGATTTTTTTCGAAATTTTAATTTTTTTTATTTGCAATGCATTTTCATTATGTGTAATCAAAATTAGTGTATTGCGTTTTCAAGCGTGGCCTTTAATAATCCAATCATCAATAAACGGATTATTTTAAAGTAACTCTGTTAATAAAAATAATATATTGCACATCAATAAGTATATACCTATAGATAATACAACCACAATATAGAATAAAGTTAGTAGCAGAAAGAAATTAGATTCATTTACAGTACAATAATCAATAAATTTTGTAAATGAGTTACAAAGCTAATTTTAAAGAAAAATTACAAGTAAAATATTTTACTTAAATATTATTCCAACAATGAACTACACAAAGAAACTTTTATATTCAGATTTGCCAACTTGGGGATTATTGAATACCAATATTTTTTTATAGAAACATCCACTTTATATTTTAGTGAAAATCCTGTGATAAATAAGCCAGAGAAAATTTAAGAGAATAGTGATATGAATTAATCCGGAGGCTTGGCAGCTCTGCATATTACAAGCAGTATAAAGCGATAAAAAATTGAACATAAAAAAAAATCTAATGTCTCTTGCTGTTTGTAAAAAAAAAAAAAAAAAAAACTAGCACACAAACGGTATGGAATATCAACAAACTATCACATATCTTGATAGTTTACTTTTTGTAAAATATCATATAAAATGAAGCTCGTTATCTGCCATTTTTATCATGTTATTTGTTTTACAAACAAAATGTGACATTAGATTTTATAACAAGTTTTTTTTATAAAAAGATTTAAGGAAGCACATTACTGCACATAATAAATACATTTTTGTAATTAAGAGATATGTGCATATACAGGATTTTAAAAACAAAAGTTTTTTTTTTTTTTTTTTTTTTTTTTTTTTTTTTAACTGTAACATGATAGTATGTGCATAATTCATTAAAGATTTAAATTATTAAATCAATTTCATCCAACGTCATTAAAAACAGTTTGTGCTTTTCAAAATTTACACAGGTCTATAATCTAAAATTTTGATTTGATAATTTTGGCTAATCTTTATGTTTGACAAAAATTTGTACATGATAAACTGGCATCAGTTTCGATTTTAGCATACCAGAATAGGTTTTTTGGTGTACTAAAATCGAAACTGAAGCCTGTTTATCTCTATTATGTACAGATTTTTGTCAATACAATTTTTTCGTGACTCTTCCATTATTATCCTTATTTCTTCTTTAAATATATTGAAAATTTTATAGTATGTTTCTGTGATTAATTATAATTAATCATGAAACACATATTAGAAACTACCGAAAAGTAAGAAATTTTATCGGTAGACAAACTGTATATACAAAAATGTATACTGATAAAGAAAACCTGGCTCCATTTTCGGTTTCAGTACACCGAAAAACATGTGTATAACCATCGCCTACTAAACTAGATGCCTGCCGCGTGGCTCGGAAGCTTGGCAACAGTTGAAGCGGTAGACAGCGCCACCTGGTATAGATTGCTCAACTTTTTTATTCAACAGCCACCAAAAAATTTTAAAAGTGGGATATGATATACATAAAAGGCGAATAGAATCGAAGAAACGTCGATTATATATATCATATACCACCACTTCTCAGAGTTATTGGTGACAGTTGAATAAAAGTGTCACGCAATCTGTACCAGGTGGCGCTGTCTACCGCTTCATGTGTTGTCAAGTTTATGAACCACGCGATAGGCATCTAGTTAAGCTATGATATCACATACTTGCCAACACCCTAATTAATATTCTGTAGTGTTGTTAGTCCCGCCCTTTTTTTCACACCAGTAAATTTTTAGAGTAATATTCTCCAAATGCAATTGCGATTAAATAAGAAGAAAAATACTCTAAAAAGATATTGGTGTGAAAAAGAAAGCGGTGCTAATACTACGGAATTACAATACTACGGAATATTAATTAGTATGTTGGCAAGTATGGTATTAGCTAAAACTATCAAATAAAATTTCGACAACATTATTTATGTGGACCTGTATTATTATAATTAATAATATCATTATTAATAATGAAATAATAAATGAAAGATTTAAAAAAAAAAAAAAAAAAAAAGAATTGAATTTCGGAAGCTGTTTTAATAATTAAAAAATGAGGTGCTGGAAAATGTTTTAGTGGTCAAAATTCTTATTTCATGCAGCTGAATTATGCATTGACAAAATTTTATTATTATTATTATTATTATTATTATTATTATACTAATGGCTATTTTAATTTATTTAATTTATTCATTTATTTATTTAATTACTTATTTATTTTTAGTTATCATAGAGAACCATAATTGCCAACTTTAGTGCTTTTAGGATAGCGAAAATTTTTGATAGAAATTTTTCTTTTAATCCATTAGTGAAAACATTTACAGATATATATATAATGCTTTTAAAATTCTACGGTATTCAAAAAGTGTTAAAGTTGCCAACTACACAAAGAAATTTGGACAAAATACAAATAAAATATTGTTTCGTTTCCACTCATGAAATATACAGGGTGATTATAATTAAAGTTACGATTTCTAAACGCTATAATTTTAAAACTACTCATCAGAGCGATTTGATATTTTACCAGAGCAATCGTGAGGCAATGAAATTTTGTTTGGGGGAGGAAAAAAGTAGTTCCAAAATGTTCCTATAGATGGTGCTGTGAGGGTAATGTCAGAAAAAATGCTTAAATGGACTCATTCAACACAGGAATGTTGTTAGCAACACAATGGAATAGTAGGAAACAATAGACTTCAAGGATTTACTACAATTTTTTCTAGTAAAAAGACAAGAATACGTGTTTACAGCGGAAACAGCCGCAGTGAAAAGAGAAAAAGAGGAGCTTCATGAAACAAATACTTTACGGATAATTTACGGCACATTTTGGAATTTTTTTTTTTTTTTTTTTTTTACTTTTGTCAAACAAAATTTCATCACCTCACGATTGCTCTGGTAAAATATCAAGTCACTCTGACAGGTAGTTTTAAAATTATAGCGTTTTCAAATCGTAACTTTAATTATAATCACCCTGTATAAAAAAATTTGCTTTTAAAATATTCCGTGGGAACTTTGGACAACATGCAAATAAATTCTTGTTTCATTTCCACTCACATAATATATAATCTCCTGAAAAATAAACTTTAACTATAGCAACCCTGTTTGTATATTCATAAGTACATCATATAGGAAAATATAATAATCAGTTAGCATTAAATTAGTTGCTTATTTCAAAGACATTATTTTTGATTCCAGACAAAGTACAGTATAATAAGATAAAAAGCATAGTAATGTATAATAACCAATAAAATAATAATAATAATTTAATTGTATTACAATCATGGTATAACAATCATGGCAATGAAGGTTAGCTACACTGAGAAAAAAAAAATACCGCCTTCCTTTAGAATGAATAAGTGACCATTTTCTAAATCCCTTAACTAGAAATATAGATTTCCGAGCTATGCACATAAGGCTCGCCAATAAACTGAATAGGAGAAATGTTCTAGAATTTCTAGTTTACACATTTTTAGATGGTGAAACAATATTCTGAATATTCCGAATATTCTGAATCTTTTGTATTGCGAGAAATTCTCGCTTGATTTTCTAGAATTGGGTCATAAACCAAGATTATAGTTGCTGAAACCTGCCTCTTGTAGTCACATTTAATTGCAGAGACTTTAAATAACTCTGCCCTCGATAATATAGGCAAACGCTCTAGAATTCTAGAACTCGCTTTCCAAGGGGATTAGAATTTATAAGGATGGCATGGAACTATTTTTTCTAGAGCCACAATTTAGATTCTAGATGGCAGTTACAGAATTTTTTCTCAGTGTACCACAGATTATTAAAACATATGAGTCTCAATACTGAACAAAGTTTTTTAGAGATTTACATTTGTAATTACGAAACATTTTTACGAATCCAATACTTTCTTCTTTTGAATATAGAAGAAAGTAAAAAGTAATTATGAATCCATAATTATTACTATTTCAGATTCATTAAAAATATGGGAGCAATTTCTGTGTAATATTTATTTTTCTGTCAACTGAGTATTTTTAATAATTATTCATATACTTTTAATAATTAATGAGCTAATAAAAGGTTTAATAAAACAGTAAATTATTTAGTTAATTGTTAATTTTGGAGAAAGGAAAAAATGAAATTTATTTCACAATTTCAGAAAAACATGTAGTGAACCAATTTTAATTAATATGATTTTACAATTTAAAAGCAATAAACATTTCGGAACTATTAAAAATCTCCAGCAAAACATTCTTTTGGAAAAAATTAGCTCTTATTACATTTGGTCCAGAAAATATTTAATTCGAAAATACATTTTTTAGGGTAAAGCTAATATAGCTTTCTGTTACATTTAAAAGTAAAATTAATTATAATAATAAAAAACAAGACTTTAGTAAAAAAAATAATTTATAAATATAGAGTTGAAAGAGAATCCTGTGATGGCTTACACGTAACATGTACAATAAGTTAAGAAAAAAATATTTTATTTATATATACTCAATATTTAAGCTTTCTTTTCCTTATGATATTACAAATGTTCAAAAATTGTAAAATGTTCCTTTAATTGGGATTTAGTATACAATAAATTGTAACACAATTTCTTATTGTTTTTGCTCCGATGATTTACAACTAATATAACATTGTTGTTATATATAAAACTGTTACGTTTATAATAAATCTTTATTTTGACAAAACAATTAGAAATGAGTTCATAATTTAGTAATCAATGTACTTTGTATAACTTTTGCATATATTGTAATAAGAAATAAAAGAATTATTAATAACGTAATTCTAAGAAAATAATTGCCTTAAGGAGATATTCTGTGTACTACTGGTCCAGAGGCATAAATTTTGCGCGTTTTGTAGAACTCAATTAGAATATTATAATAATAAATAAATATTTTTACTATTCATTTTCTTACAAGATATTTATTGATATTTTTGAAATATAATCCGGGAAAAAAAATAATAAATAAAAATAAAAATAAAAAAGCTATGAGCTGGTAAAGCGGGGAGTAAAGAAAAGGGGGAAAGACGTACTGGTTGACACGATTGCAGTCCTTCTGGTCATATGGAAAATATATATATATATACATTATTAAGAATGTCGTTGTAGCTTCTACCTAAGAGGAAAAAAAAAAAAAAAAAAAAAAAAAATCGCAAAATGACGACTCTGAAAAAAAAAAAAAAAGGAACAATTTTCGATTTTTTTTTTTTTTTTTTTTTTTTTTCCATATATTTAATTTTTTTTCTTTTTTAAATAGTAAAAAAAAAAAAAAAAAGTGATATGGACGATAGAGAGTTATATGTTGAAGATTGGTATGAAATTTGTAGCAAATTGGTTAAATAGAACTTGAGTTATCATGTCAACCATGTTGCAAAAAGTAGTTCTGAGAAAAACGCGTTTAAAGTTTTAAACAAAAGTTTCTGGCAAATGCAGTAGCTTAAATCATAGAATGGTACGTTATACTTATATTTTATTAATCGGTGATTTAAATCGGCTTTTAATAATCGATTTTACTTATACACAAACACACATACAAGCACATTTTTTCCAAAATTCTAAACCAGAAAACTTCCTTAATGTACTATAAAAATTACGGTGGTCGAGATGAGCTTTCTTTAAATAGGAATGTTATATATAAAAAAAAAAAAAAAAAAATACAAATAATAGTGTAACTGCAAATGACCCTTGCATGAAAATATTTAATAGATTTCTATTTATAAAATTACAAATATGCAAGATATTCTTTGATTGTACCAACGTGATAATATATTAAAAATTTATGATCGAACATCTATATCTATCAACACATAGAAAAAAAAAATTACATTTCAAATGGTTAGTTATTAAGTATGATTTGTTAATATATTAATTTTAAAACCTTGCGTTTGATCTAAACGATCAAATTAAAACAGTGTGCAACCACAGTATTAATTTTTTAGAGTAAATTAAATAGCTACTCTTAAAAAATATAAAAGATGAAATATTTTAATAAATTCCCTTGGATTGATAATATTCATATTTTAGAAATAATACAGTAAGTCTGATTCATTACATTTTGTTTTATTAAGGTTAATAAGAGAATTAAATTTAAAAAACTAGCAATTAAATTGTATTCTTTTTTATACAATGTAACATATAATTAAAAATTTCAATTTATTGCCTATTTCTTTCGGTAAATATTTAAATTATTTTAATCCGTTTAAATTTATATATTTATTTAATAAAAATGAAGCTTCAAAATCCAATATTTCTACAAAGAATTATATGAAAAAATATATATTGGTGTAAAAAATAAGGATTGATTATGTTTAATAATATAATAATAATATAAATATATAAAATGTTTCTGACAATGAAGATAAATAACGTAAGGAATATATTATTTTATTAAACGACTTACACTGGATAAATTACTTTAGTATATTGTATTTTGAAATGTAACACTATTTTGAGATTAAATTCAGATGTGTTTAAAGCAAAAACATATTTTTTCAAAAATTATTATTATTATTATTATTTTAATATTCATTTTCTGACAATTTTTGTCGTCAAAATAAAACATTATTTATTTAAAAATTTCTTTAAATTTTCAAAATAAATATATAAATAAAATAATATTAAATACAAATTTTGCATTTTTTTTTCTTCTTTAAATTACAAAATACAATTTAAAGCTTATTTTCATTTATTACTATTAGAAAACATGGTCTTGTAATCACTGCAAGATTTTCTTCAGGACCAATACGTAGTACATTGATTACGTATTCATTCTTAATCTGAGTACATTTGCATAAAAATTTTATGGACAATATAGTAATTGTAATTTATATATCAAATGTGTTTAAATATTTCTTAATTATAATTAATTATTTAAAATATCTTAAAATTTTCAAAATAAATAAAATAAAACAAAATAATAATGTATGAGACTTTTAAGATCATTTTTTAAATTACAAAGCATAATTTAAATCTTTCATCATTTAATTTATTATTTAATACTCTTAAAAAATGTGCTCTTGTAATCATTGCTAGATTTTCTCCATGACCAATATATACATTGATTACATATCCATTCCTAATCTGAGTACAATGCATAAAAATTTTATGAACAATATAATAATTGTAATGTATATATCAAATTACATATTTCTAAATTACATTTCAAAAGTGAATAAGATTTTTCCCTTTCAAAAACTGGAAACAGTCCTTTTTTTTTACAAATTAATGTGCTTGTATATTTACATTTTGGCACATATTTTACAATGACATCAAAAAATTACTCATAAAAATGTATTAAATTTTCTGGAATATTTTTCAGTTTTTTTTATCACATTAAAAGTATAAATAAGTCATCATACTCTTTCAATTTTTGTAATTCTCATTTTAAAGTTACGAAATTTTTTAAAATAACATCACGTCTGGTATATTGTAATAAGTATTTGTAAGTATATTCGTAATAAGTATAAAATAAATAATGAAATTAATAATAAATATATAAATAACGTGTAAATTTAATCGATCTGAATTAATTATTATTAATATTAAATTGTTTACTATTTTAATTTATTATAATTCTTTTAATTAAATTTTTAGGTTGTTTCTAATTTAGCGCAAAATGCTTTAAATATAATTTAGTGGTTTAACATGGTTTTTATGAAAGGAACCATCCAAGTCGCAAAATAGCTATTCTCAAAAGAAAAAATACCCAAAAGATTAAATTGTAAAAACTTTGCAAAAACGTTAATTGAATAGTGATGTGACGTTATTTAAAAAATTTCATTCAAATTCATTACTAAAACTTCTGAAATCTACAAAATTCAGTTTGTAAAAACAAAATACACGATTTCTTAGTAAGGGTAATTATCTTTACTTCATAAAGTCGAACTGAAAACCTTTGATCAAGATCCCATTTCATTAAAAATATTTTTTTAGTGTTGCCTTGACATACATGCAAGAATAATTTCAAATTTGAAATCTAACATGTATGTTTAAAAAAAAAAAATCAATGCATTTGCATTTTTAATTCATTAAAACTATGGTAAATTGTTTCGTGTAAAATATTACATAGGAATGTTCTCATTGTTCGCTATATAGCTTAACTGAAATCAGATTTTCTTCTTCCAAAACGTTCCTGAAATGATAAAAGAAAAAGTAAATGTTAGTATCTAAAAAGTAATTATATAAAAAATTAATTACAAATCAAAATAAAAAATATTGAGTTAAAATATTTTCATTCATCGAAACTTAATATGTAAACTTGAATACCGAAAAATAAACAAATCGTGGTTGAATTTCGAAAACAACTCCATTAGATTTGCTGAAAACTTAATCCTAAAACCATTTTAATCTTAGTTTTTCAAATCAGAAATTGATCACGTCGTTTGCAATTGCGTTAATAAACATGTATTTATTAAATAAAAAGAATTTAAAAATCGTTGAAAAATGGCTAAAATACCCAATGTTTTATCTAATTTTCCCGAAAATCTATATATTTTTTCCCACAATGGTTTATAAGTTACCTGAAAGGTTTTACATAAATTCAACAAACCGTTTGAATGATATCATGTTTACTAACAGATGACCGTGCATACAAATATCATTCAGAAAATACACCCCGCGACAAAAAGATAGGTACAAAGGGTTTTTTCTTTGATTTTTCATAAAATAACATTATCTAAATTGCGCTTAGCATTTATAATTATTATAAAATAACACTATTCCAGGACTCATTTTTGTTTTAAGACTCATTTAGGAAAATGTTAAGACTAAAATATTTCTAATTTAAGACTACACTCCGCGACAAAAAGATAGCAACAAAGGGTTTTTTAAAATTTTTCATAAAATAACGTTATCTAAATTGTGCTGATCATTTATTATCATAACAAAATATTATTATATCAAAAACTTATTAAATATTTGAATCAAATTCAAAATATTCATATTCAAAATAATTATATTCAATAAAAAAAAAAAAAAAAAAACCTTTGTTTCTATCTTTTTGTCGCGATGTATTATTAAATTAGAAATATTTAGTCTTAAAATTTTTCTAAATGAGTCTTAAAACAAAAATGAGTCCGGGAATAGTGTTATTTTATGATAATAATAAATGATAAGCACAATTTAGGTAATGTTATTTTATGAAAAATCAAAGAAAAAACCCTTTGTACCTATCTTTTTGTCGCGGGGTATATGTTCAGATATACTGCTCTGGGCAGGTCAATGGCAATATTCACACTTCTTTTTTCATTTTTGCTATCTTTTTTTTTTTATTTTTAAGGATGCGAACATGTTTATGTGTTTTCGTTGTAAATGTCATATCATGGCCTCAATATCCTTTATGTTGACATTCCAAAATGAGATGGGAACATGGAAATCCCCAAAATGGGGGGTCACCAAAGCGGGGGAGCCATATACTCCGTGGAGGATCAAAATTGTGATAGCGTGTCTCTGGATCACCTTGAGGAATGATTTGTGCAATCTAAAAATCCACTGAACTCAACTCGTTACAAATGTAACATTTTTTTTTTTTTTTTCTGACAATGGCAGGCAATCTTCAATCTGGCAGGCAATCAGGCTCCAATGGTTTTCACGAAGCATTTCTTGAAATATTTCCTAAATTCATTTTTCGTATATACTAAAGCGAGTACAAGACAAGCAGCACCGCGCAATGTTAAATATGTCCGCCTATAGCAGCGTCAATCAGGAATTTGCACACATGGGGTATTTGAACAAAATCCTTTTTTTCTGGTAGTTTTAGGCCCATAAATTTCAAAAAGTTTATTAAAAATGCAAAAAAAAAAGTTCTCATTATTTTTAAAAATAACTTTAAAATTAACAAAAAATCACGTGACTTCAAAACGCTGCCTGACGTCACACTTTATGATGCTTCAATGTTTACGTTTTGTTAGCCTGGTTAGTAGGCTGCAATTCGTTTTAACTTTCGTAATTATCAATCGTTTATGTGATTTCTGAGCATTTATCTTTCATCTTATAATCATTTAATATCATTATCACCATTTTCCATTATCATTATTTTCAATTGTTTTCTTTTCAGGGCGGTTGTCCAATGTTTTCGTTTCATAGGATCCTGTAGAACGCTAAAGAATAACTTTTCAGAAACCTTAGCCGTTGTATTAGTGCAAGAATTGTACAATACAATATTTATACTACGCTTTTTTAATATCCGTCATTATTATAACATACAAAACCTATTTCACTGATTCAAGAAGCAAAGCAAAGCACGAAATTGAATGTAAACTACGATTACTTCCGTTTGTTGTCATAAAGAGTGACGTCACGATATATTATACTGCGTTTTCTCGATAGAGTAAATAGTGGGATGTTAAAATTGCTATAAATCAGTAATTAGATTTCAAATAAAGAAAATGTATGTATTTATTTTCTTACCTTTTTATTTTCTATTATATAAGAATGAAATCAGAAAACGTGCGAATTGTCTATTGCCAGCCGCATTCATGAGGCAGAAAAACAACCAGTCGCAAATAATTACGAGTAGACAAAAGCAAGTATACAGTCAAACTCAGCATTTACATTGCATGGTAGAAGGAAAAAAAGGAGAAACCTTAAAAATTAAAATAATCTGCAATCGCTTTGTGAGGCAAATTACTTATAGTGTAATTTCTTTTTCTAAAACATATCTGTAATGGAATAAAGATTCATGTACGACGCTTGCCGTTCCAAATAGCGAATAATCGGGTGGACACATTCCCCATACAGATTGTGCTGCGTACTTTGTACGTGTATACTGCTATATGTTTACTGCCGTTGACTTGCACTGGGCAGTATACCAGAACACGTGTACTTATAAACGCCAATATACCGACTGCTGTCAGTTAATATCTTTGCTTCATTACACCTGTGCTTATGCGTCCTCCTTTTATATTTTTTTAATTTTTGCTTGAATAAATTGTAGGGGCTATTCATATAATAAATGAGAACTCGTAAGCATTGTCTGACGATTCCTACACCTCAACATAGCTCTCAAATTCCTTCATGTGTTTGTCTTAATTATTTTTCCTAAATTCTTTGACTTCATCTCAGTTAACCCGTTAGTAGTCGCATCTCAGTCTTTTTGACGCCCATCGCTTGAAATTCCTCCTGCATATCACCCCTTAAAAATAAAGTGGGGAAACTCTGTGTACCTAACATTTTGGATGGACGTCCTCTAACATAGTATGTTTTAAAGTCATTCTTGCTAATTTTTGGGCACTTAAAAACATTTTTCTTCTCAAATCGGTCTATTTGACCGCGACGCGACCACTAACATTGATTCATTTTTCTCCCCATTTTCGGTTTTTCAGACAAGTTAAGAGATTTGCGGAAAAACGTCGCGTGAATTAAAGGCACTTCATCTTTCTCTACTGGCTTTCTTTCGGCTATCCCCCAACACTAAACAGCGGCGGCAAAAAGACCGACACGCAACTACTAGCGTTATAAAAAATGACACGACTATTCTCTGGTTAACTTTCTCCTTTTCGCACTGCTTGTGATTGCGTTTATTTTTGCTGCATTTTTGACTCCATTCCCTCCATATTTCTTTCCCCTCAGAAAATTACAGTGATTCTCACATAATATACCTGCAAAGTCTTAATAAAAATAGCAAAAGTGAATACGAAAGAATATTAAAGTAGTCTGTGTTTAGGCTGTATGGAAGAAAGCTTATTTTTTATAATCCTGCTCATAGTATATACCTTAAACTATATACGAAGGGATGTACAAAATTACAAATATTAAATCGTATAAAAAGATTTTTTTTTCTTTTCTAATTGTCCTGAAAATGATGAAATTCAAAAACGTTTTGCTGAAGTATTTTCTCAAACGCTTATAAAATGGGAACTTCAAACTATCTTAAATTCACAATTTTGGAATCTTGATAGGAAAAAAAAAAAGCATAAATTTACACTGAGAAAAAAAAAATATACCGCCTTTATCTAGAATAAATAAATGACCATTTTCTAAATCACATAATTAGAACTATAGATTACAGAGCTATTCGCACAAGGCACGCCAATAAATTGAATAGACGAAATGATCGAGAATTTCTATTCTACACATTTCTAGTTGGTGAAACAATATTCTGAATCTTTTGTATTGCGAGAAATTATCGCTTGATTTTCTAGAATTGGGTCATAAACCAAGATTATAGTTGCTGAAACCCCGTCTCTTGTATTCGCATTTATTTGCAGAGATTTTTTAATAACTATGCCCTCGATAATATAAGCAAACGCTCTAGAATTCTAATAGGGGTTTCTAGAACTCGCTTTTAAAGGGGACTCGAATTTATAAGGATGACATAAAACTGTTTTTTTTTTTTTTTTTTTTTTTTTAGAGACATAATTTAGATTCTAGATGTTAATTACAGAATTTTTTCTCAGTGTATAAAAACATACTCAAGAGCCGCCATCAGTCATCATCACCGCTTCTTTCTCCCCATGTAAGCCAGTGGGATTTTTGTTGCTTCGTATTTTAAGTATATCTATCTCATTGAAAAACGGAGTTTTTCAAATTACGCTTTTTTTTACTCTTTGACAACATATCGCTTTTCACTTTAGGGATTTACTATTATTATTATTATTATTATTATTATTTATATATAAGGGAGATCTATGTAATATGGAACTCCCTAAGCAAGAATGCTCATAAAACTAAAATTATTAAAATAAAAAGATTTAATTTGTTAGCTGTTCATTACAATTGTATAGTTGCATGGCTCAAGCTTAGTAAAACACTCTGGGAAGTATTAATAATTGCACGAAACAATTATTTTATTTATGTGTCGGTGGTCCATATTACACATACATTCGTGTAATATGGACCAAGTGGTTCATAGTGGTCCTTCCCGAAGTATTCCTTTCCGAACAGTTTACACACTTGGAATTGTGAAACGAACTGTCCAGCATGCTCTCTCATACACTTGTCCATCTCTTGGGAATAGTAGAAATGGACGAAAAAAAATAATAGTTAATGGATGAAAAAGGGAGGTCCAAATGTTATATTCAGTGGGTAGTATGCGAAGGAAGTGATAGCTTGGTTATCCCTGCTTCTCTGGACTATTCTATAGCCTCAAGATTTTGAGTGTACGACCTATGTACGCTCAGCATTGACAAAACCTCTCTGTTTTTTTCATGAACCACTTGTCCATATTACACAACAGAGTATGTTTCATATTACACGCATAAACAGAGCAACGTTGTTTCCAATCATATATCGCTATGCGCCCATGAAACGCATGACTAAATTGTTCCTAAAATAAGTACATTTGCTACTATTAACGCGAAAATTATATTACAATTACGTAACAGCAGAAAGTTACACTTTCATTTTAACATACTTGTTACATTAATGATCCTATAAACCGAAAACTCAGTTTCGTAATCGACCAAATACACGTACGCATGTACAAGGCACTTCTTGCTTTCGATAACAATAATATTCACTAGGCAATGCGATGGTTTCACCATCTAGTGTTGATCATATAAATTTCCTCATAGTCCGTATTACACGATGGTCCATAATACACGGTTCTCCCCTAAATGTTTTATTTCGTTAAATAAGTACCGAGCTCTAAATTTCTATTTCGAAAAGAAATATTTAAATTTATTAGAAAAACAATCTGCTCAATGAAATAAAATGCAATATGTTCAAAGAATAGAATTAAAAGACAAAGAAAAACATAAATAAAAAATAAAAAAAACTCCTTTTTTTTTTTTTTTTTTTTTTTTTTTTGAGATACGAAGCAACGGAAATAGAATTACAAGGGAAGGAAAATACGATTATTTAATTGGAACTAAACTTGAGGAAGAATTGGATTCATTCACATGATTATATTACCTGAGCAACCTGAAGGAATGTTGGTCTCTGTTGAGAAGAGGAAGGGGACCCAGCTGCCTGAAGATTCGGTGTAGATACAACAAAAGAATGGTGAGATATAGTCGGAGTCGCCAACGGCCGTGTCGTTGATGCCAGTACTTGACTTAAACTCGATCTTCTTCCCGATCCTGTCAATGTCAGTCTTCTTGGTCGACGGAGTTCCCCATCCATGTCCTCATCCTGATAAATTTCATTAAAAAAATAATCTATTTAAAAAAACTTTTAAAACCCATATTCTTATTATAGCGTATCTTATAAATCTTTTCGAAGTTAGAATAAAATTTAATTTGACAAAAAAAAAAAAAAAAAAAAAGGTAACTTTTTTGTTTATTAACCAAAATTGGGGAAATTTGAGCTGTGTTAAGAAACGAGAAATTATTTCTTAAAATTCACAACAGATGGCAGCACCACACGATTGCCTATAAGTTTTGTGATTTCATTTTCTGATTAAGAGTCAATATCTGCAATTTAATTATTCGTTTGATGCACCTTTTTATTATTATTTTAGTTTATTATTAGTTTTTTATATTATAACTTAACATTTTACTGATTTGGTTAATGTTTATGTGTTTTTCCTAATCATTTTTATTTTGTATTGTTAATTGTTTCATTGACATTTTAGTGAATATTCCGCCCAATAGAGGGCGCTTGTAGTCCACAAAAAAAATTCTTTTTTGCTTCTAAAAAGAGGTGTGAGAAAAAGGCTTCTTAAAAAAACTCTTCAAAAATTCCTAGGTAGTCAACGATAAATTTTCTTTTATCAATTGACATCTTTCCTACAAATTGTCTGCAAAAATTAAAACTCCGGAACTTCAGGGTATCGAATGCGGGACCACCGGATTACTAACATGGCGCTCTAACCACCTGAACTACGGAGAGAGAAATGAAAAAACTTGTATTTACCTTAAAATAGAGGCGCATTTTTTATTTGGTTGAGATTCACAAACATACCGTAGTGAATGACAGTAAGTACATAAGAATTTGGGAAAAAAGAGTGTCATTTCCATAAACTGTGCTTCTTTCATGATTGATTATATAGGTCTACATCTAAAATTTTGATTTGATAATTTTGGCTGATCTTTATGTATTTTAGTGTACTGAAATGAAAACTGAATCCAATTTTTCTCTATCATGTATAGAATTTTGTCAATACTTTTCCACCAATATAATTATATAGTAACCTTTATGGCATATTTTCCTGATCATTTGTAATTAACCATGGAAAAATACTAGAAACTACCGAAAAGGAAGAAATTGTGTCGCTAGACACCTATATCTATACGGGATAGAAGAAAAACTGGCTTCATTTTCGGTTTCAGCACAATAATGAAATATATATATCAGTTAAAATTATCAAAAATAATTTTAACTACATTATTTTTGTAGACCTCCATTATTGTGTTAAGTTGAATCGTTTTTATCCATGTCTTCATCCTAATAAATATCATAAAATAATGAGTGTTATTTCCATAAATTGCATACCTTTAAAAACTGGCTTCATTTTCGGTTGCAGCATACCAAAAAACATATACCAGTTAAAATTATGAAACCACATTTTAACCACATTATTTTTGTACACTTATGTTATGAACTTTGAGCCAATTGTTAATTTGAGCCAATTTTGTTGTCTCAGATCGCCTCAAACCCTAACATAATAGGAGATGGGAGTACGAACAATATTTTCTGGGTAGTCATAAAAAGTTATTTGTACGAGCAATTTCTCCTCCGACGATAAACCAATTAGGTGATAGCTCTTTGTACGCGCCGAGGCGTGAAATCATTCATAGTTCTCTTCATTCTACACGAAGACATCCCGTAGGCCCGAAAAATAGCAATAAATAGGTTCTCCTTGAAATGTACTGAACACTATGAAAACCCTTTTTTAGACAACTTGTGCAACCCTCTTTCGGATTTCAGCCTCCAGAAATTGGAGCAAAAAGTGGCTGAAATAAAAATTGCGTGAAAAGTTTTTGTGTGTAATAGGAACGTAATTGTGCTAAGATGAATCGCTTTTATCCATGTCTTCATCTTAATAAATAGCATAAAATAATGAGTGTTATTTCTATAAATTGCATACCTTACACGGTCGATTATTGTGTTAAGTTGTATAGTTTTTAAGCCGGAGTGTTTTATTTATATTTATTGTTTTTTTCCATGTGGTTTTAAAATGAATTTCGAACTACTTCACAAATATAAATTTATGCGAAAATCTGAATTCAGAATATTTTTTTTTTTTTTAATCGCCTAGATGGAAAGTTAAACTACAAACTAGCTAAAATTATATATACCAATATGGAAAACTTATTTTAAATATACCCTTTTAAAATTTACATATATATATAGAAAATATATATAAGACATTCTGG
This sequence comes from Salticus scenicus, assembly GCA_963930645.1. Classification (NCBI taxonomy): domain Eukaryota; kingdom Metazoa; phylum Arthropoda; class Arachnida; order Araneae; family Salticidae; genus Salticus; species Salticus scenicus. The sequence goes on along the minus strand of OZ005649.1, from coordinate 5,890,494 downwards.
AAGCATCTTTCTATTAAACTGTGAGTACAGTTATAAAAATTTGGAATGTTTTAATAAACAGAAAAACAGTTGTTTTAAGTGTGGAAATATCATGAAAAGTTTTGTGTAATTTTTTTAAAGGTACTTTTTAGAAAAATATTAAAAATACACAAAAACTTAAAAAAGAAAAAAAAAATTGCGTGTTATATACAATTTATAGTTATATTTAAATTTACTCATATATTTTGTTATGCATTTATTTAATTCTCTAAAAATTTTAAAAATTTATTTAACCCACACATAAATATTAAAAATATTTTTAAAACCTGTCATAAAAAGTTATAGTTTCCTTAGTTTATTGGTTTGGAAACAAATTATAATTCTCCTATGCAGGGTTTTCACAAAGAGAAATTTTAATACCACTACATATATACCGTAATTTAGATTTGACTAATCGTTAATATCTTTCTATATCTATTTAAAACTAGTATGCTGTGTCTATCACAAAACTTTATTCTATATTTTCCTACAAAAATTCACTCACTGCAAATAATTTATTAAAATAATTATTATTGATTAAAATAATTTTCCGTAATGAATGCAGATAACATTTTTATCATATCGCTAAATATCCAAAGAAAATCGATTTTATGCACTATTTACGACAGCTTAAAAAATAAATCAGTTTTTTTTCCCCCCAAATTTTTTCTTGTTAAAAAAAAAAAAAAATCAATAACTTCGTTTTAAATTATCACAGATCTATGTTTTAACCATTCGTTTTAGAGGTATTAGCGAGTTCTTTTCAAAAATATCCATATTAAAAATACCACCCAAAGTGAGAGGGGGGAAGCGTAGATTCTACGTGTCCAAAATATGCTTTTCCTAGTTGACTATTGCAATTATAAGTAATTCCTTTTAATTTCCTAATGATTTGTAAAAATAATAGTTCTTGTGTACATTTATAGAAAATTTTATCCTCTGATGTCATGTGAAAAAATGGAATAACTGGCCGATTTTTACCAAAAGTTGATAGGCACTAATTTATGCCATGGTGAAACTACTTATCAATTTGTATGAAATTCTGTGCAATAGATCCTGAGATACAGTTGCCACAAAAATTTTCGTCACACACACAGAAACAGACATTTTCTAAAAATGGTGAAATTGTATTTTAGACCTCTCAAATCGTGTAAATTCATCGAAAACTACAATTCGAAAATTTTCGCGAAACCAATACTTCCTTCTGTTTACTATAAAAGAAAGTAAAATTTACTGTATAAAAATTATGTTATCCAAATTTCCTATTTAGAAAACCCTGCTCCTACGTGAATAATTTTAAAATGATTATAGGAATATACTTAATAAAATACATTCATGTATTTAAAAAAAAAAATTATTTTTTATGAAGTTTAATTAAATGCATTGCAAACGGAAAGAAACAATTGCATAAAACAACAACATCTGTTGTTATAAAAGAAACAGAATAACTTTTAAATTAAACATAGATGTAATATAAATTTGCTTACACAGATTAAAAACTTAATTTAATGACAGAACATTTGTTTAAAACAGATGCTTAACATATGCAAATGAAATAAATTTTGGACATCATTTAATATACAAATCAGTTAAAAACTCCAAAAGGAATAAAGTTTCTGTCATTCTATTCGTATTGTTTTTAATTTTAATTTTAATTTCTTTTCAAAACTAAGTGGAATAAAACGGGATTTAACTTAAACGTTTATTTGATGGAGAGAATAATCTCCCAGCATTAATATTGATAAAGTAAATTAATGAATCGTTTTAATGAAAATCAAATATTTTCTGGAACAAATCCTATTCAAAACAGTTTCCAAATATGTGTTACGCTTTACTCACACATCCAAAAATAAAATTTAAAACGAAAATAAACAGTTTTACTTTTCTTTAGTTAAAAGTTTTTAATCACTTCTAGAGACATACTAAGTCTCATCTTAAAACTAATGTAGCATTTCCGTAAGGAAAAGAAGAAACATGAATACATCAGCAGACATTTTAATATCCCGTCGCTTAATGTAGAGGTAGTTTTTAATTTCTTGCAATAATCCTCACGCGACAAAATTTGGTTGAAATGATACAGACAAGTTAATTATATTTAAGCCTGCTGAAGAAGATACATTTCATTCAAGAGAGTCATTAACTTAATTTTCTTTCGGTTTGAATGAATTTTTAATGTTGAAAGATAAAACTTGTAAATAACTTTTTTTTTCTCATTTCCAGTATTTGGCCGTAGATATAGTAATATATATAGATCTATCATCCCCATGTTATCGACCAAAAAATTTTGAGGCCGAAAAAAAGCTCTAAAATCAGCCATTAGAGAGTATTGAAAAAAAGAATAAAAAGGAAAATGAATTTGAAACTGTACCTGGAGTCTTTCATTCACCTTTAGTAAATAAATTATTCATAAATTTTATTTACTAAATTATCCGTGTGTATTCCTGTGTGCGATTTACTCGGGAAAAGGCAGCCACTAGAGTGACTTTTCCAAAAGGCCTCCCTTTTTCCCCTCTCGCTGATCAATCTATGTCTTATTACTATATCTATGTATTTGGCAGATTTTAATTTTAATTTTAAATATTAAATCTTTTTAAACGAAGTATCTTTTTCTTGGCATCAAAAAGTTGTAAATTCAGTTGAATCAACGAGATATATAAATTAGAGTGCTGATTCAATGGATGAAGGATTAGCTTTCCATGGTTCAAGATGAATCACGTGACATGCTCCAATAGGTTGCTGTGTTTGGCACTTTATCGCTATTTTGGTATTTAAAATATCAGTTCGACAAATTATCATTATTATTAGGTAGCATGACAGTCCTATGACCGAAATAAATTGTTTTTAAAATAATTTTACACACATTTCACATTTTAATAAATAATAAAATACCTTTCTTTCATCGTTTCCCAACAGAGTTTAAATGTGTTTATAAAAGAAAATTTAAACTTTTAAAGAGCTAAATTTAACAACAAATAATAATTTTTCAACCACTTTTAAGCATTTTGTCGGTTAAAGTTCAACTACACGAAATAAAAAGGAAGTAAAATCAAAATCAAAATTATTTAGAACAAAAGAATATTATACTACGTAAGTAAACAAAAACATTGGCTGCGAAGAAAAATCTCCAAACCGTTGCCATAGAAATTTACTGAAAATAAGTTGTTACCAAGGGAACCACCGAATACGCAGGTGCAAGGAGAGCATGTCACATGACTCATCTTGGACCTTCTCAAGGGTTACCATTTATCACTCTACTTTATATATCTCGTTGAGTTGAATAGAGTGCTGATTCAATGGATAAAGGATTAGCTTTCCGTGGTTCAAGATGAATCACGTGACATGAACCAATAGATTGCTATGTTTGGCCCTTTATCGCTTTTTTGGCATTTAAATTTTCAGTTCGGCAAATTATCATTACTATTAGGTAACACGACAGCCCCACCACTGAAATAAATTGTTTCGGAAATAATTTTTCACAAATTTCACATTATAATAAATAATAAAATACTTCTTTTTTCATGATTTCTCAACAAAGTTTAAAAGTTTTTATAAAAAAAAGCTAAACTTTTAAAAGAGCTAAATTTAAAAACAAATAACAATTTATCAACTATTTTTTAATATTTTGTCGGTTAAATTTCGATTACACGAAATAAAAGAAAAATAAAATAAAAGCTAAAATGATTTATAACAAAAAAATATTAAACTACATAAGTAAACAAAAACATTGGCGGTTATGGTTTTCACCAAATAGAATCTCCAAGCCGTTGCCAAAGAAATTTATTGAAAATAAGCTGTTACCAAGGGAACCAACACATAAATGGTTCATATAACATTACTCATGTTGGACCATGTCAGGGTTACCACGTACTTTATTTATCTCGTTGTTGGTTGAAAACAGTAATATAATAATCTATATAAATAAAGAGAAGTGTCTGTGTGTCTGTGTGTGTGTCTGTGTGTGTATCTGCGCTCTGGTGCTCACACTACTAATCGCAGAGCCTCCAAATTTGGCATATAGGTACCTGGGACCCTGCAGGTGTGCACCTCATCGAGATTTTTTCGAATTTCGAATTTGAATTTTTTAAATTAATGTTTTTTCGAATTTAAATATTGGCTTCAATGTTTCATTTTTCAGAAATTTGTTTCGTTTCAAAAGTCTGCGTATCTTAGCAACGGCTATTAAACTATTTATTTATTTGAATTCATTTGAGGAAGAAATCTTTTTTATTATATTTATTGAAATCAAATAGTTATACACATACAGTAGAAAAAATTAAAAATATTAAATTTTTAGATTTTGGCATATAGGTACCTGGGTCCCTGCAAGTGTGCACCTAATCGAGATTTTTTCGAATTTCGAATTTGAATTTATTAAATTAATGTTTTTCCGATTTTAAATATTGGCTTCTTTGTTTCATTTTTCATAAATTTAATATTTTGCTTCAATCGTCTGCGTATCTTAGCAACGGCTATTACGCAACTTATTTTTATTTAATACATTCATTTAAAGGCGATTTTTTTTTTTTTTTTTTTTTTTTTTTGGAAACAAAATTGTAATGCAGTAGAAAAAATTAAGTATAATTAATAGTTTTAATTTTAAAAACGTTTTTATAGCAGTTACGTTTAAGTTTTTATAGTAGACCAACTTCTTATTTTTCATTTTTTAATTAATTCTTTTAAAAGAAAAAACTTTTTTTTTTTTTTAATTATTATTTACAGTATTTATCGGGAAAAATGGAAGTACATACATAGCAAAAAGGATTAAATTGATTAAAATTTATTTGTTTATATATATATATATATTTTAATCTACTTTTTATTTTTATTTATTTTATTACATTGGTCGAAATCAAATCGTAATATAGTGTAAATAGCATGGGCTATAAAATACATGGTTCAAAACTAAAATATTTAATAGATGCTGAGATACAGTCATCTTTAAAATCGTAGTTCTTAAATAGTAGCAGATCTTTCCTGTCGTCGATAAATATCCAGATTAAAGTGCCTGGGAAAGATCTTTCTGCAGGCATGGGAAACCTAGACCTGATGCAGTGCGGGAGGGAAAAGAGTTGCCGTAGACAGCGAGTACCCGAAGCGAGGTTTGAAGCAATTTTAGTTACTTTTCTTTTAGTTTTTGTGTATAATGTGGTGTAAAAAAATAAATATTGATAATTCTTTCTAAAATTCATTTAAATATAGTGACCAGCGAAGCGGGCGTAGCCTGCTAGTAATAATAATAAAACGAAAGTAATAATAAATCAAATTAGATCTATGATCATGTATGATTATTTTACTGAAAAGTTCGTTAATTTTACTTTTCTTTACCCAATTTGATGAAATAATTACGTGACCTATTCATAGGCAATTTAATCACATTCTTTTTTTATTGAAAACTATCGGAACTTACGAGTAAAGTTTGAAAAAAGCATATAAATGAATTTTTCCCAATAAGTTATAAAAACAGAATCCTATTGAAAAATTCCGGGATGAATCATCGCATTTTGGAATAAACATTTGGTGGTAATTACATATACCATAGCCATAGTTGCCAACTTAGCACTTTTTGGCTGCCGTAAAATTTTATTATTATTTTTTTTTTTTTCTATAACAACTTTTACTATTTAAATAAAATAAAAATTTATATTAATTTTTTCTGGTTGCCAAAAAATGCTGAATTTGGCAGCCATGACCAACGCCCTTGAAAATGTTAAACTTTGATACACAGGAGTTTGTTAAGTACAGAACTACCTTACTTAACAATGTTAAATAAAAAAAAAAAAAAAAAAAAAAAAGAAACTACATTACATTTTTAACTGGTGTTAATTGAGTTACTGAAGTTGAACCTTATGATTGTACATAATTTCTTTTAATACAATTAAAAAAATAATAATAATGATTTCTAATTAGAATACGAAGATGTGCACATAGGCAATATCTTATGTTCACAAATAGTCTAATCATTGTCTTCAAAAAATAAAATAATACTTCTTTTATTAAACCCGGCACATTCTAAACGTGAATATGTAGTTAAAAACGTATGTATTAAATAAAAATTATATCAATATTATTTTTTGATATTACCTCAGTTTTTAAAATACTGTTGTTTATTTAAGCAATTTTGCCTGTTCTTTATGAAGAAAATAACCAAACGGCAATTTAGGATACATGAATTAATAAGTTCTGTTGGAAATTTAACAAACTAATAATATCTCTTCAACAGATGTATTTCTCCATTTCCCCTTATATATTCCATGATGAGGATTTACAAAATGGAATTTTGCGGATTCCACTTGGATAGTTGAAAATCAGTAGACATATGCTTATAATTATTCAATACGTAAGTCCCTTATCTGTATGACCAAATCAGCATATTTCTGATTAAGTAGTAAATTAGTGAATTTACAAATCAGAAACTCCAAAATTCGATTTGTATTTATATATAGAGAGAGAAAGAGAGAAAGATATAGATGCATAATATATACCTTTCAGTAACTACATCAGTTCGATAAAATGAACAATATCATTAAACTGATCAACATAAATTCTAAAAGGTTTTACAGTTTTAGTTAAACTGGAATTTCTCCAGGTTACAGTTACAGTTAAACAGATATTCTTCATAATTAATACGAGTGGAGTTTTAAAGAATAAATCAGGCTATACACTGAGAAATATATATATATATATATATATATATGTATATATATATATATATATATATACCCCCTTCATCAAGAATGAATAAGTGATCATTTTCTAAATTCCTAAACTAGAAACATAGATTTCCGAACAATGCGTATAAGGCACGCCAATAAGCTGAATAGATGAAAGGATCGAGAATTTCTAGTCTACATTTTTCTAAATGGTGGAACAATATTCTGAATTTTTTGTATTGCGAGAAATTCTCGCTTGATTTCCTGGGCCATACGTCAAGATTATAGTTGCTAAAACTCGCCTCTAGTGTTCACATTTATTTGCAGAGATTTTTAAATAACTTTGCCCCCGAGAATATAGGCAAATGCTCTAGAATTCTATTTGAGGTGTCTAGAACTCGCTTTCAAGGAGGACTAGAATTTATAAGGATGACATGGAACTATTTTTTCTTCAGCCACAGTTTAGATTCTAGATGTCAGTTACAGAATTTTTTCTCAGTGTATGCAATATCATTATTTCCTCCTAATACCTAATTCTGTGTTTCCGAATAACAACAGGGCCGTGGTATCCCAGTCGGTAGAGCGTCGGCCTCGTAATTGGAAGATTGCGGGTTCGGTACTCGAGCAGGCCAAAGACCGTCGTATACACTAATGGTGGCTGGTGCATCAAAAATCTGTCGTGGCCGCAATGTCCTCCATGTTCTCATCAAAATTTATACCTCTGGGGGTCACCGAAGCGGGAGAGCCATCTTTTCCGTGGAGAATCAACACTGGGATGGCATATCTCCGAACCATCTTTAGGGGTGAGTCCCAGACCGTTGCCAATTGCCTATCTGCACAGCACTAGTGTGACGTAAAACCCAACCAACCAACCGAATAACAACAACAAAAAAAAAATAACTGATCGTGAAATGAATAAATTTGTGTTGTTAAAAAATCTCTTTATGTAAAAATAAAACTGATTTATTCATTCTTGGCATTCATATTACTGTATTCTTGGGTTTTGCCATATTTGTGTCAATATATATATACCGCAATTAAAATGTAGTAGTCTGTTAAATCAAAATGTGATAATATATAAATATATTTTTATGCGCTAGATGGCAGTAAATCTTCCGAATTACTGAGTTATGGTCTTCATATAATTTAAATTGTATTTTAATATAACTTTCATTTATCAGTTGAGGTGCATTAAAATCATGGAAAATATAGTTTATGATATTTTTATAGGATTTTATTTTATTATAACATTTTTTTTTTTCTATATATCTTCAGTTGGTGCAATGTATCGTAAGATGCTTTATTTTCTTATTACAGTAAAGGTAAATTACTTTAATACATAATTAATATAATTTAATTTGTATTTTAATATAAATTTAATGTATCAGTTCTTGTACATTAAAATTATAGAAAGTGTAGTTTATTATATACAGGGTGGGCGCAAAGTAACTCCCTTTTGGAAATAATTTTTTTCTTGTAAACAAATGTAGGTATAAAAGCAATTTTTTGTACACATTTAGTTTATTGTGTGGCATGATAATTACAAAAGTTACAATTTAATGTGTGCCCCAATATTTTCTATACACTGTCTTAAACGAACAGGTACGTTTGCTACGACCTTCCGCAAGAACTGATCAGGAACACCACTTATGACCTCACGGATTTTGTACTTAAGGTCACCAAGAGTTTGAGGTTTGCTGCGGTACACTTCTTCCTTAGCCCACTCCCATAAAAATTAATCGCATGGGGTGAGGTCTGGACTTCGCGCAGGCCATTCTGCGGAGCCTCGGTGGCCTATCCAGCGTCCAGTGAATCACTCATCAAGCCACTGCCTTAGATTAGACATATGAAAAAGGAAAAAAATATTACAAATAATGTCACACTACAGTCTACAAAACAAGGTAACTTTCATTGCAAATCTACACATGACATCAATAGCTATTCCATATTCAAAATATGGAGTTACTTTCCATCCACCCTGTAGTTTATTTTACTTTTATATGATTTTATTATATTAAAATATTATGTTCTAATACATGTTTAATTGCTATATGGTATTGTAAATTGGTTTATTTCCTTATTATATTAAAGATAAATTATATTATCCAGTAGAAAAGGTATATATATATATATATATATATATTATCCAGTTTTATATATACAAAAAAAAAAAAAAAAAAAAGTTTGAATTACTTGAAAAGTCAAACTACTCCATTTCTAAAATATACTACAAAACGTAATAGGTATCGATTTAAATTTTGTGTGTTTAATTTGAGTACAAATATATCAAAGTATTGTTTTTAAAGAATTTTCCATTAAATATAAATCCAGCTCTAAATAGAAAACAAGAAGTAGATAGCCAAGGCTTTTACAGAATACAGTTCTTTCATTTTACAGAAAATTAATATTTAATATATATATATATATATATATATATATAATAAATAATTTAATTCCTTTACAATACTCAGCAAATGAGAGAAAGATGAAAATACCAACAATGAAATTAAAAGTTAGATGTATTACGTATAAAGTTATTGTCACAATTACCTTTAATTAAAATTCACTGATTAGTAAAAACATGTTAAAGTACTTACGCAGATGAGTAATGACGTATATATCACTTAAGCCTAAACTATGAGATAGTTTTCATAATCCATTAATCCAGTAAATTCATGCAACACAAGATAAAAATTGAAAGAAATTAACCAAAAATACTATTGAAATAAAAAGGAATGCATGAAGGAAATATATATATATATATATATATATATATATATATATATATATATATATATATATATGTATATATATATATAATGATTTTTATGAAAGATTGTAAAACCTCCTCATTTTTTAATTTCGAAAATGAAATTTAATAGCATAATTCTATGTCTAATTTTTTGAAATTTGACTATGCTTAATGGTAGCAGGTATAAATATTTTTTAAGAAATACACATTAAATTTAATCAAAAATATCCAATGGAGACTTGAGAGGAGGCGGGAGGGAAGAAGTTATGAATTACATTCCGTTTGCTAATTTAATATTACTTTATATATATATATATAATTAAAGTAAGTAATATTAATAATCTTAAAAATTAAATCAATTTAAGATATCTAGTTATTTTGTTTGTCTTGTGTATGTTTCTTTGGTGAATTATTTGATTGACTATTCTTCGTTCTCATTCTTTCCTTTTAATATAAAAGGATTATATATATATATACATGCATAGCTGTCCACATTTTTTTTCTTTTTATCTACCGAAAAAATTATTAAATGTTTTATATATATATATATATATATATATATGTAACAGCTGTCACTAATTAAATGAAATAAAAACGAATTTCTATTAAAAGTTGAAGATACCCTTTGGCAACAATATTACATATATATATTTCTATATATATCAGAGCTAGAAATCTCCGACCTCTTTTCATTACACTTTCAAAAGTGAGAAATTTTCGCTTTTCCTGTTACCACTATTTTTACACGATTTATCTCCTATTTAATCCCTACACATTGCTATAAAAATGTGGTAAATGTTTCTGTACAAAAAATAATGGTAGCGAAGAAGGCAAAAATTTCTCATCTCTGAAAGTGTCCTGAAAAAAGGAAGGATACTCCGAGCTCTGATACATATTAATAAAGCAACAATCAAAAATTTATTTATTTATTTATGTTTAGTTTTAGTTTTTTAGTTTTTTTCAAAACAAAAGCAACAACAATAATAATAAAAGTAAAAGTACTTATATAAAATATTAATTTATATCTATACATTAAATTACAAAATTTCTCATGCTACAAATTTTTTCTATAGTTTTTTATACTTCACGTCATATTTATAATATTTTTTTTTCTATATTTAGCTATTGTACTACTAACTATAATATTATTTATTATGTTTTAAAAGTTTATTCCACAATATTTAATAAATTACCTTACGATGCTATAGCAATATATCTTACCTGACTGTTTACAACAATTCCATCTGCCAAAGATTTTCTTCGCCGAAGTTCTCTCATAATTTCTGAAAATTCCTCTTTCAGTTCATCCACTTTTTGCATGAGTTTGGCATCGGTTAGCCTGTGTGTTCCTGGTGGAATCTCTATCGCTGACAGAGAATTAATCTGCGTTGTTACCCGATAGATTTCTTCTTCTACGGCATGTAACTTCCGCTGAAGCTAATAAATAAATAAATAAAATAAAATAAACTTCTTAAAATGTTCGTTTGTTTTTTACAATAAGGGACTATCATATAAAAGTTTCGTTTTATTTTTCCGTAAGGAAATCTTATTACAAACAGAAAAATACAAAGACACATTTGGCAATTTTCTACGTACTCGCCATTGACATTAATATTTTTATTGTATATGAAATTAATTTCAAGAAACCATCTTCGAAAAAATCGGAAGTTCTTCACAGTCTGCTACAATTCTTCCTCTCTTAGGAAAGGAAAGGGACTTCCCGATATTGCTGACGTCAATGCAGGGAAATTTTTGAAAATCTGATGAGGAAAAATCTGATTTGGTAATTCACTGTCTCCCACGTCTGATAAGGAACGTGTTATTTTGTATCCCTTGTTGTGCGAGATCTTTCATTACCGTCCAAGAACAGAACTGCTCGGATGGTCTTGTAGCGCACGCCATTTCTCAGGACAGATTATCAGATCTTACCGATTAACAAAAGGGTTAACCTTTTGTCCAGAGGTATGTCGTTAGATTTCTAGGACTCATAATCCAATGGGTCGCCAAATTGGTGACTCAGACGTGCAAATAACACGCAACCAACAAAATAAATTTAACCTGGGTCAATAGATGGCAACACCATTCAACCAAAAAAGTCCAGCAACAGAGAGTACTGAGGAAAAAAAAAAGCTCATTCACGTACTCGCTGGAGGGGAAGTGGTGTAGTGGACGCCATTTCTCGAGATAGATTATCAGATTTTACCGATGGATAACGGGTTAACCTTTTGTCCAGAGGTATGTCGTTTGATTTCAAATCCAAAGGACGGATCGAATCCAACCGGTCGCCAAACTGGTGATCCTAATTGGTGCCGAGAAATGGTGCCCGCTACAGTCTCTTGACTCACATGGTGGATTTCAGTTTAGTGTAAGATTGACAATAGCGCACGATATTGCAATCTCTGAAATGTGAGAATCAATCAGAATGACACCCTTTGCATTCCATAATTGTGCAGCATAATCTTCCTTGGTGAACATTAACTTTTTTTCGTTACTGATGTATTGGGATACTTCTGCGTCTCTGGGATAAGCTGAAGACACGTCTGAAGCAATGAAGTGGTGCAGAAGACTATGAAGAACTTCCTAAAATGGTTAAGTACTGATTTGTTTCAAGATTTATTGATACTCATTTAATGGTACGACGAGTTTGTCTATGCCGAAGGCATGTAGAAAAATAGTCAAATGTGTTATTTTGCTATAGCATTGTTTGTCATTTTTTAATTTGTAATGAAGCTTCTTTGTAAAAAAACGTAACGAAGCTTAGTTTCAGAAAGTCTCTCGTATTAAGTAGTAGTAAAGATAATTCTACAATAACAATACAGTAACCGCCACTTAATAAATTCACGGGTTATTAAAATTACCCGCTTAATCTGATCAAATTGCCAGAACCGGAATCAAATCAATTCAAATTACTTTTGAAACCGCCGCTTTAAAAAATCAGTATCGCAGGTATACTCAAAAATTGTCTTTTCAGCAGGAGAAAAAAAAATGTCATTTATGCAAACTAAAAAAATTGTTTATTTACATTGTTTTTTTTTTTTTTTTTTTTTTTTTTTTAAATAAATAAATAAATAATAAAAAGAAAGAAAGAAAAGAAATTAAAGCACAGCAATTCCTCGGGTTACCGAAAATTTTACACTTGCAATATAGTTACAAAGTAAACAAGCCCCATTACTTTTCTCAATAAATATTTCAAGGAACGTATTCTTCATAGCGCGGTAGTAAGTTGCAAATTTGATTTGATTTGCAAATGATTAATTATTATTTCATTTATTCATTTATTTATTTTTTATTTTATTATTATTAAAGACAATTTCTAGTTCTTATTTTGAAATAACTATGAAGCAAGAGGTTTAAACGGACAGTTTTTTAATTTAAAAGAAAAGCGTGAACTTTTCGCAAAGTATAATGATGATTCACCTTAAAGGACAGCGCATGGAAACTTGGAATGCGTTTAACTTACTTATATTGAAGTAAAAATAATTATCTGCTAAAAATTAATTAATATTGTTTATTAATCCCATTGCCCATTACCTTTTGAAATTTCTTTCCAAATTCAAAAAATATGCCTTTTTTCTTGAGTGCGGGAATGGTCGCCGGATTTAAAAGTCAGCCGTTTAATAAAATCATTTTGGCTCAGAACGAATGTGATTTTAGTAAGTGGCGGGTACTGTACCACATAAAAAAAATTATTTGTAATACAAATTTTCTTAACATAAATGCAGCACAGTTGCTGTTAGCAGCTAGTTTTGAAAAACAAAAAAAACTAGTTACTTCCTATAATGTTGTGTGAAACAGGGGTAAAAATTTTCCAGAAACCTTTGGTATGTATCATATAATTTATTAACCAATTAGCGTTTATCAGAACCTTGTCTTTTTTGTAACACAAATAATGAATCTTGAGAGCCCTTTAGCCAAGATCACTGGAATCTGACTTATAGAACCGAATATTGTGAGATTGAATCCCGCCAAATGCGCGGATGTTAACTTATATTCTCATACCAGCAAAAAATATTGTGTGAACAAAGATATTTTTTACATTGATTATATGGAATGAACATTGGCTACGAATGATAAAACTGCAATAAATATTTTTACTTAAAACTATAAAAATTATATCATACATAAATAAAAATACAGCAAATTTAATCTACACTTTAATAATATAACACAATAAATAGGTAATATTTTTACTACTACATTTTACTGTAATAATGACGTTGGTATTGAATAATTAAAAATAATATTTTCAATTTCATAAGCTCTGTTTTTTTACATCATATCAGTTATCAACACATTTTAACCCTTTAACGTTCATTACTTAATTTATTTTAAAAATTACTAAACTAAATGTAAAAATGGCTTTTAGACACACAGCTGGTCATAAATATTTAAAAAATAAAAAATTAGCATAGTTCCTTTTCGAGAAATTTTTGTTTAAAGCATCTATAAATTAACCTTATTAAATTCAAATAATATTTAATTTAATAAATAAAACGCTTTGTAAGTAAACCTTATCGACTACAAAAACTCGTAAAAATTGTTTCATGTGAAAATAATAGTCCAGCTCTTCATTAAATGAAAAAAACTAGACATGAGTGCATCATCAAACCAGCAATTCGCAATCGCGCATACTAAGAAACTTCAAGTGACTTATGCATTTAGCTTCCTTTGAAGCTTTATTTGTTAAATTTTGGAAGAGTGCTGCTATCTACCGAACAGAAAAGGAACAAAAGTTTAAAACCTGATTAAAATAAGGGGGAAATGTTAAAAAACTGCAGAAAAAAAAAAAAAAAAAAAAAAAAAAATGTTAAATTATGTCAAATGTTTGGTTTCGCAGCGGAACCAGTGAATGTTAAAGGGTTAAAATAATTCTGAATCCTATAACATCAGTGTAGCTATTACTAACATTATGAAATTTGCAATTATGCAATATTTCTTAACATCAGTTTACATGAATTTGTAAATTTTAAATTACAAAATACTGCTTCTTTCAAATGGTACTCAAAGCGTGGTCATATGCAATTTGTAAATGTACTATAAAGTTGTGTGCTTCGTGTATTATATGTATATTTTTTTTATTGTAAGCATGTCGTATATTGAATGTATTGCAGTATATTGTATGTGTATATGAACTGATGTTAGTGAATATGTGCACTGAGAAAATTAACGGATATAGATTGACAATTGAAGAGATTAATTTATTTGTGTATTGTCTAATGAATGTATTATTGAAATGGTTAACATATTAATTCAATTAATTTTTAGGTTATAAGATTAATTATTATATTTCATGATATCTTTTAAATATAAACTTCTGCATCATTTATTTATTTAAGGAACTAAACATAATTTGCATACCAGTCGAATGAATGGACAAACGTTGAATGAAAGTAATCAAATGCTGTTCAGAAACAATCAAATTAATAAAATAATAATAATAATAATAAACTATATGTCGATTTCTTTTTTTTTCTTTTTAACGAAGGAATAATAAATAAATAAAAAAAAAAAATAAATAAAAACTTCCTAAGACTTGGTGTTGTTAAATTTCGCCATATTTCAATATTTATATTATGTGATATTTATTGTTACATTATTTATAATAAGTAATATTGATTTCTAAATTACCAATATTATTAGCGTAAAACAAAACCACTAATACAGTTATTCCTTTAATCTGCGTTGGTTTCACTCTAAAAACAAACATTTAAGCTTTTTTAGGGCATTTTTCAAGTATTTCTCTATGTTTTATTCGATTTTTAAGCTTTTCTTCCTTTTCTGTTAGGCAAATAGCAGTACTACTCCAAAATTTAAGAAATGACGTTCCAGAGGAAGCCATACGCAGAAGTGATTTTAAATTTCTTTCTATTATAAATATGAATGCACTTTGCTGTTTTGGTGATGCACTCGTGCCTAGTTGCTTCACCCGACGAAGGACTGTGCTATTATTTTTGCCTAAAACAGCTGTTGCGAATTTTTGCAATGTATAGTGTTTACTTACACAAGTTTTGCCGCCCATACGGTGTAGCAACTATCATCCCTGACTCTTACACGAAAGGGCCCGGGGTCCAATCCCGGACAAGGCATTTGTTAAAGGCAGCAATAACCGCCCATTGCGTGCTCCTTCCCAAATGGCCATCAATTCGGCGACCTCCCAGCCAAATGCCCGTGGCAAAAATGTTGCGCCGTTGGAAGTAAAAAAAAACTTACATTGTTTTTTATTCATTAAATAAAATATTACTTGAATTTAATCTGTTAATATATAGATATTTCAAACTAAAAATTTCTTGAAATTTTAAAATGCTGCTTTTTTTTTTTTTTTTTTTTTTTTTTTTTTTTTTACGTATTTATGATCAGCTATGTATATAATAGCCATTTTTGAAATTAGTTTAACAATTTAAATATATATATATGTGTGTGTGTGTGTTTAGTGAATATAAAAATGCTAAAGTTGATGCTAATAGTGTAATTTTTTTCCTTTAAGATATTTTTTCTCGATATGAACTCTAGACAGATATTAATAAATTATTCCCATATTTTCGTTAATATGCAAAAAGTAATTTGCCACTGCAATGTTTTGATGGTGTATTTATAATTATATAATGATTTTTATTAGTTAAAACTTTGAATATGGAGTGTTGCACGAAACAGTAATAGTAAGGGAACCATTACTAACGTAATGTGCTTATATTTATAATCTATGCCAGTCATATCAAAACAACTTTTTTTTTTCCCTTGCGTGACGTAAATCTGTGTTACATTAAACCGGCCGCAAGATATCGTAAACACGCAGTAATAATAAAACTAATACGATAAAAATTGCTACTGAAATAATAAAATTACAAAATAGAAAAAAAATATAATTACCATGTTTTTATTAACTTCTATTCTTGTTTGTTTGTGTGTTTGTTTGTTTGTCCGGTGCAAATCTTGCAATCGAATTTTAACTAACTTCCCTATTCGCTAGACATTTGAAACTTTCACACTTTCAACCCGATGACAACACAGTACTTCGAAGTCCGATTTTCGAATAGTTTTCTTATAATTAATTAAAATATGAAAACAATAAGCTCCTAATAGCAATAAAAATAGCCTTTAAAATATTAGCTATAATTTAATTGTTGCAAAAAAAAATTACGAGTTCATTTCCTTTCCACATAAAAAATAAATACATTTAATAAAACGTGAGCGTTAAAAAATAGTAAAAAGTTAAATTATGCATCTCACAAAAATTGACTTCATACGCATTGATAAAGTGCTAATGTAGTTAGTTCTATAGCTATGATTCAACAGAAAATTTAAAAATATGGTTTATAAAAAGTTTTTTGCCTCATAATTATTTTTCCATAAGCCGCAGGCAATATCAGCTTCTTATAAATCAAGAATATTGTTTTGAAATTAATTAGATAAAGCAAGCTAAATAGTTATATACTTTTATTATATACTTTTATTTAAAAGAAAAAAAAAATAATCTCATCCTCGTTCTTAGTTTTCATTAAAATTTAATTGGCTTAGATGGACTCTGTTCAGTTCTTCATCGTATATTCGTACAATAATTTTCTACTGTATGGCATGCAATATTTATGTTAAGAGGACATGAACCTGTCCGGTCAATCGACATCGTTGCAATGCTTTACATACTAGGCTACTCGCACTCCGATTCAGTACACTTATTTTGTCCAAATTTTCTGCTTAATTTTATTAGGGTTAGTCTCATATTTTACTTTTTAATACAATTTCACTCTATTTTCAATGTAATAACTCTCATAAGGAAATTTATGTGAAAATACTGCCCTGTTTTGCTATGTTAAGAAAATATTAAATTATACATTCGAATAATTTAATAGCATTTTTATGTTAGAAAACTTGCTAATTTCAAATAGCTTACGAAGCTTTCAAAGTAGAACGTTCATACACTTTTAAAAATTTCAGTTCAAACTTGAACCACTGTATGGAGTAAAGTTATAAGCAATACCATAATATGGTTCTACCTCACTTTTAAGTTTTTTACTTCTTCCGATTGAATTTAAGTTGCACCAAAACTTGCATCCATTCACAAGAGAAGTATGAATCAGCAAAATTCCTATTGAAACACTGAGAAAAAAATATACCGCCTTCCTCTAGAATGAATAGGTGGCCATTTTCTAAATCCCTTAATAAGAAATATAGATTTCCGAGCTATGCGCATAAGGCACGCCAATAAATTGAATACACGAAATGATCCAGAATTTCTAGTCTACACATTCTTAGATGGTGAAACAATATTCTAAATCTTTTGTATGGCGGGAAATTTTCACTTAATTATCTAGAATTGGGTCATAAACCACGATTATAGTTGTGGTAGAATGGAGTAGAAGGCTGATTTTTACCAACTATGTGAAAAATACCAGAGCCGGGAATCGAACCCTGGGCCTTCCGCTTAACGCGCGGATGCTCTAACCACTGAGCTACCCTGCCTGATAACCAGCTCGGCACTTCTCAGATAATTTACGTTGGCAAGGTCACCGAGTCTGCATTACAGCAGCTATATCAAGTGACAAATTTGAATATGGCATAACTGCAAACAGCCACGAAATTTTTAATTCAGAAATTTAATTCATCAACCTGGAAGTTAATTTGTGATAGAATGGAGTAGAAATTAAGATTATAGTTGCTGAAACAAGATTATAGTTGCTGAAACCCGCCTTTTGTGCTCGCATTTATTTGGAGATATTTTCAAATAGGTTTGGCCTCGATATTATAGACAAACTCTCTAGAATTCTAATAGGGGTTTCTAGAACTCGTTTTCAAAGGGGGCTAGAATTTATAAGAATGACATGGAATTATTTTTTCTGGAGCCACAATTTAGATTCTAGATGTCAGTTACAGAATTTTTTATCAGTGAATCAAACCAAGCATAAATTAAAGAGCGTGGTCGAAAACATAGGGTAAAGTGCAAACTTTGTGCAACAACTCACCTATGGGCAAAAATAAGACCCTAGAAAATTTAGCTTCTTTTATCAAATTCAACGAAACAGAATTATCGGGCAAGAATGCGTGGCACAGTGCCAGAGTGTTGAATTGAGAGAAGAACGTCTTCAGTTTGAACCCCGTTTCGGTCGAATTTTGATTTTTACTTTCCGAAGAGGAACGTATTGTAATCATGTGAAAAATCCGAATTTGAGATTTCGATGTTTCTATACGTTTCGAGGTACCCTGAGTCCGTTTTCACTATTTTTGCGATGATGAATGTATGTATGTATGTGTGTATGTCTGTGAGTGAACACGCTAGCGTCTAAACACTTTGTTCGAATAAGCTGAAAGTTGGTACGTATATTGTAAGTCACCATAGTACGAACCCTGTAGATTTTGGTGAATCTAGCACTTATAGTTTTTTGTTTTTTTGTTTGTCACCAGGAAAAATTCTTTATCATTATGGCCTATGGAGCCAAAATATTAAAAGTGCGATAGCATCTAAACGCCTTATTCAATTGAGCAAAAGATTTATACACATGTTATAGGTCACAGTTGCACAATTTGTATAGATTTTGGTGAATCTAGCATTTACAGTTTTTTTACAGGGACACAAAGAAAAATTCTTTATCATTATGGCCTAAGGGACCAAATTTTTAAGAGTGCGATAGCATCTAAACGCCTTATTCAATTGAGCTGAAAATTTATATGAATATTATAAATCACTGTTGCACTAAACATAAGCATTTTGGTGAATCTAGCATTTATAGGTTTTTACAGGGACACAAAGAAAAATTCTTTATCATTATGATCTATGGGTTCAAAATTCAGTAGCGTTCAATAAAACACAGTGTAATATATGGAGTAAAATACTCAAACACTCTGTTATGGTTTTCTCTCTTTTGTTTGTTTAAAAACTCCTCTTTCTTTACTTTATGTACAAAACTTTTAATTACTCAATGTTCGGAAAGTCGAGTGGAGTCACTCCAGATTTTTTTTTTTTTCTTTAAACATAATAACATAATACCAATAATCGGTTAAAAATTAAATTATCAATTCATGGTAAAAGGTTAAACCATCGGGTGGTTGCAGCTACTTTAGTACTAAGTTTTGTTCAAACTAACACCAAATTTTGAACAGTATACACTGTTAAAAAAAACGCAACTTTGTTGCCGGAAATTCTCTGTAATTACAGAAAAATACGTTTTGTCAACTTCGTTTTTCTGTAATTTACGATTTTTTTCTCAAATGACAGAGAATATCTGGCAGAAAAGTTGCATTTTTTTTTTTAACAGTGTAGTTAATAATATCTATGTCAGTATTATAAATTATTGGATGAGTAATTGTTCATACACGTGTATAGATTAAATTGATAAAATATATAAAACGCAGTACTTCACACGTTAAAATCTAAGTCAAAAGACTTTACAGAAAAGACTTTAAGACAAAAGACTTTACCCGAAAAAAGACTTTTACTTATTAAAAGTTTACAATATAAAAGATAAAAAGAAGAACATCACGACGTTTCGTCCTAGCATTGTTGCTAGGACTGAACGTGTAGAACTAAACGTTGTAAAACTAAGCCTGAAGATGTCAACAAGCAACAATGCTATGACGAAACGTCGTGATGTTCTTCTTTTTATCTTTTATATTGTAAACTTTTAAACTAAGTCTTTTGACTTAGATTTTAACGTGTGAAGTATTGTGTTTTATATATTTTATTATAAATTATATTTTAAAATTTGACATTTTAATGACTATAATAATTAATTCTCATAATAAACATTTACGCGAAAATTTGACCTTTCTCCCATGTTAGGAAAATTGTTAATTTCAAATAGCGTTTGAAGTTTTAAAAGTTAGAATATTTATAATCAATGATGTTCATGCTATTATCATAAGTGATATTGTAAAACTGGTCCAATCTCTTTATAATGATTTGTTCTTTAAATAATGTGTTACATGGACTAACAAATTAACGAAATAACGAATGAACAAACTGTCTACTCTTTAAATCAAAAAAAAAAAAAAAAAAATTATAAAATAAAAAAACTTTTTATAAACCATGTTTTTAAATTTTCTGTTGAATCATACAGCTATAGAACTAACTACATTAGCACTTTATCAATGCGTATGAAATCTTTAAACCGATAGTGACGTCAATTTTTGCGAGATGCATAATTTAACTTTTTACAATTTTTTTAACGCTCACGTTTAATTAAATTATTTATTTAACCACGTTAATTTATTTTTATGTCGAAAGAAAATGAACTCGTATTTATTTTATTATTATTTTTTTTTTCAACAATTAAATTATAGCTAATATTTTAATGGTTATTTATAAGGTATAAGAAGGTTATTAGTTTCATATTTTAATTAATTAACCCGATCAAGTTATCGTGGGTCGTTGGAGACCCGAGCCATTTTTCTTTTGTCTCAAACCTAAGAATCCATATATAGAAGAAATACCTATCCATCGTGTCCATGATTTTTTCCGTAAAAATACAATTTTTAAATTTTATTATGCAATCTGAATTTTTCAAATATCTCAATTTGTTCAAAATTTATGAATATAAGACCCATGATAAACTGACAAGGTGCCGAAAAAAGCGATAACCTGATCGGGTTAAAAGAAAACTATTCGAAAATTCGAAAATCAGACTTCGAAGTATTGTGTTGTCATCGGGTTGTGAGATATTGTGAAACTTTCAAATGTCTAGCGAGTAGGGAAGTTAGTTAAAATTCGATTGCAAGATTTGTACCGGACAAACAAACAAACAAGAATAGAAGTCAATAAAAACATGGTAAAATAACATCAGTTTTGCGTTTTTCAAACTCCTCATACTTTAAAAATGTATAAAAATATAAAAAATGAGATCGAAATATTTCACGAATACCTATGTTCTCAGACCACAGTATGATGGAAATATAGTTCTTAATCTCATATTTTCGTTTTATATGCTTAGCTTGTTTGAAAATATTTCAAATGGGATCAATGACTGTAATATCTGAAACAACATGTCGATAAAAATTTATGTACACTGTAAAAAATACATCCTATTTTCTGCCAGAAATTCTCTGTAATTTGAGAAAATACAGGGTGGGCAAAAAGGTCGTAAATACTTTAAAAATTCATAAAACCCGAAAAAATAATCAAAATAAAAAACGATTTGCAGGTTTAGCATTGATGGGTCATGGGATTTTTTTTTACGATAAGAAAAAAAAAACAGCCGACAGATGGCGCTGGTGCGAACGACTTAGTTGGAAATATGCAAATGAGACAGGCAATTACAAATACCTACTCTCTTGATCCGACTATGGGGATATTTAAAATCCTGAGTTCCACCTATCCAATCTGTCGGAATTGAAAGATGCAATTCGCCGAAAGCTGCCATGTATACAACCGGACATGCTGCACTCTGCCGTTGCTGGATTTATGACACGCCTGCAATGGGTTATCACCTGTGGTGGTGGACATGAGGAACACATATTGATATAATAAATGATTTGGTAACACTATTTTTGTTATTTGCGTGTCTTTTCTTTCACATATGTACGAAACGCCACTTATCGGCTGTTTTTTGATTTTTTTCCTTATCTTAAAAAAAATCCCATGACTTATCGTTGCTAAATCTGCTAACCGTTTTTTTTATATATTATTTTTTAGGGTCTTATGAATTTTTAAAGTGTTTACGGACTTTTCGCCACCCTGTACGTTCTGACAACGTAATATTTTTTACAGCGCAGTGTATGTTTCCATTTACTATTTCTCTAGTATGCGTATTTGAATAATAACTCAAAAGATTTTTTTTTTTTTTCAATTCAGTTTTCAAACATTTTAGACAATATTATTTGGGACCCGTTTGTTGGACTCCTGGCCATTACTACTAAAACCTGTCTTGATGTCCATCAGAAAATACACCGCGTTCAAGAATCGTTGGACACACTTTATGAAATTAAAAAGAAATTTTATGTATGATCCAAAATGTTTGAATGACGTCTGACTAATAAAAATGCTATATATTTGTTCTCTACACTATTAAAAATATGTCCTATTTTCTGCCAGAAATTCTCTGTAATTTGAGAAACTACGTTCTGACAACGTACTTTTTTCGTAAATTACGCGTATTTTCTCAAATTACAGAGAATTTTCAGCAGCAAATGTTTTTTACAATGTATAAGCTAATTCCAAAAAATTGAATGTTTGGTTCCGGCCTATCTAAAAAGAAAGTTTGCGCTTTTTTTTGTGTTCGGTGAGACCATAAACATAGTTTTACTTATTTAGATATGTTTTGCAAATGGTTACAATCCCTTGACATCGTGGACTGATGCGCTGGAATTTTTCAACATGATAGCGCATCTTCATATAGGTCAACGTCTGTGTGCAATTGCTTCAGTCAACATTGCCCCCAAAAGATGATTGATAGTGGAGGTTCAATTCCATGGTTTCCTCGATCGCTGGATTTATATCTTGGATTTTGTCATAAGAGTTACGTAAAAAAGTTCGTCTTTAATTTCTTGTAAATCAGGATACGTACGTAATCTTAACCCTTAAATGCATAGCGATATAGATCTGCATAGCATATGTAAACCTCATATGTCTTTATGTAGCAACCTTTCATAGTGTGTTTTTTTTTTTTTTTAACTAAAACTATTTTATCGTTTTCGAACGCAACTAGAATCTTTGACAGTTTATTTCTTTATCTGTGACAATTTTCATTTGTTGGCGCGCTATCTGAGTACAATTTCATTTTGGCAGGTGTTACGAATTGCGATTATTTATATAAAATGTAATAAAAACATACAAAAAAAATTTTTTTTCGGGTAGAAACGAGATAAGAGTAACGAATAATATTTATATTTTTACATATACTGATAAATTTATGCAAGAAAAATGTAGTTTTTTTTTTTTTTTTTTTTTTTTTTTGTGATGTAAAAATACAGCAATATGCTCTATTTATTGTATTTTCCCCATTAACAACTCCCGTTTACCGGTTGATTTTAAATTTTATTTCTTAAAAAGGAAAATTCATGCATTTAAGGGTTAAAGATTACATATCTTGATGTAGAGGAACTTAAGAAGCGAATCATACTTGCTATTGATTCCATAACTTCTCAGATGATTTCAAACACATGGAGAGAAATCGTATATCATTTACATGTACTACGAGCTACAAAAGCATCTCATATTAAAATCTAATAACTTTTGTAGCTATGCCTGAAATCAGTGATTAAATTTTATTGTTGTTATTTCTAGAATTTTTTTATTTTCATTTTGTAAAGTATACAACAACTCTCGAACCCCTTGTATACTAATCTTCATCTGTTGCCGTCTTTAATTTTCCAGATCTGTTTATATTGGTCCCTTGTGCGGGACTGGTATTTCTTTCTTTCTTTCTTTTTTTTTTGTAAGTTTTGCCACATTGTCATGTTTTATCTATCATCTGGAAGTTCAATTCGAAATAGTGATATGGTAACACTTCCAACTAACAGAATATTGCCGATACGATTTTTCTCTATTAATAACATCTAGTTTCAATTGGTTCAAGTTATCTAAAAACAAATTAAACATCGGTTTTCCCATTCATACGATGACTTGCCTATAAGTATATGCCTATAAGTAATAGAGCAAATACATTTAGCGTTTAAATGAATGTTTATACATGAATATTTTTGCATTTTATTTAACACCAGTATTTAGATATATTTTTCTAGAATTAAAAAATATATATTTTTCGTTTATTGTTTATAAACTGAAAAAAAAAATTTCAATGTATAGGATTAAACATAAAAAATTTCCATAAAAGTATAGTACGAATGAATTATCCTACTTCTCCATCCGGAGGATTTAAAATCTCTATAAGGCGCCTCTCCTCAGTGAAATGGCTGCGTCTCCTGTGTTCACCAGGAATTCTCCGCCGAGCAAGGAGGTGCGACAACCGATTGATCTGCAATAATAAATTTGAGTTTATTGCAATGAATATATATACATACATTCAAATATGTTATATATGAATGTGTACTCTAAGCATTAAAATTCTGAGAGTTGACCATGATATAAAACGACTACCTCTCTTCTTCTAGTCTTTTCTTTTTAAAGAAGACCAGTACCGGTATTTGTAAGTTGTAACAAACTTCTGCAAAACCTTATTTTTATGGTCAGTGACTGAAACTTTTTTTTTTTTTTTTTGCTAGTCACTGACCATAATCAAGCGGTCAAGTTTCTTCTTAGAGTGTACGTGTATATAAATACATATGTACTCAAATAAAATAAATAAATTTCGAAAAATGTCATGACGACTTTAAGGACGAAAATTATTTTTATGATCAGAGATTGAAACTTTATTTTATTTTATTTATTTATTTATTTATTTGCAGTTATTGACCATAATGAACAGCAAAATTTCTTAAAGTATAGTCGGTAACAAAAGTGTCAGAACACTAGCAAAAATCCCTATGTAAAAAATGTACACTTCATACGGTTTTGTTAAATAAATCCTTATCGAATCATGTTCTTACACTGACTAAGAACAGGATTCGACAAGGATTTATTTAACAAAACCGTATGAAGTGTATTTTTTTTACATAGGAATTTTTTCTAGTGTTCGGACACTTTTGTTACCGACTGTATATATATATATATATATATATATATATATATATATATATATATATATATATATATACTATAATAAAATTAATAAATTTCTCGAAGTTATTTTCTTGGTATTATACAGATCTACACTATCTGCCAATAAGTATTTGGACACTTTCGAAATTAGATGTTTAGTCAAATATCTAGAAAACTTCCTTAGATGTGAACTTGAAACTTTAGTAGTGTAAAGAACATGTTATACCACCTCATATATTTAAGCAAAAGTTGTGTACTGAAAAAGAAAAAGGGACCATTGAAAAATTAACAAATATCAAAATGTTTTGTATCACCTTGTAAAAAATAAAGCTTTAAAGGGATTTTGGCTGTAGCATGTGATTATGAATGTTTTTCTCGTTATCTGTACACATTTTGATTAGGCTGCTACATATATTCATAGAAATATGACTTTTTGTTTATGAAAAAAAATAATAATAGTAATAACTCTTTTAATTACAACTCGCAGGGTATCAGACCAAGTGCAAAGCCATTTTTAGGAAATTTAGCATGCCACATTAGGCACAACCTACAGCAATCAGAATGCAAAACAAATGTTCAATATCTTACGAAATATGAGAGATTTTACTAAATCATTTTTTAACTACGCATGTGCTAGCTTTTTAAAAAATGCATTTGCATAACTTAATAGCCAAGAGTATTGAGCAACTTATATGAAAACCCCACACAAATGTCAGGTGAATTAAAAAAGTTATGAAACATAGAATAAACGGAATTTCAATTCTCTCAAAATAAAAGTTAAACTATAAGGGGTTTTACTCACATTTTTATTTGGAGACAGTCAATGCCCAATGATAATAGAGTTTCCACTGATTGTAAATAAATATTGATAAAAACCCCTAACCATCTTCCTTTCTTTCTGGGAAGAACTGAAATTCTGTTCATTCTATCTCTCATAACTTTTTGAATTTACAGTCAGTAACAAAAGTATCCGAACACTAGCAAAAATTCCTATGTATAAAACGCACACTTCATACAGTTTTGTTAAATAAATCCTTGTCGAATCCTGTTCTTAGACTAACTAAGAATATGATTCGACAAGAATTTATTTAACAAAACCGTATGAAGTGTACTTTTTTTACATAGGAATTTTTGCTAGTGTTCGGACACTTTTGTTACCGACTGTACGCGATATTTGTTTTGGGTTTTCATGTAAGTTGCTCAATACATTTGGCTATTAAATTATGTAAATGAATTTTTTTTTTAAACTAGAGCATGCGCAGTTAAAAATTATTTAGTAAAAATATTCATATTTCGTAAGATATTTAACAGTTTTGCATTGTGATGCGGGGTCTAATGTAGTACACCAAATTTATTAAAAATGACTTTGCAGGTTTAATACCTTACGTGTTATAAAAAAAAAAAAAAAGTGTAATTTTTTTTTTTTTTTTTTTTTACACTACCAAAGTTTCAAGATGGTTCTTAAAGAACTTTTCTATATATTTGACAAAATGTCTAAATTCGAAAGTGTCCAAATACTTATTGGTAGACAGTGTACATTCAAAGGAGTTTGGAAATTCATCATCTTGTAGATTTTACATTTCAAGTTTTATTAACTCTTGTTAATTTTTCCATATGAATCAGATAAATTAAAGTCGTCGAACTTATTTTACTTTAATATATATATATATATATATATGGAAAATTTCCCTTTGTATAAAAAATAGTAGGTTAACAGATCAGGAATTTCAAAGTACAATTTTATTACTCATTATGGGAAATTATTTTTCCTTTATTCTACATCACACACACACACGTACTATATATATAAGTTAATAAAGCCTTTATTATACGAGGCGACACGAGACGTGGCAATTCCAGACGACAGGAGATTGAGAGCGCCACCCTCTGCTCAAACTGAAGGCAGGAGTAAAAACATTCAGTTTTTAACCGGACCTTTTTCAGACTTTTTTTTTTTAAACAACAATCTCTATCCTTTTTATCACAAGATATTAATGTAAAATTACTCTAAATAATTCTAAATAAATTTAGTGGTGTCGAAGATGCAGAACACTTTCACCTCTAGATGAAGGGTCGCGTGAATGTAGAGGAAAAATAGCGTCCTAATCAAGTGAGTATTAACTGCATTTCATTGGTTGATGGAAGTGATTGCTGAAGACAATGTCGCTCAAGCGTGGAAAAATTCCTTGGCTGAAGCAATTTCAAGTATATTTTATCCTCCCTATACTAACATGCTACCGCTTGGAATAGCCGCTACACTATCCTTTCGTGTAATATGGACTTAACGCTTTTCCGTATTATGACAAGCTGGTATGCTTTTTATGATTATTTTCATAATTTTAACCTTTACGAAAATGAAAATTTTAGAAATTGATGACTTCTGATAAAGTGAACGAATTTTCGAAATTCTGGATGCAGTTGTCTTGAGAATGTTACGTAATTTTCAATGATCTAAAAACTGATTTAACTTCCCATTGTAAAAACCTTGAGTTGCACTGCGCAGGCACGAAAATGTTGAATGTACTGCTCAATTATTCAGTTCAAAATAGAGTAAACTGTTATCGACGTTTGACCTTTTCTTTTTTTTTTTTTTTTTTTTTCGATAGTATAAATCCTTTAAATTTCAACCCGTGTATACAGAATTTACGAAATGTACGGTATAATTTTAGTTTAATAGCATAAAAAAGTATACCATCATTCTCTTCCTTGAATTCAGCATTCAGATTCGATCCAAGTTTTAAATTTCTGGGACCCATTTATGTAGAAAAAAAAATATTTTTTTTAATTTTGTTTTATTTTGAAATTTTGTTTTATTTTCTGAAAAAAAAAAAAAAAAAAAAAAAAAAAAAACCTTCCATTTTAGCAGTTATTGTATATAATGTTCTATATCAAATTATTAGTATTTCATTGAACCATGTACAGATAGTTGTTAGAAATAATACTGAAAACATGAAAAAAATTATCAAAAGATTATTTTATAGAACGAAATGAATTTAAATTTTGCAAAAGGGCCAATTTTACGAAATATAATTTTGTGAAAAATCAATTAAAAGAACCCGACCTTTGCCTCGACTGTAGAAACAGTATATAATCGATATATATAGGGGAGACCCGTGTATCTAGGGCCGCTTTTTAACAGAGCCCTTGACCTGTTTAAAATTATCAAACTGATATGTACATATCTTTAGGACTAATTACTTCCAATTGGGATTAATATAAATACCTAAAATAATAAATTCCTTCAAATAGAAGGTTTTTAAAAGAACTTCACTCGTGGCCCAAGGTACAACACCCTCATTATACCTAGGGCCAGACCTCATTGCACCTAGGGCCATTCTCTCGAATTTAGATTTTTCTTTGTAATGAATAGAAAGTAAGCATATAAACATGTATTTTATAAAAGAAACAATATAAAGTAATATATTCATTTATTATATAATAATTATCCTGTTGCCTTAATTTAAAACACGAAATTTTTCACTTTTATTTCTTTGGGATATTCTAACAGTTTTTTTTTTTTTTTTTTTTTTTTTTTTTCCTGGAGTGTCTCTTGGATTTCTAGACCTTTCTGGTTTTCGGTCACATCTTTTCTTTGATGTGGGAGGTTTTGCTTTAGGTAAAGGTTTTGCTTAGGTTCGTACCTGTTAAAGCATGACACACAAAAAGATGTTAGATATTGAAGGTTTCGAAATTTCAACAGGACACGAAACAGAGACATCATATTCTATCATTGTTGGTTCACTTTCTTCCTGGAAAATCTTTTTTTTTTTTTTTTTTTTTTTTTTTTATTATTATTATTATTATTATGGAGGGGGTCTTGTCTTTCAGTCACATTTGAACTTAAATATTCATCCTCAGTGAATGTGTTTTGATTTATTGGCTATATGCCGGATACACGATAGCCTGACAGAATGTTTACAGGAGAAACGGCCGATGGATAGGACTTGCCAACACTTTCAGCAATTTCTGTAATACGGGTAATAGTGTCATAATGCAATTATACTAATGAGTAGCATTCCACAAGCTTTCCCGAGAAAGTCGTATAGCGATAAACAACTTACTTATTTTAATTAAGGAAAGCAACAGCTAAGAATAGATTGATTTATGACTGCCTTTTTTGTTGTTGTTGTTGTTGTTATTACATACTTTTGCGCATTTTATCTTCATTCATAATAATAAAATTTCTCGAGGATTGTGATATGAAACAATAGGCTTTTGAAAAATAAGCTTTTGTTTTTGTTGTCATTATTATTTTAAAAACTAGAATGTTGTGGCCACCACATGACTTTCTTCTATATTTTCCTATGAAAATTCACTCAGTAAAAGTAATTTATTAAAATCATTATTTAATGTCTTCCATGATAATGCAGTACGATTTCCATATTAGAGAAGTAGTATAACGCTAAATATCCAAAAAAGATTCATTTTATTCTCAATATTAATTTTTTTGTTGTTGTTGTTGTTAACAATGAAAAAAAAAAAATCAATAACTTTATTTTAAATTATCGCAGATCGATGGTTCAACCGTTCGTTTTAAAGGTATTGGCGAGCTCTTTTGAAAGAATCCCATCATCAAAATTTATTCCCCCCCCCCAGGGGGGGGGGGGGAATAAATATGTAGGAGATGATGCTCCTACATATACATTTTTTTTCCCAGTTGGCTATCTCTATTATAAATAATTCTTGTAAATTTCATAATGATTATTAAAAAATAATTCTCTTTATGCACATTTATACAAAATTTTGTCCAATACCACCATGTTAAAAATTTAGAAAAAGCGGGATGGTAACACAACCTGTAAGACAGTTTTTACCAAAAGTTGATAGGCACTAATTTATGTCAAGGTGTAACTACATACCAATTTGTATGCAATTCTGTGCGGTAGTTCCTGAGATACATTCGCCACAAAATTTTGTCACACACACAGACAGACAGACATTTTCTGAAAATGGTCAAATCGTGTTCTACGTCTCTCAAAACGTGTAAATCCATGAAATCCCGAGGTCAAAAATTTTTACGAATCTAATACTTTCTTCTATTGAATAGTAAAAAAAAAAAAAAAAAAAAAAAAAAGCAAAACATAAACTGTTTTAAAAAACGTTAGATTAAGACAAATTTTGAATTTTCTTTAATATGAAAATATTTATACAATAATAACATATCTAACTTAGGGGAAAAAAAAAAAAAAAAAAAAAAAAAAAAACATTCCTACATACATATATAAAAACACGAACTACGTCAGAAACGCCAAAAGAAATATATTTCCGAAGCATACAGCTGTTTCGATAGCCTTAAGCGTTCCTTCTTCAGTGCATAAAGAATTCTGAATCTGGAGAAGTGCTCGTATATATAGAAGAGGGACCGAATTTAGTTCAACCAATAGGATTACGGGAAAGGTGGAGTGTGTGGCCAATAGGAATTTAGGAATGTTAGCTGTGTAAACAGTAGAAAAATTAAGAAAATGTGGACTGAATGTAAAATTTCCAACAATCAGACAAATAGGGAACAGCGAAATCACAATTTACAAGTTTTTAAAATTTTTTATAAATATGAAAAGCTTCAAAGAAATCGAGTTCATGGTTTTCGGTCACATCTTTTCTTTGATGTGGGAGGTTTTGCTTTAGGTAAAGGTTTTGCTTAGGTTCGTACCTGTTAAAGCATGACACACAAAAAGATGTTAGATATTGAAGGTTTCGAAATTTCAACAGGACACGAAACAGAGACATCATATTCTATCATTGTTGGTTCACTTTCTTCCTGGAAAATCTTTTTTTTTTTTTTTTTTTTTTTTATTATTATTATTATTATTATTATTATGGAGGGGGTCTTGTCTTTCAGTCACATTTGAACTTAAATATTCATCCTCAGTGAATGTGTTTTGATTTATTGGCTATATGCCGGATACACGATAGCCTGACAGAATGTTTACAGGAGAAACGGCCGATGGATAGGACTTGCCAACACTTTCAGCAATGTCATATATAGTGATTGGTTTACCAGGGTTTGCCAGCATCCAATTACTACAGGCTCTACTGTGTTTCTTAGCATTTTCCCGATTGCTGACGTAGATTCACGTCATTTGAAAATATGAAACTTCACTAGTGGGCTTTTCTTTTGTAATTTGTATGTTATTTGTTTCTAAAAATTATACACAATATTCATATTTGTACAATCAGTATGCTATGGATGCAAATAATTGGATTAGAGAGAGAGAGTATGATTATAATGCATATCCATTTGTAATATAAATGTGAATACTTAAAATTTTATTTTGAAAAACTGTAAGTAATGAGAAAAACACCACAGACGGACTTTACTGTCATAAAGACAAAAACTTAAGGTCGCGAAAGTGTTATAAGGTCCAAACACACTGGACCTAGGTACAAGGCAGCGATGTGGCCCTAGGTACAAGTTTTGGTAAATTCATTCAAAATGCCTTCCACTAAAAAATCCACATGCAGAGAGGACTAATTAAATATCTCATTATTACTCAATATAACAATCAAAACTATACACTAGAAATGAAAGAAAAATATTTGACTTGCTTTTGTAAAATAGCAAAAGGGTTGAGCTGCAAAATTTTACTGTAAACCATGTAAATTCGTTTTCTACATGTAATTTGTCAAAACTCTCTCCTCAAAAGTTCCAAAGTAGTTGTAAAAGTAGCAATTGGTGTTGTTACTCGCCCAATTAAGAATTAAAACTTAAAATTAAATATTATTCAAATAAAGTGGGGTGGCCCTAGGTACATGATGGCCCTGGGTACACGGGTCTCCCCTATATATTTTTTTCATAAAATAAGCAAATTTTTGACATCATAAATAAATTTTATAATATTAGATCTATTTTTTTTTTCATTCCATGTAATTGATTCTGTTTTGTATAATGATTTTATTTTCAAAATAAGTTTAAAAATTTAATTTACAAAACAAATTTATGCGTTTAATATACTCCTTCCTTAAAAAAAAAGAAAAACAGAAATGTTGCATTAAGAATTAATTAATATGCAGGCAATTTTAATATCATATTCCATCTCAAAAATGGCATAATAAGCTAAATTCATTAATGAAATACATGTTTAAGGTTTTTCTTTAAAGATTTTTTTTTTCTTAAAAAATACCAAAAATACTTCTCTCTGTATTTCTAACTAGTGGATCTGCAGATCAGGAGCCTCAACGTCCTAATTACATCAGACATTATTCAATAGGTCATTTTTATTAATTCCTTATTATATAATCGTATATTTTGATTCGATCGACTTGTTACCATAATCAGATACATTCCTGAGGGGGGCTGCCGCCCCCCTCAACCCCCCGCTATGTCTCTATTTGCATATCTTATAAAGTGTTACGGAATTGTAAATAATTGCATTTATTTTTGTATCAATTATTTCAAAGAAGTTTAGTAAAGTTAATAAAATGCTAACTTTGTGCATTTTTAGTCGTTTTAGCGTTAAAATAGCCTAATTTTCCCTTAAAAACATTTAAAAAAGTTCCAATAAGGGAAGAAATGGATTTGGCGCCAAATTTGGCGACTGTTTCCCTCCTTGGCGATTTTTTTTGGCGACCTTTGCGAGAAAATCCTTATTAGGGATATACCAAATATGGAAGCTCTAATCTCATTATGAGATACGAGAATTTTCCAGAACAGTCTGTGTTCGATAGAAAAGTATAAAAGGAGCATTTTTTCGCAAAGGCAGTCAGTCTCAGATCTGTGTCAGTTTCGTGAAATTCTTGCTTTGCTTTGAGCCTCTTTAGATGAGACTTTCTTTATGTGTTATTGCTAAATAGTTTGTACCGTTGTTTTGCTGTTAACGGCTGTTGTTTAAGCTGTGTTTACTGGTTGAATTGAAGCTGATACTTGGTTTATAGACCTGTATTTTTCTGGAACTTCCTGTGAATACATCACTGAATTTTTGCAAGTTTTGCCTTTCATTCTCGGACAACTTACGGACCCCCAAGTACGCAACAATATGTATTCTTAATGAACGACGATCTTGTATTATTTCTCTGAAATTCATAAATACCAAATTTCATAACTACCAAATTTCATACAAAAAAAAAAAATACATAGCATATCAGAAATATTTTGCGTAACCTTTAAACTAATTTCCAATTCTATGCCCACAATTATCAACAAGAAAACATGCTTTTAAAATTCTAACAAAATTTCATTATGTTTGATGGGGTGTAACCATGTT
Organism: Salticus scenicus; assembly: GCA_963930645.1. Lineage (NCBI taxonomy): Eukaryota > Metazoa > Arthropoda > Arachnida > Araneae > Salticidae > Salticus > Salticus scenicus. Next base: position 5,857,290 of record OZ005649.1, on the reverse strand, counting down.
AAAATAAACTTTTAAGAAATATCGACTATAGACCGTAATAGTACGAAATTATTTTTGTATCCCAGAAAAGTAGCCACAGTCATTAAGAATAAACCTAATTAATTATAACTCATTAATTTTTCAAACTAATTTGACATCATTTGGGTGATTGCAATACATACTCGGAATTATTTTGTGTGGTCCCATAAATTATTTAGTCAATACATAACCTTTTTTAAGAGTAAACATAATTTTAAGCATCTTTATAATGTATGATAATTTTATTAAGTTCAATGCAGCATAAACGCATTAAAGTGCGCTCTTAAATAAAAGTTTGTCCATAGGCTCTAATGCTACGAAATTCTTTTGCGTGTCTCTGTAAGCAAACCATAAACATTCTATACACCTGTAAAAACTATTCAGCTTACTTTGCGTTTAAAATTAATAATTGTTCCAAATTTAACATCGTTTGGATGACTACGTGACATTGTCAGAACAATTTTTGTAAGGTCCTGTACATTAATTAGAAAGCTTAAGAGCACATATTTTCTTCAAACAACATAAGTTAAACATCTTACTCATGTACGCTAGTTTAATTTTCTTGATTGCAAAGTAAAGATGTTAAAATGCGTTTAAACGCAATTCACCTCATACTCCGTAATGTGAAGCATTTTGGCGTGTCCCTGTCTACAATCCATACAATCCATAAAAAGTATAGGCCTAAAAAAATAAATAGCTATTTCTATACCGAGCCTGAATATATGTGTCAATTTACAAATCAATCGGAGAATTTTTGCGGCCGCTATTGCGGTACATACAAATTCTTCCCATAGGCCGTAATGATAAAAAAAATTGGCGTGTCCCTGTACACGAACTGCAAATGGAATGCACACCCAAAACTATACAGCTAATTTCGTGGGGATCATGAACATGTGTACCAAATTTCAAGTCAATAGCGTGATATTTGCGGCCGCTATCGCACGACAGACAGACAGACAGACGGAACACAAAATCCTTTTGAGTCTCAACAGAGGCCCTCCACTGACGTTTCGGTAAAAATTCGAAGTCAATAGCTTGATTTTTGCGGTGGCTATCGCGGTACATACAGATTCTTCCCATAGGCCGTAATAATAGAATGACTTTGGCGTGTCCCTGTACACGAACTACAAATGGAATACACACCTAAAACTATACAGCTAATTCCGTTGGGCTCATGAATATGTGTACCAAATTGCAAGTCAATAGCGTGATTTTTGTGGCCGCTATCGCGATACATACAAATTCCTCCCATAAGCCGTAATGATAAGAAAAACTTTGGCGTGTCCCTGTATACGAACTACAAATGGAATACATACCAAAAACTATGCAGCTAATTTTGTGGGGATCATGAACATGTGTACCAATTTTCAAGTCAATAGCGTGATATTTGCGGCCGCTATCACACGACAGACAGACAGACGGACAGACGGAACACAAAATCCTGTTGAGTCTCAACAGAGGCCTTCCACTGACGTTTCTGCAAAAATTGGAAGTCAATAGCTTGATTTTTGCGGTGGCTATCGCGGTACATACAGATTCTTCCCATAGGCCGTAATGATAGAATGACTTTGGCATGTCCCTGTACACGAACTACAAATGGAATATACACCTAAAACTATACAGCTAATTTCGTTGGGCTCATGAATATGTGTACCAAATTGCAAGTCAATAGCGTGATTTTTGTGGCCGCTATCGCAATACATACAAATTCCTCCCTTAGGCAGTAATGATAAGAAAAACTTTGGCGTGTCCCTGTATACGAACTACAAATGGAATATATACCAAAAACTATACAGCTGATTTCGTGGAGCTCATGAACATGTGTACCAAATTTCAAGTCAATAGCGCTATTTTTGCGGCCACTACCGCGATACATACAAATTCCTCCCATAAGCCGTAATAATAAGAAAAACTTTGGCGTGTCCCTGTATACGAACTACAAATGGAATACATACCAAAAACTATACAGCTAATTTCGTGGGGCTCATGAACATGTGTACCAAATTTCAAGTCAATAGCGCTATTTTTGCGGCCGCTATCGCGATACGTACAAATTCCTCCCATAGGCCGTAATGATAAGAAAAACTTTGGCGTGTCCCTGTATACGATCTACAAATGGAATACATACCAAAAACTATACAGCTAATTTCGTGGGGCTCATGAACATGTGTACCAAATTTCAAGTCAATAGCGCTATTTTTGCGGCCGCTATCGCGATACGTACAAATTCCTCCCATAGGCCGTAATGATAAGAAAAACTTTGGCGTGTCCCTGTATACGATCTACAAATGGAATACATACCAAAAACTATACAGCTAATTTCGTGGGGCTCATGAACATGTGTACCAAATTTCAAGTCAATAGCGCTAATTTTGCGGCCGCTATCGCGCGACAGACAGACAGACAGACAGACGGACAGACAGACACAGCCCAAAACCGTTTTGAGTCTCAATGTAGGGCCTCCACTGACGTTTCGGCAACAATTAAACTACGTGACTTTTCGAAAGAAACTCCCTCCCTGACAAGTATACTTTTTAAGATTTAATTTCTGTAATACGGGTAATAGTGTCATAATGCAATTATACTAATGAGTAGCATTCCACAAGCTTTCCCGAGAAAGTCGTATAGCGATAAACAACTTACTTATTTTAATTAAGGAAAGCAACAGCTAAGAATAGATTGATTTATGACTGCCTTTTTTGTTGTTGTTGTTGTTGTTATTACATACTTTTGCGCATTTTATCTTCATTCATAATAATAAAATTTCTCGAGGATTGTGATATGAAACAATAGGCTTTTGAAAAATAAGCTTTTGTTTTTGTTGTCATTATTATTTTAAAAACTAGAATGTTGTGGCCACCACATGACTTTCTTCTATATTTTCCTATGAAAATTCACTCAGTAAAAGTAATTTATTAAAATCATTATTTAATGTCTTCCATGATAATGCAGTACGATTTCCATATTAGAGAAGTAGTATAACGCTAAATATCCAAAAAAGATTCATTTTATTCTCAATATTAATTTTTTTGTTGTTGTTGTTGTTAACAATGAAAAAAAAAAAATCAATAACTTTATTTTAAATTATCGCAGATCGATGGTTCAACCGTTCGTTTTAAAGGTATTGGCGAGCTCTTTTGAAAGAATCCCATCATCAAAATTTATTCCCCCCCCCAGGGGGGGGGGAATAAATATGTAGGAGATGATGCTCCTACATATACATTTTTTTTCCCAGTTGGCTATCTCTATTATAAATAATTCTTGTAAATTTCATAATGATTATTAAAAAATAATTCTCTTTATGCACATTTATACAAAATTTTGTCCAATACCACCATGTTAAAAATTTAGAAAAAGCGGGATGGTAACACAACCTGTAAGACAGTTTTTACCAAAAGTTGATAGGCACTAATTTATGTCCAGGTGTAACTACATACCAATTTGTATGCAATTGTGTGCGGTAGTTCCTGAGATACATTCGCCACAAAATTTTGTCACACACACAGACAGACAGACATTTTCTGAAAATGGTCAAATCGTGTTCTACGTCTCTCAAAACGTGTAAATCCATGAAATCCCGAGGTCAAAAATTTTTACGAATCTAATACTTTCTTCTATTGAATAGTAAAAAAAAAAAAAAAAAAAAAAAAAAGCAAAACATAAACTGTTTTAAAAAACGTTAGATTAAGACAAATTTTGAATTTTCTTTAATATGAAAATATTTATACAATAATAACATATCTAACTTAGGGGGAAAAAAAAAAAAAAAAAAAAAAAAAAAACATTCCTACATACATATATAAAAACACGAACTACGTCAGAAACACCAAAAGAAATATATTTCCGAAGCATACAGCTGTTTCGATAGCCTTAAGCGTTCCTTCTTCAGTGCATAAAGAATTCTGAATCTGGAGAAGTGCTCGTATATATAGAAGAGGGACCGAATTTAGTTCAACCAATAGGATTACGGGAAAGGTGGAGTGTGTGGCCAATAGGAATTTAGGAATGTTAGCTGTGTAAACAGTAGAAAAATTAAGAAAATGTGGACTGAATGTAAAATTTCCAACAATCAGACAAATAGGGAACAGCGAAATCACAATTTACAAGTTTTTAAAATTTTTTATAAATATGAAAAGCTTCAAAGAAATCGAGTTCATGAATGGATTTAGGTCTGCAAATTATTTTAGCTGAATTAAATTTAAAATTATGATTTTCCTCCCAGCAATGTTTAGGAATAGCCGATTTATTGGAGAAAAGGTGAGTTTAAATTCTCAAACAATATGATTTTAAAATAATATTTTCGCCTTCCATTAAACTCACCTTTTCTCAGTTAAAAGATCCCATTGACATGCATAATTCTTGGGGCATTTATAGTATTTTCTGTCAATGTGGTTTATCATATATTGGCCAAACTAAACGCAGTCTTAAATTTCGTCTAAAAGAACATATGAATTACGTCCGCAAACAAGAAACCAATAAATCGGCTATTTCTAAACATTGCTGGGAGGAAAATCATAATTTTAAATTTAATGCATCGGAAATATTTTTCTTTTGGCGTTTCTGACGTAGTAGTTTATTCGTGTTTTTATATATTCCAACGCCAAGTCTCCTGTTATTATACATACATATACTTATGTGTATTCGCAAACACATATAATTTTACATTGATTTTAATTTATTCTTCCATTCAAAAACTACCAAATCTCTTTTTTTAATTGTTAGTTTCTGAGAAAAGAAAAATCTAATAATTTTAATTTGCTTAAAAAAAAATTAACTATAGAATTTCTCTTTAACCCTTTAAAGGATTTTAAATTCCAACTCGCAAAATCTCACCCCGGATTTCCAAAATCTTACCACGGAAATTTGTAGCTTAGAGAAAAAAATCTTCATTTATTTCTTTTCTTCTAACTTCGTACGTAAATTCTCATAGATTTTCATTTTAAATGAGCGAAATTACCTTGCCTTTCAAAGAGCTAATAAGCATTTTTATATATCTTATACTATTAAGTGAGCAATATTTGTATATATATATCTATATTTCACTGTTCTTGAAAACGGTAGCTCGGACAGTCACGTAATTTAACACAAAAGTGCCTTCCGTAGGGTCATTGTGCACATGGAAGTCAGATTTTCGAATTTTTGATTAGTTTTCTTTTAATTAATAAAATTATGAAAATAAAACTTCCCATTTCTATAATGACGCAGAATGGAGAATCTTAGGAGAGATTTGATTGGTTTATTTGTTTTTCATTGATTTGAGTGTATTTTACATTGAACTACAGCTACATTATGAGGAATTAATTAAAAGAGATTTGAATGGTTTATTTGATTTTCATTGATTTGAGTGTATTTTACGTTTAACTAGAGCTACGTTATGAGGAATTACGAGAGATTTGATTGGTTTATTTGATTTTCATTGATTTGAGTGTATTTTACGTTGAACTAGTGCTACGTTTAGATTTCATTTAAAAATATTTGAATTTTTAATACTTTAATATTATGTGACTTTTACAGAGAACAAATTACGATTGGCGCCGCAGGCGCCCGAAAGCATGTCTTTTGGTAAAAATTTTCATGGGTCTCTGGCCAGCTAGCTAGTGAAGCCAGCTAGTAAATATATATATATATATATATATATATGATAATGAATTGATGTGATGTGAGGACAGTAAATTCCTTTTACAACAAAAATTCATTAAAAGTATAGTTCTATTAAGACATCATTTTACACTGCATTAAATTTACTTACTCAAGGACCAATGTCATTGTAAATTAAGCCATTTATAAAATCAGGATTGCCGTTTGAAACACTGACTATGCTTACACTTTTAAATAATTATTTCTATTTGATTATTACTACATTTTATTTTGAACTGTGAAAAGATATCGTGAGTTCATACTTATTATTAAGTAAAATTATAAGCACATTTGAATATAAATGATAAGACTGAGAGTCTCAAAGTTTTAATTAAAATCCTTAAAGTAATGTCCGTGTAAACCAAATTTTTGCCTTATTTTGCAACCGGCTGAATAAAGGTTAAATGTTAACATTCATTTTTCTGACGATGAAGATAAGTCACATGGGTTTGTTGTCTCAATATAAATATATATATGTATATCAGTATTACTAAGATTTTACCAAAATTGTTTAAGAGCCTTTTTCGAAAAAAAAAAAAAAAAAAAAAACAAGTTTCTGCCATATTTTACGACGAGTGGAGTGAAGGTCAACAATAAATGCTAATTTTCTTGACTACGAGAATAAGTCAGTTGACTTTGTTATCGCAAGAAATACTTTACTCTGACTAAGTTTTTACCAAAATAATCAGATGTATTTTTAAGAAAACCAGGTTTTTATCAAATTTTTTGCACTCGGCGTGAATGTAATTTTTTCCTTAGATGAAGACAAGTCCAATTAATTTCACGCATGAAAAAACCTTTAACCCCAAATTTTCATCAAAATCGATTTAACCATTTCCGAATAAATTCAATTTCTGTTATATTTTGAAACCGGTGGATAAAGAATTAACGGGGGACATGAATTTTCGTAAGGATAAATGTAAGTCCAACTGATTCTTTTACCCCAAAAAACACTTAACCTTAAATTTTCATTAACCCGTTAGTAGTCGCTATAGACAGCGGCACCTATTACAGATTGCGAACTTTTTATTTAACTGTCACCAATAATTTTAAGAAGGGAAGTGATCGACGTTTCTTCGATTTTATTCGCGTTTTATGTATATCAAATGCCACTTCTAAAAATTTTTGATGGCTATTGAATAAAAAAATCTGGCAACACTGAAGGATGGGCGGCAAATCCACCAACTAGCGACTACTAACGGGTTAAAATCATTCCATTTCCTAGTAAACCCGATTTTATCCAGATTTTAAAAGCAGCGGCGGAGTAAGGGTAAAAATGAACATTATTTTTCAGGTAGATGAAGATAAGTCACATGAGTTTATCGTCTCAAAAAACCCTTTTATCAAAATCATCCCAGTCTTTCTTGAAAAAACAAATTTCTGTCATATTTTTCAGCGAGTGGAGTGAGGGTTAACAATGAACGTTAATTTTTATGACTATGAGAATAAATCAGATAAGTTTGTTATGCCAAAAAATACTTTATCCAATTTTTACCAAAATATCTAGATGCATTTCTAAGAAAACAGATTTTTGTCATATTTTGCAACCAGTGGCTAAGGGGATAACAGAGAACGCGAATTTACCTGAAAATGAGGATAAGTCTAATCAATTTTTGCCACAAAAGAACCATTAACCCCAGACATTTAACCTTTTAACAAAATCTATAAATTCATTTCCGAGTAAACCAAACTTCTGTTATATTTTGCAACCAGTTCATAAAGGGTTAACAATGAGCGCTAATTTTCTTGATGATCAAATAGGCCCAATTGATTTTTCCTCTCAAAAATTCTTACCCTCAAACTTTCATCAAAATCATTTCTTCGATTTCTTAGTAAACCAGCTTTCTGTCATATTTTGCAAACAGAGTTCCTCAAAGTAAGGTTAAGTCTAATTGTTTTTTTCCCTTAAAGAAACCTTAACCGAAAACTTTCATCAAAATCACTATGTCCGTTTTCGTGCAAATCAATTTCAGCCATATTTTGCAACACACTTATAAAAATTTAACAGCGAATGTGAATTTCCTTGAAGATGATGATAAAATCAATTGATTTTTTCCCTAAAAAACATTAAATCACAAATTTTATTAAAATCTTTACATCTGTTTCCGAGTAAACCCAGTTTCTGCCATATTTCGGAACTGGCAGAAAAATGATTAACAGTGAATGTGATTTTTTTTTTTAAGATGAGATAAATCTAATCGCTATTTAAAAAAAAAAAAAAAAAAAAAAACGTAACTCTAAACTTTTATCAAAATTGTTATATCCATTTCCGAGTAAACCCAATTTCAGCTATAGTTTGAAGACAGCAGATAAAGGTTTGACAGCTAACGTAAATTTTCCTGGAGATGAGGATAAGTCTAATCGATGTTTCACCGCGAAAAATCCATAATTCCAAACTATTATCAAAATTGTTAGAGCCGTTTCTGAGAAACCCGAGACACATACATACATACATACTATAATGATATCGAAAAGTGTCTGGAAATGAGAGTGCTAATGTTAAGGTTATCTTTTCCTTTTTGTTTGAATTAATGATTAATTTAAATTTTAAACACTATTAACAAGAAAATTCTCTGCAACTAGCGAAATTTATCTCATATGGAGTTTCAAACACGATTTTGATTGAACATATTCGTCCTAATTTATGTAATAAATTTATATTAGAGCTTAGATGCAGAAATTAAATTCTTATTAAATATCTCGCAATAAATTTATTCCCAAAGTAGCTGGCAGTTTAACTTAAAGCTTTAGAAACTTTATCAACATTTTACAATAAGTAAGTAAATATCCGAAAACTAAAGAATAATAATACATTTAAGAATGAAAAAAAAAAAAAAAAATATGGGAGGGGGATATTTTATAGTAATCCAGTCGGTACCGGTTACCAGTAAAAATGTAATTAATTATAAGTGATAATTTAAGTGATTAGTGCTGGTCTGATATAAAGCGGATGAAATGACAAGACACTGCCACGTAAGATATAGAATACTAGTTCCAGAGCTGCCAACCTAATCCGGCAAATTGATAGTACCGCCCATTTTTCTACACCACTTAACTTTTAGAGTTTTTGTTTTCTTAATTCATCACAAATATATTTGATGAGAATTACTCTAAAAATTAAGTGATGTAGAAAAATGGGCGGTACTAATTATTTGCCGGATTAGGTTGGCAGCTCTGTAGTTCAAATCATGGTTCGCTCTCGCTGAAATTAATCCACTTTTCATCAAAATGTGTTTATTAATATGCTTGAAGTTAAAACTAAACTTATGTAATGCAGAATTATTAGCACTAATATTTTAACCAATATTCTAAAAATGTTAAAATAAGGGACAGAATCTTTCCTAGAAACATAACTTTTTATCTATAAAATCTTACGATCTAAAAGATTTTATATCATTATAGCATAAAGAGATTAATGAAATACACATATCTTTTGTGAATGGAGAGTTCAGTATTTTATTTGAGCCAGTGAGCAATTCATGCAGAAAATCTTAAAGATTCTTAATACCCTTTTAAGATAACTAGATAATGCTTTGACCTTTCTTCGTATTCTCCAAGGAATAGCTTTAAGAATTCTAGTCGACTTGATATTCTCCATTTCCAGATAAATTATACGCTTTATTTATCACTACTGTGTTATACATTTTTCATCGCTTACTTTAGAATTTTTTTTTTTTTTTTTTTTTTTTAATATTTATTATAAATATTATAACTAACTAACAAACAAAAATAAATTAAACGTTCAGTAAATTTTCGACAACAAAAACTCTTTTATTTTAGACAAGTAAATGCGTAAATAAGTTGCAAAAGTAAACGTAACTTGTGTTTTAACTAATGGATATATTGTATTTTTTTTAAATTATTATTAACTAATTAATGAATATTGATTATCTAATGAATATTAAATAAATATTAAATCTAAGCCTCTCGCAAAGTGAAATACATTTTTTATTATTATCTTTTTTTAATTTTACAGCAACAAAATTATACAAAGAATTATACGAAAAATAATGCACTAATTAGTTCTTAATTAAAACACATAATTTTGTAATTAAATAAATTTATTACCTTTAATTTTTTGTGCAATCTTAAGGTGTGTGTGGGGGGGAGAGGGGGGAATGGATAAAGAAATTTCCTTTTATCATCTTAAAATCTCACGTAAGTTATTTTAGCGTTGTAGAAAATATGTCTGGCTCTTTTATTAAATTTGATGACTCAGGAAAAAAGGAGTATGTTACGGTGATATAATCACATGCAAAGAATTTATGTAATTATAAAGCCTTTTTAAGATGACATATATTAAACAGCTCAAGATTTAGAGAGTGTTAGTGTTATAAACTAGTATTACATGATGAACAAATTTTACTAAATTGATATGAGATGAAAATAGGACAGTTTTAAATTATACTAAAATACGCACTAGGAGAAATTTGCGTCATTTTATATTAGGGCATTTATTTATTTATTTATTTTTATTTTTATTTTCATTTACAGAGGATATTTTTCGAAATAGATAATACAAATATATAGTTAACAGAAAACATTAGCGATTTTTTTGTCATTGAATTTTAATTATTATGCATTGTATTGTTATAGTTATTTCATTTACACAGATATATTACGAGAATGTGCGGTAAAAAATCCTGAAAATGATTAAATTTATCTTAGATTCATATTACAATAGTTTATAATGAATATCTGTATTCATTAATCAAATGAAATTCTGAAGGTAATTGATAATCTTCATACCTTAGAAGAAAAGATTATATTAAAAAAAAATAATAATAATTGTTTAATCCCAAACAAGAACGTAAAACTATGGGATCGCATAGATCGCACTTTCCAACTGTGCACAGACTTTGCCCCGTTGAATTTTCGATGTACTTTGCAATTCTAACAACTTCCGGTTGTAGCCTTTAATGTATATGTACCTTTTTGTGTGGTTCCGTAAATCTTAATGTTAACCATACTATATTATACAGAAAACATTTTCTACGGATATGAATAATTTATGCCAAATAAAGATATTAAAATGGGGTTTGTAGAAAATTTTCTCATAATTTCCAGAAGTAAACGTTTGCTTGGCCAGCATATTGAATCTAAAGCCTCTCGTAAAATTAAATGCATGTTTCTTTTCTTTTCTTTCTTTCTTTCTTTTTTTTTTTTTTTTTTTTAATATCTTACAGCAATAACAGACTACACAGACTAAAACGAAAAATAATGCACTAATTACTTCTTAATTAAAACACATAAACTTATAATTAAATAAATTTGTTAGCTTTAATTTTTTGTGCAATCTTAAGGGGGGAAAAAAAGTTGATAAAGAAATTGCCTTTTATCATCTTAAAATCTTACGTAAGTTATTTTAGCGCTGTAGAAAATATGTCTGGCTCTTTTATTAAATTTGATGCCTCAGGAAAAAAGGTGTATGTTACGCTAACATAATCGGATGCAAAGAATTTATGTAACAATAAATCATTTTTAAGATGACATTTAATAAACAGCTCAAGATTTAGAGAGTGTTAGAGTTATAAACTGGTATTATATGATGACAAATTTTTACTAAATTGGTATGAGATGAAAATAGGATTGTTTTAAATTATGATAAAATGCGAAATAGGAGAAATTTGTATCGCTTTATAGTAGAGTATTTATTTGTTTTTATTTATTTATTTATTAATTCACTTTAAGAGTATATTTTATAACAGGTAATGCAAATATATAGTAAACAGAAATCATTAGCGATTTTTTTTTTTGGTCGTTAAATTTCAATTATATACATTGTATCGTTATAAATTATTTTATTCATGAAAATTGTATTACAGGAAAGTATTGATGAGAATGTGAGATAAAAAATCCTGAAAATAAGTTTCATAGTAATGCATTCGGTACCGCTTATCAGTAAAATTGTTATTAATTATAACTGATAGTCATTAGTGCAGGTCTGATTAGTGCCGGATTCATACACTTCCTTTCCATAAATGACCGCCCACTTTCGATTTCAGACGTTTTTTCAAATATCTCAAAAAGTACTTGAAGAATCAACCTGAAACTTCAGGAGTGTAAATAACATGTTACACCTCATATACTTTAGTGAAAGGTTTGCCCCGAAAGTGATAGGGGGACCAGTAAAAAATTAATTAAAAATGAAAGTGTTTGGCATCACCCTGTAAAAGTAATGCTTGAAGTGCAATCTGGCTGTGGCATGTAATTATGGGGCTCTTTCTTATTACCTGTATGAATATTTTATGTCTCTACCGCATGTAATCAGGGAGATATAACAGTTTCTTTAAAAAGTTGCCCCCCCCCCCCCCAAAAAAAAAGTAATTTTTATCTATAATACGCAAGGTATTAGACCCAGTGCAAAGCCATTTTAAGGAATCGTGACATAAAATATTAGACACAGCATACTTATTCAATCAGAATTAAAAAAAAAAAAAAAAAAAAAAAAACATTAAATATCTCGTGAAATATCAGCATTTTTACTAAATAATTTTTATCGGCGCATGCGTAAGATTCAGAGAAATTTCATTTGCATAATTTAATAGCTAAATGTATTGAGCTACTTATATAAAAAACCCCAAACAAGTATCGGTTAAACTTAAAATGTTGTACGCGATAAAATGGGCTGCTATTCAGATTCGCTCTAAAAAAAGCTAATCTATAAGAGGTTTTACTCATTTTGATTCAATGAATGGCCATTCGATGATTGAAAATAAATATTGAGAAAACCCCCTTATCATTTTACTTATTTTTGTAAATAGCTGAAATTCGGTTCATTCTATCGCGTACAACTTTTTGAGTTCACACGATATTTGTTTGGGGTTTTTATATAAGTAGCGCAATATACATTTTGCTCTTAAATTATGAAAGTGAAATTTCGCTAAAGCTAGCGCATGCGAAGTTAAAAATTATTTTTGTAATAATATTTTTTTTTTTTTTTTCATTCTGATTGCAGTATGCTCTGTCTAATATTGTATGTCAAGTTTTCTGAAGATGGCTTTGCACTGAATTTAATACCTTGGGCTAAAAAAGTATCTTAAGCTAAAAAAGTATTTATTTTGGGGTGGGGGTGGTGGTGGGCAATTTTTTAAAGAAACAGTTATGTCTTCTTGATTACATGTGGTAGAGACATACCAATTTGTACAGATAATAAGAAGAAGTACCATAATCCCGTGCTACAGCCAAATCGCATTTAATGTATCACTTTTTACACAGTAATGCCAAAGGGTTGGGGACAAATTCTCGCGGAACAAAATATCGCGAGGACAAAATATCGCCGATGTAAATGAATACAAAGCAAAAATGAGTTGGTAATTATTAGTAATGTTGTATAAAATTTCATGACAACACATACCTTAGTCAGAGCACTGACATACTAACAAATCTACAAAAAAAATTTCATAAATTTTACTTAAAATAGTTTTAAAACTATATTTATTAACTTTTGTTAAAATTAGTCATAATGAATTCAATCGTGCTTATCAATTTTAAAATTTTTAATTCAAGTTTGTGAATAGTGTTCAGCTTTAATGTCAGCAGTGATGTACGCGATTTTTAAAATGTATTTTGAATAATAAAAAGCAAAAGATAAAATAACTTAAAATTAAGCATAGATAAAATAATGAAATTCGACTCTATGATTTAATTAATTAATTAATTAATTAATTATTTTAATTAATTAATTAATATTTATAAGGCCCTGTGGTCCCCGCCAGAGATCACGCGTGACACAAAATCAAATTTTCAAATAGATCATACTATTTTTTTTACGCGATATTTTGTCCGGCGAGATTTTTTCCCGCGATATTATGTCCGGATCCCAAATGGCGGGTTAAACACTTTCATTTTTCTTTAATTTTTTTACTGCCTCCCCCCCTTTCACTTTCGGAGCAAAACTTTCACTGAAATATATGAGGTATAATATATTCTTCACACTTCAGAAGTATCAAGATGAATCATCGAGTACTTTTTGAGATATTTCAAAAAACGTCTGAAATTGAAAGTGTCTCGTCATTTATGAAAAGCTAGTGTATTACGATATTTCATTGTGAATGTCTATATTCATTAATTAAATGAAATTCTAAAAATGATATAAGGTCTTAATATCTTAGTAGAAAATATTACTTCTAGTGAAAAAAGATACTAATTGTTTAATTTTAAGCAAGAACGGAAAATCATGGGATTTGCATGTATTGATAACGCTTTCCAACTATGCGTACATATTACCTAGTTTAATTTTCAATGTACTTATCAATTCCGAAAAATTCCGTTTGTAGCCCTTAATTTGAGTGAATAATTTTGTGTGGCATTGTAAATCTTAATTCTAACCATATTGTATTCTATAGAAAACAAATTATTTTGTACATATGGATAATTAATTTAAATTTTATTATGATCTGTTCTAAGTAAATGTGCTAACATGTAGTTTACAGAAATACCTCTCATAACTCAATGCTTTGGAATAAATTCCAGTGCCTCTGTACACAAACCATTGTTGGCATTTGCTCCAATTTCAGTAGGGAACATCCCATATTAAACTTATGACATATATACATTGTAAGGAATTCCATGTATATTTGCGGGTGTTAGAATACACTGAGAAAAAAATACACCGCTTTCATCTAGAATGAATAAGTGGTCATTTTCTAAATCCCTAAACTAGAAATATAGATTTCCGAGCTATGCGTAATAAGGCATGGCAATAAGCTAAATAGACGAAATGATCGAGAATTTCTAGTGTATACATTTCTATATAGGGAAACAATATTCTGAATATTCTAAATATTCTGAATCCTTTGCATTGCGAGAAATTCTCGTTTGAATTTCTAGAATTGGGTCATAAACCAAGATTATAGTTGCGAAAACCTACCTCTTGTATACATATTTATTTGCAGAGACTTTTAAATAAGTTCGACCTCTATAATATAGACAAACACTCTAGAATTCTAATAGGGGTTTCTAGAACTCGCTAACAAAGGGAACTAGAATCTATACGGATGACATGAAACTATTTTTACTAGAGACACAAACTAGATTCTAGATGTCAGTTACAGAACTTTTTCTCAGTGTCCAGACAAACGGACTGAAAGACAGACAAATGGGCTAATTGAAATTATAATCACTCTTAAACATAGTTAGAAAGCGTTAAAAATGCTTAAAGAATCGAAAAGGCAATTCCAGAAACTTCCATTCACAGCCCTTAATGTATATGAATCATTTTGTGTTTGCCTGTAAATCGTAATAGTAATCATACTGTATTGTCTAGAGGGGGTTTCTGTACTCACCGTACAAGTCTGATGAGGAGATAGTAAACATTAATATGAATCAGAATCGGTTCCAAATGCCGCCCTCAGGGGATAAAGGGACAAAAAGGCAAAGTAAAGATACAATACGGAAAGCAATATGCAGCCATTCAGAATAAAATACGACCTCATATAGACCGCAAAATACTTTGAGTTAGACTTCATAAAAAGAAACTTTCTATAATAAATTTCACTCTATTTATCGTAATATACATATATATATATATATATTATGAAATATTTCTATAAAAAAATATCGGTATGAAACCTGATTTAAAAATTAGAAATGCTGCTAAGTAATATCGTACGACTGACAACGCTGGTCCTGATATAGTATACTATACGAGCACTGGTACTTTCAGCCTAGAAACCCTGATTTAAATCCTGGTCTGATCACTTTTCATTCTTGTAAAAATTAATTCGGCTTTTTCATGAAATATGTGCCATTTTCATCAAATGATTGGAGTCATTATCTTAAATTTGTATTGGGTCAGTGCTATACAGCTTTAAAATGACATTGAAATTTATACGAAATTGTATTTTTAATTTTTAATTAAAAACAAATCAAATATTTTAATTTCCCTCGTTTATTAGTATTCTTTAGAAAGAGCGGGAAAACTTATGAATGAGATTAATTTTTCGTCTTTTGGAATTCCTGTGATATTTATTCAGGCATCTTTCATTCCTTATGATAAAAGAAAATATGCCTGGCTTTTGTATTGAATTGATGCCTCGGGAACTGCACTAAGACAGCATAATCTTAGTCAAGAACTTGTAAGAGAAATAAGGCTTTTTCGTATAAACAGGACAGGTTGGTTATAAACAAAGGCAGATTTAGAAAGTGTTAATGATATTAAACGCGCAATAGATGAACAATAAAACAAACGCAAATTAGTATAATAGTGTTGTTTATATTAATTTGTAAATTAATTATATATATATTATTATTAAACTTTTATAATAAATAAATTAAAACAAAATATACTTAAAAATATATAGAATGTAGCCCATTATTCACTGAAATAGAGAAATACATATAACACTGCTCGGCATGAAAATTGCCTCTGACACCATTTCAGCATATTCTTATGTAAAATGATCGCCTGAATCCGAATATGACGTCCATTTTGCCCTACCACCCACCATGTTTTAGAAATTGCTTCCTATTGTTATCGTTTTTCGGTGATTTTATGGCTATAAATTTTACTTTTAGGATGGGGGGGGGGATTATTTTAACCGTTAAATATATTCTGAGGGGCTACAGAGTTGGAAAATTCTAAAACATTTGCTACAAGGGAAAAATTTTGGGGGGGATTTGCCACTGAAATTATGCATTACATATCTTATATTTTTTTTAATCTGTTATTAATGTTATTTTTTAAATTTTATATTTTTTCGTTTTTAGGTGTTAAATTAATTATTTTTCATTCTTAAAATCTAATTCATGGTTATAAAATTATCGAACAGAGAAAGAAATTGAGGGAAGGGGGTGGTGTTCCTAGAAAACGATGGGTGACTGGGGAAAATGGTAGTTATATTCGGATTCAGCAGATCAGTTTACATAAGAATCAGCAAGGTATCAGATCTCGAAAAAAGAAATTTTTTTTTGCAGAGCAATGTAATTAGGAATGTTCTTTCTCAATTTAAAAATTGTCGACTTGTAAAATATTTTGTTAAAAATTGAAGATACATAAAACAGGATTGATCTCATATTTTTCAGTGAAGATTTGTTCGCAACAATAATTCGGGAAAGGGGAAAAAATATAAAATTAAATAAAATAAATAGTATTTGCGATTAGCCTACATCATTTTAAAGTGAAAATGATCCATAGTTCAAACAAATATTAATATCAACCCTGTACAACTCTCTGAAACATTTGTGTAAGAAACACTTTTCAATATTAAAAGTTATTAGCATTCTTTAAAAACAATTTTATTATTATTATTATTATTATTATTATTAAAATCACACAATCAACTGTGGAAGAAAATCATATTTATTGAAATTTTATTTTTCGACTGAGTGAAAATAATGCCTGGACCGGGAGTCGAATCCCATATCTTTGACTTACAAGGGTAAGGCTCTACCAATTGAGCTATCCAGGCCGACAACCGGTCAGCATTACTACCTAGACAACCTTTAGGCAGAAACATCTCTGGTATATCATGTAGATAGCTCAACAGAAATAAGCCGCAGCAAATGGAAAGCACCATTAAAATAATGGGAGAAAGAAATACATTTTTTTTAAATTAAAATCACACAATCAACTGTGGAAGAAAATCATATTTATTGAAATTTTATTTTTCCGACAGAGTGAAAATAATGCCTGGACCGGGCGTCGAACCGGATCTTTGACTTACAAGGTCAAGGCTCTACCAATTGAGCTATCCAGGCCGACAACCGGTCAGCTTTACTCACTCAGACAACCTTGTAGAAACATTTCTGGTCTATCATGTAGATAGCTCAACAGAAATAAACCGCAGGGAATGGAAAACACCATTAAAATAATGGGAGAAAGAAATACAGTTTTTTTTATTATTATTATTAAAATGACACAATCAACTGTGGAAGAAAATCATATTTATTGAAATTTTATTTTTCCGACTGAGTGAAAATAATGCCTGGACCGGGAGTCGAACCCCGGATCTTTGACTTACAAGGTCAAGGCTCCACCAATTGAGCTAGCCAGGCCGACAACCGGTCAGCATTACTCACTCAGACAACCTTTAGGCAGAAGTCAAAGATCCGGGGTTCGACTCCCGGTCCGGGCATTATTTTCACTCAGTCGGAAAAATAAAATTTCAATAAATATGATTTTCTTCCACAGTTGATTGTGTGATTTTAATTTAAAAAAATTGTATTTCTTTCTCCCATTATTTTAATGGTGTTTTCCATTTCCTGCGGCTTATTTCTGTTGAGCTATCTACATGATAGACCAGAGATGTTTCTGCCTAAAGGTTGTCTGAGTGAGTAATGCTGTGCGGTTGTCGGCCTGGATAGCTCAATTGGTAGAGCCTTGACCTTGTAAGTCAAAGATCCGGGGTTCGACTCCCGGTCCAGGCATTATTTTCACTCAGTCGGAAAAATAAAATTTCAATAAATATGATTTTCTTCCACAGTTGATTGTGTGATTTTAATAAAAAAAAAATTGTATTTCTTTCTCCCATTATTTTAATGGTGTTTTCCATTTCCTGCGGCTTATTTCTGTTGAGCTATCTACATGATAGACCAGAGATGTTTCTGCCTAAAGGTTGTCTGAGTGAGTAATGCTGACCGGTTGTCGGCCTGGATAGCTCAATTGGTAGAGCCTTGACCTTGTAAGTCAAAGATCCGGGGTTCGACTCCCGGTCCAGGCATTATTTTCACTTAGTCGGAAAAATAAAATTTCAATAAATATGATTTTCTTCCACAGTTGATTGTGTGATTTTAATAATAATAATAAAAAAAAATTGCATTTCTTTCTCTCATTATTTTAAGGTGTTTTCCATTTCCAGCGGCTTATTTCTGTTGAGCTATCTACATGATAGACCAGAGATGTTTCTGCCTAAATGTTGTCTGAGTGAATAACGCTGACCGGTTGTCGGCCTGGATAGCTCAATTGGTAGAGCCTTGACCTTGTAAGTCAAAGATCCGGGATTCGACTCCCGTTCCAGGCATTATTTTCACTCAGTCGAAAAAATAAAATTTCAATAAATATAATTCTTTAAAAAGCTCCTTTATGGTAGGATGTCGAAAGTGTGCTTGTGATGGTGTTGATAGTGGTAGATTTCTGCAACCAGAATTGTTTAGCGCATAGCATGCGGTTGAAAGAGAGACCCTGCTTGATAATAGACTAAACTCTGACCTGTAGGCTGGGCAAGCTGTCATATATGTTCAATCTTTTTTAACTGACACCTGCTCTGCAACTTTTTTGTATGGCTCTTGAGAGATAAATAAAAATGATTTTCTGATTTTTTTTTTTTTTTTTTTTTTTTTTTTTTTGGGGGGGGGGGGGCGGGGGGGGAGTGTCAGATGTTAGTAAAAATATTTTATACTCTATGACGAATAAGTGGTCATTGAATGAATATGCCTCATTCATGTTCAATGAAGGCGCTGCAGATTGCACCGAGCAGAAATTTTAGTTTGCTACCGTCAGAATGTTCACATGCCCGCAAACCACTGCAATTAATTGGTAAAAATATTTTACGTTCTAAGTCAATCTGGAGGTCTTGAATGAAAGTCATTTTCCTTCAAGGAAAGCGCTACAAATGCCATCGAGTGGATATTTTAATTTACTACTGTCAGAATTTTCAGGGGTCACAAACTCCTAAAGTTGGTTGGTAAAAATATTTTATGTTCTATAATGATGGAGTGTTCTTTGAACGAATGTCCGCCATTTTTCTTCATTAGAATCACTGTAGATGCCACCGGACGGAAATTGTAATTTGCTAGTGTTAGAATTTTCAGGGTGTGCGAATCATCTTAGTCCCCAAAGATGGATGATAGTTAATGAACATTTTGAAAGATGCGATTTTGACCGAATCAGCTGTCTCCCTAACAGCACACGTATCCATAGAACATCCTGAGGATGTCCCTTGGATGTACTTTTATCCATATGATATTCTGAGGTTGTCTTGTGGATGAGATGTGCTGCTAAAGCTACACTAAGGCTCCTATATGATACGAGCTGACGCAGCGTCCGCCATTTTCTAACCCATCTGGGTAAACGTTGGCGGTAGAAAAAGCTAGGTTACCTGATTAGCGTTGTTATCGCCTTTAAACTTCGACACAAATCATGTGAGCTAGAACTTCTCATCATGAAACAAACAAGTTGGCAATTTTAAGAACATCGCCAACATTCTCAAGACTGCAACCCTTCACGTTAAAAGAAATGTAATTTTAAAGTTCATTTTAAAAGAATTTAAAAACAATAACTTAAAAAAACAGTACATTCATAATAAATTTGTCAAAGAACTTTGAAAATAAAATGAAATAAGTTGAAAATAAGGGAAATCTTGCGCTACAAAGTTGTGCTCCTGATCCGGGTATTCACGAGTTATATATCTGCAATTTATAATCCACCTTTTTCTTCTTTCTGGATTAGAAGAAAATATAAACAGGCGGTGCCCTTTTCTGGAATTATTCGTGCAATTTATTGCCGAAAAATCACCAATAATGAATCGTCAGCCAGTCTTGTGGGATAGAAAATGGCGGATGCGTCAGCCTATCAATGTAGGAGATCTAGGCTACACGTACCTCATTTGAAAATTCCTGCACGAGGACTTGTGGCTGAGGAACGATGCTTTTGTCAGCAGAAACAGACATCTGAATGGTTCCAGCGTAGGATATGATAGAGAACACAACAGGTATCTCTGGCCTCGGAGACATCCAAAAAGTGATTTTCTTCAGCGGCTTCGATCCCAACATTAACATTTCCTCAGGACCTGGGACGTTCGCTAATACAACGCTAGCCTGAAACGAGTTAAGAAATCAAAAATAATATTACGGAAATCTGAAATTGTGAAGTTTCTATTATTTTTTTTTTCCTTCATTCACATGTTTAGATAACATAAATAAAAAAATAAAATGTTATACAATAAACATTTTAGGAAAATAAAATCAATAGAACAAATAAACCAGGTTCATCAACTGAAAGTACAATTTAAGAGGCAATATTTTGCGTTTATAAATATAAATGTCTATCATAAATAAATTAGATATAAATTAACGACTTTTTAGACTCGGCTTAGTGTTAAATTTTTTCTCACAAATAAATGTATGAAATAAGTAGAGCCTCAATTTTACTAAATAATTAAATATAAAATTGTAATTAAAGTAGTAATAATAATACAATACAAGTATTTAAAAGAATACTTATACTTTCATCGATATACTCTTTATGTACTAACGAATACTTATACTTCCATCTTCGTACATCATCCACTGTATATATCCATTGATAAATGACGTAATTTGAACTATGCGCGCTAAATTTGATATTCTAGTACAATATCGTAATGCTTAAAATGCGTTCGCGAAAAAATGTTTTTATCCTAACTGTAAAAATAAAATATGAAGCTATTACTAGTTATAAATAATAAAATTAAATATATATATACAATCGGTAACAAAAATCTCCGAACACTTGCAAAAATTCCTATGTGAAAAAAGTACACTTAATACAGTTTTGTTAAATAAATCCTTGTCGAATCCTGTTCTTAACCAGTCTAAGAACAGGACTCGACAAGGATTTATTAAACAAAACTGTATTAAGTGTACTTTTTTCACATAGGAATTTTTGCTAGTGTTCGGACACTTTTGTTACCGACTGTATATATATATATAAATGTTGTATATTTTGAATTACAGTCGATTATACACTA
Organism: Salticus scenicus; assembly: GCA_963930645.1. NCBI lineage: Eukaryota > Metazoa > Arthropoda > Arachnida > Araneae > Salticidae > Salticus > Salticus scenicus. The sequence continues at coordinate 5,835,967 of OZ005649.1, read as the reverse complement.
ATCCCAACTTATCATCTATGTTGTTAACTGGGTAAAAGCACTAACTTTAATAACAATCAAGGAAAGTTCGTTTAATTTTTTCTCTTATTCATATACAGAAAACATAAATGTTGTTTGTTTTGAAAGTATTGTTTGTTGTTGAAGAGAACGTGTTATTGTTTTGCAGTTAAATTTTCGGAACTAACAAGGAAACATTCAAAAGGTCGTCATCGGAAAATGTTGAAAAAAAAAAAAAAAAAAAAAAAAAAAAAAAAAATATATATATATATATATATATATATATATATATATATATATATATATATATATGATTCTACTCTTCATAAAACACCAGAAAGTGGAAAAATTCTGCGCCCGTGTTCCATCCCTGCTGTATGTATGTCTGTCTGTTCTTCTATACCTTCATCCTCTACTGAACGTAGAAGTACAAAAATTGGCAAACGGATGCACAGGAGTCTTCCCGAGGGGCTCCTGAAAACAAAATTGAGAAAATTTTAATTAGTTGCGGAGATATTTATTAAAATGTCAACCATTAATTAGCCATTTAAATATTGGTTTTAAATTTAATTGTTGCCAAAAAAGTTTTCCCAGTTCATTTTATTTATTTTTATTATTTATTTATTTTATTATTTTTATTTATTTATTTAGACATTATTTTCAAGTGATTAATAAAAAAATATAAAAAAATTAGATTTGCTTATGCACATGAAAAAATGATGTTATTATGACGTTAAAATTTAAATAATAATAATTAATATACTTTTAGACTAGCAAACACAAGCGACATTTTTCAGTTTCTTTCTTTCTTTCTTTTTTTTACCTTTAAAATTTTAAACTTGTCTTATAGCAATTTCACCATCCAATTAAAATTTTAATTCACCAGAGCCAAATTATTATTAGTTTTTATGGGATGAAATGCTAATGATACTTAAACTAAATCATTCGAAGAAAAGTTTCAAATAAAATTCATGTTTGACGACTTAGTTTTTATATTTTCCCTGGCAAGACAGTTTAAAAGGACTCCAATGGCGACTTTTAAATTTTTGCTGCCGTGTTGGCGAGGTCAATTTTTTTTTTTTTTTAAATTAAAAAGTCGACAAGGGAAGCTGTAATAAAGGTACCATGATTTCGTTTTCAGACTTATTATTATATTTATGTAAACAAACCGCTATTAACTAACCATAAAGTTCTAAAACCATAAAGTTCTAAAGTTCTTCTGACTTTGCTAAAGTCAGAATTTTCAAAGATCATAACACAGTGAGTGAACAGGCTGTTTCAGATCTGAAACAGCAAGAGGGCGCCGCAGGCGCTATCAAGCGGGAATTTACCATGGTTAAATTAATTTTTCAATAAAAATATTTGCACTATATGTCAATAAGCTGTTGTAGGACCTGAAACGGGAAAAGTCGCCGCAGACGCCACCGAGCGGGAGTTAAGTAAAGTCGGTTTTTCAAGGATCGCGAACCAGCTGGTCGCTGATGGTGGCTAGTAATAAATAAATCAATGTCAATGTGATTCGCAACGTAATAAAAATCTTCAAACTAATCATGTTTTATTCTATATTTAAAAGTCAATGTTATTTTTCGGGTAAATACTGATTTATGTGTAGTAAGAACGGGTTCTAACTGAAAATTTCAGTAAATATCCCAAATAAAATTTTATTTCGTGTTTTTCCTAACCTCAGTAGTCTGGGGGTCACCGAAGCGGGAGAGCCATCCCTTCTGTGGAGGATCAAAATTGAGATGGCATGTGTCCGGACCACCTCTAGGGGTGTGTCCCAGACCGTCGCCAATTGCCCATCTGCGCAGCACTAGTGCGACGTAAAAAAAAAAAAAAAAAAAAAACCGTAACCTCAGTAGTAAGAACGCGTTCTTACTAGCAAGAACGCGAAATTACTAACGCTTGTAGACACTTTGCGTTCTTACTAGTAACTACGCGTACTAACGGATTTCGGCCATTTACTGTAACATATATACAATCACATATATCACATATATTCTTTTCAATATTTTTTTTTTAAGACGACGCCTTTTGAGACTTTTCTATAATAGGTCCTTTAAATTTGAAAATCAGGTTTTTAACGGTTGATCTAAATATCTGGATATGTGTAAGTATCTGTGTGTTTATTCGTGTCTATCTGTGTGTTTATTCGTATCTATCTGTGTGCGATTCCGATATCAGCATTACTCAAAAACAAATACCAGCAGGAAGTCATAAATCACTACTCTAAATATGAGATATTCACTATTCAGTGTGTCTTCAATGAGAACAAGAGGTGATCGAGACGTTAATTCCGGTAACAAAAGTGTCCGAACACTAGGAAAAATTCCTATGTAAAAAATGTACACTTCATGCGGTTTTGTTAAATAAATCCTTATCGAATCATGTTCTTACACTGACTAAAAACAGAATTCGACAAGGCTTTATTAACAAAACCGTATGAAGTGTACATTTTTTACAAAGGAATTTTTGCTAGTGTTCGGACACTTTTGTTACTGACTGTATATCCATTGGAACCACATATTATCAATCCAGGTAATGAAACAGTATGCGACGACCAAGATTTTGGCTACTCTATAAATTACATCGCAGACAGAAGCACCTTCAATGTGTGATCAAAGACGAACCTGTTGGCAAGAATGGTATATGACATGGCCTTTTCAGACGAATCACATTTCGCAGCATTAAGATAAGCACATCGCATTTGGCGTCATCGTGGAGAATGCACATTGCAACTGGCTTTCGACAGCGCCATACTGGCTCATCACCTGGAATAATGGCTTGGGATGACATTGGATACACATCTCCTGTTTGCATTTCCGGCACTTTGAATAGCGACCATTACATTTCTATAGGTTAAAGCCCGTAGCTCTGGTCTGTATTCGAAGCTTCCGTAACGCAACATTTCAGCATAATGATGCACGACTGCATATTGTCTGTGCTGTCTGAACCTCCCATGATACAGAATGTGTTCGACTGTTGCTGTGACCAGCGCGTTTTACTGATTTCGCATCAACTGAAAAAAGGTTAGTTGTTACCAAGTGAGTGGTACGCCACCATTATCCAGTAACTAGGGTCGAGAAATTGTGACATCGAGTCGAAACTGCATAGAGTGCTATACCCGTACATATTACCCAATTGCTGTTCGGTTAAATGTTTTAAGCGGATAAGTGCTATTATTGCTGCCAAAAGTCGCTACCTTATGTACTGAGTTTTTAGGATATATACGTATAAATTTCCTGAAAATTTAATCAATTGTTCTTCCTAATGTATTGTATGTGTCCGATGAATATCATTTCGTTATTTGCATTTCATCCACGTGTAAAAATTTTAATGGCCAGTAGTGCAGCTCAAAGAATATGTTTAGTAGCCTTGTTAGTTTTTTAACATTATTAAAAAAAAAAGTTTATGATTTCAGATAGTCTATAGGTCTATCTGCCTCTATGTCTGTCCGTCTGGTTAGTCGCCTGTCTGATGACGATTTAATTGCTACAAATATTCTTAAAATATTTTGAAATTGATATGTGTTAATCAAGTTGATTACGGCATGTTTCCTATTGAAAATTTTATAAATATCACGACTTGTTTGTGTATAGGGATTTAAATGCGTCGTGTTCTGTGAGAAGTATTTCTATAAAGCATATTTTAATACGTCTGTATTACAGGGGAAAAAAATAGCAGTAATTAAACACTAATAAAATTACGCAGAAAATTCACTGCAAAATATTTTGTAATCACATGAAAAACATTTAATTACTTTGATATAATTACTGAATAAAATACAGTTTATTTAGCATCAGTACCTTTCTCTTATACCATCGAAAAAAAAAAAAAAAAAAAAAACTATAGAATTTGGGATTAAAGTAAAAAACTGTTTATCATTGCTTTTAATAAAATCTTTATTTCAAATATCTAAACTTGTTTTTACATTTTATATTTCATTGTTCTTGCTTTTAGATAAATTACTACTGCACTTGCTTCGATATATGTACAGGGTGTTTCAAAACTCATGGGCAAAAATTTAAGGGGTGGTAGAAAACATCTAAACAAGCCATTTTCACCATGCAATGAATGGGCGGAGAACAAGCGGTGACCGCTAGAGGGCGCTGTAATGGAAAGTATAAATCGCGCGTTTTCTTACACATCGTCATTTCTACCGTGGATTTCAGGAGACATGACGACATACAGTAATCAGGAAAAGGCGGACATGCATTTTATGTATGGTCTGGCGAATGGGAATGCTCTGGAAGCCGCAAGACTGTACTGGCAGCATTTCCCGAGAAGACACGTGCCACACCGAAAAATAACACAACAGTCTTGCGGCTTCCAGAGCATTCCCATTCGCCAGACCATACATAAAATGCATGTCCGCCTTTTCCTGATTACTGTATGTCGCCATGCCTGCTGAAATCCACGGTAAAAATGGCGATGTGTAAGAAAACGCCCGCTCTATACTTTTGTAGTAGCGTAGCAAGAAAAACAGCTAAGAACCATTAAATAATTCAAGATTGGGCAGGAATGAAAAGCCATTTGGACAATTGATCTAGTTTAATGTAGAAATATTTACAAAAATTTACAATTAAAGAAAAAACTAGCAGTTATAGGCCTCATGCCTAATGAAAATATTAGTCCATATCAGGCTCCTGCCTCCTTCGAGATCTCCAAGATCAATCTAAATCTGTTAATTTTCGAGGTCCTCTCTATCTCTTCCTCGTCTCCTGGGTTTGAGAGAGGGGGGGTCAGCCCCCTGATGCAATCAGGCTCCTCATAGGTGGTTCGAGATCCAAACCACACCTAGGAACATTCGCCGGCCAGTCGCTTGTCCGTAAGATGGGCGCCGCTCTGTCGCCTACTCCCATGGGATGTGCTAGAGTCGACGGAAAAATCAAAGGGAAGCGTGAAATCAGGATGAATGGTGTCGGAAGAATTCAAAAAGCCACGCTAGCCCCCACTCTTTTCAAAAGTCCAGACTTCCTGGCGCTGCCGACAATCCAGTCCATGGGAACTCCCGCAAGACTCGGTGAAGGAAGAGGGGGGGGGTCATCACAGCCCTTCCCCCCCTAAAAGAATTTCCTTAAAATGAAGGAAATTTCATCCTGGAAACAGGGCCCCAATTACACTCACCATAGAGAGGTCATGTAGCCCCAAAATTTATATCATAACCTTAAAAATTTATCATTTAAGAGAAAAATAAAACAAAAATTTGACCCATACACTCAGTTTTAAGTGAAAAATTACACTCTATGAGACATACCTAAAATACACTATTAAAATTCCCATGAGATTCAAATTAACATTACATTCACTTAAAATAAAAAAAATAAAATAAAAATATGTAAAATAAGAAGAAATAATTTATTTTTCTCTAAACCCTATTCAATGAATCCATTTATAAATATTAGGTACATTTATTCCAATTAAAAATTATAAAAATATTAAAGAGAAAAGGAAGAGAAAAAAAAATATTATTTATCCTTAAATTTATTTACAAAGGATTTCTCTTTATTGATTTGCATTTTCAAACAGTATAATTCAGTCTGCTCAACCCTTGCATTAGAATGTTTTTTTTTTTTTCCCAGGCTTATGTTCTGTCGAAATGTAATATTTTTGTAAACACAAAGCCCATTGAATAAGACATGAATTAATTACCATCATTCTTTCTATAAAAGTGAGTGGATTACTATCCCTCTAACCGAATGATATTTTTAACAGAACATAACAGTCTTAAATTTAAAAGTCTCTACAACATTCTTATCATGCAATCAAAACAAACACACAAATAGAGACAATAACAATAATAATATTAAGAAGGATGCTTTTTCAATGATCAACTATGTACACACTTTGCCTCGTTAGGACATTAAATTTAATAACTTGTTGCATTAAACTTCAAATTAAATATTCAGATTATGAAGTAAACTTAAATTCAACATATCGCAACAATTGACCGATTAAATTTTAAAATCTTCATGATGTCATTTTCATAAACAAACCCAATGCCAGAATTAATATTTCACAGGCATACGCCGAATTATATACATAGATTTTAATTATTTTTATTATTATTGTCGTCCTTACGATCATAACATCAACCTAATTCAATCAATTTTTAAACATACATTAAGAAAGAAAAATAAAATAAAATAAATAAATAAAATAACCAAACTAATATAAAATAACTGAATAAAGGTAAAAGTTTCTATGAAATTAAACTTATGTACATGCAACTTATGAATAGAATTATGACATTTCGTAGTCCTCAAAACTTTGTAAATCCCATTCCGAGGTTTTTTCGATTCTCGTATTTCGAACAAAGAGCTCTATCTGCTATTTTCTTTTTCTTAGAGTCGAAGAAAATGGGGGAGCGCCGATTCTTTGTTCGCTCGTCAAACTTAGGATTAGCCTTCCTACACTCAAATTTAGAACAGATATTTTCATCTTTTACATTTCCCCCGTTCCTTTTAATATTTTCGGATAACGGTCTGTAACCTTCGCCTTTATGATTACGGTAGCTAAATCTATCGGATTTACATGTTGGATCTTTGCGCCTTTTAAAGCCTGAATTAAAAGGTTTAGGATTTTTTCTGAGTTTTTCAATAAGCTCTGCTGTTTTATTGCCTAAAACATAATAATTTTCTTCTATGTCATCAGGTCTGAGAGCTGCTATAGTTACAATTTTTCCGAAACCTCCTTTTATAGTTACGCGAGCTAATGGGAAGCTTTTGCTTTCTTCATCAATGGGAGAGCGCATTAAGACATTTTTTCCGATAAAATAGCCTTTTTTAATCCAACTACGGTTGCATAAATCCCATTTTGACCCTGTATCTCTAAGATATTCTCTTTCACCCCATTAATCACCGCCTTATCTACGTAAGGTTTGAAACAATGACTTAAACCTGAGTTTGCTCCAATATGATGAATAATATCGCTAACTTCATTCTTTTTTAGCTCAGGGCAATTTGGACGAATATGACCGCGTTTATTGCAGTAAAAACACGTTACCTCCCGTCTTTTGTCAAAATTTTCTTCGAATTTTTTCTCCCGACTGCTTTCTTTTTTTTCTTAATTTTTAGATAGGTTCTCTCTTTTTAATTTCGCTTCCGAAGATTTTTTATCCTTGTACGATTTATTCTCAACGAATTTATTATTTCCGGATTGATGTCCCTCGTAATATATAAATGCATTATCGCCATGATCCGAACGTATACTTTCGTACATATCACATTTGTCGGCTAGTTCACTCGCTGATTTAAAATTATCCCATTCATCTAGGTATTTATCGCGGATTTCTAGGGGAACCCTTTTTTTCAACTGTTCTGTAAGAATAAGTTCTTTAAGCGAATCGTAGTCTTTTACGCCTACGGTCTCTAACCAATTTTCCATATAACCCCTTAATTCATAAACAAGGTCCGACCACAAAGCTAAGGGCTTACGGGTATGTTCTTCGAATTTTTTCTTCAATGCATTTGCACCTAGCCTATATCTTTTTAACAATAATTTTTTTATATGTTGAAAATCATCGGCTTTTTCAACTGGTTCCTTTATTATTAACTCTGCGATTTCAGTTGGAACCAAAGTGAACAACTGAGAAACCCATTTGCTTTCATCTAAATTTTCTCTCTGAGCCTGACGCTCTAAAATCATTAGGAAAAGAGTTATATCCATAACTTTTGGATCAAATTTAGGCACTACATGTTTTAGATTAACTTTATTTACAGGCGCGCAATCTAACCCGGAGCTTCTCGAATTTAGACTAACATTTTCTACAGCACCCTGTAATCGTAATTTTTCTAGCTCAAATTCCCGGTTTTCCCGTTCTTTCCGGTCTAATCGCTCTTGTTTCTCTCGTTCTACGCGTTCTTCTTCCTGTTGAAGAATATGTTCTAAGAAGATTTTAGCTTCTTTCTCGGTGTAATCCGGCGCTTTTAATATAGCTTGTCTTATCACCTTGATACGATCTTTTTCTGACACATCTGTGTCAAGTTCCTTAGCTAACGCTAGTAAAACATTGCGGTTTTGACCGCAAAGAACATCTTCAAAATTAGCCATTTTGCCCGAAATAATAAAATTAAACTAACTCCTAAATTTTAAAAATTTCCTAATTCTATACTTGAATTTAAAATTCTACACAAAATATCATGCAATACAATAAACACAAAAAGTACATTAAATAAATAGAAAAGAATCTTTCACACAATTTCTTAAATTATCACCCGATATAATAAAAACCCACTCACTTTAATAGTAAGAAAAATAAATGACTGATTTCCCAATTAACAATTCCCGTTAATTTCAGTGCTAATTTTATTTATTTGTATATCAGATAATTTTAAAAGTGCAAATATTTTCTAACTTTTAGCAATTTCCGCTAAAGTTAAATAAAATTCTCAAAGAATTTTCCTCGATATCAATTTACCTAGTTTCCTTTTGACACATAAGTTCAAAATTCAGAAATTATTAAAAAATTTCTATAGCATTAAACTCGATTTTCAAGTCAATTTTAAAAACAAAATAACAAATAATATTGTCTCTAAAATCAGAATATAATTTTTCTGTTTAAAACTGAGTTTATCGCGATTAATTCTCATACATCAACCTAATAAGTTGATTTCAAAATATATTTTAAAACAATTTAAACATAATTAAAAATATAAAAAATCAATGCAATTTAAATAAATATTACCCTACTCTACAACATTGACGTAACTAAATACTTCATAAAATTTGACATGGATAAAAACTTCCCAATTTTTAAAACCTACGACAATTTTAAATTAAAATTAAAAAATCATAATGACCTCTCCGTAGGAAAGAGAATGGGACTCACCTGTTTTTGTTGACATCTCGGACCACTGGAACAATGAGTCGTCACTTGTCCTTCTCGGCTGTATGGCATCAACAGGAGCGATGTGTCATCAAAACTGCACACACGTATAAAAAACCAAATATTTTACTGTCAATGTTGAAGAGTGGCATTGGATCATGAACTTTAACAGTAGTTCAAATGTATCCCAAGTAGCTGCCACCATTTATCTTAGCTGTAGTAGCGTAGCAAGAAAAACAGCTAAGAACCATTAAATAATTCAAGATTGGGCAGGAATGAAAAGCCATTTGGACAATTGATCTAGTTTAATGTAGAAATATTTACAAAAATTTACAATTAAAGAAAAAACTAGCATTTATAGGCCTCATGCCTAATGAAAATATTAGTAGTCCACATCAGGCTCCTGCCTCCTTCGAGATCTCCAAGATCAATCTAAATCTGTTAATTTTCGAGGTCCTCTCTATCTCTTCCTCGTCTCCTGGGTTTGAGAGAGGGGGGGGGGGGGTCAGCCCCCTGATGCAATCAGGCTCCTCATAGGTGCTTCGAGATCCAAACCACACCTAGGAACATTCGCCGGCCAGTCGCTTGTCCGTAAGATGGGCGCCGCTCTGTCGCCTACTCCCATGGGATGTGCTAGAGTCGACGGAAAAATCAAAGGGAAGCGTGAAATCAGGATGAATGGTGTCGGAATAATTTAAAAAGCCACGCTAGCCCCCACTCTTTTCAAAAGTCCAGACTTCCTGGCGCTGCCGACAATCCAGTCCATGGGAACTCCCGCAATTATTACTTTCCATTACGGCGTCCTCTAGCGGTCACCGCTTGCTCTCCGCCCATGCATTGCATAGGGAAAATGGTTTGTTTAGATGTTTTCTACCACCCCTTAAATTTTTGCCCATGAGTTTTGAAACACTCTGTATTTTTCCCACCGCATAAAAATATAATACACTAGGTTATTTTATAGTATTTATACACTTTTTTTTTTTTTTAAATATATTTAAAACGGCAAACATTTAATATTTCGGTTTTATCCATTAACACTGGTGTTCAATTAATTTAGAAATAATAATTTATGACAGTTACTTTAATTTATATCTCAAAGTTAGATACAAATTATATAAGCTCTGAATATTTTAGCTTAAATAACGTTAGTCGAACATTTGCATATGATTAACTTAGTTCCGTGATTATAATATTTAAGTGATTATAAGTGCATTAGTCAAATTCGGAATATAAAGCCTATAAGCAGTATTACAAATCACAATCTCAAACAAGCAGATTCATTGTGTAGAAACTAACAGTTAATGCAATTTATAGAAAGCATATTTGAATTCTTTATTTTGCCAGCCTACTTGAAACTAAATAAAAATTAACTATGTTAGAAAAAGTGATATACGGCGTATATCGAAAGAATTCAGTCTAAAAGAGCATTTAAGTAAAATTTCTAAGTTATGCACAGAGTGCTCAAAAAGTGAAATTTAGAAAATTTTATACTCTAATTTTTATATAATAATAGTTTTAATAAATAAATATCATCGATATCTAAAATCTAAAATTACTGTATAAAAATAGTGGTATTTCAATTTCTTTTGTGAGAACCCTAGTCATGCAATAAATTTCAAGCTTTAATGCAAGAGAAAAAATAATGTAAAAATAAAAGAAAACTATTAAATATTTTGATATTTCAAAACTATGATCTCTCCCTATCCTGCCAACTTTACCAATGTAGTCATAATTTATACTTTAAAATGTAATTTTAGGTATGCATCGCGATTGTAATTAAACTTTCGCTTTAAACGGAATCTTTCAACTAAAACAGGTGATCATCAAATTTGGCTTGTGAATGATTCGTGAGATATCTTATTGCATATATACTTGTTCATTTCCTTCTTGTTAAATGGAGCGTGGTAGACCAGTCGGTAGAGCACCGGGCTCGTAACTGAAAGATTGCGGGTTCGGTACTCGAGTCAGCCAAAGACCGGCGTGTACACTAAAGGGGGCTGGTGCACGTAAAATCTGTCGTGGTCGCAATGCCTTCCACGTTCCCATCAAAAATTATACCTCTGGGGGTCACCGAAGCGGGAGAGTCATCCCTTCTGTGGAGGATCTAAACTGTGATGGCATGTCTCCGGACCACTCCGGCATGTCTCCGGACTCTACGGGTGAGTCTCAGACCGTCGCTAATTGCCCATTGAGCAGCACTAGTGCGCCGTAAAACCCATCCAACCAACCAACCTTCTTGTTAAATGTGTTTAGTCTTTTCTGTGAGTGCGCAATACAATTCTTGCTCTTTTTAAAGCACACACATTTATGCACTCTTAGAAATTTTATCGCTAAATTAAAATCAGTGGTTTGCAAAAAGTGTTCCAGTTACTGATCGTAAAAATGAAGTTAAGCCTGTAAACAAGTCTTTTTTTTTTTTTTTTTTTTTTTTTTTTATCGAAGAAACGTTCGTTAGTTGGATTTTAACGTTGCACTAGAACTGCGCAATGGGTAATTGGCAACTGTCTGGGACGCACCGAGGATGGTCCGGAGATATGCCATCACAATTTTGATTCTCCACGGACGTGATGGCGTCTTCGCTTCGGTGAACCGCAGAGGTATAACTTGGATGGGAACATGGAAGACATTGCGGCCACGACGGATTTTACGTGCACCAACCACCGTTAGCATACATGACGGTCTACGTCCGGCTCGAGTATCGGACCTGCAACCTTCCAATTACGACCTCGATGCTCTCGAAGAAAGGAAGTGAATATTTAAATAAACGGTCATCACTCTGATAGGATTTTACAGCAATTCGCAACTAATACGGGTACTGGACTTTTTTCTCGAAGAAGGATTCTGTTTGTATAATTTAACGCTGAACTTTCCGAAATTTGCAGACTTTTCTTATGGTGTGCATAAGTACACATTTGTACTTGCCAACCTTTACGTTTTTCGATTACACTGCCATAGCTGCCAACATTGCTAATTTTTAAATCAGATTTATACACCAGTATTTTTAAAAAGAATTCTGTCGCAGATATTTTTGACGGATAAACAAAATTATATAAACTGAAAACATTTCTAGAATCTTTCCGGTAAAAAGAACGGAGACTTGGCACCTGTATACTGCTCTGCATGAAAATTACCCCCAACACCACTTTTGCAAATTCTTATGTAAAATGACTTCCTGAATCCGAATAGGACGCTAATTTTACCCTATCACCAACCGTTTTTCAGGGATGGCCCCCTGTTTTTATCACTTTTAGGTAATTTTATGGCTGTAAATTTGGTTTTTAGGCGGGGGGAGGGGAGAATATTTTAACAGCTAAATATCTTCGGAGGGGCTACAGAATTGAAAAATGCTAAAACATGAACATTTGCGGCAAGGGGAAAATTTAGGGGGGGGATTTGCCGCTGAAATTATGTATTACATTTCTTATATATTTTTTAAATCTATTATTAATGTTATTTATTATATATATATATATATATATATATATATATATATATATATGTACACAGTCGGTAACAAAAGTGTCCGAACACTAGCAAAAATCCCTATGTAAAAAAAGTACACTTCATACGGTTTTGTTAAATAAATCCTTGTCGAATTCTGTTCTTAGTCAGTGTAAGAACATGATTCGATAAGGATTTATTTAACAAAACCGAATGAAGTGTACTTTTTTTACATAGGAATTTTTGCTAGTGTCCGGACACTTTTGTTACCGACTGTATATATACATATATTTAAGTGTTAAATTTTTTTTTTTTCATTCTCCAAATCAAATTCATGGCCATAAAAATACCAGATAGTGATAAAAATTGGGGGAGGGGCTGACGTCCCGAAAAAACAGTGGGTAATTGGGCAAAATGGGAGTCATAATCGGATTCAGGAGGTCATTTTACATAAAAATCAGCAAGAATAGTATCAGGGGTCGAGAACTTTTTTTTTTTTTTTTTTCAGCGCAGTGTTACCGGAAAATTTTTGTAGAAATTTTTATTTCATTAAATCAGTGAAAATTAATAGAGAAATACATAACTGTTATAAAATTCTATAAATACTTCCCATTAGCCAAAAAGCGTAAAAGTAGGTCATTATGCAAATCTACTTCGAAATATAATTTTTCAAACCTTTCTTAGGACAGTGTTAAGGATCCATTGAGCTACCACTTCAGGCAGTATTGGCAAAAGGCAGTAGATAGCTCCATACATGACGACGGTGTCGGGAGAAGTCTTGAGCTCCTCCATGCGTCTCCTCACGTCCCACAGGCGAGGTATTGCGCCTTCAGTGTTGGAAGGCAGCCTAACATGCACTTGGGAGAATTTGCATCCCATATCGGGAATGGAAGATGAGTTAGAAGTCTCGTGACGGAGATCCACTGGAATGGTCAGCTGAAAAACAAAAATGTTTCAGACATTAATAAAAATAGTGTCGTATTCAAGTAATGCATGTATGACCCTGTTGTTAATGAGGGGGGGGGGGGGAGAAGTCATAATAGCTATAAATATTAATAATCTGAATTTTCTCTTCAGATTGACGAGTCAATAAATTTCAAGTTGAAAACTATAATTTTATTTGGAGCGAAAAATGTGCCTCTGCTTTTAAGCGAATTTGGGATTACGGCTCTAACTTTACGCTATGTCGGAAAAATACTGCCCGACATATTGAGCGAAAATATGTCGTCCAGAAACTGTCCGGGAATTATTTCGAAAAATAAGTTTTTGGCACTTATTTAACACTTTCCAACATAATTAAAAAGTGTTAGAACTTCGGTACGTTTGACAGTCTGTAGGCGCTTCAAAGTCCATAAATATAATCAGAATTTCTTCAAAGTCATACATGTTATTCAAATTAATTATGGTATCCCTAACAGCACACTTATCCATAGTACATCCTGAGGGTGTCCCTTAGACGCACTTTCATCCCTAGGATATCCTGAGGATGTCTTGTGGATGAGATGTGCTGTTAGGGATGTTCCTCATTGAAAATTTTATCCATATCATCACTGGTTTGTGCACAGGGTCACCTAAAAAGAGTTTATTATTATTATTATTATTATTATTTTATCGTCTGGAAATTCTTTAAATGCTACCCTGCATGAACTTTGGTCGAAACGAAGAAAGTAAAAATGGCATTAGTGGGGTATTCAATGCAGATTTTAATTCAGAAAACGTGTAAGACTTTATAGAAGTTTTATCAATCATGGACATAAATAATACAAAACACTATAGAATGGGAGACTATACAAAAATAGAGGAAATATTTTCTAATAAGAGATGCAAATATTAGTTTATTATACGATTGTGTACAGCTACTATATACTTTTATATGGAAAACTTGACTAAAAAAATTGGTCTATTGTCCAAAATTAAATTCAGTTTAGAATTTTAATTTATCTTTTTTTAGAATTTTTAAAAATTTTATTTTAATGTTATTCTATTTCAATTTATTTCAATTTTTATTTATTTTATTTTATTATTTATTTATTTTTTGTAAGAGGGTTTTTTAAAAAAATTTGAGAAAAAAGAAATTATTTAAAAATTAATAGCAAAAATTGTGACGCAAATTTGAATTAATTAATTAATTTACTTATTTTAATAAACTTCTTAGGGTTATAAGCTTCGCATGTGAAATTTCAGGGCATAAATCTACGGAAAATGAGTCCTCTGTGAGTGATACAACCGAAAGAAGAAGCAATGGATTAACTTTTCGAGGAGTAAACAAATTTTGCCATTTAAAATCAATAGCCACCAGAATTCAAAAACAATATTAAAAGAGAAGATGTAAATGAAGCTATTCCAGTAGCCAGGAAACCGTCCCTTTTCGGAAAATCGAGTGGAGTCATTTCAGATTTTTTAGTTTTGTTTTTAAACGCAAACATTTTTACTTTCTGAACATACACATGTAAGGAAAGTATTGTAATCATGACAAAAATCCGCCTTTAAGATTTTGGTGTTTTGAGTTCAAATGAATTCATTTTGGCTTATTTTACGGTTATGTATGTGTGTGTATATGTGAATATGTATAATGTGCGTATATATGTGAGGGAACACGATAGCATCTAAACGCTTTTATAGATTTTGCTGAAAGTTGATCCGAATGTTATAGGTCACTGTACCACAAACCCTATTGATTTTGGTGACTCTAGCACTTATATATATATATATATTTTTTACAGAGACGCAAAGAAAAATTCTTTATCATTATGGCCTATACGCCCAAATTATTTAAAGTGCGATACCGTCTAAATGCCTTATTCGATTGAGCTAAAAATTTATGCACATGTTTTAGATCACCGTCACACAAACTGAATAGATTTTGGTAGCGCTTATATTACAACCGTAAATTGCTCAATGTTCAGAAAGTCGAGTGGTGTCACTCCAGATTTTTCTATATCTACAAAATACGGTTTGTAATAAAAAATAAGAAAAAAAGCTAATATTAATTTATAAATTTTACCAGATGCCAAAGTTTAGGTAATTCGATTAACCTTCCGAGGGGCTTAAACGTATTTTTCCGTTCACTGAGTAGTTTTTTCTTCACAATACACTTAAAATTAATAAGTGCATAATTATAGATTCTTATCTTACTTTTAGTTCCCCATCATACTATAGGTATGGGGAACTTAGGTAATCGTGAAAATTTTCGACCTCGGTTTTTTGACTTTTCTACACGTTTTCAGGTGTGAGGAATACGAAAATGACAAAATTTCTATGGTGTCTGTCTGTAGGGTGTCTGTTAGTGTGTCAGTGTGTCAGTGTGTCAGTCCGTTAGTGTGTTAGTCCGTTAGTTTGTTAGTCTGTTAACACGATATCTCACGAACAAATGATCGCAGGGAGGTCAGATCAGTTTTAAAATATTACTTTCGACACTGGCAAGAACCCTATTCATTTGCAACATTCGAATTTAAAAACTTCGTAAGTTATTAGAAATTTACGATTTTCTTAACATGGGAGAATAGGACAAAAATTCACTTAAACGTGCATTTAATGGAAACTTTTTACTGTAAAAATGTCAGACCAGTTTTAAAATATCAGTTTTAATACCGGAATGAACATCAGTAACTATAAATATGCTACTTTGGAAATTTCGCAAGTTATTGGAAATTTACGAATTTTTTAACATGGCAGTATAGAGCAAAATTTCACATAAACGTCAATTTTGAGAGATATTTTCATCGTAAAGATGTCAGACTACTTTTGAAATATTATTTAGGACACTGGCATGATTGTTAATGACTATGAATTTTCCAATATAAAGATTTCGTAAGTTATTGGAAATTTACGAATTTCTTAACATGGCTGAATAGAGCAAAATTTCACATAAACGTCAATCTTGAGGGATATTTTCATCGTAAAGATGTCAAACCACTTTCGAAATATTATTTAGGATACTGGCATGAATATCATAGACTACGATTTTTCCAATTTAAAAATTTGGTAAGTTATTTGGAATTTACGATTTACTTAATATGTCAGAATAAGGCAAAATTGAGCATAAATTTCCATTTTGAGGATCGTAAATACATTAGACAACTTCAAAATTACATTTATGATATTTGTTTGAACACGATTGAATACAAATATTCTAATAGGAAAATTTCGTAAATCATTCGTAATTTACGATTTTATCAACATAGCGAAATTGTAAATTTTTCATACAAATATGAATTTTGAGGATTATTGCATTGTAAATAGTAGGATGAAAACTAAACAACGGAATTGACCCTGATAAAATAAATTAATAGATTAGAATAAGATATATATATCGAAGTGAACGGTGGATAGCCTATTAGGCGGGGATTTCATTCTGTCATAATATCAAGCTTTGGTCAAATTCATTTCTTTTAACATGATTATAATATGTCTCGCACTAGAAATTTATGAAAACATAAATATGATGGGGAACTGAGCAGAGTCCACCTATGCCAACTAGTTTACGTATGAATTTCACATATAATAGTCATAAAGGTTTATCTTTAAAATGCATAATCATATTTTTAAGTTCAAGCTTAAATAACTGTTTAGTATATATTTTAACGAACATGTAGTGTAATCAACATTATAATTTTGATCGTTTTTAAGATGTTTGTTGATGATTTAATAAAGACCACGACAAAGAAATTTCATATTCGTTTGTTTATTTATTTAAGAGTTATGTGAAAAAAAAAAAAAAAAAAAAAAAAGATAAAACAGATTGTTGCTTAACTTTAAAAAACTAGTGTGATTCATTTATGTCGCGTTAAGAGAAAATTTCCAGTTTCAACTGTATATTGCAGATGTGATTATTTACTTGAAATTAATAGTGATTTGATATTAATGTCAGATATTCACTTTTAATTTCAAGTAAATAATCGCATCTACTTTGAATTATTTAGTTAGCGCCAGAATTAACGAAAAAAATATATGTATGTGACGTATTAATTACTTGATGAAAGAGAGATGACAGACGGAGCAAACAATGACGACTAGGCATTCTTTCAGAGAACATCTTTATTGCTTCATCATTTCAGAGTCGGGACAGGGCAAGGCGAATGGAGTCTAGTCCGACACTCTGCCGAACCACGGGCGGCGGTTCAAGCGGCGCCCGGGCCGCGGAATCTGTTTGGGAGACCTGTAGGACTTACGTAATTTCAGAGGAAGGTTGCAGCGTGGAGTTATTTAACAAGTCAAATTCGTGGCAAGAAGTGTCCCTTTGTTTAATGTTTTGGCTTTTATACCTAATTTATACCTAATTATACCTGCAGCTCAAAGCCGCAACACTTGCAAATTTCCCTATCGTCAGCGAATTTTGACTTATAATTTCGTTCCTTTTCTGATTTCTGAGTTATAAAGTCTTCTGCTAGGAAACAATATTTAAAGGGGCAATTACGAATTATTTGCGATTATAATTTCGATGAGCGATTTTCACACTTTTAAATTGATTTTAAAGTATTAAAAAACCCATTTATTTTTATCCCTTTCATGTATATATAATTTTTTTTAAATCATTGTTTTAATGTTGTAAGTTGTATTTTAAATAATAGTAAAAATATATATATATATATGTAATCATAATTTGAGAGAAAAATATTAATGTACACGATTTTTGAAACTAAAATTTTCAAATTTCGTAAAATAGAAAAAGCAGTCCCTCATAAAACATAGAATATATATATATGAAACCGACTTCTTTAAATTTATACCTATGACGTAAAATTTATTTTTGGATCATGCTTCAAAAAATGATACTTTTATAAACGTCTCAGTAATAAAAATATTTATGTGAAGTGTAGCGAGCAAAAAAGTTATTGAGTAATGAGTTTTTACTTAGATCATTTTATGTCAAATTTCCATTTTTCAAAATATAATCTCGAGAAATTCATTTTCAATTCAGAAATATTTCGAGAATATTTCTATAGAAATGTTTTCCCGATATTTTATTTGATTTATATAAGGCGATAATTCAGAAATCCATTATTTAAAAACTAACCGATAGCACCAGACGATTCTTTAGCCACTTTACAACCACGGAAATTACTTAAATATTGTGATAATGTTTATTATTATTAATATTATTTTTATTACAAAAGCACATAATTATACATCTTTTGTTCCAATTCATCAAGGATGCATAGGATTTAAGTTAATAGCATAAGAACAAAAATAAGATTGCAGTAGCATAGAAAACATATCCTAATTAACATTCCAAAGTATTGTTAGTACCCGCCATTTTTTTTTTTTTTTTTTTTTTTTTTTTTTCCACCAGCCCCTCTTTTTTTGTGCGAGTGTTTTTTTCTTCTCGTTTAAACGTCATTACATTTGTATAGATTGACTATGCTAGTTTATCCGTAGTGGTATTAGGCCCCGCCTTTTTTTTACACCAGAATAGTTGTAGAGTAATATTCAGCAATATGTTCTCATGATTAAATAAGTAGACTATTGCTCCAGAGTTGCCAACCTAATCCGGCAAATTGTTAGTACCGCCCATTTTTCTACACCAGTAATTTTTTAGAGTTTCTTTCTTCTTATTTCATCTTAAATATGTTTGAAGAAATTTACTTTAAAAATTAGGTGATGTAGAAAAAGCGGCGGAACTAACAATTTGCCGGATTAGTTTGGCAGCTCTGTTGCTCTATAACTATTCTGGTTGAGAAAAAGGCGGGGCTTTATGCCATTACGGATAAACTAGCATAGTTACAGGGGTCGTACTCTCCGCCCATTTTTTCAGGACACTCTCAAAATTGACAAATTTCCGCCTCTATTCCTACCACTATTTTTTTTTTACGATGATCTCTAACTAGATTAATCTGGAGACATTTCTATAAAAAGTAGCATAAAAATTTCTGCATGAAATTACTGGTGGCAAAATAGGAGAAAATTTCTTAATCTTAAGTGTGTCCTGAAAGAGGGACGGAGAGTACGACCCCTGTAGTTAGAAGGTCTAGTATAGAATAGAATTACGCTAGAAATAAAGAGATGTGGAAAAAGCAGCGGACACCATCCCAGTAGTGTAATAATAGAAATTAATTAAATGCTGTTCATTCGAGAGGGCTTAAGCTAACTTGATTTTCGACGCGTAAACTGTTTGCCCTTGTGAGTCTGTCCTCGAGAAATCTATATTTAAGTTTGAGGATAAATGTAGTAATGAGAAAAGAGTGGAAGGAGCATAGAATAATAATAAAGGAAGAAGGAGCACGTCAATACTCTAATGCTTAGAAACCCCTTCTAGTGAATTGCCAGCGAAAGCTGCTCTGGCTGCTCAAAACCTAGAAGTAGGGCACCCATCCTCGGCGCATTTATCGTTGTTTGTTGTGGGTGCTGCCTCGATGACTGATTGACAAAGAGACGAGACGATTCAAAAATCTCCCCAACAAGTCGCCAACCAATCAGATTGAAGCATTGTTACAACCCTATGCCCGGCATTCCTGGATTTTAAAAACCGAAACCAAAACATATACGCTCCTAATTCCTTTATTATTATTCTATGGGAAGGAGTCCCGATAAAATTTGTCAGAATCATGACTTTTATCAGTTATTAGGTTCTACATTAGCGAATTTTTAGATATTGCATCTCGATAGAATGTATCTCGATAGCTGAAATGGGCAACTGATTTATGCATCAAACAACGCGTTTCTCTATGCTCTTCTATTGCTTGCTTGTTTTGGATTTCATTCATTATTTCAGTAAGGCGTGGTTTTATTGATTCAAGTGTGGTTGCATCGATCCTTAGCTGAATTTCAGAATTTATAACTGGAAAACGAACTGGCGTGGACAGTTGTTTTATGCGTCAAAAACATGTTTATAAAGGGTTTTCCATTAAAAGTAATACAATTAAAAAAAAAAAAAAATCAGTGAGACACATTGTTTTTTTTTTTTTTTTTTTTTTTTTTTGAAAGCTTACATTATGCCATTTAGTATAAAAACAATATCATTCATGTGAGCATCACGACTTCTCTGTACATACCGCATTCTGTCAACCCAATTTTCCATCACTCTTTCACGTAAATTTGGTGTTATTTCACGAATAACATGTTCAATGTTGGTTTTTAATTGCTCAATTGTCATTGGATTATCAGCATAAACTTATGACTTAACATATCCCCAAAGAAAAAAATCACAATCGATCGAGTCGATTAACTGAATAATGTCGTCCATGTATTCTTCTCAAATTTCTCTCAGTATTCACACATGAACACTGATTTTGATAAAACAATTTAATAATTTCGAAACGGTGTTCAAGAGCGTATATCTTTGCATGATTAAATGGCATAGCATACTAAACACAAATGACACAAGGAATGCCAAAAAATAATACGCAGTGTTGCCATTCTAACCATTTAAAATTGTATCATCCCTATTGGGAAACCCTTTATATGCTTTTCGACTGATGCTTGTTTGAATTTTTTTATTATTATTACAGTACGGGATGTTTCCTGGTAAGGAATATTAATTAGGTTGTCGACAGCTATAGAAGAAGATGCAACAAGATTCAGGAATTACATTACATCAAAATTGGAAAATGAATATCGCATGCTTACATTAAAATTAATAATAATAATAAGTGGTGGATGTCAACTTCATCGCCTCTCTAGCCTGCAAATCTCGACTGTATAGGTTTCCTTCATTCAACCATGAACAGTTCAGTAAATAGTCTCTGTCCATCTCAAAATTGCAGTTGCACAAAATGCACAAGTAACGACCAATTCAGAGGTTTTTCTTTTCAGAGGACCACTTTTTCTTTTCAAAATAAATTCTATCGTCAGTCTGAAGGTTTAGCCATGGGTTCCCCTCTCTCCCCAATTCCCGCAGATATTTACATGCACTATTTCGAAAGCAAGCTTTTTAAGAAAATATCTTTTCCTTTTTGGACCAGTTACGTTGACGACACCTTCACGCTTATCGACATATCTCATTACAATATTGACCATGTCTTAGAAACTTTAAATTCAATTGACAGTAATATCCAATTTACATATGAAATAGAAAATAATGGCTCCCTTCCATTTCTTGATACCCTCGTCTCTCGCACTGTAAAAGGATTTTCAACCACCGTCTATCGAAAAAATTTTGCTGTCTCCCTTCCTCCCCATGCGCGTTCATGTCACCCACCTAACCAAAAAATGTCTGCTTTCTATACTTTTGTAAACCGTCCACTTGTTCAAATCCTATTTTATTAAAATCTAAAATTAAATACCTGAAAGCCATTGCAATTGACAGAGGTTATGACCCTTCCATTATAGACAAAGCTATCCAAAAATTACAACTCCCTCGTATTTCGTCTACTAAATCAGTCTCTTCTAATATCAGTATTGTCTTACCCTATTTTCCTAAATCCAGTCAAACCATGGCTAAAATTCTCATACAATATGATTTTAAAATAATATTTTCGCCTTCCAATAAACTCAACTTTTCTCAGTTAAAAGATCCCATTGATATGCATAATTCTTGGGGCATTTATAGTATTTCCTGTCAGTGTGGTTTATCATATATTGGCCAAACTAAACGCAGTCTTAAATTTCGTCTAAAAGAACATATGAATTACGTCCGCAAACAAGAAACCAATAAATCGGCTATTTCTAAACATTGCTGGGAGGAAAATCATAATTTTAAATTTAATTCAGCTAAAATAATTTGCAGACCTAAATCCATTCATGAACTTGATTTTTTTTAAGCTTTTCATATTTATAAAAATTTTAAAAACCTTGTAAATTGTGATTTCGCTATTCCCTATTTGTCTGAACAAAAATTACAAAATGAATTCCTCCACTTCATTACAAAATGAATTCCTCCACTTCTTATTCTTAATTCCTTCAAGTAATTTAATGCGTCGTTGTTAACTTTTATGCTTTTTTATCCACCGTAAAACTGAAATATCTATATATTAATTTGAAACATGGTTTTGTCTGTCTCCACTATATTGAGAGAACTACTTGGTGTAAAAATTTGGTTGAGGTGTCTAAAAAAAGGTCTTGGTCTGTAGATGTGCTATGAAAAAAGAAAAATAAAAAAAAGTCGAACGGTTTCCCCCCAGGGGGGAAAAACGGGTTAAAAACACGTTTACTAGCTTAACTAAGCTCCAAATTACTTCACGGTGAAGAAATTGTACATGTGGGGACTAGAGTCGAATACTACAAAATCACTTTCTTCGAATTTGGAATTTTCGATTTTAAAGGGGGAAAGTAGATTTGGAGGGGGGAAAGGGGGGAAATTAGTTTGAGAGGGAAATCCGTTCTAGACCCACACATGTAGCACCTCATTTTAAAGGTCTTGAAATTTCATGTCGATTAGGGATGTTTGTATACAATATAGTGGAACCACTGGTGGTGAAAAATGGAACTAGGTGATTTTGCTGTAGACCCTATCATGTTACATCTTATTTTAAAGGTCTTGGTATTTCCTGATCGTTGGTGATGTTCGTACAGAACACACTGCGCCCCCTGGTGGTGGAAAGTGCAACTAAAGGATTTTGCAGTTGACACCACCATGTGACACCTTATTTAAAAGGTCTTGGAAATCCAAGGCGATTGGTGATAGAGGTCTTGAAATTTCATGTTGATTGGGGATGTTTGTATACAATATAGTCACACCCCTGGTGGTGAAAAATGGAACTAGGTGATTTTGTAGTAGACCCTATCATGTTATATCTTATTTTAAAGGTCTTGGTATTTCCTAACCGTTGGTGATGTTCGTACAGAACACACTGCTCCCTCCTGGTGGTGGAAAGTGCAACTAAAGGATTTTTGCAGTTGACACCACCATGTGACACCTTATTTGAAAGGTCTTAGAAATCCAAGGCGATTGGTGATAGAGGTCTTGAAATTTCATGTTGATTGGGGATGTTCGTATACAATATACTGCACCCCCTGGTGGTTAAAAATGGAACTAAGTGATTTTGCAGTCGACCCTATCATGTTACACCTTATTTTAAAGGTCTTGGTATTTCCTTACCGTTGGTGTTGTTCGTATAGAACACGCTGTGCCCCCTGGCGGTGGAAAGTGCAACTAAAGGATTTTGCAGTTGACACCACTAGTGACACCTTATTTGAAAAGTCTTGGAAATTCAAGGCGATTGGTGATGTTCGTATACAACATACTGCACCCCTTGGTGAAGGAAAGTGGATTTTGCAACGCGTGCGTAGCATGCATGCCTACCATACATTGCAGCAGCCACAGGCAGAGGTAACACGAGTCAGAGGTTCGCTCGGTTCAAGGTTCATTTTTGAGAATTTTTTCATGTTATTAGCGGCTTGTATATACGCTGCTGCAGGCACCGGGTCACGAGCCCGAGTTCCGTTCTGTTTGAGTGTTTTTTTTTTTTTTTTTTTTTTTTTTTTTTTTTTTGTGATGCTTTCATTTAAAAATAGAAATTCAAACAAAATCAAGTTAAAGATATAAATCCATACAAATTTAAGGTTCATTTAAGGTTATTATCATGGGCCCGGGCATTGCCGGGCGGGTTCGTTTGGTTCCAGGTTAATGTTTTAGAATTTTTTATGTTATTAGCGGCCTGAGTATGCGCTGCCGCAGGCACCGAGGTCACAAGACAGAGTTTCGTTCGGTTCGAGGTAATTTGTTTTGTTACAGCTGATTATTTTTTTCGTGATGCTTTCATTTAAAAACAGAAATTCAAACTAAATCGAGTTAAAGGTATAAAATCATACAAATTTAAGGTATCATGGGCCCGGGCAACACCTGGCGGGTTCGTTCGGTTCCAGGTTAATTTTTGGGAATATTTTTATGTTATTAGCGGCCGGCGTATGCGCTGCCGCAGGCACCGGGGTCACAAGGCTGAGTTTCGCTCGGTTCGAGGTAATTTTTTTTTTGTTACAGCTGATTATTTTTTTCGTGATGCTTTCATTTAAAAACGGAAATTGAAACTAAATCGAGTTAAAGGTATAAAATCATAGAAATTTAAGGTTCATTTAAGGTATCGTGGGCCGGCAACACAGGGCGGGTTCGTTCGGTTCCAGGTTAATTTTTGGGAATATTTTTATGTTATTCGTGGCCAGCGTATGCGCTGCCGAAGACACCAGGGTCACAAGGCAGAGTT
Organism: Salticus scenicus; assembly: GCA_963930645.1. Taxonomy (NCBI): domain Eukaryota; kingdom Metazoa; phylum Arthropoda; class Arachnida; order Araneae; family Salticidae; genus Salticus; species Salticus scenicus. The sequence goes on along the minus strand of OZ005649.1, from coordinate 5,811,625 downwards.
TCGTTCGGTTCGAGGTAATTTTTTTGTTCCAGCTGATTTTTTTTTTTTTTATTTTATTTTTTTTTTTTGCGATGCTTTTATTTAAAAATAGAAATTCAAACAAAATTGAGTTAAAGATGTAAAACCATACAAATTTAAGGTTCATTTAAGGTTATTACCATAGGCCCGAACAACGCCGGTCGGGTCAGCTAACATGTAATCTTAGTATTAAACGAAATAGAAAATGAAAGATAGGAACTGTTTATTTGGAGTCAGCTTCACGTCAAATTGACTGTATTTTGTAGAAAGTGATGTCATATATAGTATTTCTATTTATAAGCATTTTTCTGTCTTTCTTTTTTTTTAAGTGAAATGTCGTAAATTATATTAGATGTTTTAACTTGAAATACATTTAAATAATGATGCGACGTTTTTTGAAACATTACGGTCAATAAAATGTTCGTCGAATTCGACGGGTTCCAGCTAGTTATTTATTTAATCAGTGAAAAACTGTTACAGGCATATTTAAAAATTTCCTATTACAATTTTCCAGTTGTCAAAAAGACTAAAAATTGGCAACTATGATTTAACGACATAATTTTTCCTTATAATATATTTTATTATTCATTTCACTGATGTAAATGGCGCCTCACATCTTTTTATTGTAAACTTCAGTTTCTTTTTTAGTTCGTTTATCAACTCATTCATTTCCCGCTATTCCAACATGAAGTGGGATCCACTATAAGACAACTATTATCCCTTTTGAACCCAGGAGAAAAATAGTATGTTGTGGCCGCCACAAGACTTTCATCTATATTTTCTTGTACAAATTCACTAAGAGCAAATAATTTATTGAAACTATTATTTATTAAAATTATCTAACAAGATAAATACAGATGATTTTCATCTTAGAGAAAACTAACATTAAATATCCAAAGACCGACAGTTTTATTGTCTATAAACAACATATTAAAATATGCGTTTTTATAATGGTTATCTCACATATCAAGTTTCGTACAATTATATTCAATAGAAGTTGAGATATAGTCTTCCCGTTATCGAGGAAATTTGCGCTATAACAGTGCTACCTATTGGCCAATAAGTATCCATACTGAATCAGCATAATGTCTCATAATGGCTTTCTCCGATATCAAGTTTTGTTTGATGATACGAAATAGAACCTGGTATATAACCTTCCTTTAAATTGCGGAAATCACTATGTAGCAGCGCCACCTGCTGAGTAGTTAACACATAAAGTTGATAGGCACTAATTTAAGTCAAGATGCATCTACATATAAATTTATATGCAATTCTATGCAATAGTTCCTGGTTCCTGAGATATAGCCTTTCATTAAATTGCGGAAATCGCTGTATAGCAGCGCCACCTGTGGTCCGATAAGCATTCAAATTCAATCAACAGAATTTCTCATAATGATCTTCTCACATATCAAGTTTTGATTGATTATACGCAATAGAACTTGAGATATAGCCTCTCCCGTTAAATTATGAAAATCGCTGTATAGCAGCACCCCCTGTTGAGTGGTTTGGTTGCCACCAAAAGTTGATAGGCACTAATTTAGGCGAACGGGCATCCACTTAAAAATTTATAAATAGTTCTGAACAGTTGTTCCGGAGATACAGTTGCTACCAAATTTTTGTCATACACACACACATACACACAGAGAGACATTTTCTTAAAATGGTCAAATAGTATTCTAGAATTCTAAAATCGTGTAAATCCGTCGAAAACTAGAATTCGAAAATTTTTACGAATCCAACACTTTTTTTTATTGGATATAGAAGAAAGTAAAAAATGTATACTACAATATTCAATAATTTTTTGTTCCGCAACGTTATGTGTAGAAATAGCTTAGATGGCTGAAAGAGAGTGAAAAAATAACAATGTTTTTGAGTTGAATAGTTCTAACACTAATTTGTTCAGTTCCCACTCTAATTGTACCCAGTTCTCCGCCAAAATTTGTTCGAAATGGACCAAATAAAAAGAGAAAAGTTCCGAATATGCACCCAGCCCCTTTAGATTCATCATATATATGAGAAGCCAATTATTTTTTGGGATATCTGGAGTAAATTGTCTCAACAAGAACTGGTCTCATTTCATAATCGATTGATGGATTTCTTTGTTAAAACTTAAAACAGACATCAAATTTAGATATTATTAATATTTTGATTATAGAATATGCATTTTCGTGGAGGTATTAAAACATTAGAACCTGGATTTTCTTTCTTTTTCTTTTACTTTGTATGATCTACAAAAAAAAAAAAAAAAAAAAAAAAAAAAAAAAGCAAAAAATTTATGAAAAATTTATAGTTTATCAACGGTTTAATTTGTTCTGCAATGCATATTTTAAGTGTTCAAATACTACAAATTTGAAAGCCTTGCAAATTTAAGTCATGTTTATATATTACTTACATATATTTATAATTTATATATACATACATATAACTTATAAGTATATGTATATTTATTTATTATTTTTTTCTGTTGATTTAATTTGGACTATACTGATCTTCTTTTCCAACATTTTTAGCTGATTTTTTTCAAAAATCTATATTATTGCTCAAATGAATGTTTATATGAATGAATTATATACGTTAATAAATTATATGTTCATTTTTTATTGTAAAAGCAAAAAGAACTAAAGAAAGGTATTAAAGATAATGATTCCCAGCTTTTATTTTCATTTATTTATTACTAGCAGGCTACGCCCGCTTCGCTGGTCACTATTTTTAAATGAATCACAATAATTAATGAATTCTCAAAATTGCATTAATTTGTATCATGTGATAAAAAAAGAGAAAAAACATTCTGATCGGGAAAAATGTCGCACCGGGTCCCCACTGCCTTCGGCAGCGTAGACCCGTGCGCTGCGCGCACGTATTCCTTCACTATCCTTATGACTTCTCAAAATTCAATGTTATTACTCATAAACTTTCATTCTCAAGAAAAGGAATTAAAAAATATATCATTTAGCATCGGGTAAAAACTCACACCGGGACGCCACTGCCTTCGGCAGCGCAGACCCATGCGCGCTGCGCGCGCACGCTTGAGGATATACGTGCGCTGTACACGCATATTCCTTCTCAACTCAAACTTTTATAATTAAGAAAAAAAAATCTTTTATCATCGGGTAAAAACACGCACCGGGTCCCAAACCCATGCGCGCTGCGCGCCTATTCCTTCCCCACCGTTCCAGCCCCTCCTAATTAACTTGCATCTACCAATTTTGAACGGTCTTACTCAATTAGCTGAGATGCAAAAGAGAACCAGATCAGGACACTTTAAATTGTAAATCAGGTGAAATCTCGAATTCCACTTTCGATAATGTAAAAGAACTTTAAAATATCTTTCGAATGATGTATTAGAAATAATTTTATCATAATTAGAATATGAAATATTGAAATTTAAAAATATTACAGCGCCATCTGGCGGTAGAAATTTCTGTAATCTATTGTTCCATTCCAGTTACTTATTCTTACTCAATTAGCTGAGATGCAAAAGAAAACCTGATCAGGACACATTAAATTGTAAATCAGGTGAAATCTCGAATTCCACTTTCGATTATGTAAAAAAAATTTAAAATATCTTTCGAATGATGTATTAGAAATAATTTAATCATAATTAGAATATTAGATCAATATTACAGCGCCATCTGGCGGTAGAAATTTCTGTAATCTATTGTTCCATTCCAGTTACTTATTCTTACTCAATTAGCTGAGATACAAAATAAAACCTGATCAGGACACTTTAAATTGTAAATCAGGTGAAATCTCGAATTCCACTTTCGATAATGTAAAAGAACTTTCAAATATCTTTCGAATGATGTATTAGAAATAATTTAATCATAATTAGAATATGAAATATTGAAATTTAAAAATATTACAGCGCCATCTGGCTGTAGAAATTTCTGTAATCTATTGTTCCATTTCAGATTAACAAAGCTTTCAAATGATGTATTACTCATGAAATTATTTTAATTAGTAGATGAGATGCAAAAGAAAACCTAATCAGGACACCTCAAAACGTGTAAATCGGGAGAAATCTCGAATTCCATTTTTCATAATATAAAAGTACTTTAAAATGTGTATCAACTAAAATAAGCTTTCAAATGATGTATTACTTATGAACTTTTTTTAATTAATAACTGAGATAAAAAAAAAAAAAAGAAAGATTCAGGACACCTCAAAATGTGTAAATCTGGTGAAAACTTTCGATAATTTAAAAGAACTTTAAAATATCTTTCGAATGATGTATTACAAATAATTTAATCATAATTAGAAATTGAAATATTGAAATTTTAAAATATTACAGTGCCATCTGGCGGTATAAATTTCTGTATTCCACTGTTCGATTCCAAATGAAAAAAGCTTTCTAATGATGTATTACTTATGAAATTATTTTAATTAGTAGCCGAGATACAAAAGAAAACTGATTCAGGATACCTCAAAACGTGTAAATCTGGTGAAAACTTTCGATAATTTAAAAGAACTTTAAAATATCTTTCGAATGATGTATTAAAAATAATTTAATCATAATTAGAAATTGAAATATTGAAATTTTAAAATATTACAGCGATATCTGGCGGTACAAATTTCTGTATTCCACTGTTCGATTCCAAATCAAAAAAGCTTTCTAATGATGTACTACTTACGAAATTATTTTAATTAGTAGCTGAGATACAAAAGAAAACTAATTCAGGAGACCTCAAAACGTGTAAATCTGGTGAAAACTGCCGATAATACAAAAGAACTTTAAAATATCTTTCGAATGATGCATTAAAAATAATTTAATCATAATTAGAAATTGAAATATTGAAATTTGAAAATATTACAGCGCCATCTAGCGGTACAGATTTCTGTAATCCACTGTTCGATTCCAAATCAAAAAAGCTTTCTAATGATGTATTACTTATAAAATTATTTTAATTAGTAACTGATATACAAAAGAAAACTAATTCAGGAGACCTCAAAACGTGTAAATCTGGTGAAAACTGCCGATAATTTAAAAGAACTTTAAAATATCTTTCGAATGAAGTATTAAAAATAATTTAATCATAATTAGAAATTGAAATTTTGAAATTTTAAAATATTACAGCGCTACCTGGCGGTACAAATTTCTGTATTCCACTGTTCGATTCCAAATCTAAAAAAGCTTTCTAATGATGCATTACTCATGAAATTATTTTAATTAGTAGCTGAGATACAAAAGAAAACTAATTCAGGAGACCTCAAAGCGTGTAAATCTGGTGAAAACTTTTGATAATTTAAAAGAACTTTAAAATATCTTTCGAATGATGTATCAAAAATAATTTAATTGGAATTTGAAATATCGAAATTTTAAAATATCTGGCGGTAGAAATTTGTGTTATCTACTGTTCAATTCCAAATCAACAAAGCTTTCAAATAATGTGTTACTTATGAAATTATTTTAATTAGTAGCTGTGATACAAAAGAAAACCTAATCAGGACATTCTAAAACATGTAAATCACGTGAAATCTCTAATTCCATTATCTACGGTAGTTTTATTAATGGAAGTAAAAAGAAAAATAAATATTTTTTATTTCGCCAAAACCTATATATATACCACGGTAGTCGGGTAATGGAAGCAAAAAGAAAAAGAAAAAGTAATTTTTAGTTCCTTCAAATGTATTTTGTTGCTATGGAAACTCCTATCGTCTATTGAAAGATAGATTACGTGTTAGAATAAAATTTAATTAGCAATTAAAATGTAACTGCTTTGTTTATTAATGAAATTTGATGAAATTTTAACTGCAGGTTGGTTTTGTGCTGAATAGGTTGTATATTAAGTGTTGTGTACGAAAAAGAAAATTTGAAGCACTTTGAAATTTGCAATTTTTAACCCCAGTTAAAGATCATGTGACATTAATGACTTGCACATGTTTTTTTTTCCGTTAGAGACAGCCGTTAAAATCGTCTGCTGAATGCTGATAGAATGCCTCTTTTTAAGCAATAAGGATTTTTGGTCATTTTCGCGATCGATATGGGTCAGCATTTTAATTAATATCTCCGAAACTAATTAAGATTTTTAAATTCTGTTTCGAGGAAAACATCGGAAAGGCTCCAGGGCATCCGTATGTCAATTCTTGTACTTCTGCGTTCAATAGGGGCTGAACGTATAAAAGAACAGACAGACAGACAGACAGACAGACAGACAGATAGACAGACAGACAGACAGACAAACCTTTCCATTTATTATTATAAGATCAAAAATAATTTAATTGGAATTTGAAATATCGAAATTTTAAAATATCTGGCGGTAGAAATTTGTGTTATCTACTGTTCAATTCCAAATCAACAAAGCTTTCAAATAATGTGTTACTTATGAAATTATTTTAATTAGTAGCTGTGATACAAAAGAAAACCTAATCAGGACATTCTAAAACATGTAAATCACGTGAAATCTCTAATTCCATTATCTACGGTAGTTTTATTAATGGAAGTAAAAAAAAAAAATATATATATTTTATTTCGCCAAAACCTATATATATACCACGGTAGTCGGGTAATGGAAGTAAAAAGAAAAAGAAAAAGTATTTTTTAGTTCCTTCAAATGTATTTTGTTGCTATGGAAACTCCTATCGTCTATTGAAAGATAGATTACGTGTTAGAATAAAATTTAATTAGCAATTAAAATGTAACTGCGTTGTTTATTAATGAAATTTGATGAAATTTTAACTGCAGGTTGGTTTTGTGCTGAATAGGTTGTATATTAAGTGTTGTGTACGAAAAAGAAAATTTGAAGCACTTTGAAATTTGCAATTTTTAACCCCAGTTAAAGATCATGTGACATTAATGACTTGCACATGTTTTTTTTCCGTTAGAGACAGCCGTTAAAATCGTCTGCTGAATGCTGATAGAATGCCTCTTTTTAAGCAATAAGGATTTTTGGTCATTTTCGCGATCGATATGGGTCAGCATTTTAATTAATATCTCCGAAACTAATTAAGATTTTAAAATTCTGTTTCGAGGAAAACATCGGAAAGGCTCCAGAGCATCCGTATGTCAATTCTTGTACTTCTGCGTTCAATAGGGGCTGAACGTATAAAAGAACAGACAGACAGACAGACAGACAAACAGACAGATAGACAGACAGACAGACAGACAGACAAACCTTTCCATTTATTATTATAGATAGATTTCTTTATACCCTTTCTGCGAGAAAATATAGTTTCTCGATTTCTTTACTTTTGGGACCCACCTGAAGTTGACTGATTATGCTCTCATGGATGGTAAATGGATTTACCATTAGAATTGACAATAAAATGCTTCATTCAAAAACACTTAATTTTTTTTTATACACCTCGAGTTTCTATATTCAAAACCATTTTTCTTCCGTCTTTATAAAACAGATAATGCTGATATTATTTATAGATTTTTTATGAATCTAGCACGCATAGTTTTTTTTTTTTTTTTTTTTACAGAGACACAAAGAAACATTTTCATCGTTAGAGCCCATGGGCTCAAATTTTTAAGATATGATAGCGTCTAAACGCCTTATTCGATTGAACTAAGAATTTATACACATATTATCGGTCACCATTGCACGAACTGCATAGATTTTGGTGAATTTAACATGCATAGTTTTTTTTTTTTTTTTTTAGTGGGACGGAACGAAGAACTGTTTATCATTATGCCCTATGGGCTCAATATCTTTTTAAAGTGAGATAGCGTCTAAACGCCTTATCTGATTCCGTTGAAACTTTATATACATATTATAGGTCACCGTCGCATGTACTGTATAGCTTTCGGTGAGTCTAGTGAATATACATATTTACAGGGACACAAGGAAATTTTCTTTATCATCCTGGATTATGGGCTCAAATTATTTGAAAGGCAATAGCGTTAATTTAACCCTCGCTTTCCTAAGATGGGAGTCATTTTGACCCATTTTGAAGTTGAAATTTAGTTAAGGTCGCCTCATTCAAAAACTGCACTGATTTGCCTGGGATAGCAAACGTAACCAGTGGAATGTTGCTACTTCTAAACTATAAAAAAATGTGCGGTACTGGTGGTTTTCGCCAAACGTGCCAAGAGGTACCTGAAAGCAATTTTTCTGCAGTAACGCTTTGATCTTGGGAAAGCGAGGGTTAAACAACATATTATATAGAGAAAAATACTCAAATATCCTACCATAATCTTTTTCTTTTGTTTCTTTAACGACTCTTCTCTTACTTTAATTTATTTACAAAACCGTTAATTACTTAATGTTCAGAAAGTCAAGTAGAGTCACTCCAGATATTTTATTTATTTATTTATTTATTTTATTTTATTTTATTTTATTTTATTTTTACTGTACGCTTGAGAAATGTTTGAAGAAAAGCCAGTAAGAGTTATATTTATTCTGACATTTCCATTTAGTTCGGAGATATAGAGGAAAATATTTTAAATTCAAGTTATCTCTTTGTTGTCATTGTGAGGAAAATATATCTATATGAATAAAGCACACATTTTGTCGGCGGAACACATCCGGGCGGACCACTCCTACTTTTGATTGGTCTAAATTTAACTACTTTGGTGATGGAAGTCGGCCATTTTTTTTTAGCAAAAGCTGAGGAATTTTTTTTTAAAGATACTGCATAAATGTTATACTCTTTTAAATGAGCTCTAAAAATTGTTCCTTTTTTGTGAGGACCCTATTTACATCACGTTGTTGGATTTAAAGATATTACGTTACAAAGTTTCACAAAGCGATATCATTCAATTGCTTTTGATGAAGATTGGCCATTTTTTTTAGTAAGATTTGATGTTTTTTCTTTAATGACACTGCATAGATGTTATACTTTTTAAAAGAGCTCTAAAAACTGTTAATGTTTTGTCAAGACACTATATACATCAACTTATTAGATTTAAAGGTATTACGTTGCAAAGTTTCACAACACGATATTAATCGATTGCTTTTATCTTAAAGTAAGAGTCTAATATTAAACAAAAAACTGTCTAATATTAAAGAATAATGAATAACTTTTTAAAAAATATCAGTTTTGAAGTTCTAAATGCTGCAATTTTTAAATTACAGCGCACTTATTTCCCATACATAATCCATTAAATTTGTAAACAATTGTTGATTCATTCTTGAGAATCATTCACATAAGACTATAGAGCATTGCTGTAAAACGAGTGCAAAACGGAAGAATATTTAATTTAATTTAATTTGTAATATGCTATTTTGACTTTTTGACCTTAAAAGGAATTTTTAATTATGTTACAAAGCCCAAATAGTGGTATAAAAAATAAATAGTGATTCTATTCTTTTGAAAATTCATTTAAATTTAGTGACTAGCGAAGCGGACGTAACCTGCTAGTTTTTAATAAAGTGTGTGGGGGTTTGCGTGGTTGCAAACTCCATCTTAAATAGATAAATCAGAGCACGAGACTTGAAAGTAAAATCAAATAAAGCTTTTATTTGTGCTTAGGATCAGGAGGGACGGCTTTCACCCGGAACTCAATCAATAAGTTAAATAAATGAACAATTTAAAGAAATATAAAACTTAAGTCTCACGCAGCAGAAATAACAGAACCAGGATGAACTATGCTCTCGTATTAACCACTGCACTTCTCAAACTTGACAAAGGCGTGATAGGAATCCCTGGACCACCAACTCTTCCAGTCGAATTCAACACTACCTACAACTCCAAAACACTCGCCAAATTAAGAATCAATCTAATTCACTAAACCAATAATCGCTGGCATAAAGCTCTATTCCCATCTACACCACACACTCTACCACAATACCTTCATATTTATCCTTAACTCAATCGACTCCAATCACTTCATTTAACAAAAACTTCCAAAACCCTGTTCATATTCCGCAACTTACTTCCTCCGTTGCAGCTTCATGCTGACACAAAACCATTCCAACCTAATCTGGAACTTCGCCGACTTATGGCGTCGAAGCATCCTAAACTCCCCTTTATTGCGTCACCGAGAATCACTGGATCCAGCTCAATTTTAAAACTGTGGTAACCTTCCATGGTCTTAACCTTACAAGCGTGGGTATCATATCTATTCCTTTTATTGACGTCGCTAAGAGCAGTAAAGAATTTCGAAATGGCATACAGTCGGTAACAAAAGTGTCCGAACACTAGCGAAAATTCCTATGTGAAAAAAGTACACTTCATACGGTTTTGTTAAATAAATCCTTATCGAATCATGTTCTTACACTGACTAAGAGCAGAATTCGACAAGGATTTATTTAACAAAACCGTATGAAGTGTACTTTTTTTACATAGAAATTTTTGCTAGTGTTCGGACACTTTTGTTACCGACTGTACTTGCCAACATCCTAATTAATATTCCGTAGTGTTCATAGTTCCGCCCTTTTTTTCACACCAGTAAATTTTTAGAGTAATATTCTCCAAATGCAATTACGATTAAATAAGAAGAAAAATACTCTAAAAAGACATTGGTGTGAAAAAAAGAAGGCGGGTCTAACAATACTAACTAAGGAATATTGATTTGTATGTTGGCAAGTATGAAATAGAAATGTTTAGAATCTTTCAGCTTTAAAAATCTATTTGTGTTGCCATGATTTATTATAATGTCGGCTTTTATTTTTCTCAGAAAACGAGAGTATTTTCCTTTTCATATATCTGGAATGATATATATATATATATTTTTTGTTAAATATTTATACTTAAGGTTTTTTTTTTTTTTTCAGTTACCTACATACGGTAAAAAAAACTTTATTTTGAAATTTAATTTTCAAAACTGAATTTCTGCAATAACTATCCATTTTGAGATCTGTTTAATACAAAAATCAGAATTTCAGCGGTTAGTGAATCAGCGGCTGTGTGTCTCATATCTGCATGATTCAGAAACAGATATCAGCAGAATGTCCAATATTGGTCATTATTCTAAATCTCTATAATATAGAGATATTACTTGAAACTTTTTGCTCAAATCACACAAATGGTTCGAGTGTAAGGCCATGTAAAAAAAATTCAATTACATTATACCGATGATCGAAAATTTTTGTTAGTGCATTTTGACATCTTTGAAATGCACTAAGCATAACTAAATTAACTTTCACATTTTATAGGCACAAAAAATATGTTACCTATAGCATACTTGCCAATGTACTAATTACAGAGCTGCCAACCTAATCCGGCAAATTGTTAGTTCCGCCCTTTTTTCTACACCACTTAATTTTTAGAGTATTTGTTTTCATAATTCATCGTAACTATATTTGAAGAGAATTATTCTAAAAATTAAGTGCTGTAAGAAAAGGGGCGGTACTAGCAAATTGCCGGATTAGGTTGGCAGCTCTGTAATTAATATTCCGTAGTATTGTTAGCTCCGCCTTTTTTTTCTCACCAGTATCTTTTTGGAGTATTTTTCTTCTTATTTAATCTTATTCTCATTTGGAGAATATCTCTCTAAATATTTACTGGTTTGAAAAAAAGGGCGGAACTGAAAACACTACGGAATATTAATTAGGTTGTTGGCAAGTATCTCATTAATAACCGTACAATTGTTAACGCCCCTTGAAAAAACGCCTTTTTTTCAAACCACTTTATTTTTATAGTAATTCTCTCCAAATGTTGTTATGGTTAAATAAGAATAAAATTACTCTAGAAAATGACTGGTGTGAAAATAAAGGCGGGTACTAAAAATTGTACGGTTCATAATGAGATGGTTGGCAAGTATGCTATAGGATATAATATAAATAAGGATCCACACAAAGTGATTCGGGTATAATAGAGGCTATGGTCGGAAAGAACTTGATCTGCATTTTAAGTTATGTTACGATTTTTTTTTTTTTTTTTTTTCAAGTTTAATTTAAATACACTATGTGCGGTGTATGCAAAGTATGAATGATAGACAAAACTATCCAAAATCAGTCAAATATCTTTTTTTTTTCCTATTTGATGTGATGGACGAACGTGCTATTTACTAACTAAACTATACCATGTCCAGAGTATGAAAATAAATAATGTTTGTAAAGAGCCTTTTACTGATAAAAATGAAAAATTCATAGTTTGTTCTTTGCATCAATTAAAATAAAAATGACATCAAATACCCTTTTCTTTTCCTTTTCTTTCTTTCTTTCTTTCTTTCTTTCTTTTTTTTTTTTTTTTTGTTTCTATGCGAGTGAGAAATATTTAAAGATATCAAGCCAGGAAAAGTGATATTTATTTTGAAATTTCCATTTCGTTGTAAGATATGGAGAAAAATATTTTGAATTCAAGCTATCACTTTGTTGTCACTGCGAAGAAAATATATTTTGAATAAAGCGTGATTATCATATCTATTTCTTTTATTGCTTTTGCTAAGAGCAACAAAGAATTTGGAAATAGAAATATTTAGAATAAATTTCAGCTTTAAAAATCTATTTGTGTTGCCATGATTTATAATGAAGACTTTCATTTTATTGTAAAATTAGATTAATTTCTTAGCGTATAACATTTGGAATGATAACACTTTTTTTCTATTTTTTATTCATATAATTTGCATATTTTGTGGTCCCTTGAATTCGAAAATCATGTTTTTAGCTGTTGGTCTCTGTGGGTGTAAGCAGTGTTGCCAGATACGGCAGATTTTTTATTCAATAATCACCAATAACTTTTAATTGTAACGTTTGCCTAATCACATTAACAATTAATAGTTTGTTATATATCATGTACCGCTTCTCAAAATTATTGGTGACAGTTCAATAAAAAATACGCAACATCTGCCAACACTTGGTGTAAGTCTCTTATCAATATAAATTAAGAATAAGAAGACCAAAAGTAATCCGGAAGTCCAAAATTGATCTTCTTTTTCGATTGTTGCCAAAAAAGTTTACGAGTTGATTTAAATTTTTTTTTTTTTTTTTATTGAAAAGAAATTCACACGTAAATATTAAAATTGATATAAAACTTTCTGAAAAATTAAACTTGCAGGGTAAAATCGACGTCATTATAGCTCTAAAAGTATATATTGTTTTTTAATAACGTACATTAAGAGAGCAATCAACAATATGAAACAATATTTCATACAATATACATTATGAAAATATGCACCTGGTTTGTATATTTTTGTATTACCTTTCTGATCGCAAATACAAATATCGCCAAGGACGACAGATATCAAATCTATGCCATACATATTAGGAAAATACACATCTCTCGTATATACTTTTGTATTATGATTTGATCGTCAAAACCAAAAACCGCCAAGGACGACAGGTATCAAAGCTATACCAAGTTTGCAAAGAAAACTCTTATAACTTTATAGAAACATAAATACCGAATTGCAATGGATGTTCACTAGTCTATGCAGATATTACAAAGGAACAAATTGCGTACATTGATAAAGTAATAAAGGAAACTATAAAAATGGATCATTCGAGACAACAACGTTTGTAACTATAAGTCTAAAAAGAAATCTGTAAAAAATGTAATCAAATTTTATTTAATTTTGAGCCAACTTCAAAAGATGTGATCAGTTGTAGTGTTTATGTTGTTTAGCGAAGGTATTTATTTCATACTTTTAGGCGCAATTTACAATTTCTTTCTTTCTTTCTTTTTTTTTTTTTTTTTTTTTTTTACCTTTCAGCCTTGCTGTGAGCAGGTTTTCTAGATTAACAAAATATCCATTATCTTGAAGGGCCTTTTGAATTGCATTTTATTGCCGTTGCTCAATTATATACAGAATTCTTATTACTTTCTCTTACCCATAGGGTCGAGAAAGTATTGTTTTAGGGTCAAATTTTCGAACGTGAGTTTTTGTTATATTTACATATTCTGAGGTCCCCAGAATATGAAAATCATGTTTTTAGCGAATGGTATGTGTCTGTCTGTCTGTGTGTCTGTTACCAGCATATATCAAGAAACAAATAGTAGCAGAAATTCCAAACTCGGTATTCTAAATGTGTATCATATAGGGATGCTACCGTAAGCTTTTCGTTGAGATGAAGCAAATGGTTCGTGTACAGGGACAATCAAGAGAATTCTAATACATTACGTCTATGGGGGAAACTGCAGGTAAGTCGAGTTTAACATCTATAGACTGCACTAAACCAAATGAAACTAATATATATTTTTTGTAATAGAGATAGGTCAACTGGAAAAAAAAATTGTGTATGTAAGAGCCCTGCTTCGCCCCTGGGAGGGGGGGAAGTCCCCCCTCGAGGGGAGTAAATTTTCATGATGGGTATCTTTCAAAAGAGCTCGCCAATACCTTTAAAACGAATGGCTGAACCATCGATTTGCGATAATTTAAAATAAAGTTATAATTATTTTTATTTTTAACAACAACAAAAAATAATAATAATATATATATATATATATATATATATATATATATATATATATATATATATATACATATATATATATATATATATATATTTTAATGTAATATTGATAATAAATTCAACTTTTTTTTTATATTTAGGGATATAATTCTTCTCTAATATGGAAATCATCTGCATTATCATAAAAGATAATTTTTTTAAATAATAATTTTAACAAATAATTTTTTAAAACAGAATTATTTTTTAATAACTGAATTAAATTCTATATAAATGTAGGTGCATTAATGAAACGAGGGGCTGGGGGGGTGCGGTAGCCCCCCTTCACACAGAACTAATTATCATATAAAACTCCTCCGAAGCCTAATTTGAATTGTTTAACACAGGTTTACATAACGGTACTCGTTATCTTACCTCTTAATCTGCAACCTGTATTTGTAATATTAAATTTCAGGGTAAGAGAAAGTCGTGTGAGTGATACACCAGATTTCCCTTTTTTTTTTTTTTTTTTTCTTCCCCACAGATTTATAGTCAAATTCTTATTTTGGAATTGCTCTTAATAGTAAACCATCCTGGAGCGTGCACTCTGACAACAAAAGTAGCTGACGCTTTTAAATTCTCTGATAGTCACTCAGAACCAGGACTTCACTCAGTACTCAGTACTTAATTTCCTACTTCATATCATGATCAAAGTTACTTTGAGATTATTAGCAAAATCGTTTTTTCACCAGTTGACCTGTATCTGTATTTGTCATCAGTAGAACTTAAAAACAAATAACTGCAGGAAACTCAAATTTGGTATTTTGAACTTTGTATTAGTTTAGCATTTACAATATTGATCAAGATTGATAAGTTTGAAGGCAAATTGGGAACAGTCTTGATTTTTTTTTTTTTTTTTTTTTTTTTTTTTTTTTAAATAAATGTCGGCACTACAATTAAACGAGGTTTGAGGGGGTGGCAGCCCCCTTTACACGGAATTATATATCAAATAAAACTGTTTCCAAACCTATTACAGATTACCTTAAAAGTACATTGAACTTTATTTTCTTAAGCTATTGATCTCAAGACTTAATATGCAGTCTATAAATACAGTATTAAAATGATGGGTAAGAGAAAGTCGTGCGAGTGATACACCAGATTATTATTTATTATTATTGTTATTGATTAATTTTTTTTTTTCGATCCTACGCAGTACCTGATTTACACTTCTCACCATTATGAGACTAATCTCATTATTATTCTCATAGGCCACATTCTCACCATTACTTTTTAAGAATTACTTTCGTCTTATAATAAACAGAACAACCGTTAAAAAGGGAGATAATTATTTTAAATAAGGGTGTCTAACTAAGGATACGTAAATTGGATTTCTCCGACACCGTTTATTTCTTCACAAAAATTATTTCCAAATTAAAGTGTCGGTTTTCTTTCATAAATAAGTAAAATATTATTGTCAAAAAGATGTGGTAAGAGTGTGCTTCCGGCTTTAATCATGCAGGTCAGCTTGTACTCTAGATATTTAAATTTAAACTGAATAATTTCATTGAGCTTTTAAAGAAAACAATCTGCTTGAACAATATGGTGTGAAACAACCACACGACTTCCATTACCCACTAATACACGTATTATATGCATTTTTTGGTAATATTATATGCATTTTTTTGAAATATAAAATAGAGTTAACATAGCGAGTTATGAGAAATGGTATCTAAAATGGATTAATGAAACAATTTTCAAGAAAATCGTTAGAGCCGTTTTTGAGATACCAACTTTTACAAGAACTTCGTATTCTCAATTATTGACCGGAAAATAATAATTACGTACAAAAGGATATTTAAAAGAGAGTTAATATGGCGAGTTTGAAAAAACACCGTACAGTAGTTTTTAAGGGAACGCACTTGTCAGACCTGAAATTGAGCTATTTATACAGGACGCCTATGAATTTTTCTGAACTAACCAACTATATCATTCGAATGAGCATCTAATAGAGTGTTTATATAGCAACATTGAAGAAAATCGTTACAGCCGTTTTTGAGATACGGACTTACGGTCCCTTTTCCGGTTTACAATGACCCACTTCTGGTTTTCCAGTTTTCACCAAATTTTGGGAAATTCATCTGTACACCAGACCTGTAACAGCTGTGAAGTTTCGTAGTTTTATATTTAATAGTTTCGGAGATATGATAGGCAGAAGATTCCACACATACATGCACACACTGACAAATTGCCAAAAACTACTGTTTTGGACTCAGGAGGCCTTAAAACGTGTAATTCAGGTTAAAAATCGATATAAATTTTTGGACTGACTACAATACTTCCATTATCTGTAGTAGGATAATGGAAGTGAAGAAACTTTTGGCTATATTGACTCGTTTTGTAAAATAAAGAAATGCATGCCTGCATGGTCTTGAATATTTATCTATTCTGTATAAAGTCAGTGTAGTAAACAAACATTAAGCGAGGAAAATGTACTAATATTGTTAAAAAAATTAACTAATTAATAACTTAACTAATTAATTTATTTTTGTTTTCTGCAATTTCACTAATTATTTTTCGTAACATTCGTAGAATGTTTTGAAATTAATTGAACAGATTAAAGCAAAATTTCTCGAGTTGATCCAGAACCAATTTTCAATTTTTACAATTCTTGTTTCTGATTTTTTATTTGTTAGAAAAATGAGATATCTAGCACACAAAATAGATCATGTTGGGCTCTTAAAATATGCCCAAGCGACAAGCACAGTTACAATTTTAGCTAAAAATGAATAATTTTAATAAATGATTTATTTTCCTCTGTTTCTACATAAGCGTAACTCTCATATTTTTCTTAATTAAAATAAATAAATAAATAAAAATTATTAAATTAATTAAGAAATAAAAATAGTAGTATTTTTATGGAAGGGAATAAGAATAAAACATTGTTTAAAAACATCTAATTCAATTCCGTCATACTTAAGTTAAGGAAGACAAGAACTAGCGAATAAAAAAGCCTATAAAAGAAACAATTTAAAGTAATTTAATGAAAATTTCAACAAAACAATTAAAAATAAATAAATAGATAGAATTAAAATAACCAATTCAATAACTACCGGAGTTAAAATAGGAAAAAGAAACTAAAAAGCATTGAATTTAGCTAATAAAAAGGCATTGTCAGCTGAACACGGAGTAATATTAATAGGAGTTGAAGGTCCAATGGGAGAAAGCTACGAAACTGTGATCTAAATTTTTGGTAAATATTGAGGGCGCCACTTGTCATTCCTCCCTACCTCGGTGCGGATATACTGTTGTTTTCAATAGAATTTTGCTGGAGTACATTTAAAATTTTTTATTTTAAGCAATTTAATTTCTTTGTAAGTTCTTAAAACTGCATAATTCAGATGTTTCAAATAAATGCTTCGTTCCTAGAGTTAAAACAGGCTATGATAGCGATAAGAATAGAAAAAAAAAGCTCTAGGAGAGAAATAATGTCCGAGTTCGTGTTTTCTGCACCTAAAGTAAGTTTATTTTTTTTCTTTACAAAATTTCATCCATTCTCCTTCCTCCCAATTGTCTGTTTTAGCTAGCTTCGGTTCATAAGAATCGTCATTTTTTAAAAGCTTTCTTTCAAAGTAAAATTAGTATAAAATGGGTCTTAAAAAAAACATGTTGGTTAGAATACTCTATTTAATGAAATTTGCTTTCAATCGAAATTTTTTCAGCTTGGTATTAATTTTAAAAAAATAATTAAAACGAGACATTTCCCCATTGAATAACATTGCGGAAGCTGGAGAGAAGGAAGGATTGCACGCTGGCGCCATCTGTAAACATTAGAAAACAACATCACAAAATTTCAGCGTTACCTTCTTCTCCTGTCTTTTTACTCCGTGCAGCTGAATTACTTAGAAAAAGCAATTTAGTTTAACAATAGGTTCTTCCATAAAAACTTCACCATTTAGGAAATAAAAGAAGCATTTAGTACACGGAGTTTATAAATAATCATACAAAGGAAAACTGATTCGTAATTCCACTTTGAAGTTAAGTTTAAATTAAAACATAAATAAATAATCAGCAATTTCATTGTCACGTAGGCTGTTTTAACTCAATTACGTATACAATGATAATGACGAAGCCATTTATTGATTATTAAAAAGATGTCATGTTAAGATTACACCTTCTTTTAAATTATGTAATTTCGTAAATGGTTGTTAGTTGCTCGTGTTAAACAAAATCGCTTGCGTCAATTGAAAAGTCATTTTTTGTAAATTATTGCTCACAACAAATTGAGCTTGTAAAACATTATTTCTTAGGAATAAAAGTGTTTTGTAAAATTCTAATTGACTGTCGAAATTAATCATTGATCTATATTTCTGTGAAAAGATAAGAAAAAATACTGATTTCAGACATTTGTCAGCGTTTAAAAGACTTAAAAAAGAAGAGACTGATTTTTTTTTTTTTTTTTTATTAAACATACATTTTACTTGTATTTTAAAACTTGATTTAAAATAAAGAAAATAAATATAATTTTTTACAATGATTTCTTTAAAAAAATAATAATAATAATCTTTTTTAAAAATTAAGCAAACAGTTTCTTTTACGCCGGATTCTGAGCAATCCTTTTTACCTGAAAATACGTTAGTCTCCTATTTAATGTATATCACTGAAGGTAACTCATCCAAACTATTTTCTTGATTTATAAACGCAGTTTACGACATATATCTCAAATATCTTTTCAGATAAATGGTCACTGTCGAATAATACATTTCTTTATCGAAATGATAAATTTGACCTATCATATTGCCACAAAGTTAAAAAAAAAAAATTCCCGTCACTCTAAGTGAACAATTTAAATTCGTAACAATATGTAAGGCTATAAAATAAGAAATAATTTTATTTCAAAACAGGAAAAAAATAATGATTTGCACATGATAACTAGTGTGATAACTAATTTATTTTATTAGAAATTAGTTTTTAAGTTTTGCTATGAAAACCAAGAAATGATTTCAATACTTTTATTCATTTTATAACTATACCTTGACTTATCAATACTAAGGACTGATAATATTTGGTGTATTTTCTTTAAAGATCATTGCAAATAAATGTTCAATTACTAGGAAACTATGCAGTTTAAAGAATTGTTTTTTACAAATAACACAGGCCTACTAAAATGAAGTTGACAAAATTTGATTTAATGATTTCAGCTGATCTTTATATTTTTTTTATATGCTGAAACCGAAAATGCAGCCCATTTTTCTCTATCACGTATAGATTTTTGTCAATACAGGGTGTTTAACGACACGATTTCTTACATATACCATCATAACAATCGGTTGGTTGGTTGATATGGTTTTAAGTCGCATTAGGGCTTCACAATTACAACAATAGGCATCTATGATTAATTAATCATGGAAACATACTATAAAACTTACTATATAATTATATTGATGGAAGAGTAATGGAAGAAATTGAATAGGCAGGCACCTTGTATTGGCAAAAATCTATACGTGATAGAGAAAAACTGGCTTCATTTTCGGTTTCAGCACACCAAAAAGCATAAAGATCAGCCAAAATTACAAAATCAAAACTTTACATGTCGACCTGTGTAATCGATAATTTTATTATATTCGTTGGTTTAAATAATCTGTTTGGAAAAAAAAAAAAAAAAAAAAAAAACGAGTTTATATAGATTTTTGCTAAATTTTCTGTTGCGTTTTGTTAGCTATTAAACTAGAAAGAAGCATTAATTTCACAAATTAAACAAAATTTTAGCTAACTAATTTTCCAATAAAATAGTTATCAATATTATATCAGAATCTACTTACATCTTTCACAGAGTCATTCAGAGTTGATTGTTTAAATTTGGTAGTCAAGTAGGAAGTAGAAACTTAAAATGATTTCTCATAGAAAATTGTGGAATTAAAGTATTCATAAAAGCGTTGTATATATGTAACTTTAGTTCGCACGGAGATACTAGATCATAATTTGATTTTTTCGCATAATGTTTTATGCCAGTTTTCAAAAGTTTGACTAATACTAAGTTATTAAGAAAAAATGTAAGTAGTACGAGAAATCATTTAATCAAAGCAATTACTTTTTGAATAATTGGAAAGAATTTATACAAACAAAATTATTATTAGAAAAACTTTTCGTAATATTATAAAATATGTTGCGTACTTTCTGGTCACAAATTTTGATCATTATTATTATTATTTACTTTCTGTTACTCATAGATGTGGTAGAGAAAGTATGGTTTTTGGGTCAAATTTTTGAAAATGAGTTTTTGTTATAGTTACACTTTTGACATTCCCTCAATCTGAAAAACAGGTTTTTAGTGGTTGGTCTGTTTGTGTGTCTGTACGAGTTATCAGCGTATCTTAAGAAGAATTAACAGAGGGAAGTCTAAATTCAGTATTCTAAGTCTGAATAATATAGATGCTAAATCAACCTATTCGTTAAGATCAAGCAAATGATTCATGTTCAGAGACATGCAAGAGAATACAAATACAGTAAAGCACCGTTTATACGTCTTTCAATGGACTGACGTAAAAGGACGTATAAATAAACAGACGTATAATCGAAATTTTAATATTAACACTTTGCTTACTGCAAGTTTAATGACACTTTAGCCAAATTTATGTGAAAATACTAATTAAAAACGTTTCTTAAATTAGTAAATGTATATTATACTTTTTTAAGACAATAATTAATTAAAAAAAAATAAATAAATAAAATAAAAGATTTATTATAAAAAGGGCGACAAATCATACTAATAATGCATGACTGGGTACTTAATTCCTATATCATTTATTGAGTATTTTATTACATTTCTTAAAATCTATATGAATACATTTTGAATATTAATTATATATATTGTGTATCTTTAATAATAAGCTTACGATTTATGTCCATATAATTAGTTATTTAATAACATTAAAAATCTTTAATATTCGTCTGATTTGCTGCTTGTTTATGAGTATTAAAAATTCTACTGCGAATTCAATTGATTCTTTGATCATTATTCTTCGTTCTTTCTTACGTTCCTCCATTTAAGATGCTTTATAAAAAAAAAAATCAGTTTTCTTTAAAATTGAAAATAGTGACAGGTCGAGAATTGTTGCGAATTTTAGTGAAGTGGAAAAGACGTATAACCGATATTAGCGGCGTATAAATGAAGAATTTTTGTACTAAAATGAATAGGAATGAATCGGGACTTCACTAAAAAGACGTATAAATGTAAAAGACGTATAAACGGTGCTTTACTGTATATTACAATTATAAGCAAAATTTTTGACAAGTGCAATTTAAAATCTGTAGGCAGCATTGAATAAAATGAAAAAAAAAAAAAAAAACATGTACTTTCTATGCATAAAAGCATGTTTAGTGTATAGTATAAAAATCATTCACCATTCATTTACAAGGCTACCCGAAAGAACTAAAACATAGTGGTACTGTGTACCTATGGAAGTTGATCGAAGATCATTTTAGGTTGCGCTGTGTGTTGTTAATATTGGACTATATATAAGTACGCAATGTGGTGTGTACATAAGTTATAGAAGACATACAGGGCTACCAATAATCAAGCAAAGACGTTGTTTTTCATTGAATGTAATTGGTAGAAGCACTCTACTAATAATATTTACCATGTCCAGAAAAATCGCACGGGAATGAAAATTAATTCCTCATACTCAAATGGTAAATGAAGTATTTTTTTTTTTTTATTACATATTCAGCGCTTGGTTTTTTTTTTTTTTTTTTTTTTTTTTTTTTGTTTTTTTTATGTCAAATTTTAACGGTTGATGTTTGTGAATGCCTGTTATTAGAAAAACTAAAAACAAATAATTGCCGCTAAAATTCAAATGCTGTATTTTGAAATTCATGTGAGGCTGCTACTTGAAAAAGATTGATTAAGATTGATAAATTTCAAGGAGGTGTGCGGGTGAAAGTTGCCTGAATAATTTGGAATTAACTTTTTAATTTAATACCAGATTTCTATATAATTAAAGGTACAATATTTAAACGAGGGTTGAGGTGGGGGGAGCGGTAGCTCCTTCAGTTCTCCGTTTGTATAGTGTCTTCCACACCAGATTATTAATAATATATATATATTTAATTGTAATCAACGTGATATATACCGAATACGAACTGTCCTAGAACTTGTCTACCCTAAAACAGACGATAAATAGATTAAGTGTAGGATATCACATCTCGTGCAGAGATATTCAGTAAGCACGTGTACCATTGTTAAAAACTTATTTGTTAAATAATGACACTTTAAAACCTGTAGAATGTTTAAAAAGCTATATTTAATTAAAATCACTTAAAATTACACATACCATTTCAAAGCTTTTCACCCTGTTTGTCAGGGCATCACCAGGAAAAAAATCAATGGAATAGTTTTAAATTCCAGTTTTCAAGTTTACAACTAAGACTCCACAATTTTTGGATCCAGACTGACTTATTATCAATATTAGCCGCAACTGTCGACTGTTTTTTTTTTTTTTTTAATAATATACACCCCGCGACAAGAAGGTAGGTACAAAGGGTTTTTTCTTTGATTTTTCATAAAATAACATTATCTAAATTGTGCTTATCATTTATTATTATCATAAAATAACACTACTCTCCGACTAATTTTTATTTTAAGACTAATTCAGAAAAGTTTTAAGACTAAAATTTTTCTAATGTAAGACTACACTCCGCGACAAAAAGATAGGAACAAAGGTTTTTTTTTTTTTTTTTTTTTTTTAATTTTTCATAAAATAACATTATCTAAATTGTGCTGATCATTTATTATCATAACAAAATATTTTCATAACAAAAAAATATTAAATATTTGAATCCTATTCAAAATATTCATATTCAAAATAATCATATTCAAAAATTAAAAAAGAAAAAAACCTTTGTTCATGTCTTTTTGTGGCTGTGTGTAGTCTTAAATTAGAAAAATCTTAGTCTTAAAATTTTTCTAAATGAGTCTTATTGTATGATAATAATAAATGATAAACACAATTTAGATAATGTTATTTTATGGAAAATCAAAGAAAACACCCTTTGTACCTATCTTTTTGTCGCGGGGTGTATAACGAACGAAATGCTGCCCTTTTTACGAAACTGTATTTTATTAAAATTTTTCCTGATTATGCAATGACAAGTAGGGCGAAAACGTAGGAAAAAATATGCGTAATTTTTAGTGTTTTTTTTTTTTTTTTTTTTTTTTTTTTTTTTTAATATATCTTTTTAAAACTTCTACGTCATTATTTAACAAATAAGTTTTTAAATAGATTAAGCATCACATTTAAAATTAAAAATCGCCATTTTTTCCTCAATTCTAATATCGCCCTCGCCCATAGTACTAACAATGTTGTAAGGAATCATACATCTTGTATATTTTAATTCCATTCATTATTTCATAATAATTTGGAAAAGCAACTAATCAAAAATATCAAGCAATTTAATATGAACTAGTATCGCCCAGTGGTCGAAACTCGACCATTTTTTTTGCAAAGCGAGGCAAAGCAAAGTTATTGGCTTGTTCTAAACGGAATGCAATTGCAGCACAGCTGCGGCAATTGATTGCCGATGTTCTCTCTAACTGAATCAGCAGAGTTTTACTTAATATAACTATTTCTCTCTGTAGATGTTAGCCTTTCCTGAAATGAGAGAAAATCGCAACGTGAAAACGCCCCTTGTTGTATGATACAGCCCAGAAGCTAATAGGTACCATGTCAAACCAATGCCCAACCAAGTATCAAATTCTGTTAAATTAATTCGATTGGTTCATAAAGTACAGTGTTTGAACAACAACAACAAAAAAAAAAGATATTTTTCAAAAATGGTCGAACTGAGTTCGGGAAATTTCAACACGTGTAACTTTATCGAAAACCGAAAATCTAAAACTTTTCTGAATCTTATATTTTCTACTTATGTATGCAGAAGAAAGAATAATAAATCCACTTTTTGAAAAATAAAAATAAGTAGTCAATTTCGCTTAATTAAAATGCAAGGAAATCTCAAAACGTGTAAATTCATCGAAAACCGGAAATCAAAATTTTTTATGTATCTTCTACTTGCTTCTTCTACCCCCAAAAACTAGCAATAAAGACACTTTTTTAAAAAATAAGTAGCCAATTTCAGTTAATTGAAACGTAAAGAAAGCTCAAAACATGTAAATTCAGCAAAAAACGGAAATCGGAATTTTTTCCGTATCGTCTACATGCAGCAGTTAGTAACAAATCCATTTTCCTTTTATTTAGTATATTAGTTGAATATTTATTGTTAAAATATCACCCTTTGAAATGAAATGTTTATGTTTACATTCGAAACTGGAAGTTTGCCATTTTTTTCTGGAGTTATGTGATTTTAAATTAAAATTTTATCTATTTTACAGAAAATATAACTCAATCAAACACATGTAGACAGTAACTTATATATAACTATACCCAAATATCGGAATTAAAATCGGCAGATAATTTCCGTTATTTTTTAATAATTTTTTACAAAAAATCCAATGGACGATTAACATAGAAAATCTTTTTCATGGCTCCATGGACAGACAGTGACGTCATCACTTCGATTGCGTATAGTGATGCTACATTATACAAATTACTGTGTCTATGATTTTATTTGAGCTTTATGAAATCGCCAGATTTAACAACTTTCTACTTTTAGGTATTTTTTAATGTAAAGGAATACGTGTATAAAAGGGAAAAATGGGGGAAAATGCATAAAAAATAAATGTATTTTTAAATACCTTCTTGACATCGTAAGAAAATAATATTTGTATTCGCACCTTCCGGTTAACCATACCTTTCGAATGATACCATTTTCAACCCTGTACTCCCATAATTAATATGTTAAAAAGGGACTACAAATTTTATGCTTGCCTATTAATATATAGATGGCAAATTAGTTTTTAAATAGATATCGTCTGAGAGTTTAATTAGGTATCGCATTCTCATAATTTCATCTCATTAATTCAGTCAGTCAATTTCAGGACTTAATAAATTCTCTTAATAATATAACTCAGCTTGACGAATATGTAAATTCAATTATTATTATTTTTTTTTTTTTGTATTATCGAAAGGTATATATAGAATTATTTTGATAAATAGATGACGTAAATTGCAACGTTAAGTTTTTGGAAAGCCTTATTGAAAATATTGAACAATTTTTCAAAATTTCTTAAAAATTTCGTAAAATTAAACTTATGATACTCGTATGATTAATTATTATACGATTAAGGATTATTATAGTCTTGAAATGCATATTATAATTGCAATTTTTTTATGCATCAATTTCAGTTACAATTATAATTCAAATTTCAACAATATCATGAATGTGTTTCATTTAAAAAAAAAAGAAAAAAAGAAAAAAAGATAAACATTAAAGATCAAGTTAATTAAAATTATTTATTGTATTAATTTTAACACATTTCTCTACCATCTAATTTGCTTCAGAGTAATAAAAATAAAAAACGCTAAAAAAATCTCTCTCTATTTTTTTTTTTTTTTTTTTTTTTTTTTTTTTTTTACACTCTATCACATTTCATTCCTTGCATTGAAAAACAAGGAAATTTTTGAATTATTTCTTTAACTTTATGCTCTATGATACATTACATTTATGCATAACATCTAAAAATGGAATTAGAAGTTCAAAATTCATACCTTAGGGGAAAAACTAAATGTTATAAAAGTCTTATTAAAAAAAAAAAAGAATAAAAACAACCAATTATAAACCATAAATTTTCTGTTGAACCATACCTATAGAACTAACTATATTAGCACTTTATCAATGCGTATTGTTACGAAATTGTAAATAATTGTATAATTATTTTTGTATATATTCTTTCAAAGAGGCTTAGTAAGTTGATAAAATGTCAATTTTCTGCATTTCCAGCCAATTTTCTTTTTCGCGTTAAAATACCTTTATCTTCCATTAAAAAGCTGCAATAGGCAGGTAATGGATTTGGCGATTTTTGGCGAGAAAATCCTTATCGATATTCCAAAGATGGACATTCTAATATGATTAGTTAAAGAGTTACGGGAAATTTGAATTTTAAAAAAAGTTGGTTTTAAAAATAAAATATTAATCTTTTCCGAACAACATATATTTGCATCATGAACTACATTAGCACTTTATCAATGTGTAGAAAATTTTTATTATAATAACGACGTCAAATTTGGCCAGATGCATCATTTAACTTTTTATAATTTTTTAACGATCACGTTTAATTAAATGCGTTTACTTTTATGTCGAAAGAAAATGAACTCGTAATTTTTTTTGGCAACAATTAAATTATAGCTAATATTTTAATGACTATTTTTATTGCTATTAGGAGCTTATCATTTTCTTATTTTAATTAATTAAAAGAAAAATATTCGAAAATTCGAAAATCGGACTTCGAAGTATTGTTTTGTCACCGGGTTCTGAGCTACTGTGAAAGTATCAAATGTCTAGCTAGTAGGGAAGTTAGTTAAAAATAGATTGCAAGAATTGTACCGGACAAACAAACAAATAAACAAGAATGGAAGTCAATAAAAACACGGTAATAAAAGATGCGTAAGGCTTCTTACGTATAATTTTCAATTTATCTATTTCATATAAAGAAGCAAACCTTTAGCAAGCCTCAAAAACTTAAGGTAAAATACTAGTGAAGGAGAATAAAATCATTGAAAAATGATAGAAATTGCAAGCGATTTATAAAATTCAGAAATAACTTGTAAGGGTTATTGAAACATTTTTTTCATGTTGATAGAAGTAAATGTCATATATTCTCTAAAAATGTTTTTCGAATATATATTGTTGATAATTTCTACAGTTACAGTAGTTGCGGCTTCCTAATATCCGGAATAAAAATGAAAAAGATTTTATACGGAAGCTACCATACACGGAGAGGGGGCAGGGCGATAGAAAAGCCAAACATGTGGGAAGAACAAATTTATGGAACACATATAAAGAAAATAAACCATTTAAAGATAAGGCCATATTATATATTTTTATTTTCTTCTATATGTATATAAAGAGAAAGTATTGGATACGTGAAAATTTTCGAACTCCAGTTTTCGATGAATTTACATGTTTTGGGATGTCCTGAACATGATTTCCCTGTTTTTAGAAAATGTCTGTCAGTCTGTCTGTGTGTGTATCACAGATTTTCTGGGCGCTGTATCTCAGGAACCGAAGAACGAAGTTTAACCAAACTTGGTATTTAGTTGGACCTTGACATAAACTGGTGCTGATTAGATTGTGGAACAATTGCTCAACAGGTGGCATGTGATCGCATTTTTTCTAAATTTTTAACATGGCAGCATAGGACAAAAATTCGTATAAATGTACATGATGAGAGTTATTTTAAGGGGAAGTACACCCCCGGGGAGTAAATTTTCAATATGGGTATCTTTCGAAAGATCGCATCAATATCTTTAAAACGAATGGCTGAACTATGTACCTGTGATAATTTAAAACAAAGTTATCGAATTTTATCTTTTAACGATGAAACAGAAAAAAAAGTATTTCTTCTGAAAATTGCAAAAAATTGACTTTCTTTCGGCATTTAGTGATATATAAAATTCTGTCAGATAAAAATCGTCTGCATTTATCATGGAAAATAATTTGATAATTTAATAAATAATTTGTATTGAATGAATTTGTGTAAAATTACATACAAGAAAATCACGTGGTGGCGATATCATACTAGTTGTTTGTTCAAAAGGTTTAATATTAGACATTTCTGGATCTGGAATATCTCATATATATGTATTTTGCGGAGAAAAGTGCAGTTGTTTTACCTAAGATCATTTATAGGTATATATTTAAGCATAAACATATTTTATAGACATATTAAAAAGGATTTTTGAAATTATAGAGAAAATATCAGTATAATGATTATTTAAAAAGTATTTAGTGTATTACATAACATTCGAATATTAAAAGCTAACCCTAATGCCTAGTGTATAAATATCTGTGTGCGAATCATATCATAGTGTACAAAAATAGTGTACGAATCATACTATCATAGTGTACGAATTTTCTTTAATTGAAACGTTATTTTGATAGATATGTAAAGTTATATGGTGTATAATTATTTAAATAAACACAAACCAGATTTTCAAGGTTTTTTTTTTTTTTTTTTTTTTAAGATGTGTTATCATTATTTTTTGAAAGGAATTTTTTATTTATGTAACTAGCGAAAAAATATACGAAATTTTACTACATAAAAATGCTGATGATATGTGATCCGTGCTTTTGAGAAACCAGAGCATTTGGCATATCTGTAAACACTCTACGTCTACTCATCTACAATTTATTTAGTATATTTAATGATATTTTCAAGATGTTTGATATATGTATATTATCATCTAACGTTATAATATCATCTAACGTTATATCATCTAACGTTATCATCTAACGTCATAATGTATGTCAATATAATGTATGTCTTCGGAACTTTTTTTTTTTTTTTCTATTCCAAAAATTAAAAGGAAATATATATATATATATGTGTGTGTGTGTGTGTGTGTGTGTGTGTGTGTGTGTGTGTGTGTGTGTGTGTGTGTGTATAATACTATCAAATTTTATTTAATAAGTACAATAAACAGTCATTATAGCTGCTTAAATATAAATTATTTTTTATTGTTGAAGTTCTTTAATTTTTTAACATACATATATTATATTTAAATACTTTTTTGGATCTAAATTAAATATTTAGACGAAATTTGATTTTTTTAACATATCCAATGTCTTTTTTTTTTTTTTTTTTTTTTTTAATGTATTTACCGTAAGCAAATATTTTTCTTTATCTAAAGATAAAATCATTTTTTTTTTCAGAAATTATGATTTTTATTTCAAACTTTATTAATTACACTTCCATCTTGTGGACTTTAAGAATTCAAATCATGAAAGAAATACAGTCTGATGTTTTGACTGAAAATAGAAATTGAGAAGTATACTATTTTAATTAGAATATTTCAAGTAGTCCATTATTACTATAATAATATTATTATTGTTATGAAAATAATAATTTTTTCTGACACTGTGTGAAAAAAAAATTAATAATATAAAATCTTATTTCAATCTTTGAATATTTATTTTTAAAGGATCTCTGTTTTGTAAGTGCTGGGATATATCTGGATATTTTCAAAACGGAAATTTGTTTACTTTGCATTAATATTTTATGCACAGTTTATTATTATTATTATTATTATTATTTTTACGAACTAATAAGAGGAAATGACTTTTTTGATTAAGAGGATGTAAGGTTTACAGTTTTTTCTTTTCATTTGAGGATGTTACCAAAGCCTACACTGAGAAAAAATTCTATAACTGACATCTAGAATTTAAGTTGTGGCTCTAGAAAAAATAGTTCCATGTCATCCTTCTAAATTCTAGTCCCCTTGGAAAGCGAGTTCTAGAAGCCCCTATTAGAATTCTAGAGCGTTTGCCTATATTCTCGAGGGCAAAGTTATTTAAAAATCTCTGCAAATAAAGAAGCGGGTTTCAGCAACTATAATCTTGGTTTATTACCAAATTCTAGAAAATCAAGCGAGAATTTCTCGCAATACAAATGATTCAGGATATTTAAAGTATTCAGAATATTGTTTCATTATCTAGAAATGTGTACACTAGAAATTCTCGATAATTTCTTCTATTCAGTTTATTGGCGTGCCTTACGCGCATAGCTCGGAAATCTATATTTCTAGTTTAGGGATTTAGAAAATGGCCCCTTATTCATTCTAGAGGAAGGCGGTATATTTCTTTTCTCAGTGTATAATAAAGTCATCTCTTTCCCCCTCAAATTTTTCTCCCGCTTCGATAAAACATCTTTTAAATCAGTTATACATATATTTTCATCTGAATTTCTTTATCTGTATATATATATAAATTACGTGTCACGATGTTTGTCCGGGGTAAACTCCTAAACTAAGGAACCGATTTTGATGAAATTTTGCACACTGTGTGCAGTTTGGTCCAACTTGAGAGATAGGATAGTTTTTATCTCAATTTATTGTCACAATATTGTTTTATTGCAATTATTTGTTAATTATAGACCTTTATTAAAGTTGCTCCAAAATATCTGTGAGTTCCATTAATTTAATTGTTGCCAAAAAAAAAAAAAAAAAAAAAAAAAAATACGAGTTCATTTTCTTTCGACATAAAAATAAATAAATTTAATCAAACGTGAACGTTAAAAAATTATAAAAAGTTAAATTATGCATCTCACGAAAATTGACGTCATAATCAATTTAAAGATTTTATACACATTGATAAAGTGCTAATGTAGTTCTATCATAGATATAGTAATATATATAGATCTCTCATTCCCATGTTATCGTACAAAGATTTTTGATGCCGAAAAAAAAAAAATAAATAAATAAAAGCTTTGGAAACAGCCATTAAGTGGTATTGAAAAAAAAAAAAAAAAAAGAAAAGAAAGAAAGAAATATGAATTTGAAACTGTATCTGGAGTCTTCCATTCCCCTTTAGCAAATAAATTATTCATAAATTTTATTTGCTAAAATATTAGTATGTATTCCCGTGTGTATTCACTCGGGGAAAGACGGCCATATTTTGGTAAAAACGCCGTCTTTTCCCAAATGAAAAGGAATAACTTTTTTCTCCCCAATGATCACTCTATTCTATTTATGCTATACTATATCTATGAGTTCTATACGCAAGCGAAGTGTGACTCACTGACCGTCTGTGCAGCCAAGAAAAAGATTTCCTATGTTAATTGCCCACTGGATTTTTTGTAAGAAATTATTAAAAATCGAGGAAATTTATTTCCCGATTTTAATCCTTATATTTGGGTATAGATATGTATTAGTTATCGCGGGTGTTAGATTGAATTATTTTGCTGTCAAATTGACAAAATTTTAATTTTAAATTTCAAAACTCTGTCGCCCTTGGCTTTTTATTATTATTATTATTATTATTTGGCGATCAAAAGCGTAACACGAAAATATACATGCCAGATGTATGCATTGTACGAAATGTAATATGTATTAATCATTGTACGTATGTATGACATGTAATATGTATTGTACGAAATATTGTTTCATATTATTCATTACTCTTTTAATATAAGTTGTTAAAATAACCATGATTTTTGAAAGGAATTAAATATTTTCGCCAGATAATTTGGCGATATTCTTTTTTTTTTCGCCAAGGATGACAGAAATGAAATCTATTCCGCTGCAAAATATTAGTATCTTACATCAGATATTTTATTTAGACATTTGAAAACAAATTTGACTTCAAACTATGATAGAATATTTATCATTCTCCTTTTAATTAGTATATTATTAGTATATTAAAATTTAAAAGCATGGTATATAAAAAGTTTTTTTGTTTTTTAATCTTATAATTATTCTTATCATAATCCTCAATGTTTCCCATCTTTATTAACTTGAATTTACTATTAAAATTTTAACATACTCAAAAACTTCTCATCACTTCGTTAAAATACACTAAACTTTTCCAAAATCTTTTTCTATTTAAAATGATACATGTATTTACTTTAAATGTCTAATATTTCATAAGATTTCCGATTTTAAAGTTTTAAAATATTTATCAAATTTACTTATTTTTCTGGTTTAGCCTTATTGTTTTCCTTTTTATAACTGCAGCTGTTGCCCTCTTTAAAATATTTAAAATGATGAGGTCATTTTATAGTAAAATTATCCATTATAGCATATATTATATTTCACTCCTCCATAAAAATTGATTTTAAAATCATCTGTTTCTTTTATACTTTTATTTTAATAGAATTTTAATAGAATTTAATTTATATATTAGTCATTTTAGCAATTTTATCCAAAGTAACATTAGAAATAATATATATCACTTCTCCATTAAAATTTATAGGACCCTACAATGAAATTAATTTGAGCTTAATATCAACACTACGAAAATTTTTATCAATCGCTTCCAAATTTTGACCTAAGTTTCAAATCTCAGCCCTGTGGGTTTTTACATCGGCTACAACGTTTTCGTCTTTGTTCATAAATAATAATTTGACTGTATTAAATAGTTTACAGCCGTATAATTCAACGTATATTTTAGTCACAGCAACGCGTGGCCGGGTCTGCTAGTACTTATATATAACATGCATATTATAAATATATAAATAAGTATGTTAATTAAAATATTGGAATAAGATTTTTGCAACTTCTTTTTTGTGTGTAATTTCATTTAGAATTTTATTGTTTTGGCTAAATTAATATCCATGTTTATTATTTTCTTCTTTATACATAATAATGGATTCGCTACCTCAAAGTTTTGAGACTTTTACTGGTGTTGATTAACTTTTTGGACAAATATTGCCTAATGGATGGTGCTAATACACTGAAATTTCTCGCCCTTTTTGGAAATGGTATAATATCAGCTTTTTTAGTATATAAGTGCACAAAACTTGACATACATGACGGTTATGATGGCAAAACTACACTGTTAGAAATAAAAGGGCATTTTTCATTAGAAAAATGGTTCCAATTTAGCTGCAACCAGTATGTTGTTACTGATTTTCACTATTTCAACGGTACCATTTTAGCAGTAATTACTAATTAAATGGTAAAACTTACTTAGCACTACAATATTGGTTGCAGCTAAACTGGAACCAAATTTCTGGTGAAACCTACCAGTGTATGCCACTTCAATTTAGGTGGTTATCTAACGATATGCGACGCTGTTATGCTGCATCATTACATGTTTAATGAAAATATAATACCATAAGTTATAATCTCTGTTTCTGTGATATATTATTGCACAAAACTTTACATATATGAAGGTCGTGGTGACAAAATCATGCCAATTCAATTAAGGTGGGATATCTGACGATAGGTGACACTGCTCGGCTGTATCCTTTTGCGTTTAAGGAAAGGCAATATTTCATCTTCTGTTTTCATAAATACATCACATGGTATGTGAGATAGATGAAAAATTATGCTTATTCAATTTGTGTGTATTTCCACAGGTGGCACTGCTGTTATTAACTTTTTTCGATTTTTTAGACGGCTATATTTGCTAACTTTTTTAATTTATTTTGTAGCGTTGTTAGTACCCGCCCTTTTATTCACAGCACTTTCTTTCTAGAGTAATTGTATCCAACATATAATTCTAACTGAATATGAAGAATATTGCTTTTCAAAAAAAGTGGTGTGTAAAAAAGTGCACGTTCTAACAACATTAAGGAATAAATTTTAAAAGTTGGCAGCTATAGCTCTGTGTCAGGATCTATTGATTAAAACTGCATATTTAAAACTTTTTTTGGGAGAAGCTATGATGGTTGTATTTCAATACATGTTGACCCATAAGTAGCACTTCTGGTATCTCGGATGTTTTTTATATATTCATAAAAATTGAAGGACGCAGTTTGCAAAAGAATTATTCTCATGGTTTTTTTTTTTTTTTTTTTTTTTTTTTTTTGGGGGGGGGGGGGTAAAAATAATTGTTAACATTTTCGTTGATAGAGGGCGCTTTACGTAAGTAAGTTACATTTTTCCACTATATTTATTTGCATGAAAATGCTTACAAGCATAAAACTTCTACCCTATATATGTCTACCATCACCACAAATTACAGTTTGCAAATGAGTTACAATACCGCTAAATTCTTTATTATGTACTATGGGCTGAAATGTTTTAAGTGCGATAGCGTCTAAACGCCTTATCCGGTTGAGCTGAAAATTTGTATACATGTTACAGGTCGTCGTCGCACAAATTGTATAGATTTTGATGAGTCTGGCTCTCATAGAATTTAACAGGGACACAGAGAAAATTTCTTTATCTTTATGACCTATTGGCTCAAATTATTTCTAGGGCAATCGCTTTAAATGAAACAACATACTAGATAGAGAAAACTACTCAAACGACATATTATAATTTTCTCTTTTGTTTATTTAACGACTTCTCTTACTTTAATTTAATTATACAACTATTAATTAATTAATGTGCGGAAAGTAGTGTGGAGTCACTCCAGATTTTTAAATGTGATATGCTTTTCTAAACTACTTTAAATGAAGTTTTATTCAATAATTCATTTTACATCATACATCATACATTTAACATTTTATTTTACTAAAAATAGATGTTAATTAATGGTAGCTTTTGAGAGGAAAAAACAAATCAAACAGGACGCAACATAAACCTTTTGTATAATGTTATATACGGAATGCTTATTAAATTTATTTTTCTAGAAAAAAAAAAGTAAATTAATCATCCTTTTCTGTAAAATTGTTTACAAATTAATGAGCTGTAACCAACTGGTTTGACAATGGGCTTTCGATAAAAAATATAAACTTTTCTTGAGTAATGTTTAGTCATACTTATTAGACTGTATAAACAAGAATAGGGGAAAAAATCTTGCTATACAAAAATATTTGATTTCTCAAGCTTATATATAAATATAAAAGTTGTACCATAAATTAAATAACCTTAAAGTTACATGCTAGTTATAAAAAACATTTTCCCCACTGAAGAATAATATAATACATATTTTAAGAACATGCCATACACAAATTAATAATATTTTAAAAATATAGATTCTGTCTTTGTCAAAAACTCATTATTGCACGCGAAATTAAAATTTTAAAGATGATAATATGTAAAAAAAAAAGATAACAAAAATAATAATAATGATCATTATTATTATTTTAATAAATGTGAAGGTATAATTGTTTACTTTTCTTTATGCAAATAATTAACTTTTTTTGTGAAGTGTCCTACTGTTTAAATCGCAGAAAACTCATTCAAGCCAGTGTCTGAAACAATCTTTTTCTTTGTAAGGACAGAGAGTAAAATTTTGCACTGTTTAATTTTCTGGTTATATAAAGAAGAATTGTGAAATATTTGACATGTTTATAAATAACAAATAAATTGAGAATGTGTCATGAATAGTCAATTTATATTAGCGTGCAACCATGTATAAATTCTACTATGAATTCTTCGTTAAACAATATCAGATGAAAAATTAAAAATGGAAAAAAAAAATAATAATAATGGTACGCAGATAATCATTTAGAGTTCATTTTTTATGATGCATTTTTCAAAATTAACGATTCCATTCATAGTATTTGTATAAATAAACATGATATTGTAAAACATTGAGCAAATATTATTAAAAATATATTTACAGAAAATATTAGAAAAAGGAGAAAATCAGAAGTTTAAAAATTTTTCTTCATTTTACTTTGTAAAAAGGATCAATTATTCTAATATACAGGGTGTAAAAAAAATGCGATCCAAAAAGAAACATTTATTGTTCCCTAATTACTATAGATAATGTAGTGGTTCAAAAGTATTGTATGCCTAATGCCTATAGCATCACATAAAATTTATAATATCGTATGTTCCACGTGCAATCTTTAATTATTTACAAAATGAGAAAAGTGAACGTCTTAATTAATAGCTACACATTCGTGCAAACATATCTATATCGATTGTATTTCTCTTTCGATGGCGACAATAAGGTCAGTGAGCGTGTTTAAATTTTCATCTACACTCTATTCTTGATGGAATGCACAGGAAAATACACATAGATGTCGATCTGGCGAGTAAGTAGATCAATTAATGTTTACACGGTAAGCATTTCTGTAATGCAGTGCGATAACAAGGTAAAAAAATATTATTTTATGGTTTTTCTTTTTTTTTTTTCTTTTCTTTTTTTTTTTTTTTTTTTTTTTTTTTGGCTAGTAAAAAATTCTTACACTCTCTTCACCCATGAAGTGAATTTACCAGCAAAGAGCCACAGAAGTTAAAGCTTTTGTTTTTCAATAGCCTTTTTTTACACCCTGTACATATCAAAGAGTTTTTTAAAAGGTTATTAAAAAAAATCAAATACTTACAGTAACATTGGGTGGATTACGTATTCCATTTCTTGTAAAATAAGCTCGTACTGCTCCAGACACAGCGGACACAAAGACATCATTTAAGCTGCACCTCATCACTTGCTTTATACGCAAAACTTTGGAGTATTTGATATTGTGAGACCATGCAACGACTCTACTTTGAGGCTTATGACGGCGGTTAAAATAATTGTAGTCTCTCCGCTTAAAAACTAACCATCCAAGGAAAGTCAAGGGCGCTACAAATAAAGCCCGAAAGAGATTGAGAAAGAACGTAGATGATCCAAAACGAGTTTTAAGTCTTATAAACTGCTGGTTATCTGATAAATAGTTACACAAAATCAAAATGAGTGTAATAGCATCACTAACGGCTTGGTGTATTCGAACTACAAGAACAGTGTCTTTGCTACGGCCATAGTCTTTGATGAGCCTTATCTCCCATAAAGGTTTGGACATCGGAAGAGGTTGGCTCATAAGGCTACTAATATGCTCCTCTAGGTTTTGTGGGGTGTGAATCACTTTCGGATCGTCATAAATGTGATTTTCGATAGAAAAATCTTCATCATCCACCCAACAATAACCGCTGCAAACTGGAACGATTTTTTGTGAGAAACGGGGGAATGCTATCGCGCCTTCGTCTGTAATCCTATTTAAAACACGTGTGCGGACGATTTCTTGGAGTTTCGCAGAGTTTAAACCGGAATCCAGAAAGAAGAGGCAATGAGATATATGCAAATTAAAACTTGTATCATGCAACCAGAGAGCCTCTGGAGGTCGGACGAAGTTGTCTGAATTTAACCACGACGACGATCTTCGGGGATTTTCTGGCATTGCTTCTTCCACGTCCCTCACTCTCGCGTTCCTTCTATAGTTGCAACAACCTGCAAAAAATATTCTTAAGCCTAAAGCTATACCGAGAACCCACATAAGCATTATGACAGTAGGAAAACCAGTCACGACGGATATCGCGGCAAAAATGACTGAAAGAAAAAAGCTCCATGCTATATTTTTATCTACAGGATGTGTAAGCAGTTTTACAGAAGCATTCCTAAGATAACGAGGCGTTTTCACTTTGCCTTTCTGTGTTGGAGTATTTGGTACAGGTAAATAAGTTGTGCTTGATGTGGTTAAAGATAAGTTGTCAGAGTTTGTGCTTAAAGAATCACCTTTTTTAGAATCTGACATAGTTAATATCAATCTTAAAAATGAATTTGTTCAGAAATATAAGAAAAAGCTAAAACGAATGTGAGTTTTCTAAGTTTTTGTGCATTTTAAATGATATTTCTTGATGTTTTTATATTTTTTAAAAATATTTACAAACAATTTATGAATCGTGATATATTCTCTCATTCACGTAAAGATGCAATTTATTTTTAAAAACTAGTGATAAAATTAAGGGCTCTTTATTAACTTTATTTTTCTATTCTAATCCTAACCATAATGAAATATTATTGCTTCACTTGAAAATGATTTGATTATTTTTAAGAAAATTTTCACTTCCAGTTGTAGAAATCAGTTGCACGTCAGAAAATTTTTTAGTGATATTCTTCATCTTTTTTAACTGTTATTTATTTCTAAGAAAGTTTTCTACCTGACAGCAAATTATTTTCCACAATGCTAATCAATCATTTGAAACTGAACTTCATAGTTCAAAACTCTATTCCTCTAAAATTACTTCTGTTTTCTTTTAAGGAGACAGTATTTGAAAGACTTTAATCACATGTGCGCATTGAAACATACTTAAACTGGAAACAAAACATCAGCAATAAACTTGCACAATTTCAAAATGCTAAAAAATCAACAACAAAAACAAGCGAAAATCTGTAACAATGCGTACATTCCTTTTATACGCTAAATGCATTTTATGAAAGATAAAATGTTTTCATACTTTCTCTCAACTGAAAACAAACTAAGCCTAAAGTTTTAACATATTGCAACTAGGTCTCAGGGCATTTTCATTTCAAGAATTCATCTTCCCGTGCATGAATCGATTTATTTGATTTCATACGTACGAAGTAGAAAAGAGAAAAAATACATTTTTCTTTCTGAGTGTGGAATGTTAGTTCCATCATCTTTTGTTTCTAAGATTCTTGCAACTCCAGATGAATTCTGAACATTTTACTGCTCACTAAATTTTTGATGACTGGTGTTTAAAATCGTCCTGTTTCCAAGGTGACCAAGAGTTCAGCATCTTTTATTCTCAACGTTCTGTAAAAAGAAAACGAAAACACGAGTTAGTTGCGTTAAAATAATTTTATATATTTCAATAAATATACCATAAAGTAAATATTTTATTCATAAATGCATGTTTTTGTTCCCAAAGTACATTTTAGAAAAAATAAATATTATGTGTTGAATACATGTAATAGATAATGCATAGCTGCCAATATTTTAATTTATTCCGGAGTACTTTTAGCCCCGCCTTTATTTCGCACCACTTTATTTATCGAAAAATTTTCTTCAAAACATAACCTTGATAAAATAAGAAAAAATTACTTTTAAAAATTAAGTGGTACGAATTAGAGGCGGGGCTAAAATTACTCCGGAATAAATTAAAATATTGGCAGCTATGGATAATGGATCCTGTTTTAACTGTTAAGAATGTAAATTACTAAAATATTATTTTAATTTACTTTTTAAATAAAAGGGAGAAAAACAAGTATCGAGTGAAACTAAAAAGAAATCAATAATTTTAAATAAATATTATATGATTTATTTATAATTATTCTTTTTCTTTTTATCAAACAAGCAATTTCTAAGTAATTGTACATACTATGAAAAATTAGTAATTTAATAATTCATTTCATTAAAGGTGTTTTCTTAAATTTAATTGATTGCGCAGCACTAGTGCGACGTAAAACCCAATCAACCAACCATCAACCAACTTTAAATTTAATTGTTATTATTAGTTTATTTTTTAATTGCTACCATTATTCTCTTTTACATTTTCCAACAAAGTTGAAAGGTGTTTATAACTTCGGTTTGTCTGTCAGTCCATATGGAATAGTCTATCTGTCTGTGCTCTAACCCTCGTAAATATTAACGAAATTTCTTGAAACGGATAAATGTCACTCAAATTTATTCAGTTCCCCATTGAAAATCTAGTAAATACCAATACAGTAGAACCTCGTTAACATAAATCTTAAGGGGAGGTTAAATAATTTGTTCATGTTATCAGTAGTTCATGCTATCAGTAACTCAGTATCTAATCTTCATTTTGATGGGGATTGTGGAAACAGTTCATGTCAAAAGTAGTTCACATAAGGGTGTTCACGTTAACTAGGTTCGAATGTAGTACTAGTTTGTGTACAGGGACACTCGAAAATATTCCAAAGCATTCTATCAGAGGTATTTATATCAACTGTATTTTAATAACTTTACTTTGCACAAATCTTCATGAAATTGAAATATGTTATTCATATTCATAAAAGAATACTTTCTACAGAATATAGTATGATTAACATTAAGATTGCATTTTTCTTTTACAATAAACGTTTTTATCAAATTCCAATAACTTTTAAGAGTTAATATGATATGAATTTCTTTAAGTGTCTGTCTATCTGTACGTCTGTCCGCCTCAGCGTCCATAAATATTTTTAGAATTTCTAAAAAATGATATATGTTATTCAAATTTACTATGGAATAGTCTCTATTTAAAACGGCATTAACAGGCTCTGTACAACAGGTTTGTGCGCAGTCGCACTTAACCTGTGCATTGCGTTTTAGGAGAAACTTTTTTTTTATATATAAATCACATTTAAATAACTTTCTACTGCAAAAATGATAATCGAATTGACATTTATTGTTAATGTACTAAAATAACGTTTTGTATAAAATATGATATGATTAGAGTTCAAATGTACAGGGCTACATTAAAATATTCAAATGCATTAAGAGTCACAATTGGAAATTACTGGAATATCTTTTTGTGTTAGCATTTTTAACACTTTCCAACAACGTTTTTTAAAACTAATTATTAATTCAATTAGTTTATGTATCTGTCT
The DNA here is from genome assembly GCA_963930645.1 of Salticus scenicus. Taxonomy (NCBI): domain Eukaryota; kingdom Metazoa; phylum Arthropoda; class Arachnida; order Araneae; family Salticidae; genus Salticus; species Salticus scenicus. The sequence continues at coordinate 5,771,555 of OZ005649.1, read as the reverse complement.
TTCTGTCTATCCACTGTGAGATAACACAGTCAAAGAACATTGCAGGCTCAACGATACAACGAGTGAGTACAGTTGGAAAGTGCAATAAGCAATGCGCACCGCACAATTTTTCGTTCCTTTTTATTTTAATGTTAATATTAAAATAATAAAAAAATTTGAAAGTAATTAGAGTTTAAAAGAAAGCAGTACAATGTCATAATACTTTTTGATCTTTTCTTTTTTCTTTATTTTCTTTCTTTTTACTTTCTCTTACCCATAGGGTCGAGAAAGTATTGTTTTAGGGTCAAATTTTCGAACGCGAGTTTTTGATATATTTACATGTTCTGAGGTCCCCTGAATATGAAAATCATGTTTTAAGCGAATGGTCTGTGTGTCTGTCTGTCTATTATCAGTATATCTCAAGAAGAAATAGTAGCAGAAATTCCAAACTCGGTATTTTAAATGTGTATCATATAGGGATGCTACAGTAAGTTTTCGTTGAGATGAAGCTAATGGATAGTGTACAGGGACACTCAAAAGTATTCAAATACATTACGTCTATGGGGGAAATTGCAGGTAAGTAGAGTTTAACATCTATAGATTGCACTAAACCAAACGAAACGAATATATATATATATATTTTTTTTTTAATAGAGATAGTCAACTGGGAAATTTTTTTTTGTGTATGTAGGAGCCTCGCCTCCCCCTCGAGGGGAGTAAATTTTCATGATGGCTATCTTTCAAAAGAGTTCGCCAATACCTTTAAAACGAATGGTTGAACCATCGATCTGCGATAATTTAAAACAAAGTTATCGATTTTTTTTTTTTTTTTTTTACTTTTAACGAAAAAAACTTTTTTTTTTTTTTAATATTGAGAATAAAATGGACTTTTTTTTTTTTTTTTTTTTTTTTTTTATTTAGTGTTATACTACTTCTCTAATATGGAAATCGTCTGCAGTATCATAAAAGATATTTTTTTAAATAATAATTTTAATAAATTATTTTTTAAAAACAGAATTATTTATTAGTAACCAAATTAAATTCTATATAAATGTAGGTGCATTAATGTAACGTGGGGTTAAGGGGGGTGGTGGCCCCCCTCACACAGAAATAATTATCATATAAAACTCTTCCGAAGCCTAATTTGAATTGTTTAACATAGGTTTACATAACATCGTTACCTTACATCGTTAACATCGTTAACATCGTTACATAACATCGTTGTTTAACATAGGTTTACATACATTAACATCTTACCTCCTAATCTCCAACCTGTATTTATAGTATTAAATTTCAAGGTAAAAGAAAATAGTGTGAGTGGCACACCAGATTATTTCTTTATATTCTATTTATTAAGATATTTTTTTTTCTTTAGCTCTAAGTAAAACTGATAATATTGCATATTTAATGTTGCTTTAGATTTTAAATTTATACTTATTAACATAATGGTAGCCAACAATTTTATGAAACAGCTTTCCTAAAGTTTCGAAATTTTGGTATAATAAATATGATTCCTAAAACATAACATATTCTCTTCTTTTTATTTTCTTTTAACTATATACTATAAAGTATTGTTTGTGGGTTAAATTTTCCAAATTCGGATTTTCCTATATTTACACGACTTTAGGTGAACTTGAATCAAAAAATCAAATTTTCAGCAATTGATTTGTGTGTGAGTCTGTAAGTCTGTTATTAGCATAAATCAAACAAATATCAGAAATATTGTGTGGGGATATCACTTTAAACTTTTATTGAAATCGGACGAATAATTCTTGTACAGAGACATACACAATTATTCAAGCACATTAATTCTATAGACAAAATCTCTGCTATGTGCAACTTAACATTTTTAAACTTCACTAAATGAAAGGAAATTGACGTAATGCATGTTATACATGTAAATTGCTGCGTTTAGAAGTGGTTCGGCGTTCATTTCAGGTTGTGCCATGCATTATAATCATTATTATTTCTATTTTGGATTGTTAAATTTAAGTATATTGTTGATGCGTATATATCTTATAGATAATATACACAGGATGACCCATAATTAAACAAAAACTTTCAGAAAATTGTGTAAACGGAGATTTTGTGAAAAAAAAAAAAAAAAAAATTGCTTTAACAATAGCATTGAAGACTTTATGAATGTAGCTACAATATTTAACCAGGTGTGGAGGAAGGGGGGGGGGGCGGGGTTGAAGAGACAGTAGGCTTCCTCCACAAAAAGAGACGTTTGCCCCCTAAAACTATTTCTAAAACTACCTTGAATTGTTGTTTACAATAGAGTGATAATACTCAAATAGAGTTTCTCTTACATTACACTATAAATTGCAATAATATGTGCATAGGTATCGGATAACAGGAAGTAGTGTGAGACCCTGATTATTAATATTATTTTGTAAATATAGGCGACATATTTACAAAATAATATTGAATATCAAATTGACCGTTGTCTTTTTTTGCTATAGAAACATTAAAGAAGTATTATATTATGATTATTAAGTTTTTAATAATCCTACTTATGCTTATTCCCGACATATTAAATTAAAACGTATACATAGGTGCCAACTTGTACGGTTTTTTAACACCAGTATTTTTTTGCAAAAAAAAAAAAATCATATTTAACCCCCGAAAACTTCTAAAAAAAAAATTATTAAAAATTTCCGGTAGCAAAAAAAAAAAAAAAAACAACAACAACAACAAAAAAAAAAAAAAAAAAAAAAAAAAAAAAAACGCACATGTTGGCAGCTATACGTGTACTTATATTTTATGTTTATACGTAGGGTGATAGTGCCATGTATCTATTAAGATCAACTGTCTTGCCTAGATACCTAAACCTAGGTGGAATAATTATTCTAGGGTCCGAGTCAATGTTTAGGAGAGTTAGGAAAAAAAATCCTTTTTAGTGTTGTAGTTTCTCAAACTAATAACGTGATAAATAACTTTCTAAAATACTACAAGCAGTTTTTTTTTTTTTACTATTATTATTATATTTTTTGTAAGAATATTATTGTATGATGTTTGCAATTTGATATAAAACTTAATGAAATATGTGTATTACCACGTTTTTATTAACCCGCTTTCTTGTTTGTTTGTCCAGTACAAATCTTGAAATCGATTTTTAACTAACTTCCCAACTATCTGGACATTTGAAACTTTTAGAATAGCTCAGAAAACGATGACAATGCATTATTTTAATACTTTTACTCAATTAATAAATGTTTGAAAATTTCTCATAATTGCTGTCTTTATTACGCATTTGATTATTAGGTTTATTTCTTTGGAAATCGACCTATTGCAATCACTTCGTTTATCTATCTATCTAAATATCTATCTATAATGAAAATTTTGTCATCACGATAACTCCCGAAATAATACTCCAAATCGAACCAAATTTGGACAGTGAACTGATCTTATAAATATCTTGGATGAGTTCGTTAACCAACTTGCTCCGACTTTTTGTTTTCAAGTGGCAGCCACTTGAAAATTTCAAACCGACATTGTAAAAAGCATATTTAAAGTAAGATTTCCTTGAATTTTGATGAATACATAGACTATATAAGTGTCTCAAAGAAGTTTATTAATGAACGTATCCGCCATTTTTAATAAAGTGGCGGATATCTTAAGTTAAGTGGGGCTACTTGAAATCAGGCTACCACTTGAAAATTTAAAATCACGATAACTTCCGAAATAATACTCCAAATCGAACCAAATTTGGACAGCGTCTTAACTTGTGTTATGAATATCTTGGATGAGTTTCTTAACCAAGTTGCTCCAACATTTTGTTTTCAAGTGGAGACCACTTGAAAATTTCAAATTCAAATTGTAAAAAGCGTATTCCGAATTTGTTTGAATTTTGATGTATACATAGATTATATAAGTGTCTCAATGAAGTTTATTAATGAACTATGGATATTCTCGCCAAAAAAGTCGCCAAGTGGAAAACTCGCCAAATCCATTACCTGTCATATTGGAGCTTTTTAATGCGTTTTTAAGGGAACATTAGGCTGTTTTAACGTTAAAACAAACTAGAAATGCAGAAAATTAACATTTATTCAACTTACTAAGCTTTTTTGAAAGAATTTCTACCAAAAAAAAAAAAAAAAAGAATTATTTTCAAATTTGCAACAATATCTTAGATTAATTAGTTCACTGAGCAACTTTCTCTGCCATTTTGATGCAAGTGGCAGCCACTTAATTTTTGTACATGATGACTTTTGAGATTCCGAATTAATTTCAAATATATTTGCACAGTAGTCTTATATCACAAATACATTTGATATATTTGTCAACTTGGCCCACCATCTTGCTTCCAAGCGCCGGCCACTTGGAAATTTTAAATTCGCATAAAAAGGTATTTATGAACCGATTTGCTTAAAACTCCATATGTACATAGCATACATCAATATTTCTACTAAGTCGTTAATAATTTGTAGCCGCCATTTTGAAACAAAATGACGGCTATTTGATAAGGAAAAAGAAATCAACCTACCCTTCCGAATAAGCCGGAAGGACTTGTTTTTCTTCCAAGTTAATGGGATAATTCATCAAAAAGTAAATAAATAAATAAATAAATAAAAAGTATTTAATTATACACAGAATTGTCATTTTACATGATTCAACAGAAAATTTAAAACTTGGTATGTAAAAAGTTATCTTGTAATTATTTTTTTAAATGATTATCTTACAATTTTTCCAATACAAAAGTATATAAAATTAGTTAAATATTCATGGTTCTTTAAAAATATATTTTCATTGAATTAGAATGATTACGGGTATAGAACATGCGCGATTAAACGCAATATACATTCATATGGCTTAATAATTACTTACTTAGTAAATAGACCTTCTGTTAGTCATATACATAGAAGGGTAACTGAAATTTATCGTATAAATTGGTTCTACAAATTATTAAATATTTTAGATCTTTACATATTGATTAGAGAGAGATTAAAGTTTTATCTTAGTTGAGCAACTACTTAATTAATCTTTAAAATATTACGAGACATTTTATCAAATATATAGTTATAAATCATAATATTATATGTAAAATTTACATTTGTTATTTTATTGCATTCTTTTCGCTAACTGAAAAATTATGTAATCTTCTGTTTACAGTTATTCATTCTGAATTCTCAGTTTCGAAATCTCGACCGTAAAATAATACTTTCATTATTATGTGTGGGTAAGAAAAAGTAAAAAGAAAAGAAAATTAAATATAGTGCGCTGATTGCAGAACGAAAAGCTAAAAGCCTGCCTGAGAATACCTATATAACATTTTTATCTAACAATGTTCCTTTTTTATTCCTTTCTTCTCCCCGCCCCCATTCGTCATAGTATTTTTCCCGAAAAATTTAATTTTGCGTAGAACCTTTTAAAAAATACTTTTATATTTTCAGTTTAAAAGAGAATATTTATTTTTATTTCTTATAATTTTTATTTATTTATTTATTTATTTTTTAGACAATTGTACATCTTTAAGTTACCTTTTCAAATTGTAATATGATTTTGCTTATTAATTTTACAGAAATAGTAAAACCAACATTTTGAAAATTCTACGAATTATGTTTTTATGTTGCATACAAACGAAGAAACACTCTTTTAAATTATTATTAAATGATTAGTTAATTATTAAGTAATTTTTAGATCTACAATAAAATTTATGATTTATATTGCAGAAACATTTTTTGTGCATTAGAAACTGTCCATAGAACGCAAGTTTTAGGGCAATGTTCTTATATTGTACCCCTGGAAAATAATAATAATAATAATAATAAAAATAAGGATTATAATAAAACATAAAGTAGCTTAAAATGACACTGACACAACAGGCCTCGGGTGAACAATTTGAAAGATATAGATGTGATGCTTTTCGTGCATGTAGGGGTACTTTATGCGTAATTTTCAATTTTATAACGTCAAAATTTACATTCTTTGATTACGTAGCTTCTCTTTCCAGAGTGCTAAATGTTATCAATAATTCATAGTATATAGAAATATATCCTTGCAAGAAGAAAATATTTATTTTTAGTTATAATTTATACCTTATAGATTTAATTACTTAAGACTGAATGTTGCGAAATTGTTTAATCAGCTTTACTCATTAAAATACATTATAAAAATTAAAAGCAAATGAAAACAATAATCGAAATTTATTTCCCACAGATTTTAATACTTTCGCCCATGATGGTTAATTCTTTTTCTACCAGTATGGGAAATTATTTCGTAATTTATGAGTCATGCATGATTTTATAGCGTGCTTGTGTGCAGTGTTGCCAACTATGGTTATTTGTCCCTACGCGTAGGGATTTTTAGCAATTTTTTCAGCATGTAGGGATGAATTTTGAATTTGTAGGGACTTTTTAGCGGTAATTTAGTAAGGCATTTCATGGAGTTATGTTGATTTTTCGACCTTTTTCATGATTTTTCACTAAAGTAGGGGCTTTTATCGTTAGTGTAAGAACATTTTGAACTGTCAGTAGGCGGCATAGCGAAATTTGAGTTGGCAACACTGCTTGCGTGCATGTTTGTGCATAGAACGTATGAGTGAGTGTGTACATTTTCGCACGCATGTGCACGTACATATGCTCGTGCAACTATAACTCCATCCTGCATTATGGGAAAGTGTTTCAACCTGCAATATTCCAGGCTGGGAGAGATAGCACTTTTACCAAAGGTTGTAAACATAGGCCTTTGTCAGATAATACACACACTGGACAATGAATTAGAACCTGTAAGAGTTTCTATAATCTTCTGCTTGCATGGAAGTGGTCCCCTGGTGTTACTTGAGGATAATCAGAAAGCCATGCAACACCTGAGCATATTGATACTAGATTAAGTGCATCCCTCAATGTTACATTTTTACTCCGAAGTTAACGGATACTTTGTGCTCAACAATGCAACCATACATCGTGGCAGAATCGTTCGAGATTGGTTTAGTGAACACCAATCTGACTTCTAACAGTTTCCCTAGTTGCCGCAAAGCCCGGAACTTAATCCAATAGAACATGTTTGGGACATGTTGGAAAGGTGTATTCGTCAGCAATCTCCTCTTCCATCCAATTTACAGGATCTTAAAGTCTGTGTAGCCAATGTATGATAAACTCTGGACATAAATGCACCCCAGAAGCTTGTAGAATCGCTACCCACACGAATACTGGATGTTATTCATGCAAAAGGAGGTCCAACGTGCAAAAGAAGGTCCAATAAAATATTAATTTAAAGGTTTCTAATTCATAGGCCAATGTTTGTAAATCATTTAAAAAATTGTACATTTTATAGAAAAGCATTATTAAATAACTTTTTTAGAAAACAGCTGTTTAAGTTTTATTATTTATTGCAATTCTAAAATAATATTCTTTGATAAATGATGTAATACTGATTAAGTCATTACATACTAATACTAATTACACATTTACTAAATGATGTAATACTACTACACATAATAATATTCATTATTATGTGTTCCTTAAAATAAATAAATAACACTATACACAGATTTTATTAAAAAATAAATAAAATAAAATAAATACTTGTATTACATTTTAATAATAACTTAAAAGGCGTTTATTTTATTGAAATAATTAACTTTTTTTTTTTTTAAACTTCAGAAATAATAATATTATTCACTTGAAATAACTTCTTCTCTAATTATTTAAATTAATTCGACATTACACGCGTTCAGCAGTTTTTCTCCTTATAGACATTTCATTAATCGCGTTCAAGTTTTCACAATGATTATTAATTTATGTTTTCTTTCTGAGAAATATTACACACTGTTAAATTAAAGGATGAAAATATTGTAATTGATATTTTTTATAAAAATTTACATAAAATGTTACTTGATTTCATTATCTTGCATATATGAATAAAGATGTTAATTAAGTATTATTATTTTGAATTATTTTATTATAGAAAAATTATTTTGAAAAAATACATATATATATGGTTGGTTATATGTAACATTTATGCAATTCATGTTTCATGCAATGTTATGTTTAAATTAGTACACATTTATACATTTTAGTATATTTTATTATTTAATGGCATTTTACACAAAACGATTTTTTTTTTTAATTTAGTACCTAGGATTTGAAATCGAGCTACAAATTATTAATATTTACAAATTATTATTATTTCTCTCTCTCTCTCTGCAAAAAATATATATATCTTGGTCTGTATGGATGTGAGTTAAATTGTATAGTAAAGTTAATATAAAATATATATAAATATTCTTAATTTCAAATAGCTCAGCACACACACACACACACACACACATATATATATATATACATGCATATTTAATATTCGTTCAAAGAATATTTTTTCACTTTTTTCTTTATTTTTTAATAGCTATATTTCTTAAAAAGCATATAAAAAGTAACAATGTCTTAAATTTTATTTTGAAGACATAACATACGTAAGGAAAGTGTTGGAATTATCACAGAAATTCGAATATGAGATTATGGCGTAACTATACATTTTGAGGTTCCTTGAGTGCATTTTTGCTAATTTTTGGATGATGTATGGATGTGAGAATATATATGTGAGTGAATACGATAGCATTTAAACGCTTTGATCGAATGAGCTGAAAGTTGGTACGTATGTTATAGGCTACCGTAGCAGGAACTGTATATGTTTTAATGAAGGTAGCACTTTTTTTTTTTTTTTTTTACAGAGACGCAACAAAAATTCTTTATTATTAATGCCTATGGGCTGAAATTATTTAAAGTGCGACAGCGTCTGAACGCCTTATTCAAATGAACTGAAAATTTATATACATGTTATAGGACGTAATTGCACGAATTGAATCTTGTAGATATGCATTGTTACACGGACACAACGAAAAATTCCTTATCGTTAGGACTTATGGGCTCAAATTGTTTGAAGTATTATAGCGTTAAATTAAACAACATACACTGTTAAAAATGGTTTCTCAAAATGAGCAAAATTGTCTGAAAATAGCTCCGAAACAATATATACTTAAATTTGAAAACCCATGTACTCCTTTTTGAGTATAACTACAGGCTCAAAAATGGGGTTGAACAATATGAATCCCAATATCCCCATGTTTACAATATGTCCCAATATCCCCATATACTCAAAATTGAGTATATGGGTTTTCAAATTTAACTATATATTGTTTCGGAGCTATTAGAAACAATTTTCCTCGTTATTGAGAAACCATTTTTAACACTGTACTATTTGGGGAGAAATTGTCCAAACACCCTATTATAATTTTCTCTTTTGTTTATATAATGACTTCTCATACTTCATTTATGCAACCGTTAATTATTTAATGTTCGTAAAGTCGAGTGGTGTTACTCCAGACTACGTTTATTTAAGGTTTTTGTACTTTTCATAGAAAGTCTGAATCGATGAAATATTATTAAATTAATTTATTTTATTAGCAATTTTAAATTAATTTATAATCATTCAATTTATTTTTTAACGTTATTTTAATAATAATTAATAAGGAATTTTAGAAAATATGCTTTTAAATTTTTAAATAACCGATTAATAAATAAATACCATATTGCGTAAAAAGGCACAGAAAAGCGGATGTTGAAAGATAATGAATATATATATATATATATATGTTTAGTCACCATGAAAAAAAAACTGACGTCAATTGTTTCGGTCCAAAATAAAAGCACGACCTTTCATCAGGCGAAGAAAGTAGCTCTATTGAAATGAAAGATTGTGAAAATAACTCATCTTGGGTGAATTTTCACTCATTTGCCTAGAACAAACGCGCGTAGAACAACAAACGCCTACAACATCTTGAGTTAATTGTATTAAATTGAATGAGTTAACATAATGCACTCAATTGTACTTCAGTAATTATTTTATTTAATTAATGATTTTAATACAAATGATTTTAATAAACTGATTTTAATACAAATGATTTAATCACTTTACAGTGGCGTTGACCGTTGCACTTGCGTGCTACTGAAGATATATATTGCAGCGATAGCGTTGTTGCCACTTACAAGTGGAAGAATGAATAAAAATAAATAAAAAACCAAAAAAATGGAAAAATAGAAATAACTCAAGTATCGATAAATACAGATAATTCAAACGGTTAAACGTAAATTCTAACGTTCAGTATAATACTGGTAATTTTAATATATTTTATATAAAATATATATAACATATATTAAATTTAAAAGAATTTTTAAAATAATTTCATTAAAATACTACACATGTGTAATACTGTATTTATAAACTTCTTTTACCAATTAAATACTTTAAAAGTTTTCAGTAATGGAATTTTATTTTATTAAAGAAACAGAGAGTAATTTTGCAATAACTTTATAATTTCTCCATATTTTATTAAAATATTTCACATATTCCTTATTTTATATATAGATATTCTAAAAACTATCTTTCAAATTTATTCAAGGAAAAAAAAAGTCGAAATGAATCTCTGTTGATAATGTAGTTATTATTTCACCCACAAAAGCGCAGAATGCTTTTGATCTCGTTTCAAGGCTTTTCTCTAATCTCTTCAAGTTTTCCCTTTGATTGCTAATTCATTTAAAAATTTTCCTATGAAAATTCCTTCCTCGCGAATACTTGATTGAATTGTATTCTCAAATAAGTAGTTCGTGACTTTTCCGGGAAATGCTGTTTTTCTGTTTTCTTTGAACACTTCGTAACAGAGAAAATATTTTCTTTCTCCCCCCCCCCCTTTTTTTTTTTTAAATTATTATTAATAATTTTCATGAAGGATTTAATAATTTTTATGAAATATTTAAACTTTTAGGTTTTTCATTGTTAGTTTTTTTTTTTTTTTTCTTTTAACTTTCTTCTATAATCGATAGAAGAAAGTATTGGATTAGTAAAAAATTTCGACCTCGGGTTTTTGATGGATTTGCACGTTTTGAGAGCTGTAGCTATTTGACCATCTTTAGAAAATGTCTGTCTGTGTGTGTGACGAAGGTTTATTGCGACTGTATCTCAGGTATTACAATTCTCAGTATTCAATTGGTATGCACAGAATTGCATACAAATTGGTATGTAGTTACACATTGACATAAATTAGTGCCTATCAACTTTTCGTAAAAATTGTTCAACAACTTGCGTTGCCATCCCGCTTTTTCTAAATTTTTAACTTGGTGGTATAGGACAAAATATTGCATAAATGTGCATAAATAGAATTATTTTTTAATAATCATTATGAAATTGAAAAGAATTATTTGTAATAGAGATAGTCAGCTGGGAAAAAAAATTGTGTATGTAGGAGCCTCGCCTCTCCCCTGGGGGGAGGAGGGGGGGGGTCACCTCCTCGTGGGAAGTAAATTTTCATGATGGGTATCTTTCAAAAGAGCTCGCCAATACCTTTAAAACGAATGGTTGAACCATCGATCTGCGATAATTTAAAATAAAGTTATCGATTTTAACAAATAAATAAATAAATAAATAAAAATAAATAAAATAAGAAAAATAAAAATAAAAATAAAATGAAATATTTCAAATGTAATATTGAGTATAAAATTGACCTTTTTTTATATATATATTTAGTGTTATACTACTTCTCTAATATGGAAATCGTCTGCATTATCATGGAAGATAATCTTTTTAAATAATAATTTAAAAAAATTATTTTTACTGAGTGAATTTGTATAAGAAAATATAGAGGAAAGTCATGTGGTGGCTACAACATTCTAATTTTTAATTAGGAATTATAATGCAACAAAATTTTTATATTTTGATTTTTTTTTTTTTTTTTTTTTTTTCCTTTTGGTAATTTGTTAATACTTTATACCGAACAGGAGAAAAAGTTATCTTCAGTAAAAGGACATCTTATATACAACAACCACAGTACCTTTCATTTTTTTTTTTTTTTTTTTTCATTCTAATACACATGGCTCATATTTGAATTGTTTGCTGTAGATTAATACTTTAGTTCGAAATTATATAATGTTTATAATACGTTCAAAAATCTTCATGCATTTTTACATGTTTCTTGCAATTGGTTTAATAAATATAGTTAGACAAACATTTATTTTTCCCTCCTTATAGCTAATATTATTTTTTGTGCAACATTTCTTTTTTCGTTTTATTATTATTTATGTCAAGTAGTCGGCTATTTTGTACAGGAGTCGCATTCTCCGCCATTTTTTTAGGGCACTTTTAAAGAATGAAAAATTCGTAGTGGTTTTGCTACTACTATTTTTATAGAGAAATTTTTAGGGTGTTTTCATAGTAATTTGTCGTAATCAAATAGGACAGAAATATTTTTTTATAAATAGTGGTAGTAAAAAAGGGGGAGAATGTGACCCCTGCTTGTAGTATATACATTACATACTCGCCAACATCCTAATTAATTTTCCGTAGTGTTCTTAATCCCGCCCATTTTTACACACCAGTAAGTTTTTAGAGTAATATTCTCCAAATGCAATTTTGGGCCGCGGTAACCCAGTCGGTAGAGCGCCGGCCTCGTAATTGGAAGATTGCGGGTTTGGTACTCGAGCCGGCCAAAGACCGTCGTGTACACTAATGGTGGCTGGTGCACGTAAAATCTGTCGTGGCCGCAATGTCCTCCATGTTCCCATCAAAAATTATACCTCTGGGGGTCACCGAAGCGGGAGAGCCATCCCTTCCGTGGAGGATCAAAATTGTGATGGCATGTCTCCGGACCACCTCTAGGGGTGTGTCCCAGACCGTCGCCAATTGCCCATCTGCGCAACACTAGTACGACGTAAAATCCAATCATCCATTCATTCAAATGCAATTACGATTAAATAGAGAAAAATATTCTAAAAAGATACTGGTGTGAAAAAGAACACGGGGTCAACAATACTACGGAATATTATTTAGTATGTTGGCAAGTATATACAGAGCTGCCAACCTTATCCGGCAATTTGCTAGTACCGCCCCTTTTTCTACACCACTTAATTTTTAGAGTAATTCTCTTCAAATAAATTTACGATGAATTAAGAAAACATATACTTTAAAAATTAAGTGGTGTAGAAAAGGGGGCGGTACTAACGATTTTCCGGATTAGGTTGGCAGGTCTGTATGTATATATATATGTTTTCATATCTTCTATACATTTAAAGTCTTGACATTTTATCTAAATTTTAAACAACTATTTGCCAATGTAATGTAACTGCCAACACAGAAAGAAATTTTAATTAAAAGAAAAAAAAAAGAATCAGAATAAAAAAATACTGGTACATAGTGTTTTAATGATTTGGATTTTGCATAGCAGCTATTACTAAAAATTTGTGATGTATGAGATTCTTAAATAGATTCAGTACTTTAAAAGAAATACAATAGTTTCTTTATGTCATCAAATTCAAAATTTAGCTTAAATATTAATGGATTTTCTAAATTATATTTGATGTTTTTTTCATTATTGTCGATTATAGTTTTCTAATAAATCATGAAAAAATTACAATCAGTATTACGATGGAGAGTTTATATAAATAAGAATATCTAGTTATTAAAAGGGAATTATCCAAGATTATTAAATAATCAGTAAAATTCATCTTTTATACATCATCATCTTTGGAATATCCACAGTAAAATATATTTGTTTAATTAAAGTAAAATACCTTTTTAAACTCAGTTTTAATGTTCATTTTTGAGGCGAATTTTTCTTTCTCTCTATCTATATATATAAAAGAACACTTCCTGAGTGAGTGAGTGAGGGGGTGATCTATCAACGCCCAGACCAAACCCCTGGACCTAGAAGCATGAAATTTTGTGACAATGTTCTTTCTATGACGTAGGCATCCACTAAGAAGCGATTTTACAAAATTCGCCCCCCCCAAAGGGGGGAGGGGGGGCAAAACGTGATTTCACAAAATCCTTCATATCTCAAACAAAAAAACAGATATCCGTAAAATTTTTGCTTTAAAATATAGCTAATACAAATGTCAAAAAACCAATTTCTGGAATTTTCAAAATTCGGTCCCCAAGGGGGGCGGGGGGGCAAAACGTGATTTCACATGCGTAAAAACGTGATTTCGCATAATCCTATATATCTCAAACAAAAAAATAGATATGCGTGAAGTTTTTGCTCTAAAATATAGCTGATGCAAATATCTAAAAACCAATTTCTGGAATTTTAGAAATTCAGCCCCCAGGTGGGGCAGCAGGGGGGGGGAGAGGGGGGGGCAAAAAATAAAAAGAGAGTTAGATCGTTCAAAATTGGTATATAGAGGTTTTCGATACCTACAAATCGATTTCGGATATTTTCGAATTTGTAAAATTATTAGGAGGGGCGGGAAGGGGGGGGCTATGGGGCAAAAACAAATAGAAATACAGTTAGGCCGTTCAAAATTGGTACAGTTAGGTTTTAGAGGCCTGCAAGTCGAATGGGGATATTTTCGAAAGTGTAAAGTTATTAGGAGGGCCGGGAAAGGGGGAGGGGAGAGGGGGGGGCAAAAAAATAAAAATAGAGTTAGATCATTCAAAATTGGTATATAGATGTTTTCGATACTTACAAATCGATTGCGGATACTTTCGAATTTTTAAAATTATTAGGTGGGGCGGGAAGGGGGGGCTATGGTCAAAAACAAATAGAAATACAGTTAGGCCGTTCAAAATCGGTACAGATAGATTTTAGAGGCCTGCAAGTCGAATGGGGATTTTTTCGAAAGTGTAAAGTGATTAGGAGGGCCGGGAAGGGGGGGCAGAGGGGCAAAAAAAAGGAAAATAGAGTTAGATAATTCAAAATTGGTACATAGAGGTTTCCAATACCTACAAATCGTTTGTGGATATTTTCGAATTTTTAAAATTATTGGGAGGGGGGGGGAGTAGAGCGGTAAAAAAATAAAAATAGAGATATATCGTTTAAAACTGGTGCATAGAGGTTTTTGATACTTACAAATCGATTGCGGATATTTTCAAATTTGTAAAATTATTAGGATAGACAGGAGGGGGGGGGCGAAGTGAGAAAATAATAGAAATAAAGTTAGAGCATTTTGGGAATTTTTTCCGAAGGCAGTGAGAACCCGGTGCGACATTTTTCCTACTCAGATTTTGTTTCTCTTTTTTTTCACGAGATAAAAATTAATGCAATTTTGAGAATTCATTATAGTGATTCATTTAAAAATAGGGACCAGCGAAGCGGGCGTTACCTTCTAGTCGTTATATATGAGAGATTAAAAAAATTATTATTGTAACAAGAAATAAAGGTAATAAGATATACTAAAACTGTTTGAGAAATTAATATGCTTTAATGAATTGTTAGAAACCGTTTTGGTAATTAAACTAAGATGACTGGAGTAATTCTAATATCAACATTATATATATATATATATATATATTTACTTTCCGAATACTACAGTGAGGAAAGTATTGTAATCATGTCAAAAATCCGATTTTGAGATTTTGTTGTTTCTATACGTTTCGAGGTCCCCTGAGTCCGTTTTCACTATTTTTACGATGATGTGTGTATGTGTGTGTGTATGTATGTGTGTATGTATGCGTGTATGTATGTCTGTGAGTTAACACGCTAGCGTCTATACGCTTTTATCCAATAACCTGAAAGTTGATACGTATATTGTAAGTCACCATAGTACGAACCCTATTGATTTTGGTGAATCTAGCACTTATAGTTTTTTTACACGGACACCAGGAAAAATTCTTTATCATTATGGCCTATGGGGCTAAATTTTAAAAAATGCGATAGCGTCTAAACGCTTTATTAATCTGGGCAAAAAATTTGTACACATATTATAGGTCATAGTTGCACGAACTGTATAGATTTTAGTGAATTTAGCACTTACAGTGTTTTTACAGGGACACAAAGAAAAATTCTTTATCATTATGGCCTATGGGACCCAATTTTTAAAAGTCCGATAGCATCTAAACGACTTATTCAATTGAGCTGAAAATTTATATGAATATTATAAATCACTGTTGCACTAACTATAAGCATTTTGGTGAATCCAGCATTTATAGGTTTTTACAGGGACACAACGAAAAATTCTTTATCATTATGATCTATGGGCTCAAAGTTCAGTAGCGTTAAATGAAACATCGTATAATATATGGAGAAAAATACTCAAACACTCTATTATGGTTTTCTCTCTTTTGTTTGTTTAACAACTCCTCTTTCTTTACTTTATCTACAAAAATGTTAATTACTCAATGTTCGGAAAGTCTAGTGGAGTCACTCCAGATTTTTTTTTTCTTTTTTTTAATAATACACTTTTAACTTAAAGGTAATTATTAATTTTTGATAACGTGTTTTAAAATTTCTTTTTGCGTTTTTCCTTGATATAATAAACTGTAAATATATAATAAATCACATTACATGATACCGTGAAAATAAATAAAAACGTTTTAATTTAATGGATTCTAATCTAAATATCCTTTAAATACTGTGTGAAAAATATGTCTTGATTTGAAGTATTTATATACCCGCAAACACACACACATACATACTCCCAACATATAAAGGGCTTTATTTCCGACAGATCAATACACGGAAATCCAGTCATAAAAATTGCTTTAGTTTTAGCGAAATTCGATGAAACTCTATCCACAAGAATGAACTATTTAACGACAGAAGAATTTTATGGGAGTATTAAAACGAATTTACTGTCTACGATTAGTATCAGTAGATATTTCGAAAAATGGAAAAATCATCACTGAATAGATTTTTCAATAATTAAAATTGATGGAGAAAATAAATAATTGCGCATATTTATGACGCGTAATAAAAACATTATACCTATCTCATAATAAACACTAAGGTTTAAATAAATGTCAAACTGTCGTTACATAAATTAAGGAATCAAACCAGGTTTACGCTTCCCGATATATTGAAGAGATTTTTCTAGCAATAACTATATTTTAAGTATGTCTAAGATGCGATTTTATGGATAAGTGGATATGAGGATTTTCTAGGTGTAATGCGAGAAACGATATGGAGAAATTTTGAAGTAGCTATAAATCCTATAAAATTTAATATTCAGTGAAACTTTAATATAAATTAGTCATTATTAGACTTTCGAATATTTGTACCGCAAGTGGTATTTATGTTCTCTTTTATTTCTGACTTTTACAATGACTGTATCAGATCATCTATTGAGTGTAATCACTTACAGAAACCAAACTAGATCCTTATAATAAATGACCTATAAGGGGATAAGCGTAATTCACCTTATTGTGGATGAAACTAGACTTTGAATTTAGAATATGTTCGTCAGTTAAGTTATATACACTGTAAAAAAAATAACTATTACCAGCTGCAAGAAACTCTCTGTTATTATTTTCTCCAATCACAGAGAGTTTCTTGAAGCTGGTAATAGTTATTTTTTTACAGTTTAAGAGGATGGTGATAAAAATGAAATTGGGATTAACGTTCAATAATAACATAAGTAGTGGACAATTTTTAAAAACCTAAACAGGTTGCATATGAGTTATGATGTTTAAACCACTGATGGTTTTAGATAGATAGCCCCCTAAGCTTTCAAGAGATGTATTGTATCTTTCAATGTACTTGCATCATTAAACAGAAACCGGTATTTGTAATTTGTATATGGCATCACTTATTGTTACCATACAATTCAAAATATGTTTTGGTTTGTGTTCGAATACATTTTTATGTCTGCATAAATTAAGTGTTACATCTTTGGAATTCAAAGTAAATTCAATAAGAGCATATCCAACTATCATTCTAGCGTTAGGAGAAGATGTAAAACAATTCGGGAGAAAACGTTTAATTCTGGCTTGAATGGGAAGTAACATATAGGTTAAATTGTGTCAACTTCTCCCACAGATGATACTACTTTATAACAGTCTCACAAGTGTCCAGCCTTTAGTATTAACGGAAGAGTAAGTTCTTCAATTTTGCGTGCCATCATCATCATCTAAATCTATGGAAAGTAGTTACTCATTCCTTCGGAAGAATCGATGATACATCATCCATAGTAGTGACTCGGTTTGAGGTTGCTCAACCTGAAAATTCGCAGAACCCTTAATGACTAGGCTATATATATATATATATATATATTGCTCTCTTGAGGTATTTACTCTGTTGTTGTCATTTGTAAACTTTTTTTGCAAATTTTTATTTTGCCGGTCAATATCAAGGGTCCCTTTTATATATAACAGTTGCAATCAGCTCGGACCCTAGTGGGCGTTCCAGATTTTATGGTAGACTATGCGAGTTTTGTTCGACACAGAAGCACTTTATTTTTCTAAATTTAATTGACTTTTTAAAAAGATTGAAATGAAAAAGTATTTTCCTATTGCATGTTTTTACTTGCTATAACTCTGTTTAATAAGTTTTATAAAATAAAGTTACTTATTCACTTTTTTAAAAAATAAAAAGTTAAATTAAACACGTGTCATTTGTATTAAATATATTTAAAACACTTTAAACACACGTAAATATAAATTTATTTAAAAGATGTTAAAAAATTTTTTTATCCAAAGCTTTTCGCTTTAATATTAAAGCATCATCAGGGATTTATGATTCGTTTCCATTGCGCAGTTTTAAATATGTTTTCTTTTTTACAGTCAACAGTTAAGTCTTTTAATAACGTAATATATTTTAAATATCAGCCTTTAGGAGTTGAAGGTCCAATGGGAGAAAGCTACGAAACTGTGATCTAAATTTTTGGTAAATATTGAGGGCGCCACTTGTCATTCCTCCCTACTTCGGCGCGGATTTACTGTTGTTTTCAATAGAATTTTGCTGGAGTACATTTAAAATTTTTTATTTTAAGCAATTTAATTTCTTTGTAAGTTCTTAAAACTGCATAATTCAGATGTTTCAAATAAATACTTCGTTCCTAGTTGTAAAACAGGCTATGATAGTGATAAGAAAAACAAAAAAAAGCCCTAGGAGAAAAATAAAGTCCGAGTTCGTGTTTTCTGCACCTAAAGTAAGTTTATTTTTTTTCTTTACAAAATTTCATCCATTCTCCTTCCTTCCAATTGTCTGTTTTAGCTAGCTTCGGTTCATAAGAATCGACATTTTTTAAAAGCTTTCTTTCAAAGTAAAATTAGTATAAAATGGCTCTAAAAAAAACATGTTGGTTAGAATACTCTATTTAATGAAATTTGCTTTCAATCGAAATTTTTTCAGCTTGATATTATTTTTAAAAAAATAATTAAAACGAGACATTTCCCCATTGAATAACATTGCGGAAGCTGGAGAGAAGGAAGGATTGCACGCTGGCGCCATCTGTAAACATTAGAAAACAACATCACAAAATTTCAGCGTTACCTTCTTCTCCTGTCTTTTTACTCCGTGTATCAGCCAAAAAACTATATGAATTCCGGTAGAGGTGGGACGAAGGAGTTAAGAAAATTGTGAGAAGCTGGAACTATTGAATATCATACGAGGTTATTGTAGGAGAAAAAATCATCATGAATTAGCAGAGATAAACTATTAACTATTTCATAATATTGTGCCAAATTATTGGTAAAATTGCAGCATCTAATAGTTAATAGTTTATCTCTGCTAATTCATGATGTTTTTTCTCCTACAATAACCTCGTATGATATTCAATAGTTCCAGCTTCTCTCAATGTTCTTAACTCCTTGGTCCCACCTCTACCGGAATTCATATAGTTTTTTGGCTGATATTTAAAATGTATTACGCTATTAAAAGACTTAACTGTTGACTGTAAAAAAGAAAACATATTTAAAACTGCGCAATGGAAACGAATCATAAATCCCTGATGATGCTTTAATATTAAAGCGAAAAGCTTTGGATAAAAAAATTTTTAACATCTTTTAAATAAATTTATATTTACGTGTGTTTAAAGTGTTTTAAATCTATTCACTTTTTTATCACATTTTTGTGGAACCGATGGGCGGTTAGAAGATTTTACTGCTAGTAGCATAGATGCCAACATTTTAATTTATTCCGGAGTGTTTTTATCCCCGCGTTCATTCCATACCACTTATTTTTTAAAAGTATTATTTTTTTCCTCTTTTAAAGAAGATATACAGTGTAGAAATGTTTTCTACAAATAAAGTGGTAAAAATTAAAGACGGGACAAAAATACTCTGGAATAAATTAAAATGTTTGCATCTATGCTAACAGACATACAAAAGTAGGCGGCAGGTATAAAAAGGTTGACAACCCCTGATGTATAACATTCTTGTTATAAGAACAAAAAACTCGTCTGAATTTTCTTTGAATTTCATCGCATGTTGCACAAAATGTGGTACTACTGTGCTGCAATTTTTACAATATGCATGATAGCTATATATAAAATAAAGATCAAAGACATGAAATCATCCAAAACTCTTATAATAAATAATCATTACTTTAAACTGTGCTTTACTGATTTTATTTTCTATCAATCAAAGGCGGAGAATTCTTTATCAGATTTCATTTGATATAAATGTGTCTTTTTTTTTTTTTTTTTTTTACTATGATCGTTCTACATACAATATTCAGTGCAATTCGGACATATTATTACGATATATAATTAGATGCACCGATATTAAAGCAACTTTTTTTAAATGAGCATTTGATATATCAAGTTTGGTTATGGCAGTCGTGAAAAGAATGTCTTATTCCTTTATTTGGCACATTTCCTAAGAAATAGAACGCGTTTTTATTGACCCTTATGAGATATGTACGATTCCAAATAACAGTTATTTGGTATTTTTGTGGTTGTACAACATTACGCATGTATACGAGCAGCAATAATAAATAAATGGTTAGCAGAGCTTCTCTTTTTACGATGTGTACAAAATTTTCGTAAATATCAATTTATATCGAAATGCAATTAAATTAATAATTTTGTGGAAGTGTATGTAAAAGGTCTTGAGTTACAATATTCATAAATACTTTGAAGTTATAAAGAGATAAACAAACAGACATCATTCTAAAAACAGTGAAATAATGTTCAAGACACTTCTAAATGTACAATCTGTAAAAAAAAAAAATAAATAAATAAAATAAAATAAAATAAAATAAAATAAATAAATAAATAAAGAGCTATTTTTTATTCAATGTTTATGGTTAAATTGCACTTTTAAAATACCAAACAAAAATTACAACCGTATTTTTGCAGGATGAAAATTCACAAATCGACTATTAATTAGGACAACAAGCCGTTATTTCATTTTTACACATTATTTAATGAAAGATAAAAAGTTAAAAAACATTTCCACCTAACACACACAATTACATTTTAAAGATTGACCTGCAGGCTGAACACAAGTATATGGAGTCAGACAGATCATTGATTGCCTGATACAGTTAGCAGCAGTGTTACCAGATTTTTATTTAATAATCACAAATAATTTTGAGATGTGATATTTGATATACATAATAGGCTATCAACCTTCGAAGTGATTAAGCAAACATTACAGTTAAAAATTATTGGTGGTAATTGAATAAAAAGATCTGGCAACACTGGTTAGCAGTTACCTGTGATGTCATTTACCAAAAGACCAATAGGCTAACACTCAAGAAAAAAAGCAACTGCTTTTGAAGTCTATATTTTAAAATACAACATACAGGTTGATTATAATTAAAGTTCCGATTTTAAAACGCTATAATTTTAAAACAACCCATCAGAGCTGTTTTATATTTTACCAGAGCAATCGTGAGGCAATGCAGTTTTGTTCGGGAGAGGAAAAAAGTAGTTCCAACATATTCCTATAGATGGCGTTGTCAGGGGAAACGCCTAAATGGACTCATTCAAAACAGGAATGCTGTTAGCAACACAATGGAATAGCAGGAAACAATAGACTTCAAGGGTTTACTACGGTTTATTTTATCAAAAAGACAAGAATACGTGCTTACAGCGGAAACAGTCATAGTGAAAAGAGAAAAAGAGAAGCTTCATGAAACAAATACTTTACGGATAATTAGCGGCACATTTTGGAACTTTTTTTTTTCTTTTACCAAACAAATTTTCATTGCCTCACGATTGCTCTTGTAAAACATCAAATCGCTCTGTTGGATAGTATTAAAATTATAGCGTTTTGAAAATCGTAACTTTAATTATAATCATCCTGTATTCTGATATAATTTTGTTACTTTTTTAAATTGTAAATATTTAATCGAACATCTACAAAAACATTCAAAAATATATTGTCTGAAATGTAAGAGAACTTATCAAAAACCTTTACTGGTGAATAGAATGATTATTGACAGTTGTTTCATACAAGAATAATAAATAGAATTAACAGCAAGTAATAATTATTCTGAGAATATTTCGTAAAGCAGGATTACCTGCAAAAAAAAAATCTAAATAAAAATTTAAACAAATCCTAGAAACTAAATTGATAAACTGATGTAGGAAAACTAGCCTTTTTTAACATCCAAAGCATATAACTTGGTTTTATCAGTAGTGTTTAGGGGGTAGAGGCCTTGCACTTGGTGTTGCACTACTTCATTCATACCTTTTAAATAAGGTACAGCAATATTGAATCAGTTTCGTTTTATATAACAATAATCTCTCTTATCAAGCTTGGTAACATTAGTCATAAAAAGAATCACGTAGAAACGCCATCTTTTGATCCATATACACTGAAATCTTACCAGTACTAGTTTATATAAAAATCTAAATATTCAATTTCGTTTAATTCCATGCATTTTGTTTTGAATTACGTCTATAAGACAGGCATCACTTAAAAAAGAACGCATTCCTTCCAAATTCTGCGAATCGACAAAAGAAAAAATAAAATAAAATAAAATTCATAAAATAGCGAAAGGATAACGAAATTCCACACAATAAAAATAAATTGATAAAAATGAAATAATATTGATAAAAATAAAATAAATACAAGTACACGTGCTCTTTAAATATGTGCATTTCACGCATTTTGATACATTTTTCTGAGTTTTAAAATGTTTAATAAAGCATCTACAAAAACACAAGCAAATAATAGTCTTAAATTTCGAGAAACTTAACTTTTTTTTTTCTGTGGATAAAGTCAATAAAATAATTTATGAAACTGTTTTAAACATGGAATATTAATTAAATAAAACTTATATATAGTCATTGATAGAAAGCGTTTCCTAAAGCAAAATCATCTTCATAGTAAAGTCTAAATAAATAATTAAATAGAACATAGAAATTGAATTGCATAAACTCTCGAACGAATATCCGAATTTTATAACATTCATGTACCATTGGATATCTTGGTGTAGATAGCGCTGACATATATTCATGTGAAGTAATAGCAATATCTCTGTATAATCGTCCCCATTCACCATTTCCAAATGGAGTGGGAGAGATATCTTGAAATAATAATTTTTGAAATAGCATAAATGTATAATGTTTTAAAAATATATAATTTTAGGGTTGGGGACAAAATCTCGAGGGAGAAAATATCGCCGACGTAAATGAATACAAAGTAAAAATGAGTTGGTAATTATTAGTAATGTTGTATAAAATTTCATGACAACACATACCTTAGTCAGAGCACTGACATTCTGACAAACCTACAACAAATTTTTTTTATAAATTTTACTTAAAATAGTTTAAAGACTATATTTATTAACTTTTTTCAAGATTAGTCATAATAAATTCAATCGGGCTTATCAATTTTAAAATTTTAATTGAAGTTTGTAAATAGTGTTCAGCTTTAATGTCAGCAGTGATGTACACGATTTTTAAAATGTATTTTAAATAGTGAAAATCAAAAGGTAAAATAACTTAAAAATACACATAGATAAAATAATGAAATTCAACTCTATGACTTAATGAATTAATTAATTAAATTAATTAATTAATATTTATAAGGCCATGTGGCCCCCGCCAGAGATCAGGCGTGACACAAAAATCAAATTTTCGAATAGATGATATTATTTTTTTGACGCGATATCTTGTCCGGCGAGATTTTGTCCCGCGATATTATGTCCGGATCCCATAAATTTATTTCCATTAATAAAAGGGCGAAAATTTATTTTGACTTTCCAGTTTTAAATTAACTACTTTTGTATTCCAGTTCTAATTTTATGATTAAGTTTTGATGTATACGTATAAACTTTTATGTATTCGTGCGATAGTAATTTAAATTTTCATTTTTACTTTCTTCAGTATGTATAAGAAGAAAGTATTGGATTCGGGAAAATTTTCAAACTTTGGTTTTTGGCATATTTAAACTTATGAGATCGCCTGAATATGATTTGACTACTTTTAGAAAATGTCTGTCAGTCTGTCTGTGCGTGTGTATCACAAATTTTGTGGACGCTGTATCTCACGACCCAATGAACGAAATTTAACCAAGCTTGGTATTTAGTTAAACCCTGCTTTAAATTAGTGCTGATTGCATTTGGGGTTCAACCGCTCAATAAGTGATGCTGTAATCCCAATTTATTTTTTTATTTTTTTTCCTTTGTAGGACTGAGGACTATTAGTCTCAATCTGGGATTTTTTGCGGTGCCATTTTTCGATTGTTGGACATTTATCGAAATCTAAAATTTATCGTAAATGTAATTGAATAATTTGAAAGCGATGTCACAATTTGAAAAAAAAAAAAAAAAAACTAATAGTACTCCGTCTTAAACTAAATTCTGCTTTTGCCAGAATTTCATTAATTTTTTTTCTTTTTTTTTTTGAAAGAAAAGAAAAGAAAATTAATAATAATCAGTATCGAAGTTTTTTTTTTTTTTTTTTTTTTATAATTTTGAATTAGGAAATAAAAGTGCGCGTGCAAAATGAAATAAAAATAAGTAAAAAAATTAATTTAATGATTTAATTTTTTTATAAAACATGATCGCGTGCTATCTTAAAAAGCAGATTTTTTTTTTTTTTTTTTTTTTTAACAGGGCAGTATAGGACAAAATTTCGTATAAATGTACATAGGAAAAAAAATTTTGTGTATGTAGGAGCATTGCTCCCTTCCCTTCCCCGGGGATGCAGATTTTCAGTACGGGTATTTTTTAAAGAATTCGTCAATACCTTTAAAACGAATGGTTGAACCATATATCTGTGATAACTTAAAACAAAGCTATCGATTATTTTAATTTTTAACTTAAAAAAAAAAAAACACAACTTAGTTTTTTTTTTTTTTTTTTTTTTTTGTCTTATATTGTCGTAACAAAATTGACTTTCTATGGCATTTAGTGTTGTACTTCTCTGTGATAAAAATCGTCTGCCTTCATCATTGAAAGTAATTTTAATAAATAATAATTTAATAAATAATTTGTAAGATAATATTCAGGAAAGTCTTATAGTAGCCACAACATTCTAGTTTTTGTTTAACTATACAATAATAGTTTTTGTAAAACTATTATTAAATATCTAATAATAGTTGTTGTAAAACTATTTAAATTGCAGAAACGTACAAAAAATTTGCTTCATTTTAGTTTCAAAACATGAAACCATTTTAATATTATCACAGTTTTATTCATATTTCTCAGTAACGATAAATATGCAGCAATTTATGCATAAATTTATCGAAAACGTGTGCGCAAACTCTGAATAAATACGTGCGAGAAATTATTGCTATTATATTGAAAAGCTTTAAATTTATTTTATATTAATATGATATGCGAGCTATAAGCTGAAAAGATTAATTTTAAATGTGTGATAAAATCATTTTCGAAAATCGTCAATTCAAAAGGAATGTTGGATCAAAACTTTTGCAAATAACATGAAATTTTTAATGCTTGGAAGGTTTGATAAATTGACATATGTAAATGATGGTAATATTCAAAGATAAATTTTACTTTCCTCTGTTCCTGTTGATATGTTTTGAAAATTGCAATTTGAATATAAATGAATGGTAAACAATTTACTGACGTCTTTCGCATATAAATAATGTATTGATATAATATGACAAATTATTTCTAAAGTAATCGAGATTTTCGTTTAATATAAAAAGCTAAATTAAAGATTTAATAAACAACTATATTAAATTTTTGAAAAACATTAATTAATAAAGTTAAATTTAGATAAGAGAGAATAATTTTATATAATTTTCATATGAAATTAAGAAGTGACAGGAAAAAATGTCGCCCATTTATTGCATAGCTATAACAGTTTTGCCAGGAGACTTTTTTATTCAATAGTCACCAATAATTTTGAGAAGTTATATTTGATATATATAATCGACGATTTTTCGATTCGATTCGCCTTTTATGTATATAAAATATCACTTCTAAAAATTATTGGTGGCTGTTGAATAAAAATGTCGCGCAATCTGGCAGCACTGAACTATAATTCTAATGTATCGGAGATAAAAAATCAGATTAAATTATTCAATCAGATTCAATATCAATATAATTATGAAAGATTATTTTTTTTTAGTGATTTAATACATCGAGATATATTAAATTAGTAAGAAATTAATTGATCTAATCACTTATATTTGTAAATCTTATTATATAAAAAACACAAAACTATTTTTTTAAGACCAAAATGAGAGTATTTGAGTGTGTTAAAATATATTTCAATTAATCAGAAACGGTCTCATTCCTCTTACATCTATTCTCCTTATTAGATGTTGGGCAATACAAATACTACTGAGCTTCAACGGGAAAGGTAATTTCCTATTTTATAATATTATCTGGCGCGGTAAGCGCATATGAATACAGTAAGGATAGTTTTAGTACGCATGCGGGGCAAAATAAAAGATTTTTTGTATTGTTCCCTTTGCTTACAATGTACATATATGCAATTTTTTTTTTTTTTTTTTATTGTTACTGTTTGTTTGTTTGTTTAATTCCTTTGAAATGAAATAATTTTATTACTTAATAAATCACCATAACGACAATTAATACATTTAAACGCATACTAAAGCGGTTTATCTTTTTTCTTTTCGCCACTGATGAGTTCATCAAGGTGTAACTCTTCTTACTGCCCCGGCTCAGCTGTCCTGTTACAATATACAGATCAGTAACTGTCCTAGACCTTGGAGGAATGATGTACGAGAAAAAGGCATGTCCGGGAAAACACGAAGCAAAAACTGTACCCCGTTACATAATGCAGTTATATAAAAAATTCTGCGGCACCCAATTTTAATTCCAAACTGCAAAAAAAAATACATGACCTGGAAACTTTTACTTTTATAAATTAAAAGAGAATCTGCATTTTTTTCTTGTCTTCTAACACTTTTCGTGAATTCTTGTGGCGGCTGATTTTAAATGAGCAAAATTACCTTGCCCCTGACATGATTAAGGAGTCAGTCACCCATAGCCTCCTTAACTAGATGCCTGTCGCGTGGTTCACAAACCTAGCAACAGTTGAAGCGGTAGACAGCGCTACCTGGTACAGACTGCGTGACTTCTTTTATTCAACTGTCACAAATAATTTTAAGAAGTGATATATGATGTATATAATCGACGTTTTTTTTATTGTACTCGCCTTTTATGTATATCTTATCCCACTTTCAAAAATTTTTGGTGGCTATTGAATAAAAATGTCGCGCAATCTGTACCAGGTGGCGCTGTCTACCGCTTCAACTGTTGCCAATCTTCCGAGCCACGCGACAGGCATATAGTTTAGGAGGCTATGAGTCAACATATACTAAGTAAGGGACAACCAATTAGTCAAAGTTTCATCGACAGGAGGAATATATCACGATAAAGTAATTATAATATCCTTCTAATAAAATCATTTTTTCAAGATTGTTTCATCTGATTTTCTCGCCATGTCACAAGTAGATTTGTGATATACCTTGAAGAAATGACATAAGAGAAGATGGCATGTCCGGAAAAATATGAAGACGAAAATGTAACTGCCGAAGTCATTAAGTAACGCAGTCATCTAAGGAATTCTCCATTGTTATCGTGAAATTTTATAATACAGACGATTCGAGAAGGAAGTCAGGGTAACTATAGGTCTCAAAACAGTCAAATACATAAAATAACAGGGCTAGCCAATGTTATGGTAGACTCAATATGGCTCTGTGGAAGCATTGGCTGCTGTTGCGGAACCATAGATCTATTATAAGAGTGGACGGAGCATTCCATTATTAAAGGAATATAAGAGAAGGTGCAAAGATGAAACCATGTGAATGTTGAAAAAGGTTACCTTTTTTGGCATTTATCGCGGTATTGGCAGTTTTTTGTTTTGAATATAAATATATATATTATTATTAATATTAAAAGATACAACAAGCAAAACTAGTGTAAAATATTACAGCTGCTGAAATTAATTTTTACTTTGTTATTAACATCTAACAAATTTCAAAAGTTTTTATAACTTTGGTTTGTCTGTACTCGTTTTAACTCGTAAATTTTTGAAATAATATGAGATATAATATAGTTAAACTAATTCAATTTAGAGAAATAAGTATAGCAATTATAAGCATTTTATAAAAATAATTACTTAAAAAGGACAAAATAATAAAATATTAAAAAGAATCTTACCTGTGAAATAAAATCCTTATTTTACATAACTTCTACGGTTTTTAAAGTACATCTAATTACTATTTCTTGCTATAAAATTCTTTTTAAATTCAAAACAATCTAACTTTTAAACTGAAATAAAAATTTTAAAAAGAACTTTCAAAGAAAAAGAGCATGGCGAGTAAATTTCAATATTGGCCAGTTTGGCTTCTTGTAGATCCACATTCACATGACCTTTTTATGAGTTATCTTTGCCACTAAAAAAGGTTGCCATTGTCCCGTCCACTCTTATAATAGGTCTATGTGCGAAACCAGTCTTCAGTAGACAACAGCTAACTTTATTTGCCTTGCATGCTGATACGTCGATTACCAACACAACTTATATCACTTCTCCAAGGATAAGGTAAATATAGATTTGATGGCTTTTGTTTGATTTTGTAGTCAAAATTTTCTTACACTGAGAAAAAATTCTGTAACTGACATCTAGAATCTAAATTGTGGCTCTAGAAAAAATAGTTCTATGTCATCCTTATAAATTCTAATCCCCATTGAAAGCGAGTTCTTGAAACCCCTATTAGAATTCTAGAGCGTTTGCCTACGTTCTCGAGGGCAAAGTTATTTGAAAATCTCTGCAAATAATTGCGAATGCAAGAGGCGGGTTTCAGCAACTATAATCTTGGTTTATGACCCAATTCTAGAAAATCAAGCGAGAATGTCTTGCAATACAAAAGATTCAGAATATTGTTTCACCATCTAGAAATGTGTAGACTAGAAATTCTCGATCATTTCGTCTATTCAGTTTATTGGTGTGCCTTATACGCATAGCTCGAAAATCTATATTTTTAGTTAAGGGATTTAGAAAATGACCACTTATTCATTCTAGATAAAAGGGGAATATTTTTTTTCTCAGTGTATTATCTACTCCATTCCCATCTCATTTACGTAATTACATAGTTTTTTACTTTAATGTACAATTATTTTTTTAACAACGTATAAAAAAGAAAAGAAAACTCTTTCATTCAATTTTTTTTTTTTTAATATACAGATGTTTTTATTTGTTCGGTAATATGATTTGTTTGTTTTAGAAACCGTGGGATTGAATTCTTCTTACTAAAAAATCTATATTTTTATTTTAATACAGTTTTTACATGTAATCTGATTTAACAAAATCCATAAATCGTTCGAAGATTACCAATCCCTTTATGTAGCAGAAAATGGTAAAGGATGTTTAAATCGATTTCTCACAAACAATGTAAAAATATAAAGAAAAAGGAATATTTATTTTCTTCCAAACAAAAATTCTTTTCCTTTTCCTTTTTTTTTTTATGTGAGAGATTTCACGTTTAAAATCTCTGTTTTCTTTCTAAATTGAAGAATTTAGTGCACAAGTATATAAATTTGTGGGACTAGAAGATAAGGCAATTATTAGTATCATAAAATCTAAATTATCAGTATCATCTGATTTTATAAAAAAAAAAAAAAAAAAAAAAAAATAAAAACTTATTATAATTTTTATTTAAAAAAAAAACTAATGTATAAACTCACAAATTATTAATTTACTAATAAAGAAGCTGTTTAAATCTTTATTCTGATTTTTATAAGTAATTTTTTAACCGGCATGAATTGAAAAAAAAATCAAAAATTCAAGTTTTAAAGGGTAAAAGGGTAAAAAATTACCAAAAGATAAATTGCAACGTCTGTTATTTCTAGGTATGATTTTTCGATTACCGTATTTTAGTGAAGATAAGCCGCAGGCTATCTTAAAAAAAAAAAAAAAAAAAAAAACTTATTATAATTTTTATTTAAAAAAAAAAAAAACTAATGTATAAACTCACAAATTATATTTACTTTATTTACTAATAAAGAAGCTGTTTAAATCTTTATTCTGATTTTTATAAGTAATTTTTTAACCGGCATGAATTGAAAAAAAATCAAAAATTCAAGTTTTAAAGGGTAAAAGTGTAAAAAATTACCAAAAGATAAATTGCAACGTCTGTTATTTCTAGGTATGATTTTTCGATTACCGTATTTTAGTGAAGATAAGCCGCAGGCTATCTTAAAAAAAAAAAAAAAAAAAAAAAAAAAACTTATTATAATTTTTATTTAAAAAAAAAAAACTAATGTATAAACTCACAAATTATATTTACTTTATTTACTAATAAAGAAGCTGTTTAAATCTTTATTCTGATTTTTATAAGTAATTTTTTAACCGGCATGAATTGAAAAAAAATCAAAAATTCAAGTTTTAAAGGGTAAAAGTGTAAAAAATTACCAAAAGATAAATTGCAACGTCTGTTATTTCTAGGTATGATTTTTGGATTACCGTATTTTAGTGAAGATAAGCCGCAGGCTATCTTAAAAAAAAAAAAAAAAACATTGATTTTTGAGTTCTGCGGCTTATCTATCAGTGCGAGCTATCTAATGATAATGCCAAATTCCGTCGATCATACATCTTGGAACAGTCGATCTCCCCAGAAAACGGAAGTTTAGTGTTCGAGTTTCTCGAGCACTGATTCACGCTTATAATCTCTTATTTATTAACTAATAATCTCTTATTTTGATTAACTTGCATATACGCCTGGAGTTCGCCCACTTTATCCCTTGTTTTTGATTTTTTGCATCGTATTTGTATACAGGCTTTGTTTTATTATTATTATTATTATTATTTGTACAATGCCTTTTAAAATAATTTATCACTTTTATTTATAATTAATTATTTTGATGACTTTGTATATATGCCCGGATTCCGCCATCTTGTTCCCGTGTTTCTCATATTTCTTGCATTACATATGTGTACTGGTATAGTTTTATTTTATTTTATTTATACCGAATTATTTTTTAAATAACTTATTATTTTCATTTATAATTAATAATTTATTACTTTTATTAACTTTCGTAGATGTCAGAAGACTGATATCTTTTTTCCTTATTTATTTGTCACATAGTCGTAACAATGCTTGTATAAGCCGCGGTTTATCTAAGAGTATTATTTTTTCCACAACATATTAATAAGCTGCGTCTTATCTACCAGTGCGGCTTATATACACTAAATTACAGTAATGGCAACAAATCGGTGAATTTTATACTTTACTTTTTTAATTATGTCTTTCTAGAGTTATCACAATTACGTTTTAAAAATAAATTAAATGTTAATTTGAAATAAAAAGTAACGAACTTGTTACACGTTTAATCACAAAATGTAAACTATTTTAGTCCTTAATTTTAAGTAATTTTTTTCAAATGTATGGGCAACGCACACATGAAAGTATAATAATTGTAATTTTTTCTAATCTCACAATTACTTATTTCACATTTATGTTGATCTTTTTGAATCAATCTTTATTAAAAATTTATTATTTTTGGAATAACTGACTTAGTTTTCTGTGCTAAAATCATACATCCCTCCCTCATCCCCCAGAACTTTTTGATTCATATATCAGTAGCAGCTAAATGCAACATCTAGAATCCAGAAGAAAAATGCTTTTAGCATCCTTAATAGTATTTGAACTACGGGTGGTTTTCAAACAAACGAAAAATATGGCTATAATGGCAAACATCCCTTAACCCCCCACCAAGCATGAGGAAAATTAAACAGAAGCGTTTCATCATCCACTAGCCAGAGTATATTTTGTTCTAGGGATTAAATAAATAATGTCAAGGATGATATACATTTTTGATTTTCTTATAAGTTTCCAGAGATTTGATTTGCAGCAATAAATTTTAACCTTTTGAGGATGATATATATTTTTTTAATATAGTTATTTTAACTTATTACTTTATTTATACAATATTTTTAATTTATAAAAATATATACTTCAAAAATTAGACATTTATTTCTGAGAAAAATGCGTGCATTGTATAACTAACTAAAAAAAATATTGTATATTAGAATAAATTTATTCTAAAAAAAGAATGGTCAGAAAAGGGGAAAAAAAATTAATTTTTTTTCAATATATATCGAGATATATTTGTCATGTAACCATTTTTTAGCTGCGTGCATTATTTTGGATTTTCTTAATTTTTTTTTTTTTTTTTTTTTTTTTTTTTACAGCAACTGTTGAATTTTTATTTTATTTTATTTATTAATTATTATGAATTTTTTCTATCAACTTGAATTAACAAAGCGCTTTTATTATTTTTTTTTTTCGGCGATTTTTACAAATTCTAAAATTTTATGGAGAAATTAAGTAAGTATTGTTTCCAATTGCACCAATAATGTTTACTCTAATTCACAACTTCCTGCAGATTTTAAACTCGCTTTCTGTATTGATCAATGATTAAAGAACAAATAATTTGTAATTTTGTTTTGGAGATTTAATGGTGTAGCTGAATCAAATATTTAATTATATCGTGTTAATATATTTTATAGCTTTCTTTTCAACATTTCTACTAAAGGTTAAAAGTATTCTTATATCCGTCTCTGTCTACTTGTGTGTCCGTGGTCTTATTTGTAAAATATTTTTATATTGCCTCAAAAATATGTATGTTACTTATGTATGCAATTACTTGAATTTGAATATAGGGTCTTAATTTTCTATTAACATAATGTTTTAGCCTTTTAATTTAATTTTTATTTTCTTAAGTATTCCAATTCTTAAATGTAATTATATGGCAAATTAATCAGTCTATTTTCAACTCTAATTCTTTTTTTTTTTTTTTTTTTTTTTTTTTTTTCAGCTTCACTTCACAGAAGTATTAGAATAGCTGTGGATAAATTCCGGAGGAAAATTATCTTTCATATCCATTATCCCTGTCATAATATTATTAATATCCTTGCGGACAGTTTCCAAACAAACGAAAGATAAAGCAGTGATACCGTTGATGGAATATACGGAAAACCCCTCGAGGATGTTGAAACTAAGCAGAAGCGTTTTATTATCGACCAATCACATCACATTTTCTTGAGTCGATAAATGTATTATGCTTTATTCATCAAAGAGTTTATACTTAACAAAAGTTTAGCAAAAATGTTTTGGGTTTGAAAGATTTTTTTTTTTTTCCCTTGACATGAAAGAGTTTATTTATTTATTTATTTTTATGGAAAAAAGTTCTTTCCATATTTATTATATGGCTGAAAATGTGTATAATTTATGTATTGCATGCTTTATGTATTGTAAATTGACTGAAAATCACAATTAATTATTTTAAAGGCAGATAGTTAAATAATATATATTGAATTATCAGGTATAAAATTATAAATGTGAATTACTTTAAAATTTCCAGCCTCAATACGGATACTTTTGCTACCGACTGAACCATAATGAAATTGATATTCATCCTTCATATACACAAGAAAATGCTTTCTGTAGAATACAGTAAAATTAGCATTAAGATTTAAATGGACGCAAAAAAATATTCAGTTGCATTGATTGCTATAACTGGAAATTGCCATACATGCATTTTTTTTTTACATTAATCGTTTTTAACACTTTCTAACGTTGTTTAAGAATGATTATGATTTGAATTAATCTATCTGTCTGTATTTCTGCCCGCCTGATTGCCCGTCAGTTTATCTAAACTTTGTACACTTCTAGCTTCTGTACATATTACCAGAATTTCTTTAAAATAATGTATGTTATTCAAACTCATTATGGCACATTCCCTACACTGAGGGAACAAAAAATATGTCACCTTCATCTAGAATGAGTAAGCGGCCATTTTCTAAATCACTTAACTAGAAATATAGATTTCCGAGCTTTGCACATAAGGTACACCAATAAACTGAATAGACGAAATGATCGAGAATTTCTAGTCTACACATTTCAAGATGGTGAAAAAATATTCTGAATATTATGAATCTTTTGTATGGCGAGAAATTCTCGCTTGATTTTCTAGAATTGGGTTATAAACCAAGATTATAGTAGCTGAAACCCGCCTCTTGTATTCGTATTTATTTGCAGAGATTTTTAAATAATTTTGCCCTCGAGAATATAGGCAAACGCTCAAGAATTCTAATAGGGCTTTCTAGAACTTGCTTTCAAAGGGGACTGGAATTTATAAGGATGGTATGGAACTATTTTTTCTAAAGCCACAATTTAGATTCTCGATGTCAGTTACATAATTTTTTCTCAGTGTAGTTAAAATCATAGAAATAGCACAACTAGTTTTTGTACAAGGACATATAAAAGAAGGCCAATGCCTTGAATTTTATGAGAACATTTTTATAAATCATATTCAAATAACTTCGCATTGCACGAATCATAATTAAATCCACATTTGTTTTTTGTATGCTAAAGAAAATGCTTTTTATGGAACATATGTTTAGCCTTAAGATTTATAGGGATACTCTGAAATATTCAGATACATTAAGCGCTACAAATTGAAATTGCTGGAATTGCGCTTTCGTTTGTGCATAGCCTCCTAAACTAGAGACCTATCGCAAGCTTGGCAACAATTGAAGCGGTAGAGAGCGCCACCTGGTACAGATTGCGCGACTTTTTTATTCAACAGCCACCAAAAATTTTTAAAAGTCAGACCTGATATACGTAAAAGGCGAATAGAATCGAAGAAATATCGATTATATCACTTCTTAAAATTATTAGTGGAATTTGAATAAAAAAGTCCCACAATCTGTACCAAGTGGCGCCGTCTACAGCTTCAACTGTTGCAGAGTTTACGATCCACGCGACAGGCATCTAGTTTAGGAGGCTATGGTTTGTGTTAAACGCTATTAACACTTTCCAATGATGTTTAAAAATTATTATAAATTCATTTAGTTTACCTGTCTGTATTTCTGTCTATCGTCTGCCCGTGGTGTGATAACGCAGGCAAAGTAAACTGAAAGTTAAACGATGCGAAAATTACTTACAGTGGGAAAGTGGTAATAATCTGTGCGAGACCCGTTGTTTTTCGTTCTTGTTTTAATGCTAAAAATACTTACATATCAAATTATACAAACACCTCAGATTTTGTTTAAGAAAAAAGGTTATTTAAATGTTTATATAAATGTTTATATAAATGTTCTATTTGCTTAAAACACGAAATTATTTCAACTCCATTACTGCTTCTATGCATTTGCATACTATTTTCAACCATAGATATAGTAATTTATATAGATCTATCATCCCATTGTTATCATGCAAAAAGTTTTTGAGCCGAAAAATATTTTTGAAGTCAGCCATATAGTGGTATTGAAACCATTGAAACTCGGCAATTGTAATAGAATAGAATAGAATGTTGATGAATTTTCAAAATGTCGAAATATTGCGTCTTTTAATTCTTATAATAAATTTAGGAAAAGAAATGGATAAGTTATCATAAAAGTAAATTATATTTGACTAAATTATGAAAAATATAATTTTTATAATCAGTTGCTTTGTTATTATTATGAAATGAAAACTGGCTTGATTTTTAATGGAATACGTTTTTTAAAGTTTCATATTTTTTAAGATTTTATATTAGTAAGTAATATAGAATTTTCAAAATTCTTTTAAATATAGTTAGCAGCGGCGTAGGTAAAGAACGTTAGTTTTAGTATATAAAAAGAGTTTAACTTTAAATATTAACTAAATTAATAAATATATAAAAGAAAGAAAGAAAAAGAAAAACGAATTTGAAATTGTATCTGCAGTTTTTCATTCACCTTTAGTACATAAATTATTCATAAATTTTATTTTCTAAATTATCTGTGTGTGTATTCACTCGGAGAAAGACGGCCATATTGTGGACTTTTCTGCGAGTAAAAAGGAATCTTTTTTTTTCCCCCAATGATCAATCTATGTCTTATTACTAGTATATCTATGTTTTCAACAAAACTTGGAAAAAGGAAACTATAGTAAGTATTATTAACGTAAAACACACACAGACAAAAAAAGTAATCTCAAGTTCATCGAAATCATACAGAAAGGTTTTATCACCGACTTGCCAGGGCATATTTTATTTCGAAAGAAAAAAAAAAAGTTACATTGTGTATCGTACGTTCAGAGGCGTATATAAAATAAAATATTAAAAAAAGCATTTTATTTTTCAATGATTACATTTTCAGACAATTGATTCTTATTGAAAAAACTTCTATTTATCATGAATGACTCACAATTTTTGAACACTATAATTATAAAATGCAGAATTATAAAACAGCTTTAGTTATTTATAAAAGATAAATTGGTGAATACATTTTGTAAAAAAAAAAAAAAAAAGTAGAAAAAGAAAAAGAAAAAGAAAGAAAAAAACTCATTTATTTTTATGAATAAATTTTTCTAAAAGGTAATTTTTCATTTCGAAAAATTCGTTTTACCCATCACTGATTCGTAGTTAAATTCTATTTTGCTTCATTCTTTGAAATTGATAGTAATTCAATTACGAACTACTGATGCGAATCATAATGAAATGACATGTAATAAAATTATTTTATATATAGTAGATACTACATTATTATTTAAAAAAAAAAAATCTAGTAATCTTATTTTATGCAATTTAACATATTATTACAAATAAAAAGCTTACTAAAATATTTTAATTATCTATATCATTTTAAAATTAGATATATGAAAACTAAGTATGCAAATAATTATAAGATAAAAAAACATTTTATACACCATGTTTTTAAATTTTCTGTTGAATCATAGCTGTAAAACTATCAATGTGCATAAAATTTTTAAAGTGATAATAGCGTCAATTTTTGTGAGATGCATAATTTAACTTTTTACAATTTTTTAACGTTCACGTTTCATTAAATGTATTTATTTTTATGTCGAAAGAAAATGAACTCTTAAATTTGTTTTGGCGGCAATTAAATTAATTAATATTTTAATGGCTATTTTTTAAGCTATTAGGAGGTTATTATTTTCATGTTTTAATTAATTAAAAGAAAACTAATCAAAAATTCAAAAATCGGGCCTCGAAGTATTGTGTAGTCATCGGGTTCTGAACTATTCTGAAAGTTTCAAATGTCTAGCTAGTAGGGAAGTTAGTTTAAAACCGATTGCAATATTTGTACCGGACAAACAAGAAGAGAAGTTAATAAAAACATGGTAAAATAAAGTAAGCGTATAACGACATCATTATTAATTTTCCATTTTTAGATAAATAAGACATTCCTAAAACTTAAGTATAATCTTATTAATGGCTTGAGCTTAAAATATAGCATTGTTAGGTTGTTTATAGTGGTAATAAGATATCTCTATTTTTTTTTTTATTTTTTTTTTATTCTCCCTGTAAAAGTATTTCGTATGAAATGTAAACGTTACATTTAATTATACACTGATCAATTTTACAAATTTTAAATTCTCTCGTTAACCATAGGTTGGTCTCAATGAAAAACCTTATTATAGTGGAGCTTTGAAAAGTGTTTTCTTTGAAAGCTTTGGGAAATTTCGAAATTCAAAATAAACAATAATAAACAATTTTTTTATTTGCTTTGACTAAACTTTAGTTAATTTATAATACTTTAAAAACAACCATTTCAAAACATCCCTTTTGAATGAAATTCTCATGCCAATAATTCAGCTACTTGTTTTAAGAATATGGAGGTAGGGGGTGAATGAGTGAGTGACTGAGGGGGTTTAGGTCGCATTAGTGCTACCATGGCTCAATCGCAGGGAGCCATGGTGCTACGCTATGGGCAATTGGATACACCCCTAAGGGTAGTCCGGAGACATCACAGTTTTGATCCTTCAAGGAAGGGTGATCCCCCCACTTAGGTGATCCCAAGATTATGAATATAGTAAATATTCATTTCTAAACTCATATTATGTATAGCGGTAATTTCGTAGCTAAGTACAAGATTTTCTGAAACGATTACCTTAAAGAAAATAATAATAATAATTATTATTATTATTATTTAATAAATTTTCCTCAAATATATTTGCTTAGTTTAAAATTTTAAAATTTCTGAGTTTCCAATTTTTTTTTTCAATTATTAATTTGAATGAACATGTTCCCTTTGAAAAATTGCTAATATTGAATCGGTATTATAAGTCTGACATAAAAAAAAAAGTGTTACCTTTAATGTTTAGATTTGAAATTGTTTTACTTTATTGTACATTTTTAGACCTTCTAATTATTTCTAATTTATCTCTTAATACTGTTATGATCCACCTTTTCTTCACGCTACTTTTTGGACGGGAAAACAATCTTCTTATTTTATCTTGAGTTCACATTGAAAAAAAAAAAAAAAAAAAAAAAAAAAAAAATTAATCTACAAATAAAGGGCATGTAAAAAAGGCGGGTCCTAACAATATTATGGAATAAAATAGAACAACTGGCAGACATTGATGATTTGAAATTAATTAAAAATTATTGCATCAAAGGAGCGAAAATTACATTACGAAAACGTAAAGAAACTTAACCATTGCATGAATGCAGTGATGCCAGATTGGGGATTTTGTCCCCATTTCGGGGATTTTTGAGGCTTCTGGGACAATTTTGGGGATCAAATGTTTGTGGGGACTTTCTTGGAGAATTCTAAAATTTTTGGGGACAAATCTGGGGAGTTCTTCAAATTTCTGTCAATATTGGCAACGTAATGATTTATCCCTATGGCTAGGGACTTTCAGTAGCTTTATTGTTATTTGGGGATTTTTTTCAAAAATTGCCTTCATTTGGGAAAAAATCTGAACTTAAATCTGCTTGACTTTTTTTTTCTTTGAAAATATTTTATTTTTCCTTTTTAGTAGAAATCAAGTTGGGTATTTTTTCGAAAAAAAAAAAAAAAACCCTGATTTGGGGAAATTTGAAGACTTGTTTGGGGAAATAATTTTCGACCATCTGGCATCACTGCGTGAATGCCAATTTTGTAGCATATAGAATTAATTTATATATCTGCCAACATAAGATTTTGAGTTTTTTTGTCTGGCTTTTGAAAAAACTTCAAGCTTTTTTTTATGAATACAAAAGGGTTTTGTCATTAAGTTAAAATATTTAATGATCAAAATTATTGGGACAAGAAGAATATTCCTTTCAGACAGCAAAGAACGTTGATTTTGCGGTAGACCACCTTCAATAAAGCAAGATACACAACAACACACAGTTAAAAAAGAAAAGGAATAAAATTAAAATTCTATCCTAAACAGAATTTAATTTTACACAAGAGACTTACTTTTGCCTTTTAACTAGATATTGTCGGATATCCTATTTTATTTTAGCTTGATACTAAATGGGAAAAAAAAAAAAAAAAAAAAAGAAAAGAAAAAGAAAAGAAAGAAAAAGAAAGAAAGAAATTATATAAAAACTATTTTAATGTCTATGTTGTTTAAAAGAAATAGTTTTCAAGTTCTAATGTCATGTCCTTATAGCTTCAATGTCTTATAAAAATAACCTTTCAATGTAATTTTGTTTCAAGATTTTTATGGAATGTTTGACCGTCAGATCTAATAAAAATGCATGAATTAATCTTCAAAATTATTTTTTGCTATTTCAAAAGACATCTCTTCCCAATACATCATCCACGTCATGTCATTTTTAACTGCACTTTTCTTTATCTTTTTTCTTTCTTTATTAAAAAAATAAAAATAATAAAAAGCAAAATTTCTTGAAAAAATTCCGTTTATTGTTCCTTTTTAATGTATCTTTTAATATATAAGCCACACAAAAAATTAATTGAATAAACTCAAAGATTAAAAAAAAAAAAAAAAGAAAAAATTGTTGTAAAGGAAGCAATAAATAATACAATAATATCGTGAAAAATAAATATACTATAGGCA
Source organism: Salticus scenicus (assembly GCA_963930645.1). Lineage (NCBI taxonomy): Eukaryota > Metazoa > Arthropoda > Arachnida > Araneae > Salticidae > Salticus > Salticus scenicus. The sequence goes on along the minus strand of OZ005649.1, from coordinate 5,731,694 downwards.
ATAATTACAACTAATGATACTTGAGAGTAAAAAACAAATTTACTTTTCGAACAATTTAATAATTTATCATAAGTTTTACCTGATAAAAAGTTATATTTTTTCGACAAAATAAATAAATAAGTAAAATTGCAATTACTTCTTACCTATCTCTCGCTTTTTTTTTTTTTTCCTTTTCTTTCATATTGGATTATTATATGGGTTGGTTGGTTGGTTGCAGTGTTTAAGGCCAATTGGCTACGTTAGGGTGCTAAGCCTATAGGGAGAGCGACCTTCGTGAGTGGTCTTTCTAAGTGGTCCTAACCCGTATTTCCGCAAGTTTCAGAGAAAACCACGGAAAACTCCGAACGACTAGCTCGACTAGGTACGACCTTTGATCGAACGCGGCACTTCCATCTACCAGCTTTGAGCGCAGAACCGCTTGGACGCTGGTGGGCGGATTATTATATAGATAAAATGAAAATCATAAGTTGCATATGGATATTATGATTATTTTCGTAATAAAAATTCTTGATGAAAAACTCTTTGATATTTTCCGCTATGATATTATAAATTTTAGTTCTGAATTGTTTCTTGAAAAAGGAGAGAACTATAACACTGTTATAATTACATATGCAAGGTGTATATGTAATAAAAACCTGACACATTTTGTTGATTAATAATTCATAAAATAATGATGACAGGTGTAAGGTAACAAAATTGTTGTTTAAGTAGATTTAAAAAAAAATATATATATATATATGATCCTTGTCACTAAATTTCCCATATGCCCATCTTGCCTCCGAAGAATATCAAGAAGATAATTGCTTTCATTCCAGGTTCGGGCAGATATGTCTATATCCAAAGCATTTATTGCATTTGAAATCCTGGCTCTCAAATCCTGATTGTTCGATACTTTCCTCCTGTAAACCCCTTCCTTTACAAATCCATGAGGGAAAATGTCCTGCAGTGTTATATCAGCTAATGTATGGGGCCAAACAATTAGCTATTTCGTCCAATTCATCTTCCTGTGAGATAGCTATTCAAAGAACTAGGAAATGGTACACCAATAAGGTGTGATGTAACATTTTGATGCAACTAAGCCCCTTCGAATAATAAAAATACGAAATTTTCAAGCATGTCTAAGTAAATGACATGTGTGAGAGCCTTTTCACGGAAAAAGAGAGGGCCAATGATGCTTTCGCATATAAGACCACGTCCACACATCATCCTTTGGGGTAGTACTTTTGTAACTCACAGTATACAAGGAAATTTTCATGTCCCGAGTTGTGTACATTGTGGCCGGCCATTTACAATGCCAGAAAGAGAAAAGGGAGCTTCGTTGGAGAACATTATGCGATTAAGAAATTCAGCATCCTACTCTAGCCTCTTTAGCGTATTTGTTGCAATGTCCATCCTCCTAGGTTCTAAGGCTTAGACAATATGTACTTATTAGCATATGCGCTTAATGATTTCTTAAGAATTTTTTGCACCATCAAAACTATTATATCCAATTTTCTTACTGCTGATATCAATTATCTCCTAGAACTGTGTAAGAATGTTTCCTGGACACGTTTACACTTTAAAGCATACGTTTGACTAGAGAGCGCATTCTTCATCTAACCAGGAAACCATCCCATACTGTGTAAGGTTGGAGTCACGTCAGCATAGCGCTACAGCGAAGAAAACAAGTTGCGAAGCGCGAGTGAATACAGAGAGGTTTTAGAGTTGTTAAATGAAGTGAGTGGAGTTGATGAAGATTAATTATAAATATGAACGAGTATGGTAAAGAAAGGTGTGGTGTGTGGTGTGATGTAGAGTGTGAAATAGAACAGAAGTGTTCTTGGGTGATTAAGTTCTTAGTTCGATAAATGTTGTGGTGATTTTGAAGGTGCTAAGTTATAGTGTAGAGTTAGGCGGATTCAGGAAATCCATTCGCCTTTAACGTACGTTAGTAGAGTATAGTGGACCAGCGAGAGCAATTATCTTACTACGTTATCTACTGTGTGTGAGATTTCTTTCTGAATATATCTAAATTATTTATTGAAGTTATCTGTCTAAAGTATTTAAGATTTTATATTGAGTTTGGCCCAAGTGTCCTCCCTGCACTTAAGCTCTAATAAAACTTTATTTGTATTGCAATTTGAGCCTCGTACTATTTCTTACTTACTACTTAAGTTAATCTTTGAGGAATGACGTTCACTTATTCCTCACAACTGGAATCATAAAAGAAATCCGATCAAACATTAATCGAAAGAGTATACATAAATATGTTTTTTAACGCATAAAGCAATAGCCCTCGTCAACGCGTTTTCGAGTTATAAATTCTGAAAATTCTCCATTAATCGGCGCAACCACGCCTGAATCGATAACACCACGCATTACTGAAATAACGAATGAAATCAAAAAACAAGCAGAAATCAAAAGAGCATAGTCAAATGTGTTCTTTGATGGGATAATCAGTTGCCCATTTCAGCTTTGAGATATATTCCATCGGGATAAAATGTCTAAAAATTTGCTAAAATAGAATCGAAAAATTGATAAAAGTCATGGTTCTGACAGGTTTTTACGGGACTCCTCCCACTCCTTTCTGGTTACTATATTTTTACTCAAACTTAAATATAGATTTCTCGAGAACGGGCTTACGAGGGCTAACAATTTATGCGTCAAAAATCATGTTATATTATGCCTTCTCAAGTAAATATAATTTAATTGATTATTACACTATTGGGATGGTATCCTGGTAAGAATACTGTTACGGATTTGTAAATACTAGTAGTAATTTTTATGTAAATTCCTTCAAAGCAGCTTAGTCAGGTTATAAAATATTAATTTTTTTGCATTTCTAGCTTGTTTGTGTAGCTCATTATCCTTTAAATACCCGTTTTGGCGACTTTTTCGCTTCTTGGCGAGAAAATCTTAATTATCGATATCCCAAATATCTAAATTCTAACTTGATTCCTTGAGAAGTTACAAGAAAATTCTGGTTTTACAGAAGGGTATAAAAGGATGCTCAATCCGGACAAGTGAGTCAGTTTCACGCCAGCCACCATAGTGCAAAGTGCTCCTGACTAAAGTATTTTATACTGTTTGATTACAGCTTATCGCTGTGTATTAATGCTATGGTACAGATTATGCTAAGAATTTAATATTGTCAGCTGTTATTTAAGCTGTGTTTACTGGTGAAACTGTAGTTGATACTTGGTTTACAGAACTGTAATCTTCTAGAATTTTCTGTAAATAAAATTTTAATCCTCTGCGAGATTCGCCTTTTCATTCACAGACAATTCACGAAGCCGCCGAGTACGCAACAATATAATCAACATAAAAAAAATCACATAATGAGTGTTTTTCAAGTTTTCACCAATGGAGGTCACTTCTCACGCCCCTCTACCCACTTTCAGACAAGAGGTGTCAAAGATTTTTCGCAGTGTCAACCAATTACGGACAGATCTGGCCGTTTTACTCGTCACGTGACCGATGAAAATCATTCTAAATCTTCATTACCCTCTGACTAGGAACTTTACTATTGAATGCGTTCTCTAATCCAATATAAGCTATAGGGTTAACATCAATAGTGCACAGTCATGTTAGGGACTCTTCTCATTTAAGACGCTTTGAATTTCTAAAAACTTCGTTTTCCACTGCAGGTTTCTGTTTCTGATTGAAGGATCTTTCTGGTATGTTCTTTGTAATTTCTCTGTGTTTGAGTTTTTAATTTCATTGTTTGAGTTTTTAATTTCACGAATCACCGCATAGTCTGTGCTTTCTCTTGAGGTGTCTACATTTTTCTCAATATCCGATCAAATAAAGCATCACACCGAATTAAATTTTGAACAAATACATTAAAAGTAAACAAAACACTGATTTCTAATCGTAAACAAATTGAAACTGAAACTCCCCAACCACCGACCAACCCGAAGGTTTATGGCCGGCCCGAAGGCCCGAGGATGGCGGGAAAACGTTTCCCTTACACCATTGAAACAAACCACAACAAAAAACGAAAAGCATTATAGTACAGAGCAACAAAGTACAAAAAGCAGCATAGTACAGAGCATAAATACAGAAAAAAAAATTAACAAGAATTTACACGCAGAAGTTTTACATGGTTCACAGCAGAAATTTACATTATTTTAAAAGCATAACGATATAAATCCAGTGACCATAAAAGTCAATAGAATAAAACAATTCCTATTAATCTCATAGGATTACAAAATATAGTTAACATAAAGACACAATTAAATCTTCTTAAATTAATACACCATAAGTACTTCAAAAGAAATTTAAAACGATCCATAACATCTAGATAGACCAATAAAACAAGTACAACTTATATTTTATATTCAAATTATATCCAAAATAATAAAACAGTAATTCATGACTACATTCTATAAGTTCTCATTAACAACATTAAATTAATTTTCAAAATTCACACAATTCAACACGTTATCAACAATACACTAATTAATACAGTATTTATGCACAATAAATAAAACACAAATTGAGAAGCAGATATATACAATAACATAATACTGAACGTTCTATTTCCTACACCTATGTAAAAATATTTATATTTATATTAAAAGAGGCTGTTACATATAAACGAAACATAAAAACAATAAACAGCTACTACAAAAGATTAAAATGCTAAAAAACATAAGAAATAAACGAAAATTTTTTATTTAGATGATTATAAATACTTTTTACTCGTTTAATTAAATAATTACAATTGTCAATTCTTTTAAAGTAATTATGTAGGCTTTCACTAGTGTATCTCTTAATATACATATTACTGAAGGAACATTTAACTGAGAGAAAATGGAGAGGATCACCAAGAACACCACAGGGGCAGTCAGAATCAGACCTTTTATTGATTTTAAATAAAAAAGTAGGAAAAGAACCATGACCAGTTACAAAATAAAGTAAGACTTGATTTTTAATTTTTATATCAAAAGACACCTCAGGGAAAATTTCAAAGGTGATTCTGCCTTTAGTTGAAGTATTCCAGATATTCTGCCAAATATTCAGAGTATCATTGATCAGAATTTTATTCAGAAATGAAGTAGGGAAAGGAATATTAATGTTAACACCCAAATTAATAGCGTTTTTGGCAAAAGAATCTGCCAGCTCATTGCCAGTATTGCCCGAGTGGCCTTTTATCCAACACAAAGTGATTTTACCAGGAAAAGGGTTTATAATTTTCAGAATATTAGAAACAATTGTTGACTTAGGGTAAAGATCATCAAGAGCAAGGAGATTAGATAAACTGTCAGTATAAATTACAAGCCTCTTATATTGATTATCTCTAGCCCATTCTAAAGATTTTAGGACAGCCATGCCCTCAGCCTGAAAAACAGAATTGAACTCAGAGAGCCTATATAAACCCTTATCAACAATAATACCATTCAAAACTGCCACCCATGCACAACCGACACCATACTCATTCTTACTACCGTCAGTAAAGATATTCAGACACTTACGAAAGGGAATATAGTAATGAAAAATTTTAAAACTGTTGAATGGGGCCGTAGGATCAATATTGTATCTAAAAGTTTTATCTTCAAAGTCCTGAATGCCAAAATATTTACCATCATAAAAAAGAGAAAAACCTTCATATTTGCACCTATATTTATTATTTAACCTAGAGGCTTCCAAGTCAATGGGAGGGATACCAGTAATATTACATATAGCCATGGTTGAAACAGACCTATAAAAGTGCATAATTCCAATAATAAACACCCTCTGACAGGAAGAGAGTTTCCTCAAACCATGCACATTAATTAAGTTAAACCAAACCTCACAGGCATACAAAATTTTAGGTTTTACAACAGTTGTATACCAAAGTTTCTTCAGCTCCGGCTTCATCCCCCAATTTAAACCACTAATTTTTCGAATATTTCTACCATAATCTATAACTTCATCTCTGATAATCTCCAAATGATATAAAAAACTATATCTAGTATCTATATTAAGACCCAAAAACTTATGTACCAACACAACTTTAATATTAACCTCATTAAGCTTAAAAATAGGCGGACGAGCCAAAGCAACCCCAAAAACCATAGCTTTAGTCTTGCCACGCGAAATTTTTAACTGTTTATTAGTACAATAATCTTCAAAGGTTTTAATACTGTTATTCGTCACAACCTCCAATTGAGCTCTAGAAATTCCCGAATTTAACAACACAAAATCATCTGCGTAACCAATCAAGGTAGAATAAGTATTATCATACATCCTGAAAGCATCATTAATCAATATCAACCAAAGTACCGGTCCCAAACAAGAACCTTGGGGGCAGCCTCTATTTACCTGCACAAAATCAGTATATGGAGTTTTAACAAATCTATTTCTCAAATAACTATTCAACACAGCTATTAAATAGGAAGGAACACCAAGATTATTCAATTCATTCATAATGAGATGCCAGCTAGCCCCATCAAACGCCCCAGTAATATCAAAGAAAATAGCAGACGTATATTTATAACAAGTTTTACGGATTTTTATAGACTTAATTAACTCTTTTAAACAAAGAACAGTGTTTCTATTTTCTCTAAAACCATACTGCTTGCAATGAAAAAGATTATTTGATTCTAAATAAAAGACAAGCCTATTTACAATAATTTTCTCCATAATTTTACTCATAATAGGAAGGAGACAGACTGGGCGATAGGCTTCCAGTGAGGAAGGTACTTTATTTACTTTATGGAAAAAAATAACTACACCTTTTTTCCAATCTCTTGGAAAATAACCAAGCTCTAATAATTTATTAAAAATATTTAGAAAAAGATCAGGAAGAACATCAAAAATAAACTTAATAATACGAAGATCTATATTATCATAACCTGGAGCCTTTTTCTTACTAAAAGATTTAATAGATTGTTTAAGTTCCTTGATACTAATAACAGGGAAAACTAAATCATTAAAAGTTTCATCATCTAAACTATTAGAAACAAAAAAGTGATGATTAATAAGTTTATCTTGAATATCACATATATTACTCAATAGAGGCATTCCATCCAAATTACAGCTAATATTATTTTTACTTTTTGCTTTAAATACAGAGAATAGAGAGCCAAAATTTTCAACACTACCAGAACAAAAACGACGCCAGGAATTCAATTTAGAACTCTTGATTTTAAGTTTGTAACAGGCTCTTAAACGACTAATTTCAATTTTCAAATTTTGATTATTATTTCTTTTATATCTCCTATTTAAAGCTTTTAGCTTATTTCTCATAGAACGCAGTTCCCCATTCCACCAACTAAGATTAAAATTAATCTTATTTTTTCTGTATTTAAAGTTTTTCTTACAAATACTGTGTAAATTAATATAAAAGTCCAATAAGCAATCGTCAAAATCTACAATCGAATTACAGTCATTAAAACCATCAATATAACAGCTCAATGAGCTTTTAATGTCATTATTAAACCTTTTAAAATTTACATATTTTGTTGCATATCTGTTAATTTTAAGAGTTTCTGGTTTTATGCCAAACAAATAACTAATAAATTTATGATCAGAATTACTCTCCGTTTCATGCACTGTCCAATTTGATACATATTCGTATAAGTCAAATGAGGTAATTGTTAAATCCGGGTAACCAAATTTACCTGCACAATCAAAAGTAGGAGGTTGATCAATATTATTAACAATTAAGAGGTCCTGTACTAAACAGAAAGTAGCCATATCATCACCCCTATTGTCATTACGGGCATAGCCCCAGTTTCTATGTTTGGCATTAAAATCCCCACCAATCAACAGTAAGTTATGGTTCAATAGTTCAACCGGAATTTGATTCAAATTATCAGTAAGGTCTGTAGATGGAGAAATGTACATTGATAAGATTACTAAATTTCCAAGGTTTGTAGCAATGTTTACACTTACTATATTCTCCAACGCTAACAATTTATTACACATAATTCCTTGATTGACGATGATAACACCAGTGTTCTTTTTAACTGATAGAAAAGTTTTCCATAAACTACTAATATAAATTAAATTGTCATTGAAGATATAAGGGTCCTGAATTAAAACAATATCTATGTTGTTTTTTAGAATAAATGCCTCCATAGCAAGGCTAGCAGCCTTACAAAAGTTCAAGTTTATTTGCAAAAATTTAAGACCATTAAAGTCTTCCACATCACCAGAAGTGTCCAAAGGGCTCTTCATAATCGTTTAACTGGTTTTTGAACGAATTGTCTCTTTTTATATTCCATGTATGATGGACATGTTTTAGAATAAGATGGATGATCTGAGTTATCCTTGCAATTTACACATCTCTCATATTCTACATTACATTCTTTTCGATCATGATCTCCAGCACATTTAGAGCATTTTCTAGGCAAATTGCAACGAAATGATTGGTGTCCATATCCTTGGCAATTAAAACACCTGTATATCGATATATATTCCTTTACAAAAACTCTACTATAACCTATTATGATTTTACCCATAGCTAATAACACAGATTTAGTCAATCGATCACAGTCTATGATCCAATTCTCTCCTTGCTTTCCCTTGAAATGTTTCACAACATCTATTTCTTTATTCTCCAATCCCTTAATCAATTTTAACTCATCTTTTAAAGTTTTGTTCATTTATATCAGTGTTCACATTAAACAGAATTAGCCTATTATTCCTCTCTTTACCTAATTTTGTTGTTACATCATTCGACAGATCAGTATCTTCATTCAAAACCTCAACCAATTTAGTTGCCGACTCCCTTTCGTTCATCTTTATAATTATCTTACCTTCTCTATTTATAAGAACATCCGTTGGTTTAGCAATATCATTTATCCTACCAATTGTATTAATTTTTGATATTAAAGCTAATCTGTCTGTTTCTTGTTTAGGGATAATAATTACCACATGATCCTCTGTCTTGTCTTCACTAATATTCAATGCCAAATTTGCATATGAATCTATCTCCTTAAGCCTAATCGTAATCTCCTCATTTTTCCTCACTTCAGTTTTATGGCTTTTCTCCAACTGTTCGAAATTACCCTTAAGGCGTTCCAATTTAAACTCTGATTTAGCACATTCCACAAAAATATTCATAGTGATCCTCGCAATCGCCTCAAAGAGATCCTTAGTCACCTTCTGACCTTCACGCTCTCTCAACCTGTTCAAAATATTATCACACTGATCTTTAACATTTATAAGCAACTCTGTTTTAAATTCTATATCAATCCCTGAAGTATCTGCCATCTTATGATAAAGTTAATTGAAAGTCGATAGCGAATTTTACGTAAGAATACCAAAAGATTAGCAACTGAGATTGAAAACTTTCAGCTCATATGTAACACTGCTATGTGTTTCACTTAAATATGAATTAAAAATTTTGCTAACGTAGTTCACAAGGCAAATGTTAGGAAGCTTGATACTAGAGAGCTACTCTCCTATTAAAATTCATAGACTAAGTTTTATATACTTCAGATATTAATCCAACGTAAAATAATCTATATAAACGATCAACAACAACTAAGTGAATTAAAAGTCAATTTGCTCAGATAGCTTAATCGATTAATCAACCAATTGACCGTACAATAAATATAAACTAAATTTATAAATAAACAATATGGCTCCTGCCTTGAAATTTCAATAACAACTTATAAAAACTTATTATACACTTGTAATATAACTAATTTATGCAGCAACTCATATGTATAATAATGTAACTATATAGCCGGAACTTACGGAATAAAAAATAACTTGAATACACACTTGAAATACGGTAAAGCTATCAGAAACTTGAAGAAAACTTGAAACACTGTAACAAAATGGCCACGACTTGTAGGCTTAATTAAAAAAACACGCGTGCAGACTTCAGAAATTACTTGAAAATTCAAGCAATACTCATCGCACAGAAGGAAAACATACACGAAACGATGCACCACAAGAAGCTTTTTTGGAAGATATAAGACTTACGAAAACTTATTGAGTAAAACTTGAACAAATTAAGAAAACAATGAGAGATCCAAAAAAATGCCGCAAACAGCAAGCGAATAGGTAAAGGGACTTACAATCGTAAACAAATATCAAAAATGAAAAATATGCAGTTAACAACACGTGAAATCAGAGTTCCCAACAGTAGCGGCTCGTGAATGACGTTTTGGGGGTGCTGCAGCGAAGCATCTAGAAAAAGTACATAGAATGGAATCTTTAATCGTCTTATTGGATGATTTGTTTATTTTCAGAATCAACGTAAATGTATTGTCATTTCAACAGCCAATCAGAAGAAAAAGCTTTCTATGTGACGAACTGTTTTTAGTTACTAGCCTGCAGCCCACCCAATACGTCATTCACCAGCCGCCACTGGTTCCCAACTTTTATAATTTATTAACGAGCATTTTTAGCCCCGCCTCTTTTTCATACCGGAAATTTTGAAAAATGATTTTCTTCTTATTCAATCGTTGTCACATATTAAAGAGAAATAATCTACAAAATTTCTGGTGCGAGAAAAAAGCGGGGCTAAAATTTCTCGTGAATAAATTATAAAAGTTGAAAAGTCTGCGTGCAATGATATTTAATATATGTATATATATTGTATGTAAATAAATAGATATTTAGACGGGAAAAGTAAATCGTCTGTGGAAACGTTCACAGTTTAAAAGAAAACATGTGAGTTATTCTATGCGTGTATGTCATAGTTTTGTTCATATTTTCGTTATTGTATGAAGCAGAGCTGACAACCTAATCCAGCAAATTGTTAGTACCGCCCCTTTTTCTACACTACTTAATTCTTAGAATATTTGTTTTCTTCAATCATCGTAAATATATTTGAAGAGTATTACTCTAAAAATCAAGTGGTGTAGGAAAATGGGCGGTACTAATAATTCGCCGGATTTGGTTGGCAGCTCTGATGAAGTAATAAACTCTTTCAGATATATTTATTCCACTTTTTTATATATGCTGCTTTTATAATTATGAAAAAGTAATAAATAACTTTCAGCATATCTATCTTATAAACTTTAATAAATTTTAAATCCAACGTTTCGGCTAAATTCCTTCATTAGCCTTCCTCAGGGAAGAATGATGTTAAAAAACACATAAACATAGAAAATTTAAGTACATGATACCACAATTACAACTTCAAAACATTTAACAGATGATTACACAAATTGTAAAAATATACTATATTGTGTAATCATCTGTTAAATGTTTTGAAGTTGTAATTGTGGTATCATGTACTTAAATTTTCTATGTTTATGTGTTTTTTAACATCATTCTTCCCTGAGGAAGGCTAATGAAGGAATTTAGCCGAAACGTTGGATTTAAAATTTATTAAAGTTTATAAGATAGATATGCTGAAAGTTATTTATTACTTTTTCATAATTATAGAAGTAATAAACATCAAAATGTGTTAACACTTTCGCGACCGCTGACGTGGATTCACGTCATTTGTAAATCTGTAACTCCAGTGGGCGTTTCTTTAGCAATTTGTATATTTCTATATTTCTTGAGAATATTCAATATATTCATATTTGTACAATCAAAATACTATGGATACAAATACTTTCATTAGAAATAGTATAATTATTATGCATAATTATTATGTATACTTATATGTAATATAAATAGGGATACAGGAAACCTTGTTCTGAAATAATGCAGCTTGAAAAAATAACAACCACAGCGGAACACACTATCAAAAAGATAAAAACATGCGGTCGCGAAAGTGTTAAATGTGTCCAAAACCATTTATAGACAACCTGCAATAAACGCTAGCGTGTGTATATAATAACTTATTCTGTCATTGAATTTCAAAATTTTTAATTGTTCTAAAGAAAAAAAAGAATCTGGTGTGTAACAGCCACACGATTTCCATTACCCAGTACTTCACACATTATAAACATTTTATATTCATTTTTGATTTAAATAAGTAACAAAATTGCTCTATCTGTCAAATAAGTTATATGGCGAGTTTGAAAAAAATCCGTACAACCGTTTTTAAAGGAACGCCTTTGCGAGGCCTGAAATTGAGCTATTTATACAGGACGCCTATCAATTTTCCTGAACTAACCAACTATATCATTCGAAAGGACATCTAATGGAGTGTTTATATAGCAAGTTTGAAGAAAATCGTTAGAGCCGTTTTTGAGATACGGACGTACAGTCCCACTTCCGGTTTCCGATGTCACACTTCCGGTTAAACTCAATTATTGACAGGAAAACAATAATTACATACAAAAGCATATTTAAAAGTGAGTTAAAATGGCGAGTTTGAAAAAAATCCGTACAACCGTTTTTAAAGGAATGCCTTTGCGAGGCCTGAAATTGAGCTATTTATACAGGACGCCTATCAATTTTCCTGAACTAACCAACTATATCATTCGAAAGGACATCTAATAGAGTGTTTATATAGCAAGTTTGAAGAAAATCGTTAAAGCTGTTTTTGAGATACGCACTTACGGCCCCACTTCCGGTTTCCGATGTCCCACTTCCGGTTTTTCAATTTTCACCAAAATTTGGAAATTTTATCTGTACACCAGACGTATTTCAATTCTAAAGTTTCGTAGCTCTATCTTTATTAGTTCCTGAGCTATAACAGCCAGAAGATTCTCCACATACATACATACGCACACACACACATACATACATACACACTGACCAATTGCCAAAAACCACTTTTTTGGACTCAGGGGACCTTAAAACGTGTAAATCAGGTGAAAACCCGATATCGAATTTTCAGACCGAATACAATACTTCCATTACCTACGGTAGTAGGATAATGGAAGTAATAAGTAAATGTAATATAAATAAAAAGCGTCCTAAACAATAGTCCTAATTAAAAATAACTTTTTATTGAATGAAATATTTTTAAAAACACGACATCATTAATTTTTTTTTTTTTTTTTAAATACTATGTGGGAATGAAAAAAAAAAAAAAAAGTAAGTATTTTAAAATAAGCTCAAATATATTTCAAATTGAAAAAAAAAAAAAGTTTTAAAAATGTCAATATGGAAAAAAAAAAAATTAAAAAATTAAGTGCGCTTTTTACGGTACTCAAAATATAGATTAATGTTTAATTTTTTCTAGCAATTTTCAATTAACTTAATTAAAGTCATAAACTGGCAAATATTCTTAATTAGGAACTAGATTTTATTTTATTTTAAATAAATTAGAAAGTTCAAATATTTCGCTAATAATAGTTTTTTTTTTTTTTTTTTAAGGAAAAGATTCGTAATTCTAGCAAAGAAAAAAAAAAAAATGTTCTTGCACAATTTTAAAATTTAGTGCTCTGTTAGAGTTATAGCACCATTTTTCTAAAAAAAACATTTTTATGTGGTGATAAATCAATGTCTCCCCAGAGAGTTGGTTATGAAACACACAACGCTCGAAGAAAAGAAAAAAAAAATGTTTAAAAATATTTTTCAAACAAATATTAATAATTAAAATATGATTTAAAGCTAAGTATGTAGAAGGAAAAGACGGCTATTGAACAAGAGTTTTCAGCTTTTACGGTCTTTTCTAAAGAATAATCATCACAATTTTTTAATAGTATTTTCTAATTAACCATAAATAATTACTAGAAAATTGTTACTAAAAATTTCTATAAAAAATCAGTGGTAATACATCTTTCGGGAAATCCGAAAGACTTGGCAATTATGATTCCAGAATTTTAAGCATTCTTTCTAAAATCTAACAATATTTCACTAGCCAATCGCAAGTTAGTTTCAGGTTTTTGAATAACATTATAGATATTAAGTATAAGAATTAAAAAATTTTTTATTCAGAATATAATTAATATTCCATATATATATATATATACAGGGTGATACTTTTAAAAGAGTACCCGTTGGTTTTTCTTATTACCAATCTGACGGATGTGACAACTATTCTTACACTGAAGAATAACTGTTTGAACCCTGTTTAAGTGTGGGAGACAATTTCCAATACTGTTGAACTGTTACAACTTTATTTGTGAGGTAAAACAGAAATGGAGATGCACAATGTTACTTAATACTGTGATAATTTTATTTATAAAAAAAAAAAAAAAAAAAAATCTAACGGGGAAAGTCTCACCTAGTTTTTTTTTTTTTTTTTTTTTTTTTTTTTTCAGGGTTATCTCAAAGATAAGATTTTCCAGAGAAGTCCTGCAAACATCGATGGATTAAAACAAATCATAACTGAAGAAATCTCGTCAATAACACCAATAATGCTGCGAAGTGTGTCAAAATACTTGGTTCGGCGTGTTCATGTTTGCATTCAAAAAGGTGGCAAACGTTTTCAACATTTTCTGTAAGGAATGATAATGTAAAAATTTGAATTCAATTATGTTTTTCAATAATAAAATAATCACAGGATTAAGTAACATTGTGCGTCTTCATTTGTGTTTCACCTCACAAATAAAGTTGTAACATTCTAACAGTGTTGGAAACTGTCTCCCACACTTAAACAAGGTTCAAACAATTATACTGTGTACAATTATACTATTCAGTGTTAGAATAGTTGCTACATCCGTCAGATTTAAGAGTAATAAGAAAAACCAACGGGTACTCTTTTAAACTGATCACCGAATATATATAATTTTCTTAAGATGTTATACTTAATGATTGCATTCCGTTTCAGAATTTATTATGATTTTACAAAGGAAGATAAGAAAACATGTGATGTTGCATGCTCAATTAAAAAAAAAAAAAAAAAAAAAAAAACTTCCGTTTTAAGATGTTTTTATGGTACTTTATCATTTCAAAAAGAAAATTTCTTTTGGAAATTGAAGTATATATTAAAAGGGTTTTAAGTTCAACAACATTAAATATTTTGTTATTTAAAAAATAAACAAATAATTATATTTTAGATTGGGTTGCGTTATTTATAAAATCTAATTGAATATAAAGTTTAGAAAAATAAATAAATAAAAAGATCACTTTTAATGAATGAGCTAATGCTCAAATTTTCAGTGGTATTCTTCATTATTCGACATTAAAATTGAAACTCTTTTTTTCCTTACTTTCTTTCTTTTGGAGTTCATAGAGTAACCCTTTTTTTTTTTTTTTACAACAGTCTTATTTTTTTTCTTTTGATAAATGCATAGTACTTTTATTCGCAACCTATGAAAAAAATTGTTTGATAAATAATCTCCAACAAGCTGAGTAACTTTTCTAAACCAACCTGTCTTTAAAGTTAAGTACTTTAAAGTTATGCTTCGACAGACTCATAAATTAAGAACTAAAGGAACTCTGTGGTCGACGATTTGAAAATGAAGAAGCTATAAGCGCAGTTCTAATTCCCAGAGGAAAAGAAAAAGAAGAAATACGGTAATTTAAGTTTTCAGTCTTTTGAAGTAGAAAAATGGATGAAAACTGAGTTTGATTAGGTAAGATTTAAAGACTATTTTTACTTGTCGAATATAGTTCACCTACCATAAGTACAACGCCAGTCTAGAATTTATAAACTAATAAAAAAGTAAAAATCTTGGATCATACAATGCAAACATATATATATATATATATACACTGATGGAAAAAAAAATCCCAACACCAAGAAAAAATTATTGTATAGTAATGAAATTTCAGCAATACATTTGTCTAGGTAACATATTTAATTGATTAAAGTTTCAAGATCACAGGTAGAGCCATTGGCGAGAAGAGCCATTTCAAATGCGAAATGTTGGTACATTAGTAACCGGTGTAACCGCCAGAATTTTGAATGCAAGCATGCAAACGTGCATGCATTGTGTCGTACAGGTGTCGGATATCAGTTTGTGGGATGGAGTTCCATGCCTGTTGCACTTGGGCGGTCAATGCAGGGACGGTTAATGCTGGCTGTGGATGACGCTGGAGTTGTCGTCCAATGATGTGCCATACGTGCTCGATTGGAGAAAGATCTGGTGATCTAGCAGGCCAAGGCAACATGTCGACACTCTGTAGAGCATGTTGGGTTACAACAGCGGTATGAGGGCGAGCGTTATCCTGTTGGAAAACACCCCCTTAAATGCTGTTCATGAATGGCAGCACAACAGGTTGTATCACTAGACTGACGTACAAATTTGCAGTCAGGGTGCGGGGGATAACCACGAGAGTGCTCCTGCTGTCATACGAAATTGCTCCCCAAACTATAACTCCAGGAGTAGGCCCTTTGTGTCTAGGCCGCAGACAGGTCGCTAGCAGGCGTTCACCTGGCCTCCTTCTAACCAACACACGGCTATCACTGCGACCAAGGCAGAACCGGCTTTCATCAGAAAACTCAACAGATCTCCACTCCGTCCTCCAATGAGCTCTAGCTTGACACCACTCACGTCGCAAACGGCAGTGGTTTGGAGTCAGTGGAATGCACGCTACAGGGCGTCTGGCTTGGAGCTGTCCTTGAAGTAACCGATTTGTAACAGTTCGCTGTGTAACTGTGGTGACAACTGCAGCTCGAATTTCAGCTGCAGACGCTGTACGATTAGCCACAGCCATACACCGAACACGGCGGTCTTCCCTCTCAGTATTTCCAGGTGGCCGCCCGGAACCCGGTCGTCTTGAGGCAGTACCTTCCCTTGACCACTGCTGCCAACACTCATGCACAGTGGTTACATTCCTGCCAAATCTTTCTGCAATATCGCGGAAAGAAAACCCACCTTCTGGTAGCCCTACTACACGACCTCGTTCAAACTTTGCAATTTTTTTTTTTTTTTTTTTTTTTTTTTTTTTTTTTTTTAATGCATATTATGCGTAATTTCTTTACTATGTCAGCGTTGACTGAGATCTTATCTATTTTTGAAACACAAGGAAGAGACAAAATTATATAATCAACTGGTTCAGTGTGTAAGAAATGTCCTTCTGGAACAGAAGATTCTTTGCTAAGGCTCCAGTCTTCATATGTCTATAGAATTGCATATTGTTGTGACTATAAATTATGAAGCACCGGTCATTCAAGACAACAATCAATATATCTGTAATTTTCAAAGATATTTGCCAATAAAACCTATCCCCGGAAAAACTTATGTATTTCTACTCCAGAATTTTAAAATTTTGTGTCTGATTACATTTGTTTTAATTATTTTAGAACGTGGTTTTTTTTTAAATTATTATTATTGTTATTATTATTATTACTATTATTATTATTTAAAGAAAAATGTAAAAATCACATTACATTTGAATAAAAATTACAGCAAATATATTTTACACAATGTTGCATAATCAGCAGCAGAATTTTTTTACAATTTAAAGAAAAAAACAAGAATTTATTTTTGATTTGTAAAAGTCATCAAAAAAGCAATTATCTTAAAAATTTAATTTATGTTGTTAATGAGTACTTTTTTAATGTCTTAACCACTCAATTAATATCCGTGAATCAAAAATATCATTGATAAATACGTCTTTTTAAAAATACGCTATTTAAATATTTAGGAAATGGTTGTTTTATTATTTCTAGGGATATTTATATAAAATAAAATTGAATTATAAATAATAATATAAATTATATACACTTAAATTACAAACAAAAAATTGTATATTGCATTATATTTTAATTGCACTGATTGGAATATAGTATATATATTTTTTTATCAATTATCTAAATGACATTTTCATATAGTTATATAGCATATCATATATTTTTCCTCTCTCATTCCTAAAAATTTTTTAGTTATAGTCTACCTCTTTCTGCTTTTGTGTAATTTATTATACATGAAGTAAAAATACATTGCCTTATTTTACAATTTTAGGACAGGAGTTAGGATGTTCAAATGTTACTGCATATTTCAATTAATCACAAATTTACTGGGGCCGCGGTAGCCCAATCGCAGAACACCAGGTTCATGATTGGAAGATTGCGGGTTCGGTACTCGAGCGGGCCAAAGACGTACACTAACGGTGGCTGGTGCACGTAAAATCTGTCGTGGCAACAATGTCCTCCATGTTCCCATCAAATATTATACCTCTGGGGGTTACCGAAGCAGGAGAGCCATCCCTTCCATGGAGGATAAATTGTGATAGAATGTCTCCGGACTACCTCTAGGGTTGAGTTCCAGACCGTCGCCAATTGCCCACTGCACACTACGAGTGCAATATAAAACCAAACCAACCACAAATTTGCTGTACAAATAACAGGAGACAATAAAAAAAATAAAAAAAAAGTTATGTAAAAAAAGTAAATTTCTTTTCCCATTACTTTTATATATATATAAATTGTTTGTGTAAATTCATTCTTGTAGTTGAAATCACTTGCAAACATTTACAGGTAATGGGAAAATATACAAGTACCAAAAAAATGTTTACCTTTCACATATTTTTAAATTACATCCCATATATTTCAAAATTACTTTTGAATAAAACATCACGATAACTAAGTTATTCCCTTTTGCTACATCAATTTCAGTATTTCCAAAAACACATTTTAACTATCGCTTTTTCGACATTCAAAGTAAACAAACGTAATGATGGATAGTAAAATACGATTCTTCATTTAAGTTATTTTAATATTATTGCAGGAGCGTTAAAATACTCCTCGAAAGATTTTCGGAGCATATTATTGCGATTAAAGCACTTCCCATAATGAAATCACTAATGACCTCTGCACCAAATCTGAAAAGTATTTTCATTATAGAGAGATGATGAATGAGATTTTTCTCTTTTACCATAAGAACTCTTTTATTCGTGTACTCTCTCTCTCTCACACCCTTTCCGCTTTTCTGCAACTCATCACACTTAAATAAAAATCAATATTATTTTCCCACTGGAAATTTTGCATTCTAAAATAAGCAGGTGTTGAGCAGCAATTTGGATGTTCAGATTCTGATGCGTAATTCCGCATTTTACTAATGAGGAGGTGGGTACTTTGCAATAATAATGATTTTTGACTATTGAAATATTCTAAATGAAAGATGTAAAAATCATCTTCGAGTATTAAACTAATAAAACGTTCTTTGTGCATCATCATCTTTTTAACTAATTTTCGCTTAGATATAATCGATTTTTTTTATTTTTTTATTTAAGAAGCTGGGGGCTCAGTTGCATCTGTGTCTAATTTCACTAATTTGAATTGTTTTAATCATGTAAAATAACAATGCAACACACGTACTACTTATGAGTTAAATTATGTTCAAAAAATAATTATAATTATGTTTTCGCAGAAATTAGCTTATTAAATTAATATAAATAAATTGTCACAACAGGTTTTTCTTTCCAAAGTCATGCTAGCAATATGTATTTCAAAATTATAATGCTTTACTTTTACGGCAACAGTGGATTTGGAGTTCTCATTGTGGATTTTCTCACGACAACACGTTATAAAATTCTTTCTTAAACAAAAACGGCTTCCTTTTGCGTTTAGTGATATTAGCGATATTAAAGTGAAATGTACACGTTCGATTCTTATCATCTTGACATTCATTTCAGCAATTCAATTTTATAAGCTTTTCAATTAAATGATACTATGAAGTACGTTCGGCAGATAAAGAATTAAATGTATTATAATAAAAATGTATTCGTGTATCTAGAAACAATTCTTAATTACTTTTAAACTTTTGCATCTCACTGTACTTCAGATTTAACATACCACTCATACAAGATAAATGACTATGTAATAGTATTGTAAATAATCTGGTGTTCTACTCACACGAATTTCTCTTACCCTGCATTTCAATATTATAAAGATAGATTGCATATTAAATCTTAAGATTAATAGCGGTAAGATAATAAAGTTCAATGTACTTTTAAAATAAACTAAATTAGGTTTAGGAACAGTTTTACTTGACATGCAATTCTGTGCGAGGGGGTCTACCGCCCCCTCAAACCCCGTTTCAATTATGGCGCATACAACTATTTAAAAATAATCTGGTGTGACACTCACACGACTTTCTCTCTCCTTGAAATTTAACACTATAAGTACGGATTGGAGATTATGGGTTAAGATAACGAGAACTGTTATGTAAACCTATGTTAAAACAATTCAACTTAGGCTTCAGAACAGCTTTATTTGACAAATCATTCTATGTGAGAGAGGCTACCGTCCCCCTGAACTCTTCGTTTCATTATTGTACCTATATTTACAGAACATTCAAATCTGTTATTAAGTTCAAAAGTTCATTTAAAATAATTCAAACAATTTTCCCATTCCTTGAAACTTATCAATCTTTAACGAAGTATAGCATCCCTATATGAGACATTTAGAATACCAAGTTTGAACTTTCTGCTATAATTTGTTTATGACATATGCTGATAACAGACACACACACACACAGACCAACCACTAAAAACATAAATTTCAGATTCAGGGGACCTCAAAACGTGTAAATATAACAAAAATTCACTTTCGAAAACTTGACCCAAAAACAATACTTTATCTACCTTTATGAGTAAGAGAAAATAAAAATCAAATCTGTTATTAATTTGCCTTCAAACTTACCAATTTTGACAAAATTTTTAAATGGCAACCTAATACGGACTTCAAAATAATAAATTTGAATTTCCTAAAGTTATGTATTTGTAAATAAGCTGATAACATATATACATACAGATCGACAGCTGAAAATTGGACTTTCGTAATCAGGGCACCTAAAAACGTAACATTATACGAAAGATCAGAGTTGAAAATTCAAAAAGTACTTTGTATACAGCATGCATATGAAAAATTAATTTTGCTTCCAAAGCAATGGTCGTCGACATAGTAAAATGTAGTAAAGCATTTCCATCCATTACATTCAATAGAATAAAACGTCTAGCTGAATTTTAGGTAGTCCTGTATAGTTTCTATAATCAATATGCACTATAAACAATATTGTATACTTAAATTAAGTCTTACTTGAAAAACATCTAACACAAAAGGAATTACAATCTCAACAATTTCCAGCTATAGCCACAATATATCCAAATACACTGGTGTTCAAAATTAAAACAACAACCTGTTTTCTCGTTCTCTTCTTTTGCACATAACTTTTAAACAAATATACACATGAGTACAAAATTTGGATGGCATGTTTGTTATAATATCATTAATCGAATTTTATATAACTTTAGCATAAGTAATAATTTTTAATTTAATAATTATTCAATTTTTCTCAAAAGTAAGCTTTGGAAAAAATGAAAAATTTCAACAATTTTAGAAAAGAAAACTTGACGAAAAATAGTTTTAAGGATGCACTACGGACAGAGGAAGACGGACATGCCTCCAAATGCTAAACTAAATCCGATTTTTTTTTTCTCAGTATTCGCTTTTCTTTTACTTTTATAACAAACTTTTTGAAAAAATATAATTACTAATTTATAAACTATTCTCAACACCAGAATAATAATAATGTCGATAAATATTTTGCAATGAAAGTGTTATCCAATTTTCATGCTTGTATGTGTATTTTTTAAAAAGTTATTCACATGTGAAAAAAAGAAGATATAAGAAGAAAAAAAAAAGTGACCACAGGAAGAAATCTCAGGTTTTAATCTAACACATGGATGCATGTACATCTTTACCTATCTGTAATGCTTCCTTATGATCGTTTTTCGTTAAGTTTTCTTTTTTTAAATAGTTAAAAATTTTCCTTTTTTCCAAAGCTTGCTCTTGAGAAAAATTGAATAGTTATTAGTTTGAACACCATTACTTTTGCTAAAGTTATATAAAATTCGATTGATATTATGATAACAAAAATGTCATCCAAATTTTATGTTCATATGTTTAATTGCTTAAAAGTTATGCGCAAAAGAAGAAAACGAGAAATTAAGTTGTTGTTTTAATTTTGAACACAAGTGTACTTTGGGTAGCCCTGTAAATGAATCATGAATGATTTTGATATTACAATGTACACAAAACATGTTTTTATGTATATAAAAAAAAAAAGTCTTCATTCCGTCTTGTTTAAGGCAGCCTACAGGTCTTAAAGTGTACTTACCTGGAATTTCCTCCGTAAACGTAATGTATTTGAATAATTTTGAGTGTCCTTGTACACGAATCATTAATCTCAACAAAAAGTTTAGTGTAGCATCCCTATATGATACACATTTAGAATACTGAGTTTGGACTTTCTGCTGCTATTTGTTCCTGAGATATGCTGATAACAGGCAGACACACACACACGAACACGTAGACACACAGACCAACCGCTAAAAATATGATTTTCGGATTCAGAGGACCTCAAAACGTGTAAGTATAACAAAAACTCAGTTTCGAAAATTTGACCCAAAAACAGTACATTCTCTACTATATAGTAAAAGAAAGTAAAAATAACGGCAGTTTTTACAGCAGAATGCGCTGGTAAAAACAGAGGCCCTAGCTTATTCTCCTGTTAAAAAGAAATAATTTACTTTAGAAACACCTGTAAAATAATATGGTGTGTCACTCACACGACATTCTCCTAACCTGAAATTTAATACTATAAATACAGGTTGGAAATTAAGAGGTAAGATAACGAGTACTGTTATGCAAACCTATGTTAAACAATTCAAATTAGGTTTAGGAAGAGTTTTATATGATAATTAGTTCTGTGTGAGGGGGGCTTCCGCCCCTCTCAACCCTCCGTTTCATTAATCTACAAAAAACAAGCGATGAATATTTAGCTTAAAACATACATTATTTACCATATCTCTATGAGGAATTTATTTCAATTCCCGAACAGCTTTCCTGGAAATGGTAAAATATTATTAGTAAAGCACATCCCCTAACAACAAATAACTAGTGTGTTGTGGCCACCACGCAACTTTCTTCTATATTTTCTTATACAAATTCACTCAGTAAAAATAATTTATTAAATTATTATTTAAAAAAATTATCTTTCATGATAACGCACACGGTTTCCATATTAAAGAAGTAGTATAACACTAAATATCCAAAAGAAAGTTGAATTTATTCTCAATATTACATTTATTTTATTTTATTTTTATTTTTATTTTTATTTTATTTTTTTTTTGGGGGGGGGGGGGAGGGGGTGTTTAAAAATGAAAAAATCGATAACTTTGTTTTAAATTATCGCAGGTCGATGGTTCAACTATTCGTTTTAAAGGCATTAGCGAGCTCTTTTGAAAGATACCTATCATGAAAATTTACTCCCCTCGAGGGGGGGGGGACATTTCCCCCTAGGGGGGAGGCGAGGATCCTACATACACATTTTTTTCCCCAGTTGACTATCTCTATTACAAAAAATATATATTCGTTTCATTTGATTTAGTTCAGTCTATAGATGTTAAACTCTACTTACCTGCAATTTTCCCCATAGACGTAATGTATTTGAATACTTCTGAGTGTCCCTGTACACGACCCATTTGCTTCATCTCAACGAAAAGCTTACTGTAGCATCCCTATATGATACACATTTAGAATACCGAGTTTGGAATTTTTGCTACTATTTGTTCTTGAGATATGCTGATAACACACACACAGACCATTCGCTAAAAACGGGATTTTCGTATTCAGGGGACCTCAGAACATGTAATTATAACAAAATCTCACGTTCGAAAATTAGACCCTAAAACAATACTTTCTCGACCCTATGGATAAGAGAAAGTAAAAAGACTCTCTTTACAGATAGTTCTCCTGTATATTACCCTACTTAACAGAAGAATGTGATGGCACCCATTTTTGCCAGCCTATTCTGATACAAAAATTACCTTTACGTTTTACAGTTAATGTATAAGAATGCATAATATTAAAGTTTGTTTACTTCACTTGCAATGTACAATTTTTCATAATGCCAAAACTTACTCCTTCACTATCTCATTGTTCGAATAGACGTATCAACTATATAGATCGACGTTTTTACTAACAAATGAAAAGAATTTCAATGAAATAAAATTAAATAAAATAAAATAAATATAAAAAACTCAACGCCTATCTTTGTTCTCTAAGTAATAGATATAAAACTCTGTATAAAACAGAATTTCATTTAGTACGACGGGGCTTTTTTCAATCTATTATTCCATATAAAGGCATGCAGTAATTGTGTTTCGTTCTTTAGCAACGGTTACTACAGTCATTTTTTTTCTTTAAATTTAATATAGGACCTCCTTGGCAGTTTTTACAATTTTGTTGTTATTTTAGTGATGGAATAATACGATTATCTCAATTACGTAACTAAAATTCTTGGCGAAAAGCACTCGATCTATTGCAGTGCTGCATTTCAATTTTCGTCAACAGGTCCTATACTCAATCTGCTCCATTTCTTTAGCGGTATTTTTCTCAATTTCATTCTAAATATTTTGTAACTTGACGCGAGAATGGCAAAAAAGAAGTTAAAAAAAATTAATTTGTCGAAATATTCAAAAAACGTAAAAAAGAAAAAAATTACGCGCTTAATTTATTTATTTATTTTTTTCCAACATGGAAAAAAAATATATTTTCTTTTATGAAGAAAAAAAATGAACGCGCATTAATTTATTTTTTATCTATTTATATTTTTTCCCTTTCAACTTTTTTTTTTTTTTCCTCCTTTTTAATAATTTTCATGTTACAAGGGGTTTTTTACTTCATACCTTTTGAATCAATTATCTTATTGAACCAAAAAATACTGCATTACTTAGGTTTTGTCCTAATTAATAAATGTACTAATTTTCGTAGCGATTGGGGGAACTGTGTATCTTTCTATAGCGAATTAAAACCTGATATATATATATATGTATGATTCAAAGTGGGCTATTGAAAATTTCAAAAAAGTTAAAATCGACATCTGAAAACAAAAGTCCTATCGTACTAAAATAATAATAATAATAATAAAGTTTTCTATCATTACTAATTGCATCATTGAACTGGGAATAAAAAGAATACATAAATGAAAAGAAAAAGAGAAAAAAAACTTTGCAGTTATGAAAACAAATTAGATTATGATATCGACTACAAGAGTAATTTAAAGTTATATCCAAGCGATAAATTTATCTAAATATTGAAAGTTCTTTTATTACCTTCAAGATTGCCATGTTTTATATTGTAGGAGGAAGAATTTCTCTGGCTCTTTTTGTTTCATTTAATAATTCTCCTTAGAAAATAAATTCTCTACAAATTCTAGGAGAGAATTTAATTTGTTCGCCATTTTAAGAGGTAATAACGGAAATGTCTCTCCTTTCTTTTATATATATATATATATATATACGTATATATATATATCCTAAAACTAGAAAGGTAAATTTCATTTTACTTTGAAATGGTAGTTAAGACTTTATAACAATGTTAAAATCACAATATACTGAAGTTGAGAAAAGAAAAATTTATCCTGTTCTAATAAGTATTTTCTGCAAAAGAACAAAACTATTAATTTAAATAAGGGATTAGTGAAATATTTTATACTTTTTTGAATAAAATGAAATAAATTTCCTTACTTTTTAAGTAACATTTTATTTAAGTATATACATTTTATTCCAAGCAGAATAGATACCTTTTCAGTTAAATGAATATAGTTTAAAAATTTTACATAACTTTTATAGCGTATTAATATTTTTATATCGTAAAAATTCTATAAAGCTTTATATGATTTTTCATTTTAAGAAATAGTTTCAAACTTATTTATTTTTATAATTAAAGGAAAAAAAATAATAATAATGTATTTTTAAGTCATAATTGAAATTATTAAAACTACTGAAAGAAATTTCAGTATTATGTTTCTAGTTTATTAAATATTTTGCAGACAGACTTTTAAATACAAAGATTTTTATCATTGTTGTTAATATTATTATTAGTCTTTTCAGGACTTTTTCTTTTGAAGCTTTTTCTCTTTTAAAATACTTCCTATCGATATAATTTGCTACATAAGATATTCACAAACAAAATACTTGAAACTGTTATTATTTAATTACATATATTTATATGATTTCAATAAAAACAACCCTATAGCTATACTTTGTACATAATATATATACATATGTGTGTGTGTGTGTGTGTGTGTGTGTGTGTGTGTGTGTGTGTGTACAGGGTGATTATGATTCAAGTTACGACTTAAAAACGCTATAATTTTAAAACTACCCATCAGAGCGATTTAATATTTTACCACAGCAATCGTGAGGCAATGAAATTTTGCTTGGGGGAGGAAAAAAGTAGTTCCAACATATTCCTATAGATGGCGCTGTCAGGGTAATGTCAGGGGAAACGCCTAAATGGACTCATTAAACACAGGAATGCTGTTAGCAACACAATGGAATAACAGGAAACAATAGACTTCAAGGGTTTACTACAATTTTTTTAGCAAAAAGACAAGAATACGTGTTTACAGAGGAAACAGTCCAAAGGGGAAAGAAAAAAAAAGAGGAGCTTCATGAAACAAATACTTTACGGATAATTAACGGCACGTTTTGGAACATTTTTTTTTTTTTTTTTTTCTTTTGCCAAACAAAATTTCGTTGCCAAACGATTGCTCTGGTAAAATATCAAATCGCTGTGACGAGTAGTTTTTAAATTAAAGCATTTTGAAATCGTAACTTTAATTATAATCACCCTGTATATCAGGAACTGCAATAATATCGCTTTAAAAATCGTGCCTGAAATAGTACTATAAACATGTTAAGAAGAATGAGGCTTGAAATCGTAACTTTAATTATAATCACCTTGTATATTTCTATTTCTCAGGCATAATTTTCCATGAGATTTTTGATAAAAGAAACAAAATATTATATTAAGTGAAATACACGTGGCTACTTTTATAACAAAATGAATGATTATAAAGTGATGATTATGAATTCACTGTTAAAATGGAAGGACTTAAAAGTGAGTAAGTGGAGTTACTCATTTCAGCATGGGTAATTTTGTTTCAAAAAGGGAAACATGTTTGTCTTAGTTACGAAATATCGTATGGTTTCAAATAACACATGTTCACTTCATAATTTATTATAAATCATAGATATAGGAAATTATGTAGATCTATCATCCCTATGTTACCATTGAAAGATTTCTGATGCCGAAAATTTTTTTGGCGTCAGCCATTAACCGGTATTGAAACTCGTCAATTGTAATAGAATAGAATGTTGATGAATTTTAAAAATGCCGATGTATTGTGCGGCTTTCATATGTTCTAATAAATGGATTAAAGGAAAGGTAATAGGTTTTCATAAGTAAGTTATATTTGACTAATTTGTGAAAAATATAATTTTTATAATCAGCTGCTTTGTTATTATAATGAAATAATTACTGTTTTCATATTTAATGGAATACATTTTTTTATTATTATTATTTTAGTATTTTTAAGATTTTATATTAATAAATAATATGGAATTTAAAAAAATCTTTTAAATATAGGTAGCAGCAGCGCTGTTAAAGCTCGCTAATTTTGATATATAAAACAGTTTAATTTAGAATAAAAGAATAATAAAGTTAAATATTTTTAATTACTTTATTAAAAAAAGAAAAATGAAAAAAAAAAAATGAAAAAAGAAATAAAAATGAATATCTGCAGTTCTTCATTCACCCTTAATACTTAAATTATTCATAAATTTTATTTGCTAATTTATCAGTGTGTATTTACTCGGAGAAAGACGGCCATTAAACGGGACTTTTCTCCGAGTCAAAATGAATCACATTTTACTCGTCGGTGATCAATCTATGTCTTGTGACTATATTTATGTTATAAATACGCTGAACTAAAAAAGGTTCTTTAATAGAATTTCTACAAATGTAAACAAAAAAGTTCAAGCACAAATTTTATTACCTCAAACCTCCAGAACTATACTTCGGGGCAGTTTCATATAGTTTTGCGGAAGAATACATCAATGAAAATCTATGTTTGGGATATTGAGAATCATGCCAATTTTTGAGCATCACAATATGCTCAATAATAAGTACATAAGATTTTTAAATTGGAATATATTTGCTTCGGAGCTATTTTGTGTGAGTGACATACTCAAATTTGACACAGTTTTACTCATTTTTGAGTAGTTTTGCTCCTTCATTTTTTTTCAGCGTGCAAGTTTTTAAAGACCGTTATCATAAATGTCCGCCTTCAAATATTTGTTATTAAAAAGATGCATTCATTTTAACATTATTATTTTTATTTAAACGAAAAGAAATTTTTCTGTAGTTTTTAAAAACAATAATAACAATGAAAATTGTAATAAATTAAAAGTGTCTAAAAATGTCACTATTAAATTTTTCTGTTTGTCTTGTTTTCAAGTAGAAAAAAAAAGTAAATTTAAATTTATTTCTTTAAATAAAATACATATACATCGAAATCCAAGAATATTGATTTATTGATACGTGAAGGTTTTTATTATTGTAATTAGGACCTGAATAACATTTCTTTCAGACAAAGAATAACTTTAAAATTTTGGTGTAGAGTTTTCATTTCTGTCATTTTACATTTCTGTAGCCTTATATTGCAACCTATGTGGTCCATTTGGACTGTTAAATTTTCAGGACTAGAGTAAAACGTACAACGAAAAAAATAAATAAAGAAGCAAAAATAACACTGTTCTGCATGAAAATCGGCCCCAACACCATTTTTGCAAATTCTTATGTAAAATGACCTCCTGAATCAGAATAGGACGCCCATTTTCCCCTATCACCCACCGCTTTTAAGGGACGGTCCCCTATTTTTATCATTTTTCCGTCATTTTATGGCTATAAATTTGATTTTAGGGGCTCAAAGGATTATTTTAGCTGTTAAATACCTTCTGAGGAACTAGAGATTTGGAAAATTCTAAAACAAGAACATTTACGGCAAAGGGAAAATTTAGGGGGGATTTGCCCCTGAAATTATGTATTACATTTCTTATATATATATATATATTTAATCCATTATTAATGTTATTTAATTAACATTAAATTTTTTTTAAGTTTTAAATCAATTTTTCCATTCCCCAAATTAAATTCATGGCCATAAAATTACCGAAGAGTGATACAAATTGGAGGAGGGGGAGATGTCCTAGAAAGCGTTGGGTGACTGGGCAAATTGGGAGTCATATTCGGATTCAGGAGGTCATTTTACATAAGAATCAGCAAAAACGGTACCAGGCTTGAATTTTTTTATTTTTTTTCAGCAATCAAAAATTAGTAAAATTGTATCAAATCTGAGTATGTTACATACTCAAAATAGCTCCGAAGCAAATATACTCAAATTTAAAGATCCCATGTACTTATATTTGAGTATATTGGCAAGCTAATAAACTGTCATCGACCATCGTGAATCCCACTGCTCCAGATAGAAGTTCTAATTGATGTATTCGTCTGCAAACCAGTATGAAACCGCCACAAAATAGAGTTCTGGAAATCTGAGGGAATAAATTTTGTGTCTGAAATCATTCTGTTTAAATTTCTTGAAATTCTATCAAAAATCTTCTTTTAGTTCAACATATTTATAATAAATTATGAAATGAACATATATTACAGTAAACTCCCGATTATCCGCGGTGAACGGGGAATAGACAACCGCGGATAATCGAATCAGCGGATAATCCGCAAAATGGTCAAAAAGGGGATATAAATCAATACATAAAGCCTTTTGAGCAATACTATTTAATTAACAGTTAAGCGTGGCCTACATGTACAATTTAACATACTAATAAAAATTTCAACTTACATTTTGCTCTATTTTTTAACAAAAAAAAACCGGGAAGCATTTTTGTTTTTTTGTACTAAAACACTTTTTCTTGATTTGCGATTGCAGTTTCTTTATCAGCATTTTGTCATTAAAGTGACACATCGTCCTGTTCCTCGAGATATTTTATAAGTCCATCTGCATGTGCTATGGCTGCGTCGTGGCCTCACCCTCTGCTGAGTTTTATCTCCTCCTTCCTCTTCTTCACTATCTTCTGAAACTGGGTCTAATGCTTGGCCCACAATTTGTTCATCTGTAAGGTGTTTAATACCTGGATCATTGGCGTCACAATTAATCTACTCTTCAATGTTTCCTTCATTGAATTTTTCTCCTCCAGTTACAGATTTAGCTAAAACATGAGCAGAAATTCCTTCCTCTATAAACTCCACTAAAGTATTTTCCACATTTGGTAAAATTTTTCTCCAAGACCTTACCAATGTAGACTGCTTAACTGCCTCCCAAGCAGTGTGTATGCCATAAATGCTGTCATGTAATAATGTGCCATAATTGCTGTCACGTAAATCATGTAATATCTCCAAAAGCCTTGAATGTCATTACTCTTTTCGATCTTTTTTTGTAATAAGTTTGTTCTGTATTTGTTCTGTATTTTTAAATTTCCTTTTAAATTCAGGCCTTTGAGGACCGCGGATAATCCGCAAAGAGGATAATCCGACTGCCGATAATCGGGAGTCTACTGTAGTTTGAAAACATGCGATATTTCAGAAATGAGACATGCCTGTTTTTCTTTTTGAGAAAAAATCACTCATTTTAAAGTGAGTTTGCTCATTTACTCATTTTTGAGTACTTAATAGAGTACTTATGATTCTAAAATAGCAAATTAAGACCCTACACCTCATCAGTAACAGAACAACACATGAGTATCTTGAAAGTTTGACTCTTTTGTTCCATCATCGGGAATTCATACTGCTGGAATTTGTACCATCAGTATAAATAAATTTATTCGACTATGAAGATTTCTCTTCACTTTCAAAATATCTCACTGCAAAAAACTGCGTTTTTTATAAAGTCTCTCTCTCTCGTTTTGTTCTGTTTTTAAAGAGAAAATAAAGTACACTGAGAAAAAAAAATATACTGCCTTCATCTAGAATGAATAATTGGCCATTTTCTAAATCCCTTAACTAGAAATATAAAGTTCCGAGTTATGCGCATAAGACACGCCAATAAGCTGAATAGACGAAATGATCGAGAATTTCTAGTCTACACATTTCTAGATGGTGAAACAATATTCTGAATAATAACAGGAGACTTGGCGTTGGAATATTAAAACCCGAATAAACCAATAGGGTTACGGGAAAGGTGGGGAGTCTATCTCCCCACCTTTCCCGTAATCCTATTGGTTGAACTAAATTCTTTATCTCTCCTATATACGAGCACTTCTGCAGATTCAGAATTTTTTTTGCACTGAAGACGATACGCTTAAAACTATCGAAACAGCTGTATGCATCTCAAATATTTTTCTTTGGCGTTTCTGACGTAGTAGTTTATTCGTGTTTTAATATTCTGAATACTCTGACTATTCTGAATCTTTTGTATGGCGAGAAATTCTCGCTTGATTATCTAGAATTGGGTCATAAACCAAGATTATAGTTGCTGAAACCCGCCTCTTGTGTTCGCATTTATTTGGAGATATTTTCAAATAGGTTTGACCTCGATAATATAGGCAAACTCTCTAGAATCCTAATAGGGATTTCTAGAATTCGCTTTAAAAGGGAACTAGAATTTCTAAGGATGACATGGAACTATGTTTTGTAGAGCCACAACTTAGACTCTAGATGTCAGTTGCAGAATTTTTTCTCAGTGTATGTTTGAGGAATTCCAATTAGAACTCAGATTTGGGTAAGCCCGAATAGAACACATTTTGCGAATTCTTTTTTCTTTCTTTCTTGTTCTTTTTTTTTTTTTTTTAATGTCTAAGAATTAAGCATAAATAATGGCTTTATAATTCTAATACCAATTTTCGATAGGGCATGGGCATTGAATATATTGCGCACACTTTATGACCATACATTTTCAAAATTATATGCAATAGAATTAGCATAAATACGATACATTGATTCTATTAAACATCTCAGTTTATAAATGCATGCATATTTAATATCAGCTCATTTAACACTTAAAATTCAGTACTCATTTGACTAAGAGAAATGAATAGAAGAATTAATTTTTAATCTTCACTTAGATTGACGCTCAATTTAAACCTTAATCTACTTGTCTATTTAAATGTTCAAAATTGCAGAACTCCTCACTTTTCAGCAATGTGATAACGCAGTCCATAAATCACTATAAATGACAACTGAGATAAATTGGAGAAGGGTAATTTTAATGTAAGAAAATCTATAGAATTTTACTTTGTAAAATTGAAGTTGCTTGTCTGTTCTGAAATTTCTTGGTAAGATTATACTAAAAATTTTCGTTTAAATATATCGTTGACACAATAGTGTTTTTATTATAGATATATAGCAGATAATAAATAAACTTGAGAAAAGACAATTTTAAAATTTTTGAAGAGATATTTTTAATTTCAAAACATATACTATGTAAGGAAAATATTGTAATCAAGAAAAAATCCTACAATGAGATTTTTATAAATCTATACGTTTTGAGTTCGCCTGAATTAAATTTTGATATTTTGATGATGGTGTGTGCATGTGTGTATATGTGCACCTGTATACATGTGTTTATGCGAATATATGTATGTGTACATGCGTGTACTTGCTGTTTGTAAGTACATATATTTGATACAATAGCGTTTTTGTTATAGATAGATAGCGGATAATAGATAAACTTCAGAAAAGACAACATTAAAATTTTTGAAGAGGTATTTTTAATTCCAAAACATATACTATGTAAAGAAAATATTGTAATCAAGAAAAAATTCTACAATGAGATGTTTGTTTATCTATACGTTTTGGGTTCCCTTGAACTAAATTTTGATATTTTTATGATGATGTGTGCATGTGTGTATGTGTGCACCTGTATACATGTGTTTATGCGAATATATATACGTGTATATGTGTGTACTTGCTGTATGTAATGACGTATATTTGATATAATTATCTCTTATTTAGGATGATCCACATCAGTCATTCCGAAAAGCAACAGTAAAAAAAAAAAAAAAATCTAACACGCCGAATATACTATGTAAAAGTGTGTATTTCAACAGAGAAAAATCTTGGGAAAAAATTAATTGGGAAAAATATGGCTACATGCAAATTTTCTATTTGTAAAACACCGAAAAAAATAAGCACAATTCACATAAAAAAACCTTAAAAAAAAAAAAAGGTCTTAAAAGTGTTTGAAAAATTTTTAATGTCAAAATTTTGCGTAATATTATGCTGTGAAGTATATCTTCACTCTCTGGTTGAAAAATGATTGTGGTTCTAATTCAAAAAACTTCTTTAAGGTTCAAAATTTAATCCAAAGAAAGCATATCGATTTTGCTACAAAGTAACTGAAAATCTCCAGCTTTAGATATGAGATGCCTAAGGGTCTTCAGGTCTAGATAGAAGGATTTTCCAGATTTTTATTTTTTGAACTGTGAGCTGAGTTTGATAGCGACGCTATAGACAGAAATAGAATATTTCTAGAAAACTCTATCATGAAAGTATAGACACTTTCTTGCTCCAAGAATAGCTTTATATGACAGGTGATATGACAATGTTTTTATAAAACGATCAATCAAAGCTGACACTATCAGGTGGTATTTGAAAGCGAAAGTTTTTCACACATGGATTTTTTAGTTAATGTTATATTTCAGATAACTGTAAAATAATAATATTAAAAATAAAAAAATAGCATCAATAATAATAACAATAAGAAGAAGAACAACATATTTGTATTTATGCACAGTGAAACCTGCTTAAGAAGTTTTTCAAGGGAATGGAAGAAAAAACTTCTTAAACAAGAAAACTTCTTAACCTGGAAGACTATGAACAACAACAACAAAAAAAAAATCATATATATATATATATATATATATATATATATATATTAGTATAAATTCTTCAAGGGATTGTTTACATTATTAGAAGCATACATATAGTATTATATGAAAAAGAGGAATTTTAAATTTAGCTATTTAATTTACAAGCATAAAAATAGTCAATAAATTAAAATTAATATATGTACCCAATTTTTTTTATTATATACTTTAATTTGATGACAAGGATATAACATTTGCCTTTAACATTCATTGATATTCATTTTACAGAAAAAATCATGTATATTCTTTTGTTTTTGCTTTTTCTCATCAATCTGCAATTGGAAACAGTCCGTCTGTCTTAAATTTTTAAACACTTCTTCTGGAGCCTTTTCAGCATTTTCGATAAAACGACAAAGTTTTTCCATTCGTTTTACAGCATCGGAAAAACTTCATCAGTTGCATTCTTTTCTTCATTATGTTTTCTTCATTTCCCTTACAAATATCATCCACTGAAAATACTTTACATGGTAATGCTTCACCATCTACTGACACATACTCTTCAAACAAAGTAATAAACACTTTTTTTTTATTTTTTGCAAATTTATCCTGTCATTAACATATTCGTCTTTTGCTTCTCTGTCTGAGAATCCAGCTTCTGCATCCAGTTCGTAAGCGGTGCGCTGCTCGAAGCTCCTGCAGATATTTTTAAGAACTCCGTCTATTTAGCACCATATTGTACATTTATCTGTTGATTCCTGTTCATTAAATGTGCCTTAAAATAACTTTGCCCTGCCAACTTCTCTTTTAACCTTAAAAAATATTTTTACAGAATAGAGAAAAAAAAAATCGAAAAGAAAACTTGCAGTGTAAAAAAACTTTTTAAGCGGGAAGAAAACTTCTCAAAAAAGATTTCAGCATTTTTGAATTTTCTTATTGAAAATATCAACTTCTTAAATGGGAGAAAGTTTTAAGTGGGGACCTCTTAAACGGGTTCTTCTGTGTGTTAGTTTAAATGTATATTGTTTAATATAAACAGTTTTTTCATTTATTTTAAAATCTTGTTTATGTTTTAATGTATATATAATTATATATATACATATGTTTGCCAATTTGGCTTTACCATCTATATTTTAAAAGTTTACATGCACTTTGATTACAGCTGCAATGGCGCTTTTTCTGATGTGTATTATTTCAATTGTTAATCATATTCCTTGTTTGGCTGTTTGTGGATCTATGCATTTAACGGCTCTTTGATGTAGAACTGTTTTATCTAAGTTAAAAAATTGGGATATTCCTTTATCTATCTCGCAATTTTTTGTGTTAGTCTTTCCTTTATGTTATATTCAGTTCTATATTTTTGTGTGCTGTTATTGTTTTAGTTCTATTAATTGCTAAATTTTAAGATTAAATTTTATTACGTTATCTATTATTTATATATATATATATATATATATATATATATGTATATATGTATGTATATATATATATATATATATATATATATATATATATATTATGTAGCGTAATTTTAATGGAATCTATAAATATAATAAAATAAGATATGTGTGTGCGTATGTCCGTCCTTTTGTAGGCAAATGGCTAGAGCTACAGAATTTTGCATGCAGGTCCGTATTCACCTTCCCTGAAGCAACTCGAAGCCTGATGTCCGAAATTTTTATTCTTTTTTTTTTTTTTTTTTTTTTTTTTTAATGAGTTAAAACCTACAATTTTTTTAAATAATTATCACTAGAGATAGAAATGTAAAATAAAACCCACTATTCGTAGCCCATTAGCTCAGCTGGTTAGAGCGTTAGCCAATAACGTGAAGGTCGTGGATTCGATCTTCCAAGGTCCATTGTGTTAGTATTTACAAATAATTAATTGAAAAAATGTCAATTGATAATTGAAAATCTTCCAGTGTATTCACACCTTCACAATATACTAGACCGCAAGATTAGATTTTTTGATTGATTTTATTATTATTATTATTATCATTATTAAAAAAAGTTTAGCTGGTAGGATTGTGCGGTGCTACCAATTGTTGTCATAGAGTGAAGATAATAATCTGTCCGAAAAACCTAATTCTTGAATAATACCAGCACTACTTATTGTCCAATTAGCACCTAAATTAAAATATCTGGTTAAGGAACAAATGCAAGCAGTGGGGACCTGGAACCGATATAGCGTAGGCGGGGGAGATGCTGCCGAATCAGCGGGGCCCGAAGTGAGGTTTCAAGCGATTTTGACTCATTATGCTCCTTGAATATGGAAAGTAACCGGAATTTACGAAACAGTTAAAAGAAAATAAATTGATGACCTTTTTCTCGCTAAGTTATAAACAGAAAATTGTATTGAAAAATTCCGAGATAAACTTTTGCAGTTGGGAATTAGTAATTGTGTCCTCGTAGCGAGGACAGACTGCGCGTAAAAAGTTAAGCAAATGATATTAAAAAAAATTAACTTAAAATAAGTCTTCTATGTGATATATATGTTATTTTTCATTAAAAAGAATAGAATTCTTGCAATGAAAAAGTTAGAAAAATATAATTACATGGACTAAAAATTTGAACCCTAACATTTAAAATAAAATTATTAAAATTATTCCTTATTGGGGAGTAGTATGTATATATATATATGTGCGTGTGTGTGTATATATATATATATATTTATTTATTTATATAGAAAGATAGATAGATAGAAAAGAGTAGAAAAAATGTGAAGTTGTGAAGAATTGTTATAAGTTGTATGGTGTATTCACTGATTCACAAGCAATTGTGTAATCTTCAGCTGAGCTCTCATTAGCTATCTCTTTCTCATAAAAATTTCAGAAGCTCATGTTGACATTATCCATATTTCAGGCAGCACTGTCGGCATACGCCCAAGCATAATTTCCTAAGAGATGTTTTCCTAAAGCAATATCATGTTTTTGTTACTTGCATGCTATATGAAACTACATTTTATGCTGATTTTGTCCAATTTTTATTTACTTTCAAATTTTAAATATTACTGTCTCTGTCTCTCTCTCTCTTTTTTTTTTTTTTTTTTTTTTTTTTTTTTTGTGGGTGTGTGTGTGTGTGTCTGTGATAGAATATTTTGAATATTATAACACAGAACTGAAAAGTTACTAATTATTTTTGTCATTTTAAATTATTTTACTTTAAAAGTGCCATTTTTAAGAATTGTATTTCTACTAATCTTTTCTTATTTCATGAAGGTTTGCATATGGAACTGTACTGACTCATAGCTCTATTATAAATATTATTTTCTTTATTATTCCTCCGTTAATTATACCTTATGTTTATTTAATTGTTTTAACACAATTTAGTTTGTATTTAGTGCTTTTATCGATATAATATGTATGTATCTTGCTTGATATTACTTTAAACATTCTATATCGTATTTGTTTACGTCTTTCGTTTAAGATATGCAAATCTATTTTGGGATCCGGATATCAATACTATTGTTTTGACGCAATAGTATAAGTACAAAATTAATTGTGCTATAGGCGCTATGACTTGAGGCCATATTTAGTTCTGTGATTATGAGATAGTGATTTCATGATTATTTTTATAGATATATGTACATTAACATATTGTTTAAGAGTTCACTGAAAAAAAATATATATACCGCCTTCATCTAGAATGAATACGTGGTCATTTTCTAAATCCCTTAACTAGAACTATAGATTTCAGAGCTATGCGCATAAATCATACCAATAAACTGAATAGACGAAATGGTCGAGAATTTCAAGTCTACACATTTCTAGATGGTGAAACAATATTCTGAATATTCTGAATGCTTAGTATTGCGAGAAATTCTAGCTTGATTTTCTGAAATTGGATCATAAATAAAGATTATAGTTGCAGAAACCCGCCTCTTGTATTCACATTTATTTGCTGAGATTTTTAAATAACTTTGTCCTTGAGAATATAGTTCAACGCTCTAGAATTCTAATAGGGCTTTCTAGAACTCGCTTTCAAATGGGACTAGAATTTATAAGGATGACATGGAACTATTTTTTCTAGAGCCACAACTTAGATACTAGATGTCAGTTACAGAATTTTTTCTCAGTGCTTAATTACGGGTAAAATTTGCAAAAATGTAATTATACGTATATTTTTATATTAATATATATATATATGTATATCAAACACTAATTTTGCACAGATTATTAAAACTTTCTAACTCTAGGTACTCATTACTCGTGAATATTTTCGTGTGACATAATGCCAATCATGCTTTTTCTTTATTTTATTTTATTATTATTATTATTATTATTTTAAATTTGTGCATATGAATAATAAATGTCAATTTCATTATGATCTGTGCAAAATAAAGTATTGAAATTTGGTTTATAGAAATACCTCTCATCGGACACAACGTTTTATAACTCTTATGGGTGTCTCTGTATATAAAGAGAGTAAATATCACCATAAACCAATGGTGATATTTACTCCATTTTCAATAGAGAACATCCCATTGTCAACTTGAATAATATATATCAGTTTCAAGGAACACCTTGAATACTTACTGAAGTTAGGAGGTTAACAGACAGACAGACAAACCAAAATCATAAATATTTTTCAACTTTGTTCTAAAGTGTTATTACAAGCGTTAGCCACTATTCCATTTTTCTGCAGTTTTTAAATGTAAATTTTTAATTTATGCATTTTAAATATTTATATTTTACTTACGCTTTTTAATTAAATCTTTTTAATTTTTATTTATCTATATAGTTTCTTATTCTATCTAGATTCAATGTATATGAGTGATTATATGTATAAACAGTCGACAGCAAAGGTATCCGAGCACTAGCAATAATCCTGTCTAAAAAAAGTACACTTAATACTGCTTTGTTAATTAAATACTTGTCGAGTCATGTTTTTAGTCAGTCTAAAAACATGATTCGACAAGGATTTATTTAGCAAAACAGTTTTAAGTGTATTTTTATTAGCTAGGAATTATTGGCTAGTGCTTGGATACTTTTGCTGCCGACTGTATATATATATATATATATTGAAAAACATTAATATAATCAGTGCAAAAATGTTTTTATGAAATTTAAAGATGACTCAACTTCAGTATCAAAACAATTCCTCGGATCACAAGCTGAGACTACCCATATCAAATCAAAGAATAATTAAAGAAAAATCGAAATAAAACACACAATATTACCAGTAAAGAAACTTGCTAAATGAATGATGAAAGTAGTTCAAAATGATCATTAAATTGTAAAACACTGAATGAGAATTGTAATACACTGAACAAGAATTGAAATAAGAATTGATATAAGAATTGAAATAGTATTATAGATAATAATAATAGTAGTAATAATAGTAGTAATACAACATAAAATGCGCAACAGCAGCTATAAAATGATGTATTTAAAAAAATTTTGTGAAAATTAATAAACTGCTTAAGTAATAGCAAAAATTGTGCAAACACATTATGAAATAAAAATAAAAATAATAAAATATTAATAAAAAGCTTCATTTCCAAATAAAGCGCTATATGCAGCATTACCTTAGAAATGATATAAATATTGAAAAACATTAATATAATCAGTGCAAAAATGTTTTTATGAAATTTAAAGATGACTCAACTTCAGTATCAAAACAATTCCTCGGATCACAAGCTGAGACTACCCATATCAAATCAATATATATACCATAATAAGAAATAATATAATAGAAAAATAGTGACTGGATGCTGCTAGTAGTGGACATTTTATATAAACGTATTTTACTTCTAATTATTTACATATGAATTGGATATTTTGGCTACAAAAGTATTTTGGAAATACTTTGGACAATTATTTTGTAATTTTCTTGTATTAGCTTCTCCATTTTCAATACTTTTAACTCATTAAAGGAATAGTATACTTGCTGTTGTCTTAAATCTTTAGCATTAACTACGTCATTTTGTCATTGTCTATTTAATGGATTATTATGAGAATGTCAGACAAAAGAAATTTCTTATTTAACTTCAGTTGATGCGTGAATGCATCTTTATGTGATGCTTTATATATCGCTAACATTTCCTTTGTTCAACGTTAACAAGCTTCTACGTTCCCACCTAAATATGAAGAGGTCTAGCAGACGAAACGTCATTAAGGAATTCTAGACAAATGAAAAACTTAAAACTCGCGTATAAAAGACATAGATTGATAAAAACCATATTTTTCTACTGTTATTAACAATTTTTCTTTCTCGTGATTTAGTTTTATTTATATCTAAAATAATGATAATGATAATAATAATGTATTGGAAGGTTTCAACTTACTATTTTTGTATTTTTTTTTTTTTTTTTTTTTTTTTTTCATATATTGGTATATTTTAATCTCGGTTTGACTTTTTAAAATGTCTTTCTGAGTATCTGCCCCTGAAATTCCGTAGATGTTGTAACTCAAGTCTTATACATAGAGTACTGGGAAATTTTACATTTACTTTGATAAAATTCAGTACTATTTAAAATTTGTTGTATGCCAACCAACACTATATTATTGTTATGATACACTCATACTTGCCAACTATCTCATTAATAACCGTACAATTGTTAACGCCCCCTGAAATAAACCCCCTTTTCTCACACCACTCTATTTTTAGAATTATTCTTTCCAAATGTTGTTACGATTAAATAAAACTAAAATTACTCTAAAAAATTACTCGTGTGAGAAAAAAGGCGTTTACTAAAAATTGTACGGTTTATAATGAGATGGTTGACAAGTATGTACACTGATAAAGACAACTCTTAAGTATATCTAAGTATCTATTAAATGTAATCGCATTAATTCTACAACTATGGTGCTTATTATAAAAAATTATGCAAATGCTAAGCATGCCGCACAACAGGTGCCATTTTTCTGTCGCAATTTTCATGATTTATGTGAGAGCTATGCGTTCCTGAATTCATGGGCCAAACTTTTAGGTAGGCAATATAAAATATATAAGGTAAACGCACCAGTAGTGGACCATGTACCAGTAGTGGACACTTTTAATTTTAAACTCGGAAAATAAGCTACCTAAAAATTCTGAAGATTCGAGCAATGTTCAGGAAGGGAATTACAGCCCTTTACTGTTAAACCCTTTAACAAAAAATAATTCCGGCCATTAGTTTTAAAATAATGTTAGTTAAACTAAGAAAATTTGCACTTTTTATGATTTTGCCGTTTTCTTCTTATCATTTTGAATAAGGAAATGAAATGTTATTTGCTCGCTCTCTGCTTATTTTTAACTGATTTCTTCTACCTTTTGCTTTCATATGACTAAAATAAGTATGCAGCATTCATTTATTGTGATATTTTTTAAATCTTGTATTAACGCATAGTATTTTTATGGGTGACCACTACTGGAGCCAAAAAATGTCATCATGACAAATAGTGGACAGCCCTGTCCACTACTGGCTCATATGACTTTTAATGCCAGATCCAGTAGTGGACACAATTCTGTAATCTAGCAATTTTAGAGTTGAATTTTAAAGCAAAAATTCAAAGGGGTCCACTACTGGAACAAAAAAGGGTCCACTACTGGCTTTTTAGTGTGTCCACAACTGACTCATTTTAAGCTCTTCAGATTTTTTATTTTTTACATATATGAATGCTACAATTAGCAATTTTCATTATACAATCGTGTTAAGAAAGAGTTAGTAAAGGTCCGAAATATTAATTATTTTTTGAAACTCTAAAATTGAGGAAATTACACAAAAAATAGCCGGAAAATGTCCTTAAAGTGTCCACTACTGGGGCGTTTACCTTATATAAAAAATTTTATATGTATATGTAAAAAAGCATTTTTTGTATGTCAAAATAGCGTCGGAAATGATAAATGTGGACGAAAAAGCAAGAAATGCTGAGAAAATGAAAACTTTTTAGAATGGGAACTTTTGTCCGGATATCTCGTTCAAAAATGATAGTTTTCGATTTTTTTTTTATTAATTAATTAATTAATTCTGTATTTCTTTCAACCCGTCACTTTTATCTTAGTGAGCAATTAATTTTTTTTTTTTTTTTTTTTTTTTTTAAATACTTCCTTTCAAAATTGAAAATTAGAGCCGTAATTTTACTTAATAAAATAAAATATTTAAACTTATTAATAATAATAATAATAATAATAATAATAATAATAATAATAATAATAATAATAATAATAAATGCTGAATAACATAAAAGGTGATGTAACAGTGGAAATTAGAAAATTTAATTTTTGATTGAGATATCCTGGTAATATGAAGCAACAAAAATACCACAGAATTACAAAAGAAATTACAAAGGATTGATATACAGCCATTAATAAACCAATTTTTATATAAAATTTAAAGATTTCTAGTAGTATATAATAAAATATAAAAAGCAGTTTAGAACTAAACACCAGTTTAAAATGAAATATGATATACTACTTTTACGGATAAATTAAAAATCTTAAATTTTAAATATTTTGAAATGTATTAGAATTAATTACCATTTACATGTATATCGACATTAGTGATTATTTATTAAAGAAATGTTTAACATACTGGGGTTGGTTATTCGAAGGAACCTGTATACTTTTTACATTAACCTTTCTTTTTCAACAAGATCATTACGATTTTTTTTTTTCTTCAATGAGAAAAAAGCAAATATTTTTTTTAATGGAAAAAAAAAAAAGGGCATAGACTTTTTTTTTTTTTTTTTTCTGAAGAAAAAACCTTTTTTTTCATAACATCCGCTTTTTTTTTTTTCCCCCGAAAAGGATTTGCTGCTAGCTGACAACAGCCTATCTGTCACTCATATCGATACTTCTCAGCGAGGTTGCAACTTCCAAACATCGATAATGCCTAAAGAAAGGTAAACAAGCGCTCTTAATGTTTATTGGATTGCAGAGATGGAACACGGGCGCAGTATTCATACCGGAATCTGTCTAAGAAATTTTACTACCTATAATATCGTTGATTTAAGAAGTAGGAAATTTTCTTACATTTATAGTGGTATGAATACTGCTCCCGTGTTCCATCCCTGGGATTGTAATATTTCTAGAATAGACTTAAAATTTCTTTTGCAAAACCAAATTAATAAAAAATAATCTGGTGTGTCACTCACACGACTTTCTCTTACCCTGAAATTTAATACTATAAATACAGGTTGCAGATTAATAGGTAAGATAACGAGTACTGTTATGTAAACCTATGTTAAACAATTCATATTAGGCTTCTGAAGAGTTTTATATGATAATAAGTTACCCCCCGTTTCATTAATGCACCTACATTTATATAGAATTTAATTCGGTTATTAAAAAATATTTCTCTTTTTAAAAAATAATTTATTAAAATTATTATTTAAAAAAATTATCTTTTATGATAAGGCAGACGATTTCCATATTAGAGAAGTAGTTTTCCACCAAATATCCAAAAAAAGTCCATTTTATTCTCAATAAAAAAAAAAAAAAAGTACGATTTTTTTTCAGTTTTTTTTTTTCGTTAAAAGTAAAAAAAATCGATAACTTTGTTTTAAATTATCGCAGATCGATGGTTCAACCATTCGTTTTAAAGGTATTTTCGAGCTCTTTTGAAAGATACCCATCATGAAAATTTACTCCCCTCGAGAGGGGACTTCCCCCCCCAGGGGGGGAGGCGAGTCTCCTACATACACAAAAAAATTTTCCCAGTTAACTGTCTCTATTACAAAAAATATATATTTGTTTCATTTGGTTTAGTGCAGTCTATAGACGTTAAACTCTATTTTCCTGCAATTTCCCCCATAGACGTAATGTATTAGAATTCTCTTGATTGTCCCTGTACACGAACCATTTGCTTGATCTTAACGAAAAGCTTACTGTAGCATCCCTATATGATACACATTTAGAATACCAAGTTTGAACTTTCTGCCATAATTTGTTTTTGAGATATGCTGATAACAGACAGACACACACACAGACACACAGACCATTTGCTAAAAACATGATTTTCGTATTCAGGGGACCTCAAAACGTGTAAATATAACAAAATCTCGCGTTCGAAAATTTGAGCCAAAAACAATACTTTCTCTACCTTATGGGTAAGAGAAAGTAAAAAAAAAAAAAAAGGTCTTAGGATTCCTAGTAATGCAACATTAAAAAATTATACCTTTTCTTTCTCTCTCTCTCTTATTACTTTCTCTTACCCATAGGGTCGAGAAAGTATTGTTTTAAAGTCAAATTTTCAAACGTGAGTTTTTGTTATATTTACATGTTCTGAGGTTCCCTGAATACGAAAATCATGTTTTTAGCAAATGGTCTGTGTGTCTGTCTGTATGGATGGATGGATGGCTGTGTGTCTGTTATCAGCATATCTGAAGAACAAATAGTAGCAGAAATTCCAAACTCGGTATTCTAATTGTGTATCATATAGGGATGCTACAGTAAGCTTTTCGTTGAGATGGAGCAAATGGTTCGTGTACAGGGACACTCAATAGTATTCAAATACATTACGTGTATGGGGGAAATTGCAGGTAAGTAGAGTTTAACATCTATAGACTGCACTAAACCAAATGAAACGAATATATATATATATATATATATATATATATATATATATATTTTTTTTTTTTTTTTTTTTGTAATAGAGATAGTCAACTGGGAAAAAATATTTGTGTATGTAGGAGCCTCGCCGTCCACCCTCGACGGGAGTAAATTTTCATGATGGGTATCTTTCAAAAGAGCTCGCCAATACCTTTAAAACGAATGGTTGAATCATCGATCTGCGATATTTTAAAATAAAGTTATCGATTTTTTTTCCATTTTTAAGGAAAAAAAAAAGTAATATTGAGAAAATAATTTCAATTTTTTTTTTTTTTTTTTTTTTTTTTTTTTTTTTAGTGTTATACTACTTCTCTAA
The DNA here is from genome assembly GCA_963930645.1 of Salticus scenicus. Lineage (NCBI taxonomy): Eukaryota > Metazoa > Arthropoda > Arachnida > Araneae > Salticidae > Salticus > Salticus scenicus. The sequence goes on along the minus strand of OZ005649.1, from coordinate 5,687,507 downwards.
TATGGAAATCGTCTGCATTATCATGAAAGATAATTTGTTTAAATAATAATTTTAATAAATTATTTTTAAAAAACAGAATTATTTTTTAATAATCGAATTAAATTCTATATAAATGTGGGTGCATTAATGAAACGGGGGGTTGAGGGGGCGGTAACCCCCCCCCCCCACACACACACAGAATTAATTATCATATAAAACTCTTCCGAAGCCTAATTTGAATTGTTTAACATAGGTTTACATAAAAGTACTCGTTATCATATCTCTTAATCTCCAACCTGTATTTATAGTATTAAATTTCAGTGTAAAAGAAAGTCGTGTGAGTGACACACCATATTATTTTTTATTTAAATTACCAGTATTTATCATCGAAAGTATTTATCATTTATCATCCAGTATTTATTATTTTATTTAAATTACCAGTATTTATCATTTCTTGAAGTAACTAGAACATTGAATCATAGCCTCCTAAACTACATGCCTGCCGCTTGGCTCGTAAACTCTGCAACAGTCGAAGCGGTAGACAGCGCCACCTGATACAGATTGTGTGACTTTTTTATTCAAATTCCACCAGTAATTTTAAGAAGTGATACATGATATATATAATCGACATTTCTTCGATTCTATTCGCCTTTTACATATAGCAGATCTGACTTTTAAAAATGTTTGGTGGCTGTTGAATAAAAAAGTCGCGCAATCTGTACCAGTGGCGCTGTCTACCGCTTCAACTTAGGGACCCTATATATAGAGAGACCAGGCCATCTTAGTGCCAATTCAGAGCGATCCCCGTAGAACGTAATGCTTTTTCCTTCGCGATTGACGCTTTACTATACTACATAAATAAAAGGAAATTGTGCTAAATTTGTGCAGAAAGTAATGCAGAATATAAATATGTAATTTTTTTCGTCTTAGAGAAAAAGAATTTGAAGAAAAACTAATTTTGTTTTAACCTTCGATATGGTTACTTTTTCAATTCCTATCGGAAAACAGAGGAATTTTTTGTTGTGTATTACTATATTAAGCAAAATACGTTGATTGTGAAAGCAATTCTGCCTTAGTGAAAGTAATTCTACCTTATTTTTTTTTTGAGGACATACATTCTATACATAAAAAGTTAGAAAATTTGTAACAAAAATATGGTAATCTTAGTTTTTGTCAAGTAATTCATGAATAAATGTAAAACTACGGCAGAAGAACAGAAATTATTTTTTATTATTTTATAAAAATATTTACGTAATAGTTTTACAAGCTAAAAATACTTATTTTATTTATTTCAATTACGCATTATTAATAATAATGACTTAGTTAAATATTAAAAATTTTATTAATAATAATTTGTAAAAATATTAACTAATATCTTTAGAAAAAAAATATATATATATTTATTTTACTTACATTTGTTTATTTCATTGATTCTTTTTTTTTTTTTTTTTTTTTTTTTTTTTTTTTTTAAATATTATGTAGATAAAAATAATTACTTATTTAAATATTATTTATAAAGTTTATTATGGCAATTATTATTTAAAAAAAATTTATATTTTATATGTTAACAAATAATATACACTTTATTTTCTTCATTTTTATTAATTTATTTTAAGAAATCTGATACATTTTGCGTACTAGCAAAAAATCAAAAAATATATTTTTACTTAGTTATTTTAAATATGTATTTTAAAATATATCAGAAAAATACATTGAAATCTAACATATTAAATATATTACACAACAGAACTTAAAAACTAATAGCTAGCAAATAAATAATGTAATTATCTCATATGTTAGGAAATAAATACGTAAAACAACATGCATTAAGAGAATTCAAAGTATTTAAAGCATGATATAAAATAAATAATTTTGCATTTTTATCTTTTAAAAGTATTCCAAAATTAAAAATTAAAGTAATTTATCTCCCAACAAAGTAAAAATGTAATAAATAAGTTCTTTTTTGATTATGACGTAAAATAATCAAAATTTCTTCTCAGCGTAATGATAAGCAATGGAGCAACAGGCACTAAAATGGAGAATTTCGTCAAAAAGCCGGCGCGCCAATGTCCAGTCTCTCTCTATCGAGGGTCCCGTCCCTACTTCAACTGTTGCCAAGTATACGAGCCACGCGACAGGCATCTAGTTTAGGAGGCTATGATTAAACATATTACTTCCCAGATGCATGCATGTGCTATATATTAACAAGTTAAGCATTAATCACTTATAATTTAGTTCCGTGTGACATTTTTAAACAATCTAACAATTTATAAAATGGACTTTTTTTTTTTTTGGTAAATATTTGATTCTGTTTCTAAATAATTTTGGCTTTCATTTATTTATTTTATTCCAGTTCAATTGTAATTATTTGTTTTGTATATAAATTTGAGCGTATAAAAATCAGTTATTTCTTAGCTTTAATGTTAGATATTTACAGAAATTTACCTATATTTTCATAGAATAATTCAATATACGACCCTGATGAAGTGTTTATTGTTATGATTTCATTTATTTTATTTCATTTATAAATTTCTTTATCTTTTCTTTCTTAATAGGTTTTATGCATTTTTAAGGAAAACGGCCAACATCTTCATGAAAAGATTTCTAAAACCCATATATATATATATATATTGTGTGTGTGTGGGGGGGGGGGGGGGGTACGTGTGGATACCAAGGATTGCTCTAACAGTAGAGGACAATGGGCTACTAATACATAAGGAAAAGCGCCATATTGTTGGGAAAAAAAATGCGTGTACAAAAATCAGTAATTTTTATAATAAATATTTATTTAGTTCATATTAAACTAATTTTATTACCTAATCATTTATTAAAATAATGAGCTGCATTATTGCATTATTCTTTTTTCTTTTTTTTCTTAACTTTTAAATTTATTTCAGCCCTAATTTATGTTAAATTAGCTGACTTGCCAGTATTGCCCAGGCCCGTTAAAAATCAACAAAAAACGAAAAGTATTAAAAAATTGCAAAAAATTTAAAAACGCGACACGAGTTTCGGAAAAAAAAAAAAAAAAAAAAAAAAAAAAAAAAAAACTTGAAACAAATGACAGCTTTTACATCGTAATATGATACTATGACTCAATTTGGCGATGATTTTGAATTTGTATTAAAATTTATAATTAAATTACAAAACATATCAAATTTGTCATTTTTTAATTTTTTTAAATCTTGGTACAGACCCTTAAAACTTGTTTTAAATTTTTTAAATTTTGTGGAAGTCTTTATTTTTATACATAGAACAAAATAAGCGGGTGTCCCATACAAAAATTTAAATGTTACATTTTAAGGACCTCTGTAGTCCCAAGTTGGAAACTATAGAAGACGGGGGCGAAGAATTCAGAAAATAATATTAACTAGTATCGCCCAGTGGTCGAAACTCGACCATTTTTTTTGCAAAGCGAGGCAAAGCAAAGTTATTGCCTTGTCCTAAACGGAATGCAATTGCAACACAGCTGCGGCAATTGTTTGCCAATATTCACTCTAACTGAATCAGCAGAGTTTTACTTAATATAACTATTTCTCTCTGTAGATGATAGCCTTTCCTGAAATGAGAGAAAATCGCAACGTGAAAACGCCCCTTGTTGTGTGATACAGCCCAGAAGCTAATAGGTACCATGTCAGACCAAGGTCCAACCAAGTATCAAATTCTGTTAAATTAATTCGATTGGTTCATAAAGTACAGTGTTTGAACAAAAAAAAAAAAAAAAAAGATATTTTTCAAAAATGGTCGAATTAAGTTCGGGAAATTTCAAAACGTGTAACTTTATCGAAAACCGAAAATCTAAAACATTTCTGAATCTTATATTTTCTACTTATATATGCAGAGAAAAGAATAATAAATCCACTTTTTAAAAAATAAAAATAAGTAGTCAATTTCACTAATTTCACTTAATTAAAATGCAAGGAAATCTCAAAACGTGTAAATTCATCGAAAACTGGAAATCAAAAGTTTTTATGTATCTTCTACTTGCTTCTTCTACCCACAAAAGCTAGCAATAAAGACACTTTTTTAAAAAAATAAGTAGCCAATTTCAGTTAATTGAAACGTAAAGAAAGCTCAAAACATGTAAATTCAGTAGAAAACGGAAATCGGAATTTTTTCCGTATCGTCTACTTATACATGCAGCAGTTAGTAACAAATCCATTTTCCTTTTATTTAGTATATTAGTTGAATATTTATTGTTTAAATATCACCCTTTGAAATGAAATGTTTATGTTTACATTCGAAACTGGAAGTTTGCCATTTTTTTTTTCTGGAGTTTTGTGATTTTAAATTAAAATTTTATCAGTTTTACAGAAAAAATAACTCAATCAAACACATGTAGACAGTAACTTATATATAACTATACCCAAATATCGGAATTAAAATCGGCAGATAATTTCCGTTATTTTTTAATAATTTTTTACAAAAAATTCAATGGACAATTAACATAGAAAATCTTTTACATGGCTCCATGGACAGACAGTGACGTCATCACTTCGCTTGCGTATAGTGATGCTACATTATACAAATTACTGTGTCTATGGTTTTATTTGAGCTTTATGAAATTGCCAGATTTAACAACTTTCTACTTTTAGGTATTTTTTAATGTGAAGGAATACGTGTATAAAAGGGAAAAATGGGGGAAAATGCATAAAAAATAAATGTATTTTTAAATATCTTCTTGACATCGTAAGAAAATAATATTTGTATTCGCACCTTCCGGCTAACCCTACCTTTCGAATGATACCATTTTCAACCCTCCACTCCCATAATTAATATGTTAAAAAGGGACAACAAATTTTATGCTTGCCTATTAATATATAGATAAGAATAATAAGAATAATGAAATAAATTCCAAAATTTGCCGCTAGGGGAAAATGTGGAGTTATTTTTCTGATTAAAGCTTTTCTCACGGACAAATTAACGCAGTGACAACGCTTAAGAAAAGTGCGCAATCTCAAATTTCAAATTATAAATTGAGAAAAAAAGGCTTTACTCAGGAAAACAGCGCCGGATTTTCCCATAGCGATAAATTTTGGAATTTGAAAAGCTTTATTTAACTTATTTATTTATTGAGTAATCCTTCTTCTCCTGTCTTGTTTAACCTTTCTACAAACTTGGTTACCGTTCTTGCAATTAAATCGCACTAGACAACACTGTTATCACTACCAATTTAATTATGGCTACCCTGTATATATAATAAACTACTGCATCAAATTAAATTTTGCTGTTAAAATTCACATTATTCTTTATGCTGTCTATGAAACTTATTCTTTCATTAAATTATTGTAATAGCTACGCATAAATTATAATCTTATATTATTAAGCAAGCAAGGTTTGTGTGTATATATGTATGTATGTATGTATTTATATTTCACTGTTCTCGAAATCTGTTCAACAAAGGCTGTACGATTTATGGTGCAAACTACTTATTATAGAAAGAAAACATCAAATTAACTTACGTTTTTCTCAGGAAAATTAGAACTAATTATTTAAGAAATAAGTACGAATTCATCATAACTTTAAAATTAGCCATTAAAAATTTTTAAATGTTGCCAAAATAGTATACGAGTTAGTTTTTTTTTTTTTTTTTTTTTTTTTTTTCAACATAAGAAAAAGTATACTTTCGCGCGAAAAAAAAAAAAAAAAAAAAAAAAAAAATCAAATATTAAATTTGCTCATGTATATGAAAAAATTACGCCTTCATAACTTAAGATAAAATAATAATAATAATAATCTAGCAAATTTCTTCCGAATTTTCTTTCATAACCTTTTTTAATGTACCTCAAGTACAGATTTTATGTATATATATAAGAATATGTTTTTGGCGCGGATGAATTACTCTTGGCATGAAAGTTAATTGAGCATAATATTAAAAAGCTTTCCTGAGCAATATTTAAAGTTTTGATGCTGAAACCGATCGAACATTTTTCACCAAGGACTCTATTTTTGCAGCAGCCACTTTAAGCCGAGTAGCGCATCAAAAGTATAAATAAATAAATTACAAATATTGAAAAAAGAAAGAGAGAGAGAAGAAGAAAGGAACAAAAACAATAATCGCATAAATTATTATTTTTTTTTTTTTTTGTCTAAAATGGAGACAAAAATACAAAAGTCGCCAGGGGGAGCTATATTAAGGCTGCACCATCATCAAGTTTAGATATTCATTTATTTATTTTTCTATATACCAACTACTATTAACTAACCATGAAATATATATAACCACAAAAAATAATTGTCTCATGCGATAGATGAAGCAATCATAGCATGTTGTAAAATTATATTTTGCGTGAAATTGCTGTCATTTTATGGTTGGTCGAATAAATCAAATAAATATAGGAAATAACGTGAAAGTAAATATTATGTACACCACGTATAGTGTTGTTCATATGTAACTGGGATTCAAATATAAAAGGAATAGTTCAATTGTTTCGAAACTGTCATCTAATAATCACTCCAATGGAAGCCCACTGGTAAGCCATTGTCGCAAGCAATAGGGACAAGCACGCGATGTTTTGCGGAAGAGCAAAATGCTGCCGAAGGCAGCGGGGACCTGAAGCGAGATTTGAGCAATTCGAGCACTTTATTTATTTGTTCATAAAGCGATGCAGAAAAGAGTTTCCTTTAAATATAGTGACCAGCGAAGAGGGCAAAGTCTGCTAGTATTACATCAAATAGCAATATCCTTTCATCTTGGCCTTATTTCTTATACTCATTTTACATGCACTGGTATTTCTAAATTTGCATTACAAGATAGATATAAACGCAATGTTAAATTAGATACTTTCAAACATAAATTTGTCCTTAATATTGAAATTATATTGAATTCTCATGAAGATTTTAGTAGGGCTGGGCCGATTAATCGATTAATCGGTTCGGGTAATTGATCAATGCTTAGTCCCGATCAATTTTTTTAATCGAGTTAATCGGATCGATTAATTCGATTAAAAATTTTCAAAATCCGATTAAAATTTTCAAATTACGAATTAAAGTAAAAATGCTGTTCTGCCTACAAAATATTTTTTCGCATATTTTGCTAACAAACATTGTAATAAACATCCATCAAATAATGAAAAAGCAAAAAAAAAAAAAAAATAAATAAATAAATAAATAAAAAAAAAATAAATAAATAAATAAATAAAAATAAATAAATAAAACCTCTCAAAAGAAGTTGTTGCACTTTTGTTGATAGAGAAAAGGGAGAGGACAGTTATTAAACAAAATGTCGCTCCATGTGCATGCTGTAGCAACACCACCTGTATGTAGCCTTCTGCAGAAAGGTCAGGCCAGGGTAATAGTATTCTCAGAAACAAAAAGCTTTCAAAAAATGGAAATGCTAAACAAAAGAAGGAATTGAGATTTTCACTATAAATGTCAACAGAGTTTCACAGTATCGTCAAGCGTTTATTGTCTGTTAAGAATTGCTGATAGTAACTATTGAAGTAGAAACAGAAAATACCACTGTGTGTTCTAGTCCGAAGTGACAAACAAGTACTAAAATATAAGAATTTGAGATTTTTGTGATAATGATATGGAATTTTGAGAATTCATTTAAAAATAGTGACAAGCGAGATGGACAAGGCCTGCAAATATAAAATTAAAATATGTGTAAATTCATTTAAAGTTTCTTTCAAAATGAATTAAAAAATTAATTTATTAAAAAAAAAAATTGAATAAGTGAAAATATTTATATAAAATTAACACTTAAAGTCACCAATTATTACTTTGAAAATTGATTTAAATTTCAGCTATGTAACAGATATAATTGATTAGACAAAAATTTTTGAATTTTTTTTTTTTTTTTCTCAGTCAAACTTATGAATGATATATATATATATATATATATATATATACGCAATATGAGAGTTTTATTCATCATTGAAATAAAATTATATAAAGAAAAATGAAAAACAAGTAAAATCCGATTAATCGATTAATGAACTACGATTAACCCAGTTAAAACTCTTAATCGATTCCCACCCCTAGTTTTTAGACATTTTTCCAATTGTAAAAGCTGTAAATAATAAAAATAATAGGTAAAAAACATATTCTACATCATAGGCGATAATTAAATTATTTAAAAAATAATTTAGCGTGCAAGTTTTAATGACTTTTAAAATATTCTTTCATTAATTTAACTAAATTTACTATAAAAACCAAACAATAGTTATACTTAAATTTAAGTTGGATTTTTGTATTCTTAAAGTTTTGGGTTTAATTGGAAACAGTTTTTTTCAAATGCAATATTTGATTATACAATTGTAATTAATAAAATTTCAGCATAAAAATTAAACATAAGTATTCCCGAACGAAATAGTAATACTTTTATATTAAATTTTTATGGTTGATTAAAGGCAATTCTTCTGATTGCAGCATTTAATTAAATCAATTATTTTTAAAGTTAATTCTTATCATTAATTGTTCTTTTTGAAAAATCTAATGAAGCATCTAAAATTAATAAAAAAAATAAATAAAGTAAACTATTAATAGTAAATATAACCATTAAAATGCTTTTTAAAAAATTTACTTCGAGATGTAAGATTTTTAATAAAGTATAAGTGAAAAAAATCCGTACAAATAAGAGTTTGAAAAGATAAAGTAAAATGAAATAAGTAAAATACAAGTTTGATTTTAGTTTAAAAATTCCTAAAATTCAATTTAGTTTTTTTTACAGTTAAATTCTAACTACTTGCTGTAATGGAATAAATATATTTTCAGTAAAACAGAAACTCGTGAAATTTTTTACTTTCTCTTACCCATAGGGTCGAGAAAATATTGTTTTAGGGTCAAATTTTCGAACGTGAGATTTTGTTATATTTATATGTTCTGAGGTCCCCTGAATACGAAAATCATGTTTTTAGCGAATGGTCTGTATGTCTCTTATCAGCATATCTCAAGAACAAATAGTAGCAGAAATTCCAAACTCGGTATTCTAAATGTGTATCATATAGGGATGCTACAGTAAGCTTTTCGTTGAGATGAAGCATATGGTTCGTGTACAGGGACACTCAAAAGTATTCAAATACATTACATCTATAGAAGAAATTGCAGGTAAGTAGAGTTTAACATCTATAGACTGCACTAAACCAAATGAAACTAATATAGGGGAAACCCGTGTACCTAGGGCCATCATGTACCTAGGGCCACCCAACTTTATTTGAATAATATTTAATTTTAAGTTTTAATACTCAATTGGTGAGTAACACCACCAATTGCTACTTTTACAACTACTTTGGAACTTTTGAGGAGAAAGTTCTGAGAAGTTACATGTAGAAAACGAATTTACATGGTTTGAAGTAAAATTTTGCAGCTCATCTCTTTTGCTATTTTACAAAGGCAAATCAAATATTTTTCTTTCATTTTTAGTGTATAATGTTGCTTGTTATATTGAGTAATAAATGAGATATTTACTTAGTCCTCTTTGCATGTGGATTTTTTAGTGGAGGGCATTTTGAATGAAGTTACCAAAACTTGTACCTAGGGCCACATAGTTGCCTTGTACCTAGGGCCAGTGTGTTTGGACTATTTAACACTTTCGCGACCGCATGTTTTTGTCTTTTTGACAGCAAGGTCCGCCTGTGGGCGTTTTTCTCATAAGTTACAATTTTTCAAAACAAAATTTTCCGTATTCGCATTTATATTACAAATGGATATTGATTATAATCATACCCTCTCTGTAATTAAAATAGTTGCATCCATAGTATACTGATTGTACAAATATGAATATTGGGTATATTTTTTAGAAACAAATAACATACAAATTGTAAAAGAAACGCCCACTGGTGGAGTTTCATATTTTCAAATGACGTGAATCTACATCAGCGGTCGAGAAAATGTTAAGAAACACTGTACAGCCTTTAGTAATTGGATGCTGGCAAACCCTAGTAAACCAATCACTATATATGACGTTGCTGAAAGTGTTGGCATGTCCTATCTGTCGGCCTTTACTCCTCTAAACATTCTATCAGACTTTCGTGTATCCGGCATATAGCCAATAAATCAAAACACATTCACTGAGGATGAATATTTAAGTTGAAATGTGACTGAAAGACAAGACCCCTCCATAAATTAATAATGATAATAATAATTTTAAAAAAGATTTTCCAGGAAGAACGAACAGTGATAGAATTGGATGTCTCTGTTTCGAGTCCTGTTGAAATTTCGAAACCTTCAACATCTAACATCTTTTCGTGTGTTATGCTTTAACAGGTACAAACCTAAGCAAAACCTTTACCTAAAGCAAAACCTCCCACATCAAAGAAAAGATGTGACCGAAAACCAGAGATCTAGAAATCCAAGAGACACTCCAGAAAAATAAATAAATAAATAAATAAATTTGAAAAGAAAAAAAAAAAAAAAAAACATTCTATTAGAATATCCCAAAGGAAAAAAAAAGTGAAAAATTTCGTGTTTTAACTTAAGGCAACAACATGATAACTATTATATGATAAATAAATGTATTACTTGATATTGTTTCTTTTATAAAATACATGTTTATATGCTTATTTTTTATTCATTACAAAGTGAAATCTAAATTTGAGAGAATGGCCCTGGGTACAATGAGGTCTGGCCCCAGGTACAATGAGGGTGTTGTACCTAGGGCCACGAGTGAAGTTTTTTTAAAAACCTTCTATTTGTCGGAATTTATTATTTTAGGTATTTATATTAATGCCATTTGGAAGTAATTAGTTCTGAAGATATGTACATATCAGTTTGATAATTTTAAACAGGTCCAGGGCTCTGTTTTTGGGCATTGAAAAAAAGCGGCCCTAGGTAAACGGGTCTCCCCTATATACTACGATTTTAAAAAAGAAAATTATTAAAATAAGTAAAAAAAAAAATTTGACATTTCCGCAGAACACGATGACTTAAAATAAATATACATTTCCACAAGCAATAAACTAGAAAATGACAATAATAAGGTTATGAAGGGAATATACTACTCCGAGGATAAACTATCTTAGAAGGAAAATCAATGTAATTTATTGCAGATAGGAAAAATATCGATAATCTTCTGCAATTTTAAATACAAACAATCTTAACATTATATATATATATATATATATATATATATATATATGTTGTTATATTTTATAATTAGGGTTATATGAAAGTTTCACATCTTTAGCGCATGCGCAGAGAATGGGGGGGGGGGGTCTCAAAAAATCCTTCAGAAAATCACATTTTGTGTGATTTTTGTCGTAATGATGTAGCTAGAAAGATCAAGTTTTGGATGTAGACTATTTCTAATTTTTCCGAAGTAAAGGTTTTTAAAATTAAAAATTAAAAATCTCTAAAAAGGATTTTAAAAAATAATAAAAGAGCCATTAAAAAATCTGTCAACGACAAAATTTAGTTTAGTATGGAGGACTATTAATTTCAACCTGTAAAACTTTTATTTTTAAACTAGCTGACCCGGCAGACTTCGTACTGCCTCAATCGATAAATAAAAGCCCTAAACTTTTGTATAAATTAATTTCAAAACAAACAAAACGTATTGAACAAAAAAGCATTTTTTTAATGAAGCATGAAGTTTTATTATTATTTTCGACACATCATGTTGCTTACTTAAAAAAACAGAGTTTTCCTGAAATACTGGCTATTTATAAGGTTTAATTTTTATTAACAGACACACACTGTTATGATACAGTTTGTTAATCAATTTAAAGCTTTCTCATAAACTATATTTTTTGTTTTGTTTTGTGGTGCGTAAATAAACAAAGAAGACGGTTTTCCGACGCGCGAACACGCGACGTATAATTGTCCATGCGCGAAACAGGGAAACTCCAAGTTGAGACTTGGACTTCTAAAGACTGTCCTTGCGATTTATTTATTGTCATCGCAAAGGCCAGACGTACTGGAAATTGTAAGCGTTTATAATCGAATGGTAAATCCGTTGGAATCATCGGTATTCGCGGGATCAAGACATCCTCTCCTTTGTATTTTCCTTTTATGATTGTTGCCTCAATGACGCTATTCATCAGCTTTTTCACAGCCAGTCTTGTTCCATTGCATAGTCGAGGTTGATTAATGTTACGCAGCATGATGACAACTGATCCTACTTTTAACTGCAAATTGTGAGGTGGTAATCCAGGCAATTCCAGTGAATTTAAAAACTCCGTGGGATAGTTGACTACGTCATCCTGGTTCATAACGGTGTCAACTGATTTGAAGGAAACCAACTGTCCTGGAAGAAAATTCTGAATGGTCGCATTGAGATCCTCGACATCTTTATTTTTCGCTGCCAATATTGCTCGTTCACCCAGCCAATTATGGTTATTGAACTTTTGCGCTATATCTGGGAAAACACGCTGAATAAGCTCCTCTTTTGAATCTGTGATGTGACAGAAATCTGTGGGTAATGTGATGAATCCGGTCGAGGTGTCCATTGCAACTTTATTATTTCCAATATCTAACAACTGCTTCGCAAACACATTTGCAGTTTCATCATGTTGCAAAAATACTCGCATGTTAGTTGTTAATTGGAGTGTCTTTACGTACTGCCACAAATTAGATGATTTTAGGCATGCATTTAGTTCATCAGCAACAGTTGATCGGGGAATAACTGGAAGAGTCTGACGAAAATCACCTGACAACAGAATCATGGCCCCACCAAAAATATTTTGGTTGTCACGAAGATCTTTCAATGTTCTGTCCAGCGCCTCCAGTGACCTCTTATGGGCCATTGTGCATTCATCCCAAACAATTAATTTGCATACCTGTAGGATCTTGGCCATTGCGCTATTTTTGGCGATGTTGCAAATTGGTGTTTCGGTGATTTGCATGTTTAATGGTAATTTCAAGGCAGAATGCGCAGTTCGTCCGCCTTCTAGCTGAGTCGCAGCTATTCCAGATGAAGCCAACGCTAGAGCAACATCATTTCGCGATCTGATCCTCGCCAAGAGCAATGAAATTAAGAACGTTTTTCCGGTTCCTCCGGGAGCATCTCCTTATATTATTAAAATCTGTGCGCATCTGTCTTTCTGTCTGTCTGTCTGTCTGTCTGTCTGTCTTTCTGTCTGTCTGTCTGTCTGTCTGTCTGTCTGTGAGAAATGCCTTGTGACCGCTAAAGCTCCGGCGCTAATGGTCGCATCGCTTCGAAACCGGTGTCGACAGACGCAGAATTTCTTCATCTCGACATCGCGATAATTTAGCGGAGATATTAATTAAAACGTCCACCCTTGTCTACCGAAAAATGACCCAGAATTCATGATTAAATGCTTAAAAAGCGACATTTTTACGGAAAAAGTGGAAAATAAATTAGAAATATCAGTCGTATCGTTACAAATAAGGTATCAAATGAAAGATCCGATTTTTCTGAATCCGACGGTTTAAACAGCTTATCGATAGGGCAATTAGATTTTTTAAAATTAACTAAAGTATGAAAAAAAAGGTGGCAACAAATCACAAGAGTTTTATTAATTTCGCAATAGACGTTTTTCGGTTACCATGGCGCCGGGCGAAAGAATAAATAGACTTTACTTCCTGCTTTACTGATTTTGTACTGGAAATAAAAATTGCAAATTTCAAAATGCTTCAATTTTATTCAAAATTATTTCAAACTTGCTACACACTTTTAACATCACAAGACGAAGTAGCAGTTAAAATTTCACCGGGTTTACAAAATAAATAAAAAATGTACAATTTAATTGCAAATTAAATTTTATTCTCATACGCGTATTTCAAATTCTAACTATGATTAAATTATTTTTAATACATCTTTCGAAAGATATTTTAAAGTACTTTTATATTATCGAAAGTGGGATTCAAGATTTCGCTTCATTTACACGTTTTGAGGTCTCCTGAATCGGTTTTCTTTTGTATCTCAGCTACTAATTAAAATAATTTCATAAGTAATACATCATTTGATAGCTTGGTTGATTTGGAATCGAACAGTAGATTACAGAAATTTCTACCGCCAGATGGCGCTGTAATATTTTCAAATTTCAATAGTTCAATTTCTAATTATGATTAAATTATTTTTAATACATCATTCGAAAGATATTTTAAAGTTTTTTTATATTATCGAAAGTTTTCACCAGATTTACACGTTTTGAGGTAACCAGATTAGGTTTTCTTTTGCATCTCAGCTAATTCAGTTTGACCGTTCAAAATTGATATATGTAGGTTAATTAGGAAGGGCTGAAAGGGTGGGGAAGATATAGGCGTGCACCGCGCTCACGGGACAGCGCTGCCGAAGGCAGTGGGGACCTGTTCCGACTTTTTAACCGATGAGAAATGATTTTTTTTTCAATTTCTTTTCTTAAGAAAAAAATTTGACTTGAGAAGGAATATGTGCGCGTAGCGCGCGTATACCTTCACACGTGCGCGCGCAGCGCGCATGGGTCTGCGCTGCCGAAGGCAGTGGGGACACGGTGTGAGTTTTTACACGATCAGAAATGATTTTTTTAGGGGGCACGAAGGGTCAGGGAAGGAATACGCGCGCGCAGTGCGTGTATTCCTTAACTTAAACGCGCGCAGCGCGCACGGGACTGCGCTGCCGTAGACAGTGAGGACCCAGTCCGACTTTGTACCTGATGAGAAATGATTCTTTAAATTTTCTTTTTTTAAGAATAAAAATTTGATTTGAGAAATCAAATTTTATTTGGACCCGGACCGACTTTTTACCCAATCAGAAATGATTTTTTTTTTTTTAATTTCTTTTCTTAACACTAAAAGTTACTGTTAGTGATTCATTAATTTTAGTGATTCATTTGAAAATACTGACCCGCTAGCGGGCGATGCTCGCTAGTCTCCTTATATTATTAAAATCTGTACGCGTGTGTGTTTTTGTCTGTGTGTGTGTCTGTGAGAAACGGCTTGAAACGGAAAAGGCTCCGCCGCTAACGGTCGCACGGACTTCGAACAGGTACCGTCGGACAGAGAATTTATCGCAGATGTACGATATGTAATTTGCTAAACAATGCGACCCTAATTAGCGGAGATATTAATTAAAATGTCGACCATTGTCTAACGAAAAAACGATTCGAAATCGCGGGCGACCGCCATTTTGTTACAGAAGAGCCTACCTCGAAAGAAAAAGCAATGAGGGAAATTTTCGTGGGTTTTTGAAAAGTGATCGCTTCCGATCTGTTGGAAATATCGAAAATACACCTGTACGAGGAGAAAGAGCATTTATTACCGATTCTTACGGTACAATTTTTTTTAAAAAATACGGATTTTTTATATTTTTAAAAAAAGTTTTAAAAAGGGTCGAAAATTTCGTTTTTTCGCGGTCGTCTTTTTTGAAACGCTCTGTACGACAGGGTAACAATTCCATTTCTTAACAACTGGTATATAAAGAAAGGCCATTTAATCCTCTTTTGAACCATATAAACATTTTTACAAAATACGGATTACCGATCCATATTTTTAGATTTTACGAAACATCGATTTTGTCGCAAAATATTTTATAACTCAAAAGCGTTTAGAGATAAGTCATTTCTTTTTTTTTTGTATATACATCTTGCTTTCATAATTTAACTCCCAAAAGATTGAGAGAAAATTTCAAAAACTGAATGAGTTATAATTTTTTTAATTTTCAGTATCGCGGCAGTCTTCAATGAAAAAACCATTGCAAATGCTTTACTTCATTCGGAAATGAAAACCGTAATCAAATAATGTAGATCACCATAGCAACCTGTTCAAAGAGGTTCATTTCTCCACGGAAGCTAAGAAAAAAACAAGACCTTCCGGCTTTTTCGGAAGGGTAGGTTGATTTCTTTTTCCTTATCAAGTAGCCGTCATTTTGTTTCAAAATGGCGGCTACAAATTATTAATGCACTTGGTAGAAATATTGATGTAGGCTATGCACATATGGAGTTTTAAGCAAATCGGTTCATAAATACACTTTTATGTGAATTTAAAATTTTCAAGTGGCCGGCGTTAGGAAAAAAAATGGTGGGTTAAGTTGACAAATATATGAAATGCGTTTGTGAGATAAGTCTACTGTACACACATAGTTCGAATTAATTCAAAATCTCAAAAGTCATTGTGTTGAAAAATTAAGTGGCAGCCACTTCGATAAAAATGGCAGAGAAAGTTGCTCATCTAAGATATCGTTGCAAATTTGAAAATATTTTTTTTTTTGTAGAAATTCTTTCAAAGAGGCTTAGTAAGTTGATAAAATGTTAGTTTCCTGCATTTCTAGTTTGTTTTAGCATTAAAATAGTCTAATTTTACCTTAAAAACGGATTAAAAAGATCCAGTAACGCATGTAATGGATTTGGCGCCAAATTTGGCGACTTTCCCCCTATGGCGACTTTTTTGGCGACTTTTGGCGAGAAAATACTTATTATCGATAAACCAAAGATGGTCGCAATAACGTGATTGGTTCATGAGTTACGTGAATTTTCTAAATTTTTGTTGTTTGAATGATAAATCCATTTTTCAACTTTGATTTGAATTGATTAAGTATTTCTAAAGTTCCAGCAAACACATCGAAGATATTTGAAGCATAGGTTACTGTCCAACTGTGGTTTAAATCAGTGCCGTGTTTCAAAAGTTATTATTATGGCAAATTTTCAAGTGGCAGTCTAAGTGGCTGCGACTTGTAAAACAAAATAGCAAAACAACTTGCCCATCGAAATCATCCAGTACATTTGTACGATAAGTTCATTGTCCAGTTCTAGTTTAAATTAAATCAGAATTTCAAAAATTATAATCATAAGAAATTTTCAGGTGGCACCACTTGTAAAAAAAAGTGGAGTGAGATGCCTAGCTAACTTATCTGAAATATTTGAATGATAAATCCACTACCCAAACTTGAAGCGAATTGATTCTGTCTTACTAAAGTTACCATAATGACAAATTTTCAAGTGGCCGCCACTTGAAAATAAAATTGCGGATCAAGTCATCAAGAGAACTTATCCTAGATATTTGAATCAAAAGTTCACTAACCAGCTTTTATTTGAATCAGTTTAGTATTTTAAAAGTTATCGTGATGGCATATTTTCAAGTGGCAGTGTGATTTCAAGTGGCTGGAACTTAGACACAAGATGTCGGGACAAGTTGCCTAGTGAAAACATTCAAGATAATTATATGATAATATCACTGTGAAAATTTGGTCCCATTTGAAGTATTATTTCAAAAGTTATCGTGATTTTAAATTTTCAAGTATGAGCCTGATTTCAAGTGACCGCGCTTAACTTAAGATATCTGCCACTTTATTAAAAGTGGCAGATATAGTTTATTAATAAACTTCATTGAGATCCTTATGTGGTCTGTATTTATATCACAATTCAAACAATTTCGGAATACGCTTTTTACAATTTAAATTTGAAATTTTCAAGTTGTCTCCACTTGAAAACAAAATGGCGGAGCAACTTGGTTAACAAACTCATCTAAGATATTTATAAGATAAGTTAAGACACTGTTCAAATTTGGTTCCATTTGGAGTATTATTTCGGAAGTTATCATGGTTTTAAATTTTCAAGTGGTGGCCTGATTTCAAGTGGTGCCGCTTAACTTAAGATATCCACCACTTTATTAAAAATGGCGGATAAAGTTCATTAATAAAGTTATTTGAGACACTTGTGTAATCTATGTATACATCAAAATTAAAAGAAATTCGCAATACGCTTTTTACAATTTGAATTTGAAATTTTCAAGTGGTCTCCACTTGAAAACAAAATGGTGGAGCAAGTTGGTTAACAAACTCATCCAAGATATTTATAAGATAAGTTAAGACACTATTCAAATTTGGTTCGATTTGGAGTATTCTTTCGGAAGTTATGGGGATTTAAAATTTTCAAATGGTAGCCTGATTTCAAGTGGTCCCGCTTAATTTAAGATATCTGCCACTTTATTAAAAATGGCGGATATAGTTTATTAATAAACTTCATTGAGATCCTTATGTGGTCTGTATTTACATCAAAATTTAAACAATTTCGGAATACGCTTTTTACAATTTAAATTTGAAATTTTCAAGTGGTCTCCACTTGAAAACAAAATGGCGGAGCAACTTGGTTAACAAATTCATCTAAGATATTTATAAGATAAGTTAAGACACTGTTCAAATTTGGTTCCATTTGGAGTATTATTTCGGAAGTTATCATGGTTTTAAATTTTCAAGTGGTGGCCTAATTTCAAGTGGTCCCGCTTAACTTAAGATATCCGCCACTTTATTAAAAATGGCGGATAAAGTTCATTAATAAAGTTATTTGAGACACTTGTGTAATCTATGTATATATCAAAATTAAAAAAAATTCGGAATACACTTTTTACAATTTGAATTTGAAATTTTCAAGTGGTCACCACTTGAAAACAAAATGGAGGAGCAACTCGGTTAACAAACTCATCTAAGATATTTATAAGATAAGTTAAGACACTGTTCAAATTTGGTTCGATTTGGAGTATTATTTCGGATGTTATAGGGATTTTAAATTTTCAAGTGGTAGCCTGATTTCAAGTGGTCCCGTTTAACTTGAAATATCTGCCACTTTATTGAAAATGGCGGATAAACTTCATTAATAAACATCATTGAGACCCTCGTTTGACCTGTATTTACAACAAAATTCAAGCAAATCTTGCTTTAAATATGCTTTTTACAATGTCGGTTTGAAATTTTCAAGTGGCTGCCACTTGAAAACAAAAAGTCGGAGCAACTTGGTTAACGAACTCATCCAAGATATTTATAAGATTAGTTCACTGTCCAAATTTGGTTCGATTTCGAGTATTATTTCGGGAGTTATCGTGATGACAAAATTTTCATTATAGATAGATAGATAGATAGATAGATAGATAGATAGATATATAGATAAACGAAGTGATTGCAATAGGTCGATTTCTAAAGAAATCAACCTAAAAAAAAAAAAAAAACAGCGAAATCACATGTATTGGGTCTGCGATTAAAAATTGCAATATTCTAATGCGCGTATTTCAATTTCTAATTACGATTAATTTATTTTTTCTCCATCATTGGAAAGATATTTTAAAGTTCTTTTTTTTACTTAAAGTTTTCAACAGATTTCCACGTTTTGAGGTATCCTGAATTAATTTTCTTCTGTATCTCAGCTACTAATTAAAATAATTTCATAAGTAATACATGAGTAGAAAGCTTTTTTGAATTGGAATCGAACAGTGGAATACAGAAATTTGTACCGCCAGATGGCGCTGTAATATTTTCAAATTTAAATATTTCAATTTCTAATTATGATTAAATTATTTTTAATGCATCATTCGAAAGATATTTTAAAGTTCTTTTAAATTATCGAAATTTTTCATTAGATTTATACGTTTTGAGGTCTCCTGAATCATTTTTCTTTTATGGCGCTGTAATATTTTCAAATTTCAATATTTCAATTTCTAATTATGATTAAATTATTTTTAATACATCATTCGAAAGATATTTTAAAGTTCTTTTAAATTATCGAAAGTTTTCACCACATTTACACGTTTTGAGGTGTCCTGATTACGTTTTCCTTTGCATCTCAGCTAATTGAGTTAGACCTTTCAAAATTGGTATACGTAGGCTAATTAGGAGGGGCTGAAAGGGTGGGGAAGAGATAGGCGTGCACCGCGCGCGTATCCCCTAACTTGTGCGCGCAGCGCGCACGGGACTGCGCGGCCGAAGGCAGTGGGGACCAGGTCCGACTTTTTAACCGATGAGAAATGATTTTTTTCATTTTCTTTTCTTAAGAATAAAAATTTGATTTGAGAAGGAGTATATGCGCGCAGCGCACGTATACCTTCACACGTGCTCGCGCATGGGTCTGCGCTGCCGAAGGCAGTGGGGACCCGGTGCGAGTTTTTACCCGATCAGAAATGATTTTTTTAGGGGGCACGAAAGGTCAGGGAAGGTATACAGGCCCGCAGCGCGTATATCCCTTAAGTTGTGCGCGCGCACGGGACTGCGCTGCCGAAGGCAGTGGGGACCCGGGCCGACTTTTTACCCAATCCGAAATGATTTTTTTTAATTTCTTTTCTTAACACTAAAAATTACTGTTAGTGATTCATTAATTTTAGTGATTCATTTGAAAATACTGACCCGCTAGCGGGCGAAGCCAGCTAGTCAAGGAAATAAATTCCACCAGATCCACTGTTCACAGCTTCTATCAAAGTGTCGTACGCAATTCTTTGTTGTTGATTTAATTGTGGAACATTTGTACGAACTGTTTCGGCCAATGCTTCAATGTCGTACTGTTGTTCCCTTTGCAACTCGTGGTTTAATGCATCGTGCATATGACGATTGGGTGCTGTCATTCCCAAACACGACAATACTTTAATTGCTATCAATAAACACATATCTTCTATCATGATCAATGTCTCATTGTAAATTTCTTCAGTCATTTGTAGTGTAGGATTCAAAGTTTCTTCGGCGAACACGATGCAAAACATCCTCAGACATGTCATCTCTATACTTAACCCACAAATCTTTTGGATTCGAGGGGAAACATGTCGATATGATAATCGCAAACAATGTACGAATTTGATGCGGCGATGAAGATATTACGGAATCCTTGAGCGTATCATCCCAGTGCGAATCGTTCTCAAGTAAATGTAATAGTTGGCATGCCTCACGGTAAGTCGCACACAGCTGTCCATTAACTGTTCTCAGTTGTTTGAACGATGTCGGACCACGAACATTCACCAACAACAATCGCAAATAATAACATTCATC
Organism: Salticus scenicus; assembly: GCA_963930645.1. NCBI lineage: Eukaryota > Metazoa > Arthropoda > Arachnida > Araneae > Salticidae > Salticus > Salticus scenicus. The sequence continues at coordinate 5,666,908 of OZ005649.1, read as the reverse complement.
GTTATTTGGATGTACTGTGTAGATGCGACCCAGAGCGTCTGAAGCAAATACATTTGGATGTCCTTCAACTGGTGTTCCTTGTTTTCGACGCTGAAACGATTTCGATGATGCATTCCATATGTAATAGCGTGGCATGTCAGCATACAGCAAAGTCGAGCAAAATCATCAGTTTGACAGACTGTGAAGAAACTTGTTAATGTTGTCGATGGTGGACGTGCCGCTCTGTCTGCCGCGTTCGATTCATTAAAATAAACTCGTTGACCATTTTCTAAATGGACCGCCAAATGGACTACTGTAGGGTATCTTTCATGGATCGCAAATGAAAATATACGCCAAATTGCTTCGTTGCTACTTACATAGCGCCCCATCTGGTACTGTGATATTTCATCATTTGCATTGGTTACAGCGAAGACAGCCATATCGCTGCCTTTGTTAACATATTTACATATGTACTTTATCGACTTTACAGAGTTACAATATTCCACATTGATGTGAGTCTCAAAAGCTTTGGACAATATTGGCGAGTATGGCACAGTCCAACGATTGTCTACATCAACATTTTGTCCTCTTACCTTCACAACTACCGATTGCCCATTGTCCGTAACTGATCGCCGACGATACAATGGGTATCCATCATTTCCCGTTATGGTTTCAGCAAGCAGGTCTCTTGGGTATCGCTTGGAACATTTGCCGTCGACCATACAGGGTGAATTGTAGTTGAAAAGTCCGCAAGGTCCATGTATCATGTGTTTGGTAACTACTGCATGCAATTTTGGGTCAACTGTTTCATCTGGAATTTCAGCTGAAATTATGGAATCAATCTCATCTGGCCTTATTTTGTTCACTAACCAGAGTAAAATGTGCGCATGTGGCAATCCACGCTTTTGCCATTCTACAGAGTACATCCAACAACGGACTCGGCCATACACACAATGCTTTATTAAGAAATTCATCAGAGATTTTAATTTTTGTTTAAAAACTCTGGCAATTATGTCATGTCTAACAACTGGTGTTTGGCTATGTAGCAATTCCCTCTTGATTTCGGACCAATTTGGGTTACATGTGAATGTAACAAATAAGTCTGGGCGGCCATAATGCCTGACATATGACATAGCATCCTGAGCATATTCGTGCATGTGGCGTGGGCTTCCTATATAAGTGGGTGGCAAAATTGTCATTCTTCCTACATTATTCACATTGCCATCGGCATTTATAGCATCGCGGAGATGAATGTATTCCTCTGATCGTAGCTGTCGTTGGTTCAAACGGATGTACGTTAATCGTTCAGTCTCAATTTTGACATACATGTCAACTGCAAACTGATGAAAAAGTCGTTGACACATCAAAATATGATTTATTTCACCTTGACGGATCATGAGTCTGTATGAATAGAAATTCATAGCACTAACTTTTTTGTTGGTTTCAGCACCTGCAATCAAAAATGATAAATGTTACTTAGATGAATTGAATTTAAAAATATTATTTAATCCTGCTCAATTTATTTACCTGTTACTTGATTTACCATTTTGATATTAAAATGGTATCCATCTTCCCCCTGCCAGAAGATCAAAGGATATTGTAATCCATCATAGCTCCTGTGTGTTTCAGATACACGTTTTAAATCACTATTCCGACGATGAAGCACAATATCTCTAGATTGTAAATTTTCTCCCACAATGACAACAGCCACTTCATCAATGGTAGGTGAATTAAACCTCCTTGTGTGTTCACCGGCAGGTGTTTTGTCAGCTCGAATGATAATATTATGGCTATCAGATGGCATCCGATCCAATGCTATTTTGAACATGTTTACTAAATTGTTATTCTGATGAAGAAACATTTGTAATTCGTGGACAATGGTTCTCTTCACTGTTGGATTGTGAGCACAACGATTATCAACTTCCGCATCTGAATTGCCCATAAAATAAATTTGTAAAAATTGATGATCTGCATTAGGTAGTGGTAACAGTGCCCCCAGTAAGTGATAAATTTGTCCTTGTATCTGTAATATTTTAAATTTTGTCCATTAATTATTTCATATATACAGCGTGTAACGGAAGGGGGGTATCAACCCTGAAGGAGGTGAATGTGCTCATGAAACTCAACAACTTTCCCCAAAGAACATAGGTCGAAATATGAAAAAAAAAATTGGCCCTCCCTTACAAAACTGACTACCAGCTGATTGATTTACTATGGGAGGACCAAATTTTTTTTTCATATTTCGACCTATGTTCTTTGGGGAAAGTTGTTGAGTTTCATGAGCACATTCACCTCCTTCAGGGTTGATACCCCCTTCCGTTATATATTTTAGTACAAACTTGAATATTATAAAAAAATATTCTGGTATAATACCTTGAAAGTGGGCATGAAATTGTCCTGTATAATATGTGTAGCGCCAAATGATGTCATCTGGAAACAGTTGTTATATTTCTGAATGTTGGCCAAGAAGTGCTTAGAATAATTTCCAATCCCAGAAACTAAAGAGCGTAAAGGATCTGGTGGTGGGACCAATTGTGGCAATTTTACTTTGCCTCCAGCACAACATAATCCAGTAGATTCACCAGTGTATTTTAACTCCTTACAATATTTACAAATTATTTTCATTTCCCCAATTGTTACCGATTTGTCGGCACAATAATCAATTGCCGGATCATAGTGGAATGCAGCTCGTTCAAGAATCACAGGAGCACTGCGTCTGCGGATTCGCTCAATTTCATTATGTCGTGCTCGCTGTTGTTGTGTTTGATGTGCACGAACTCGTTGCATTCTAAGCCTATCCACTTCATTGTCACTCACTAAATAACGCAATTCTGACATAGCAATACGACTATTTTCTTGATCTGTCTCTCTCTGGTCATCAGTGCGGTTAGCACGTGAGGTAGCTCTTCGCACATTTGATTGACTGCGACGACCTAAGTCAGGTCGTCTTCTCCTCGGCATCGTAACGTAATTAATCGAAGTGAGAAAATTTCTCGCTCACTTAACAGTAACTTAACAGTAAAGTGTCACTATCACAAAATATCAACAAAAAAAGAGCACACTACTTGGAATGTCACTATCACAAAGGATCACAAAAGTAAAGAAAGTTCTCGCGCACGTAGCGGTAATCGTCACTCACAAAGATAGAAGGATGCACTCATAGAATATCGTAGCCATGATCGTAACACAATATCGTCAATCGTAATACTTTTTTCCGTGTTCTGATTTTTTTATTTATTTTTTTGGAGTTTACCTTTAAGCCATAAATCTCCGTGTTCTGAAGTGCGACAGAATGATTGACATATTAGTTGGTTGTCAAATCTAATGTCAAATATTATGGTTATGTTCAGAAACTTAATTTGTGACAAAAAGCATGAAATAAATAATAATAAATTGAAAAGTGTGAAATAAATAATCTGATACAGTTACAACTGAAGTTAGCTAAAATACATTTTTTGTCGCGTTCGCGATTCACTTTTGTTTATTTTCGGAACGCGACATTAGATCCTCCAAAGCGCACGCGAAGACTATTATAATTTAATATGAACTTTATTGAATAGCAATAAAGTTCAAATTGACTCTAGAAAACGTTTGTATGGGAAATAGAAAAGGGCTGTTTTTAGGGTTTTCCCGGAAATTATTCGATTTTTTCTCGCCTTTTAAACCTTCCCTAGACCTCCACGAACATTTCAAGACTAAGATAAGATAAATCCGTTCAGCCGTTCTCGAGTTTTAGTGAGACTAACGAACAGCAATTCATTTATATATATATAGATTTTTAATTTTTAATTTTTATTATTTATTTATTTTTTATCTCATTTTTTGACCGTGAAACTAAGCCGCGAACTTTTTAAAATGACTGAAATGAATTAAAATGAAGTGTTGCCACCTAAATTTCATACTTTAGTTAATTTTAAAAAATCTAATGGTCGTGTCGAAAAACTGTTACACTCCTGGATTTAAAAAAAAAAAAAAAAAAAAAAAAAAAAAATCGTCCCTTTCATTGGGTACCGAATTTGTAACTATAGGGCTGATACTTCTAATTTATTTTAGTGTTACACAAAACTGGTCTACAAAAAATGCAGATTGAAACTAATAGTCCTCCGTCCCTTAAAAAAAAAAAAAAAAAAAAAAAAATGAAGTTTACGCTTTTGTCGAAATTCCATGAATGTAATTTAAACATTGTACTGTTAATGCGTCAAAATAACGTAGTGTTTCAATTTTATTAATATCAAATTACTTTTTGTAACGTGTTACAATGACATCTCTCTCAGAAAATTTTCCAAATGAAGAACTATCGTCTTTGAAAATGGCGTCATATTTTACTAGAAACCATTCGATTGGAAGCGTGCATTTTCTGTTAAGAAAACTGCTACGCTTTCGCAGAGAAAGCGTAGAGCAAGAGTAGATCACTTTTCTTAGAGAAAATTGCTACGCTCTTTGATTGTGTTTACTATGATTATATGAGGCTTTTATTTACTAACAATAAAATAAATAGCAATAAATAGCCAATTTAACTCCAAATTATAACATTAAAAGGCCTTTTCATATTACAGATAAATATTTTATTAGTCTGTATAAACAAAAATCAAGCTCTTTTCTTAGGAAAACGCGTTTTCCCCCTTATATAAGAGTGTTGCCATTCCAGGATTATGTTTTACACATGACTTACATTTCAAACATAATTCATTTGTAGCAATAGATAACTGTACATATTTTCGAGTCTTAAAATAAATATAGGAATTAAAAAAAAAACTCAGATTTACTATTAAAAAAAGTTATTACTTTAAATATAAAGAGCAGAGAAGTCAACTAACATTAATAATAATAATACTAGTAATAATAATAAACATATAATATTTAAGTAATAGAGAGAATTTAAATAAATGGACTTACAGTCATCACTTTAAATTAAAATTAAAAAATAGGAATTAATTCAGTTTGTTCATCTGTCTGTCTGTTCCTTTTGTCTGCGTTTTCTTGCTTAAGTAAGCATAATTTGCTTAACAACTTCATCTGCTTTTTATTTGTTTCAAATTACCTTTATTTATTAATTGAAAAAAAAAATCACTCAGAAAAATGTATTTCCAGGCGATTTCTACTGCAGTGCTTAAAATTTTAAATAATTCTGAAGCATATAAAAATATTTATCGTTATTTTTAAGTACATTTAGAGAACTTTTACACTGAGATGAATCAATTAGGTGTATTTTTTTTTTCTCTTAATAACTGAAATATTGGTTGTTTTTTGGATCGCTAAACATTATTATTTATTTAAAACTTACTCATTTATTAATAGAAAAATTTTCCCTTCAAAGTAATTTACTTTCAGAAAGCTTGAAATTTAAAAAATAAATGTTTAAATAATTTTCCAATTCCTGTAAAAAAAAAAAAAAAAAAAAAAGCTATTTTTATTTCTGAAGTCTAAAAAAGCAGATTTTATGTTGAAAGGAATGAATTATTTAATAATTGTTATTTTTTTTTCACTTTTAAAGAGTTGTTGATTTCTTTTTAATCATATTTTTTATTGAAAATTCTGTTAACTAACTGTTAAGAACTATTATTTAATTAGTTAAAAGAAAGTAAATGTAGATAAGCTAAAATTTTACATCTTTACTTTTTAAATTAAGCAATTCATTTTTTAAGTTAAAGTGTAATTCAAAATCTGATTCAATATTTTATGCATATAAAGGAACTAAATTTTTATTTTTGTATTGATAAAAAAAAATTTTACGCAGTAATAAATTTATAACTATATCATTAAGTAAATAGCTTCTTTTTTTTTTTCTCAATATCTGGTAGAGTTAATGGGTTTGCTTTCACTTAAAATTCTATTTACTGGAATTAATCAACCATTATATAGAAGTTTTTCACTTCAAAAATTGCATTGTTTAATTTTTGAATTATTACGCACTAATAAATCAATTGCCACATCAATAACTAAATGCAGTTTACTTTCTTGCTTAATAATTATGAAGATGTTTATATTTATCGACGGAAATGAAAAAATGTAAAATAACTTTGTTTAGCTCAAAGAATATTTATTGCAACTACTTAATATTATTTAAAAATTTTAAATGTATTTAATTTAATGATTTTTAATTAAATCTAAAGTATTATTATAATACTGACTGAACTGCTATGATTTTACCTAATTAAATCCAAAGTATTGTTTCTAGCACCAATTCATGTGTTCAAACTTTATAACCAAATACAAAATATTGTTTTTAATACCAATTAAGTGTTATAACTTACATAAAAAAGAGGGGAAAATACAGTTTAAACTTTTAAAAATCATTTTTTTCGGCTGATTTATTTTTACGAGATAAATATTAATAAAAACTACAAAAATCATTGATACATGTAATTATATAAATAATAAATATTTTCAAAATATTAAAATTTGACTTGCATAAAACGTTAAGCGACCCATATATATATATACACACACTGCAAAAAATAAACCCGTAAAAATACAGGAAAAATCTGGCAGCTGGTGTGCCAGTATTTCTCCGTGAAATATGCAGTTTAAAACCGTAAAATTGTATCACTGACATATATTTTAAACAGGAATCCTGTAAATCAAACAGGTTTTTTGTTAAAAGTACAGTTTTGTCCTGTATATTTGACGGAGAAATACTGGCACCCCAGATGCCAGATTTTTTCTGTACTTTCAAGGTTTATTTATTTTATTTTTTTTAAGTGTATATTTTTTTATTATTATTTTATTATTATTATTATTATTATTATTATTATTATTATTATTGTTTGTAAGAGTTTTAATTGAGACTTTCAATATTGTACATAAGTCAAAATTATACATTTTTACTATAGAATATTTTAAAAACATCATCTACTTATAGTGATGTTTAAATTATTAAAATTAATTTTTCTTATGTCTTGTAAACACACGACATATCTCGCATGTATTTGAAAAACAAAAGTATAAAACAAAAGTATAAAAAAAAAAGTATAAAACATTGGACAAAAAACTTATAGAACAAGGTATTTTTTATGTATGAATATAGTCTGTGTGAGTCTTTCATTTTGTCAGAATTTGCTGTGTTTCATCTGTCAGGTGTTTTGCCATACAGAGCTGCATTGTTCAGCCGATCACACCGAAAACTGGTACACTTAATAATCAGGGCAAAATCTTACTAACACTGCATTCTTTGTGTAATCGTAAAATTGATTTAAAAAATATTAACTTAAAACGCTGTTTTAACCTTAAAATTATTGAAAAAGAAAACCAAGTTGATGCAAAACACAAATAAATAAATAATCAGGCGTTCTTTTTTTTTTTTTTTTTTTTTTTTTTTTTTTTTAATATAAAGGGAAATAAATTTATTTGTCGGTGAAACAAAAATATTTTTTAATATATTTTCTATAACATAATAAAATATAATAATATTTAATAAAATACTCTCAAAAATTGATATGTTTGAGAGTATCAGTAAAATATATCATTATAAAATTTTTCGTCAATTTTAGCAATTTCTTCAGATCTTAAATTCTATTAAATATGTTCATACATGTAACTGCTCTAAAATTTCTTTGATTGAAAAGAAGAAAAAAAAAAAACATATATTTATACAAAATACGTAATTTATATTTACATTTATACATAAAACATACATATATTCATTCTTAAATATTATTACCCTATTACATAAAGATATTATTTAATGTATTATGTGGGAAAATATATCGTAAAGAATTTTAAACATGAAATGATGATTTTTTGTAATCTGTATAGCCATAAAAATTTTGTTTTCTTAAAATAAAATTAAAAATCAAATGTATAGCCAAAAAAAAAAAAACCTATACACAACAAAAGATAAATAATGTCCTATAGAAAATAAATCGTCCTATAGCATAGTCATTTCTTATCGCATAAACATATTTCCATAAAACGTATAAGATGAGCTTCCAAATTTATTTCTACTTGAGAAAGTATCCAAAGAAAGGCAGCGATGTATCATTAAAGCTACGTGATCCTCTTACAATATAATTGATTAATTAATTAGTGTAATATTATGAGAGAGTCTTTTAATACAGTTTCTCATCATAAGTCACATTATTTCTCAGAGTAAAACGCTGCATAATTTTTCGCTTCATTCACGGATTGTTCGTCAGCATATAATATGACTTCAAAAATGCAGTAAATTTACCACATCTGCAGACATCCCCATTTACTAAATGATTAATGTTTATACTAAGCGTAAATTTTGATAAAATAGTTTTTAAATATTTCTTGATGGTTCTAATTTGCATTTATAATAATTTATTTCAATTTTTGAATCGTACAATGTGATTTTATGCACTTGGTGTGTAGAGAGATGTTCAGAGATAATTTGACTAATATTTTCAACATTTTGTCGATTAATTTTTGAAAGAAATGTTGTTCTGAAAGAAGATTTAAATATGAAAAGCAACTATGAAATGAATATTACGTAAAAAAGATTTTTTAACATGAGATTTATTTTATTTTAATAAGTACATGTATTACAGTCGGTAACTACTAGCGAAAATTCCTATGTAAAAAAATGTACACTTCGTACGGTTTTGTTAAATAAATCCTAGTCGAATCCTGTTTTTAGCCAGTCTAAAAACAGGATTCGACAAGGATTTATTTAACAAAACTGTATTAAGTGTACTTTTTTTTTACATAGGAATTTTCGCTAGTGTTCGGAGACTTTTATTACCGACTGTATAATCAGTAAAAAACACTGTAAAAATAATAATAAATGTAAAAATAAAGCATTTTCTTAATTTAAATACAGCACAGCTTACTGTGAATTTTTACAGCTAGTTCTGTAACACAAAATTAAAGACTGGTTACCACACATTGAGCTGTAAATCTGTATCAAAATTTTCCCAGAAGCCCTTTTCATGCGTATCACATTATTTATTAACCAATCAGCACTGATGTTGAACTTATTTGTTTTCATAACAAAAGAGCAGTGCGAGACCACTGGCACAGTTGGCAACGTTCTGGCCTCTAAAACAGAATATTGTTAATTCGAATCCCAGACCGTTCATTTTCCATTTAAAAAAAAAAAAAAAAAAAGTAAAATATGTGTATAATAAATGAATAAATTGCGTAGTGTTAATTATTTTACAGTGCGAAATTATTTTACAGAAAATTGCAAAAATACAGCACAGTCAGTAGGCAATATTTTTACCAGCACACTGTGCTGTAATCTACCACAGAAAATGTTTACAGTGAAAGGACCATATTTTTTTTTTACTTCTTCCATGGTTTGTTCATAAGCGTAGCGCACAATATTAATTTTAGCTATTTTCCGGCATTCTCTCTGAATAGCAATGTTTATGATAAGCATAAATTTTTATAAAGTATATTTTAAGTATCGCTAAGACTGATTCGCCAAGGGGAGCTATATTAAGGCTGTACCATGATCAGGTTTACATATTTAATTAATTAATTACTTATGTATTTATAAAATATTTTTCATGATGAATGCAGGCGATTTCCATTCTAGAGAAGTAGTATAACACTTAAAAAATATCCAAAGAAACTCATTTCTTTTTCTTTCAATAACAATTTGGTTATCAACATTATAATATGCTTACGTAGATCCAGTTCATATCTGCAGGTGTTACTAATGTATGCCGATCATAAATTTTGACAGAATACTTTTAAAATATAATTTGTGTTTATAAAATTTTATTTCAAGTTTCATATCATACATTTTGTTTATTTCATTTATTTTTCATTTATTTATTTAATTTTTCATTTATTTATTTAATTTTTCATTCATTTATTTTATTTTATTTCTTTGTTTTCTTTTTATGTTTTTCAGGGCAATTTCGCTAATATATTTCTTGATTTCTCTCTGAAATAGGACTATAAGTAGCAATGCAATTACTATTAAATGGCAGGTGGCTGTGGAATGAAAATGACGCGCTAAATAATTCTCATCATGCAACTCATTTTATTATAAGAAATGCATATATTGCAATGGCTCTAAGCATAGAACAACCATTTAATTAATTTGTAATCACATGGAACTGATGTGATTTCAATAATGCTCACTATTCCTTAGCAAATTTATCCTTCATTGATTTACAAGCAGTATTGACAAATGCATTGATTTGGACAGACAGAAATTTACTAGACGATTATAATTAGGACACTGTTGATTCAGTAAATTTTGATTAAAGGTCAAAAGTGTTTATAAATAATCGATAAATGGACTCGGTATCGATATAAACGAGATTTATTTTACAGGTTAATTTATTTAAATGTACATTTTCCTTAAATTTAAGGAATAACAGATATAAAATATAAAATTAGCCATTGTAAACTTTCGTTCAATATTTTTTATCTTCCTTTTTTAAAAAGTTATTTTTTTCCTTCAAATAACGAAGAATTTATCAATAATCATTTACCTTGCTGGCCTGCTACCCCTGTTGACAAGGAGCTGACTTCAGGTCCCGGAATCAAATCTCTGGTAAGACATAGTTTTCCGTTGTATAATTTTAAGTAAATGAAATGAATGTTCTTGTAATAAAAACCTGGAAAACACTTGTGGCCTGGAATATTCGAGGTATAAGCGGCCCTCGAGAGAAGCAAAAATTTTATTTCTTATCAAGCAGATGCAAAGAAACAGACAGTTTCACTTAAATATTACTTGGATTTACCAGAATCTGTAAAACCGTGTCTCTCGTGTAAAAGGGAGAAATTATTTGGTAGATTTCTGTCATATTTATATAAAATTTATTGAAATAATCCCTTTGCAATACACGATCATTTTATCGTGTTTTGCAAAATACATGATACACGATTTTTATCCGATACACGACAAAATACACGATGTTTTTTTTTTTTTTTTCCAGTGGAAATTTAAAATATACTGATACATATTTTTTAGGGAAAGAGGGCCTATTATCTCCTATCACTTACCCGTAATAGTTATGTAGGTAAGTGTTACCGTGAAAACAACGTTAGCGTGTTCCTATTAACACTAAATTAGCCATGTAAATATATCAAAACATTGTGAATGTTTCAGACGAAAGGAGGAGTTTTCAATATTTTTTGAATGACTGAAATAATTATACAACTGGTATTTTTATCATGCGTATAAATTATGATATTTTAATACTCATTTAAACTTTTTATTTTTATTTATTTATTTATTTTATTTTATTTTATTTTGTTGTCGTTGTTTCATGATTTTAGTTCATTTTCACGATTAAATGAACCTTTAGAAATTGTAAAAACAATTTCAGGAACATTATAAAAATTATTTTTGGGACGTTCCTGGGAAATTTGAGTCACCTATTCACTGCTTCAAACTTTTAAAAAACAGGAACGTTTCTAGTGTAAGGTAAGTTTAACATCGCGTTATAAATCTACTAATAAACTAACTTTGCACCTAATACTCATCACATCTGTTTGTTTGAACTTATCTTTGTTATATTTATCCTAAGAAAATCAAATCAAATGCGAAACAGTGATAGTTTTAAAAGTTTTAAAACTTTCTAACATTTCCCTCAAGTGACCGAGCTGCTCTGCGCTGAAAACTGGTACATTGTAAAAAACAACATTTTATGTTAGGCGAGATGTAGTAAACCCTCGACAACAGCTTCAGGACCCGAACCCAATTCCTTCCCGAGCTTCGATGACTTTTTCTTGTCAATTTTCACCTTTTATTCGAAAATGCAATTTATGTATGGATTTTTAGCCTCCTCCCCCTCCCCCGTTTTTTTTTTTTTTTTTCCTTACATTTTAAAGTGCAATAGCTCTCCCCGCACCTACCTCTTTTGCTACCTCTTTCACTACTTCTCTCAAAAAATAACATGCCACCAGATCGTGCTGTTAAAATTAAATAATTTACAACAAAAGCATCTGCAAAATAGTCCTCTCTTTAGAGATATTTCCGCAGTAAAATACCTTCTTTAACAGTGACTGTGCAGACGAAATAGGTGCCAACACAATCTGATGTAAAAACTACCGTTATTTTTTACAGTGTAGACAGGAATTGTCGGGTTCCATCCCAGTTTGTGCTCATTGATCTAGCTGTTCGACGTTTTCAATGGTTTTCTCCAAAACTCGCATAATTATGGGCTAGGACGCCTTAGAAAGACCCCCCTAAGTTGGTACTCCATCTATACGCCTAGGATCCTAAAGCAGTGAATCACACAACCCAACAACCGAACCTGAACAAAATGCAATTCTAAAAATCAAAAATTTGCTGTTGCTGTTCTACATACTTCAACGTTGGAGTAAGTTTACAGTAGACGCGTATATCTTTCTGGTACTACGCAGAAACAGTTGCAACTATTCGAATGAAATTGCTATGGTTTGGAAGTCGTGGAACACAATTATCGTCTACGCAAGCTTAACTGTTCTTTGGCAATGCTGCAACATGTAGGGGATCAAGTGTAACTTACTTTTTGAATGACCTAAGTGGTTTTTTTTTTTTTTTTTTTTTTCATCTTCATTTACATTTCACTATTTTTTTACATAGGACTTAAGATAAATTATTTCTAGTTGTTTTTCTGTCGAAATTTTTAACAGTGTATTCAGAAAAGTTGATACAAATCCATCAAACTTGAATTAATTCTCATAAATATTAAAATAGTTTTTTTATTATTTATTTATTTTATAAATAGTATTTGTAACGAATAAATAGTATTTCCATTTATTTTTATAAGTTTTTTTTTTTTTTTTTTTAGTACGGAGGACTTTTAGTCAAAATCTACGGATTTTTACGATACCAATTTTACGATAGTTGGACATTTATCAAAATCGAAAATTTATTCAAAAATATAATTGAATAATTTGAAAACGATGTTATAATTTAAAAAAAAAAAAACTAATAGTCCTCCATACTAAATTCTGCTTTTGATAAAATTTCATAAAAATCTTTTCTTCTTCTTCTTTTTTTTTTTTTTTTTTTGTTGTTTTTTGTTTTAAGAAAAAGAAAAGAAAACTAATAATAGTCAATATCGAAACGGACAGTATCGAAAAAGTTTTTGCTTTTGTTTTTGGAGGGGGAAAGGGTGAGAAGATCAAAGTGTTTATATTTTAATTTTTTTAATATTCTCCTTTTCGGATGATGTTGTTTTAATTTATGTTGTTTACTAAATTCAATGTCAGTTTTCTGTTCTTTTACTTACTTTTTTTTCCTCCAAAGGTAGAAGGTTTTTTTGAATATACAGTGAACCAAAAAAAAAGTTTGACAGCAAAAATAATCCATTTTGTTGCTCATTATTTTTAAAACAAGTTGTGCCTTTAAAATGAAACATTTTTTTTTTTTTTTTTTCAAAAAAAAAAAAAAAAAAAAAAAAAAAAGGGTAATTTCTTCTAAGATTGGTGTACTATCTTCTAAGATTAGTGTACTGCAAAATAATTAAACGATGAAATTGTTTAAGTCTGGTGTCCAACTTTTTTTTTTCATGCACTATATATATATATATATATATATATATATATATGCAACAAAGACAAAAAACAAAAAAAAAAAAAAAAGGACTTATTCTTTTAATAAAGAAAAGGAGAGAAAAGAAATTCTAGGTTTCAAAAATATTTTTTACGAGATCATTTTTATGAATGGTGATCCATATTTAAAACATGTCCGTCGAAAATATACTGAGTCTGAGTTTTTTTTGGAAAAACAAAAGGAATCAGTTCATAGGTTTACATATAAGGTAAAGTATACAAGTTTCTCTCTGTATCTCTCTCCTTTTATTTATTTATTTATTTTTTTTTTTTTTCAAAAGTTTGGTATTTTATTCTGCACAATATCATATTACAATAACCCTCTCTCTCTCTTTATATATGTATAATATACAGTAAGATAGCTACTGCATATTTTGGCATAAGTTACCTACCTCCAAAAGAAATTTGGCAGGCTAAATTTTGCAGATCATAAAAGATGATATTAATGTTTACTATCTATTCCGTATAATATTTCTAAAAACGCATTTTTTTTTTTTTTTCAATCTTTTGTATGAATCTACATTTTTAGGAAATACGTCTTAAAAAAAAAAAAAAAAAAAAGTAAAAGTAAAATTTAAAAAAAAAAAAAAAAACTCATTTTTATGAATGTTTTTTAAGGGATTTTTTTTTTTTACTTATGGTATTTTTTTTTTTTTTTTTTTTACATGGAAAAATTAAATGCATCAATGAAGGAAAATTTGGAAAAGATAATTTTGGCTGAAAACTGATATGAAATTTGCGGAGTCGCCGTTTGTAGAATTCCACCATGAATATCGCGGAAAAAAAAAAAGAAAAGAAAAGAAAAGAACGTGCAAACTTTTTTCTTTCTTTCTTTCTTTCTTTTTCTTTTTCACTTTTTTTTTTTTTTTTTTTTTTTTTCAATAATTGAAATAAAATTTAGAAAAGCCGTGCTAAAGAAATGGAACAGCTTCAGTAAAGAACGATCATGTTGAAAAAAAAAAAAAAAAGTAAAAGTAAACAAAAAAAAAAAAAAAAAAAAAACTCATTTTTATGAATGTTTTTTAAGGGATTTTTTTTTTTTTACTTATGGTATTTTTTTTTTTTTTTTTTTACATGGAAAAATTAAATGCATCAATGAAGGAAAATTTGGAAAAGATAATTTTGGCTGAAAACTGATATGAAATTTGCGGAGTCGCCGTTTGTAGAATTCCACCATGAATATCGCGAAAAAAAAAAAAGAAAAGAAAAGAAAAGAACGTGCAAACTTTTTTCTTTCTTTCTTTCTTGCTTTTTCTTTTTCACTTTTTTTTTTTTTTTTTTTCAATAATTGAAATAAAATTTAGAAAAGCCGTGCTAAAGAAATGGAACAGCTTCAGTAAAGAACGATCATGTTGAAAAAAAAAAAATAAATAAATAAATACAAGAAATGCATAACTTGAATGATTTTAAAAGGATATAACGTCATTTGTAAACTAAGAAATTTACTTGAAAATATTTATAATTAACATTTTAAAAATTATTAAAAAGATTCTAAAGTAGTTAAAGGTTAAAGCTAAGTAGTTAAAATTTTCTACAATAAAGATGGCAATATCTAATAAATTAAAATAGAGAGAAAAGGCTCAGGAAATACTTAATTTAATAAAAGAAACAGAAATTTCTAAAAGTAAATAAACTTTGTGACATAAATTTGACTATTAAAAAGTTATTAAAATTATAAAATCCATGCATCAAGAGATTCTATTATTTATGATCTAAAAATAACTAAATAAGTAAGTAAACCACTTGCTTTTTATATCGAAAAAAAAAAGTGCAATAATTTTTTTAAATAATTAAAATAAAATCGAGAAAAATCATTCTATAGAAATGGAACAACTTCTGTATAGAACCCCTTGGAGAAATTTAAAATTTGGTACCGAAATAGCTCAGACGTTTTCACTTACGCAATTGTGATAGCCATTTTAATACATCGCCAAAGTGACAACAAAAATTTTAATGTCTTCAAGGGAATCCTATGTTAAAGTTATACCAAACAAATTTTAATAAATGAATAAAGTAACCGATGCTAGGGAATGAAACATAGTTACTCACTGCATACCTTTATATGGAAGAATGGGTTAAAATAAGACCTGTCGTACTAAATTAAATTCTGTTTTGTTTAGAGTTTTATGTCTTTTATTCAGAAAATAAAAATAGTTTTAGGATCTCTTTTATTTATTTTTTAATTTATCTAAGGTTACACAAGTGTTTTTGAACATGCATACGTTAAAGAACAGTTGGAAAATAGATAAGGCTGCTCAAGTGCATCAGTAACTTGTAAAACCAATGAACGCATTAGTTCTTTTGTAATACAGTAGAATCTCGTACAACGCGCTACCATAAAACGCGATTTCGTATAACGCGACGAAAATTTTGCGACTATTACTCATATAATGCGATAAAAAGTCTCGTATAACGCGTAAGATAAAAGAAGCACGTGACGACATCTTTTCTACTTTCAATCTGTTCAAAGTTACTTACTTTTTCACTGCAGATAAGGATTGCTCCGTTACTATGCCAACACCCGATGCTTTTGGTCTCATTGCGGAATGATATCGTCTGCTCAATGTATGTCTCCTATAACGCGATTTCCTATTACTCAGAGCGTATCCCTCGCGTTATACGAGACTCTACTGTAAAAATTACTACAAATTATCTACATAAAATATAGGTTTTTCTTTATCCTAAACATTTATATGTATACATATAAATTGATCTGCCAAGGTTTCCGGTTTATCTGTAATCTTTCAAATTTACTACACGCATATTATGATCATTATTATTGCTGTTATTGTTATTATTACCAGCATTTTTATATAATAATTTTCTCAAAGAAATTTTTTGATACAGAATCAATAGGGTTAAATTTAAAGAATGTACGGAATGTTCGTGGTTATGGATTAAAGTAAAAAGTTATCAGCTAAGCCCGAAAATAAATAAAATAAATAACGATTTCCATAATTAATAGGTTGAAATTTTGTAAAATAATAAAAAGTATTAATTAGTTTATATCTGTAGTTCAAATTAGTTTATTCTATCTCATTCCAGCCAGCGGATATTTGATGAAGCAATAATTCTGGGAAATCACTTCGTTCAAAAACGAAATAAAAATTTATTTACTACCCTTAAAACTAAAATTTTAAATTAATTGTTATTTCTATTAAGCCTTTTAAAAATTTGAATATTATTAAAACATTTTATGAAATATTGGCCTTTTAAAAATTTCAGTATTATAAGCATTGATTTGTTCATTTTTCATAATGAAAGACATTCTATTAAAAATAAATAATTAAACAAATTTCAGAATTATATAAAATATTTCACGATTTATTCAACTATTAATCACTTTTAAAGTAATTAAATATCGAAGCGATTTTTATCTGCCATGATAAACAATTTTGTATAAGTGATAAATAGTTATTCGATAAAAATAAATGATATAAGCATTCTAAACAGTTAAAAATTTAAATTAATCACAAATTAATTCTTATATTACTTTTTACGATTTTTGAACAAAATGAGATCGAAGCGTAAATATTCAATATATCATAGATTTCGCTGCATTTTCCGTAAAAATTAATTTGAATAACTTAGATTGAAAAGAATTAATCTTTCAATAATTAAATAATAGTTAAATTTTCTTAGCAACCACAAATACAGATACTTCCCCATTATTTAAAAATTAACTTTCTATGTAATTCAAATTGATGGTGTAAACTTTATTTAATTTTTAAAAATATAAAATCCAATTTAAAATTAATCATTTTTTATGTAATCGATGTTTTGAAATAACCAGTCATATATTCCTCATGTGTTTTTTTTTTAATTTTAAAATTAAATTTATTTATTTTATTAGACAAACTTTTAAAGAAAGATTATTTTTCTAAAGTTATTATCTTTAACATTTGAAGTATTTAACGTTCTACTTCACATAAAAGTTTTTTTTTTTTTAATGTATAATTTTTGAAATTGCGTACAGTAAACAAAAGAATATAGAAGTATTGATCTGTTATATGAAATAAAAATTTGATATGTTGAATTTTCATGTTTCAATAATTATCCTATAAATGAAAAATTACGAAGTTTCTAGTTTAAGAAGAGCTTTTCTGAAGATTGTGTTTATTTAAGCCATTAAAATTGATTTCCGTTTTTCGGAGCATGCAAATATTTATTTAATTTTCAAGCTCCAACAATTTAGTCATTTTTAATCAACAGAACATTATAAACACTCAAAACTTAATAAAAGTTTAATGTTATTTAAGCAAATGAGAGGAGTATTTATTAAAAAAGGATGTTGAATTTTCATATTTCAATTATTTGGGAATTTCGTTAATTTAAATATTATGAAACTCTAATCTTTCTGAAAAGGATTTGATTATGATTATTATTTATTATTTATTTTATCTTTAAAATAAATTGCTTACATAATTAAGTAAAATACAGGGTGTCTGTCATGGATAACCATGACAGAAATAGAAGTACAGATACAGGAAAAAATATATGTATATATATTTCAGCATCAGTATTCTAACACTGTTAGAAACAACATTTGAAAATTAATGGATTTTTTTATTATTATTATTATTATTTTTTTTAAATATTGCGGTGGTTGGGTTAGTTGGTTTTGGGTTTAACGTCGCTCTAATACGGCGCGATGAGTAATTGGTGACGTAATATTATAGAAAAAGTGAATGCAAAATATTATTATTGTTTCACTTCATTTCAGCAGAGCCAACCGCGTAGCTATAGTGTTTCACTCATTTAACTCAATTCTGTTTCTAATAAAAGAAAACCTTTCCTACTGTTTAAAAAAATAAAATTAAATTAAATAATGTAAGTGTTACTCGACGCAAAGATTCGTTCTAAAGTATAGCTCCATTCTTTTTTTTTTTTTTTTTTTTTTTTTTTGCATAATGCTCTTATTAATTTTTTGATAAAGAATAAGGTATTAATATAGTGTTCTTATATTTTGTGTTACATTCTTTTAAAACTTTTTAATTAAAAATTACCAGCAAGGAATAAAAACACCTATGATATCGTTAAATTTTGCTTATTTTATTGTGACAGAGATAATTAAATAATTTTTCACTCACGAAATTAAGACTTTTTTCGCGGAAATTATTTTTTGTTTCCTCCGAGAGGACAACTAATACTGACTGGAAGAAAAAATCGATCCCACAACAACTTCATGTATCATGAACGCTTCCCACATTGCATGCGGGAAGCTATAAAGTAAGTTAATTTGAAAGCGTGGCACTTAAATCATACCTAGCACTTTTTTGCGTGATCAACAGCACAAATTCCATAAAATCGGGAAAAGATAAGTTTATTGCTATTGTACATTTGATCAAAATACCCACGATAGATATCGATTTTTATCACTTTGATATCCGAAATAATGTGGTGTGTCACTCTCACGACTTTCTCTTACCCTGAAATTTAATACTATAAATACAGGTTGGAGATAAAGAGGTAAGATAACGAGTACTGTTATGTAAACCTGTGTTATACAATTCAAATTAGGCTTCCGAAGACTTTTGTATGATAATTAGTTCTGTGTGAGGAGGGCTACCGCCCCCTCAACCCGCCGTTTCATTAATGCACCCACATTTATATAGAATTTAATTCGATTATTAAAAAATAATTCTGTTTTAAAAAAATAATTTATCAAAATTATTATTTAAAAAAAATATCTTTTATGATAATGCAGGCGATTTCCATATTAGAGAAGTAGTATAACACTAAATATCCAAAAAAAAAGTTGAATTTCTTTTCAATGTTACATTAAAAAAAAAAAAAAAAAAAGTTTTTTGGTTAAAAATGAAAAAAAAGCGATAACCTTATTTTGAACTATCGCAGATCGAAAGTTCAACCATTCGTTTTAAAGGTATTGGCAAACTCTTTTGAAAGATACCCATCATGAAAATTTACTCCCCTCGAGGGGGGGGGGGCTTCCCCCCAGGGGGGAGGCGAGGCTCCTACATACACAAAAAAAATTTCCCAGTTGACTATCTCTATTTCAAAAAATATGTATTCGTTTCATTTGGTTCAGTGCAGTCTCTAGATGTTAAACTCTACTTACCTGCAGTTTCCCCCATAGACGTAATGCATTTTAATACTTTTGAGTGTCCCTGTGCACGAACCATTTGCTTCATCTCAACGAAAAGTTTTCTGTACCATCCCTATATGATACACATTTAGAATACCGAATTTGGAATTTCCGCTACTATTTGTTCTTGAGATTTGCTGAAAACAGACACACAAACCATTCGCTAAAAACATGATTTACGTATTAAGGGGATCTCAGAACATGTAAATATAACAAATACTCACGTTCGAAAATTTGACCCTAAAACAATTCTTTCTTGTACGATTCTATTGTGTGTAGATAAAGAAAAGTATATTTACTGACAAAGACAACTATAATTCCGTGCCTTTAAAACGAATGGTTGGACCAATGTATGTGAATCTATTTTAAAAAATTAAAACTCAGTTATCGATTATTTATTTATTTATTTTATTTTATTTTATTTGTTTATTTTTATTTTTTGTTTATTTTGTTTTGTTTTGTTTTTTTCATTTTCAGCAACAAGAAAAAAGAAAGAAAGAAAGAAAGAAAAGTAAAGAAACGAAAAATAAAAGAAAAATAAAAGGCGTTGTATTTTTCTAAGCTGAATATCATCTGCATTCATCATATAAAATATTTTTTATAAATAATTATTGTGTAAATTTGCATGGGAAAATATGGAAGAAAGTTGTAGTTGACTCCCATTACCAAGTATAAAAATTAATATTATATAAACTATAACGATATTACAATAAGATTAGGAAGTACACACTTTTATAATATATTACAGTGACAGAAAATATTAACATCAACAAAGACACACTGAATTTGTTTGATTTTGTGATAGTAAAACTAAAGTAATTAACCATGCACAATACTCATGAATCATTCCATCTCAAATCAACACAAAAAAAACAGCATTTTTAACCTGATACCCTCATATTTTAATGAAACTGGGCTCATTTATTTGTTCTGTTGAGAAATGAATGTATACCAATTAATAAGTCCCGATCACTTTCAGTTTTTGATATACAATGCTGCCAAAATGTGTAACGTACTAAATTCAAACTCCTGCGAATATGTAAAATAGCCTATCGATTCTGAGCCATCTTCCCTATCTTTTAAAAATATATAGACGGCGCTGTCGCCATTCTTGGCAAAATATCTGATGGTATTTTACCAATCCATAAAGTGAAGTGAAAACATTTTAATTTCAGAAGTCAGTCAGAAGTTAATCAGTTCTTGCTAAAAGATGTAGCTGTTTTCGTATTAATTGCCGGTCACAGGCAATTTCCTGTATAGAGTCATAGTCGTTTTATGTAACCTACATTGAACTGTTCTGTTTACTGCGCTTGATGTAGATATTTAAATAAGTACTTGTACATCTGTATGTAGTATAGTGAATTGTTATTAAAGTTTTTGTATCGAGCCAGGTGTAATTATTTTTTCTAGCTGGGTCCTGGTTCTTTATAAATGGGTAAAAAATGCAAATTTCCGAAATTCTTGTATTAAAAATGTACTTGTCTTTTCTTTCTTAAATAACTTAGAGGTGAAAGATTGGTGTCATTAGAAAGCTTATAACACAGGCTTTCAAATGATATATTACAAGTATATATTTTTGAAGTTTTTCACTTTAAGATCAAACATTTTGACCTTTGACCTCCAATATCTCAAAAAGCACACAATTTTCTTTTAAAAATCATATATTTTTACATTTATTATCTATAACTATTGCAAATTTCAGCATGGGACGGTCATGGGATGCTGAGTTATAAATTAATATGCAACCCTAAATCAGTATTTTCATACTAACATAACGTAAGTTTTTACGATATTTTGTTCCCTAATTAACTTAGAAATATAAGATTAGTATCACTAGAAAGCTTATAATATACAGGCTTTTAAATCAAATAATACAGGCTTTGGATATATCAAATGTATATATTTGTAAAAAAATTGCATTTTAAGGTCAAACATTTTTACCTTTAAACTTCAATATTTAAAAAAGTATACATTTAATTTCATTTAAAAATTATTTGTTATTATTACATTTATTATCTATAATTATTGTAAGTTTCAACATGGGACAGCCATTTTTTTTATAAAACGTACGTTATGTCGATACGGAAATACTGGTACAGTTGCATTTTAATTTATAACTCAGTATCCCATAGCCGTACCATGTTGAAATTTACAGTAATTATAGATAATAAACGTAAGAATAACAATAATTTTTTAAAGAAAATTAAAACCTTAAAGTTTTAATTTGTTTGACCTTAAAGTCTTGTTTGAACTTAAAGTGAAACAATTTAAAAATATATACTTGTGATGCATCATTTCAAAGCCTGTATTATAAGCTTTCTAATGATACCAATCTTTTATCTCTAAGTTAATTAGGAAAGCAATTATGGGTGCATTGCATATGCAGTAGAATTTCGGAAATTTGTATTTTTTAACCATTTTTGCAGATTTGTGTATAAAAAACTAAAAGTGATAGGGACTTATTAATTGGTATACATTCATTCCTCTATAGAACAAACAAATGAGCCTAATTTCAAAAAAATCTGAAGGGGTCAGGTTTTTAGCTGTGTTGATTTGATATGGAATGGCTCTCATTATTATTAAGTAATTATTAAGTATTGTTCAATAAACGCAGTATACATGTCACATTTTACTTTAAAAAATAAATAAATAAATAAAATCTGGAATTATAATCAACTTAAATAAATTTTAGTTAACCTTAAAAATATGTTTGTTGAGTGAGAAAACATTACAGAAACAAAAAAAATACAAATTTGTCTGAATTTATAACTTAACTGTTTGTCTAACTTTTGATCCAATTATTTCTAAACTAATCGATTAGTTTCTCCAATAGTAATACAGATTAAATAAGATTATATAAAATTTGTATATCCTAAAAACCAATATCAAACCCAAAAACAAAATATCGTTAGCAGAGGAGGAGTTAGAAAAAATGCTTTCGCAAATCTTACATTTACACTGAAACTCTAAAATTCAACAGAACCGGCCAAAATTCTCCCAAATAGTAAAAAGAATATACTAAAATCTTAGACTTTTAATACCCTATCTGGAAAAAATCTAATACATACATATATATATATATATATATACAAAAAAAAAAAAAAAAAAAGAACCAAAGAACAAAAATATGAAAGGAAATTTATTATAATTATAAACTAAAAAGTAAAGTGTTTGGAGTGCAAAAAATGATGTAAAGATAAAACAAAAAAATTGAATACAATACACTTGATCTGCATATAAAATAATAATAATAATAATAATAATAATAAAATCAAAATCTGCATTAAAAGAAAAGTCAATGGTATTAAGTTAACACGATTATTACTCTCTTCTATATTCAATAGAAGAAAGTATTGGATTCGTAAAAATTTTCGACTTCGGGTTTTTGATGAATTTACACGTTTTGAGAGCTGTAGAACACGATTTGACCATTTTTAGAAAATGTCTGTCTGTCTGTCAGTCTCTGTGTGTGTGTGTGTGTGTGACAAAATTTTGTGGCAACTGTATCTCAAGAACTACTGCACAGAATTTCGTACAAAGTGGTACGTAGTTGCACCTTGACATAAATTAGTACCTAACAGCTTTTGGTAAAAATTGTTTTACAGGTTGCGGGTCCATCCCGCTTTTTCTAAATTTTTAACATGGTGGTTTAGGACAAAATTTTGTATAAATGTGCATAAAGAGAATTTTTTTTTTAATAATCATTATGAAATTTACCAGAATTATTTATAATAGAGATAGTCAACTGGAAAAAAGTTTTTGCATGTGTAGGAGCCTCGTCTCCCCCCCCCCCCCTCGAGGGGAGTAAATTTTCATGATGGGTATCTTTCAAAAGAGCTCGCCAGTACCTTTAAAACGAATGGTTGAACTATCGATCTGCGATAATTTAAAATGAAGTTATCAATTTTTTTCCTTTTTAACAAATATATATATATATATATATATATATATATATATATATATGTGTGTGTAATACTGACAATATAATAGACTTTTTTTTTTTGGATATTTAGTGTTATACTACTTCTCTAATATGGAACTCGTCTGCCTTATCATGGAAGATAATTTTTTTAAATAATAATTTTATTAAATTATTTTTACTGAGTGAATTTGTATAGGAAAATATAGAAGAAAGTCATGTGGTGGCCACTACGTACTAGTTTTTGAAATGTAATTCATTATTTATGTTTTTCACACAATCTTCTGAAAGGCAATCAAAGCATCACGCAGCTTTATTTGGGGAAAGTTTAAACTTTAAAACAATTTTAATTATTATGAGTGAAATCTTTGTTAGTGTTTATGCTAAAACTTTTATAAAAAGAAAAAATTAAATAATAATTTTATATTAAGAAGAGTGATATTTAGTACCTCAGCAACAAATATTAACATACAAATTCTTGTATGAAGACAGTGATTAAAAAAAATAATAATAATAAATAAATAAGTTTAGTTTTTATACAGGAAACACGGCTCAAAATGGTATCGTTATACACCTAAATGAAACGTTCGTATTATACAAATTTTTAACTAAGAAACCAATTTCATGCACGTGTTCATACTAAAATTAAATTATAAAAAAATTTCCGTCGACGTAATTTCTATAAAGAAAAAAATAAGTAACATCGATAAAATTATAGCAGAGTTAAGAGCTGAGACTTTGAATAATCTTTAGACAACAGAAAATAAATAAATAAATAAATAAAAATCCACTCACGAACGTTCAAAAAATTTATGAACAGGAATATTACAGATTGATTTCAAATTATATATATATATATATATATATATAATCTAATCTAGTTTTAATTGTTTAAACCTTGACATAAACCTTGACTTGTATTAGGACACAAAAAGGTGAAAGATGTTACTGATTTCTTAACTCAGTTAAGGATTCTTTTAATGTCATGGTAGAGGGTTAAATAATTTATCATGCAGTTAACTGTATATTAATCCTAAGGGGATCGGTAAGCAATCTTCATTATTTAACGCAATAAAAAATGTTGCTTATTCTCCATCACATGATCTTTTTTTTTTTTTTTTTTTTTTTCCAGACGGTAACTGCAGTAATTATAATTTAATCTTGAAATTAATTGTAAACCAGTACAGATATCAATAAGTTCGTAAGATATCGATAAATTATAGATATCAATACAGATATCAATAAATTTGTAAGCAATGTCGTGGATTTTTTTCATTAACATGTCCAGACTCGAATTAAATTGTAAATATGTAGTACGAAAAAGATTATTTATAGTGGGAAATTAGTCAAGTAAAGAAAGTCATATTTAGAAAATATGACAGAGTAAAAGGTCTTACTTATGTTTAGCCTATTGACCGGGCATAAAGTTAAATGTAACTAGATAAATCCATGAAAACATTCCCTGACTAAAATATCAGAGAAATGCTTAAAACATTCACAAAAAGGAAAGCCAAATTACTTATATTTAATTATAGAAAAGGTTAAATACTATAAATATGTATATGGATAAGTTGTTTAAAAAAATGTATTCGTTTGATATTCTAAATACATGTTTGTCTTAAAGAAATTTTCATTGATTTATATTTAATAATAAAATATTATTTCATTTTATAAAATGTTCTAAAAAACAATAGTGAATAGCATTGAAATAGTGAGTATCATTTTTTATATGTAATGATTTTATTTTATATGTAATGATTTATTATGTAATGATTTTATTAATATGTAAAAAAATTACAAAAGAAAAAAAGTAAGAAAAAAAATTGATATTAGTATTTACAGCCACATACATTAAAAATCTTATCAATTTATTTATTTATTTTTATCTATAAATCTTTTACAAGTTATCTAAAACGTAAAGTCTCAAAATAAAAAGTTTTTCTCTGTGGATTTATTTTAATTTACCTTTTAGATTTAAAATAGTTGCATTTTTATTTATTCTAATTTCACAGTCTTTATTTGGATTTCTTTTCATTTATACGCTTAATCTTAATCTAATAGAGATGAAACAGTTGTTTTAAAATATTGACTTTTTTAAATTTTACCATTGTTATTTTTTTATATTGTCCTAAAATGTATTATTAATTTGTTTAGCTGAAGTTATCTAACTACCACCCTTTTTATTTTTATAATCAAATAATGCAATAAAACTAAAGATAAACATTAAGTACATGATGACATATCGACTTGTTGAAGCAAGGCGCAATTTTCCTTCTTTTATAGGTTTTCTTTCTTTTTATAAATTTAATTTCTAATGTAACTTAATAAAATTCAAAGTACAGTTAAATATATTTAAAACTATCGTAACAAAATGTTTATATATTTCAAATTTAATTGTAAACATTTATCATTAAATAATAATTTGACGTTCTTTGGTACACTTGCTTAAAATTTACATAATTTAAAATCTTACTTTGAATTTACAATAACACAAACTTAATGTTCATTTAATCAAGAGATGTCATTAATCATTTATCTTTGACTTCAATGAAACGTGTATGACATTTCAAAATATAATTAAAGTTATGAATATTATATTCTAAAATTGTAATTGAACTAACTAGAGAATAATTTATAACAATCTATAACAGATTTTCTTGAATTTCGTCCTTACATAAATAAATATATATATATATATATATATATATATATATATACTAACATTTTTTATCTTTGATTTACTTCCTTTCATTTATTGAAATTCAATAAATTATTATTACTATTATTACTAGTCAGTCTTCGCTCGTCTAGTATTCAATATTTCCAAATGAACCCATATTCAGCTTTGCAATATTCATCACATCAAAAACTGTGGTCAAATGTTAGAGTTGCGGACAAAATCTTGCGGGGACAAAATACCGCCGATATAAATGAATGGAAAGCAAAAATAATGTGATTGGGGTTTATATAAATAAGATGATACTTTTACAACATTTTATATGAATGAATTGGTAATTATTAGTAATGTGATATAAAATTTCATGGCAACACATTTATATTTATCACAAAATTTTTTATGAATTTTGCTTAATAGAGTTTAAAAACTATGTTTATTAACTTTTGTCAATATTAGTCATAATTAATTCAATAGTGCTTATTAATTTTATAATTTTTAATTTAGGCTTGTGAACAATGTTAAGCTTTGCCAACAGTGATGTACAATATTTTTAAATCGTATTTTGTATGATGAAAGGCAAATGATACAATAACTTGAAATTAAATATAGATAAAATAATGAAATTCCACTCTATAATATATATATATTAATATTTATAAGGTTCTATGGACCTCACAAATGATCGTACATGAAATAGATCGCATTATTTTAATGTAATCGGCGCGATATTTTGTCCGGCGAGATTTTGTCCCGCGATATTATGTCCGGATCCCAAATGTTATGGTAGCCAATAATGAAAAAACGATTATTTAAAATTTACCTGTTTTCTTTTTCTCTCTCTTTCCTTTTAATAGTTAAATGAAGAAATTGAATAATGAAATTTAATTTAAATTTAATTATTTGGGCAAATTAATTTCTGTTCAGATTCATCAAAATCGCCGCTAGTTTGTTTATTGAGGGAATAGTACCTAAATGCTCCAACTTTATTATTAATTTATCTTATCTGAATCCGATCCCGATAAAAGAAAAGTACCATAATATATATATATATATATATATATATCTATATATATATATATGTATATATATATATTTGCTATTGTTAGCTATAGCGTTTTACGAAATCATTGCAGCTTTCACAGATTTATAAAGTACATGCTTCCTGATGAGATAATACTTCTATTTTTAAGCATTTTTTTCCAATTATTAATCCATTTTTTATTCCAATTATTATTTCTGTGGTTCTTTATTTATTTTCTCCGTCATTATGTTTTATGGTCCTTTTTTACTCAAGTGCGCGCAAGTAATTTATATTGTTTTTGTCTCTTATTGGATCTTAACATGTATCGCAACATTTTTGTGCTAGTTTTAGCAATTTTTTACAATCAGTTTTATTTTTGTTGTGTTGGTTTTGACATGTATCTATTAAATGCTAAATAATTAGAGTTAAAATATCTATCATATATATATATATATATTTGTTGGAAATTATTGTCATTCTTTAAAAAAAAAAAAAAAATATTATTAAATTATTTATTATGTATTATAATAATTTTTTTATTTTTAACACTTTCCAACAAGGTTGAAAAGTGTTTATGCATTGGGTTTGTCTGTCTGTCTGTCTGTCTGTCCGCGCTCTAACTTCCGTAAATATTTATGGAATTTTTTGAAACTGATCTATGTTATTCAAGTTCACTATTGGACGTTCCCTGTTGAAAATGGAGTTTATACCTCTACTGGTTTGTGTACAGGGACCCCCTAAAATATTTCAAAGCATTGTGTTCTATGAGAGGCATTTCTATAAACCATATTTCCATACCCTTACTGTACACAAATCTTAATGAAATTGAAATATGTTATTCAGGTTCACTATCGGATGTTTCCTGTATAAAATGGAGTAAATACCACCACTGATTTGTGTACAGGGACACACAAAAGTATTACGAAACCAATGACAAATCTTAATGAAATTGAAATATGTTATTCAAGTTCACTATCGGATGTTTCCTGTATAAAATGAAGCAAATACCACCACTACAGGGGCACACAAAAGTATTCCAAAGCATTGCGTTTTATGAGAGATTTTTCTATAAACAAAATTATTAATAACTTTACTTTGCACGAAGATTTATAAAATTGAAATGTGTTATTTATAAGCACAAAAGAAAATGCTCTGCATAGAATATACCATGATTAGCATTAGATTTACAGGGTGACACAAAAATATTCAGTTATGTAAAGAGCTATAAATAAATATTTGCTAAAAGTGTACTTTCGTTTACATTAAGCGTTTTTAACCCTTTCAAACATTTTTAACACTTCCCAACAAGGTTGAAAAGTGTTAATGACTTCGGTTTGTCTGTCTGTCTGTCCGTCTGTCTGTCTCTCTGCGCTCTGCGCTCTGATTCCCGTAAATATTTGTGGAATTTCTTGAAACTGATATATGTAATTGAAGTTCACTATCGGATGTTCCCTGTTGAAAATGGAATTTATACATCTACTGGTTTGTGTACAGGGGCACCCGAAAGTATTTCAAAGCATTGTGTTCTATGAGAGGTATTTCTATAAATCATATTTTCATACCTTTACTGTACACATATCTGAATGAAATTGAAATATGTTATTCAAGTTTACTATTGGACTTTTTCTGTATAAAATGGATTAAATACCAACTCTGTTTTATATACAAGGACACTCAAAAGTATTCTAAAGCATTGCGTTCTATGAGAGATATTTCTATAAATGAAATTTTAATATCTTTACTTTCCACGATGATTTAGGATATTGAAATATGTTATTTATATGCACAAAGAATGCTTTACATAGAATATAGCATGATTAGCATTAGATTTACAGGGTGACACAAAAATATACTGTTATATTAAGAGCTATTATTCAAAGTTTGCTAGAATTCTACTTTCGTTTACATTAAGCGTTTTTAACACTTCCAAGCATTTTTTTTTAAGTGTGAATATGATATCAATTTTTGTATCTGTCCGTCTGTCCGTCTGTCTGTCTGCCCGCGCTCTAACTCCCGTAAATATTTATGGAGTTTTTTGAAACTGATATATGTTATTCAAGTTCACTATCGAATGTTTCCTATTGAAAATGGAGTTTATACCTATACCGGTTTGTGTAGAGGGACACCCGAAAGTATTTCAAAGAATTGTGTTCTAGGAGAGGTATTTCTATAAACCATATTTTCATACCTTTACTGTACGATATCTTCATGAAATTGAAATATGTTATTCAAGTTCACTAATGGATGTTTCTTATATAAATTAGATTAAATACCACCACTAGTTTATGTACAGGGACACTCAAAAGTACTCCAAAGCATTGCGTTCTTTGTGAGATATTTCTATAAATCAAATTTTAATAACTTTACTTTCCACGAAGTTTTAGGAAATTGAAATATGTTATTTATATGCACAAAAGAATGCTTTGTATAGAATATAGCAGGGTTACCATTAGATTTACAGGGTGACACAAAAATATCCAGATAAATTAAGAGCTAGTAATAAAAAAATTGCTAGATGTGCACTTTCGTTTACGTTAAGCGTTTTAACACTATCTAACATTTTTAACACTTTCCAACAAGGTTGAAAAGTATTTATGACTTCGGTTTGTCTGTCTTCTGTCTGTCTGTCCGCGCTCTAACTCCCGTAAATATATATGGAATTTCTTGAAACTGATATATGTTATTCAAGTTCTTTATCGGACGTTCCCGATTGAAAATGGAGTTTATACCGCTACTAGTTTTTGTGTACAGGGACACCCGAAAGTATTTCAAAGCATTGTGTTCTATGAGAGGTATTTCTATAAATCATATTTTCATACCTTTACTGTAGACATATCTGAATGAAATTGAAATATGTTATTCAAGTTCACTATTGGATGTTTCAAGTATAAAATGGAGGAATTACCACCATCGGTTTATGTACAGGGATACTCAAAAGTATTCCAAAGCATTGCGTTCTATGAGAGATGTTTCTATAAATCAAATTTTAATAACTTTACTTTCCACGAAGTTTTTGGAAATTGAAATATGTTATTTATATGCACAAAAGTATGTTTGATTAGCATTATTAGCATTAGATTAGCAGGGTGGCACAAAAATATCCAGTTACATTAAGAGCTATTAATAAACAATTGCTAGAATTGCACTTTCGTTTACGTTAAGCGTTTTTAACACTTTCTAAAATTTTTTAAGTGTGAATATGATTTCAGTTTTGTGTATCTGCCTGTCCGTCTGTCTGTCTGCCTGTCTGTCTGTCCGAGCTCTAACTCCCGTAAATATTTATGGAATTTCTTGAAACTGATATATGTTATTCAAGTTCACTATCGGACGTTCCCTATTGAAAATGGAGTTTATACCGCTACTAGTTTGTGTAGAGGTACACCCGAAAGTATTTCAAAACGTTATGTTCTATGAGAAGTATTTCGATAAACCATATTTTCTTACTTTTACTGTAGACATATCTCAATTAAATTGAAATATGTTATTCAGATTCCCTATTGGATATTTCCTGTATAAAATGGAGCAAATACCACTACTGATTTATGTACAGGGACTCTTAAAAGTATTCCAAAGCATTGCGTTCTATGCGAGATATTTCTATAAATCAAATTTTAATAACTTTACTTTCCACGAAGTTTTAGGAAATTAAAATATGTTATTTATATGCACAAAAGAATGCTTTGCATAGAATATAGCATAATTATCATTAGATTTACAGGGTGACACAAAAATATTCAATTAAGAGCTATTAATAAAAAATTGCTAGAATTGTACTTTCGTTTACTTTATGCGTTTTTGAAACTTTCTATCATTTTTTTAGTGTGAATATAATTTCAATCTCTGTATCTGTCTGACTGTTCTTCTGTCCGTCTGTCTGTCTCTGTCCGTCTGTTTCTTGTATTCTTATTTTATTTGTTTCCAGTCACGGGTAGGATTTATTATAATTATTTATTTATTTATTTATTTATTTTTCAATTACATTGTACCAATTGGGACGTCATTTATTTTGCGCTGAATCATCTTTTTTTTCATTATTTTATTCATTCCTCCAAACAAAAATCATATATTTTTTATTTCAATACATTTTTATAGCCATGACATTCATTTCAGCGTTATCTCCGATAAACGTGGACTTTTAATATTAAAAAGATCATTTTACAGAAAAGAGACAATATTATAGAAAATTATTAAATTTTAATAATAAATAACTTAAAAGTAAATTTAAGTTTTATTCATATATTTTCATTTTGGTAAATAAATTTAGGCACAAAAGAGTTAATTTATATTTATAGTGAATTCAAATGATAAGTATTTAAAGAGTTTTGGCAAAATGAATTTGAAATATAGCTTTGTATATGGTAAAGCTAGGAGAGATTGCGCGCACAGGGGATCGGCAGTAAGGAGTACAGTGGGCGCTCTGAAACTCCAGGTAATTCTACAACATCGATAGCGTAGTGCCTACTTAAATGTGCATGTTCATTGCTTGAACAGACTAAGACTAAAATTAAACGTGGTTATTTTTTCTCGTTTTCAAAAATGTTTGCTTAAATTTTCAAAACCCTTTCTACAATTTCTATAGAAATGTAGTATTACAAAATATTTTTAATTTAAACGATTTCCCATGGATTCGTTTATAAATTTTGCATGTGACAGGTGGTTACATGAAAGTTGCATCATTTATAACAACGAGTTCAACGATTATAGACATAGACAGATTACGTCAACGAACAAGAAACCATTCAAACTGAAAAGGAACTTTATTAATTTTAAGCTAAGCATATTATCTAGTAACATCTAGTAACTGAATGTTACTTTTTATTATCTAGTATTGTTTTTTTTTTTTTTTTTTTTTTTTTTTGCTTCTTTAATTTATTTTCTTTAAATAAAATTTTTTAATCCTTTTTAATTGTTTTTTTCATTTTCTTTTTTTTTTTTTTTTTAATTAATTGAAATATCTGCGTGTAATACAAAAATATTTGTTTACAAAAACCTTATACCAATGTCATTTAAGTGCAATTATCATTGTTAACAATTTAATTGCAGTCAAAATTAAGCGCAATCTCTCCTACCCATTTGTGCAATCTCTCCTACACTATAAGGAGAGATTGCGCAAATTAGATCTCTTGGTTTTATTGCTACAGCTGTTGCTTTAAATCATAGTATAGCAACAAAATAGTAATGGAAATGCGTAGAAGAAGGATCACTTCAAAGCTATGCATCAACAGTTTAGAAAAAAATTAAAATTTAGATATTTATAGCGTTTTGTTAAAATGTGCGCAAACTCTTCTAGCTTTACCTTATGTGATTGATTAGTTACTATTTCATTTAACATAATAAAATAATAGTAGCAATAATTATTCAAGTAAAAAAAAAAAAAAAAAAAAAAAAAAAAAACTTAATTCATTTTACTATAATTTTAATATAAATTCCCAAGTTTTACTACAAAATAATATAAGAGATAAACTGAATATGATTTTAAAATTTCATATCTCTAACAAACATTGTTTATGAATTCATCGTATCTTAACTTTTTTAATCTTCCAACCTTTTATCTATTATATAAATATTCTAGAAAGTTAAACAATAAGGAGGTGGCTTCGTGATGTGATAAGATAGTAAAATATTACAGTAAGTCACAATTTTTTTTGCGTGCAGCCTGTAAGTCTTATATAATAATTGAAAAGGTAAAATAAACAGAAAAAAAAACTGTATGCCAAATTGTAATTATTTTTTCGTTTATTTTATTCATTCATTTATTTATTCTTTCTTTATTTTATTAGTATGGCAGGTCGTTCTATTTCTTTCAATCGGCTGTTTTAATGTCGTTACGAATTTTTATCTATCATCCTGAACGAACTTGCAAACATTTTTGTCCGAATTATTAGATTTCATCAAAATTTTATAAAATTTTTAATCAGTACAAAATCTAGCCAACGTCCGATTTTTTTAATTCAATCGGATAATTGGTTCAAAATATATTAAATATAAATTCCAAAAATAAGAATTCAATAATAATATTAAGAAAATCGTTCCAAATTTCAGTTGCAGACATTGAAGTATTATCGCATACTTGCCAACATCCTGATTAAAATTCCGTAGTTTTGTTAATTCCGCCCTTTTCTACACACCAGTAATTTTTTAGAGTAATATTCTTCAAATTCAATTACGATTAAATAAGAAGAAAAATACTCTAAAAAGATACTGGTGTGAAAAAGAAGGCGGGCTAACAATACTACGGAATATTAATTAGTAATGTTACATTGATTTTAATATATCAATTAGACGTATAAATTATGTTTAATTTTGTTAAATTAATTAGTATGTTAGCAAGTATGCATACTCTATTTTTATTTCACAATGATTACAAGGTCCATATTATGTTGTTAAATATGCTTTTCAAATTAATAATAATAATAATAATAATAATAATAATAATATTGTTTTAGATAAATAATTATATCATATTATTATTTTTTTTTTTAACATTACTGTTACACATATATACTTTTTAAAGTCGTTATGTGATCATATTGTGGCTAAGTTAAATGAAAGACGTATAAAGTAGAAGCAGATGTTGTTCGTTTATTTCTCTATATTTCATTACTACGTTTACGTTGGTCAGATCATCACACGTCTGAGCATCAGAAATTTGCTTCCTTAAAGTACATGATTATTTCATTTTAATAGCCATCTCAGATGGCGAATAAATTTATTCATACGATAGATATTTTCAAGCCTTATTCTTCTTAACATGCTTATAGTATTATTTCAGGCACGATTTTTAAAGCAATATTATTGCAGTTCTTTATATACAGGGTGATTATAATTAAAGTTACGATTTCAAAACGCTGTAATTTTAAAACTACCCATCAGCAGGATTTAATATTTTACCAGAGCAATCGTGAGGCAATGAAATTTTATTTGGCAAGAGAAAAAAAAAAATAGTTCCAAAATGGGGCGTTAATTATCCGTAAATTATTTGTTTCATGAAGCTCCTCTTTTTCTCTTTTCACTATGACTGTTTCCGCTATAAACACGTATTCTTGTCTTTTTGCTAAAAAATTGTAGTAAACCCTTTAAGTCTATTGTTTCCTGCTGTTCCATTGTGTTGCTAACAACACTCCTGTGTTTAATGAGTCTATTTTGGCGTTTCCCCTGACACTGCCCTGACAACGCCATCTATAGGAACATGTTGGAAGTACTTTTTTCCTCCCTCAAACAAAATTTCCTTGCCTCACGATTGCTCTGGTAAAATATCAAATCGTTCTGATGGGTAGTTTTAAAATTATAGCTTTTTGCAATCGTAACTTTAATTGTAATCACCCTGTATCTACACATTGTGTCGGTTGATATCAAATATAGTTAATTTTTTTTTTCACACAACAGAGGTTTATAGTACGTTTCACGGGGTTATTGTGCGTTCACAAGTATTTTTCATTTACCTAATTTCTCTGAACACTTGTTCATCGTCATGACATACTACTTGGTTACACGATCAAATTTGTATCCCTTATACTTTGTATATTTGTTATAGTTTCGAACTTTTTCATATTCTACAAATTTTGATTACACGCTTATCTTTTAATTTCTACTTGATGACCTTTAAAATTCTACATTTCTTGAATTATGTACTTTTCAGCATTTTAACCTTCTTGAAAGCGCTCTACCAATATATCGTGCCTTTCTTAGATATGTTTTTGTAAAATATAAATTTTCAAGATTGTAAGTATTAAAATTATGCTGTAATTAGTTAAATGTTAATTAATAAGCACGATTTAAACAAATAATTTTAACTTAACCAAGTGGGTAAAATTATCTATAGTGTATTCCACATAAACACGCCTGTTGGAACATAATATTAGGGAAAATCAGTAGATTTATTTGTTTTAAAATAGAGTATGCACTGTAAAAAAATAACTATTACCAGCTGCAAGAAAATCTCTGTGATTGGAGAAAATAATTTTTTTCTCCAATCACAGAGAGTTTCTTGCAGCTGGTAATAGTTATTTTTTTACAGTGTGGGTATAATTATTCCTATCGCTTTCGTTTTCTTTTATATCGTGTTTCAAACTGATAGTTCATTTTTAGACACATTATATTATAATTTCTCTGATATTTTCCTGAAAATTTAGTTGTTTATGCTATCAAAAGAGTAAGTTCTAAACTATTTATTGCAATCAGCCAAACTGTAGTTTTTTCATAGTAAGTCATTTATAGGAATGCTACGTTATTCACAGAATAAATAAATTTTTGCAATTTCAAGGGAGGGAATTGTTTCAATGAAACATCAATTGGGATAGCATAGTAGTTATAATATAACACTCTAAAAGCACTGTGCCAGGTTCCATTCCTATCTTGATCAATTTTCTTTCTCGTTAAAAATCAGTCCGGCCTTTAAATGTATTGTTCATATTTGTTTCGAAATTAACTCTTCCAAATTATATAGATTATGCTTAAGATTTATAAGAGAATCAAGGCATCCAAGCACTACAGAAAAAAAAAAAAAAAAAAAAAAAAACTAATCTTTGATCGTATCATTGACATTAAATGATTCTATTCTAAAATCTACGGAATATCCAAAAGAAGTTTTCTACTTTAAGACGCACATTTCATGTATAAAGTGCATTTAATTAAATACCATTTCCAAGATCATAATTAAGTCAAATCTTAACTCTGGCAAGATAACGAATGTAAAACAGATAATTTCTTAAACTATGAGTAAAAAATTTTGCATAAATTTTAAATAAAAAACTGAATAAAAAATTTTGCACTATAATTAAAAAAAAAAAAAAAAAAAAAAAAAAAAAAAACTCAGTTGTTTCAGGTCAAAATAATAGCACAAACTTTAATCAACTAGAAAAAGTAAGCACGTCTGCATCATAAAAACAAAAACGTTTACGTCATTTATTATTATTATTATTATTATTATTACTATTATTATTCGCCTGGTGAGGGTTCGTACAAATATTTCGATTTAAAAGACCTAATTGTTGCAACACTAGTGAACTTGGATTTTTATTCTATAATCCACGTCGTTTATTTATTTATTTTTCCTGGCGTATTGCACATCATATAAAAATTAACATTATGTTAATTAATATTCATTCATATACGTTAATTAACATACAAAACCAGGTGTGGATACAGTCAAAATTGGGCCCTTTTACTGCTCCTATACAAAAATCTACATCATAGAATACGCCTTTTTACAAAATTTAAATCGATAAAATGGATTTTAAAAATGATCCTTTTACTGAAATTTTCCGTATTTTCTATATTATTTTAAATAATTACCTATACTTGTTACAATGAAATACTATTAACTTTATATATAGGGTAATGGTTAAAAAAAAAAAAAAAAATTACAAAATAATATTATTATAATTATTATTTCACAATTTCAAAAGAAAATTGCGCAAAAATATTTTGTTTTAAACAAAAATAGGCGTCAAAAATTAAAACCTAGATCAACCTCAGTAACACACGTTAATTAATAAACGCAATTAATTAATCTTGCGTAAAATGATTTTTTAAATAAATATTAACTGTTATTTTAAAGCATGATTCAAAAGTATGAATGAAAGGCATAAATGGAAAAATATTTATGAATGGAGATTGAAGTGTTCGTCATTTGTTTCTGCCCAATAAGAAACGGACATCGACCCATAGTTGACTTTATCTTTAAATATTCAGTCAATATATTTGAACAAATTTTCTGATTCTTATTCTTTAAAACAGAATTCTTTTAAATCATTTGCATTTAAAAAATAATAAACAAAATATGGATGTCTCTTTTCACACACATAAACCAAATTAAGAGGATTAAGATTTTGATATCAATATCGGATTGATACTACATTATAAATGATGTTCATAATTTACTGACAGAGAAGTTTGTAAATACAATTTAGAAAAATTTACTTTCCTTTTTGCTATCTTTATAGCTTTAAAACTTAGTAAGTGAATATCGGGTAAAATTTTCTTTTTCTAAATAATTTTAATATTTAAATCTCTCATTGATATGTTTTCAGTTTTTTATATTTATTTATTTCTATGCTACACATTAACCCTTAACAACCATTGGCACAATGTTATTATTAAAAACTTATTTTATTTTAGAGGGTATTTCTTAAAATAGTATACTTAAGCATGGAATTATTATTAATTACGCTTTCAGTTGAGCGTAATATGAACTCTTTTTGCTTGAAGTAAGATTAACTAAAAATACAGATTTATATGTTAAAAAAAAAAAAAAAAAAAAAAAAAAAAAAAAAAAGAAAAAAACAAGTATTAATATAAGAACAAACAAAAGTTTTGATTGTTAGGATATAACACAATTTATACGTAAAACTTTTTTTTAAACTATTTTATTAATATTAAATTATAAAATCATATTATCAACACTTTTTTAAATATTTTAAATTTCTTTTATAATGTTATGCTTAGCCTAAAATAAAGAATTAAATGTTTTTGTTGTTAGCTATGGGAAATAAAGCAAAAACAAGCAATATAAGTGGAAAATTCATAAATCTTTTATATATACCCCCAAATTAAATATATCACATAAGCGAATATTACAAATTTTGTTTATTTATTTATTATGTATAACATTTATTATGAATTATAAACATATCTTTTATGTGAATTTATTTATTAAAATGAAATCTTTTGTATGCAACGATTAAAGTAGACATTGTATGGATAGAGAGTTACATGGGAGCCATTTTTAACCTAAATATTCGATGAAAAAAAGTAATAATAATAATAATAATAATAATAATGTTTAAATTAAATTTACTGTTTAATCTATTTTCGTTTATTCCGTGTGTGGGTGCATGTACAAAAAATTAGTTAAATGTATTTTAGTTGTTTACATTTCGTATATAGTAATATAGTCAATACATATATTAATTATAACCGAATTTTTAAATATAAATAGATAAATGCATATATAAATATAATACTTGTCGGGATGAAATGACCAGCATTTACCCAATATACTGTTAAAAAGCAGAACATTTTGTTATATATATATGTGTGTATGTACATACACATTCCATACATAGACATATATTCCATACATAGATATGTCCAGTTAAGTTATTACTACAAATAAAGATAACTGAAATTTGCTTTCACTAAAAAATATCAACATCGTGTTTTTAATGTACAAAATTTTTACTATACATAAAAAGAGTGAAATTTTTAAAATTAACTTCATTTAAATGTGTCTATCATGATAAATGAATACGAGTTAATAATTAATATTAGAAAACTTAGTCTAACATTTTTTTATCCACTAAATTTCTCCCGTTAATCTAGTCATCTGATTCAACTATCCTCTTACTTTCTCCCCTCCCCCTCCCCAATCTTGTACGGGGGATAGGAGGGGGGGGAGGTTGAGGAAAAATTAATAATGAATTATCAAAAATTATTTACTTTTGCATTCCAGTGAAAAAAATATTAATAGAAACACTTTAAGGGAAAAAATGCAAATAAGCTATATTAAAAGGATGAATGGGAGCAATCTATTTTTAACAGTCTATTTGATTTTTTTTTTTTTTTTCAAATAATAATAATAATAATAATAATAAATAAATAAATAAATAAAATAATGTTTCCCATTTTTTTCTGGTTTATTTATTTATTTAATTTTTTATATTCAGAAACTAACCGAAAAAAACAAAACAAATCTAACTTTTAAAATTAACTTCATTTAAATATTTCTAGCGTAACAAATCAATACCCTAGCATCTTTTGCTCCATTTCATCTTGACTTATTTTTATTCACATAATGATCCCTCTAGCCAATCATCTGGTTAAAGTGATTCTCACATTTTTCCTAATCCTAGAGAGGAAAGAAAAAAAATTAAGGAGCAAAGATAAATACCGATGCGTTAAAAAGTTACTTACCATTAGAGGCCATTTTCATAAACACAGATCAGAACCATTTTCTAAGAATAAAAACATGCTGCAGATAATTCATTGTTAAAATTGAGAGGAATGTATTATTTTCAACGGTCATAGGACGTGTTACTAGCCACATCGCTAAAGCATTTTGTTACCACTCACGGTAGCAGCCGCTAAGCTGACAGATACGAGGGAAGAGATTGGTTTACTAGATCAGTTTCGTGTTCGCTTTTTTGGCGACTTTATTGAAAATAAGTGAATTTTTTTTTTTTTTTTTTTTTTTTTTTTTTTTCCCTTCTCTTTCTCCAAACATGATCCCTTTTTTCATCCCATTGAAATACTGAATTTGAAAAATATGAGTCTCAAGATGCAAGTCATATTTTTCGAAAAAAGTACTTCTTTTTCTAAAATATTATTCTTTTTGTGAAATATTTTCGCTGCTAGGTTGGTCGTGTTTTTTATCTATAAGAAAGTTATTCTGGACAATAGAGGATAGAACAAAAGTATTTCATGAAGACAAAATTTTTTGTTCCTAGGACTTCAAGGAAACAGAAAGAATACGAAAAAATAAATAAATAAATAAATAAAATAAATAAATACATAAGAAAATACACGATATGTACTTCTTAATTA
This sequence comes from Salticus scenicus, assembly GCA_963930645.1. NCBI lineage: Eukaryota > Metazoa > Arthropoda > Arachnida > Araneae > Salticidae > Salticus > Salticus scenicus. The sequence goes on along the minus strand of OZ005649.1, from coordinate 5,627,196 downwards.
ATATTTTTAAAAACAAGCTTAATTCAGAAAGAATGTTAACAGTGTTATTTCATATTTTATTTAGTGTATTAAATTCCTTAAATTAAAAGTTTTCTTTTATTATTATTATTATTATTATTATAAAGATTCAGAAAAAGTCTTTCGTTTTTCCTCTTTTTTTTATGTAATTTAATAAAAGATTTTTATTTATTTATTTACGCGCTCTCTTATCTTCTTTTTTTTCCCTTACCTAAGTTTAAAATAAATCAATAAAAACTTCATTACATATATATATATATATAATATAAATGATAGATACCGTAATAAAATTTAATCTTAAAAAACTAGCAATTAATAGAAACAAAACAATACCAACACAAAAAAATAGAACTGATTTTAACTTAAAGGAAAGACTGACAAAAAATGTTGCGATACATATTAAGAACCAATAAGAGACAAAAGCAATTTAAATTACTTACGCCGACACGAATGATAATAATAACAAGAAAGAAAAATCATGCAGTACGCATTGATTAGTAACACTTTCCAACTGTACGCAATTGTTGTATCGAATAACTATTAATATTCTTTGCCTACGTTATCGCACAACAGACAGAATGACTGAAAAACATACAGATAGACTAATTGATTTTAAAAATACTCTTAGGCATTTTTGAAAGTGTTAAAAAGGCTTAACGCAAAAGCAAATGCAGCCGTTAGATTATAATTACAGCTTTTAAACTCTCTGAATATTTTACTGTAGCCCTGTAAATCTGAAAATTAATCATATCATATTCGATATAAAACAATATTTTAGAATATTAAAAATTTATGTCAATGTTTTTATGATTTTTATAGTAGAAAATATTTTTAAATATAACTTTTAAAAAATTCTGTCCTAAAACGTAATACATTGGCTTTTTATTTATTGTTGTTGTTGTTGCTCCTGTAAACAAACTAGTTGTACAGGACCTATTAATGACAGTTTCAATAGGGAACATACCATAGGGAACTTGAGTGTATCATTTTAAAAAATTCTCAAAATATTCACGGATGATAGGAGCCGGAGAAAAACAGACAGAAAGGTAGACAATCGGACAGACAGATGCACAAATTGAAATCATATTCCTACTAAAATTATAAGAAAGTGTTAAAATGGTCATGTAAACGAAAGTGCAATTCTAGCAAATTTTTATTAATACCTCTTAATGTAACTGATAATTTTTGAGTGGTCCTGTAAATCTAATGCTAACCATACTATTACACAGAAGGCACGCCCTTTTGTGCATACGAATAATATATTTCAATTGCATTAAGCTTTGTGGAAAATAAACTTATTAAAATTTGGTTTATAAAAATAACTCTCATACAACACAATGCTCTGGAGTACTTTCAAGTGCCCTTGTACACAAAATAGATAGAAATGCACTCTATTTTACATAGGAAACATCCGATAGGGAATTGAATAACATATTAAAATTTCATTAAAGTTTCTATACATTAAAGGTATTAAAATATGATTTATAGAAATTCCTCTAATAGAACACAATGCTTTCGAATACATTTGGGTGTCCCTGTACACAAACCAGAAGAGGTATCCATTCCATTTTCAATAGGGAACATCCGATAGTGAACTTCAATAAAATATATCGGTTTAAAGAAATTCCATAAATATTTACGGGAGTTAGAGCGCAGAAATACAGACAGAGAGACAGACAGACGGACAGAAGAACAGTCAGACATATACACAAGTTGAAATTACATTCACACTAAAAAAATGGTAGAAAGTGTCAAAAACGCTTAATGTAAACAAAAGTACAATTCTAGCAATTTTTTATTAAGAGCTCTTAATATAACTGAATATTTTTGTCTCACCCTGTAAATCTAATGGTAACCATGTTATATTCAATGCAAAGCATTCGTTTGTGCATATAAATAACATATTTTAATTTCCTAAAACTTCGTGGAAAGTAAAGTTACTAAAATTTGATTTATAGAAATATCTCACAAAGAACGCAATGCTTTGGAGTACTTTCGAGTGTCCCTGTACATAAACTAGTGGGTGTACGTAATCTATTTTACATAGGAAACATCCAATAGTGAACTTGAATAACATATTTCAATTTCATGAAGATATTGTACAGTAAAGGTATGAAAATATGGTTTATAGCAATACCTGTCATAGAACACAATTCTTTGAAATACTTTCGGGTGTCCCTGTAACAAACCAGTAGAGATATAAACTCCATTTTCAATAGGAAACATCCGATTGGGAACTTGAATGACATATATCAGTTTGAAAAACTTCCATAAATATTTACGGGAGTTAGAGAGCGGGCAGACAGACAGACGGACAGACGGACTTATACACAAATTGATATCATATTCACACTTAAAAAATTTTTAGGAAGTGTTAAAAACGCTTAATGTAAACGAAAGTAGAATTATAGCAAATTTTCAATAATAGCTCTTAATATAACAGAATATTTTTGTGTCACCCTGTAAATCTAATGCTAATCATGCTATATTCTATGTAAAGCATTCTTTTGTGCATATAAATAACAATCAATTTCCAAAAATTTCTTGGAAAGTAAAGTTATTAAAATTTGATTTATAGAAAGATCTCTCATAGAACGCATTGCTTTAGAATACTTTTGAGTGTCCTTGTATATAAAACAGAGTTGTTATTTAATCCATTTTATACAGGAAAAATCCAATAGGGAACTTGAATAACATATTTCAATTTCATTAAGATATGTGTACAGTAAAGGTCTGAAAATATGATTTATAGAAATACCTCTCATAGAACACAATGCTTTGAAATACTTTCGGGTGCCCCTGTACACAAACCAGTAGAGGTATAAACTCCATTTTCAATAGGGAACATCCGATAGTGAACTGGAATAACATATTTCAATTTCATTAAGATATGTGTACAGTAAAGGTATGAAAATACGATTTGTAGAAATATCTCTCATAGAACACAATGCTTTGAACTACTTTCGGGTGTCCCTGTATACAAACCAGAAAAAGTATATACTCCATTTTCAAAAGAGAACATACGATACTCAACTTGAATAACATATATCAGTTTCAAGAAATTCCACAAATATTTACGGGAATTACAGCGCGGAGAGACAGACAGACGGACAGACAGACAGACAAACCGAAGTCATTAACAATTTTGAACCTTGTTGGGAAGGGTTAAAAATGTTAGAAAGTGTTAAAAACGCTTAATGTAAACGAAAATACACTTGTAGCAAATATTTATTAATAGCTCTTTATATAACTAAATATTTGTGTGTCACCCTGTATATCTAATGCTAATCGTGCTATATTCTATGCAAAGCATTTTCTTTTGTGCTTATAAATAACACATTTCATTTTCAAAAATCTTCGTGCAAAGTAAAGTTATTAAAATTTAGTTTATAGAAAGATCTCTCATAAAACGCAATGCTTTGGAATACTTTTGTGTGTCCCTGTACACAAATCAGTCATGGTATTTGCTCCATTTTTATACAGGAAACATCCGACAGTGAACTTGAATAACATATTTCAATTTCATTACGATTTGTGTACAGTAAGGGTATGGAAATATGGTTTATAGAAATGCCTCTCATAGAACACAATGCTTTGAAATACTTTTGTGTGGCCCTGAACACAAATCAGTGGTGATATTTGCTACATTTTATACAAGAAAATTCCGACAGTGAGCTTAAATAACATATTTCAATTTCATTAAGATTTGTGTACAGTAAGGGTATGGAAATATGTTTTATAGAAATGCCTCTCATAGAACACAATGCTTTGAAATATTTTGAGGGGTCCCTGTACATAAACTAGTAGAGGTATAAACTCCATTTTCAACAGGGAACATCCGATAGTGAACTTGAATAACATATATTAGTTTCAAGAAATTCCATAAATATTTACGGGAGTTACAGCGCGGACGGACAGACAGACGGGCGGACAGACAGACAGACAGACGGACAGACAGACAGACAGACAGACAGACAAACCCAAGTCATAAACACTTTTCAACCTTTTTGGAAAGTGTTAAAAAAAGGACCATTAAACTTAATGACAGAGAAAATAAATAAATGACCACAGAAATAATTGGATAAAAATGCTTAAAAATAGTTTCAGATTTCTGCAGGACGAAAATTTATGGTTCAGTTTTTTTTTTTTTTTTTTTCTTTTTACAAATGTTTCCATTTCACAACTATAAATAATTAACATTTACTTTAATTAAAGAGTGCTTATGTTTTAAACAAGAGGTTATACATAGATAGACTACAATTTTGAAAAATTAATTATAACTATTAATAAAACTAGAGAATGACTGTTAACGCAGTTAATATGTGTCATCCTCCAAAATGGTATGACTCTAATAATATATATCTTTTTTTATGAAATATATATATATAGTAACATTGTAGAATTAAGATTGACAGAAGAACCGAAATCCTCACTCACAAAAACGAATTAATTTATATCTAAATTAAATGACCTGTGAAGTCATTAATAAAGATATGAAAATAATTAACAAGTAATAATTTTAATACAGTAATAATAACAAAAATAAAACTTACCAAAATAATACTTCTAGAACACTGCCTTAAATTATTATAGGGAAAAAAATTCTAAGCCTATTTTTGTTTTCAAAATAATAGATATAAAATTCAGTACAAAATAGAATTTAATTTAGTACAACAGGACTTATTTTAATCTATTCTTCCATATGAAAGAATGCAGGAACTGTGTTTCATTGCCTAGCATCGGTTGCTACGTTCATTTCTTAAAATTTCATTGGTATAGTTGTAGCACAGTAGCCCCTTGGCGGCTTTTAAATTTTTGTAGTCATTTTGGGGAGGAATTAAAATGGTTATCGCAACTGCGTAAGTAAAGATCTTGATGAGAAACATCCGAGCTACTTCGGTGTCACATTACAAATTTCGCCAACGGTTTTATATTGAAGTTGTTCCATTTCTTTAGCACGATTTTTCTTAATCTTATTTTAATTATTAAAAAATATTTATATTTGCACGTTCATTTTTTTTTTTTTTTTTTTTTTTTTTTTCCCATGATAATCATAGAATCTTTTTATGTATAGTTTGGTATTTTTAATAAAATTTTAATAGTCATATTTATGTCACAAAATTTGTTTACTTTTAAAATTTGCATTACTTTTATTAAATTTAAGCCTTTTTTATTAATTTTAATTTATTAAAAATGGCCATCATTACTTTAGAAACTTTAACTTTCTTTTCAGTAATTTGAAAATGTTAAATATAAATATTTTAGAATAAATTTCTTAGTTAACTAATGACGTCATACCCTTCTGAAATCATAAAAAATACACGCAAGTTTACTTTATTTTTTTTTTTTTTTTTTTTTTTTCAAAATATAAAATAATAATAACAGTAATGGGTAATATATATCTTTCTGTTCTGAAGCTGTCTCATTCCTTTAGCACGATTTTACTCAATTTTGTTATTATTATTATTATTATTATTATTATTATTATTTATTTATTTATTTATTTATTTTTTTATTTTTTTAAGAATATTTGAACATTCACTTTTTTTTCTGATTTAAAAATAAATATATTTACTTGACTATTTATATAGTTTTAACAACTTTATTATTATTATTATTATTATTATTATTATTGATTTAAAAGTTACAATGGGGTTTTTATTTAATATCTTTTGAACCAATATCTGATTGAATTTAAAAAAATACGGCGTCAGCTGTATTTTGTCCTGATTAATAAGTGTACCAATTTTTGATAAAATCTAATAATTCGGACAGATACAAAGGCCAAATTTCAGCTTTATATATTTAGATAAAAAAGAATATGTTTGCACGTTCATTCGTGATGCAATATAATAAATGGTGGCAACGGTAAATTGCTGTCTGAAAGAAATAGTACGACTTGTACCATAGCCTCCTTAAGTAGATGCCTGTCGCGTGGCTCTTAAGCTTGGTAACAGTTGAAGCGGTAGACAGCGCCACCTGGTATAGATTGCGCGACTTTTTTATTCAACTGTCACCAAACATTTTTAAAAGTGGGATTTGAAATACAAAAAAGGCGAATAGAATCGAAGAAAAGTCGATTATATATATCACATATCACTCCTTAAAATTATTGGAGAGAGTTGAATAAAAAAGTCGCGAAATCTGTACCAGGTAGCGCTGCCCACCGTTCGACCTGTTGCCAAGTTTAAGAGCCACTCGACAGGCATCTAGTTAAGGAGGCTATGCTTGTACTAACTAACAAGACCATAAAAAGAGAACAAACACATTGAAAGATGTCAAAAGGAAGCATTCTGAAACTAACAAAAAAAAATGTTCAATAAAAACATTTCAAGAACAAAAATTTAGAAATACTCTGAAACAGTAGAGATTTATCATCAAGGAGAATATACTGATATATTTGTTTAAAAAAGTATATTAAAGCTTTTTTTTTTTTTTTTTTTTTTTTTTTTCGGAAAGAAAGATATATTTATAAAAGTTTATTATATTTATTAAAGGATATATACAAGTTCAAAATTAAAATTGTAACTTTTTTGCAAATGACCCATGTGACAGATTGAATGAGTAAAATAATAAATCCTGATTTACAAAAATATAAAATAAAATAAATGCATACTTTAGATGTATTATCGGATTATTGAAGCGAAATTTTTATCGTCTTTAAACAGCTGATATTATAATACACATGTTACGCATATTTTAATGTTCCTTCTACTTCATCTGGATTAGTGTTATGAAATGGGGCGCCTGAAAAATCTTAAGATTTATTACATTTCCTTCGGAGGAATGAAAAGTGAATACAAGAACTTTTTGAAAATAAATTTTATAATTAACAGTAACATATGTAAACTCTGATCTATTAATCATTGGCATATTCACGACAATTTTTATTCCACCATTCTTTACATTGCTTATATACAAAAAATAATAAAAGTATTGCTTTCTTTGTCTTACTTTTGCAAAAATAAGTAAAGAATACACACACACACAAAGAAAAAAAAATTATATGCTGTTGCCATCACAAAACTTTTTTCTATATCTTCTTATATACAAATTCAGGTAATAATAATAATAAAATAATAATAATAATAAATAAATAAATAAATAAACAGTCACATTTTGAAACAAAACGGGAAAGTCAAACATAGCAAAAAACCATTAATAATAATAATAATAATAATAATAATAATAATAATAATAATAATAATAATAATAATAAGATCAGCTAAAAACCGTAATTTTATTTCAAGTCACCACAGATGCATGATTCAACCATTCTTTCAGAAGTGCGACAAGTTCCTTTTAAAAAGATACACCTACTCCTCAAAATCCACACCCGTTTTTTTTTTTTTTTTTTTTTAATTCCCCTTCGGGGGAATTTAATATATATATATAAGTTATACCAGGGCTATAGAAGAATAAGGGCTAGCTCAATCATCTCCGAAAAATGAAGACAGGAAATTGTCACTGATGACGTAGTGTGGTTCACTCTTCGAAGCAAAGGATAGTTTAGCTCTTAGATAAAACATGGGAAACACCGTTTCCCTAATTTCCCATTCAAAATTATTTGTATATTATAATATCTGTAGAATTTGAAACTTAATATAATAAAATACGTTTTTCAGTAAATAAATAAAGAAATCGGTAATAATTTTATCAATAGAAAAACATCCGATATAATTTAATTTGTTATTATAATATTACAATAAAAAGGAATTACGCAGTTGCGTGGTATAATAATTTTAGCAGAAAATTTGTTATTTATTCCAATATTAAAATTTCAAAGTTAATGTTTCTCCCTTACGCGGAAGTATTTAAATATTTTATGTATCAGGGATGAGATTTTTCAGCTTTTTTGTAAATTTTACTTTTCAACTTTTTTTATGTGCATTTGTCACTTCAGCTAATCAAATAGAACTTGAATAAATACTAAAGCATAATGATTTGTTCTTTTTTTTTTTTTTTTTTTGTATATTGAATATTAAAAACATATTTATTACTGTAATACAATAGATTTTGTCATCAAAATTCTAGTATTTTATTTCAACGTTTTGCCTTTGGGTACAGTTTCAGCTTTTTTGGATTTTTGTTAATCTCGTCCCTGATATATATAAATCGAGAAAGAAAACTGAAACCTCATTATGAATATGTAAGCATTTTAAAATATTTGTTACAGTAGTTAATTTATCATTAAATATGTTATGTAATTTATTATAGAATGATTTATTTTTATATATTGTTTTTGCATAAAAATAAATAAATAGATAGATAAATAAATAAATAAATAAATAAAATAATAATAATAAATAAATAAATAATCAAAAATAATCAAAAATAAAATAAAATAAAAGAGAGAGAAGAAAAAGGAAGGAAAAAATATAGTGTAATTTATGAATATTATATTGTATTTGACATTCTGGATTTTAATGAATATATCTTTTAATTATTGGTCCCGAGAAGTACTGCTCTCAAAGCTGGTACGCGGAAGGTACCTGGCTCGAACTAATGTAGCACTTAATGGTCTGACCTTTCGGAGTTTTCCATAGTTTTCTCCGAAACTCGCGTGAACACAAGATAGATCTCTTTAGAAAGACTCACCATGAAGGGCATCTCCTCAGAAGAGGCCTAGACCTCAAGTATAGACATTTGGCTTTCAAATCCTACAACACAATCCATTTACTAATTCTAAGAATTTGCGTGAAAGAGAATTTCATTCTCTTATAATGTCAAATAAATCGTGTTAGCATTTATGTTATAAAAATCTAGCCATTTTTATTGAATATAGATATGCATTAACTGATTTAACAAAGTAATACATATCCAAATAATAAGGTAATTAACCTAATTAAATATTTGACTTTTTACACATCTTAACTGAAAATTTAAAATAAAGTTATCAATTTTTTTCATTTAAAAAAATAAATGAATAAATAAATAAATAAATAAATAAAATAAATAAAAAAATATGTAATATTGAGAATAAATTCAACTTTTTTTTTATATTTAGTGTTATACTACTTCTCTAATATGGAAATCGTCTGCATTATCATGGAAGATAATTTTTTTAAATAATAATTTTAATAAATTATTTTTACTGAGTGAATTTGTGTAGGAAAATATAGAAGAGAGTCATGTATATGGTGGCCACAATACACTATTTTTGTATATTCTACTAATGAAAGAAAATGAATCTATTCCCAGCTACTCTCTATCTTTCCTAACGTGTGAATGCGAATTGAAAATGAAGAGTGAACCACGGCGTGGACCAAGTGACGTCATGAAACTTCTTGTTTTGGAGAGGGGTGGATTCAGAGCGGCGAGCGTTATCTCAAAGGAATGAGCTAGCCCTTCTCTTTCTAGAGCCCTGAAGTTATACAGCTTTATTTTTCTATTTGTAGCATTTATAATTTTCTAAAAATTTAAAAATAAATTTTAGCTTTGTTTTAATTATAAAATAAAATAAAAATAAATAAAATATCTAAATAAATAAAGCTTTCCTTAAATCGCATCGAACCGGATAGCTTTAGACGCTACTAAGTACGTTCTTGGAGCGTTAACTTTATGGCGAAATTTTATAAACTTGAGAAATTACTAAGATTTTGAAGGGTTTTTTCTCAAGATTGTTTGGATAGAGTGCGCTATTATTTTAATATGCGTTTACCTTCTTAGTATACTACTGTTCTTCACAAGCTTGTCTCAAACTGAATTTTCCATATCTTGAACTTCCTTTGTAAGAAAATTAAAATAAATAGTTGCATATTTTGTACATAGGTGACGCTGTATTCCGTATTTTGCTTAGCAGCATTTCTTATAGTTTTACTATGGCTGCCTCAGTCCTCAGACTTAACTGTTTATGATTTCTTCTTGTGGGACTATGCGAAAAATAAAAGTGTAATTAGAGTGATAATACCTAACCTTGCTGGTAGCCGTGGACCATGTTACTCTAAGGATTATTCCCCCCCCCCCCCCCCCATAATTACTCTTTTTTTTTTTTTTTTTTTTTTTCTGTTTACACATTCAGAAAATTCATAATCGTTAAATTAGTAGTTATTTCCCAAAATTTAATTTTATTTTTAAAATTTTTAGCATTTCATTTTGCTTCTAAAAAACGAGAAAGATGCACTAAGTGAAAATTCGTATTTTTTTAACTTAAAATTTAAAACAATCAGTCGAAAAGAACTATTAATTTAATGGTTATGAATTTTCTCAATATGAACACAGAATAAAAAAAAAAAAAAAAAAAAACATCTTAGTCAATGAGTAATTGCGGAAATAAATTATCCCATTCAATAACATGGGCCGCAATTGATTAGTTATTGTCCCCGGCAAAGACATGGATTGAACTGGATAACTGTGTGGATGTGATGTAAGCTATAAAGGTCACACACATTGTAATATTGTTGCGAATCCCATAAAATAAACATTCTTTAATTAATTTCTGTGCGCCTTTTGATGCTTTTTTTTTTTTTTTTTTTTTTTTTTTTACATTTATTTATTTATTTGTTTATTGTTACAGTTTTTAAGGTACACTGCTATGTATAAGCTCAATTTGAAAATACCTTTTTTTTTTTTTTTTCCAAACAAATCCCTTTATCGCTAAAAATGTTCTAATTCAAACCTCATTCTTCGTACATCAGTTATATATGATTTCACCAATGACCGCATATATTACTATTTTTATATGTAAGCCCCGCCTTTAGCGTTTCATTAAAACGCTACATTATTTAGCTTTTTTTTGTCGTATTCGTGTTTAAATCACTTAAATTATGTCCTCAGCATTCAATGTGGTAATTGCCGCTGAAGAATATATACATCGATAGCACTCAATGAATTAAACACGAAGGCGCAAAATCCCTTTAAAAACTAGAATGTTGTGGTCACCACATGACTTTCTTCTATATTTTCCTATGTAAATTCACTCAGTAAAAATAATTTATTAAAATCGTTATTTAATAAAATTATCTTCCATGATAATGCAGTTTGATTTCCATATTAGAGAAGTAGTATAACACTAAATATCCAAAAAAAAGTTCATGTTATTCTCGATATTACATTAAGAAAAAAAAAATTTTTTTTTTTTTTTAATGAAAAGAAGAAATCGATAACTTTATTTCAAGTTATCGTAGATCGATGGTTCAACCATTCATTTTAAAGGTATTGGCGAGCTCTTTTGAAATATACCCATCGTAAAAATTTATTCCTTCCGAGGGGAGAACTTCTCCCTCACGGGGAGGGGGAGGGGGGGGTCAGGTGATGCTCCTACATATACAAAAAAAAATTCCCAGTGAACTATCTCAATTATAAATAATTCTTGTAAATTTCATAATGATTATTGAAAAATAATTCTCTTTATGCACATTTATACAAAATTTTGTCCTATACCACCATATTAGAAGTTTAGAAAAAGCGGGATGGCAAAGCAACTTGTAAGACAATTTTTACCAAAAGTTGATAGGAACTTATTTATGTCAAGGTGTAATTACATTCCAATTTGTATGAAATTCTGTGCAGTAGTTCCTGAGATACAATTGCCACAAAATTTTGTCACACACACACATGCATACACACAGACAGGTATTTTCTAAAAGTGGTCAAATCGTGTTCTACAGCTCTCAGAACGTGTAAATCCATCAAAAACCCGAGGTCGAAAATTTTTACGAATTCAATACTTTCTTCTATTGAATATAGAAGAAAGTAATAATGTATTGTGTTAGTGAATGGCAAGGAATGGACAAGTGGATGACAAGGAATGACAAATCTCGCCTAAAGGTAGGACTTGTCATTCTAATGAAACGAGTTAACTTGTGACCCGTCAGTAGTTTCTTAAAGTTCAAAATAATCTTTAACTACGTTTCTTGCAACCATGGAAGCCTCTGCGCATGTGCTGACTGAACGAGTCCACTGTTAAAATAGGGAAGATAATTTTTTCGTTGAGAGAAAATAAGCGATAAGGAACACCGCGAACCGAATGATTGGATGTTTACTAAATTCGAACCTGTAGGTCAACTTTTCACCCCTCAAAGATTTTGGACTCGTCTTCACTGCTAGGCGTAGGAAACGTGGTTGCACTGTATGTCAGGTACTTTTAGCCAAACCTTACATAATATTAGATTTAACAAAACACTGTGCAAAGAGAAGCGCACAATTCAGGATTCTCAGGTAATCAATTATTTAAAAACTGTACTGTCTGTACTGCAAAATTTACCGTGATGCAACAGAATAACGAGCAAAAAGGAAATTTGAAATATATAGGTAGATAGATAGATGAAGAAAATAATAACAATCCCCAAAATCTTAGAGATTTTCTTTCTTTTCTTTTCTTTTTTTTCTTTTATTATGGGTATACTTTAAGGGAAAAAATTATAAAATAGAATAGTTTTGGAAGCATTGTAGAACTAATATTCTAAATATGTTCCCTGCCTCATTCTCAAACCATTTCAAACATATTAAAATATGGTGTTTAAAATAATCGTAGTTGAAAACTTTGAAATGACATTAAAAATCAATTAAAAATAAAGTGAAATTAAAACCATTGTTTATTTGTTTATGCTAGATAATATAAATAGCATTTAGTATACGACTGATTAGTAAACTGATTCTTATGGTGTTTAAAAGGAATGAAAATATCTAATTGAAAACTTTTTTTTTTTTTTCTCAAAAAAAAAAAAAAAAAAAAAAGTTTCAAAATCAACAGTCATTTATAATTCAAAAAAAAAAAAAAAGCAATAAAATAAAAATGATTTTGAAATTCAAACGTTTAATAATGTATGACTTATCCATTCTAAAAAAAATGCATTCCATTTTCTTAAGATGACCTAACAACACGCCCCCCTCCCCCCCCCCCTTTTTTTCTTTTATACGATATCAGTTTTAAAAAACTATGTAATTCTTCAAAATATTTTTTTTAACGTTTTCTAAATGTCTTTTTCATAATGATATCTTCTTACTTAAATCGTCAAAAAGTAAATTGTCATCGCCTCAAATATTTTCGATGAATCTACAACGTGAAAAGTGGATTTTTTTTTTTTTTTTTTAATCAATTTTATATACTTTAGAAAGAACTAAATTCAAAATTAAATGAATTTTCTTTATGTTTTAACCGTGATTTGCTGTAGGGAATACCGAAATAGGATTTAAGAAAAATCCTTTTTAAATTAGCCAGCCTTTACTAGATATTGATTAAAGACTTATTTTAATGGAAATGTCAAAAATTTGCATCTCAAGTTATTTTGATATGTCTGCCAATTTTCTTACTGCATAAATACATATTTTTGATTCATTTTACAGTGAAAAACAAGTGACGCAGCTCTTATTAAGTACATTTCTTATCACCGCTCTTTGCCGATGACAGAAATATAAACTAAGTTTTTTTAAAGAATATACGTGAAAAGCACAATCTTGGGAGTACTTCAAGCATTTTTCTTTCTTTTTCCTTTTTTTTTTTAAATAATAATATATATTTTTGAAAAATAATTTTTTTTTAATTTTTCATTACAAATTATATGATAAAAACTTAAAAATACAATAAAATAAAATAAAACTTTAAAAACTGGAACTTATGAGAAAAGCGAAAAACCAAATACATTTTACATCAAGTTGTAACTAGTTAAATGATCATTCTATTAATACTGACATGCAGCGTCGGCCGCAGAAATAACAATAAAATACGTGTCAAAAAATTTTTTAAAAACGGGACATTATTAAAAAAGAGATAAACTATAGCAATAATTTATTTTAGTCCTAAACAACAGAGATTTTCCTATTGCAGTAAGATATTTAGTTTTATAAGCACTTACTGTTAATTACTGGTAATTAACAATTATAAGATTGATTTTACTCATGCAGAATTATTATTTAGGAGCTGGCTTCAAATGCATACTTAGCAGTAAGCATGTTACTTTGAGTTTGCCAATTTCACAGGTTTTTGGAAAGTCTCATCATATTTAAGAGTCAATCTACAAGGTATACATAAATGCTCTTCCCGTTTTTGACATCGTTTTAATTATGTGCTCACAGAGGAGAAACCAAATGATGCACCTGCCTACCAAGTGATCGGGAGTTAGTTCAACCATAGACAAGTAGTTTTTCCACAGCAGTCATAGCTCACCCAGCATCAAAAGTTAAATGGAAGCATCAAAGCAGCTTGTTTGCATGTGTTTATTGTATGACTTTAAACAGGCTTTCTAGCTGCCTCATCAAGTCGCTGTGTTTGCCAGACACTTGGGGAGAATGCCCTGAACGAACAAACCGCCAGGTATTGGTTTCAGAAGTTCCGATAGGAAGATTCATAAATTTGCAGGATTCCGTGTTACCCCTGAAATAAGAAGACTACACCTGCATGGGATAGGGAACTCACACAAGTTAAGCAAATAGGTACCCCAAATATTATCAGCAGGCAGCATTCGCTCTGATGTATTTAAATTATCTAAATTTTCTACGAGGGTTGTAAATTAAATAGTGGCAACTTAACCTTGAAACTCGCAGAAGGGCGGACATGCGCAAATATGATATGGGAGCGGTGAGGTGGCGCTGTTGTCGATGTGTAAAGCGCAAAAAACCGTCGATCTGCTAAGAAGGGTAGTTGTTGTGTGGCGTTAAAGTGAGGAGTTTCGTTTCCATCGCTCTAAAGCATGTTTTCAAAAGGTGATCAGCGGTCGTGGCTTAAAATCGAAGTTGCCCGTGGCAAAAATGCAACAGAATGCTATCGAGGATTAGTGGAAGCCTGTGGCACAAAGCTTTACTGTATAGGACAGTAGCACGATAGGTTCAAGCATTTCGTTTGGGTTGGAATGAGACTGCGGATTTGCAACAACAAACATGCTTTAGAGCGATGGAAACGAAACTCCTCACTTTAACGCCACACAACAACCACCCTTCTTAGCAGATCGACTGTTTTTTGCACTCTACACATCGACAACAGCGCCACCTCACCGCTCCCATATCCTATTTGCGCATGTCAACTCTTCTGCGAGTTTTAAAGTTAAGTTGCCACTATTTAATTTACAACCCTCGTATTTGTTTTTACTGGTGTAAGGTAAAGACACCAGTACTCGTCACCCCTGAAATCTGCACCAGTAGTCGTCACCCTCTTAAAAGAAGTGTTAAAATAAGCGTTAATTAACATCTATGAGTTTTAATCCACTAGCATTAGATTTTCCGAAGCCTTCTGCTTCTTATCACATAAAAAGTTCGATTTCAAGTATTGGGGAAAGGATGAGGGAAGCAAAATAAGTAAAGTATGCGTTAAATGACAATTGGATTGAGTCAACGTAAAGCAAATGACTAAGGAAAGCGTTATGCATTTCTTGATATATTTTGTTATTTGTTGTACTTGACATTGCTCATAAAGCATTGTATGTAATGTTTATGATATGCAGAATACGATTTATGTGCGAATTTTTAAAATTTAATTTAATATAAAGATTTTTAGGGTATGACGGCTACTGGTGCAAATTTTGCATGTTTCACCAGTGCTCGTCATCCCTGACGAGCACTGGTGTTTTAACATTTTTAATAATTGCGTAATGTTTTTTACTAAAAATACTATATTTTCATTTAGAATTATGACGGTATAGTTTTTACTTTAATTGAACTACTGGCACCAGTGGTCGTCAGGGGGTATTCGTAAATGCACACAAACGTATTTTGACCCCAAGAACGTGACCTGCAATGTATTTTTAACTTTTGTCTAGCTTGTTTAAATAAAGTCAATCCTGGTAACTTTAATTCACTAAAACTGACTTTAAACCATCTATAATTTTCCATTGTATTTTGCTGGGAAAATTAAATAAATGTTACATAAACATATTTATTTATAAAGAGCCTTTTCTAGTTTTCTGCTATATATTTTAGAACAATAGTAATAATTACTCTATACATCTGTCTAATGTATTTTAAATTTTTATGATGTCATGCTTTTGCGAAGATGTATTTAAGTGATGTTTTTTAAAGTTGCTTCATATTAATTGTTACAAACTGTAAATATCATTTAAGCACTTTATTATGCATTTTATATTTTTATAAGATTTTTATAGATCGTGATTGATTAATTTTAACTCATATATATTTCGAAAGTGATAAAATACAAAGCCTAAATTTCATAATCAGCATAACTGTTAGTCGGTTCAAAATTTTATTAAGGATATTTGTTATGTTAGATATAGGTGACTAAGAATTTATGTAGAAAATATTAAACATAAAAACATTTCTTAAGTAAGCTTTCTATTTATATATTATGTTACTTATGTAAGGTAAACACACGAAATATGTAAATGATTCTTTTAATAAAAAAAACTTTAAGTATGTAGTGCTTTTCTTTTGTGTGTGTGTGCGGAGGGGGGGGGGGGGGGAGGAGTAAAAGAGGTGATATATTCAGTAGCAGTAGATTGTTCTTTGGAAATTCGATTGTTCTTTGCCTGTCTAGCATATATAGTGTACAGGGATGGAACACGGGCGCAGAATTCATACCGGAATCTGTTTAAGAAATTTCTCTACCTGTAATATCGTTGATTTAAGAAGTAGAAAATTTTCGTACATTGATAGTGGTATAAATTCTGCGCCCGTGTTCCATCCCTGAGTGTAACATTAGTTGAAAAACTAAAAAAATAAGATAATGGGAAATGCATTTTAAAAATTTTGGAATATGTATAAGCCTTTTTTAAAAAGTTAATATGCGTTAAATTTTCTTATAGCTCACATATTTGCTAAGTATAATAAGATTAAGTTATAATTAAGTTAAAAATTTTCATTTTATGTCAATAATTATGAAAGTATTTTGAGTATATATTTAGGGAAATGGAAAATAGTTCAAATGTTGATCAAAATTACCCTGATTGACTGTTTTACTTAAGTAATTAAAATTATAAGATGCAGATCGATAATATTTGATGACATTAGCTTGATGTGTAGAATAATAAATAATTATAAATAAAACTAGGAGGCTTTGCCCTTTTTGCTGATCACTACATATAAATAAAATATAAAAAATTCCATATCATTATCAAAAAAAAAAAAAAAAAAAAAATCTTTGGAATCAGTCGAAACCGCAGTTAAAGTTCCTGCTGCCTTCTGCAATAGCTTTCCAGCCCGCAATATGATGATTGGCTTCACCTGCCTTTTGCATCGACTTAACCGCTTTTTATCTCCCCCCCCCCCCTTCTCCACGAGTAAATATAAGTTTCGCAAAATTCCATCAGAGTGCATATTGCGTACACTTAGCCAACACACATATCAATAATCGCCTTTCTGAGGTAATTTGGAGTAGAGTTAAAGTTGAGGTTTGGAGTAGAGTTAAGGTTTTGGTCAGTCCGCCTCTGGAAAGGGAGGTAATTTTGAAAAATCGCCTTATAATACGTGTTGAGTACCCATAACCTACCGAAACATAAAACAATCCCCTTCCTGAAATAATTTGAAGCAGAGTTTAGCTTGAAAACGTATTTTTTTTTTTTTGCCCCCGTACATAAAAAGGGGTGTAGAAGACCAGCTATTTTCGCAAAACTAGGCGTTGGATACATAGGAACAACTCACACATAAAAAATCACATTTGTAAGATAATTTAGAGCAAAGTTATACAAGAAAATGTTTTTGCTTCCCTTCCCCAAGATTTGGTAGGAAAGAATTGCATAGAATCCCTTTATAGTGTGCGTTGGATACGCATAACTAATCGACGCATCAAAAAATTGTTTTCTTGACATAATCTGGAGCAAAATTACTCTTGAAAACATGTTTTTGCATCTACCCCACACTTAATGGAGGAGGAGAAACGAAAGATTTCGCAAAATCCCTTCTTGAATTTAACTCAATTTTCTTGCAATTTTACACTGTTTTTTGCGGGAAAAAAAATTACGTGATATTTGCCGAGACCCCTCCTCTCCCCCACGTGAGATTGGGGGAGATTCGGCTCGACACCCCCCCCCCCCCCCCCCTGAACACCTCACGTAATTAATGGACGCCCCTAAAGGGCAAATCTTTCGCCCGGATGGAATAAATTCAATCCCAGGACGGGATAGTCGATTTTACTTTATTTATTTATATGTTATTATTGTTACATATACATTTTTAAGTCGCAAAATTATTACAGCAAGATCATTTATTTACAATATGAATAATTTATAAAAGTGAAATACTGTTGCTGGCACACAAATTCCCAGTACTTTTCGCTGAAACTCACAAAAGTTTTTTCTACAGAGTAGATAAGACCATTGGGACATGAAGCATATGAAAGCACTGCTGAAGTATCACTGTAAAAAATATGTCCTATTTGCTGCCAGGAATTCACTGTAATTGGAGAAAATACACGTAATTTATAAAAAAATTACGTTGTCAGAACGAATTTTCTCAAATTGCAGAGAATTTCTGGCAGCAAATAGGACATATTACTTTCTCTTACCCATAGGGTCGAGAAAATATTGTTTTAGGGTCAAATCTTCGAACGTGCGTTTTTGTTATATTTACATGTTCTAAGGTCCCCTGAATACGAAAATCATGTTTTTAGCGAATGGTCTGTCTGTCTGTGTGTCTGTTATCAGCATATCTTAAGAACGAATAGTAGCAGAAATCCCAAACTCGGTATTCTAAATGTGTATCATATAGGGATGCTACAGTAAGCTTTTCGTTGAGATGAAGCAAATGGTTCGTGTACAGGGACACTCAAAAGTATTCAAATACATTACGTCTATGGGGGAAATTGCAGGTAAATAGAGTTAACATCTATAGACTGCACTAAACCAAATGAAACGAATATATATTTTTTGTAATAGAGATAGTTAACTGGGGAAAAAAATTGTGTGTATGTAGAAGCCTAGCCTCCCCCCCCCCCGCTGGGGGGGAAGTCCCCCTCGAGGGGAGTAAATTTTCATGATGGGTATCTTTCAAAAGAACTCGGCAATACCTTTAAAACGAATGATTGAACCATCGATATGTGATAATTTAAAATAAAGTTATCGATTTTTATTTTTAAATGTAATATTGAGAATAAATTCAACTTTTTTTTCCATTATTATTATTATTTAGTGTTATACTACTTCTCTAATATGGAAATCGTCTGCATTATCATAAAAGATATATTTTTTAAATAATAATTTTAATAAATTATTTTTAAAAAACAGAATTATTTTTTAATAACCGAATTAAATTCTATATAAATGTAGTAGGTGCATTAATGAGAGGGGGAGTTGAGGGGGCAGTAGTCCCCCTCACACAGAAGTAATTATCATATAAAACACTTCCTAAGCCTAATTCGAATTGTTGAACACAGTTTTACATAACAGTACTCGTTATCTTACTTCTTAATCTGCAACCCGTATTTATAGTATTAAATTTTAGGGTAAGAGAAAGTCGTGTGAGTGACACACCAGATTATTTTTTACAGTGTATGTTTCATATAAAAGCTTATATTTCCATTTAATATTTATAAATTGAACTAGATTAGGTTTATTCAATGAAATATATATTCAGACAATAATTTGTATGGTTTTTGCTACATTTTTTTAGAGATTTGAAATCTTAAAATTGCGTTTTCCCAGTTTGCACTTTTTCATGAATTCATGCTCTTCAAAATTATAAAGTTTCTACAGATATTTAAGAAAATACTTTTTTCTTTCTTTTTTTTTTTTCCGTGATGTTCAATAGGACCTGCCGAAATGAATTAGGGATGGATTTTGCAATATCTTTAAAAGAAAAAATATCAAAAATAAAATCCAACAAAAATCATGTTTTTTTTTTTTTTTCCTCCAAATTTTTACATATTTATGTACATTTAAAGTTTTTTTCTTCAAAACTAATCAATAAATTTCAAAAATAATCCCTAATTCTTTAAAATAGGTTCAATTCAACATAATATATATATATATATATATTAAGCCTTTTATTAATTACGTGTAGAAGTTTAATCATTTTGAACATTATGAATTTATGAAAAAATGAAAACTGAGAAAACAATAATTAATAATGTTTCAAATAATGTAAAATTTTAGTAATGTTTCAATTGTGTAAAAAAATATATAAAAGAAACCATAAGAACTGTTGCCTGAATATATATTTTATTGAACAAGACTAATGCCGTTCAATTTATAAATAATAAAAGGAAATATAAGCTTTCTAAGGAAACCTACTACAGTGCTGCTGGCAGTGGTGACAAATCTCCTTAAACTAGTATGTTGTGGCCACCACAGGACTTACTTCTTATTTTCCTATACAAATTCACTCAGAAAAAAAAAAAAAAAAACGATTTTTTTTTTTTTTGTTGTTGTTGTTGTTAAAAGTAAAAAAAAATCGATAACTTCGTTTGAAATTATCACAGATTTATAGTTCAACCATTCGTTTTTTAAAGGCATTGACGAGACCTTTCGAAAGATACCCATCTTGAAAACTTACCCCCCTCGAGGAAGCGATGCCCCCACATGCACAGATTTTTTTTCCTAGTTAACTACTACTATTATCAATAATTCATATTAATTTTACAATCACAAGTTAAAAATAACTCTCATTATGTGCATTTATGCGAAATTTTGTCCTATACTGCCATGTTAAAAATTAAAGAAAAAAATGCGATCACAACACCACCTGTTAAGCGATTGATCCCCAAATGTAATCAGCACCAGTTTATGTCAGGGACCAACTGAATACCAACTTTGGTTAAATTTTGTTCATTGGTTCGTGAGATATAGTGGACACAAAATTTGTGATATACACAGACACAAACACAGTCATTTTCTAAAAACTATCAATTCGTGTTCAAGACATCCCAAAACGGGTAAATCCATCAAAAAACGAAGGTCGAAAATTTTCACGAATCCAATATTCTCTATATTACATATAAAAGAAAGTAGCAATACAACCCAGATTCAATCCCTGGTCTGGCATTATTTGCTCAGTATAAAAGTCTATTAACTTACAATTCAATGTTTTGTAGTGATTATAGTCATTAAAAAACGTATTATATTTTGTAAAAGTAAATTAATAGACTGTACATTAGACTGTACATTAGACTATGTATTTGAAAAAAAAAAAAAAAAACTAGTATGTTGTAGCCACCACAAGACTTTCTTCTATATTTTCCTATACAAATACACTCAGTAACAATATTAAAAAAAAGAAATATATATATAGCTTACATTTATTTCATTTCAGAAACTATTTCGATTAATCGATTCTCTACTTTTAATCATTTCTTTTCAGTTTGTTCGTTTTGGCAACCGCCCGGACTTTTATCTACTTATTCGATTTGGATTTGATTTACATGTAGCCATCACCTTTCACGAACACCAATTTTCATTATGGATAAGTTATTTTATAAGCTAATTTCCTTTTATCTTTCTATTTTTTTTTTTTTTTTGCAAGATTGAAACTAGTGTTGTATATTGCTGAAATAGCTATACAATATTCAGAAATCTTGCATTCCATGTTGACAGTACAGCTAGTTTCCTGATGAGATCTGTACTGGGTTTCAGCATTTTAACTCTATTTTTCCTTCATGCATTTCTTTTTATCTCAATAGTATTTTTGGTTAATTTCTTTCAATTTTTATCTTGTGTTGCATGAATTTACTGGATTAATGGATTATGAAAACTATCTCATAGTTTAGGCTTAAGTGATATGTACGACATTACTCTTCTGCGTAAGTACTTTAACATGTTTTTACTAATCAGTGAATATTAATTAAAGGTAATTGTGACAATAACTTTATACGTAATACATCTAACTTTTAATTTCATTGTTGGTATTTTTATCTTTCTCTCATTTGCTGAGTATTGTAAAGGAATTAAATTATTCATTATATATATATATATATATATATATATATATATATATATATATATACGATTTTTTTTCTAAGTTTCTTTTCGTTAAAAGTAAAAGAAATCGATAACTTTGTTTTAAATTATCACAGATTTATAGTTCAAGCATTCGTTTTAAAGGTATTTCGAGACCTTTCGAATCTTGAAAATTTCAGGGGGGGGGGTACTTCCTCCCAGTGGGAGAAGCGATGCCCCCACATGCACAAAATTTTTTTCCTAGTTAACTACTACTATTATCAATAATTCATATTAATTTTACAATCACATGTTTAAAATAACTCTCATTATGCACATTTATACGAAATTTTGTCCTATACTGCCATGTTAAAACATTACAAAAAAATGCGATCACAGCGCCACCTGTTGATAGATCGATCCACAAATCTAATGAGCAGCTGTTTATGTCAGGGTGCAACTAAATACCGAGTTTAGTGAAATTTCATTCATTGGTTCGTGAGGTACAGCCTCCACAAAAAACGTGATATACACACACAAACAGACAGACATTTTCTAAAAACTATCATTTCGTGTTCAAGAAATCCCAAAACGTGTAAATCCATCAAAAAACGGAGGTCGAAAATTTTCATGAATCGAATACTTTCCAGAATTTTGTCTGTAAATTTGTCAGAATCGAAAAATTTTGCGATATCTTCACGTTTCACACACCATAAAAGCCGAAAATAACTTCAGAAAATTTTGCCTGTGTGTGTGTGCGTGTCATCGTGTCTGTATGTCGCTTTTTATGTCCGGGCATCACTTGAGAACGGCTGGACGGAATTCAACAGCGCTTGGCAGAAACTTAGAACTTTACGCAACTTAAAATTATATCTATAAACTTTTCAGAAATTTCCCCCATTCCCCCCCCCCCCCCCCTGTGGGGCAAAAGACAAAAACACGTTTGTCCGGGTATCATTTGTAAACGGCAGGACGAAATTCAACGGCGCTTGAAAGGAACTTAGGTCTTTACTCAACTTAAAATTATATCTATCAACTTTTCCGAAATCCCCCCCCCCCCGGTTCTCCCCTGCGGGAGAAAAAGACAAAAACACGTTTTACGCATAACTCGACTCCTAATTACTTCACAATAAAGAAATTCCACATGAGGAGACTAGACATGAGTACAAATAAAACATTATCTGTGATTTAGGAATTTTCGACTTCTAAAGGAAGGAAGGGAGAAAATCGATTTTTGGCGGGAAATTTTGAAAATTCTTGATTTGAGGCGAACTCTACCAAAAATGGAATAAAGATGTTGAAAACAGGCTATGCGACTTTCTTAGGATATTTCCTAAAACACATTTTTGATTTTTTGTGATCTGCCATTTTTTTTTCTTTGGGGGGGGGGGGATGTGTTATAAAGGGCAAATTCGAGACACCCTTTTTAGCGCTAAATTTGTCGTGGAAAATTTATGAGAACTGCGGTCACGAAATTTGGTGCTTGGATTTTTTATATGCAACCGACACCTAAAGAAACGGGATTTATCGAAATACCCCCTTCCCCCCTTCCCCCCAGCGGAACAGGAAGCAAAAAAAAACGTTTGTAAGCATAACTCGGCCCCAAATTACATCACGGTGAAGAAATTGCACGTGATGAGACTAGACTTGAGTATAAATAAAACATTATGTACGATTTTAGAATTATTGATTCTTAAAGGAAGGGGGGGGATCGCTTTTCGAAGGGGAAATTTAAGAAATTCCGGATTTTTTAGTAGAGCTCTTAAAAATATTACAAAGGTATTGAAAATAGCCACGTCTCTTCTTTAGAATATTTTCAAAAACACATTTTCGTTACTTTATGATTTTCGATTTTTTTTTTTTTTTTTTTTTTTTTTTTTTTTTTGAGGGGGGGGGGCTGAAAATTCAAGACCCCCCCCCCCTTTAGCGCTAAAATTGTTTTGGGAAAGCTATGGGATCTGCGGTCACGAAATTTGATGCGCAAATTGTTTATATATATCTAGCACTTAATGAAACGATTTTACCAAATTCACCCACTTACCCCCTTGGGGTCGGGGGGGAGGGGCAATAAACACGCGTAAAAACACGTTTTTCTGTTTGAATTCACCTTACATTATCTTAGAATGATGCGTTTTGGTGTGTGGATGTTGATTAGGTGCACGCATTATGTACAGTGAAACCTCTCAAGTTGGACACCCCTATAAGTTGGACACCCCTCTAAGTTGGACGTTTTTTCTCGGAACGAAATGTATCCATTAACATTATGTCTAACCCCTATAAGTTGGACACCTCTCTAAGTTAAACACTTTTTCTTGGAACCGTAGGTGTCCAATTTAGAGAGGTTTTACTGTACTTTGGTGAGATTTCACAAAACTTCAAACTTAGCCGCTGGGGGAAGGGGAAGTAAGAAGCGGGTAATTTGCTGCCTAAGGCAGTGTGGACCTGGAATCCTCACGTTGCGAGCGGGAAAAACCTCTACGGAATACAGAGGAAACTTTAACTTAGATTATTAATAATGTAATGGAATTTTGACAACTCATTTAAGTATAGTGCTCAGCGAAGCGGGCAAAGCCTGCTAGTATTGCATATAGAAGATAGTAAAAATACTACACATTGATAGCAGTAAATACAATTTTTAAAAACAATTTTTAACGATACTTAATTATCATTTCTCTAAATTAGCCAAAACTCTTAAAGCAAATCGCATTTGCTAAAAGCTTTCTTATTTTAACTTTTCTCATAATTAGTCTGGAGATAAGATCTTCTATACTTATTCTTTGGTCTCTAAAATAAAATAAAAATAAATAAAAACAAACATTGATCTCAAACAACACGCATAAAGAAAACTTTTTGAAAACTTTAATGACTTTGAAGATAATTTAAAATAATACGCTTTTAAAATTAATAATTAATTTTTAAATAGAATTCAAAAAGATATTTAGATTTTTTGAATTGTATTTATTTCTAAATACACTTTTAAAATAGAATTTACAATATATGAGTTATTTACGTTGTCGTACTCGTTATCTGAAATATTTTTGTTTGTATATAATAAAATATTAATTAGTCAAGAAATAAATTTAAAAAACAGACACGTTTTTTAAAAACAATCTTTTAATATGTCTTTTCAGTTATTTATACTTCTTCTGTATACATAAAAAAGAAAGTATTAGATTCGTGCAAATTTTTTTGTTACCGGTTTTTGATGGATTGACACGTTTTTAGAAGTCCTGATTGCGATTTGACCCTTTTTTAGAAAATACCTGTGTATGTGTATATCATAAATTTTATGAATGCTGTATCTCACGAATCAACGAACTAAATTTAACCAAATTTGGTATCTAGTTGGACCTTTATATAAACTAGTGCTGTAATGTGTACAAAAGCTTATTGTTTACACAATTCTATAGATCCTTCAAAAAAAAAAAAAAAAAAAAAAATCGGTTAAGTTTGGAATCCATTCATTCAAAATCTTCAGTTGTAATATCATAAAACTGGAAAATTTTATTTTTAATTTAATTTAATTTACATTTTTTCTCATACTTTCTTTACTTTTTTTTACTCGAAAATTTTGTAAGCACTATACTTCAATCGGACCAAGTCGTAAAATGTAAAATTACTTTTTGTTTCTATTGAAATGTGTAATTATTTTTCTTTGGCTTAAATTTAAAATTTAGACAAGAAGCAGCTTGCTTAGTAAACATTTTACTTAAAGTGAATTTTTAAATAATAAAAGGTTTTAAAATCCGTGAAAGATAATATAACTAATCCTAATTTCATTTATATAATTCCTCAATAAGCAAATAAAACAAGGATATTTGAGAACTGAAAGTTATATAATGATTCTGAAATTAGGCACTTGTACTGGCTAAGTGAAAACTTAATGATGGGACCTTGACGTTGATAAGAGTTTAATCGATGTTAAGAATTTAATCGATATCGATCGATGGTGGGTGACAAAATTTGGAACAAAAGAGATTTTGAAAACAGCAGTGAAAATATTTCATTCTAACAAATATTACGTATTTGTTCTAAGAACAGTAATTTAGTTAGTTCGGGTAGTTTATTAAATATTGCTTAACGATATTATGAACTTTTGTAAACTAAACTAGATTCTAACTGATTGTAATAAATTTTGTTATTTTGTGAATATATATATATATATGCGTGTGTGTGTGTGTGTGTGTGTGTGTGTGTGTAACAGTGAACGTTTTTATGCCAATAAATTCTTTGATTTTGTTATAAAATAAATAATTTTAACTAAATTGAGAAAATATATTGCCAAATAATATTTCAAACTTTCTTACTCTATTTCATAAAAATTGTAATCATTCGAAAACATTGTTTAAAAATAAATATTTTCAAACAGGAAAAAAAGTCATAAATTATATATTAGATGACATATTAGTAAAGTATAAAAAGTGTTATGATATATCTCCATCATAGCTATTCCGTTAAGACCTCCAAAACTCTGTACAACCAGATTATTTATTTTTAATGCATAAAAAATTCGCAGACAACTGTATTTGTATGACCCATAGTAGGAAAACGTAACGAAATGTTACAATTTCACAGAAAACTATGGGACCCCCCCCCCTCCTTCCCCCACTAACTCCTTCCATTCCACATCCTCTCCTGAACTTTATTCACATCGATTTTTGTATTTCCTTAGCTAGGAATAGGTTCAAAATATTCTTTCAATACGTTTCTTGCGATCATAGGAGCTTCTGCGCAAGTGCTGATTCAACAGTTCAGTGTCAAAATAGAGGTGATAACCGTTGTTGTTGAGAAAAAATAGCGATAAGGGAACGCAGAATAATTGGATGTTTATCAAATCTCCATATTTTGGTCAATTTAAAGTCATGAAATACAACGTTTAGATGCTATCACACTTAAGCATATATACATAAAGACATACAAATATCAATAACAAATACCTAATCGATTTAAAGCCATCAAATGCAACGTTTAGACGCTATCATACTTACGAATATACATATATATATATATATATATATATATATATATATATATATAAACATACAAATATCAATGAAAAAATAACGAAAATTAGTTCAAAAGACCTCAAAACGTATCGATAAATCAAAATCTCCTTGTCATATTTCCCTATATTTATAATAATTTCTCTATATGGTATATATTAGGCGAGTAAATATCGTAAATATAACTTATATCAGAAAGGTGAGTGGTAATTATTCTCAAACTTTAAAGCATTAAAAGCATAACCAAAGGGTAGAGAAAAGGAATTTAAAAGTCCCCAAAACGTAGCCATACATTAAAGTTTGGTCGGCAAATTTCACCATAATTACAATAAATTCTTCTATGGTATGTCGTAGGAAAATAAAATAGCTCATCAAAAAGGTGGATGTTAATTATTCTCAGGCTTAAAAGAATTAACTTAAGATAATTAACTTTATTAAAGTTCTTTTATATTTTTAAAGGGATAAACGTAGACAAAGTAAAACTTTCAACTCATTTGTCAAAATATTTACCAAACTAAAAAGAGAACGAATTTAAAAACTTTTATATGTAGATATTTTTCTGCTATGAAGAAATAAATACTCATAACAATATTTTAAGAAAATGATATGACAATCATAATCGTAATTTTAAGAAGCGTAAACGACAGTACTTTCTGTTGTTGCAGAAAATAAAGATGTTAGTTGCATAGCCTTTTGTTTGATTAATGTATAATATTTTTTTCGCGTATTATAATTATTTCTTGCTATATCTATACTTCTAACTTCAGAATTATTAGTATTTAATAGTTTTTAAGGTATCAGAATTGCGTAATCAGTACCAATTAAATTTTCACTTAAGTTCTAAAACATCAAAATATGTGCTATCAAACATAGTTAAAATTAGCAATCTCACCACGAAAATCTTGGTGGCAGCTGTAATGATAAGACATAATTTATTTATTTTATCTTTTACCTGTTTTAACAGTCAGTTTTAGTCATCTTTAATTAACTTTAATTTTTCTCTTACAATTTTTCGCTGTATAAATATGATACTTTTATTGTGCAAAATATTAAATACAAGCAGGCTACGCCTGCTTCGCTGATCACTACATTTGAATGAATTTTCAAAAGAACTGAATCCCTATTCATTTTTTTATATCACATTATAAATAAAAACTAAAATAAAATAAAATAAAATACATTGAAATCGCTATAAACCTCGCTTCGGGTACCCGCTGTCTACAGAAAGGTCTTTCTCAGGCACTTCAGTTTGGGTATTCATCGGCGACGTGTGGATCTGCTATTATTTAAGAACTACAATTTTAAAAATGACTGTATCTCAGCATCTATTAAATATTTTAGTTTTTGAAGCATGTATTTTACAGCCCCCTCTATTTACACTACATTACGATTTGGTTCCGACCAATATAATAAAATAAAATAAAATAAAAAGTAGATTTTCTTTTAAAAGGAATTAAATACATGAAAAACAAATAAATTTTAATTAGTTTAATCCTTTCTACTATATAACTACCATTTTTTTCGATTACATTTCGAAAATTATTTTCTATACAGCGACGTTAATTAACTTAAGAGCAGACAGTACCTAATTTTGCCGACAGCGATGGTCCATGTTATTCCATGGAAAAATTTATTTCTGTAATTACTCATTGCCTAATATAGGGGAAGGTCGCCTAAAATATTCCTATCGGGCAAAACGATCCACCTATGTTTTCTTCCAGACAGATAGCGCTATCTACAGGGTAACACATACATTAGTTGTACCAAGTCCAGAAGAAGCAATGGCGGTATTCAAGCAGTTGCAGTGTCATGTGTATGTCTAGAATTCTGTGAAAAAGTTCATTTTATAACAATCATAAACACTAATTTTCCTATTAATATAGGCATGCAGTCTTTCATGTACAGGTATATGACCTGGTTTACTTGTTTTATTTCATTATTTATTGTCATAATTACTTTTATATTCTTTATTTTGCCGATGAAAAAAATTTACACTTATTTTTGAAGGAAGTATTATTTTGCCCTTTGTAAGGGAAAAATGATTCTTTGGACACTTTTTCAAAAACCTATTTTTTTTTTTTTTTTTTTTTTTTCCATTACTCAATTTGAGTTTAAAATATTACTAAATTATGTTTATAATACAGAATGGGCAAAGTTTTATTTAAACAGTTATGTTATTTTACACGAGTTTTTTTCCTTTTTTTTTTTTTTTTTTTTTTTTTGTCACCTTCCCTTATTTTTTTTTTTTTTTTTTTTTTTTTAGATTCCGTTTTTATATTAAAAAAAAATCACAACCATTAAATTAATACTCGCTCTTTTTCCTAAACGTATTTTTTGAAATTTTTAATATTTTATTTTTGAGTTATAAATTAATAAAGTGTTTTTTTTTTTTTTTTTTTTTTTTTTGCATTTTTTAGCTAGGAAATAAAATATTTAAAATGCGAAAATTCGATTTTTAGAATACGGGTACCAATTTAACAATTGTGAATTTTCTGAATATGAAAAGAGAATTAAAGAAGAAGAAGAAAAAAAAAATCATAAAACAATGAGTAATTGTGGAATCAAATTTTCCTATAGAATAGCATGGTTCTTGACTATCGGCAATAATATTAGGTATTGTCTGCTCTTAAACAAGTACAGTGCGGCCACATATCCTAAAACTAGCAGTGAGGACGCGTCCAAAATGTTGGAGGGATGTCAGCTTGGCGGACAGTTTAAAATTTGGAAAACATCCAATAATTCTGCGCTCTGTTCTTGCTCAGATGACTGAGTCAGATGACTGTCACCCCTATTTTAGCATTAGACTCGTTGAGTTAGCACTTGCGCAAATGCTTCCATGGTTTCCTGAAATGTGGTCGAAGAATATTTAGACAATTTTTTATAAAATTTTCCACTTGAAAACTTTGGTTTAATACGCAAAGTAATAAGTGCTTTACCAACACTTATTCCAGAAACTTTGATGTAACTGATATTATATAAGCGAGTATGATTTTGTTTTTGCAAATCATTAATACGACCTTTTTGGAAGTCTCCTTAAAATAAACAAAAGACTAATGACAAAACTATAGATGAAGAAAGAAACAAGTGTATGATCATACAACAAGCTTCTCATAGGTCAAAAGAAATTCCAGAAAAGCGAATTCACACTTACTTCAAATAATTTAACAGCTTTCTGTACAAACAAGGAAAATATAAATATTCTAATTTTTTTAAACAATAAGTTTTAATATTTTATATCAAGAATATACACTGTTAAAAATTTCAACAGAAAACTCTGTGTAATCTATTATCTTAAGTCTTACGTAAAATTACAGAGGAAAATAAACAGAGGTGTTAAAAACTTATCTTATACATTCATTTTAATAACTAATATTAATTTAATTAATTATTTGTGACAATATATTTCGGACTTGCAATGCTTTTTCTAAAGTAGAAACAGTCATTTTTAATTTTAATTAAATAATTAAATAATAAAATGAGGTAAAAATACAGAATAAAGATTGAGAATCTCGATTATTCACTTTTAACTAAGAATTACTTTCAATTTACAGAGACTCTGGATAAATATTTACATTAAATTTACAGAAATTTTTAACAGTGTATACTTAAAAATATATATGTAGTATTATTTAAAAATTCAATCTTGAAGTTTTAATTTTCTTTAATAATATTTAATTTTTTTTTAAACATGAACCATGATTGTTTTTCAGATATACTACATTAATGGTGCTTTACAAATAACCTATTTTCGTTTTTTCATTCGGGTAAACTGTGTAATCACACTTTTCTACAAGGGATAAAATTGATTCTTTCAGAGAATAAGCACATTTTTATTCTCCAGTATAAAAGACTTAACTTTAGGTAATTACTTCTAATAAACTGCATTTTACTTTTTTAAGCAATCGATAAAGCAAAGACTTTCAACGCATTGGTTCAAATATTTGCTTAAATGAAAGAGAAATAAAATATAAAATCTTCCTGTCTAGACATTTGTTTTCAACGCGATAAAAAAATTTTCAAAAAAAAATGTTGAAGAGCATTACTGTAGAAATAATAATAGTAGTTTACGAGACTTTAAGTGTAATTTACGAGACTTTCTACTTCAGATAGTGTTTATTTCTACTAACAAAAGTACATAAACAACATTTTTTATATGTGATAAAACTTCTACATCTTTGATTTTTCATTTTCTTAATTAAAATCTTAATTTAAATATTTATAGTAATAAAACCTTCCATTAGAATTTTGATATATTTTTGTAATATGTCGAAATATATGAACTACAAAATAAAAATTGCGTTAAATCATGATATTTAAAATAGTACATATATATCTATATATATAATTCTGAATTATCTGAAAAAAGAAATGACTAAATTAACTCATTTCGGAAAAAAGTAATAGTTTATACATATTTGTTTTACATCTATTAATATCAGTGAATGTATAACTTCCCCAAAAATATAGTATATTAAATTAAGAAAAAAAAAAAAAAAAAAGAGAGAGAGAGAGAGAAACAAAAACAAAACAAAAAAATTAAAACTTTAATTAAAACTTAAAAGAAAATTAAAACTTAAAAAAGAATCTGGTGTGACACTCACACGACTTTCTGTTACCCTGAAATTCAATACTATAAAGACAGATTGGATATTAAAGATAACGAGAATTGTTATGCATACCTATGTTAAAAACGATTCAACTTTTACTTGGAAACAGCTTTATTTGACAGGTACTTCTGTGTTAAAGAGGCTGCCGCCCTCCTCAGTCTTTTAAACATTGTACCTGCATTTGTACAGAATTCAAATCTATTATTAAATTTAAAAGTTTGTTTCAAATTATTTCTCCCGCAGCTTTCCTTGAAACTTATGAATCTTGATCAAATTTTTCGCACACACACACACACAAGTAACATTCTTAAAATAACTTCAAAATACAACATTTGAATTGTCTAATATATATATATATATATGTTACGTTACTTTATTATACGTTATTACTTTATTACGTTACGTTATAGCCATAGTCAAAGATCAAGAATTAAAAATTTAACTTCAGTATTTAGGGAACCTCAAAACACATGAATAAATAAAAAACAAGCTTTGGATATTTAGCTTAAAACATACTTTATTTACCATATGGATATAAGAATTAATTTTAATTGCTGAGCAGTTTTTCCGGATATGGTAAAATATTATAGTAAAGCACTTCCAGTAATTACATTCAATTAAAAAAAAAAGTTTTCACCTAATTATTAGTATCTCTGTATGTCTACTAAACATTATACACACACCACATTATGCACTTAAATAAAATAGTGTATTAATAATAAACGTCACGACCTGAAAAGCTCTTCTATCAATTTAGAATATTGTTACACTATAATCTAGTTAATTTTCCTAGCCCTAGAGAGAGAACATTAAAGGTATATATTCGAAAGAAGTGAAAATCTAGCTAAATGTCCTTCGATATAGCAAAAAATGTTGCACAAAAAAATAAATTAATTAATTAAACTAAATTAAATTAAAAAATGTAAGATTGTACTTACCACGAATCTACAATTACGCCACAACTACTTCATCCATCTTAAGAATTTACTTTACAAAATGCAAATAGAAAAAAAAAATGTAAACAATACTAACAACTAGCTAAACAAACAACTAAATATCCTTTGATATAACAAAAATGGTGCATATACATTCACACACACAAAGTAAGATTATACTTACTAAGATTCTGCAATTATATAACTACTTCATCAATTTTTAGACTTTATTTTACAAAATAGACATTCAAAAAAAAAAAAAAAAAAAAAAAAAAAATCTATTTCTGAATGTTTATGAAAACATTTCTTAAGTAAAAATGTTCTTTTGTTGTCGATAAATTTGTAAAAAATCTTTCGATTAATTTCTAAAATATATTAATTTTTCTTTATTCACATTTTCTGGTTATAAAATTTTCTTAAGAAAAAAAATCCGAATCAATATAATTGAACGATTAAACTAGTTTTTTTTTTGTAAATTTTTAGCATATAAGCAACTTTTAAGATAATTTCTAATCCTAAGTATTACGATAGCTAATCTAATCACATATATTATAACAGGATTTCAACACATCCAATCTCCGACTGATTTAACAATTCAATCATTCCCTGAGAAACGTAAATTCTGTAATATATCTTCAGAATAATTTAATTAATGGACTAGAAAGTGTTACAATATTTATACAAATTAAAACTAAAACATCGGCAAAAGATAATTGTTGAAGTTCATTTACTTGAAGACGAATACCAGATACAGAAAAAGAAACAGATAATTGCATCGGTTGCAGGAGTACAAAGATTTGGTATATATACGAGGGCTGTCCAATAAATACGCAAACTAAGGCCATAAAAAGTTTATTTTACAACATTTAGTCTACATCGATTTTGTCCCCTACAAAGTATTCTCCATTCGTTGCTATGCACTTATTCCATCTTCTTTTCCACTGTTCAAAGCACCCTTGGAAGTCCTCGGCAGTCAGGCCTTTTAGTTTTCTCGTCGTTTCTTGCTTTGTTGTGTCCACATCTTCCCAGTGATGTCCCCTCATCACATTTTTGCATTTTGGGAATTAAAAAAAAAAAAAAAAAGTCGCATGGAACGAGATCTGGCGAATAAGGAGGATAATCAAGGATGGTGATTGAATTTTTTGTCAGAAACTGGCGAACAATCAATGCTGAATGTGCAGGTGCATTGTCATGGTGAAAGATCCATCCATCGCCTTGAGTCAAATTTCGTCGCACACGACGCACGCGATCTCTCAAACGTTTGAGAACTGTAAGAAAAATAATTTATTATTTTCGTCAATTTCCATTTTCGACACACAGTAAAAACAAGGACAACAGAAACTAACACAACTGGCACAATACGCACAGCTCGACGATCCGCTATGCACTAATGGTTCATTGGGTCTCAGGCAACTAGCACCGCTAGTGAGCGAGGTTATAGTCCGCGTCATGACCGACAGATGGCACTAATTCGCGTATTTATTGGACAGACCTCGTAAATAATTTTTACTATGAAATAATAAATAATCTGGTGTGACACTCATACGACTTTCTCTTACCCTGAAATTCAATGCCATAAACGCAGATTGGACATTAAGGAATAAGATAACGAATAAAGTTATATAAACTTTCGTTAAAAACAATTTAAAATAAGCTTCGGAGAAACGTCATTTAACAAATAATTATGTATGGGGGGGGTAACACCCCCTTTCAATTCTCCGTTTTAATATTGCACTTACATTTAAAGATAATTCAAAAGCTGTTATTAAATTTAAATGTTCATTTCAAATTATTCAGACAACCTTCACCCGCATCATTCCTTGAAACTTATGAATTTTAATAAAAATTTTCAAGTAACAACCTTGTATTAACTTTAAAATACAACATTTGAATTGCCTGAAATTATTCGTTTTCAAGTTATTCTTATAAAAGACGTAGACAAATATTAAACGCTAAAAACATTGACTTTTATATTCAGGGAAATTCAAAACGTGCCAGTATACAAAAAACAAACAATAAATATTTAGTTTTAAAAATACTTTATTTACCACAAGGGTATGAGGAATTATGAGCAGTTTTCTCAAACATGGTAAAGTATTATAGAAAAGCACTTCCACTAATTACATTCAATAGAGAAAAAAATTGCGTAACTGACATCTTGAATCTAAATTGTGGCTCTAGAAAAAATAGTTATATGTCATCCTTATAAATTCTAGTTCCCATTGAAAGCGAGTTCTAGAAACCCCCATTAGAATTCTAGAGCGTTTGCCTATATTATCGAGGGCAAAGTTATTTAAAAATCTCTGCAAATAAATGCAACTACAAGAGGCGGGTCTCTATAACTATATAATCTCGATTTATTACCCAATTCTAGAAAATCAACGAGAATTTCTAGCAATACAAAAGATTCAGAATATTCAGAATATTGTTCCACCATTTAGAAATTTGTAGACTAGAAATTCTCGATCATTTCGTCCATTCAGTTTATTGGCGTGCCTCATGCGCATAGTTCGGAAATCTATATTTCTACTAGAAGTTTAGGGATTTAGAAAATGACCACTTATTCATTCTAGATGAAGGCGGTATATATATATATATATATTCTCAGTGAAAAGAATATTTTCGCTTAACTATTGCCAGCCTTGCATATCTTCTAAAAATTATGTGCAGACCACATTGTGCACTTAAGTATAATCTTATATTACTAACAATTAGCACAGTTTGAAATGAATTTCCTTCAATTTCCAAGTATTATCCCATTGTATTCTAGTTCTTTTGTGTTGCCATGTAAACGAACGGTGAAGCATTTTCCTACCATATTCTACATGAAACTTACTTCTCTGCCTATAAAAAATGTATATTCATTTCATTTGGTTTAATGCAGCCTATTTGCAATTTCTCCCATAGACGTTTTGCTTAAGTCAGCCTGTACATGTTACACTGTACAGCCGGTAACAAAAGGATCCGAAGACTGGCAAGAATTTCTATGTAAAAAAAGTAAGAACAAGATTCGACAAAGATTTATTTAACAAAACCGTATGAAGAGTACTTTTTTTACATAGGAATTTCTGCTAGTGTTCGGACACTTTTGTTACCGACTGTACTTACCAGAAATTTCTTAACAGACCTAACGTATTTGAATTCTCTTCGATGACCTTGTACACGAACCATTTGCTTGATCTTAACGAAAAGTTTAGTGTAGCATCTGTGTATGACACAGCTTTAGATACCGAATGTGCTGCTGTATGTTTCTGAGGTACAGTCGGTAATAAAAGTGCTAGCAAAAATTCTTATAGCAAAAATTCTTAGCAAAAATTCTTATATAAAAAAAGTACACTTAATACTATTTTGAGAAATAAATCCTTGTCGAATCCTGTTCTTAGTCAGTCTAAGAACAGGATTCGACAAGGATTTATTTAGACAAAGTGTATTAAGCATACTTTTTGTATATAGGAATTTTTGCTAGTGTTCGGACACTTTTGTTACCGACTGTATGCTAATAACTTACACACAGACACACACACAAATCAACCGTTAAAAACATGTTTTTCGGATTCAGGATGCTTCAAAATGTGTAAATATAACAAAAACTCGGTTTCAAAAATTTAACCCAACGACAATACTTTTTCTACCATAAATATAGATAAGAGAAAGTAAAAAGTCTGTACATTCTTAAGATTATTAAATACATACAAAATTGTCTCCAGTCACATAGGCAATGCAATTGATTATGATAGACAGCCGTTAAAACGTGATACAGCCATTGAAAATTCATTAAATATAAATTTAGTCGGTTGTTATTTGTAACATAATTTGACTGATATTCTAATAAGTAACATAATACAATAATACATCAGGATACATTTTAAAACAATGTATCTTTCTCGCAATGAGGAATTTGTACACTTGGGGAATTTGAACAAAATCCTATTTTTCTGGTAGTTTTAGGCCCATAAATTTCAAAAAGTTTATTAAAAATGCAGAAAAAGTTCTCAATTTAAAAAATAACTTTAAAATTAACCCCAAATCACGTGACTTCAAAACACTGCCTGACGTCACACTTTATGATGCTTCAACGTTTATATTTTGTTAGCCTAGTTAGCAAGCAGCAATTCATTTTAACTTCGTAATTATCAATCGTTTATGTGATTTCTGAACATTTCTTTTTCATCTTATAATCATTAAATATCATTATAAACATTTTCTATTGTCATTATTTTCAATTGTTTTCTTTTCATGGCGGTTGTCCAAAGTTTTCGTTAAATAGGATCTTGTGGAACGCTAAAGAATAGCTTTTGAGAAGCATCATCCGTTGTATTAGAGCAGAGTGGTACAATACAATATTTATACTTTAATATATGTCATTATTATAAAATACAAAACCTATTTTACTGATTCAAGAAGCAAAGCAAAGCACGAAATTGAATGTAAACAATGATTATTTCCGTTTGTTGTCATAAAGAGTGACGTCACGATATATTATACTGCGTTTTCTCGATAGAGTATATAGTGCGATGTTAAAATTGTTATAAATCAGTCATTAGATTCCAAATAAAGAAAATGTATGCATTTATTTTCTTACCTTTTCATTTTCTATTATATAACAATAAAATCCGAAAACGAGCAAATTCCTCATTGCAACTATTTCTTTTTATAAAAGCAATAATCCACACCCTAAGGGAATGAACATTGCCTATTGAAATCTTAAATTCAAATTATTCAAGGTACAGATTTGAAAGCATAGTCACTTAAGCTGAACTTATTTGTAAATGCTTGAAATATGTTCTGAGGGCGCATTACATCGCAATCGTCTACTAGCTTTCAATTCCATTTTAGATCCCATCACAGCATTACTGCAATAGTGCAATGTTAATAATAGTTCAGTAATCTTATCTAAACTATGTATTGCACAATGACGTCAGCAGATTGCAACACTTTGACATTTAAAGTTTAATCTTTGATTTTGTAAGAGTTTATAAAAATAAGATGTGGCTTCAAATTAAACACACACACACTTGTGTATATATATATATATATGTATATATATATATATATATATATATATATATATATATATGTGTGTGTGTGTGTGTAATAATAAAATTAATATCTCAGTAATCTGGATAATTAATTTAATTTAATTATTATTAGTTATTAAGAATTTATAATTTTAACTATATATTTCATTCGGGTTTAGATATTGCATCAGCCTTGCCACGTGTCGAAAAGATGATTGCGTAAGATCCCCAATCCTTTGTTCATCTGTCATTACCATATAAGGTTATAAAGAGTAAACGTAAAGTTAAAACGTACATGTACTACCATGTAGATGTAGTCTATATCTACTAGCTTGTATATTTCGCACTTCGGAGTTAGCCACTGAACAATAAAGATGTGTGATATATGAGCTCATGAATTTCATTTATTTTTTGAGTATTTAATTTTTATTAAATTCAAGTAACATGCGAAAATGGAATTTTACATATATATATATATATATATATATATCATCATTATTATCAATTCCATCCTTTATCAATCAATCCACTGCAAGATGGAGGCTTCTCCTTTGTGATTCCAATTTGCCCTGTTTTATTCTTCTCCATTCTACTCTTTTAAACTTCACAATTTCCTCTCTTCAACGACACAGTGGTCCCTACCTCGGTCTTTCTTTATCTCTCGGTATCCCGAATAGCACTTTGGTGGCCCATCCGTCCTCATTTCTTCTGGCAAGGTGTCCAGTCTAGCTCCATTTTAAATACTTAACACTAGAAATAAACTCAATAACTTTGGTTTGCTTCCTAATCCTAGTGTTTCGCTTTTCATCTCTTTGGGTGAATCCTAACACGCATCTCCCCATGCTTCTCTGGGTTGTTTGAAGTTTTCGTATAGTTTTACACGTTAATGTCCAAGTTTATGAAGCATAAGTTAAAACAGGCAAAATGCACTGATCAAACACTTTTCTTTTCAGACAAATTGGGAGGTTGCTTTTGAATATAGTGTTATTTCTTCCGAAAGCTCTTCATGCAAGTTTAACTCAGCTGTTAATTTCTTTCTTGATGTTTCTTTTCACCCTAAGGACTTGTCCCGGATAATATAACTGCATACCGTTTCTAATTCCTCCGTATCAACAGCGATCTTTAGTGGAGAAATAAAGGAATTTGATATAATTTTTGTCTTACTGAGGTTAATTTTCAATTCAACGAGCTTGCTTCCTTTGTTTAATTCCTGGAGTTGTACATATGAAACAGACAATCAAGGAGAAATTGGCCAAGTCACATCACGCTGGCCAAATGCGTCTTGGTGCGAGTCCATCCGTGTTGGTTCGTAATGATAGGCATTACTGATATATATACATATTGCATGTCTTGTCAAATTATTTTTCATTTACTTATTGTTTATAGACATACAGGATGATCGTAATTAAATTTGGCCTATTTAGAGCACACTACAGCTATAAATTGATTCGGGATTGTGTAGAAAATTTTTTGATGGACAATTCAAACCATGCGTTAAAAAAAAAAAAAGAGAAAAAAAAATCAAAATTTTTCTAATCGAGGGAATTATCGAAATACAAACAAACAACAAATCTTGATACAAACATTTTTATTTATTACAGACTTATTTTTTTACAAACTGTAAAGCTATATAAAACATTTTGTTCAATGTAGGCCCCATTATTAGATTTTAAAATGTGCAGCCGGTGAAAAAATAGCATGTTCAACACGCCAGTCTGACAGCACATGTAATATTTCTACAATCTTTCACTTGCAATGTCATAATTATCACTTTTTTGTACCCTCATAATGCTTTAAAATGTAAAAATAACAGTTTTAAATGACATAATATTTGAAAATATTAAAATCGACCGCAGTTATTTATTACAATTTTTTTAAGCGTTCTAGCTGTAATCCATCACGTAGCGAACAATTTATTTATTTTCAGAATCATTCAAAATATCCTTTGAAATGTTTATCTACAAATTTTCGACTCAATACTCATTTTAGTTACAACTACAGAGGGTTCTGGATTGGCCAATTTTAATAACGGCCACATTCTACATATATAAAGAGAAATTGATACACATTATTTAATTATATAATTAATTAGATAATTAATTATATGATTAATGTCACAATCCATAATCTACAGAAATAAATGTACGTATATGATATTTATATGATAACGTATTTACATTATTTGTGGAAAAAAATATAAAACTTTGATTGTTGTAAACTTTCAAAAAATACGAGTTGTAACGTTAAAAATAAGGATTTTTAAAAAAAAAAAATACAATGAAATTCAAAATACACAACAAGTGTTTCGACTTTACAGTAATTAAGCAGGATCCTTCCTAATTCTAGAAAAATAGGCAGGATTGCAGTGTGAAAGCAATAACGCACTATTGAATATCTGAAATTCATTATCGAATAGAAGTCTTTCAGTTCCCCATCATGATATAGGTAGCGATAACTTTAGCCATTCTTCATCTATTTTGACCTCGAATTTTTTATTTTTTTATACGTTTTGAGGTCTGAGGAATCCGAAAATAATTGAATTGATATTGTATCCATCTGTAGGTGTTTGTTAATTTGTTAATGTGTTAGTTTGTTTAGTATATTAGTTTGTTAGTCTATGTACATGATATCTCAAGAACAGATACAGAGAGGTCGAACCAGTTTTAATGTATTACATACTAGCTGACCCGTCCGGCTTCGCACTGATGAACAAATTTTAGTTAAAGATGGATTGATATGTAAAAAATCAAGAAATATATCAGTTTATATGTTATAGTCAGGCAATATTATTAACTGGAAAGTCAAAATATAATTTTACAATTATTTTTTTTTTAATTAGTTGTTAAATGTTGGCAATTTTTACTTAATGCTATTTATTTATTTATTTATTTATTTATTTATTTCATAAAAAGAAACATTTCTTTACTCATGAATAAAAAATATTGAAAAATAAACCTATGACATGAAAATGTTTTTGATAAAATTGACGTCATAATAGCTTTAATTATTATTTATTTTTTCATTTCGCAAATATATTTAATTTTTTCCATAATTGATTATTATTTTAATAATGTATATTAAAGGAGAAATCAATAATATGAAACAATATTCGTACAATATATACTATTACAGAATCTGGTGTGAAACAACCACACGACTTCCATTACCCACTATTACACGTAATATATACAATTTTTTGGAGATATTACTTGCATTTTTTGAGATTTTCGAGTAAGAGAAACTTGATACACGTATAAAGACACATACAACAGAGTTTGCATAGCGAGTTAAAAAATAAGGGGAAAAAAATAGATAGTTATTTTTTTAAACACGAATTTCCGAGATCTAAAACTGAACTACCTAATCAGGATGACCCTTAATATTCCTGTAATAAGCACGTAATACTTGAGAAAGGTTATCTAAATTGGATTAAAGAAAAAATTTTCAAGAATACGTTAGAGCCGTTTTTGAGATACCAACTTTTACCAAAACTTAACATACTCAATTATTGACCTAAAAACAATAATTACATACAAAAGGATATTTAATAGGAAGTTAACATGGCGAGTTTGAAAAAAATCCGTACAGGCGTTTTTAAAGGAACGCACTTACGAAGTCTGAAATTGAACTGTTTATAGAGGACGCCTATCAATTTTCCTGAACTAAGCAACTTTTCAATCGAAAGGGCATCTAATATATTATTTATATAGCAACTTTGAAGAAAATCATTAGAGGTGTTTTTGAATATGGGCTTAGGGTCCCATTTCTGGTTTTCGATGACCCAATTCCGGTTTTTCAATTTTCACGAAAATTTGGAAAATTTATCTGTACACCAGACCTGAATCACTTGTGAAGTTTAGTAGTTCTATTTTTATTAGTTTTGGAGATATGACAGCCAGAAGATTACACACACACGTGCACATATACACACACACTGACCAATTGCCAAAACCTATACAATACTTCCACTACCTACGGTAGTAGGGTAATTGAAGTAAACACATACATCTCGTATTTACTACGATAATATACAGATTTTCGTATTACGTTTTCGATAGCCAAATACAAAAATCGCCAATGACGATAGATATCAAATCTATGCTTTGTTTTCAATTAAAATATTGAAAATTTTAATTAAAAATTTATTTTACCAAAATTTATTATAGCTTCTAGCACTTAGAGAGAGACAGTGTAACATTTGATTATTGAAAGAAAAAAAAAAAAAAAAGCAATCGGCTTTCTAGTTCTAGCGATCGTTCTCTACATATGCATATAAACCTTTCTTTTTTTTTATATTAGTATAGCTATAGAGCATAGGTATATTAAATAGGTTTCCAGTCAACATAATGTAATTCAAATAATTAAATGTTATTTACATTTCAGTAATGGCTGTATGCGCTATGTATATTGAGCTACTTGCCATAACTGTTAGTTGCTAAAAATAGTCGCCAAATAAATTTAAACATCTCAATACGCAAGCGAAGTATGACATCACTGACTGCCCGTGGATGCAAGAAACAGATTTTCCATGTTAATCGCTCATTGGATTTTTTTTTTTTTTTTTTTTTTTTTTTATTAAAATTCTAGAAGAATTATTTCCCGATTTTAATCCTCATATTTGGGTATAGATATGTATTAGTTATTGTATGCATGCGTTAGATTGAGTTATTTTGCTGTCAAATTGACAAAATTTTAATTTTAAATTTCAAAACTGTCACCCTTGGCGTTTTTTGTATTTGGCGATCAAAAACGTAATACGAAAATATACATGCCAGATGTATATTTTCGTAATATGTATTGTACGAAATATTGTTTCATATTATTCGTAACACTCTTAATGTAAGTTTTTAAAATAACCATGATTTTTCAAAGGAATTAAATTATATTCGCCAGATAATTTGGCGATATTTTTTTTTTTTTCTGCCAAGGATGACGGATATCAAATCTATTCCGCTGCAACATATTAGTATATTATATCAGATACTTTATTTAGACATTTGAAAACAAATTTGACTTCAAATTATGATAGAATATTTATCCTTCCCCTTTTAATTAGTTTATTAGTTGGATGTTTATTGTGTAAATATCATCCTTTGAAATGAAATGTTTATGTTTTCAATCGAATATGGAAATTTGCCATTTTTTTTTCTAGAGTTTTGAAATTTAAAATTCCAATTTTATCAATTTTACAACAAAAACAATTTAATCTAACGGATGCACATGATAACTAATACATATCTATATCCAAATATGGGGATTAAAATGGGGAAATAATTTTCCTCGATCTTTATTATTTTTTTACAAAAAATCCAGTTCACTTTTTATATTATTGTTCGCGTGAAAATATATTTTATTATATGTCTAAAAATAAATTAATTCGTAAATCTTTTTGGCAACAATTATAAATTAAAATAAATAATATTATAAAATAGAATTTCTTATTTTATTTTATTTTATTTATTTATTTATTTTTAAATTCCAATTTCGTTTACACACATCAGTTTAAACCACGGAGTAATAAAGACTCCGTGGTTTAAACATTGATGCTTAGACATTATATCACATCATATCAAATTAAATTATTAGAAAAATAAACACTTTTAATTCTATAATGACGTCAGATTTAACGTGTAAGTTTAACAATTAAAAAAGCTTTATATGAATTTCAATTTAATGCACGTGCAGATATATTTCTTTTCTTTTCACGTCAAGATATTTTAAAAACGAAATGAATATGTAAATGTTTCTTTTATGTTGGCAGCAGCTAA
Source organism: Salticus scenicus (assembly GCA_963930645.1). Taxonomy (NCBI): domain Eukaryota; kingdom Metazoa; phylum Arthropoda; class Arachnida; order Araneae; family Salticidae; genus Salticus; species Salticus scenicus. Next base: position 5,584,095 of record OZ005649.1, on the reverse strand, counting down.
TTTTTTTAATATTTCATTATTTCCATTTCTATTACGGCTTCTATGGGGATTTTAATTAAAATGCTCAGATTTTAAACTAAAATTTATTTTATCAAAATTAAATATAGCCTATAACAATATGGCATACTGTAGCTTTCGGTCAGTGAAAGAAGTTTTTAAATCGGTTCAGTAGTTTCAGAGATTACCCTCCACAAACAAACAATTTTTTGCGCTTTATATAATGATATAGATGACATACTCATTTACATCATTCTAATTTAAAACTTTACTAAATTGCGAATTTAGTGCTTAAACGAATATATATTTTTTCTTTTTTTAATAAAATTGGGATTTTTGTCAGAGTTTTACAAGAAAAAAAAATCAATTTTTAGCAGATTTTACTATAACCTTGTAAAATGAGTCGTAATAGAGCAAAAAATGTTTCGAAGTGCTAGTAACATTCTTACAAAGTGAGTGGGGGCGCTGGAAGTAAAAGAGTTGATTATCTGATTATATTTGTCTGCGGTGCTAGTTAATTCTATTTTGCAGAAACCTGTAAAGTCTCAATAAGATCAGCCTTTGAGAAATCGTGTCCACTACTTTTCTGAAAGGCCTCTAAAAACAGTCCCACCGGCAAAATTTCCCAAATTTTTTTAATTTAATTTTTATAAATATTGTTTATTTTATTTTTTAATTCATCTTATTGTATTTATTTATTTTTTTTTTATTAACTTCTATTCTTGTTTGTTTGTTTGTTTGTTTGTCCTGTACAAATCTTGCAATCGAATTTTAACTAACTTCCCTACTAGCTGGACATTTGAAACTTTCACAATAACTCAGAACCCAGTAACAACACAATACTTCGAAGTCCGATTTTCGAATTTTTGATTAGTTCTCTTATAATTAATTAAAATATGAAAATAATAACATCCTAATAGTGTTAAAATATCCATTAAAATATTAGCTATCATTTAATTGTTGCCAAAAAAAAAAATTACGAGTTTATTTTCTTTCGATATAAAAATAAATACATTTAATTAAACGTGAGCGTTAAAATATTATAAAAAGTTAAATGATGCATCTCACAAAAATGGACGTCATTGCCATTTTAAAAAAATTATGCACATTGATAAGAGCTCTATGATTCATCAGAAAATTTAAAACATGGTATATAAAAAGTTTTTTTTATCTTATAATTATTTATTTGCTCTTTTATATGCTCAAAGTAATTGATCAAAACATTTATTTAATGCATAAAAAAAAGAAGAGAAATAGATTTTATGCTTGTTTTTAGCCTTCAAAACCCATGTATATAATACTCTTTTTAAAAAATCTGGAGTGACTCCACTCGACTTTCCGAACCTTAAGTAATTAACGGTTGTATAAATAAATTAAAGTAAAACAATAAATAAAAGTGAAAATTATAATAGAGTGTTTAAGTATTTTTCTCCATTGTTTAATTTTATGCTATAGCACTTCAAATATTTGAGCCCATAGATCATAATGGTAAAGAATTTTTCTTTGTGTCCTTGTAAAAATATATAAGTGCTAAATTTACCAAAATCTATACAGTTCGTGCAACAATGATTTATAACCTGTGTATAAATGTTCAGCAAAGACGATTAAGGCGTTTCGACGCTACCGTGTTTTACAAAATTCGGTCCCATAGGCCATAATGATAAAGAACTGTAAAAAAAAACTACAAACCCTAGATTCACCAAAATCAGTACGGTTCGTGCTATGGTGACCTATTATACACGTACAAAATTTTAGATCATTCTAGCAAAGCGTTTAAGTGCTATCGTGTTCACTTACACACATACAGTCGGTAACAAAAATCTCCGAACACTAGCAAAATTCCTATGTAAAAAAAGTACACTTAATACAGTTTTGTCAAATAAATCCTTGTCGAGTCCTGTTCTTAGTCAGTCTAAAAACAGGATTCGACAAGGATTTATTTAACAAAACTGTATTAAGTGTACTTTTTTTACATAGGAATTTTGCTAGTGTTCGGAGATTTTTGCTACCGACTGTACGCATATGCATACACACACACATTCATACATCATTGTACAAACAGTAAAAATTAACTCAGGGATCTCAAAAGGTACAGAAACATCAAAATCTCAAATTCGTATTTTTGACATGATTACAATACTTTCCTTACATATGTTCGGTAAGTAAATTAAAATAAAATTACTCATAATCAAAGACTTTAATGAAATTGTTTTCTAGATTTGTAAAACTTATTCTGTCATTCATTCCCTCTTTCTATATTAAAAATATCCTAAGACTTTATATAGCTGTTTAAAATGCCGACTAAATATACATGCAGAAACATAACCGTATGTCAAACTAAAACAACTTTATTGAGAAAAATACCCACATCAAAATTCTGCCTGTCAAGAAACATACAAGCTGTTTGACAAAGTACGTTTAATACAAGCCACGTAAAGTCTTTTAAGTGACTTTATTTTATATATTTTTGTGTATCTCAGTAACACAACGCTTCAATAGTTTGTTTACCTTAAGTTTGGTAAGGTGCTATTTGTCTTAAACAAATACACAGAAAGTATGTTCGTATAAAATATACCGTTCAGGATTTAATTTGAATCGTTATGTTTTTAGTTTGTTAAAGTGTTTCCAAAAACTAGCTAATGAAAAATAAAATAATCTCTTTTGGAACGTTTCATTATATATAATATATATGTATATATAATATTTAAATAATGATAAGTGGTGACATGAAAGTAAAATGTAATAAACAACAAGAAAATTATTAAACAATGTTAATAAACAAGAAAATTAGTTAAAGTTAAACTCTATTTAAGCTAGAAAATTAAATTATGCTGTGCCAATCTCCACAGCAGGTGGGAACACAGCTATTAATAACTATGTAGTACTAGCAGGTTTCAAAAGATATGCAGGATAACATACTCCAAATATATTTCAAACTGAATAGTAAAGATAAACTTAAAATTGTAAAATGTGAAAAGAGATTAAAAAAGTATTTCTATTTCCTGAAAATTAAATATTGAAATTTGAAAACCATATGTTACAGCTCATTGAAACCAAAGAGCTGTTTATAATAAAGCTTATTTATATAGATTTTTATATTCAAATGCTAGCCAAACATACCCCCACCCGTAACGGGAGGGGGTATGTTTGGCGCCACCTATTGGCAAATTTTCTTTCAAATTACGTCAGCATAGCTCTTTAAAAAAGACATTTCACTTACTAAATTTGGTGCACGGATGCACAATAGAAGCAGAAATACAGCCTTCTTCTAAATGCAGAATGTTGCATTACAGCAGCACCCCTTTTATCCGATATGCAATACGCACCCAAATCCTAGTCAGCATACTTTTTCATAACAGTCACATAACATTTTTGTGAAACTATACACTACAAAAGTTTAGTAATTTAAAACTTTTCCGTAAATAAGGAAAACTGCAGCTTAGCAACGCCACTTATCAGACGATATGTACTCAAATTGGGTCAAAGTAGTTTTATATAATAACCGTCTTACAAATTAAATTTGGTGCATTTATACCAAAAGCTAACATGTAACTTTTCTCCATTGAGGAAAATTTCAGCACACTATCGCCACCTATCAACCGACGTGCTCCAAAAATTCATAAACGCGCATTTACAGTCACCGACATAAGTGAAGTCACATTTTTAAATCTAGATGTTTTTTATCGAATAACTAAATAAATACTTCGTGGATTCAATTGAAATTTCAATGGAAAAAGAACATGCTATACCTCAATTGTTCCAGTGAAAGTTTTACTCCGATAGCAAAAGCGGATCAAATTAACCCAAAACGTATAATATTTGGAACATTTTATTAAAAATAAAAAAATAAAAATATTCGAAATCAGCTGTGGCTGTAGTATATGATTATGAACCTTTTTACTTTTTCTTACCCATAAGATAGAGAAAGTATTAGAGAAAGTTGTTTTGGGGTCAAATTTTCGAAACTGCGTTTTTGTTGTACACGTTTCGAGGTCCCCTGAATCCAAAAATCCTGTTTTCAGCGGTTGGTCTGTGTGTGTGTGTATGTCTGCTATCAGCATATCTCAAAAACAAATTAACAGAAAGTTGAAATTTCGTATTCTAATTGTGTATCATATAGGGATGCTACACTAAACTTTTCGCTGAGATGAAACAAATGGTTCGTGTACAGGAACACCCAAGAGAATTCAAATACATTACGTCTGTGGGGAAAATTTACAGACTAACATACGAGTTTAATATTTACAGACTTCACTATACCAAAAGAAATAAATATATATTTTTTATATGCGTAAAAACATGTTTCATGTAGAATATGGTATGGAAATCTATCAATGGTCGTTTACAGGGCTACACAAAAGAACTACATTATATTGCGATAATGCTTGAAAATTGATGAAAGTGTATTTTAGGTTGTGCCGTGTATTATTAATACAGGATTATATTTATGTGCACCATGTGGTGTGTACATAACCTTCAGAAGATATACAGGGCTGCAAATATTTAAGCCATAACATTCTTTTTAAATGTTAGTGAAAGTGCTTTACTATAATATTTTACCATGTCCAGGTAAGCTGCTCAGAAATTGAAATGAATTCCTCATAGAAATAGGGCAAATACTGTATGTTTTAAAGCTAAATATTCATCGCTTGTATTTTGTATATTTACACGTTTTGAAGCTTTCTGATTATTGAAGTCAAATTTTTTAACGTTTGATCTTTGGCTGTATCTTTTAAAATAACTTAAAAACGAATAATTCCAGGAGATCCAAATCTTGTATTGTTAATATAAGTTTGTTGCTGGAAAAGTTTGATCAACATTGATAAGTTTCAAGGAATGTTACGTGTAAAAGTTGTCTGATTAATTTTAAGTGAACTTTTAATTTTAATAACAGATATAAATTCTATGTAAATGTAGGAGCAGTAATGAAACGGGGGTTCAGAGGTGCGGTAGCCCCCTCCCCCTCCACACACACACACAGAACTAATTATCGTATAAAACTCTTCCGAAGCTTAATTTGAATTGTTTTAACATAGGTTTGCATAACAGTACTCGTTATCTTAGCCCTTAATCTCCAAATTGTATTTAAATTATTAAATTTCAGGGTAAAAGAAAATCGTGTGAGTGACACACCAGATTATTTTAATTATAAATTAATTTGAGACTACCACGTATATTAAAGTTTATTAAAGATATTAAAGTTTCTTTAATGACGGCAACAATTTTTCGTGCGCTTTTTGTTTATAGCAGGCAGGCGCAAGGTTTTAAGAACAAAACAATATCATTTTTAGAAAACGTGCTTTCAATATATAAGTATAACCTCACACAACAGAGAATTTTTCAGAAATATTATACAAAAACTAGGACGTCTTTCACCAATCTACCCTATATTAATTCTTTACTTATCTCTTTTCAATACTTTTAAGAACTTTTTTTACAAATTTTATTAAAGAAGTATCTGTGTTGAAACATTTTCCATAAAAAAAAAAATACACAAGCAAGTTAATGAAGTAATTTTCATGCTACCTATTTAATAAGTTTAAGAGAGTTTATTAACTTCTATTGCGTGTTTAAATAATGTTTGTTTACTTTAAGTCTGTTGAAGTGCTTTACATCAAATACAAGCACACTTAAATTTTGTTTATACAAGTAACGAGTTTTAAATTTAAATTATTTCTAGATGTTTATTACACTCGAGTCTTTCAGACACCAAACTAAAGTTAACTGGCTATGTACATTCTTGAACCTTTATGTTGCCGACGAGATAAAGTATAACTTTAATTTTAAACAACACTTGAATTAATCAGTATTTTGAACAATCTTTTATTTAAATTACTAGGAGGCTCTTTCCCTAGACTCGCTTCCCTTATTAACCCCCCACGGTGCTCTGCCCGTCTATTCGTTTGTTTGCCTTTCACTCAATAGGAATATTAATAGTGCATAGCACAAGACAAAAGCCAAAAAAAAAAAATGTTATACAAATCTCCATATTCAATGTAAAATTTAAATACATATTATTAATACTTTTTTTTTTTTTGAGAAATATTATGCAGAAAATCAGTACATATGTTATTTTTTCCCCTTTAAAATAGAAATAAATTTATAATATTTAGACCATTTTGCTTTACAGCTTTAGTATATGACCCCCTTGGCAACTTTCAAATTTTTGTCACTATTTGGCGATGAATTTTTTGATATAACAGCTCGTTAAAAAAAAAAAAAAATCTAGTAATTGTTTCTTCTAATACCTATATTTTTACTATTAAATTTTATAGTTAATTTAGGCAGTATATAATACTCTCTATATATTTTTAATGTTCATCTAGATAATAATTTTACCCATAAGAAAATATCTGTATAGTAAAAAAAGCTTATTATTATTATTATTATTGTTATTATTATTACTATTATTATTTTAATTTGAAAAAATCTCCTAAAACTTCCGTTTTTAATTCTCTCCTACCTTCTTCTTAAAATAACGAAGGATAAAATCTTCTCGACTCTTTATAAGAGTTTTAGGACATGAATTTTTTTCTTACCATAATTAGAAACATGAAATGTATCATATAAATATATAATTCTGTAATGTTAAAAAATATCAGTGCTAAATTAGAAGATCTATCATTTATAATGATTTTGAATCTAAAATACTTTTTTATGCTAAAATATATCCGAAGTATTTTAAGATATGCATTTAAATAAAAGAGATAAATACACTTTAAAGACAAAATATATATATATATATATATATATATAATCAATTATACAGACACGACATCATTTCATTATTCACAAAAAAATAACATAAAAAATTATAAATAACATAAGAAATTGCCAGTAAGAAATTTAATTTTCTAAATGTAAAAAAAAAGAAAGATATCTGCAGACGAAAGATTACAATTACAATCCCAAATTCGTTTTTTCATTAAAAATATCTAAAATGATGCTTTTATTATTCATTTGCAGACGAAAGATTTCTTTGGTACCAATAGCAACATTGACATTTATTTTATTTTATTTTACTTTTATTTTATTTTATTTTATTTTTTACACCATTGATCTCATTTTAATTTTCTTGTGGAAAATGTAGTCATAAGATTGAAAGAACAACGATTTCAGAAACTTTTTGTAAGGTGCAAATAGAGTACATTTATCAAAACGAAGTTTTTAATTAATAACTTCGTTAATTAAAATGATAGAAATTTCTAACTGACCGAAATGTATTTCTTGGAGTATTCAGCATACATTGATACCTCTCATGATGCTGAGAATACTGTCCTCTGCGAGGAGATGCAGACGCAGACAAAAAAAAAAAAATGACGCCAGTGACAGTGATTTTTTTTTAATATATAGAGATTATTAAACAATTATTTTATTTATAATTAATTATTTATTAAAATAATGCACGTTGATTACATTCACAATGTTCATTAACACGTTGGCATTCGGAAATGAGAATATGAACGAGTCATAAATGAGTTTGAATTGGTGAATGAATGAGTGAGTTTGGCCTTAAGCATCCTCTAACATAATAGATTAACTTAATAAAAGATTTCGCGTATTCGTTTTTAATCCTTGAAATCAATGTTGGGCATAATTGATTAAAAAATAACTGAATTAGAATTAAATTACAGTATTAATCGATTAACAAGTAACTGATTACAAATAAATTGAATAAATAATATAGAAATTGTAATTCGCTTTGCGAAATTCATAGAAATGTTGGAGTTTTACAAAAAACTGTACGAAGTCGATAACTCGGTTGAAGAAAGGGAATTGAGTTCTTGAAGGTTTGACAAATGTATGGAATAGGTATCTCGCTCGGTGGAGAAATAGTTCATCTGAAAAACTACTCTACGAAGTTTGTTTTGAGGAATTCATAATTGATAAGGTTTCGAGAAATCGAGGAATTGGATCGGATTTTGAATGCCTGGTTTTCGATGGTATGCAAATTTATTCTCCAGTGATAGTATTTAAGCGAAAGCAGATGTAAAATCGATGCCAATTGGAGACTGAATGGAATCAGTGGTGTCTAGCCTATAATAAGGCTCCTATTTATACGAGCTGGCGCATCAGGCATTTTGTTGCCTTAGGGTTGCCACATGTACCCAGCGAGTTTCATTGATAAACAAACGGCAGTCATTATTTTTATCGTCTTGTGTTACTTTAGAGTACTCCTTTTATTATACACTCTGTCACAAAAAAATATATGCACCCAGAAGGAAATGAGCTACAATCACGAAACTTAACATGTGTGTAGTGTATGAAGAGATAAGCAAATTATTAAAAATTGAGAACAAAAGGTCGTTTTATTAAGAAGTTAGGGCATGAAAAAGGTTACAAATCAGTAAGTAGTAAATCCCCCTCTGGCAGCTATACAAGCCGAAACACGGCGTGGCATCGAATCAGTTAGGTCACCTATATCCCCCTGCGGAATATCATGCCATAATCTTTGCAACTGGGCAGTTAATACATCAGTATTCCGGTACGGCTGCAGTTGCCTTTCTAGCACGTCCCAGGCGTGCTCTATTGGAGAGAGGTCTGGTGACCTGGCAGGCCATGGGAGTACGTCATATCCTTGAAGATATTGTTGGGAGAGTCGAGCAGTATGTGGACGAGCGTTATCTTGCTGATAAATGGCACCTGTGCGGCTTGATAGCATAAGCAGCACAACTGGCGTTAAAATGCTGTCCACGTAACTGCGAGCCGTCATAGTGCCTTGAAGGATGACTAGAGGGCATCGTGTGTCCCAACAAATCGCTCCCCACACTGTCACACCTTGTGTAATGGCTGCATGCCACTCGACAACAAATGCCGGATCAGACCGTTGGCCTGGCCCATTCCACATGCGTGTGCGATGGTCATTAGCACTGAGACTGAATCGCAATTCACCACGGACGATCAATGTTAGGTCGGTCACACTCCAGCTTGCTTTGGGTCGACAAAAATCGAGTCGACACTGCTTATGATGTGGGGTGAGGGGTAGGTGTCTTAATGGACGTCGGCTGTTTATACCAGCGTCGGCCAGTCATCTCAGAATGGTTTCCCTTGATACTACTGGATGCCTAGAATGTGGTAAATTGCATTGAATCGAGGCTAATGACGCTGTTGGTGAGGACGTGGTCGCTCTTATGATTGCGCGATCCTCGTGTACATTTGCGCTACTGGGACGTTTTGACCCTCCACAATGGTTGATTCTCCCTTCCGTGACCCACTGTTACCAATCCCGAGCAACTACCATATCGCTCCGAACGAGGTGGCGGCTGATATGTCTGAACGACCAAACTGCTTCTCTGAGGCCTTCTCTACGGCCCCTCTTACTAACCGACAATTGTCTGTACTGCCGCCGGTTACGTCTCAAAGGCATCTCAAGTCACAATACCTTCCATTAAAGTCGACAGATTCGTTTGAATAGCTCTACGGCGCGAGAAATCATGCTTTTAAACTCGCTCAGCTGCGCAGTTCAGATGCGCATAACGTACTTAGCCTTGTCTCATTGGCGTTGAAATTTTAATCATTTGCACATCTCTTACCAGACTGCATTTGTACCAAGTTTCGTAATTGTGGTTCGATTTCTTCTGGGTGCATATATTTTTTTGTGACAGAGTGTATTTCATAGTTTTAGCTAAATAAAGTACGATGTGAGATTTGTTTAACGATAAACTGCTATAATCACTCAAGAAAAGAACATAAAATGTTTAAATTTCCTTAGGATAATTTAAGAAGAATAAAACAACATTACTTATATTTTTCTTTATATTTCTGACATGTGTTAATGTACAAATACAGAAAAATGTGTTATTTTAATCATAATACTTCTATTAATATTGATAAATCGATTTAAGAAGACCTTTTATTACATGTGTATTTGAGTTTTGGTGACATTTTGTCCACGAAACAGAAACAGTCCTAATAACACATCTTATTTCTAATACATCCACAGGATATCTTGATAGAGTAATGTGAAAAAAATGTGTTGTTAGGAATATTATTGTTGTTTATTGCTTTTGTTGACCGATTGTAGCTTCAGATCAAGATTTCTTAAAATCACAGGAAAGCGATAAGGACGCCAAGCGGGAATGCTGTCCTCTTCTGAGGCAAAAAAAATGGCGGCGATGCGTCGGCCTATATATTTTAATAAGGGGCTCTAGCCTATAAGGCTCCTGTAAGTACAAACTGGCGTATCCTACTTATATTTATTTATTTTTATATTTATTTGCCTTAGGTTGTCACGTGTACCCAAGGAGTTTATAGATTATCAAGCGGTAGTCACTGTTTCGGTCACTACCTGTTACTTCGAGTTACTTTTTCTTTTTCTTCTTTTTGTAATTTTAGTTTAACAAAATGTAATATAAGAGGTTGCTGAGTGCCATAATTTGCTCATATCACGCAAGGGAGGATATAATATGCTTACATTTCCTGGATACCTATGAGATGAACAACATAGCTGCGATAGATGTGCCAAGCAGGAAAGCTGGTGTCTTCCGAGGCAAAAAGATGGCGGCTGATGTGACAGCTTGTATTATTATAGGGGCTTTAGTCTGGTATATTAAAAAAAAAAAAGAAAAAAAAAGTTTTATTTTTTTTATATTACGAAAATTCTTAATTTCAAAAAACTTGCGAAGGTTTTTTTTTTTTTTTTTTTTTTTTTTTTTAATTTTGATAGTCAGTGATACTCAAGCCTTTATTATAAGTGGCATGTTAAATGTAGACTGATATCTTTGAGATGAACATAATCATAATAATGGTTGTTTATGTGAAATTTTGCTCTATTTTGGAATGTTAAGAAAAACGTAACTTTCAAACAAGTTACGAAGTTTTTAAAGTAGAATTTTCATAGTAAATTATGCTCATTCCAGTATCCTGATAATAGTCAGATATCATTATGATGAATATATACTTCAAAACAGACATTTATTCGAAATTTTGTCCTTTTTTGCCAGGTTAAAAAATTCGTGAATTTTGAATAACTTTCGAAATTTTCAAAGTCTAATGTTCATACTTAATTAGAATTTAATTAGTCACATTTTTTTTTTCTCAGTGTCTGTATGTGATTAATTGATCCGTATTTAAATGTTAATTAATTTATTTAACACATAATCCCATTACACGTTATCGCGTTGTCCGATAACGTAAATAAGTTTAAATTTAAACATTTAATTCAGCAATAACCTCTAATAACAGTATAAAATTCTATTTATAATTCAATTTAAAACTGCTCAATTTAAATTTTCTTTCAGAATTATTTGCATGACCTGACATTAGTATACTCATAAATCAATAAATTAATTCAAGAAGTAAATTGACAACTCTAAACTTTTCTTTAATATTGTTAATTTTTTTTCCTTATTCCTTATAAATTAAGCTATCATGTTTAGTTTGTTTTTATTAAAATTGATCATTCTGAAATTGTTTTAATTTTTAGATCAATTGGAAAGATTGTCTGTCATACACAGTTTAAAAAAAAAAAAAAAAAAAAAAAATATGCAACTTTGCTGTCAGAAATTCTCTGTAATTTGAGAAAAAAAGTCTCAAATTACGGAAAAATTACGTAGACAAAACGTATTTTTCTGTAATTACAGAGAATTTCTGTATGTTGAGTTGCATTTTTTTTAACAATATAATTACTAAAACTTTTGCCACGTATTTTTATGATCAATTAGGTCACTTACCATTTCTGAAGCTGACTTTTAACTGGTTCAGACATTAATAATAATAAGTCCTACGCTGTTAAATAATTCAGATCCAGGTTGAACCAAAATTTGGTACTGCGGTAGCTGGAACAATACGAGTGTAAATCCTTCTACCATAATCTGATACTTCTTGTTGAAAAAAGCACCAAATCATAGTAAAAGGTCACCCCATATTATGGTTACAACAACTATATTACCAAGCTTTGGTAGAACCAAGTACAAAATCATGGTAAAAGGTTTCACCATCTCATGGTTGCAACTACTGTAGTACCATGCTTTGGTTCAGCCTAGAACAGAATTTTTAATATGGTGCTATATCATATAAGGTCTCAGAACAGTTTTTACTTTCCGAACACTATAGTGAGGAAAGTATTGTAATCATGTCAAAAATCCGAATTTGAGATTTTGATGTTTCTATACGTTTCGAGGTCCCCTGAGTCCGTTTTCACTATTTTTGCGATGATGTATGTATGTGTGTGTGTATGTATGTGTGTATGTATGTGTGTGAGTGAACACGCTAGCGTCTGAACGCTTTGCTTGAATGAGCTGTAAGTTGGTACGCATGTTGCAAGTCACCGTAGCACGAACCCTATTGATTTTGGTGAATCTATCACTTATAGTTTTTTTACAGGGGCACAGAAAAATTCTTTATCATTATGGCCTATGGGACCAAAATCTTAAAAGTGCGATAGCATCTAAACGCCTTATTCAATTGAGCAAAAAATTTATACATACATTATAGATCACAGATACTCAATCTGTATAGATTTTGGAGAATCTAGCACTTATAGTTTTTATACAGGAACACAAAGAAAAATTTTTTGTCATTATGGCCTATGGGGCCAAATTTTTAAAAGTATGATAGCGTCTAAATGCCTTATTAATCTGAGCAAAAATTTGTACACATGTTATAAGTCACAGTTGCACCAACTGTATAGATTTTGGTGAATCTAGCGCTTACTGTTTTTTTACAGGGACACAAAGAAAAATTCTTTATCATTATGATCTATGGTACCAAATTTTTAAAAGTGCGATAGCATCTAAACGCATTATTCAATTGAGCTGCAAATTTATATGAATATTATAAATCACTGTTGCACTAACTATAAGCATTTTGGTGAATCTAGCATTTATAGGTTTTTTACAGGGACACAACGAAAAGTTCTTTATCATTATGATCTATGGGTTCAAAGTTCAGTAGCATTAAATAAAACATCGTGTAATATATGGAGAAAAATACTCAAACACTCTATTATGGTTTTCTCTTTTTTGTTTGTTTAACAACTCCTCTTTCTTTACTTTATCTACAAAACCGTTAATTACTCAATGTTCGGAAAGTCGAGTGGAATCACTCCAGATTTTTTTAATTTATAGTTCGTTGTAGTGTCAAATCGTTTTTAAATTGACATACTTAACAGTTTATAAGTATATCATAATTTAGGTATATATTAATACACAATGAAAGTGACTTATTAATTGTTGTTCAATACACAAATTTACATTAATACCTCAAATCTGCGATATTGAATATTTTCTTAATATAATATTTTCACATCATTCAAAAAATATTAATTTGCGCTGAATCCTCGGAAATAAGGAATATTGATAACAACCTTTACTTTTTCTATTCATTGTAGTACATCTTTTATTAGAAATAATTAGTATCATTTCTTCTAACATGGGCTATTTTCTAGCTTCTTCTTAAAAAAAAAAAAAAAAAAAAAAAAAAATCTTCTCCTTTGATCCTTTTTCTTTTTAATTTTAATATAAAAACATATCTTCTTATATTTTCTTATCGAAACATTTTTTTTATTATTATTTACATATGATTTCTTTTCTCCTTTTAGATATAAAATTGACTTAATTCAAAACTTGTTCTTCTAAAGGGCATCTTAAAGCAAATTTTTTGCATCCTTCGATAAAACTGTCTCAAAAATTGGTTTCAATCCATTCTGCGACAAAACGTTTCTTTTTTTAATCTGGATATTTTTTTTTCTAATATAAATCTGGGAGGCTAAACCCAGGCAAGGCTGGTCATTTCATTTTCCCATTGGCGTGGGATTTTTCAAGTAAGCGGAATTTTCTAAAATGTTTATTGGACATCTTATTAAAAACATCCTATTTCCTTAAAATTTGCATGTTTAGTTCCGCCTCTCCATCCTGTGAATACGTGGGGTTTTTTCACCATTTTCCCCAAGAAACGGGGACCTGATAGTATACATTTTATGTCCTATCGTAAATCTCTCATTGTTTTCCTTTTTTTCCTTTTAGCATTTATTGCCCTCTCTCCTGGGAAACGAATTTGATCCCACAAAAATCTGAGAAGATTGTAGTTTTATAGCTTCATGGTTAATTTTCTTTTGTTAATAATTTATATTTATTTTATTTTATTTTATTTGTTTATGTTATGTTATTTATTTATTTATTATTATTATTATCACACAAAGTTTCTTTTCTGTGTTTGAAAATTTATCTTTCATATTATCTTTGTCCAATACATATTTATATTCTTATTAATATATTTTTATACTAGTCTTTTTTATTTTTTATGACACATATTTTTTATTCTTATAATGGGTAATAATTTTATTTAATTATTGAAAATTCTATAATTTTATTATTATAATTATTATTATTCTCAGTAAGTGGCCTGTTTGTGGCATATTAAATTTCAAACGTGATATGGGGAGAATCCTTTCCTATGCCTACAAACATCGACAACTTAAACAGGTTCTCCATGTTCCACAGGATATTACAAACAAATATTACTGTTACTAATATCCTGTGTGTCTAGTTTCTGAATGTTTCTAGGTAACGATGAAAAGCTTTGCTCTGTGCACTATAAAATAAGTACAGCAGTTAGACCATTACATGTATCGTAATTTTCATCGGTGGTACATGCACCATAAATTTTTTGGCAAAACAGAAAGGTTATATTTACTCCTTAAAAATAAATAAGAACAATTTTTTAAAGCCCCACCACCACAAAAATAAATAAATAAATAATAAATGTTATATCAATCTAATGTTAATCGTTGATTTATTCAGTCACATAATCTGAACATTAATGGTTGATCAATAATTAATATTAATTTCATGAGTACTGACTGATCATTTATTACTTCTATTACGATGAATAATTAACCTCTAATTGCGAAATTTGCAGAAAATAATTAATTAATGATAATTCGAGATTAACGACTGAATCGTCAACTATCCAACCGAATGAACCCATTTTGACCAATACAGTCATAAACAAGTGGTATATACTTTATATTTACTCGAATGCACTTTAATTTTATGGTATGAAAGCCGTTTACGAATGAATTGGCCCATATGCCATATTTTTATGTTTCATGTACCGTGAAATTACTACGCTTATACCGTAAAGGATCAAATTGGCTCAAGTACTGTAATACGGTCTTTCCTCATGTTTCATGATTTTTTTTATAGTGTACAACTGTTACCTACAAATATCAAGGACCTAAAATATAGGATATTAGAAACAATGACATCCGTCAATATCATCACCTTGTACCACTGTTACCTACAAATATCGAGGACCTAAAGTACAGGATAATAGAAACAGTGACATCCGTCAGTATCATCACCTTGTATCACTGTTACCTACAAATATCGAGGACCTAAAACACAGGATATTAGAAACAGTGACATCCGTCAATATCATCACCTTGTACCACTGTTACCTACAAATATCGAGGACCTAAAACACAGGCTATTAGAAACAGTGACATCCGTCAGTATCATCATCTTGTACCACTGTTACCTACAAATATTGAGGACCTAAAACACAGGATATTAGAAACAGCGACATCCGTCAGTATCACCACCTTGTACCACTGTTACCTACAAATATCGAGGGCCTAAAACACAGAATATTAGAAACAGTGACATCCATCAGTATCATCACCTTCTACCACTGTTACCTACAAATATCAAGGACTTAAAACACAGGATATTGGAAACAGTGACATCCGTCAATATCATCACCTTGTCCAACTGTTTCCTACAAATATCGAAGACCTAAAATGCAGGATATTAGAAACAGTGACATCCGTCAATATCATCACCTTGTACCACTGTTACCTATAAACATCGAGGACCTAAAACACAGGATATTAGAAACAGTGGCATCCGTCAATATCATCACCTTGTACCCCTGTTACATACAAATATCGAGGACCTAAAACACAGGATATTAGAAACAGTGACATCTGTCAATATCATCACCTTGTACCCCTGTTACCTACAAATGTCGAGGACCTAAAACACAAAGAACATATTAGAAAGAAACATATTAGAAACAGTGACATCCGTCAATATCATCACCTTGTACCACTGTTACCAGCAAATATCGAGGACCTCAAACACAGGATATTAGAAAAAGTGACATCCGGCAATATCATTACCTTATACCACTGTTACCTGCAAATATCGAGGACCTAAAACACAGAATGTTAGAAACCATGACATCCATCAATATCATCACCTTGTAAAAAGCATGTGACAGAGTTAGCTATCATCTTGATACTATACGCGTTTTGCAGATGAATATAGGAAACATTTATAATACCATTGGTGAAACTTTAGTACACTTTACTCCATTATATTGAAATTTTCAGCCGAATAATATTGCGATTAAAAATCATATCATTCATTTTGATACACCTTGTATATAAAATTAGAAACCTCGTAAATAATTTAAATATCTGCAGGAAGGCTAGCCAAAAATACCAACTGAATTAACCATTATATTTACAATGCTTTTTATATTAAATAAATAAAATTAATTTAAAATATCTAAATAAACTTAATATGTAAATATAATTTTATTTTTCATTCTGCATCAAAATAAACTTTTATAAAAGGCACAAAACAGAAAAGTACTTCACAATTTAAAGAACATCCATGATCAGATTTAATTAGAATTTCTTAATATATTCTATTCACTCTCATAATGCCAGAACAAAAGAATTTATTAGCATGATTATGAAGTTCCACCAATTTTATGAGGAAATCTCCTGTTCTGAATGTGTGATGTAGAAAAAATTTACTTTTATGCCCTGTGAGGAATTTGTGGTATCCATTCCTCAAAGATTAATTTCATTACTTAAGTATTAAATATGAAATATGAAATTAGAAAAGCACAAAGACTCAAATATATAAAATAAAACTAAGAGTTTATTCAACTAGAATAAAGGGAGGATTGATCTGAATTACGTGACTCAGTCAGCAGAATTAAATATTTTAGCAAATAAATATAATAACTAATTTAGGTAATTTGGAATATCTCACCCCAGAAACAGTAGAAGTTGTAGAGACGGATGCACTCCTTTACTCAAATACAGTGACTCCAATTAGAGCAGCAGATTCCCGGCTGATTCAATTTTCCATTCACGAATACTAGCACCGAAGCACAACAACACTCATCAAACTACTTAACTTAATCTCAACTACCAAAATATAACTTTCTCCAGGCTTAAACTTTGTCGTAGACAGACGTCGGACAAGACTCCACTACACCACCACTATAACACCTTTCTTCACCATACCACATTTCTTCACCTTTCTTCACCATATGGTGTAATAATACTGATTCATATTTATAATCAATCTTCATAAAATCCACTCACTTCATTTAACAACTCTAAAACCTCTCCGTATTCACACGCGTTTCGCAAATTATTTTCTTCACTGCAGCGCTATGCTGACGTGACTCCAACCTTACAACCCTACGTATTTATTGTTTTAATTTTGTTTTGGGTTATTATTTTTGCTTAATCAACTAATAAAAGCAGTCTTAACTTGATTGAGACAAATTTTGTTGAAATTATTTCAATATGATTTAGTAAATAATTTTAATTCTATTACTTGACATACCATTGGTAATAGAAGCATCGTATTTGGCCAAAAATTTCTATGTCAAGTTTTTACGTGATTTACATGTTTTAAGGTTTCCTGGGGCCAAAAATGGGATTTATGGAAAATGACCCGTGTAAGAAGGAAATATTCTGTAAATCATATATCCAAAATAAAATACGATAGAAACAGGAAACTTCAAAATTAAAAAAGATCAGAGGATTTTAGCAATTTTGATGAAATTGGAAAATCGGAAGCAAGACCGTATCTCGAAAATGGCTCTAACGATTTTCTTCAAAGCTATAAAACATTCCTTTAGATATTCTTTTGCATGTATATTAGTTGATTATCCCATAAAAATTTATAGGAATCCTTTATATGTCGACCAATTTTAGCTCTCATAAGTATGTTTTTTTTTTAACTGCTCTACGGATTTTCTTCAAATAGCCATATTAACACTCATTGGTATTTAAATTCCATAAAATAGGGAATTCCACAGTAATGTAATAAATTCCGGATATGGACAAATTCATTCCAAGATATTACGTTTTCAGTTGAATCACATTTCTGTATTACAACACCATGATGAGTGTTAATAGAAATAATGGAATTTTTATTCGAAAATCACCAATAATTTTTTATTGTAACGTTTGCCTAATCACCTCGAAGATTGATAGTTTATTATGTACACTGGTGTTCAAAATTAAAACAACAACCTGTTTTCTCGTTTACTGCTTTTGCGCATAACTTTTAAACAAGTAAACATATGAGCATAAAATTTAGATGGCATGTTTGTTATCATATCATTAATCGAATTTTATATAACTTTAACATAAGTAATAATTTTTAAACTGATAATTATTCAATTTTTCTCAAAAGTAATCTTTGGAAAAAATGAAAGCTTTCAACAATTTTAGAAAAGCAAACTTGACGAAAAATGGTTTTAAAGATGCGCTATAGACAGGTGAAGATGGACATGCCTTCAAATGCTAATCCCGATTTTTCGTTCTGTATTCGCTTTTCTTTTACTTTTATAATGAACTTTTTGAAAAAATATAATTACTAATTTATAAACTATTCTCAACACCAAAATAATAATAATGTCAATAAATAATTTTACAATGAACGTATTATCCAATTTTCATGCTTGTATGTATATTTTTAAAAAGTTATTCACATGTGAAAAAAAGAAGATATAAGAAGAAATAAAAAAAGTGATCACAGGAAGAAAAGTCAAGTTTTAATCTAACACATGGATGCATGTACATCTTTACCTATTTTTAATGCTTCCTTATGATCGTTTTTTGTTAAGTTTTTTTTTTTTTTTTTTTTTTTTTAATTGTTAAAATTTTACATTTTTTCCAAAGCTTACTTTTGAGAAAAATTGAATAATTATAAGTTTGATCATTATAACTTTTTGGTAAAGTTATATAAAATTCGATTTATGTTATGATAACAAACATGCCATCCAAATTTTATGTTTAATTGTTTAAAAGTTATGCGCAAAAGAAGAAAACGAGAAAATATGTTGTTGCTTTAATTTTGAACACCAGTGTATATCAAATATCACTTCTCAAAATTATTGGTGACTATTGAATAAAAATTCCGCCAAATCTGGCAATATTGACCATGATGGTCATATCTGAGCCTGGCGGCACCTCGGTGAGACGTTACATATTTCTTGCATTATCCATCGCTATACTACACTCCTTCTCATATTTATAAGGACACTTTATATTTTGAAATAACTAATGTAAAAATAATTGTAAACAAGATTATACTAAGTTCACTTAATATATCTAGTATTCTAAAAACCAAAACTGTTATAATTTTTATAATATAAAACAAAACTAATAAAAAATAATGCAAAATGTGTTTTTCTCCACGTTTTTAGATGTTCATAATTATAGGGACAATCCAGATTTTTTCGTTTTATTTAACTTACTAGCGGATAAATTACAGTTGACATGCGAATTTGTTAACTACTGGGCTAGATTAATTCATACATAAGCCTTCATTTTTTCTTGGACGGACATTACTGATAATTGCTCGAAAAAAAGAACGTTCAAGTAGTGAAGTATGATGAATGTGTTTTTTAAGTGGAAGGATAATTTCAATCCGCTGAATTTCTATTGAAATTCGAAGGTCTAAAATTGCTGAAGGAAATGTGATCAAACGTTAAACTGCTGGTTCGATAGGAGAGAGATCTCATGCAAAATCAGAGTTGTTTTACAAAGATCGAAGACTCATAATTCCTCTTACTGTTCTACTCATAATGACAGCTGCTGAATTTGCTCGTAATTTTTAATGAAAGGTTAGGATCCACATTTATGCATGTTTAAAATAATTAATAATATGTTAAGATGACTAAAAAACTTGTAATAATCAATCAGCATTTAATGGGGGAAAGAACGTCTGTGTAAAAGTTGAATAAAGACAATATTAAATGGTAAAATGTTGCATTTTCGGATGAAAAACATTTTATTCTTGGTTAACCAAATGGTTTTAACAGTTACTGGCACGATCTGAAGATAGCGAAAGACAGAGCAGATTTTTTAAAGGCAGATATGAATCGGGCATTTTAAAGGTGAAACTATGGTGCTCTGGGGAGCTGTTTCTACTGAAGGCAGAATGAGTTTAGTAATTTTTTCTATTATTATGAACATCAAGAGAATATCCGCAAATTTTAATCGTGGAATTATCAGATTTTTGTTAGATTTTGGAGGGTAATAATATTTTTTTCAACAAGACTTACATTTTTGCACTACTATTAGAGCAATAGGAAATAGTTTGAAGAAAGAAACTTCTGTATTATTGCCTTTCTCATGGCCTAAAAGTTGAAAAAAACCTTAACTTAATATATTAGAAAAGTGCATGCAAGTGGAAAGCAATTTTAAATAGTTTAAATGTATTAAGAATATCATATATGCTATATGAAATGGTATTGAAACTGAATATTGAAAAAATAATGTATATATATATATACCAGAGAGAATGTCTGAATGTTTCACCCTAAAAAGAGACCCCATAAAATATTAATTTAAAGAATAACTGAAAAAAATTACTAAAATTCGAGCTGTCCTTATACTTGTGAACACCTAAAAAATCATCTTTTTACCATATTTAAAGTTTTTTAAGATAGAAAAACGATAAAACTTTTTAAATATCGTCTATTAATGAAATTCAAATTAATAAAAAATATATTTGTTTAAATAATAGTGTTCAGTGTTTAGTTAATATAGAAAAACGGGTGTCCTTATAATTTTGAGAAGGAGTGTAGTTCTTCACCTTACATCATTATATGGAGTGGTATTAGATTTTACTCACTCCTCTCTAACACGCATTAACGGTACACAGAGCATTATCTATGAGGTTTGATAATTTGTTGCTTTATACTGTGTTCAACTATACTGTGTTCAACTAAGCGTGTGTGCAACTATACTTCAACAAGAAATGAAAGACGATGTATGGCATGAAATATACATCAGATTTTCTTTATATTTTTCTTTAATTGCATTGTTTGAGTGGATTGCCTCTTATCCTGATTTATTTCCTATAACTGCTCTTGAGGTCGATAATTGGAAAACTAATGTTCAAGGGTTTGCCACATTCTGCCATGGAAGATTAACTTAAGCAACGTCTGAAAAAGTATGGAGTAAAATACCCCAAGGCCTTCCCTCAAAACCACCTTAGTTCAATGTCAAAGAGTGTAGCAGAAATTATTGCCAGACGTAGTGTCTACACAAAATAATGATATCGCTATGTTTCTGAACACAAAGGTAACTATATTTTCAGTCACTTCACTTTTGTACTTTTTGTTGTTTACGAAAAGTACAAAAGATTTTACTTTATAAACTTATGTTTGATTATATCTTGCCTTTTTTCATGTTTTATTTTAAACTAGAAGGACTTTTGTCTACCCGGGGGGGGGGAGGGATTTCGAAAAAGTTAATAGATATAATTTTAAGTTGGGTAAAGACATAATTTTCCGCCAAGCACCGTTGAATTTCGTCTAGTCGTTCTCAAGTGATACCCGGACAAAAATAGCGTTAGAGACATACAGACACGATGACACACACACACACACACACACACACACAAAATTTTCTGAAGTCATTTTTGGCTTTCAGGTGTGTGAAACGTGAAGATATCACAAAATTTTATGGTTCTGACAAATTTACAGACAAAAGTCTGATTTTAATAATATAGGTGATAAACTATGCAGTTATGAATTTTAATAAATTGTTATTTTAAGCCATAAATTTATGCAAAACCTTAATGCCATAAGAAAACAATATAAGCTACATGCTTTTATAATTTTCCTACATTATAAGATTCTTTTGGGTGGTATTAAATTAGGTTTTAAATACTATATTTTTCTTAGAATGAAAATAATTTTTTAAAAGGCAAAAATTAAAGGCTTTAATTCTAAGTTTTATTAGATTGTCACTTTTTTTTTTCTTTAACGTCTGAAAGGATATATCATTAGCATACACTTCAGATAGAAAACTCTATTTTCCGATATTGATTTTATAACATACAAAGAGTGAATTTTACTTTAAAATGTCAAGAGAATTCGGAAGTTAAATTTAAAGGAGAAATTTTTTCGAAATTTTTTTATTTCACAAGATAGTACATGTAATTGATTCGTTCAAATTTTTAAATAAATTAAGATAACTTTTAGTTTCAAAGTTTTATCGATGGCTTAGTAAAAAACTAACTTAGAAATAAGTGAATTTTCTATTAAAGAACAATTAATATAAGTTTTCGAATCGTTTTTCAGAAAATTAAAGCAATCTTAGATTTTGTATTGAAGCTGGTTTTGTTAGTACCTATTGAATTTTAAAATATGTATACATGTACATCCAATTAATAATATATTTTGAGCTTTGATTAAAAAATATACAAATCTTTTATAAATTCATTTTAAATACAAATTATTTAAAATTATTTATGAATGCAAAAATCTATATTCTTGGAATTAAAGTATATGCACAAGGTTGCCCCAAAAATCCTGATGACAAAACCTTCAAATGTTCTTTAATGTTAGATGAAGTGGTTAATCCACCCATAAATTTGTGGAAAAATTAAATTAAATTTAATATAAATGTAACTTTTAATAACCTGTTTCATTCTAGTAATTATGAATCAATGTCAGAAACCTACGGTTTATGAAGCACTCATCCAAGATCAATAAATAGTTCAAAATTAAAAGACAATGAGTACATCGCACAATACAATGTGCATGGTAATACTTTCTATGGTTGGTCGGGCACTGTCACGACATCATGGTTGAGATTGAGTAGGCATTTACGTCACACAAGAGCTACACAATGGGAAATTGGCGACGGTCTGGGTATCGCCGTAAGAGTAGTCCGGAGACACGATATCTTAAGTTATATTCCCCGCGGAGTGGATGGTTCTCCAGCTTCAGTAACACCCAGAGGTATTATTTTATGGAACACTGGAAACATTACAGACACGACAAATTTTACTTGCACTAGCCTCCATTAAAGTGCCTGACGGTCTTTGTCCGGATCAAGTATCGAACTCGCAATACTTCGATTACAAGCCCGATGACCGCCAACCAGGCAGCCGTCTCCTCCTCCATATCAAGTAATAAATCTATATATATATATATATATATATATATATATATACAGTGGTGGACATAATTATAAGACACCTATCTACTTTGAGAAATAGTGAAAGAGAAGATTCAGAGCCTAAAAATGTTTTATCAAATACGTCAAAAACATAAATTTATCCTGTTATCATATATAATTGTTTTATAATAATTATATTTTCATACAATTTAATGAAAGAACTTAAAAACATACTGGGCAAAATTATAAGACACCAACCGTTTTTTTCCAAATACAGTGGTCAACATAATTAGCAGACACTAATAGTCTAAAAGATAATCCTCTAACATGGTTATTCAATATTTCGTGGAGCCGCCATTGTTTTTTATAACATGAAAGATGCGATTCGGCATCGAATCTATCAATTCTAACAAAATATCGCAACACAGTTCTTCCCAAGCACATTTTATAGCATTCTTTAGGTCTTCTACACATATAAACTGCCTCCCATTTCGGTAAACCGCACGAGCTAAGATCCCCCGCAAGTTTTCGTTGGGATTTAAGTCTGGGGAGCGAGAAGGCCACGGGAGAGCATTGATACTTTGCTCTGAAAGCCACTTTTTTGTTTCGTGTGATGCATGAATCGGCGCGTTATCGTGCTGGAAAGTGTAGTTTTTGCCACAAAGAAGTTCACCGTATATGGCTAGTTGATCTTTAAGAAGATTTTTATACTTTTCGGAATTCATTCTTGAATGCACAAAAACAATATCCGTTTTACCTTGAGCCGAAAAACCAGCCCAAACCATTACTGAGCCTCCACCCATTTGGCGGCTCATTAGTACATGAGGAGACTTCCGTGAATCATGCCAATAATATTGAAACTCGTCAGGACCAACCAGGTTAAATTTTTTTTCATCAGAAAATAACACAGAGTACCATTTGGAGGTCCAGGCCATAGTTTGTTTAGCGAAATTTACACGCTCCATTTTGAGCCGGCATAGAAGCGGTGGTTTTTTTCTTCAATTTTTTATATTTCACATAGGAAGCATTGTGCAACACCCTGCGAATGGTTCTCCTTGAACAATTCAGTTTCAAAGCATTTTTAATGCCTGTAGGGGTTATCTTATTCTGTGTAGCAAGCGAAAGCGCATGGTGTCTGTCTCTCGAGGACAAGCAAGGAGTACGTCCAGATCTTTTAATCACCGATCCATTAATTCCTCTTTTCAAAACATTTCTAATTGCACGTCTAGAGCGTTTAATAAATTTTGAAATATTATTAATTGAAGCACCAGTTCCATTTAATCTCCACATTTCGCGAATTTCACTTTCTTTTAATTCTGTACCTCGTGGCATGTTTGTAGTGAAGTCGGTTATCGTCTGCTTTAGTTAACTGCTGACGTCATAACAGCGTGCAGAAAATTTGCATACTGCACATTATTTTCTAAAAAAAGCAGGTGTTTTAATTAAAATGTTAGGGTGTCTTATAATTTTGTCCATGGTATTTTTAATTTTTTTTTTTTTATTAAACTCTATAAAAATATCATTTCTGTAAAATAATTACGTGTGATAACAGAATAAATTTACGTTTTTGACGTATTTGACAAAACATTTTTAAGCCCTGAATCTTTTCTTTCACTATTTGTCAAATTAGATAGGTGTCTTATAATTATGTCCACCACTGTATATATATATATATTTTTTTTTTTTTTTTTTTTCCCAGACCTTGAAAGTGAATTATCATTCTATTATTGACTAACTTGTCAAAATATTATTTTTTTGCTTTGAATCATAATTGTTATTTATCGAATCAATCTTATTATGGTTGTGATATAATTTGTTTAAAAAATTCCGATAAAGAATAAGAATTTAAAATATTTTGGAAATATTTTAATATGTTATTTATATATAAACACTGGTGACCCCCTGTAAAAAATTTGTGTAAAATTACCGAAATGTTTAACCAGAGTGTCTGTAAATTTAGAATAATTCTTAGTTATATGTAAATAATCATGATTCTCCGCTTTATACTATATTTTTATCTATTTTTATTACTTAAAAATTAAAAGTGAATGTTTTTTCTTTAGAAAAAGCATTCTAAGTCACAAACATATTCTCGCCAATAATTAAATAAATTAATAATAGTCATTTAAAATGCATATATAATATAAAATAAAATTTTCAACATTTTCATTTACTTTTCTCTGTACTTTTACATAAGACATGATTACCAGTAGTTTTCTGTTGAAATTTTCAGCAGCATGCAGTGCGGGAAGGTCACGAGACTTTACTCTGTTATTACTATAAGGATTATAGTTATCTATATCTTTTATGTAGTTTAATTGAAATTTAGCTAATGTTTTTGCTATATGAAAATTGTTTCTTAAATTTTCTTAAATAAAAATTTCAAATTTCAATTTTTGTTTTTTTTTAGAACGCATAAAACAATATTGATTTTTATTAATAATTACAAATCTTTGAATAAACACCATAAAATGCATTAAACTCGCAACAACTGTTTCGGGTTGAAAGAACACACGACCCTTCGTCAGGCGAACAAAGTAGGCACGAGCGCTGCAGTCAAAGCGGCAATGCACCAACTGATTTTTATTATTATTTTTTGTTTTTATATTAATATATTATATTATATTGTTTATTGTATTATTATATCATATTACATATATATATATATTCTATTACAATATATTATATTATATTGTTATATATTAATTGTTGATATTAATTTTTATTGTTAAAACTTAAAATATTATGTATTGACATTGCTGAAGTACTCGACTTCCAAAATAAAAATGTGTTTAATTAAAGTGAGTTGTACATTTTTATGTCTATCACATAAAAGTCCATTCTTCTCAAAAAAATTTGTTTATTGGGTTATTGACTTTTAGTAACGACCTTATAGTTAATCTTGAACAATATTGGTTTTAATTATTAAAACTGAAATATAATTTATTCACGGCTAGAGAGATTTTGATTTTCAAGCTAAATAGAGGTTCAGTTTAAGTAAATTTGACATTTATGTTTGTCTATCACTTATCACCTATTCTTCTCTCGATGGTTTTCATTTACTGGGTAATTGTAAAAAATCGGGCCTAATTTCACAGGTGACTTTATCGTGATTTAAGTCATCATAATCCATATACTGAAATATTCATATTTCTGTTCTGTTTTTCCATTTAAAGGAATTGGATATATTTAGAAACTCTGCTTCTGGGTTTCGCAGGTTTCGACAACACGGAATAAATTAAACTATATTCCCAATGTTTGTCTCTTTGTGTATGAACAAAATGAATTTTTCTTGAATCAAGTCATGGTTGGCGATGAAATATGGGTTTGGCATTTCAAGAGTGGGGAAGAAATCTAAAGAAGAGAAAAAGCTGAGAGAGCAGAATATATGGCAAAGCTGGTTTGCTTCCAATCAGACTTGTAGTCGATTACAGAAGTCCTTAATCGATTACAATTACGATTATATTTAATCTTCAAATGTCGATTACGAATACGTTTAGATTACGATTACAGTTTTGATTACTTTTTGATTAGACTCTAGAATACGATTACATTCAGATTACGATTACAGTTTTGATTACGTTTTGATTAGACTCTAGAATACGATTACATTCAGATTACGATTACAGTTTTGATTACGTTTTGATTAGACTCTAGAATACGATTACATTCAGATTACGATTACAGTTTTGATTACGTTTTGATTAAACTCTAGAATACGATTACATTCAGATTACGATTATTTTTTTTTTTACTATCAAATTACGATTACATGAAAAATCGATTACGATTAAACTTCGATTATACAGATTTCTCAATCTCGATGTGATGAATATCGCTTGTATATAATCTTTCTTAGATATCTCTTCATATATATCCTTAAGGGCCCTCTTCTCTCACCGCCGCCGGAAGCCGAAGCTAATGTTATTCTATGGGAAATTCTTCTTTACAAATAACTTATTAACTAATACATATTTTTAAATTCTGTTTTTACATTCTGAAAATTCCCAGCTGTTAAATTGACGGACCTTTTTTTAAAAAAAAATATTTTTTTAATTTTTTATATTTTATTTTGAAGCTGCAAAATACGAAATTTCAATATGTGAATTTTTTTGCAATTTCAAAATAAAATATTAAAAATTAAAAAAATACATTTTTAAAACACGTCCGTCAATTTAACAGTTGGGAATTATCTGAATGTGAAAACAGAATTTAAAAATATGTTTTTGTTAATAAGTTATTTGTAAAGAAAATTTCCCCATAGAATAACACTGGCTCGGGCTTCCGGCGACGATAAGTGAAGAGGGCCGTTAAATATATGTTGTATATATCCTCTCCTTATATTCTATATATATTCTTTATTTTGTTTGCTCTCAGATTAAGCTTTTAATATCACAGTAAGCGGATTAAAATTATCAAGTAATTTATCATCTAAAACGAGAGAAATTTTATATTTATACAAAACTCTATATTTTGACCATCAAAGAAATGTAATCATTAAAATATCGAAAGAAGTTTTAAGTATGAGTCAGTAATTAAAATACTATCTCAAATATCTGTCACAAACTTCACTTCTTTATAATAACTTAGTAGACCAAAATTTATTTTCAAATCGACCACTAGTTCGGAAGCATGAAATTCGTTTTATATTACTTTTGCATTTTCAGTAGAGAAGAAAGATTAAAAAATATATATATTACTTAGTAAAACATAAAAAGGAAAGAAGTAGAAGCTATGTAAATTTGGAGAACCCCTTAAATTATATCATATGTAAGTATGTACACTCAGAGCCTGATTACGACCTGCTGGGGCCCAAGGCCTGGGATGATTTTGGTGCCCCCCTCCCCCTCCCCCCGACCCACAAAAAAATAAAAATAAAATAAGAGGTTTTTTTTATTTATTTATTTATTTATTTATTTATTTATTTATTTATTTATTTTTTTTGTGCACTGAGATTGATTGCTGGCAACAAAGTTAAGGCATCACCATCATAAGAAATTAGTTTTCACTTCTTTTGCAAAGAGACCTCAAATATTATCATTATTATATTATCATTATTATTGGGGGAGAAGATAATATCTTTCTTCTATGACTGTTGGAATTCCCTTCCATAGAAACGTAATTTTGTACATTATTTAATATTTTATAATAATGTTTTCTTTTTTAATCCTAATCCATCTCATTCATACCATACAAAGTCAGCGGGAATTTAAATATTAACATATGACCAAATACTATTGAAAATGTAAAGACATTATCCATTAGTATGCTACAAAGTCCTTTAATTTATATTGTATAACTGTAAGTCTATCAGTGAAACTTTCTCTGGATTTTTAGATCCGCTGAAAAAAGTTATAACCATTCAACCGATCTCCACAAAAAATGGTACATGTCATAATCTAGCTAATGCTGTATTTTTTAATTTAATCGGATAACACTATTCGGTATGAAAATTGCCTCCGACACCATTTCAGCATATTCTTATGTAAAATGACCTCCTGAATCCGAATAGGATGCCCATTTTTCCCTATCATGCACCGATTTTTAAGAATGACCCCCTATTTTTATCATTTTTCGGTGATTTTATGGCTATAGATTTGATTTTTAGGAGGGTGGAGCATTATTTAAACCGTTAAATATCTTCTTAGGGGCTACAGAGTTGGGAAATTTTAAAACATGGACATTTCCGACAAGGGAAAAATTTTGGGGGGATTTGTCATTGAAATTATGCATTATATGCATTATCATTATATTTATCTTATATATTTTTAATCTGTTATTAATGTTATTTTTTAAACTTTATATTTTCTGTTTTTAGATGTTAAATTAATTATTTTTAATTCTTCAAATCAAATTCATGGTCATAAAATTATCGAACAGGGAAAGAAATTGAGGGAGGGGGTGGTGTATCTAGAAAGCGGTGGGTGACTGGGCAAAATGGGAGTCATATTCGGATTCAGGAGGTCATTTTACATAAAAATCAGCAAGAATGGTATCAGATCTGGATTTTTTTTTTTGTAGAGCAGTGTAATTTGTCAAAAGGTATTTAAAAAATCCCTATTTTCAACTAAAGATTATTATCGTTAGCTAACTTTAAGTTAATTTTTTTGAGGAAATCTTTGCCAAAAATATCACTTTAAATTTAAAAACTATTTTGGTGCCCCTAGATAAAGGTGCCCTAGGCCGAGGCCTAGTCGGCCTGTGCGATAATCAGGCCCTGTGTACACTCATTGAATTACATTGGTAGCAAAGTGTAAAGGTATAAGTAAGAAGTCTAAATGAAAGTGAAATCAATTTAATAATAATAATAAAAAAGTGTCAAACATTCGCATTTGATTTAAATAAAACTGTCAGTTAAAAATGCATTTTTTTTTTTTTTTTTTTTTGTTACTAAGGAGAAATATCATATTGACATAACTTTAAAAATTGCAAATTAGATGTACAATTCTGTTGCCTATAATAAATAATGAGTTTAGTTATCTTTATACCTTCATAGATTATGATGACACCTGTATTAATTAAATGATTTTATTAAATGATCTAGATAATATATTTATGTTTCTCAAATGGATATTCATAAACAAATATTTCTCGTCTGTAAAATTTAGCACTACTACCCTCCCCCCCCCCAATAAATAAATAAATAAATAAAATCAATTAATAATCCATTTATTTTTATATTTCTTACTTCTGAACATTGAACTTCATACATATACAAATAGAATGTAGGAGAGATTTAAAATTCTTTTAAATATTTTTATTTAA
Source organism: Salticus scenicus (assembly GCA_963930645.1). NCBI lineage: Eukaryota > Metazoa > Arthropoda > Arachnida > Araneae > Salticidae > Salticus > Salticus scenicus. Next base: position 5,554,154 of record OZ005649.1, on the reverse strand, counting down.
TTTAATCAAAATAAAATTTTCAAATTTTTCCGCTTTTAGTAGCGTGCGGGAACTCGTATAGAATTTTCCAGCGACACTGAATAACCTCTTTACGGGTGCTGAAGATGCACAGATAGAGAGATATTTTAAACTAATTTTTGCAATTTTTGGATATCTTTTGTCATTTTCTTTCCAAAAATTTACAGGGCAAATATTGTCCTTCCAATGGCTCTTTTAAATAGTCCGTTATTTCCGATTTTGTTATATAATTCTGGGCAAGTTTACTTGATCTTTTCCCGTCCAAAAATGCAAACACTTTGATCTTTTTTTTTTTTTTTTTTTTTTTTTTTTTTAGGTTCAGTTGCGGTTTTTTATTCTGGTTCTGTTATTTCTTCGACAAGAAAGTGATTCTTCATTTCTTTAATTATTATTTCACACTCTTGCTCATTCGTCAAGTCCACAACTATTCTTGAATCGTGGATCCAAAATTGTTGATATAATAAATAGTGTACTTTTCACATATTTTTTCATCCTTTTTTCTAAGGAAAATTTCAAAGCTTGGATGAGAAATCTTTCTTATAGATTTTAAAATTGTTTTACAACAATAAATTACAATAAATACAAATCTATTAAAATTATTTTATTAGGCCCCATAAATAACAGTAATCATTACAGAAATATGTTTGAAAAGAGAAATACACCTATTTCGCAATATTTCGGCAATCAGAATGTTTTACTTGAATTTACTACAGCATACGCAAATAGATAAATGAACGGAGAGACAGAAGAGGAAAAGACAATCAAAAATTAAATTTAAAATATTTCAAGAAATTAAATTAAAATTTCATAAGCTCAAAAAATCATTAAAGCATATCTAAACTTTAAAGTTGCTTTTTAGTGGACAACTTAAGTTTAAAGACGGGTTAATAACAATCATATTTCAGAGATTTCTTTTACTTTTTAATGGCAAAGCATCTTATTAAGTGGATTGTTAACATGTTTAATTTTGTGATTAAGCAAAATTCCTTATTCTCATAACAATATTTTCGATTTGTTTGTTAAGTTTTATTTATTTATTTTTTAATTTCAATAAAGCGTTCTACTAAATATTTTTTATAAATAAAACCCCTTTAAAAGGTTTATAAAAAAAATACACCAATAAGTTCATATATATTTCGTAGCTATAGAAAATGAAACAATCATTCTGAACAATAATCACTCTATAACGTTACTAGGAAGTATTAAAAATGATAAAGACAAACGAAAATGCAATTCCAGCAATTTTCAATTATAACCGTTATTGAAAGTGAAAATTTTTGTGTTGCTCTCTAAATTTTATTTCTAATGACATTATATTCTGCAGGAAGCATTTTCTTACACATATGTATTGTTAATGTTGACTGCATTATGGTTTGTGCGAAATAAAAGTTAAAATATGATCTATAGAAATACCTTTGATAGGTCGCAAATGCTTTGAAATTCTTTCAAATTTCCCTGTAGACAAACCAGTGGTAATATTTACCCTATTTTTAAAAGGGAACAATTCCATAGTGAACTTGAAGATAACATATATCAGTTAAAAAAAATTCCATGAATATTTAAGGGAATTAGAGCGCGGAGAGACGAACCGAAGCCTTAAGCATTTTTCAACTTTGTTCGGAAGTGTTTAAAATGAAAGAGAAATTTTAAGCACACAATATTAGAAAAATCCCCATTAATGCATTTGTAATGAATTACATTTAATTAAGAAAGGTAATTTTACTCACCTTCATACGGGTATTCAAATTCGACTTAGTCTTTGTTGAGACACTTACAGCAGATGAACATAATCTGCAACTATACTTCAGAGTTTTTACACTATTTTTATTAACCGATTTCAAAAAAGAAGGTAGGTTCTCAATTCAAACCGTATATTTTTTTTATGTTTGTTAACTCATATCTTCTGAACGGATGCTCCGATTTTGATACTTTTTGTTTTGTTGAAAAGGTCTTGGTTTGAAATAGGTCCCATTGTAATATCTTTACAATCTAAAGAAAATACAGGGTGCCCAAAAAAATCAGTCCCAACTCTTTTAATTGATAAACGGCTGCAGCTATAGTGTTAAAAATGGTATGTAAGTATAGCAAAGTGGCCATGCAGCACAAGGTTAAACCGCTTGCAGCGCCACCTGGTGGAAAATAGCGAAGTTAGTGTTACTATCTCGAAAACGGTTCTAGAGAAAAAAGTGAATTACAAAGTTGAAAAGTATCATCGATTTAGTACAAACAGATAGTTTAGACATTCATGCTAGCGTTCCTATCTCGGAAACGGTTCAAGACAAGGGGGAAAAGTGAATTATAAAATTGCAGGGCATCATCGATTTAGGACGAAAAGATAGTTTAGACATTGATGCTAAAAATACAATGCTAAAAACGTGCATTTGTTTGTTCGCAATTTCTTACACTATGCACACTTGAGCTACATTGCAGATGTTGTAGCGTAGCTGGTGAGACATAGGTTATATAGTTCAAAATACGGTTACTTGATACTTTTTGTTTTGTTGTAAAGATCTTGGTTGTAAGTATTGATGTTGAAACTTCTGTCTGTCAGCTGCAATGCATATTTTGCTCTTTGTTTGAACTTTACGTTGCGCAATTTTCAGCGCAGCGAGTGACGCGTATTCACTGTAAAGTTCAATATATATGCCTAACAGAATTTTTGGTTACGAATACAGCGTATCCGTTCTTTATATTTCTAAAGACTTTTTAACTTAACGTATGTTCATTCATTATATAGTTTTTTGCTCATATCCGATAAAGGCAAGAAAAGTGACACAACTTAAAAATGCAGCATTTGAGAAAAATCAACTTAAAAATAACTTGACTAGAATAAAACTGGCACAACTGTCTGTCGAGTGGATAAATTTCTAGATGGAGATGTAACTTTTTGGTTCATATTGGGTGCATTTCATGTATTTTTCAGTGACATAAACTATTTTTTCAGTTATATCACTTTTCTTGGAAGTTGTGATTAAAGAAACTGCCGTCGAACGTCTTTTGAAGTTCTGCTATATGAATAAGTTTTCACTGAAAAGAGAAAAATAAAATATTTTTGTAAAAAAATAGAACCGACTCTAAAAAGCAACTACAATTCAAAAAAAGAAAAAAAAATTGTATGAAATGAAACTAATTTGTGCCTAAAAGTATGAAATAATTCCCTTCGCCAAACAACCTATAACACTACAATTAATCATAACTTTTGAAGTCGGCGCAAAATTAAATAAAAATTGATACCTCTATTCAATACAAAAATCAAATCCTATTCAACATACACATCTGACATTGTCACCTGCAAAACGCAGCCGAAAACTATTTTGATTAAAAAAAATAATAATAATAACATTTCGTAAGCAGCAAAAGTTGGCGAAGATGCAGGTATCTGACGTCCTTGGTGAAAGAAAAATCGCAAAATTATCTGGCAAACATATTTAATTTCTTTGGGATATCATGATTAATTTGATAAGGTATATTAAGAGAGTAATCAAGAATATGAAACAATACTTCGTACAAAATATATTATGAAAATGTACATCTTGCATGTATATTTTTGCAATACGTTTTGAACGCCCAAATCCAAAAGCCACCAAGGATGATAGTTATCAATGTTATACCAAATTTGCAAAGGAAACTCTAACTTCGTAGAAACATAAATACCGCATTGTGAGGAATGTTCACTGTTCTGTGTAGATGCTACCAATGGACCAATTGTATACAGTGATAAAATAATAAAGGAAACATGAAAATGGGTCATTCGAGACGACAGCATTTGTTGCTACCGATATAAAAACAAACCTTTAAAAACTAATTAAATTTTATTTAATTTTGCGCCGACTTCAAAAGTTATGATTAATTGTAGTGTTATAGGTTGTTTGGCGAAGGAAATTATTTTATACTTTTAGGCGCAATTTAGTTTCATTTCATACAATTTTTTTTTTTTTTTTTTTTTTTTTTTTTTGAATAGCAGTTGCTTTTTGGAGTCGGTTCTATTTTTTTACAAAAAGATTTTAATATAAGCAATCTTTGGGTCATCAAAATAGCTTCCTTTTTTTTTTTTTTTTAAATACCGTTGACGTTGACATATTATAAGTTAAATTTCAAATATTACACGAACAGCAAGAGGAAGCAAATGCAGTGTGAGATACACGTATGAACTAACTGGGCTGTGCAATTATTAAATGTAACTAACCGGGCTGTGTAATTATTAACTGTAACTAACTGGGCTGTGCAGTTTTTTTTTTTTTTTTTTTTTTTTTTTTTGGGGGGGGGGGGGGAGGGGGGGGAGGAATTTGTTCCGTTCAGGGTTTTCTTCAGGTGTAGAATTAGAGAAAATAATAAGAAAAAGAATATTCACAAAATTCCCAAAAATGACCAAATTATCTCCTTCCTTCCCATTTCCATAGAACACAATACAATATAATCCAATTCAGCAACCCTTTTTCCTTAAAGATGTAAATGTAACGAAAATACTACTGGTTGGTTAGTTGGGTTTTAAGTTTCACTAGTGCTGCGCAATGGACAATTGACAACGGTCCGGGACTCCCGGATGGGCGGAGACATGTCATCACAATTTTGATCCTCCACGGAAGGGATGGCTCTCCCACTTCAGTGACCCCCAGAGGTATTACACTGATGGGAATATGGAGGATATTGTAGTCAAGAGAGATTTTACGTGCACCAGCCACCATTAGCGTACACGATGGTCTTTGGCCGGCTCGAGTACCGAACCCGCAATCTTCCAATTACGAGCCCGGTGCTCTACCGACTGGGCTACCGCGGTCAGAAAATACTACTGACTGGCTGAATCTGACCTAGTCCCTTCAGGTTTGTGTGTGGGGGGGTTTCCTCATGTGTCATGTCGTAGTTCGTAGTAAAACTAAAACATGACCTTTGAAATCGTCCAGGGTGAGTAGGTAAGTTGAAAAATTAGCCTGTGAAGCTAGAAAATTTTGAAAAAAAGGATAACAGAAAATATAGATAGAGTAAAAATGGCAGCAAAGAAAAGAAAAATATAGTGCAATCTTATTTTAGAGATAGATTACGTTTACATTAATTCATGATACAGATTATTCTCTATCAAAATATAATGAGATTACGATTAGATTACGATCAGATTACGATTATAATTTAAATATTTTTTTTTTGATTACGATTAGATTACGATTACAATTTAAATATTTTTTTTTTTTTGATTACGATTAGATTACGATTACAATTTAAATTTTTTTTTATTACGATTAGATTACGATTATAATTTAAATATTTTATTTTGATTACGATTAATCAGCGATTACGTTACTTTTGTAATCGATTACAATCGATTACGATTACGCGATTAAGATTACTACAAGTCTGCTTCCAATAGAATTATGTACACTGGTATTGCAAGGAAATCTCTCTTTAAATCGTATCCCAATTCTACAAATTGCTAAAAACAGTAGACTCTCTGTAACTTTTTCAATAATAATTTTTGAAGTATATTCAATTATATCACGGATAAAGTCATCTATGAAACTGCGCATAGACCCAAAAATATTTATTTATCTATTTATTTTATTTTACTTTTATTTATTTACTTATTTTTTTGGGGGAGAGGAGGAGGCAAAAAATTTTTTGAAGTTATACATCAAAATTTTAAATCATAAGTTTTTGTAAATTTACTTGAGATTTTTTTTTTTTTTTTTTTTTTTTTTTTTTTTTTCGAAGACAAGTGAAGCAAACTCACGTATGGTGGACATATTTCTACTTCGTAATGTATTTGTTTATCTTTCTTCCTGGCAATCTTACAGCTAACCTAATGATTGTTTTGCGTGATTTTCTTCCAAAACTGAACTTATTTTTCAAAAATTTTCTTGCCAAGTTTCGCGTTGTAAAAGAAATGAAAATTTTATAAAGGGACTTTATTTTTATGTTTATGCTAAAGGGAAAATATTATATTGATTTGAATATCTTATATTACTTTTCCAAATTTCTATGTGTTTTTAAAAATTTTTGATCAGATTATTTTCACTTTTAATTTTAATAGATATGGGCAAAGTGATATCCATATTTTTACAGCATGTAATTTATTTATTTTTAATATACTGTATAAAACGTAATTAATTTAGCATATATTAGTCAGATTAAAAAAAAAAAAAAAGTTTCTTAAAAAACGTAATATAAACAGCATCAATTATTTGTTTATAAGCGCTTCAAAAGTACTAAAATGCATTATGAAACATAAGTATAAATTGCTGGAAGTGAACTTTCAGTTGTGTTTTAAAAAATGTTCATCCAAAAAGTTCTAAAGAGGCTTGACTTTGTTTCGTTTGTCTCATTATTTTCATTATTATTTTCGTAAATATTTTTATAATGACTTGTTACTAAATCATTTTTATTTATTTATTTATTTTATTTTTTTTTTTTCTGAAAAAAAAAGTGATAGGTTTTTAAATGTTATTGATAACTATGGAGTTTCATTATTATTATTATTTATTTATTTATTTATTTTTATTTATTTTATTTTATTTATTTTTTACTTTGCTGTTATACGAGAACAATTCGACAGAAACAAGCGATAGGTTGTAAACGAAAATTATTGGTTAAATATGTAAATTTGAACTCTTTTGTAACCGCAGTCCATAAATTGTGGAAAAAATAGCAATATAGCTAGGCTGACCAGATCAAAGTACATTTGTAACAGAGAAGCGTTAAAAATTTCTACAGTTATCCAATCATGGATGTATTTTTTCATTCCTATTAAATAAGCACTAAAGTAAAGTATTACTGTTTAATAATTTATTTTCTACAATTTTTTAAAACTTAGAAAAATGCCTTCAATAAAAAAGGAAGTCTCTATTTGTCCCCAGAAAATGGGGACGTTTGGTCAGTATAAATATAAAGAAAGGGCACGTGACGTCACTCGCAGTCAAGTTATGGGTAAAGTGGCATAACATTGGCATTTCCACCAATACAGGTTGATCTTTTGCCACTCGAGAGTGGCAAAGATTGATTGACGGAGCGTTTGTTTGTAAACATGCCCTTTCCTTATAGCTAGCTGTCTTGGAATAAATTTAGAAGGAAAAGAAAATGAAATTATGGCGCTAGCATGTTCTATTATTATTAAGTGAGTTTATATCAAGAAGAACGGCTTCAAAGTGTACCATATAGAAATGAAGCTGTATTCGGAGGGTTTACAGAATTTCATAGAAGTAGAATTTCTCTTCTGGATAAAGAATAAACATGGAAACTTTTTAGCTATAGTCCCAGAAAATGAGTCATCCATACGAAAAATGTCAATCGATAATAATTTCTGCACTTACCAAATGAAAGAAAAGGAACTTAAGATAGAATCCACATCTATGTATAATCTTTTTCATGAAAAACGTTATAGAAAAAAATTAGTTAGTTGTTGTTTCCTCCATAATTTAGGAGAACACCCAAAAGCAGACCGTGTCAGAATCTGTAAAGGAATCTTAAAATTACTTAAAGTTAAGTAACACGACATTATTTCTAAAATCATTGCAGTTGATTAAATGTACATACAGTTTTATGGTGTTCTCCTCAAAAGTACAGAAATGATCAAAGCCATCAAACTGAAGGGACAGATAACATGGCTAGTTGTACACCACTAAGTGTTTTCCAGAAATCCTCAAGAAATGAATGTAAGAGAACTCATGCTTCACCTTGATAATGCATCCCGCCTTAAAAGGGCAATGAACCTTTAAAGGTATTAAAAACCAATAAAATTTATTAGATTTTAAACTGCTATATCTCTGAAAATAATGAAATTTTCGCAAACTATATAATTGTATCTTCTTTGTTGATTGCCATTTAGAAAATAACATTAACTAATAATTTTTAGAATGAAAATTCTCACTGTTATATTTTTGGCATATTGTTCCTTGCACGCAGCTTACTATTTTTAAATTTGTGTTTATACGAGTTTTTTTTTTTTTTTTTTTTTTTTCAAGAAATATAACTAATGTTTTAAATGATGAATCATCAAGTCAAAGTAATATCATGAACAGGGCTTCCGGAATTTGAAAAAAAAAAAAAAAAAAAAAAAAAAAAACTGGTCACCAACAAACATTTCAGGTAGCCAGTAAAAAATACACCCAAACCTTTTTTTTTTTTTTTTTTTTTTTTCAATTTTGAAATTTACTTGAATATAGAAATTAAAATTCTGTGCATAAAAATCAAAGATTTATCACGACTAGAGGATAAATTAGTAAACATTTTTTAATCTAACATCATCAAATTGGTTTTATTATTTTCTCTAAACCGATACCGGTCTCTAAACCAATCATCGCCATCGATACATCATTACACCAACACAACAATTCAGCACAGGGTCGCAAAGCACGCGCGAAAGGGCGTAAATCAGTATTGTAAGAGGGTGCATCAATTCAACACCGGGTTGTGAAACGGGCTGAGAGGAACTGAAGTAAAATTGGAATCCAATTCTGCGACAATTTAAAAAAAAAAGAAAGAAAAGAAAGAAAGAAAACGAAAAGTTGAGTTTCCGCAAAAGTTGAAAATAAAGTTGCCAGTGAAAATATATTGGTCGCCGATGGCGACCAGGCAACCGCATATCACAAGCCCTGGTCATGAACTAAATTTAAAAAATGCTTTTTGGGGAAATTTAAATTTTTTGCACTTTTCAAATTAACATAATTAATTATAATTAATCAATATGTGACTGCCATATATTATTGTTCCTCATTTTAATCATAACCACTTATAGTGCATGTGTACAAAATTTCATGCAATTCCACCCATTAGTTTCAGAAATATCATGCGCGCAAAATACAACAAGCCACAAATACAACAGCCAAAAATTTCGTTATGAGAATTAATTAATAATTAAGTAAAAGTTTTTTCAAAAGGGCACTCAACAAACAAAATACAATTATATAGTAATATGTGAAAATTTCAAATTCAGAAACAAATAATTTTCAGAGACATAACAGTTTGATATCTAGTAATTTTTATTGGCATTTAATGCCTTTAAAGGTCTTGTGCCCGCTTAACACCATATTGACAATCAAATTTCTTGAACAGAAACGCATGAAAGTGATAGAACATCAACCTTCTGATATTGCTATATGTGACATTTGGGTATTTTTTTTTTATCTGAAGAGAAATTTAACGTAGTCGTTGTTTTCATTCCGAATATGAGATTGATGAGGCAACACAGACATATTTTTCCTGAAAGAATTTAATGTTTTGAAAACTAGCCTATAAAAAAGCATTAATGTTGGAGGATACGGTTTTGAACATTCGTAAAATTTGGTAAGTTTAACGCATACCGTTTATCCTTATCTCAAAATTTTTTGAGTAACCCACGTATGAAGAAATGTTTCTTTAATTTTCTGTAATAAAATCTTAAATCTTAACACATTGCGTCGGGGTATTGCGTTCCTATTTTGAACATTAAGCCTTGCCATTTACCGTTCCTCTAAATCATTACGTTGTTTAACTAACAGATTTTAAGTACTCGTGTTCAAACCACTTAAATTTTATTCCTTAACAATCGAAGCAATAAATACTACTGCTGTATAAACACGCCGATGGCACTTAAGGGGTTAAACATGAACACCCAAAAATTGTTTCTTTTAAAAAAATACAGGGTTAGCAAGAAATAAGTTGCCCACTTCAGAGGGCTCTAGAATCCATCCTATTGGTCCAAATGAGGTAAACTTTTAACTACAGATAACTCAAATGATGCGTTTGACATTTATTAAATTTAAAAAAATTAATACAAAATTCCACCGATAGATGGCGCTATAACACAAATGGTACTTATTTGCATATATTCAAAATCAGAAACAGCATTTGTGTTTCAGCGCATGCCTATTAGTATTATTCTTTGGATAAAGGACAATATCTACCGTCAAAGGCCATCAACTCTGCCTGATCTGAAGGACAGCATTCGGCGCCATCTTTTAGATATTCCGGCAGAATTACTCCGGTCAGCTGTTGAAAATATGATTATGCGATTGCAGCACATTGCTAACATGAAGGGTATCATATTGAGCAGGTTTATTAATGTTACTTTATTTTTGTCGCATATTTTTAAAGCATATTAAATGTGGTTATGTGCATTACAGCGCCACCTACCGGCCGAATTTTGTACTATTTTTTTTTTTAAATAAATGCCAAGCGCAACATTTGAATTATCTGTAGTTAAAATTTTATGTCATTTGGACCACTTGGACGGATTCTAGAGCCCCCTGAAGTGGGCAACTTATTTCTTGCTAACCCTGTATATTGTTTTATAGAAATGCCTAAAGGCAAAAGTATATTATTATTATTATTACTATTATTATTATTACTATTATTATTATTATTATTAGCCTGTTTTATTTTATTACTGCTTTCTGACTATACTATGTGTTAATTTTTTGTAATTTTTATAGTGCATAAAAATACATAATAACATTTATTTTAGACTTAAAATTAAAATATGACTCTTTAACTGCTAAAATTTGGGATTTCTATACTAAATAAGCTTTCAACATATATCCTGTGTGTGTGTGTGTGGGGGGGGGGGGGGGAACAAGATGTTTTTGGAAGTATATATCAAAACTTAAGAACAAAAGTTTTTGCACAAATATTTTAGAATTTTTTTGTTTTCTTTTTCTTTTTTGCTCTAGAAAATCCGATAAGATAAGTGAATCAAACTAACGTATCGTAAAATTAACTTTTTTATTTATTTTTTAGTGTACTTGTTCTTCCTGGCAATGTTACAAGCAATCTAATGATTGTATTTACGTAATTTTCTTCTTTAAACTAAACTTATTGTTTAAAAAAAAAAAAAAAAAAAAAAAAAAAAAAATCCTGCCAAAGTTTTGTGTAATAAGAAAAAGGGAAACTTTATAAAGAGGGTTTATTTTTATGTGTAAGGGGAAAAAAAAACAATAATGTGAAAATTTTATATTATTTTTTCGAAATTTCAAAGTACGTTTTAAAAACTTCTTGAAAAAAAATGTTTCTTCTTTTAAAAGACATGGATAAAGTAATTCAGTTTTTCCCTAGACGTTTTTCTTTAATGTATGTTTTTATACATTCATACTGCATAAATCATAACGAAATTTACATAATATATTATTCAGATCCACAAATATGTAATTACTGTTGTATCTTATATAACTAGCAATGAGTATTTGTTTACAGGGCTAAACAAGATTGTTTAAATATGTTATGGGATGTTAGTGAAAATTGCTCGAAATGCTTTTTTAGTTGTGTTAAACGAAATAATAAAATAATGAATCTGGCTGGTGTTCATGACTTTGGTCCACACTGAGAAGAAAAATATACCGCCTTCATCTAGAATGAATAAGTGGGTCTTTTTCTAAATCCCTTAACTAGAAATATAGATGTCCGAGTTATGCGCATAAGGCACGCCAATAAACTGAATAGACGAAATTATCAATAATTTCTAGTTTACATATTCCTAGATGGTTAAACAATATTCGGAATATTTTGAATTTTTTGCATTGCGAGAAATTCTCGCTTAATTTTCTAGAATTGGGTCATAAACCAAGATTATAGTTGCTGAAACCCGCCTCTTGTATTCGCATTTATTTGCAGAGATTTTTAAATAACTTTAGCCTCGATAATGTAGATAAACGCTCTAGATTCTAATAGGGGTTTCTACAACTTTCTTTCAAAGGGGACTAAAATTTATTAGGATGAAATGGAACTATTTTTTCTAGAGCCTCAATTTAGATTCTAGATGTTAGTTACAGAATTTTTTCTCAGTGCGTCTGTCTATCCTCGTTTTCATTTTCATAAATATTTTTATAGTGTATAAGTGCTTATAAGCCTCATATTAAGTATAGTTGGAAAAAAATTTTAATCCTCTACGAATTGTATTATTTTCCTCTCTTAAAAAAAGATGGGTTAAAAAGTAAAAAATATAAAATCTTACTGTAATTTATGTTTTACGAAATTTTATTAAATGTTCCTAAGCAATGCCACTATATGAGAAAATGTTTCTTAAACATTTTCTAATAAAAATTGCAAGTCTTAAAGTATCCACATACTTACGGAAAGTTCCTTTTTTTTAATACTACTTTTATTTCTTGCATTATGCGTTAAATACAGATGGCTGACAAAATAATGTGAACACTTTTGCTTTTTTTACGTTTTGTTAAATATCTTGAAAAGTTCTTTAGGAATCATCTTAAAACTTTGGTAGTGTAAAAAACATGTTATACCTCATATTTTTCAATAAACGTTTTGTCATGAAAAGGAAAAGGGTACCAGTAAAAAATTAAACAAAAATCAAAATGTTTTGGATCACCCTGTAAAAGGTAATGCTTTAAATGCGTTTTGACTGTAGCATTTGATTACGAAGATTTTTCTCATTTTCTGTATATAATTTTATGAGGCTACCACTTATATTCATAGAGATATATCGTTTTTTTTTTTTTTTTTTTTTTTTTTTTTTTAACATTGAAAAAAAAAAATCACTTTTTTTTAATTATAACAAGTAGGGCATTAGACCCATTTCTTGTCGAATTTTCAAATTGTTTTATATTTTATTTATTTATATTATTTTTATATTTCTGACAATAATTAAGAGACTGTTTAACTTAAAAAGCTTGAATGAATCAAAAAGAAATAAAAGAAAAAGAAAAATTTCTGTTCTCGCATGAAGAGTTTAAAAGGTAAATTACAGGAAACTTAGTCAGAATCTTCGTATACATAAGATGATACATTTGTTTAGATACATGATAATTTCCCGTCCTTTACTTTTAATAATAATAATAATAATAATAATAAAACAATTTCTTAATTTTCCCATTTCCGTATTTATTTATTTTAAGTAAAACTAAAATAAATTAATTAATTTTCAAAGCGATTTTACTCAATTCCTTTTAAGATCTCTTGAATTCGGAGATTTCGGAACAGGATTATTCGGATCTTAAAACAGTACTTCCCAAACTTTTTCCTGCTTAAACTGACCTTGATTCTGGCCCTTATGGGCTTCGCCAATGTTGCCAAGCGAAAGACGTGAATCGGGAGAATCAAAGCAACCCTCAAACATGAGAATGAAGTTAAAAAGCGCATGCGCATGACGTCATGGGATCGGATCGAAGGGATGAGTTGGAGAGTACCAAGAGCAAACGCGCCCCATCTGAGGCACCAGAGTTCGAGGGAGGTCGCCCGATTTATTATTGTTTATTGCTCTTTCAACACCAGATATAGATGAGTGTAATGTATATGTACGACATAGATATTACATAAACATTGATTTATGTGTAGAGGGGTCTAGTGAAATAGTTTTAGAAATCGATGTGTTTTGAAGATACTGTGATTCGATTTATTTAAATAAATTTTATTTACTGGGTTAAAAATCGTTAATTACGATTTTAATCGCGGATATTCGATTGTAAAGGAAAAAATTAAGTAAGAAGTATTGAAAATATCAATAATTCGACCCATGTTAGAATGAGAGGCTACTGAGTAATCAAACTGACTGCTTTAAAGTTTTATTTATTATTTATTTATGTATTTTTAAGTTAAAACATGTATGTAATTTATAACTCTTTTGAAAATTTTATAAAAATTAATAATTCACTGTTAAAAATTACAACGGAAAAACTAAAGTGAATTATTTAAAATATTACGAAATTCGTAAAATTTCAGCGGAATGTAAATAGATATGCCAAAAATTTTATATATACATTTAAATGAGAAAAAATATTTAAAATAATCATTGGTGGGAATATATCAGTAATTTATAATACCTTTTTTAAAAATAGAAGCAGTCAGCTTTTATCGTGAAATAAAACATTTTAAAATATAATAATGTACAATAAAGGTTAAGAATCTCAGCTACTTATTTTTTAACTGAAACCTATTGTACATTTACACAGGCTAGATAAACATTTGTAAATTTACAGATTTTTTAAAGGATTATATATCTTTTTCAAAGTTCAATGACAAACATGTCCCAACCATCTGCGTTCACCGGATGCCGGAAGAATACGGGATTTAGATGTACAAAGAACCACACGCAGCTCGAGATTATACAAATCTTTTTGAAATGTATAAACCATAAAAAAGACAGACATCTATTACAAAAGATATTTTGCAAATTGACAACCGAAACAAATTCTTGTCAAAATTTTCTATATTTCTGAGTAAACAAATAAGTCTTTTATGAAAAGTAATTTTAGTTTTATAGTGCATCCAATTTTTGCTTGTTTGTTTTTATAAAGGGAATTACAATCCACAGATGACAATATTTTAAATTTTTGAATCCGATTTATCATCACTATTTTTTAATAGAAATTTATCATATTAATTTTCTACGCTTAAATACATTGGAAATTGTTACAGAAAATTTCTGGTCAAAGTCTCCCAGTAAAAACAGAAGACTTGCCATCTATCTGTCATTTGAATAAAAGTTTTCAGCTTTAATTAAAACAAAAAATTTACCTCTTATATATAAATATATACACACAAATAAAATACATAAACAAAATACATTCTAATAAAACTTTTCAGATATAAGTTAGATGTAAAATCGAGTACTTTGCCAGAATTTGGAAATAATCTCGTTTTAGATCTATTTCATTGAATATCTTTCTTAAAAACAAAGTATAAAAATTCACGTGTACGCATAACACGGCTCTTTAAAAATAAATATATGGAGCAACAGAAAAAGCAAAATGATTGGTCAATAACTGTCCGTGGATTAGTTATATTTTATTTATTTAATTTTTAATTTTTATGCTCTTTTTAAATGTTCAAAATATCGTTTAATAATTTAATTTCTATAAGTATAGCATTTTATTTTAAAAAACAACAGATCGTTTTTCCTGCATGCGATACCTATTTGTGAAAATACAGTAACCGCCGCTTAATAACTTCACTGGTTAATAAGATCAGCCGCTTAATTTGATCAAATTGCTAGGACCGGAATCAAATCAATACAAATTACTTTTAAAACCACCGCTTAATAAAATCAGCATCGCCGGTTAATAAACTCAAAAATATTTCCTCTGCAGCCAGAAATATCATTTATGTACACACACAAAAGAAAAAAAAAAAGACATTTTGTGATTTTTTTTTTTAATAAGAAAATAAATTAAAGAAAAACAATCGCTGAATTATCGCTCATTGTCGAAGATTTTACACTTGCAGCACACTTACAAATTAAACACGCACCCCATCACTTATCTCCGCAATAATTTCAAGGAACGCATTCTTCAAAGCACAGTAATAAGTTACAAATTTGATTTGAAATGATATATTTTTTAATTTCTAATTATTAAAAGGCAATTCCTAGTTCTTATTTTGAAATTACTATAATTCATGAAGTTTAAACGAAAATATTTTAAATTTATAAGAACAACGTCCACTTTTGGTAAAGTAATGATGATTTACTCAAACGAAAGTGCATGGAAACTTGGAATATGCGTTTAATTTATTTATATTGAAGAAACAATTAATTATCGATCAAAAATTAATTAATATTGATTACTAATTCCTTTATTCGTTACATTTTAAAGTTTCTTTCCAAATTGATTGCACCTTTTCCTTAAGTGCAGGAACGTTCCTCGGATATAAAAATCAGCCGCTTAATAAAATCACTTTGGCTCAGAACGAATGTGATTTTAATAAGCGGCGAGAACTGTATTAAACAAAATGTAATTAGTTATTATCTTCCGAATACTACTACAAATTTTATTTTGTTTATTTTATTTTCTGTTGAATTTTGATTGTTACGATTAATTATTATTTTTTTTTTCATTTAAAAGAAACTACATATAAAAATTTAATTACATAATTTTTATGACAGTATTTGAGAATATTTGTAAATAAAAACTTTAAATGTTTCTTTCAAACTTAAATCTATAGCAAATTTTCTGGACAATGTTTCAAGAGATTACTCCAGGATAATTATTTTATAACTTTAATTAAAAGAAACTCACCATACGACATTTATGTGCGTGCAGTGATGCCAGATTGGGGATTTTGTCCCCCTTTTGAGGATTTTTTAGGCTTCTGGGGACAATTTTGGGGACCAAATGTTTGTGGGGACTTTTTTGGGGAATTCTAAAATTTTTGGGGACAAATTTGGGGTGTTTTTTAACTTTCTGTCAATGTTGGCAACGTAATGATTTATCCCTACGACTAGAGACTTTCAATAGTTTTATTGTTATTTGGGGATTTTTTTCAAATATTGCCCTTATTTGGGGAAAAATCTGAGCTTAAATCATAGAAAATTCTGCTGATATATATATATATATATATATATATATATATTTTTTTTTTTTTTTTTTTTTTTTTTTTGAAAAAAATTTTATTTTCCATTTTTAGTAGAAATCAAGTTGGGGATTTTTTCGGAAAAAAAAAAAAAAAAAAAAAAAAAAGCCTGACTTGGGAAATTTGAAGACCTGTTTAGGGAAATAATTTCCTACTATCTGGCATCAATGTGTGTTTGTGTGTGCATATACTGAACATATACAATTTTTACAAACCCCTTTTGGATTTTCGTGCATAGTAAAATACATTACAGGTTTCTTACTTACACACCGGCTGCAATATCTCGTAGCTAACCACTAACAAACTACTAAAGAAAAAAAAATTTCACTTCCCATTATGAATGGGGAAGTTGCACTCAGGAGGAAAACACTTTTCTTTTACTTGTAATCGATAAATTCAATCTTGTGAATCCCCCAAAATCCAATTAAAATCGTAAAATTAAGTCAAATTAGTTTTTAATTAACATTTTAAAATCGCTAAAAACCAAAACAAAACCACGTGATCTGAAAACGCTCCGTGCTTGGGTTGACGTCACAGTTCACGAAGTGCGAATGTTTACCATTCTTTTACCTATTGCTTTTTTTGTTCGCTCTGTTCTAATCTGGATTTTATATTTTATTTTTAAAGTTTTTACCTTTTGTGAGAAATAACTTAAACCTATACTATATCTTATATAATTCTTTTCTATTTTTAATTCTATTTTTATTTGTATAATGTAGATTTTGGATTTGTAAAAGGGCAATTGGATAATCTGCCGAAAATAGATGCTCTTTCCATATTCAAATTTTGGAGAAGAAACCCATAGATATATAACAGATTGATTGTTATTCTATGAAGAAACTTCGATTTTATTGGCGCAGAAATAAGAGGGCCAAAGCTAAAAAATATAGATTTGTTCTTTATTTATATTTAGAAAGTTATAGGCGTCTTCATAATAGAATTTTAGCATTGTATTAATATAATAGTAGTAATTTTCTTTTCTTTCTTTGTTTCTTTCTTTCTTTTTTCTTTTTTTTTTTTTTTTTTACATTTCTCTAATTTTTTAGATGCTTGTATGGGAGAATTTTTCTTTTTTCATAATGTATGCTTAAAAATTTAATTATAATTAACATATTCATTAAAATTTTATAGTGCATAAAATATATTTTACTAATTTACTTATTATTGTTATTATTATTTTATATAACCAGAATTTTTTAATCTTGCTATTTTACAAAATATTTATGATTTTTTTAAAGAGCATTAATTATTAATGACTATATTATGAGTTCAGTAGTATTTAATATTTACTTCATGTTTTTGCAACGAAAAAAATGTTATTTTCAAAATGCATTATTTATTTATTTTTTTTTGAAAACAGGAAGTTTAATTTTCATAAAATTTTCAGTAGTTTTTTAAATATATGTATATATATATATATATATGTATTTCAATTTTATCCATTTATTTTTCTTTAATTTATTCTTTCATTTAGTTCGAATTATATTGTTCTGCGTCGCTTACATTAGGAACGGCTGTTACACAATTATTTATTTAATTCATTTGAAAAGCAAAAATATATTTTAATGTATTTATTTAATATTTATTTAATTCCTTTGAAAGGAAAATCTTTTATTATTTATTTATTTATTGTATTGATCGAAATCAATACAGCAGAAAGTATGATAGCAAAAAGATCATAATATAGCAGAAGTAATATAGCAGAAAGTGCGAATACAATGAAGTACATGGTGCCAAAACTAAAACATATTTAATAGATGCTGAGATACAGCTATCCTTAAATCTTAGTTCTTGAATAATAACAGCTTTTACCGTCTGATTAGTACCCAAATTGAAGTGCCCATGAAAGACATTGCTGCGGGCAATAAGAACCCAGACCCAAAAGAGCAAGGTGCACTGGCGGGAAAGGGGCTGCCGTAGGCAGCGGATACCTTAAACGACGTTCAAAGAGATTTCAATGTATCTATTTTTTAATTATCTATCTATTTATTTAGTTTTTGTTTACAGAATGATATAAAAGAAATAAGGACTTATTTATTTATTTTTTATTTTTTTTAATTTATTTAAATTTATCGATCCAGGGAAGCGGGCGAAGACCGCCAGTTATAGTGTATATTCCAAACATATTTGGATTTTACATTAAGGCTTCATTGATAAACGAATTTAAAAAATATATATATTATGTTTGATTGCTGAAATTTACTGTAAATTTTTTATTAGTTATTTAATGTCATTCATATTTATAACTAGATCATGTAATAACTTATAAGGTATTATTACATCTAACATATATTTCATGTTTTTTTTTTTTTTTTTTAAGCATTTTATTTATTTATTTCTATTGCTAATTATTATTATTTTCTATTTCTATTAATCTTTCTTTTTCTTTTTTTTTTTTTTTTTTCAATTTTTCCTAATAAATAAGTAATTACATTACATTATAAAAATAACTAAGCACGTTTCTAGATTCTAAAAATAATAATAATAATAATTTTGTACGGAGACTTTTTTCTTTTATTTATTTATTTAGAGTGAAAAGCACATATAATTTTCTTAAATACTTTTCAATTTCTCAAATTGCATCACTATAATATTCTTAATTATTCACAATCTTCAGCTTTTATTTTAATAGAAATACTGTTAAGGTATAATATTGAAATGTATTTAAAAAGTTATTTCTAGCTTAAAATACTATATCTTCGGTTGCAGACGCTGACAAGGTTGCCTGAGGGTATAAATATTTATTATTATTATTGTTGTTTACTGATTTTTAAATTTCAATTTTGTACACAGTCTAACGGAAAAATATATATACAGATATACCGGCATCTCATAATTCTGAAAATAATCTAATTTAGGTTAGTTAAGCATATACTATTCTAGATTATTTAAGCAATGAAAATATACATATTATTCAGTTAAATACTCAATCCCAATATTTTATTTCTGTACTCAATTTAGAATAATAATAATAAATCTATAAAACATAATAAAATGAGAAAAAAAAAAAAAAAAAAAGGTAATTAAAAGATACATCTTTGGCATACTAATGAAATTCTTTAAGAAAATTCTATTTATCAACTACTATTTCGATTATATTTTAATTTAAATTAATAACAGCACGCGAGTAAAAAAAAATCTCATTGAAACTTGGTGTCATTTATAGAATGAAGTGATGTTTAATGAGTTCAAATTGTTTTAATAATTGTTTTTTGAGAAAGAATACAAAATTTTGCTGAATGCGCGAATTTTCTTTACAATACTATAGGGGGAAATTCAGCGAGCAGTTCATTTCGTGAATAGTGACGTCACGATAGGTTTCATCACGTGACACAGCGTTTTCCCGCCAACATGAAAACTACGTCTTTTAAAGTTAATTTATTAAAGCGTCCGGTTCTCAAATATACATGAAAATGGAATCAAAATGTTCGTATTTTTCTGCTGTATCATTTAAGGGTCAAAATGAAAAATGTGCAATTTCCCCATTGGCAAAATATCTAATGATATTTTGCTAAGATTGGCGACATCGGAATTAGGAAAGATGGTTCAATATGATAAGCTTTTTAACATACACATTACACATAAACAGTATTATTAATAATAATAAATTATGTATTTTTATTTTTAAACTCGGTAATACAAATTATTAGTGATAATTCCAATTACACATCCATATTAAAAAATGTGAAAAAATAATTTTTTCTATAACATAACAAAATATATTATAATATACATATCACAACCTAAATACATTACTTTTTAATTCAAATAAAAACAAAAATTACATTTTAATTTCTATTGATATCTAAAAGCCACGTTTAAAATTTTTAAACTGGAAGAAAATATAAAAATTTAAATACCTATTTTTACTTTCTTCTGTATTCAATAGAAGAAAGGGTAAGATTAGTAAAGGTTTTCTAATTCGGGTTTATGACGAATTTACCCGTTTTGAGATGTACAGGACTTGAAATGACCATTTTTAGAAAATGTCTGTATGTCTGTGTGAGTGTGACAAATCTTTTGAAGAAATTATATCTCATGAACTACTTTTAAAAACTTCATATAAATTTATACATTGTTGCACCTTAACATATATTAGCACCTGCCAATTTTTGGTAACAATCGCTCAATAGGTTCTTTTTTTTTTAACATGGCAGTACTGGACAATATTTCATATAAAAGTTATTTCTAACGAATGATTATACAATTTAAAACAATTAGTTACAATAGTTACAGCAAACTAAGCAAAAATTTCACCTTTTTACTTTCCGAACATTATAGTGAGGAAAGTATTGTAATCATGTCGAAAATCCGAATTTGAGATTTTGATGTTTCTATACGTTTCGAGGTCCCCTGAGTCCGTTTTTACTATTTTTACGATGATGTATGCATGTGTGTATGTATGTGTGTATGTGTGTGAGTGAACACGCTAGCGTCTAAACGGTTTGTTAGAATAAGCTGAAAGTTGGCACGTATATTGTCCCACCATAGTACGAATCCTATTGATTTTGGCGAACCTAGCATTTATAGTTTTTTTTACAGGAGCACAAAGAAAAATTCTTTATCATTATGGCATGGGACCAAATTTTTAAAAGTGCGATATTGTGCCAATTGAATATAAATGCCTTATATTCAATTGAGCTGAAAATTTATATGAATATTATAAATCACTGTTGCTCTAACTATAAGCATTTTGGTGAATCTAGCATTTATAGGTTTTTACAAGGACACAACGAAAAATTCTTTATCATTATGATCTATGGGCTCAAAGTTCAGTAGCATTAAATAAAACATCGTGTAATATATGGAGAAAAATATTCAAACACTCTATTATGGTTTTCTCTCTTTTGTTTGTTTAACAACTCCTCTTTCTTGACTTTATCTACAAAACTGTTAATTACTCAATGTTCGGAAAGTCGAGTGGAGTCACTGCAGATTTTTTCTATATTCAATAGAAGAAAGTATTCGTTTCTCAAAAATTTTTGATTTCGAGTTTTCGGATGGATTTACAAGTTTTGAGAGTTCTAAGATATTTCCTAAATATAGTCAAACAATGTCCATCTATTTGTGTGTATGTGAGAAAAATTTTGAGGCAGCTGTGTCTTAGGTACTACTGCAACGAATAAACTTTTAACATGATGGTATAAGACAAAAGTTTCTATAAATGAGTACTATGAGAATCATTTTTGAGAATCATTTTGAGAATAAATGTGTTATTTATACTAATGATATTCAACTTATAAAAAAAATTTCGACACGTTACCATAACGCTTTTCCTGGGGAAAAGTGCCCGCATCCGAAGAGGGCAAATTTTGAATATGGGTGTCTTTAAAAAGACCTCGTCGATACCTTCAAAACGAATGGTTGAACATAAAACAAATGTGTCTGTGATAATTTAAAACACAATTATCGATTTTTTATTTATTTATTTATTTTCATTAAAAAAAGAGCACATTTTTTCGGATATTGTTGTTGAACATAAAATCGACTTTCTTTTGGAGATTTAGTGCTATAATTCTACAAGAAAAAAATAGTCTGTATTCATCAAGGAAAACAATTTTGAAAAAAAATATATATATAATTTTATTAAATTATTTGTACATAAGAAATTTTTGTGATGGCTACAACATAATAGTTTATGTATGTATTAGCATCACTCTCCTCGGTATCAAAAATAGAACTTTGGTGGTCCATGTATCCTGAATTATTTTATTTTAAGAACATTCGCAGTAATAGAAATTACTATTTATTAGAAACCTATATCAATAATAAAAGCGTTATGATAAATAATTTTTTGAAAAACATAAGAACATTTATTATGTTTATCAAGCAGATTTAAAAACACCTTTTATTTTTCCAATAAAGTTTGAGATAACATTTTATTTTCCATTATATTCTGAATATTATTATTAAAATTTTTAAATTAGAAGAAGCTATAAAAATTTCAATACGGAATTTGTATAAAGATATATATTTCTAAATAAAACTTTTAAATGTACCTTGAAGTATTTAGTTTTAAACACATTTACAGTAATAGAAATTATTATTAGTCAGAAATATGCATCCATTTTAAAAGCGTTATGAAAATTTATTTTGTGGAAAACATAAGGAATACCTATCAAGATCTAAAACGAAAATTAAAAGATCTAAAGTTTAAACTAAAAGTTTAAACTAAAGTCTAAACTAAAAGATCTAAAGTTTAAAATTACACATTATTTTCTATTATATTCCAAATGTTATGATTAAAATTTTATAAATTAAATGTAACTATAAAAATAATTTTCAAGCTTCAAATTAAGCAGCATATTTTGAAGTTATTTTATTATATAAAAATAATAAATATATTTTTATTATATTTATTTTTTTATGTGAAATTTTGCTTCTTGAAAAATGTTCAAAAAAGTGAAATTAAAAAATAAATAAATAAATAAATAAAACACCTGAAAGTAATTTTTATACAGTGATAAAATATGACGCATACAGAAAGTAAATAGTATGTTAATGGAAAAAACATTGCCAAGACAGCAGAAAGCTTCATGTTTTACTTTTTCCATTTTATTTCAAAATGGAAAATGTAAATATGCTTTCTCTCTCTAAACAGCAGTATTAACATTTATTCTATCTCATGAATATTTCTTTCATGAATTTTGAATTATTATTTTTAAAAGAATAAGGTTATAAATTTGCTATCCTGATGTTTATAGAAAATTTAAATATAAAATTATTTATATGCATGTTATTGATTGACTCCGAATGACTATACTAGAAATTCATACTAAACATGAAAAACAACATAGTATTATGCACTAAGCGCCAAAAAAAAAAAAAAAAAAAAAAAAAAACCGCACTGCAGAAAAATTGACTTATACATTTTTTATTTGTAATAACTTCAAAACTAATGGTTGAAACAAATAAAACTGTCCTGTTTGCATAATATCAAAAAGATGAAATGATACCTATGTACATTTTTGATTTAATAATTCACTTTATTACACTTTACGAAATAATTATTAAAAATCTACATAAAACATTTTTTTAAACGTAATATAATAAACATAAACATTGTACTGTGTTATGATTTATTATATGATATAAACAGGTTACATTTTAATACATGGAATAAAACTATTTATTTGTTAGATCTAAGCAATTTTTTAATAAAAATATGTATTCTGCATTGAGTTATTCCACCTTTATATGGAATTACTGCTTTAATGTACAATGGCATAATATTATGCAGTGTTTTAATATAAATATCAGAAATTTTTCTGTGCCAAATATAAATAATTTTTTCTAGTCTTTGAAGAGTTGTAGGCTGCAATTTTTTAATCCTCGCCCCTTTCCCGTGCTTTTTAATAGACTAAACATTTTCGAACGGATTGATATTAGGGCCATTTACAAGTCTGATGAAAAAGAAATTCTACGATATTTTTTGTGGGATTTAACTCAAAGTTAAAAAAATGTATGATTGCTTACAGAATTATAGGTGCTCATGGGATATGATAAATAGTTTTAACAATTTGAATCGAATAAACGCACCACAGATGCCCCTTAGTATGGTACAATATGATCTTGAAATTCTGTTTGCGGGAAAGTAAGATATACATTCAAAATAGTCGATCAGGCACCGTTTTTATAATGGCCGCGTTTTATTTCGAGTTAGTTGATCCCATGAGCATAAAACTTTGTCCAACTCATTGAAAATTTATGCACTTCCGTACCATAATGTACGGAGAATGTGTCACTGTTTTATGAAAGCAATTTTCAATAATTCGCTCGTATTTTTATCGTCTTACTTATTATAAACCCGAAATAAAATAAACTTGGCTCATCAAAGAAAACCAGTTCGACCTAATAATTAACTGATAATTTTTTTAAACTTTTGGTCAACTGAAGTCTTGTCTTTTTTACTTCTTTTCCTTAGTAATGGTTTTTTTTTTTTTCAGATCTTCTGGTTTTTAACATACTTTGTTTAATTGTTCCCGCACTGTTTTTTAAGAAATTATGTTACTATGCACTTTTTGAAATCTTTTTTAAAGTTAGGAGCATGTACAAATCGATTTTTTTTAAATTTTGTTTCTTAACTTGCCATCATGGGCAATATGGCCTCCTAAAGACACATTTTCCGTTTAAACAGCCAAAAAATTTGATATCTCCCTAAAAATCATCTCAGGAATATTTCATTAACATTTAATTAATTTGCTATCTCGCGTATTAAAATATTTATTTACTTTCATTCTAAAATTAATACTTTTTGTGGCATCGTTAAATGACTTATTCTTGCCATTTTTAAAATACTTTCTAAAATTATAATTTTCCTGATAGTTGCATTTTATTTTTATCACTGGGCTCAGTCCTAAAGTGTTCGTAGTCCTAAAATCTCTTCAAAAATTTGCTTTTTAAATGATAAAATTGGCGGTTGCAAAAAGGGAAATGAAAATATCCAAGTGCGGCTTTTTTTTTCTGTCGCTTAGTGTATAAACAGAAAATTATTCATGATTTTTTATACTAAATATTTTATACCAAGTCTTATAGAATGTCTCTTGGTGAAACGTATTTTTGAAACTATTTTCAACCAAATAAGTGTATCTCGAATAATTAGTTGAATAACACTTGATATTATATTAGATAGAGCATTTTCTTTTTAATTATTTACAATTAGCGTAGACTTCCCTTTATGAATATCACGACATTAAATACGAAGATGATATCAGTTATAATGAATAACCCGCTCTTCACCCAGGAAAAAAAAAATTGCAGGTAGTAAATGGTTTTTAATTATTACAATGGAAAACAAAGTTTTTTTTGTGTGTGTGCAAACAAAACGATGTGACAGGTTGTTATTTCCAGTAAAATTTGTGATAATGGTAATCTTTGGGAATGCGAAAAGCATCACAGAATGCTAACTGATTTAACAGTAATAAATGAGACAAGATCTGTCGTAATATTTTTAAATAAATAAAGACAAAAATTGCTTTTAAGTAGATTTAAACGAAATTTGCGTTTTGCTGAATATGTTTCATATTGAATATTTCATATATTTTTATCTGTTACAAAATTTTGCTATCAGTCTTTTACTTCTAGACGTTTACTAACGTCAGTATTGTTACCATTTTACAGACTTCAGCAAAAATAAACATTATGTACTGAGAAAAATATATACCGCCTTTATTTAGAACGAATAAGTAGTCATTTTCTGGCTTCCTAAACTAGGATTATAGATTTCCGAGTTATGCGTATAAGGTAAACAAATAACCTGGATCAACGAAATGATTTCTAGTCTACACTTTTCTAGATAATGAAATAATATTTTGAGTATTATGAATCCTTTCCATTGCTAGAAATTTCCTAGAATTCAGTCATAAAACAGAATTATAGATACTAAAATTCTCCTTTTGTATTCGAATTTATTTTCGGAGATTTTTAAATGAAATTGACCACGATAATGTAGAAAAACGTTCTAAAATTCTTATAGGGGATTTCAGAATTCGATAGCAAAAGAACTAGAATTTATAAGGATAAACACTGAAAAAAATTCTGTAACTGACATCTAGAATTTAAATTCTGGCTCAAGAAAAAACAGTTCCATGTCATCCTTATAAATTATAGTCCCTTTGGAAAGCGAATTCTAGAAACCCCTATTAGAATTCTAGAGTGTTTGCCTATAATACCGATGGCAGGGTTATTTAAAAATCTCTACAAATAAATGAGAATACAAGAGGTGGGTTTCAGCAACTATAATCTTGGTTTATGACCCAATTCTAGAAAATCAAGCGATAATTTTTCGCAATACAAAAGATTCAGAATATTCAGAATATTGTTTTACCATTTAGAAAAAAGTAAACTAGAAATTCTTGTTCATTTTGTCTATTCAGTTTATTGGCTTGCCTTATGACTATAGCTCAGAAATCTATATTTCTAGTTAAGGGATTTAGAAAATGGCCACTTATTCATTCTAGTTGAAGGAGGTATATTATTTTTTTTTTCTCAGTGTAACATGGAACTGTTTTCACTAGAGCTACATTTTAGTTTCTAAATGTCAGTCACAGAATTTTTTCTCAGGATAGAAAGTAAATGGATTGGATCATTTCGTGTAAAAAAAAAGAGCAGGGTTTTAGTGCATAAAAATCGACCTGCCATGTTGTTATCGGCGAGAAACTAGTTTTCACTGATAATCCTATTTTCTCAAGCGAAGAGAGAAATATTACAAAATGTTGATGAGGTTAATTACACTGCTCGGCATGAAAATTGCTTCTGACACCATTTCAGCATATTCTTGTGTAAAATGACTTCTTGAATCCGAATAGGACGCCCATTTTGCACTATCACCCACCGTTTTTTAGGATCAGCCCCCCCCCCCCTTCCCCTATTTTATCATTTTTCGGTGATTTTAAGTCTATAAACAATGAGAAAAAATATATACCGCCTTCCTCTAGAATGAATAAGTGGCCATTTTCTAAATCCCTTAACTAGAAATATAGGTTTCCGAGGTATGCGCGGAAGGCACGCCAATAAACCGAATAGATGAAATGATCGAGAATTTCTAGTGTACAAATTTCTAGATGGTGGAACAATATTCTGAATACTTTAAATATTCTGAATCATTTGTATTGCGAGAAATTCTCGCTTGATTTTCTAGAATTGGGTCATAAACTAAGATTATAGTTGCTGAAACCCGCCTCTTTTAGTCTCATTTATTTGCAGAGATTTTTAAATAACTTTGCCCTCGAGAATATAGGTAAACTCTCTAGAATTCTAATAGGGGCTTCTAGAACTCGCTTTCAAAAGGGACAAGAATTTATAAGGATGACATGGAACTATTTTTTCTAGAGCCACAACTCAGTTACAGAATTTTTTCTCCGTGAATTTGATTTTTAAGGGGAGAGAGAATTATTTTAACCCTTATTTTCTGAGGAGCTACTGAGTTGGAAAATTCTAAAACACAGACATTTGCGGCAAGGGATATATATTTTTTTATTTATTTATTTATTTTATTTATTAATTAATTAATTTATTTATTTATTTGTGGGGGGGGGGGGGAGATTGCCACTGAAACACTATTACATATCTTATATTTTATTTTAATCTCTTATTAATGTAATATTTTAAACTTTATATTTTTTTGGTTTTTAGGTGTAAAATTAATTTTTTGTAATTCTTCAAATCAAATTCATGGTCATAAAATTATCGAACAGGGAAAGAAATTGAGGGAGGGGGTGGTGTTTCTAAAAAACTATGGGCAAAATGGGAGTCATATTTGGATTCCGGAGGTCATCTTACATAAGAATCAGCAAAAATAGTATCAGAACTCGATTTTTTTTTTTTTTTTTTTTTTTTTTTTCAGAGCAGTGTTATTTTGATAAATATCAAGAATAAAGTGTTTTAGTAAAACCAAGTTCTCATTGTTAGCCCACTCTTTATCTTGGGTAAAATATTTATAGAAAATATAAGACTTTGTCTATTTAAATAAAAATAAAATATTACATGTCATTTTCATTTATAGAAATCGAGCCGTTACTTTGTTATTTCGTGTAAAATTTGTTTCACTTGCAGTGTCTTTGAAAACTAAAATAACAATATTAACATTAATATCAATAGTAATACTAAATAAATAAATAAGTAAATAAAATACAGAACGCTATTTTCTTTCGGCATTTTTACCAAATTCTTGAGTGTCCACCAAAATACGGATAATAATATGAAAAATTAAAAGCTTCAAGTACGAAATTAAAGTTTGTCAAAGATAATTTACATTCAATTTTTTTGCAAACAAACAAAATTGAAATGTAAGACAAACATTTAAAAAAAAAAAAAAAAAACGTTTATTTAAAATCTGTAAAATATATTTTTTATTTTTTCATAAAAAAACATTTTCAGAATAAGAAAGACTACAGTCGAAGAAAAACCTTTTAAAAATACATAATATTTATTTCAAATCTGTTTAGTTATATTTTTTATTAAAAACTTTTCCGAATAAGCAAAATTGCAGGGGATGAAACTCATAAAAAAAAAAAAAAAATAGTTATAACATAATAATGGTATATTGCTTCTTATTTCTGAACTAAAATTATTTTAATAAATATTTTTTTTTCTCGCGAATCATAACCGCCTTGATAGAAATTTGAACATGTAGTCAGAAATGACTGATACCTTTCTAAAAACTGAAGTTTAGGTGAATTTTAATTTGTAGATGACCCCTAAGCAAAATTTAACTATTGAATTAATAATTAGACTTTATTATAAATCAGTCAGCACCAGTCACATGTTTCTACAATAATTTACGAAAAAGTTAATCGGGGGGGGGGGGGATTTTTCTTTTTTTTCGACTTTATATTTTAAAATCTGCAAACAACATTAAATAAACTATGAAAAAAAAATAAGTATGTATATATATACATATATATTTATATCTGAATATAATTGATAAAATTGCTTTAGTAAAATATACTTTATTTAAGGAAATTGCTTAAGAAAGAAAATTATTTAATCTTACTCGTATCTTTCACAAGATATTGTATAGATGCTGATTTTTTATTATAATGCGTTTTGAGGTCTTCTGAATTCGGAAATGAAGCTTTTACCACTAATTCTGTATGCATATTATATGATATGCAAATGCTACTTAAAAGTTTTTACTAAGATTGGTAAAATAAAAATTTAAAAAAAAAAGAAGAAGAAGAAGAAGAAGAAAAAAATCTCTGAGCAATATGCTGGTAAAAAAAATCTCTGAATAATTTTAAATAAATTGTTTAATTTAACGAAATTTTAAATGGTTTATGAATTCGGGTATAAGAATGAAACGGGTATTTGAGGGTCCACACATGAAAATATAATAGATAAAAAACAGTATCTAAAACTATCTAGATTACAGGAAGTAGTACTAGTGCCACACCATATTATTTTCTCGGTTCACCAAATAACATTTCTTCAATATATATATATATAAAGACTCGAAATATTAATTTAAATTACCAGTTTCAGGCTTTCTAAAACCTTTTCTGCCTTTCTCATGCTTTTATTAAACTCTCTACTTTGTATTAATAATATTTTTCTTCTTGAGAATAGCAGTAAACGAGCGATAAATTACCTCTTTACACAAACATAAAAACACAACAATGTATCTTTATATCCGAAAAAGTTAAAAAGAAATAACAAAGAATTAGAACTTGAGTTTTAGATTCGGATAAAATAAAATTGGACTGTCTATTCTCTCAGCTAGTAACATAGGAATATGTGTGACATAAATTGGCATTATCTTAGATTTGACATATTGATTAAAATAACCATATTAGTAGAAACATGGATGTCACTAAAGTCGTTTCTATCGAATTTTTCAATTTTTGTTTTAATTAAGTGAAACCATTATTTGTCGACCACTTTTATTGTATGAAATAAATTAGTTTTAAATCGGTTGGCGGATAGAGCTAAACTGACTGCAAAAGAGCTAAAATATATTGCTTTAAGCGATAGAATAATAGAATTACTTTTGTGATATATCAAGATAAATCAATCTTATCTTGAATTTATATAAAGAACTTTTTTGTGGTTATAAACGTTACAAAAATGGTAATGAAGTGGAAAAATAAAGGAATTTAAAAGCCGTTTTAAAATGATTTACTTTATTGCCTGAAAGCACTTAAAATTTTAAGATAATATATTTATAAATTTAACAAAAATTTTTTTACATTACGTTTCAATAAAAACATACACTGCTGGCTACTTTTAACATTTGTTGTTTAGGAGTAAAAGAATTAATTTTTATTTTCGCAAAGCAATTTATTCGTATTAGGAAATTTTTACAAAAATTACTAATTTTTTGCAAAAAATAACATAATAGTTAAAAAAAATCTTAGAAATCTTGGAAGAAACACAGGAATTTCCCATTTTTCAAAATCTGTGGAAAATGCAGAAAAACAAAACCTATATTTTATCGCAAACGAGGCAAAATATTTAAATATGCAAGAGTTTGTTACAGTCAAATTTTTTGTTAGAGGAAAATTCTTTGAGAAATTCATTTCTTCTGAACATATCGACGTATCAGAAATTTATTCTGCCTTTAAAAAGCTTTATCATCAATTTTGAATTATTCGTGAGGCGCTTCCTTGCATATTAGAACTTCATTTATGCTGCTTTGCTTTAGATTTTGCACTCTCATGCGTATATTAGTATTAACTGGTGCTAATTTATTCAGAACAATTAGTAATATATACAGAATAATAACAACGTATAAAATAACAAATTTAAATATTTCAAATTTCAAGAGCTTACATTAAAATATTAAATTAAACTCAGGCCTCATTTCCAACAGTAGACAATAAACTTTAATTAAATCTTACACTACAACATAACACTATGAAATCAAGTGTTAATAGGACAAATTCTCACCATGATCATTCATCGAAATTGTGAGACATGGTACAATTTCATTTATTTTCACTTACTTTCACTGTCAAGATATGTTGAAAGAATTAGTATTTTAAAACTTCATCCAAATATAAGTAACACGTATAATTTTAAATTAAAAAAATTTTAACAACATCGAAATGTAACAGATCCGAGATTAAACCTAAGTTCTTCAAATATGGCAGTACTTCCCAGGGTATCTTCACGATATTCCTGAAATGTCTTGTGTTTTAATATGCACTATATGGTTAAGTTAATTATTCGTGTTAATTAACTTAACTTAACTTTGTTATTCCTCATTCAGAAGACTAAAGTATTCAAATGTTCTGGAAATAACAACACACTCTATTTATATTTTTAAAATACAATATTTTTCTATGAGAAGAAAGAATTGGGATTTAAAACTTTCTAAGTACATTAAGTACTAAGTTGAATGTTATATCGGAAACCCAGGATCCATTTCCCTTTTGGTCGATTTTTACTCCTGTTAATATCCCAGTATGAGCATTATATCGAAGGTTCAGGTTCTATGCCTCATCTGGTTATTTTCACTGCTGTTAATATCCCGGTATAAGTGCTATTTCGAAAAATAAATTTCAATTTCTGTTCTGGTCACATTCCATTCGTGTTAATATCTCAGTATGACCGTAATATCGAAAACGCCAGACAATCCCTGGTCTGATCATTTTCCAATATTGTTAATATCTTGGTAAAAGTGTTATATAGAAGACCAATGCCCGATTCCTGGCTTCATCTCTTCTCGCTTTTGTTAATATCCTTGTATGTTTATTATATGAAGCACACAATTTCAATTCCTGGTTGGGTCGCCTTCAATTTTCGTTAATACCCAAACATGAGTATTATATAGAGAACCTAAATTCGATTGTTAGTCTTATTACTTATCGTGTTAAAAAGAGTTACTCTAAAAATATGTTATATCTGAGATTTTCCTGAGACAATCCTGGAAAGTGTTTAATTCATTGATCTGATACACGGATCCCTTTTGCTTTCCTCGTTTATGATACTTACGACCATTAACATTGACTGCCAGTTGCACAAGAAAACAACTTGAAAAGAGTTTAGGGATAAATTGCAACATTCCACCAAAATTGGACGTGCAGCTAGCCGTCTTAGTGACAAAAATTTCAAATACTGGGAGATTTGTTATTCTTAGCTGAAAATTTGAGAATAAAAATGCCGCTATATGCCAGAAGTAGAGCGCCAAATTTTAATGGAAGATTGCACCCGTCGTTAGATACTTGTCAGATTTTCTCGTTTAACCAGAAGCAATGTTGCAAAACTGCAAGACTTTGTCCCTTCGCGTAGGGCTTTTACCAGTTTTCTACATTATGTACGGACAGATTTAGAATCCGTAGAGACATTTTGGGAGTACATTTGTAAGACTTTTTTGGAATTTTTTATGGATTATGTTGATTTTTCCACTTTCTTCATAATTTTTCACAAAATGTAGGGACTTTTATCGGTAGTGTAGGCATATTTTGAGCTGTCAGTAGAGATATGGTAAAATTCATGTTGGCGACACTGACCAGAAATCGAAGTTAAAGGTGAATACTGCCGTTATTGCATGCATAACTTCTTGTATTGAACCAAATACAAGGCAACCCGTTACACAACCATACACTCTTCCGGATAAGATGTCTACAAAGTGTAATTAGTTTACTTAAATTTTAAATGTAAGATTATTAAATTTGACAATTTTATTTGACCATATCATTTGATAAACAATTTATCCAAGTTTATAAGACTCAAACGAAATTTTTACAAAAAGTATAACTGCTATTTTTAGTTCCCCATCATACTATAGGTATGGGGAACTTAGGTAATCGTGAAAATTTTCGACCTCGGTTTTTTGACTTTTTACATGTTTTCAGGTGTGAGGAATCCGAAAATGACAAAATTTGTATGGTGTCTGTCTGTAGGATGTCTGTTAGTCAGTTAGTCCTTTAGTTTGTTAGTCTTTGTACACGATATCTCAAGAACAAATTGCCGCAGAGAGGTCAAATCAGTTTTAAAATATTACTTTCGACACTGGCAAGAACCCTATTCATTTGCAACATTCTAATTTAAAAACGTCAGCACTTATTCGAAATTTACGATTTTCTTAACATGAGAGAATAGAACAAAAATTCACTTAAACGTGCATTAAAAGGAAACATTTTAATGTAAAAATGTCAGGCCAGTTTTAAAATATCAGTTTTGATGCCGGAATGAACATCCGTAACTGTAAATATGCTACTTTGAAAATTTCGCAAGTTATTGGAAATTTACGAATTTCTTAACATGGCAGTATAGGGCAAAATTTCACATAAACGTCAATTTTGAGAGATATTTTCATCGTAAAGATGTCAGACTACTTTTGAAATATTATTTAGGGCACTGGCATGAATATTAATGACTATGAATTTTCCAATATAAAAATTTCGTAAGTTATTGGAAATTTACGAATTTCTTACATGGCAGAATAGAGCAAAATTTCACATAAACGTCAATCTTGAAGGATATTTTCATCGTAAAGATGTCAAACCACTTTCGAAATATTATTTAGGATACTGGCATGAATATCATAGACTATGGTTTTTCCAATTTAAAAAATTCGTAAGTTATTTGGAATTTACGATTTACTTAACATGTCAGAATAAGGCAAAATTGAGCATAAACTTTCATTTTGAGGATCATAAATACATTAGACAACTTCAAAATTACATTTATGATATTTGTTTGAACATGATTGAATATAAATATTCTACTAGGAAAATTTCGTAAATTATTCGTAATTTACGATTTTATCAACATAACGAAATTGTAAATTTTTCATATAAATATGAATTTTGGGGATTATTGCATTGGAAATAGTAGCATGAAAACTAAACAACGGAATTGACCCTGATAAAGTAAATTAATAGATTAGAATAAGATAAATATATCGAAGTGCACGGTGGATAGCCTAATAGGCGGGGATTTCATTCTGTCACTGTATCAAGCTTTGGTCAAATTCATTTCTTTTTACATGATTATAATATGTCTCGCACTAGAAATTTATGAGAACATAAATATGTTGGGGAACTGAGCAGAGGCCACCTATGCCAACTAGTTTTAGTTCCCCATCATACTATAGGTATGGGGAACTTAGGTTATCGTAATAATTTTCGTCTTCGTTTTTTTTACTTTTTTACACATTTTCAGGTGTGAGGAATCTAAAAATATCAAAATGGGTATGATATCCGTCTGTAGAGTGTCTGTTAGTTTGTCAGTTCGTTCGTGTTGTTAGTATGTTAGACTGTGTACACGATATCTCACGAACGAATGATCGAAGAAAGATCGGACTAGTTTTAAAGTATTAATTATGACACTGGCAAGAACTCTATTTATTCGCAGCGTTCTAATTACAAAACTTCAGAAGTTATTCGAGATTTACTATTTTCTTAACATGGGAGAATAGGACAAAATTTCACATAAACGTGCATGAAAAGAAATATTCTTATCGTAAAGATGTAAGAACACCTTTGAGGATCATAAATATATCAGACAACTTCAAAATAACATTTATGATACTTGTTTGAACGTGATTGACTACAAATATTTTAATAGGAAAATTTCGTATGTTATTCGAAATTTAAGATTTTATCAACATAGCAAAATCGGGCGATATTCCATATAAATATGCATTTTGGGGTTTGTTGCATTGGAAGTAGTAGTATGAAAACTAAACTACATAATTAAACACCAATAAAATAAATTAATAGATTAGAATAAGATAAGTGTATCGAACAGAACGGTGGGTAGCCTATTAGACGGGGATTTCGTTCTGTCACTATGTCCAGCGTTTGGTCAAATTCATTTCTCTTAACATGAATATATTATGTTTTGTACTAAAAATTTATGAGAACATACATATGGTCGGGAACTGAGCAGAGTCCACCTATATCAACTAGTTTTTTTTTTTTTTTTTTTTTTTTTTTCAAATAAGCAATGAAATATTTAAAGAAGAAATAATTCCATTGCAAAATTTCAAAACAACATATACATTACAAATTTTTGCCAATACTTTGCAAATACAGAAAACGAAAGCCTATATTTTTATCGAAAACTAAGCGAAAAATTTAAATGTCAGAGTTGTTCTGTTGAATGATATTTATTATAAAAACAAAATTTTCTTTGTGGAATTGATTTTTTCTGGGCAAATCGCCGTATCAGAAATTTATTCGTGCTCAAAGGAGCGTCAACTTCAATTTTGAATTGTTCGTCAGGTTCTCCATTGCATATTGAAAATGGATTTAAGTTGCTTTGTTTTAGACAGCATTCACATGTTATAAAAATACAAATTGAATAAACAAGTTTGACATTATTTGATTTGCGATTCAATTGGGGTTTAAAATAAGCAAATTTTAGTAGAATTAAAAAAATATCCTTTCATAAAATTAAAACAGGAAGAATAGCCGTAAGGTACTTTTTCTAAAAGTTTCTGCAAAAGCGATGTGTCATAATATAAAAATAAAATATAAAGCTGTTGTAAAAATGAACACACTTATATCGAATTAAATAATTAAAAATCCATGAGTTAAAATGATGTTAATTTTGACTGACGTTTCCTATACAGCTATATTCAATCTAAATCTGTTATTCAATTATGTGATTAAAGGAATTTTTCACGGGTTATTTTATAAATACTATGTAAGTTGCAATGGTTAATGGTATAGCTGTACCTTGTTCCTTACCTTGTAATGTAGTTTGCCTCATATATTTTTGCATCGTATACTATCTGTGATTATATATAGACACAACACACAACTGACGTATACTGGAAAACTATGCAAATTAGTTAATTTTCAATAAATTTATTTGTTATTATCCACTTAAGAGTTGCGCCTTTATGGGACACCTTACATCATTTCTTACTCATACAAACAATGTATTTATAATTTAAAACTACCATTTAGTCGAAGAAGAAATATCCTTCACTTATAAAATTTACCGTATTCCTCTTCTTTTTTTCTCAAAGTATGTTCAATATACTTTTAAAAAAAATACTTTTTTTTTTTTTTTCATGACCCTGAGTAAATGTATAACTAATTACTCATATTAAAATATTAAATCGAAGACAAAACATTCAGTTAAATAATTGAACTACCTTCTCGATGATAGATATGTAATATATTACAAATTTCTTTAAATTTTAGAATATTACAACCAAGCATATTATTTTATAAACAAGCAAGTTATCTAAGTTTAAATCTTAAAATTTTCCTAGCCATAAAATACTTTTTTTTTTTTTTTTTTTTTTTTTTTTTGTAATAATAATAATATAATAGTAAAGAAATTTTTTGAAAAGGTCCAAGAAACACATATTTTTTAGATTTTCGCAAATATTTGGAAAATTCAGAAAACCTAAACCTACATTTTTATCTCAAACTAAACGAAAAAATTTTAATTTCAAAGAGTTTTATTGAATTAAATTTATTGTAAAAGAAAAATTCTTCGAGGAATTCATTCAGAATTTTATTCTGGCTCCTAAAAGCATCAACTTCAATTTTGAATTATTTGTCAGACGCTTCCTTGCATATTGAAAATAGATTAAATTTGCTTATTTTTAAACAGAACTCTGGTGTGATCAGAAGAGAAACTGAATAAACATGTTTCGTATTATCTGATTATAAAGGAATTTAAAATAATATTTGAAAAGAACTTGAAAGATATACTTTCAAAAATGAAAATATGTAGTGTAGTTTTAAGATATTTTTGTAGAATTTTCTCTGCGAGAAATATGTGGTAGTATAAAACATGAGGTGTATTTAAAAAATAAACACATTTGTATAGAATTTATTAACTAAAACCCGTAAGATTAAAGCATAGTAATACAAATTGAATATTTTTAAACAGCAGCATTACACTTACAATAATAAGAAATTTTTATGAATTAATATCTCCAATGAATAAATAGAAGGATAAATGTTAAGAAAGTTGTAAAAGTGAATTTTATTGCAATAAGAAAACAGAAACGGCCTCCTAAACTGTAATAGAATTTCTTTAAATTTCTTCTGGAATATATTATGGATAAATTTTAAAATTACTAATAAATAAATCAATAAAAAAGTTCTAATTTATAAGTTTACCAAATCTAATTATGTTTGACTACAGTGTAATCCTTAAAAAATAAATGAATAAATAATATTTTTTATTTTGACAAAACAGCGTGTATTCAAATATTTTACTATAGCTGAAATTTTAAAAAATGAAGTTTCTCATGCAAAAATATTAATAAATTATAAAATCTGAATTTTAAAATATATTTTACAAAACCATTTATTACTGAGCTCTTGCCAGTTTTTTAGATATCCCATTATTGTAACATCAATCAAGTCATATTTCAATGCATTACACTAATTATTACGAACTGACATTTTTTTAATAATTTTCCTAAATTTAGTCATTTAAAATTCAGCTTCATTTTAATGTCACTATATCTTTAAAAGTTTATTAGTATTATCATAAATAATCGGACCTGTGTGCTAAGAAGGAATACTCCAGGAGATTCTGGATATTCCACCTAAAATGTTGTTCTCGGTCAACAAAAATTTTTTTTTTTTACCACTCCTTATAGCTATAGTTCAATCATCCCTCCCCCCCCCTCCTCCAAAATAAATAAATAAATAAATAACTTTTTGAATAAACTGGTAACATTAAAATGGTGTGTTTTAAATAGGATTATATATATATATATATATATATATATCAACAATTTTGTGTCAGTCTTTCCTCTCAGTTAAAATCAGTTCTATATTTTTGTGTGTTGGTATTGTTTTGTATCTATTAATTGCTAAATTTTAAGATTAAATTTTATTGCGATATCTGTCATTTATATATATATATATATATATATACATTATTTTACATTTGATCAATAAAATGGTCATACTTTTCACTATCAAAATGTTTTCTAACTTGACATACCAATCTTAGATTTTCGTATCATGATAATATAATACGTCATCTCAAGTAAAGTTGTACCAAGTTTTCATACTAATATGACCAAACGTCAATAACTAGGCTCAAAAGTGTCACTTCTAGAGGTAAACTAGGTGACAGTTTCGTTCAGAATATCGATAAAAATAAAAATATTTTGCATGTAATATTTGAAATTTACATTCACGCATATACTCTTTGTTTTTAAAATGTTATTATTATTATTTTTTTTTTTTTTAATGTTTCAAAGTGTTGAAATCTAAATAAATCTTAAAATTACAAACTTCGTACATTAATAACTATAGAGGAGTAGTCATTTTACTAAAAATAACATGCAATAGATCTCCTTTTTCTTAAAATAAACAAAAGTTTGTATGAGAATGATTTATTTTAAAAGAAAGATTTTATTTGATTTTAATTTATTACCAGAGTCATACAATTATTTAACATAAGAGTTTTTTTTTTTTTTTTTTTTTTTTTTATTATTATTATTATTATTATTTATTTATTTCAGTCATTTTTCTCTTTTATTCCTTATTTAAATTTTAAGTCACAACTATTCTTTAAAATTTCATTTAATTGCCGAAACGTCAGTGAAGACTGAGACCCTTTTCAGACTCAGAAAATTTTTTGTATTTCTGTGTATGCGCGCTTGTGTGTGCGTCTCTGTGTGTTTGTATATCTGTGTGCTTATACGTCTGTATGTACCACGGTAGCGACTGCAGAAATCACCTTATTGACTAGCAAATTGTTACACATTTTCATAAGAAATGTCGGCTTTCTGATAAGGAAAAATGGTTTCGTAAATATGCAGGCAGGTATTAGTCGACGAATGCACTTTATTCAATGAAAATCAATTAAACACGGTTGTATAGAACGCAGAACATATAAATCGATTATTGCACTGTCATTGGGAGACAAAAATAAATAAATAAATAAATAAATAAACTCAGCTTCAAGTCTGAACTTAAACTGAACTGCTTCGGGAGTGACCCATTTCCTTTTATAATTTCGGCGAAGATTTCGTCAAGATTCTTTTTAGCCGATTCTGGAAAAATCTAGAAACTCTGCTCCTTCTGAAGACAGATCTATCAGATTTTCGCAACGTTAAACTACCATTCTTTGCTAATTATGCTCACTTAATCATCAAATCCATCACACCCTGCAGAGCAGAAATAACGCTCGTTCAAGTTGGTAAAATCGGCAAATTTTGGATGTTAATTATCTGCCCTTGTTTCCATGACAATTGTAAATTTTTAAATTTTATTTATTTACTTATTTGTGACAGAGCTTAAAATTTACAAAAGTGTTTGACATTTTTCAAAAACACACTAAATATTCCAGACATTGTTAA
Source organism: Salticus scenicus (assembly GCA_963930645.1). Lineage (NCBI taxonomy): Eukaryota > Metazoa > Arthropoda > Arachnida > Araneae > Salticidae > Salticus > Salticus scenicus. The sequence goes on along the minus strand of OZ005649.1, from coordinate 5,515,135 downwards.
AAATTAAAAATAATGTGAATATTTTAAATTTTTTGAAAGAAAAATGATAAAAATTTCCCAGCTTTTCTAACTCAAGTTATAGCACATCTAAATTCATTTAAATTAAAGGGACTTGTAAATTTTCGGACGTTATACAATTGCATATTAAAAATAATTGATCTGCGTTACTAATGACGAGGCATATTTTTAAAACTAACTCCTAGTATATTTGTTTCATAAGCTCATTAGTTTTAAATGAAAGCAAAATAAACCAAGTACACAAACAAAATATTTTTTATTTTATTTTATTTAACTTAAACGAAATTTGGTAATTTTAATAATTCACATATGTATATATATGTGTGTGTGTGTGTGTTTCAAAACCAGTTTGATTCCTTTGTTTAAAAAATATTTTTTCTAGTAAGAATATTCTTTGAAAAACGACAAAATTATCAGAAATACTTTTCTAGAAGATTTTTTTTTTACTTGTAAGTTTTATCTTTTATATATTCCTTGCAGCTGGTAAGAAAACTTAAATTCGATATAAACTTCATTTATATTATTATTATTATTATTTTATTTTATTTATTTATTTATTTTTTATTCATCACTAATACTTGATCTAAAATTATTTAATACGATTCGTTATTTGTGCAACAGATGTTCTAACCATTAAGTTATATTTTTGTCCGTCGAAACTTTCTGTGAGTTCATATAACTTTCTTAGTATAAAAGTAGTTTTACAGGTTGATTTATAAAACACTACGTTTTCGTAGAAATAGTGATATTATATAAACACTGTACTTTGTAAAGAAAAAGTTGTTTAAATTAAATAGTTTAGGAGGTCGTCTTCGGTAAGAAATTAATATATACAGGACTTATTAAGCACATGTTACAAATAAACTTGGCCTGCGGACGATTGTTGAGATGTGCTAAAATTATTTAAAAAAAAAAAAAGTTTAAAAAGTGATACCTAGAGCTCGCTTTTCACGACAAATTGCAAATCTGACAAATGGAAAGATCCATATGTTCAATCTGTTTATGAGGCATTCCCTATCAGTCACTTATTCTGTTATATTTACCTTTTTTTTTTTTTTACTTTCTCTTACCCATAAGGTAGAGAAAGTATTGTTTTTGGGTCAAATCTTCGAACGCGAGTTTTTGTTATAGTTACATGCTCTGAGGTCCACTGAATACGAAAATCATGTTTTTAGCGAATGGTCTATGTGTGTGTCTATGTGTCTGTCTGTTATAAGCATATCTCAAAAACAAATTATGGCAGAAAGTTCAAACTTGGTATTCTAAATGTGTATCATAAAAGGATGCTACACTAAACTTTTCGTTAAGATCAAGCAAATGGTTCGTGTACAGCGACACTCAAAAGTATTCAAATACATTACGCCTATGGGGCAAATTGCAGGTAAGTAGAGTTTAACGTCTATAGACTGCACCAAACCAAATGAAACGAATATATATAATTTTGTAATGGAGATAGCCAACAAGGAAAAAAAAATGTGTATAAGTCCCCCCTCGAGGGGAGTAAATTTTCATGATGGGTATCTTTCAAAAGAGCTCGCCAATACCTTTAAAACGAATGGTTGAACCATCGATCTGCGATAATTTAAAACAAAGTTATCGACTTTTTTTACTTTTAACAAAAAAGAACTTAGAAAAAAAAAATCTTTTTTTTTTTTTTTTTTTGAGAATAAAATGGACTTTTTTTGGATATTTGATGTTATATTACTTCTCTAATATGAAAATCGTCTGCATTATCATAAAAGATAATTTTTTTAAATAACAATTTTAATAAATTATTTTAAAAAAACAGAATTATTTTTTAATAACCAAATGAAATTCTATATAAATGTAGGTGCATTAATGAAACGGGGGGTGAAGGGGGCGGTAGCTCTCCTCACACAGAACTAATTATCAAATAAAACTCTTCAGAAACCTAATTTGAATTGTTTAACATAGCTTTACATAACAGTACTCGTTATCTTACTTCTTATTCTCCAAGCTGTATTTATAGTATTAAATTTCAGGGTAAGAGAAAGTCGTGTGAGTGACACACCGTTTTTTTTTTTTTTTTTTTTTTTTTTTTCTTTAATGCAGATCACTAACTTGTCGACATTTTTGAGCTTTTATTATTATTATTATCATTTGAGCTTTTACAAAAACGTGTAGATTATATCAAATGTGGTTGCAGTCCGCCCACCCTTTTTGGTGACAAAATGCCATGTATTATTTAAACGCTGCAGCGAAATTTCAATAATGTATTTAAAAAAAATTAACTAATATATATATATATATATATATATATATATATATATATATATATATATATATTTTTTTTTTTTTTTTTTTTTTTTTTTTAAGTGTTGTTGTAATATAAATTCTACATATCCTGCATTGAAAAATCATGAAACCAAAATGTAACATATTACGCAAGTTACTATGAATAACTAAACAGATTTCAATAACCTGTATTTCCGAAATTTTAACACTTGTACAAAAAGGAATAACAAATGTAGAAAAGATTCTAATGCGTGGAAATATTAGAAGGATTATAGAGCACCCCCACTTTTTTTTTTTTTCAGCGAATTCTTGGTAAACATCCAAGTGATAATTTTAATTTTAAATATTTTATATAAGGTTTTTATATATCATAATTATACAGATTTTCTTTCTTTCTTTTTTTTTTTTACCCCTAAGCGTTATTTTTAACCAATTACATACGATTATTATTTAAATACGTCTACATACGATTATTATTTAAAACTAAATGCCTAAATACTCATTTAAATTATTCAATAGTACTAAATTATTCAACAGTATTCAACAACGCTTACTACAATAGTACCAACGCATATTAACATAAAACTTGAAAGTATTCATCCATAAACTATTCACTTCTTGTCGGTTAAATTTTAGACACACGACCAATTTAGTTTCCTTGTTTATTTCAAAGTTTTGTTTTGTTTTTTTCCCTTCATTCTTACAAAATATTTTTTAAGACTTTTTTTAAAGGAAAATTATTTTGTTATAAAATAACACAAAATAAACACTTGAGGTAAAAATTTACAAATATTTTAAACAATTTGTTTAGCATCTATATTTATATAAATAAAACAAAGAGTTTGTCGGCGAAACACATCCGGGTGGACCACTCCTATTTTTGATTGGTCTAGTTTTAACTACTTTGGTAATACAAGTCGGCCGGTTTTTTTTTTTTTTTTTTTTTTTTTTTTAAGTAAAAACTCATGAATTTTTTTAAAAGATAATGCATAGATGCTTTACTTTTTTAAAAGAGCTCTAAAAACTGTTTATTTTTTGTGTGGATACTATATACAGCAAGTTATTAGATTTAAAGATATTACGTTGTAAAGTTTCACAACGCGATATCATTCGATTGCTTTTATCTTAAATAAAGAGTCAAATATTAAACAAAAAAACAGCCTAAAATTAAAGAATAATGAATAACTTTTTAAAAATTATCAGTTTTGAAGTTCTAAGAGCTGCAATTTTTAAATTACAGCGTACTTATTTCCCATACATACTTAATCTATTAAATTTGTAAACAATTCTTGATTCATTCTTGAGAATCACTCACATAAGATCATAGAGCAGTGCTGCAAAACGAGTGCATGGTTGGTTGGTTGGTTTTTACGTCGCACTAGTGCTGCGCAACAGGCAATTGGTGACGGTCTGAGATTCACCCCTAGAGGTGGTCCGGAGATATGCCATCACAATTTTGATCCTCCGCGGAAGCAAAACGAGTGCAAAACGGAAGAAATGTTTTATTTAATATAGTATAAAGAACGGGGGATATAGGCAACGGGTACCCGAAGTGAGGTTTAGAGCGATTTCAATGTAGGTTTTTTTTTTTTTATGATGTAATATAAAAATAAAATTGTGATTCAATTCTTTTGAAAATTCATTTAAATACAGTGACCAGTGATGCGTGTGTAGCCTGCTAGTTATAAATATTATATCTATTGTAAAACAACAAAATTTCTTTTTGACTAAAAAAATTTTAAATAAGAACTTCGTTTAAAACAAACAGAGGAACCGTGGCGAGTATAGAATAGTCAACTAAAATAGAATACCGTTATATCTCACCTGTTCGGTTCTATAACCTATCGAAAACACGTGAGACGTCTTCATTGGGGCCTCAAATAATAAAGGTAGTCACCTTGTGTCAGTGAGAAGATCAGTTTGATGCCATACAACTTCTTTGATTTTGCAAGTTTCAGACTTTTTAGAAGTAAAGATTACGAAATCTGTAATCTGTTTATGAAGTAGTAAAATGGTAAAACCCTAGTGTTATTTCCGGGGGATGGGGGTTGATTTAGTTAGTAGTCGAATACCCCTGAATTTATTTCTACCAACATTATCCAATATGGTGACTCGGAAAATATGGAATACCAACTATTCCATATTCTTTGTGATTTTTATATAACTTGAATGTTAATATTGTTTCAATTCTGTTTATAACTTTCCGAATATACACATGTAAGAAAAGTATTGTAATCATGTCAAAAATCCGAATTTAAGATTTTGATGTTTCTATACGTTTTGAGATCCACTGAATCCGTTTTCACGATTTTTACGAAGATGTATGTATGTGTGTGAGTGTATGTATGGTGTGTGTGTGTGTGTGTGTGCCTGTGTGTATGCGTGTGAGTGTGATTGAACACGCTAGCGTCTAAACGCTTTTCTCGAATGAGCTGAGAGTTGGGACGTATGTTGTAAGTCACTGTAGCACGAACCCTATTGATTTTGGTGAATCTAGCACTTGTGTGAATCTTAATTTTTTTGACAGGGACACCAAGAAAAATTCTTTATCATTATGGATTATGGGTCCAAATTTTTAAAAGTGTGATAGCGTCTAAACGCCATATTAAACTGAGCGAAAACATTATACACATGTTATAAGTCACAAATGCACAAAATGTATAGATTTTGGTGAATTTAGCACTTACAGTTTTTTTACAGGGACACAAAGAAAAGTTCTTTATCATTATGGATTATGGGTCCAAATTTTTAAAAGTGTGATAGCGTCTAAACGCCTTATTAAACTGAGCAAAAAATTTATACACATGTTATAGGTCACAGTTGCACGAATTGTATGGATTTTGGGTAATTCAGCTCTTACAGTTTTTTACAGGGACACAAAGAAAAATTCTTTATCATTATGGCCTATAGGACCAAATTTTTAAAAGTGCGACATCGTCTAAACGCCTTATTCAACTGAGCTGAAAATTTATATGAATAATATAAGTCATTGTTACACTAATTATAAGTATTTTGGTGAATCTAACATTTATAGTTTTTTAAAGGGACACACATAAAAATTCTTTATCATTATCATCTATAGGCTCAAAGTTCAGTAGCGTTAAATTACACATCGTGTACTATATGGAAAAAAATACTCAAACACCCTCTTATAACTTTCTCTCTTTTGTTTATTTAACAACTTCTCTTACTTTACATTATCTACAAAACCGTTAAAATTACTTAATGTTCGAAAAGTCGAGTGGAATCCCTCCAGATTTTTTACAATAATAATTTCAAAATAAAATATTTAAATTCCATTTAGTCATGATTTTCTGTAAAACCAATACCCTATTCCATACTATCCTTTTTTTTTTCCTTAACTAAATTTTTTGCATGTAAACTCTATTTTTTGTAACACAAAACCATCTCAACACATTAATAACACTTGAAATTTTGCAACAGTCGAATCCACGATGATCCAAATACTTCAGTTTACTATGGCGATTTGAAATAGAAATTACCTAATAGAATACCCTACTTCAAAATAGTCTTATTTCAGAAAAAAATAAAAGTTTATTATATATATTTATTTATTTATTTAATTGAAAACGTAATTGCACTTTTAATGAAAATCTAGTGAAAAAATTTGGTTTTCTTGTTTTTGTTCTTGTCTTTTTTTTTTTTTTTTTTTTTAACTTGTCTAAGTAGTTCCAAGGCTAAAAACATCATCAGAATAATTTTGTATAAATTCATCATTTATTAACAAATTTTCTATCACTACATAAACAAGAATTTAAATATATATATATATATATTAATCTTTATTTATTTACTTATTTATTTATTTATTTATTTCATAGAGTATTTGTTTTGGTAGCTGTCGAAAACGTCAGTAAAATCCAACTTTTTTTTTTCCTCAAAATGGCAACGTTTTAGAGATATTTAAAGAGGAGCAATTTTTACGATTTAAATCTTACTTAAAAAATCTTACAGTTGATTTAATAAATAAAATGTTTTTGATAAATATTGAGCAGATCTCTTGTATTTGACTTGTTTTGTCACCTTCATAAAAATAAACAAAATAAATAAATAAATACGTATAAATAAGTATATTTTTTAGAAAACTAATTTAAAATGTTTCCATCTCTCTCTCTCTCTCTCTCTCTCTCTATATATATATATATATATATATATATATATATATATATATATATATATATATATATATATATATATATATATATAAACAAATTTATGTTTACAAAACCAATATTCTTTATTCTGTATTAGGTTTATTTCTTTAGTAATCGACCTATTACAATCACTTATTATACATATATAGAGAGGAGAGGAGAGTATTATGGAATAGTCGGGAAATATGGAATACCGAGGATCCGGCTCTGATTGGTGCCGCTACCTCGTCAAAATACCATGAAATACTCAAATAGGATTCCCATGAAGCAATACAGTAAGAAGCAACCGCTTGTTGTTGTCTTACCATTCCCTATAGAACAAAGTATGTTTTGTAATTTTCAAGAATTTTTTGCAGGTAAGTTTTTGCAAGAGTGCCACTTAACTATCATCACCCTGTGAACATCTTAGCTAAAAAATCTGATGTGTAACAGCCACACGACTTCCATTACCTACTATTGTACGTATTATATATACTTTTTGGACCTAAAATTAACCTACCGAATCAGACACTTAACAATGTTTCCGTAAAAAATAAATTATACATATGTAAAGACATATAAAGCAAAGTTTACATTGCTATTAAAAAAAAAAATTCGGTAGAGCCTTTTTTTGAAGCACTTATTTCCGAGATCTATAACTGATCTATTTAATCAGAATGACTGTCAATTTCCTGTAATAACAAAATAGTACATGCGAAAGGATGTCTAAAAAGGGTTTAAGTACAGTCAGTAACAAAAGTGTCCGAACACTAGCAAAAATTCCTATGTAAAAAAAGTAGAGTTAATACTGTTTTGTTAAATAAATCCTTATCGAATTGTGTTCTTAGACTGACTACGAAAATGATTCGATAAGGATTTATTTAACAAAACAGTATTAACTCTACTTTTTTTATATAGGAATTTTCGCTAGCGTTCGGATACTTTTGTTACCGACTGTATCTAAACGTGTTGCTTTGTGTATCGAAGTCCACGGTGGTCCTACAACCTACTGAGCCAACGCTGTTCTCGCTCTGTATTATGAATATTATTTCGAAGAAATGGTCACTTATTGTGCGTTGTTGTTTCTGTCTGTTTTTCGATTTTCATGACTTTATGACCACTCCTTCTTGTTGCTGCATTTTTAGTGTCACGTTGTGTAATTTTGAAGCAATGTTTAGAGAGATGTATACACTATGAATCACTTTGTAAATGAAGTCTAAGAGTCGTGGAAATTTGCGTGTATATGCATTGAAATATAGCAATATAAAATATATTTAAATTTCTGCAAAACTATTTAAATTTAATAAAATAAAATTTAAATATCTGTTATTATTTTTTAATTTTGAATACTCCTTGCTAATTAATTTTTAATTTTTCCTTTCGATTTTATCCTATTATAGTTTCTTATTATTATTATACATTTATTTGCTTACTACTTTGTTGATTCATTAATTAATTAAAAAAAAAATATGCACAAACTTCAGGCAAATTTTTAATATTCAAATTTTTCCTTGTACGAAAAAGAAAATTGCATGCATTTTTAAGCAAAAATTTCAAAGGAATGGAAAACTTAATACAAAACGAGAAAAATGGATAAGGTTTCAAATTTTCTCCATACACAGGGAACGTTTTTATAAAAACAAAATTAAAAACTTTGGAGAAACAAAATACACTTTACGTTATTTGCATGAATATTTTAAGATAATTTGTTAAAGTATTAGTTAAAAAATAAGCTATATACGAGTACAATAGATATTCTAAGATATAATTGAGAGGCATTAAAAGAGATATTATTATTCGGAAAAAAAGGCCCTTGAACAAAACTTATTTTAATTTTTCCCTTATAAAATATTATCTTTGAGAAAAGCTCTTTGAAATTTAATCTTAACAAACAATTCGCATTTTGTTTCTTTTTAAAGAACGATTAAGATTTTCTTTCTAAAAACCAATGAAAGTATGCTTCCATTAATTCTTAACTTTTGCATTTGTTTGACAAATATTAGTGTCATTAAAGGATTTTAATTTGAATATTAAAGAATACATTAAATATTTAATATTAAGATTGCCTTGAAGCTTTGAAATTATCCAAAACGAAGACGATGTAGAAAAAGCATTTTTATGATGATTATAAAACATTTTTTTTTTTTCTGATTTTCTTTTCATCGGGAATATTTATGATGTATATTTTATTCTCTTTCCATTTGATCAAGAATATATATATATATATATATATATTTTTTTTCATAAATCATTATCATAATATATAGCTCTACTTGAGAATATTATTGCATTTTCATTATGATTTAAATTATTCCATATTGAATTGAAACATTTCATAATTCATATAGACTTCTTGCTTATAACAAATATTCCACTTTAAAATATGTATTTTGTACAGTAAATATTGCATATTGCTTTTAAATTTTGCACAGTAGTTACTTTTAAGTTACTTAATTAAAATAAAGTCAATTGTTTTTTCTTAAATCATAAGATGTTTATGTTTATCTTTCCTTAGAGGGAAATTAAAGCATTTATAATAAATTTGTATTAAGAAATGCAATCAGTTTTTCGTCTTTTTTACTATTCTCACATTTTTATCTAATTTTATAAGCTGAATGCAGAAAATGAAATCTAAATATTCGCTATAATTTTAGTTCTAACTGTTCAAAAAATTAAAAATAAAAAAGGAATAAAAATATCGTTTTAGTTAGAATAAGAAAAGTAAAGTACTTTATAACGACCTGGAGTTCATTTGATCATACATGTTAATCTGCATTATGGAATTTAACCGAACCTCTTGAAATTTTAAATCTAATTCTTAACTCTATTGCGCTACTTCAATTTAGAGAATATAAAAAAATGACAAATGCAATTATATAAGTTTTAAAAGAAATAAAAATAGTGACATAAAAATTATTTATAAATTATCTGATATGCTTGTTAGATATATATATATATCAGTTAGTTAGATGTATCTGAAATAATCTGGTGTGGAACTCGCGCGACTTTCTCTTACCCTACATTGTTAGAGATATATTATTACAATTTAAGGTGTAACGCATAAGGTACAATACCTGATCATTTCTACTGTATGTTAAACAATAGTTTAAAATAATTGACAACAAAATTATGAATGAGAGGGGGCTATCCGTCTAGCACAAACAGTTTCGCCATCGTTGGCAAATTTTGATTACTCCATGATTGGCCGACGGTCAGAAATGTTCACTTTGCCAATCTACTTCCAACAAACCATTTCCTAAAAGAGGCTCAACAAACTTCTCCAACGATAGAGCTTAGAAAATGTTGTGTTTCCATTAGTTTATGGTTGGTAAGCCAACCTACCTTTTCCGAATACACTGAGAAAACTGACATCTAGAATCTAAGTTGTGGCTCTAGAAAAAATGTTCCACGTCATCCTTATAAATTCTAGTTCCCTTGGAAAGCGAGTTCTAGAAGCTCCTATTAGAATTCTAGAGCGTTTGCTTATATTCTCGTGGGCAAAGTTATTTAAAAATCTCTGCAACTAAATGAGACTACAAGAGGCGGGTTTCAACAACTATAATCTTGGTTTATTACCAAATTCAAAGAAAATCAAGCGAGAATTTCTCGCAATACAAATGATTCAGAATATTTAAAGTATTCAGAATATTGTTTCACCATCTAGAAATGTGTACACTAGAAATTCTCGATAATTTCATCTATTGTGTTTATTGGTGTGCCTTACGCGTCGCGCATAGCTCGGAAATCTATATTTCTAGTTAAGGGATTTAGAAAATGACCGCTTATTCATTCTAGAGGAAGGCGGTATATTTTTTTTCTCAGTGTAGTGATCCAACTTAATTAATTTTAGATTGTCTAACAGCACTCTGAAACTGTCTCTTTCCTACGTTGGGTCATTGTTGGCATGCTAACACAACCATTTCCCAATGTTGGCCCAACGATTTTCGGAGAATCAATGACTAGTCAGTATTCGACGAACACAAAAATACAGACCCTAATTTTATCATTTCACTCTCTTGACAACCCCTCAGAAAACAGACAGAAGACATTACGCGATAAACAGAAGAAATTTCGGTGATTTCAACTCATTATTAAAACAAAAGGAACAATATTTCACACAACAACTACACCTTGTCAAAACAACTGAAATTTTAAATAACTTTGCAAATAAACTTATTTCTTCTATGGAATTTGCAGCCAATTCTTCATTTAGGTTAAAGAAAGTACGGCGGCAATTTGCTCCCTCTTCCTTGGCCTCCCCAATTAAAGTCGCCACACTCAACAGACTCACAGACCTAAGGAGAAAATCTAAATTCGTAAGTGATATTTAACTTCTTCAACATAATGAACTAATTAAAAAACTAGCAGTGCACTATAAGAAACAACTATATAGTTCAAAACATGCAGTGTGCACTGTAAAAAATGCTGCAGTAAAATTACGGGCAAAGCCCGGCAGCAGAGATTCCAGTCAAAGCCCGTAAAAATACATTTAGACGATGAATGATGTATCGCCAGTAATTTTACGTTGTGATGAAACATACAACCAACCTGTAAAAAAAGTAGCATTAACCGTAAAATTAAAAGTTAAAGTTTGAGTTTCTCGAATGCTTTAAAAAAAGTTTTTTGCAATTATTACACATGCGTGCAGGGAGAAATCTACAACACTAAAAAACTTATTTATTTTTTTACAAGCAAAAGCTAATTTACTAATTTTCATGCGAAGCGAACCGTCTTGGGTAGCCCGGGATTCGAACTCACAATCACCTGTTTTGGAGGCCAGCGCTTTGCCAACCGCGCCGTTGGGATCACAGAGACCTTTCTTTACAAAAACAAATAAAGTCAACATCAGAACTGACTAGTTGATAAATCTTGTCATACGCACCAAAAATCTTCTGGAAAATTTTTTAAACCGATTTACAGCACAATGGGAAGAAGCAAATCTTCAAAGATTTTTACAGAACTAGCTATACAAATTTACAGCAACCTATATGTAGTACTTTATGTTTTAAAAAAAAGTGCTTTTTTTTACAGAATTTTTTTACAGTGATTAAATTGTTAACGTTCAAACTATGCACAAACAATATTTTATTTTAAGACTATTTTAAAATCTAAATTTGCTACTTTTGACAAAATTAAGAAGTCAGTCAATTCTCATATTAAAAAAACAAAAGCTTTTCCTTTTTTTTCTTTTTTCCTATAAAGACTACGATACTAAATTTTGTGAAAGAAAATCTATTTTTCGAAATCATTTTTATTTGTAAACGGACTGGATTGGATTTGGGAATAAGGCCGATTGACTGCTGTAGGTCCTAGGCTTGAGGGGGAGTGCCCTCCGAGGGGTCTTTCTGAGGGGTCTTAGCCCGTATTTACACAAGTTTCGGAGTACACCACGGCAAACTCCGAACGGCTAGGTCGACGAGCGCGACCTGTGATCGATCCCGGCATCTCACGTCTACCAGCTTTGAGCGCAGAACCGCTCGGCCGCTGGTGGGTCTTTTTTATTCGTAAACACTAGCACTAACGAGGTAGTCTTATTTCAAGGTTCTCATTAGAGGTAAATAATGGGTGAGAATTTCTCACCCATTTTCAAAAACAAAATGCAACTTGTGAAACTATGTGAGATCTCTGAAAATTAACCGAGACGCAGAATAAACTTTGAATAATAATAATAAATCTTTTACATAAATACAGAGAATTTGTATCTCCAATTAATACGTTTTTTTTTTTTTTTTTTTTTTTTTCATGGTTTTCGATCTTTATGGTTTCAGTAGTGGGTGCAAAGAAGAAATAACTAGAGCCTAATTCTTATTCATCCAAACAGGTTTTCATTACAAGGCCGATTTCAAACTGTGTTTGTGAAGTGTTAGGCGTATTTGCACTTTTTAGAACAGCAAAAGAGTTTCTTTCTTTCTTTTTTTTTTTTTTTAAGCTGTATTCCATTGAAGGGAGCCCACCAGCGGCCGAGCGGTTCTGCGCTCAAAGCTGGTTGACATAAGGTGCCGGGTTCGATCCCAGGTCGCACTTGTCGGCCTAGCCGTTCGGAGGTTTCCGTGGTTTTCTTCGAAACTTGAGTAAATACGGGGGGCCCTCTGACCTAGGACCTATAGCAGTCAATCGGCCTTATTTCCAAAATCCAAATCCATTGAATGAAGAAAGGACTGAAGTATTTCGAGAGCAGAACCAGCTATATATGATGTAATGTTCATATCTGATGGTCATATTCAGATAAAACAGCTTTGTTTTTTAACGTGGAGATCATACATAATAATCATAAGACTTACCTTCAAATGGTTAATTACATATTCATTTTATATTGAAATAAACTTTATTTTAGCAAATTGTAAAAAATGCATTGTGGAAACAACATTAAAATTTTCCGTTTTCTAAGGCTTAACTAAAGGGTTAAGAGCAATTAGAATGCTGTATGCTTAGAAAAAAAAATTAAATTAAATTTAAAAAAATGCGTTTAGTGGATAAAACAATTATTATGTTGTAGTTTGTATTTTAGAAATCTGGCTTTAAATCAAGAAACCATTTTAGCTTTCTTTTTTAATGTTTTCGTGTTAATAGACAAAGAAAATCAATTTCATCAATATCAATTACTCAGTTTCAGTCGGATGGAAAATTTTTAATTAAATTAAGAAAACAATAGCTTATTAAAACCAATGGATGTTTCTATGCGTCATGCGTGCATAATTAAACACATTCAGTTTGTATAAATAGCAATCATAGTTTCAGTTTGAAAATGGAAGAAAATGGAATTCTCTCTTGATGTCACTGAAATGATAGCATTTGAAGAGATTTTCTCATAAGAAAACGGTTTGGTGAAAGATAAGAGCAATTTGCGTAGATTAACGGCTTTTTCTCGTAAAAATTCAAAAAATTATACTTTCGAAACATCAATTTACAGGCTACGACTGTTTAGCTAAGCAAAACGGTCATTTCCCGTAAAATTATGCGGTTATTTCCTAAATTATTCTTCCAAAACATTAATTTACGGATTATGACCGTTTAGGTAGCAAAACGGTCATTTCCCCTAAAATTATACGGTCAAATACCATTATTTTACAATTTCTTTTTACAGTGTGGAGGTCTTTTTGTTCCTCACAGAAAGAGGTCTTATGCCCTACACAGAAACTGTACACGCAAACACTCTTCACACCCCATGAGTGATTAATCCACAAATGTAATCAGCACCCATTTTAATCAATTTCATACTAAATACTAAATTTGGTGAGATTTAGTTCATTGGTTCGTGAGATGCAAATGCTTACAAAATTTATGACACATACATTAACACACACACAGAGAGAGAGAGAGAGAGAGACTTAAAATTGTCAAATTGTGTTCATGGCATTTCAAAACTTATAAATCAATTGAAAACCGGAGGTAAAATTTTTTTACAAATCCAATACTTCCTTCTTATACAGGGTAATTATAATTAAAGTTATAATTAAAGTTAAAACTACTCGTCAGAGCGATTTGATATTTTACCAGAGCAATCGTGAGACAAAGAAATTTTGTTTGGCAAAAGAAAAAAAACAGTTCTACAATGTGCCGATAATTATCCGTAAAGTAATTGTTTCATGAAGCTCCTCTATTTCTCTTTTCACAAGGACTGTTTCCGCTGTAAACAGGTTTTCTTTACTTTTTGCTAAAAACATTGTCGTAAACCCTTTGTTGATTAATTAACTAGACTCATGCATAAAGAATTGACCTGCATCAAAAACATTTTATTAAAACGAAACTAAGTTTTAGCATGCATAATATTAAGGAAAAGCTAACTCACCTCTCTCCTGCATTTCCTGTGGTCGCTTGAAAAAACATTTTAGGCCATATAAGTCAATAAATATGAAATCCGATTGCTTACTATAGTTGACTTTAATCAGAGATTTTCTTTCAGAATTTTATGAATAAAAACAGAATCTTTCACAAATTTTAGCACAGGTTTAAACATTCAGAATACGTATAAAGGCACTTTTTTTATGCCTTGAATGAATTATAAAGAATAAACAGAAGAATACTTATTGTTTTAATAATATAACAATTAATGGATTACTTGGCTGTACGAATTCAGCCTGAATATTAGAATGTCAATTCAAGAATAAAGTTACTTCCGTTTTTTGAATAGTTCAGAGAGAAAACCAGAATTAATAATAAAAAAAGAAAAAGAATGAGTTTTGTTTCTCTTTCTGGTCACATGACTGTCTACTTCTGATCGGCTGTCGCCTTTACCGCTTCCCATGAATCAACAGGCTGGGCGGGGCGGGAAGGCACCGGAGCAGGAGTCGAAATACTTGGAAAAGGGATCACCTGCGACACCGGTCGAATAAGAGTTCCAGCAGAAGAGGTCTTAAGTTGGAGGACCCTGGCGATTCTTTGAATAAAGAAAATAGCTGTTTTAGGTAAGAATGGGCTCCGACAAAATTTCTGCCATTGTCCGAAAATATGTCAGAGGGGTATCCACGCCTACCTATGAAGCGTTTCAAGGCTGCGAGAAAGGCTTCTGTAGAAAGATTTGAAACACATTCAAGATGCACTGCCTTTGTCGCCATACAGATGAAAAGGGCGATATATGATTTAAAGGTTGTCGCTTTTCGTTTATGTTGACATTTTGTCATTACTGGTCCCGCGAAATCGACACCAACCTTCGAAAAGGGCCGAATGGGTGTGATTCTTTCTGAGGGTAGATCCCCCATTTTTGGAATTATTGGCTTAGCTGACAGTCGAAAACAGAGTATACACTGTCTTAATACTGATTTTACGGTGGAGCGTCCGTGGGGAATCCAAAATTTGTTTCTAAGGAGTGAAAGTACTAAATTGGGACCAGCATGGGAGCTTAAGTTATGATAATATGTTATTATCAAGGAAGTAACGTGATTTGCTTTGGGAAGTAATATGGGGTGTTTTTCTTGATCAGCTAAGGTTCTAACTTGAAGAGTATCTTCACTTAAATCCCAGAACATTCCTAGTACTCTTTGATTTATTTTTTCTTTATCCTCAAAAAAATGAATGACCGAATTAGCCTTCTCTTCCTCTGGAATATCAGAGAGCGCTTCTGGATGGCTACAAGCCCATTTCCTAAGTTTAAACCCTCCAGCTTGCATTAGAGCCTGCAGCTCCATTATTCTATCTTTTGCGAATTGAAGGGATTGTGCCCCTGACAATAAGTCGTCGATGTAAAAATTCTCCTTGGCAATTTCTGTTGCCAATGGAAAATTTTGTCCCTCATCCTCACATAATTGCTTAAGGGTGCGTAACGCTAAATAGGGTGCACAAGCTGTTCCGTAGGTGACAGTATTCAATTCGTAAAAGGATAATTGGTCATTGGGAGATTCTCTCCAAACAATTCTCTGGTATATTCTATCTTTTCTATCAATTAAAATTTGACGATACATTTTAGCAATGTCTGCACTGAACGCTACAGGGTTGGCTCGAAATTTTACTAAATTTTCAAAAATATTTGACTGCAGTTTAGGACCAATATATAGAATGTCATTTAAAGATTTGTTATTTGTTGTTTTAAACGGCGTCAAATACTACACGTAATTTTGTTGTTTCAGAGTTTTCATTTACCACCGCATGATGCGGTAAATAATAATGTGGCGTTTCATTAATTTCAGCTGGATTTAATTTTGTCATATGACCCAAATTTATATATTCGTTCATGAAATTCGAATACTCCATTTTTAATTGTGGGTTCCTTTTAATTTTATTTTCAATGGAAAGAAATCTTGAAATAGCACCTGACTTACTGTCACCTAGTGCCTTATCTGGCTTAAACGGTAGATGAACGACATATCTTCCCTGACTATTTCTTTTAGTTGTGGTTAAATAAATATTTTCCACAGGATCATTTTCTATCTTTTTTGATTCTACATTTGGAATTGATTCTGTATCAAAAAATTGTTTTAAAGTGTCGTTGATATCATCATCAACAGTCATATGACACGTTAAACTGATATTTGTACATTGAAAACTGTTTATTCGTCCTGAAAGGAGGTAACCCAGCTTTGTGGGGAATGCTGTAGGAGTTCCTGCTGGCCCTTGAATTGGACTGCCATTGCAGATTGAGGCGACTATTTCTGCCCCAAGAAGAATATCGATTGGACCACTAACGTCATAATTGGGATCAGCTAGTTGTAATCCCTTTATGTGTGGCCAATCATGTTGCGGTAGTTGGAAATTAGGGAGAGGTGAGGTAACCCTATCAACTATAAAAGCGCTGACTGAAAATGACTCCGACGAAAAATGCGGAGTGAATTTAAATTCTGTTTCGTTGAGAGCAGTTTCTGCTAAAACGCAATTAATCCCTATTATACTATGCGACGTGCTCCGTAAGGGCAAATTTAGTCGCTTAGCACATTCCTTAGTAATTAATGAATTTTGACTAGCATTATCTATCAAAGCTTTACAATGCATAATTTTGCCTTTATTCGATTTAACCTTAATTAGTGCTGTAGATAACAAAACATTACTAGAATAAAACTGAGCACTATTAGAAACTGATATATCTGGCGATACATGATTCGCCCTTTCAGAATTTGAATTTCTACCATAAACATGCAATAGCGTATGATGTTTTTCTGCACAATTTTTACAATTAATGTTTATCCTACAATTCTCCAGCCTATGATTTTGGCGTAAGCAATTTTGACATAACTTATTTAATTCAACAAATTTCCATCTTTCTTTAACCGGTTTTGAATTAAATGTCGGACATTTAAATAGCGCGTGACGCCTATTACAAAGAATGCACGTATTTTCCTTTTTCACAATTGTACTCAATACGTTTGATTTCTTCGAATTAGTGAATTTTACGTCTTGTTTACATTTTATCTCTTCAACACCGCGCGCTTCGCGCTCAACGAATTTCCTAAAAAGATCAAGATCAGGCAATTTATCACTATCCAACATTAATTCCCATCTCTGTTTTAACGATTCATCCAATTTCCCCATCATGAATTTTATTATAATTAAGTCGCTTAACGCATTAGAATCTAAAACCAAAGTTTTTAAGTTTCTGACGGCTTCGTTACAAGTATCTAATAACTCAAGTAAAGTTTTAGCATTGTTTGCCTTTACAATTTTCATAGAAAATATTTTGTTAATTTGACTCAATGCTAATTGTCTTTTATTTTCATATCTTTCATTTAATATTTCCCAACATTGATCTAAATTTTCCTCTTTTAGAGCGAATCCTCGAATTAATTTAGCTGCGTTTCCGCGCACTGAAGAATGTAAATATTGCAGTTTTTCAATTTTGGATAATTGATTATTCTGTAGAATTGTCGAATTAAAAATTTCTTTAAAAGAAATCCAATTTTCGGTTTCACCAAAAAATCGCGGAAGATCAAATTTCGGTAATTTAATAAGAGACGATTTTCCATTTTTCTCATCTTTATTTTCCGCGTGAGTATCTGAATCGCACGCGTTTACTTCTGTTTTGTCCTCTAACTCCACCAGTAAATCAAAAACCACTCCCTTATATCTCAAATACATATCCATATAATCCTCATTCTCTTTAGCGGATAAATTTTTAAATATTTCCGCGATTTCATGATCATACGATTGAACTTTGGTTTTTAATAATTTAACCTTAGATTGTTCATCTTTACTACACCCCTTTACTCTATCTCTAAAACTATCGATTTCCTTACATAAATTTTCAAATAATAAAACTTGCTTAGATAATTTCGGCATTTTAGAATATATATAAGTTTAAATACACATAACCATAGGCCTTCGAATTACAGAACAAACATTCAAGAACAAAAATAAATCATTTTAAGAATAAATGATTACGAATAAGAATAAGAATAAGAATATCAAATACATATTAAATATATATAGTTTTTTTTCTTATATATATATATAAATCATCGATAGCCTCATGGCTCTAAGACGGACCAAACACATGTTGATTAATTAACTAGACTCATGCATAAAGAATTGACCTGCATCAAAAACATTTTATTAAAACGAAACTAAGTTTTAGCATGCATAATATTAAGGAAAAGCTAACTCACCTCTCTCCTGCATTTCCTATGGTCGCTTGAAAAAATATTTTAGGCCATATAAGTCAATAAATATGAAATCCGATTGCTTACTATAGTTGACTTTAATCAGAGATTTTCTTTCAGAATTTTATGAATAAAAACAGAATCTTTCACAAATTTTAGCACAGGTTTAAACATTCAGAATACGTATAAAGGCACTTTTTTTATGCCTTGAATGAATTATAAAGAATAAACAGAAGAATACTTATTGTTTTAATAATATAACAATTAATGGATTACTTGGCTGTACGAATTCAGCCTGAATATTAGAATGTCAATTCAAGAATAAAGTTACTTCCATTTTTTGAATAGTTCAGAGAGAAAACCAGAATTAATAATAAAAAAAGAAAAAGAATGAGTTTTGTTTCTCTTTCTGGTCACATGACTGTCTACTTCTGATCGGCTGTCGCCTTTACCGCTTCCCATGAATCAACACCCTTGAAGTCTATTGTTTCCTGCTATTCCAATGTATTGCTGCGTTCAATGAGTCCATTTAGGCGTTTCCCCTGACATTACCCTGACAGCGCCCTCTATAGGAACATGTTGGAACTACTTTGTTCCTCCCAAAACAAAATTTCATTGCCTCACGATTGCTCTGGTAAAATATGAAGTCGCTCTGATGGGTAGTTTTAAAATTATAGCGTTTTGAAATCGTAGCTTTAATTATAATCAGCTTATACAGTGAAACTTGAATAATTCGAACTTGTTTAATTCGAAATTCTGGATAATTCGAATTTTTTAGTCGGTCCCTTGAATTTTGTATTAAAATAATGTTAAAAAATCATGGATAATTCGAATTCTATTTTGTATAATTCGAATTTTTCCTACGATTGCCTTTAAAATATTACAGTAAAATTTGTTCCCGAAATTTTTCTCAGCTAAAATGCATTATATTTTTTAACAGTCTTTCAAAAGAAGGATAAGGAAATGCAAGAGTATATCATACCAATACATCAGATGATATGGTCCATATACATGAACTTCGAGGGGTTTGTTTTAATTGAAAGTCATGTCTAATGTAGAAGATTCTGTTACCATGTTTTTATTAACTTCGATTCTTGTGTGTTTGTGTGTTTGTCAGGGACAAATCTTGCAATCGATTTTTAACTAACTTCCCGACTAGCTAGATATTTGAAATTTTCAGGACAGCTCACAACACGGTGACAATACATTTTTCTAATAATTTTAGTCAACTGCTTCAAGTTCCGCTGCCTTCGGCAGCGTTTATATGATTCGGCAGAAAATTTATTTAACTAACTTCCCGACTAGCTAGACATTTGAAACTTTCAGAATAGTTCAGAATAAGGTTAAAATGTATATTTTTAATACCTTTAGCCAACTGTTTCGGGTTCCCGCTGCCTTCGGCAGCGTTATCAGTACGAAGATTGCAATCGATTTTTTCCTAACTTTCCGACTAGCTAGACATTTGAAACTTTCAGGATAGCTCAAAACACGGTGACAATACATTTTTTTAATACTTTTAGTCAACTGTTTCAGGTCCCCACTGCCTTCGGCAGCGTTTATATGATTCAACAGAAAATTTATTTAACTAACTTCCCGACTAGCTAGACATTGGAAACTTTCAGAATAGTTCAGAACACGGTGAAAATGCATTTTTTAAATATTTTTAAACAACTACTCCGGGTTCCTGCTGCCTTCGGCAGCGTTACCAGTACAAAGCTTGTAATCGATTTTTCACTAACTTCTCGACTAGCTAGACATTTGAAAACTTCAGGATAGCTCAGAATACAGTGACAATACATTTTTTTAATACTTTTAGTCAACTGATTCAGGTCCCTACTGCCTTCGGCAGCGTTTATATGATTCGAACGAAAATTTATTTAACAAACTTCCCGACTAGCTCGACATTTGAAACTTTCAGAATAGTTCAGAATACGGTTAAAATGCATTTTTTTAATACCTTTAGCCAAATGTTTCGGGTTCCTGCTGCCTTTGGCAGCGTTATCAGTACAAAGATTGCAATCGATTTTTCCCTAACTTCTCGACTAGCTAGACATTTGAAACTTTCAGGATAGCTCAGAATACAGTGACAATACATTTTTTTTTTTTATAGTTTTAGTCAACTGTTTCAGGTCCCTACTGCCTTCAGCAGCGTTTATATGATTCAACAGAAAATTTATTTAACTAACTTCCTGACTAGCTAGACATTTGAAACTTTCAGAATAGTTCAGAATACGGTGAAAATGCATTTTTTAAATATTTGTAACCAAATGTTTCGGGTTCCTGCTGCCTTCGGCAGCGTTACCAGTACAAAGCTTGCAATCGATTTTTCACTAACTTCCCAACTAGCTAGACATTTGAAACTTTTATAATAGCTCAAAACACGAGAGCAATGAATTTTTTTAAAAATTTATCCAATTGCTCCGGGTTCCCGCTGCCTTCGGTAGCGTTTATATGATTGAACAGAAAATTTAAAAACATGGTATATAAAAAGATCTTTTTATCTTGTAATTATTTTTGAATCAATTCATGGGTTGAAGTCATATGCTATGACACAAAGATTGTACTTAAAGAAGCAATCAAAAATATCTGACTATTTTAAAAATGTGTTGAATAATTAAGGTCGTAAAAAAATATTGATTTAATGGGAGGGGCTAAATGATGCAGTATTCTTAGATATAAAGTTTATATGTTAAATCTTTGATCGTAGAGTTTTATATTTTTAATTTATCTCTTCTTTTAGACAAAATAGTATATGTAATTCGAATTTTTGGATATTTCGAATTTTGCTCTGGTCCCTCCAACTTCGAATTATCCAAGTTCTACTGTATATATAAAAAAAAGTAAAAAAAAATAATAATACCATAAAAACTTATTATTTTTTCATTTTCTATGAATGTTTCTGACAACTGATATGAAATGAAATTATTTTATTACTTTTAATTCAAAAGTGACAAAAAGTTATTGTAATATATTTTTTTACTTTCTTCTATGTGTAATATAGAGAAACTATTGGATTCGCGAAAATTTTCGACCTCCGTTTTTTGACGGATCTACACGTTTTGGGAGGTCCTGAACACGAATTGATAGTTTTTAGAAAATGTCTGTCTGTGTATATCACGATTTTTTTGGACACTGTAGCTCACGAACCAATGAATGATTTTTAACCAAACCTGGTATATAGTAGGACCCTGACATAGAATGGTGCTGATTAGATTTGGGGATCAATCGTTCTGCAGGTGGCGCTGTGATCGCATTTTTTGTAAACTTTTAATATGGCAGTATAGGACAAAATTTCGTATAAATGTACATAATGAGCGTTATTTTAAACTTGTGATTATAAAATTAATATGAATTATTGATAATAGTAGTAGTTAACTAGGAAAAAAATTCTGTGCATGTGGGGGATCGCTTCCTCCCCTGGGGGGGAAGTACCCCTCGGGGTAAATTTTCAAGATGGGTATCTTTCGGAAGGTCTCGTCAATACCTTTAAAATGAATGGTTAAACTATAAATCTGTAATAATTTAAAACAAAATTGTCGATTTTTATTTTTATTTTTTTATTTATTTATTTATTTATTTATTTATTTTTTTTTTTTTTTAAATATTGTTACTGAGCGACTTTGTAAAGGAAAATATAGAAGAAAGTCTTGTGGTGGCCACAACATACTAGTTCATTTTGTAAAGGAATTTTATACTTTTGTAAATTGTTTTATTCATGTATTCACCTGGCACGCCTGACATATAATGTGAAATAATTTAAGCCTCGTATAAATTTCCATAAAGTTATTATTTAATGAAGCCGTGTGCTGAAACAATGTTCCATTTTCAAGTTACAATTCTTAGCAATTTCATTTGTGCGCGATAAAGTTTCATAGTTCTGTTCAAATACAATAGAAATTTCTTTTTCATTTCTTGAAAAAGAAAATTTAAATATTTTTGGAACCTTTGAAACTTTTGTATAATTTATGACTTTCACATGTTTAATAGTTGCTTTGTAACTTATTTTGAATTTTCCTAAAGAAAGAAAGCGCAAAATATGTTTTGTTTTACGTTATATATGAAGAATTCTTAACTTAAATATATTCAGTTTTTAATGAAAAATTAGTTCACAGTTTGTCATTTATTCTGCGACTTTTGTGTCACAATGCTTATTTTCTTTAATTTAGATTTTTTTTTTCTTTTTTAAGTGTATATCAAAATTATTTTTCCTTGTGTCGAGTTTCAAATTTCCGAAAATTTTTATTCTTTTTTTTTTTTTTCTCTTAACATAAAAAAATAAATAAATAAAATAAATAAAAAATCTGAATGACTCCACTCGACTTTTCGAACATTGATTAATTATTTTTTGTAGATAAAGTTAAGTAAGAGAAGTTGTTAAATAAACAAAAAAGAGAAAATTATAATAGGTTGTTTAAGTATTTTTCTCCATTTAGTACACGATGTTTAATTTAACGCTACTGAACTTTAAGCCTATAGATCATAATGATAAAGAATTTTTCTTTGCGTCCCTGTAAAAACCTATAAATGCTAGATTCACCAAAATGCTTATAATTAGTGCAACAATGACTTATAATATTCATATAAATTTTCAGCTCAGTTGAATAAGGCGTTTAGACGATGTCGCACTTTTAAAAATTTGGTCCTATAGGCCATAATGATAAAGAATTTTTCTTTGTGTCCCTGTAAAAAACTGTAAGAGCTGAATTACCCAAAATCCATACAATTCGTGCAACTGTGACCTATAACATGTGTATAAATTTTTTGCTCAGTTTAATAAGGCGTTTAGACGCTATCACACTAGTAAAAAATTGGTCCCATAGGCCATAATGATAAAGAATTTTTTTTGATGCCCCTGTAAAAACTATAAGTGCTAGGTTCACCAAAATCAGCGGGGTTTGTGCTACGGTGACTTACAGCATACGTTCCAACTTTCAGCTCATTCGAGCAAAGCGTTTAGACGCTAGCGTGTTCACTTACACACTTACTTACATCATCGTAAAAATAGTTAAAACGGACTCAGGGGACTTCAAAACGTATAGAAACATCAAAATCTCAAATTCGGATTTTTGATATGATTACAATACTTTCCTTACAAGTCTTGACAGACATATCTTGCATAAAAAAATGTCTTATATTTGTATGGCTGTTGAAATCCACTTAGACCACTTATTTCCCGAAGCTATTCAAAACAGCCAAGCAGAGAGTTTGAGAATTGAACAAATCATAAAAAGTGTAATCAAATTTTTAATAGCTACAAAAACAAACGCTTATAAAGCAACTAAATACACTCTTAAAAATAATATTTCAACGTTTCAAGAAAAAGGGGAAGCAAATTAGACAATTTTAGCTGCAAATAGTATTTTAGCACCAAGTTTCATCATTTTGGTGTCACTTGGTGCTAAAATGGCACTACTAAAATTGTAAAACACGGCTCACCGAATTTCTAAAAATATTGGATATAGCTAAAATGGAATCATTTTTATGGTGAAATGCGTAATTTTGTTTTTATCATCAACTAAGCAGATTTGAAATATTAGACTCTTTGTGAAATTAAAAGTTATTTATAAATCATAAATACTGTTAGTCTATAAACAGATTTTTTAAGGAAAATCTGTTCATAGTTCTTCTCATCTGTTCTGTTTGGAAATACTTCTTCATATCAAAATTACAGCAGTATCAAAATTTAGACGTTTTATCAATGTCTTTGTAAAACAGTAGAAATCTAAAAATGGATGTACGTTATCCATCCTAGATAATCAGAATGAAAACGCAATAAATAACTTTTAAGTTATTCGATTTATGATGGTCAAAGAGAATTAACATGAGTAAATTTTGACAGAATTGCAGAAATATATTTTGTTAAAACAAATACTTGGGGCATTTGTAAGATATTTTAAAACATATTATGTGACATTTTATTTATAATAATAATTTACTTTATAATAATACGATATTTACTTTATAATAATACTTTTTCTACAATATTTTTTTTAATTGTGTAATAATGAATTACGTAATATGAACTATGTAATCTATGACGTTTTTAACACTTTCCAACAAGGTTGAAAAGTGTTTATGACTTCAGTTTGTATGTCCGTCCGCGCTCTGTCTCCAGTAAATATAAGTGAAATTTCTTGAAACTGATACATGTAATTCAAGTTCACTATAGGATACTCCCTATTAAAAATGGAGTGAATACCTCTATTGGTTTGTGTACAAGGACAACTGAAAATATTTCAAAGTATTGTGTTCTATGAGAAGTATTTTATGAACCATATTTTAGTACCTTTACTCTACACCAGTTTTAATGCAATTGAAATGTATTATTCAAGTTCAATGTGAGATGTTCCCTATTAATAATGGAGTAAATACCACTACTGGTTTGTGTACAAGGAAATTTGAAAGTATTCGAAAGCAGTGCGTTTTATGAGATGTATTTCTACAAACTATGTTTATTAAGATTTACAGGGCCACACAAACATATTCAGTTACATTAAGGACTATTATTGGAAATTTGCTGGAATTGCATTTTCGTTTACATTAAGAGTTTTAAACAATTTCTAACAATTTTAATATATATATATATATATATATATGATTTAAATTAGTTTAAGTGTCTATCTGACTGTCCATCTACCCGCTTCAGTGTCCGTACATATTTTCAGATTTCTTAAAAATGATATATGTTATTCAAGGTGTTCCGACAGACAGATGTGTCATTAAAATTATCCAAACTTCCAATATGTTATTCAAGTTCGCTATGAAACAATCTCTATTTAAAATGGCATTAATAGGCTCTGTAAACTGGTTTGTGTACAGGGACATCGCAAAAAATGCCAGTATATTACGTTTCAAGGAAGACCTTTTTAACAAATAACATTTAAATAACTTTTTACTGCAAAAATCATACAAAAATTGACATTTATTTTTAATATGCTTAACCCTTCGCGGCTCAAGGTAAATGGGATCCTTTAAATTACTCTGCCACCGAAATTCATGATCAAAATTAAAATAAAGGAAATTGACGACCTTTTCTGCTATGTTATAAAAGTAAAATTTTGCTTAAAAAATTCCGGTATGAGTTTTTGCAGGTGGAACTTAATAATTGCGTCCTCGCAGCGAGGACAGTGAGCCCCAAAGAGTTAATAATGTTCTGTGTACAATTCGATATGCTTAGCAGTCATATTTACAAGGCTACACTTAAATATTCAAATGCAATAAGGGCTAAAATTGGAAATTACTGCGATTGCATTTCCGCTTGTGTTAAGAATTTTTAAAAATTTCCAACAATGTTTAAGAGTGATTATAAATTCAATTAGTCTATGCATCTGCCTATCTGTCTTTCTGCCTGTCCATACTGTGTCATAATGTAGTCAAAGAACACTGAAGGTTAAATGATGAACAAACAAGTGCAGTTGGAAAGTGTAATAATCAATGCGTACCGCAGGATTTTTCCTTCTTATTTATTTAAAAAAAACAATTTCAATGCACAAAAACTGATTTTGTAGTTTTTACTTTCTTTCTTGGATACTACTGTAAATTTAAAAAATTTAATTTATACATTAACAAACAATTACGAAAGGCTTAGATATTTATTACTGCTACTATAATATACTGTTTAGAAAGATTAGATTACTCATTTTTACAATTTTTTAAATCATTAATTTAGAAAAGTAATCATGCTGGCAGTATGCAGATTTTTATATGGCAGCAGTCTTTGCTCATGATGTTTGTTACTGTATTGAAACAAATCAATTTTTATTTTCTCTTACTCATAGAATGGTAAAGAAAGTATTGTTTTTGAGCGAAATTTCAGAAATTCAGTTTATGCTACGTTGTAAAAAATAATCGCTGCTAAAGTTCAGCCTTAAAATTTACAGTAAATGAACTGAAAATAGTCTATATATAGTAATAGTCTAAATATATAATAATAGTAATACTCTAAATATATAATAATAGTCTAAACTATAAATATACGGCTTAAGATTAAAACTTGGTATTTAATGCTGTATCAAATAGAGATGCTACATTAAAATTTTCGTTGAGGACAGACAATTAAGCCGTGTACAAGGACGTGCAGGAGGAACTAACATCCATTATGTCTATGGGCAAAATTTAAATAATAAAATTTGTTTATAATGGGTAGTTGCTGTTTATTTATTTTTTTTTTTTTTCTTCCTTTTCTTTCCTTTTTTTTTTTTTTTTTTTAATTTCTTTTTAGTTACTCTGCTATGAAAAAAAAAATCGAGTTCTAACACCATTCTTGCTGATTCTTATGTAAAATGACCTCCTGAATCCGAATAGGACTCCCATTTTGCCCAGTCACCCACCGTTTTCTAGAAACACCAACCCTTCCCTAATTTTATTTTTCCTGTTCGACAATTTTATAACCATGATTTTGATTTGATGAATGAAAAAGAATTAATTTAACACCTAAAACTAAAAGATATAAAGTTTAAAAAATAGCATTAATAACAGATTAAAATAATCTGGTGTGTCACTCACATGACTTTCTCTTACCCCGAAATTTAACACTATAAATACAGGTTGCAGATTAAAAGGTAAGATAACGAGTACAGTTATGTAAACCTGTGTTAAACAATTCATATTAGGCTTCTGAAGAGTTTTATAGGATAATTAGTTCTGTGTGAGGGGCGCTACCGCCCCCCTCAACACCCCGTTTCATTAATGCACCTACATTTATATAGAATTTCATTCGGTTATTAAAAAATAATTCTGTTTTTTAAAAATAATTTATTAAAATTATTGTTTAAAAAATTTATCTCTTATGATAATGCAGACGATTTCCATATTAGAGAAGTAGAAAAAAACCAAATATCCAAAAAAAAAGTCCATTTTACTCTCAATATTAAAGAAAAAAAAAAAAAAAATCGATAACTTTGTTTTAAATTATCGCAGATCGATGGTTCAACCATTCGTTTTAAAGGTATTGGCGAGCTCTTTTGAAAGATACCCATCATGAAAGTTTACTCCCCTCGAGGGGGGGGGAGGCGAGGCTCTTACATACACAATTTTTTTCCTAGTTAACTATCTCTATTACAAAATATATATATTCGTTTCATTTGGCTTAGTACAGTCTATAGACGTTAAACTCTACTTACCTGCAATTTCCCCCATAGACGTAATGTATTAGAATTCTCTTGATTGTCCCTGTACACGAACCATTTGCTTGATCTTAACGAAAAGCTTACTGTAGCATCCGTATATGATACACATTTAGAATACCAAGTTTGAACTTTCTGCGATAATTTGTTTTTGAGATATGCTGATAACAGACAGACACACAGACACACACACAGACACACAGACACACATACATACAGACACACAGACATACACACAGACCATTTGCTAAAAACATGATTTTCGTATTCAGGGGACCTCAAAACGTGTAACTATAACAAAATCTCGCGTTCGAAAATTTGACCCAAAAACAATACTCTCTCTACCTTATGGGTAAGAGAAAGTAAAAATATAAGATAAGTAATACATAATTTCAGTGGCAAATCTCCTCCAAAATTTTTCCCTTGTCGCAAATGTTCATGTTTTACAATTTTCCAACTCTGTAGACCCTCAGATGATATATTTAACGGTTAAAAATAATCCTCCCCCTATTAAAAATCAAATTTATAGCCATAAAATGATAAAAAATAGAGGATCGTTCTTAAAAAACAGTGTGTGATAGGGCAAAATGGTCATCGTATTCGGATTCAGGAGGTCATTTTACAGAATTTTCATGCGGAGCAGTGTTATTTGCATACATTCATTTGTGTATCAAATTGATACGATATTCTTAATGCATATATTTATATGAATTATATATAGCTCATATTTGAAGGAAAATCTGTGAACAATCCCTTGAATGCTTAAAATTCATACAAGTCGTAACAATACCTATTTATTCTTTTCATGTGATACCATTATCTGGTACGTGAAAAAAAAAAAAAAAAATGCTGAAAATCCTTTTATCAAACACTGTAATATAAAAATTTCTTATTTACGGTTATTGTTCAGTTATTTATCTTAAGTACTTGAATGTGCCTCAAAATAGGAAGATGAAAAGTATTAGATATAATAAACGTGGCATTTTTACCTTTTTATTTCGATGAAAGACGAAATATAATACATGTAATCACCAGAGGAATGTGGGTAGCATTATTTCATCACATCTGCTTCTATTCAAAATGAAAAACGATTTTTACTTAGCATGAGAAGAGAAAGGATATAAAATACATTGTGTAATTTTCTGGAAAATTCGTGTGCTGAAAAGATTTTTTTTTTTTTTTAATATCTACTTTTACTGAAAATTATTCTTAATTTTTTTCAAACTTAAGTATATTGAATCATTTTCTCATTTATGGAAAATTTCTTTAAAACGAGGATTTATTTATATATATAATATGTATATATACACAATGGTCAATAGAAAATTTTTTCATAAAAATTTAAACTTTGAAAAAAAAAAAAAAAAATGAAATGAAAGAAGTGAAAAAAGAAAATATATATTCAGAAGTTTTCTTTTTTTTTCATAATATGCATATTTATCGCAATCTTTATATAAATAAATGTCATTGTATGTATGTCTTACATCAGTCTAATCACTGAACCGATTTCAAACAAACTTTTTCAAAGGCTGCTAATTACTAGGGTTGAAGTATTGTGACAATTTAACATCTCTAGTGAATGCGCAGTGGTTGGGAGTGAAGGAAAAACCCTCTCTAAAATCTCATCTTTGTATGATTTCTATAGCAATAATGCAACCAGAGACTTCAAAATTGATATGTAAGCTATTTTTAAAGCATTACATTCTCCAAGTAGAAAGCATTGCGGACGTCATTTCTTGGATAGATAATTAGAAATTATCGAAGAACAGTGGGTTAACCCTTTGTCCAGATATATGCCATTTGATTTCTAATATTGAGATCCCAGGATCCAATCTAGCCGTTTGCTAAATTGGTGAGCCAGACGACTTAACTCCAGAATGCTTACGCGTACAAACACTACCGTCGAAATAACAGTGTTATTTCGACGGTGGTGCCTATGGCGACTTTTAAATTTTTGAATCCAAGTTGGCGAGATCCATTTTATTTTATTTATTTATTCATTTTGGCATACTTTTTTTGTTAAAAATACTTAGTACCTATTTTGATTATACTTTTTATTACAGCGTTTTTCAGGCAATTTATGAAAAAGTTCCTATTTTGTTTATATATTTAAAATATTGCTAGGTTTTAAATGACACTTGCATGCATTGTAAAGATCCAACTTTTAAAAATAAATTTTTCTTTAAAATGATCTAATCAGACAAATGTCGTTCTTTTTACTTTCTCTTACCATAGGGTCGAGAAAGTATTGTTTAAGGGTCAAATTTTCGAACGTGAGTTTTTGTTATATTTACATGTTCTGAGGTCCCCTGAATACTAAAATTATGTTTTTAGCGATTGGTCTGGGTGTCTGTCTGTCTGTCTGTGTGGATGGGTGTCTGTGTGTCTGTTATCAGCATATCTCAAGAACAAATAGTAGCAGAATTTCCAAACTCGGTATTCTAAATGTATATCATATAGAGATGCTACAGTAAGCTTTTCGTTAAGATGAAACAAATGGTTCGCGTACAAGGACACTCAAAAGTATTCAAATACATTACGTCTATAGGGAAAATTGCAGGCAAGTAGAGTTTAACATCTATAGACTGCACTAAACCAAATGAAACGAATATATATTTTTTGTAATAGAGATAGTCAACTGGGAAAAAAAATTGTGTATGTAGGAGCCCAGCCTCCCCCCCGGGGGGGGAGTCCCCCTTCGAGGGGAGTAAATTTTCATGATGGGTATCTTTTAAAAGAGCTCGCCAATACCTTTAAAACGAATGGTTCTGCGATAATTTAAAATAAAGTTATGGATTTTTTTCATTTTTAACAAAAAAAAAAAAAAAATGTAATATTGAAAATAAATTTAACTTTTTTTTTTTTAATTTTTTTTTTATTTATTATTATTATTATTATTATTATTATTATTTAGTGTTATACTACTTCTCTAATATGGAAATCGTCTGCATTATCATAAAAGATAATTTTCTTGAATAATAATTTTAATAAATTATTTTTTTAAAAACAAAATTATTTTTTAATAACTGAATTAAATTCTATATAAATGTAGATGCATTAATGAAATGGGTGTTTAGGGGGGGGGAGCGGTAGCCCCCCCTTACACAAAACTAATTATCATATAAAACTCTTCCTAAGCCTAATTTGAATAACTTAACACAGTCTTACATGACAGTACTCGTTATCTTATCTCTTAATCTCCAACCTGTATTTATCGTATTAAATTTCAGGGTAAGAGAAAGTCGTGTGAGTGACACACCAGATTTTTTTTTTTTTTTTTTTTTTTTTTTTTCTGAGCTGACTTCGCGTGCTTAAATATTACTTGTATATTATTTTTATCCTCGTGTATTTTATTAAATCACTATCTTATCGTTTCTACAAAATATAATCGGAATTGGTCCACGTTAGAGAAATATTATATAGACTAGCAAACCCGTGCGAAATATTCGCATTTTATTTCTTTTCTTATTTACCTTTAAAATGTGAAACTCATAAATGTTATACCAATTTCACCACCTAATTAAAATTTTAATATACCAGAAGCCAAAATATTAATAAAACCAAATTAATATTGTACAATAGTGAAACCAAAATCATTCAAAGAAAGGTTTCCAAATAAAATTCATGGTTCACGACCCAATTTTGATACTTCTACAGGCAGTGCAATTTTAATATAGGACTCCCACGACGCCTTTTAAATTTTTGTCGTCATGTTGGCGATGTCTTTTTATTAATTTTGGTATTATTATTTTTTTTCTTTTTTTTTTATAAATAAATAAATAAATAAATGAAATAAAATAAAATAATTCCTATTTTGATTATATTTTTTATGATTGTATTTTTTAGTCAATTTATGACACAACTGTTCATATTCTGTATATATCTTTAAAATATTGCTAGTTTTAAAATGACGCTTGCAAAGATTCTGAAGAAACAACTGTTAAAAATACATTTTTTTTTTTTTTTCGTAAAATAATCTCATCAGTTTCCTTATTAGTCCATTGATTTAAGTCCGCGTGCTGAAATATTGTTCATGTATAAATATTATTATTTGATCCTCGCGTATCGTATCGTTTCGACAAAAAATAATTCAAACTGGTCCAATTTATAGAAATATTATATAGATTATTACGATATCCGGCTATAAATTTGATATTAGTAGCTAGTCCAAAAACCGGCTGCTAAAATTATGATTCTTAGAAATAAATTTTGCTTTCAAAAGATATCTTAATTGTTTCACTGACCTATCTTTTATTGAATATAATATAGTGAGTAAAATTCTAAAATTATCCTATATAGAGTCTTTTACTATTTGACCTATATAACTAGTATCGAAAGAAAAAGTTTCACATTTTATTATATTTCTTTTAACTTTAACCTTAAAAAAATCAAATCATAAAAATTTATAATTGATATTTACATGTAGTAAAATCTTTTATTTTGTCATCCTTCCCGTTATCTGCATAATTTATAAGAATGAACCAACAAGAAAAAGCGTTTTTCGATTAAAAAGCATTCTTTCATTGAAAAGAATTTTGTTTGAACGCAAAGTAGCCACATTTGGCAGTTCTCCAATCTTGATAAATACGGTTATTTGTCATTTAAACATGACAAACTTACATCAAGCATGAAAACTGTGTCAGCGTAAAAGTTTGAATTAAGCATAAATTAGCTCATTCTAAACTGTTTGGAGAAAACCATTTTTAATCACGCACAGAAAAATGGAGCTACCAGTTGCTTCCTCAGAAGTAAGAATGACGTTAAATTGTTGTTTTACATTAGGAACAAGGAAAACGAAAATGTAAATGTTCTTCAGAAGTTCTGTCTACGAATTACGTTCTTTAAAGTTAAATGGTAGCAATTTATTTATTAACCTTCAATTATGAAAAATGGTTAACATAGAGTATTCACATTTTTATTAAAAATAAATACATTATTATAAAACACGCGTGTATTTTATTTCAAAACGCGTGTGTGCATTTTACTTAAATATTCGTATGTGCGTATATTAAAAGATCTATGGCTGTACCATAGACCTATTATAAGAGTGGACGAAGTATTCCATTATTAAGGGAATATAAGAAAAGGTGCAAAGATGAAACTACGTTACTGTTGTAAAAGGTTACTTTTTTTGGCATTTATCGCGTTATCTACGATTTTTTAATCTGAATATTACTGTTCATATTATTATTATTATTAAAAGGTAAGCAAGAAAAACTTGTGTAAAACGAAACAGCTGCTGAATTTTTCTTTTACCTTGTTATTAACACTTTCCAACAAAGTTCAAAAGTGTTTATAACTTCGGTTTGTCTATACTCGCTTTAACTCTCATAAATAATCGTGGACATTTTTGAAATCATATAAGGTATAATATATTTAAACTAATTCAATTTAGAGAGTTAAGTATAGAAATTATAAACATTTTATAAAAATAATTACTTAAAACGAACGAAATAATAAAATATTAAAAAGAATCTTACCTGTGATATAAAATCCTTATTTTACATAATTTCTAGGGCTTCTAAAGTACATCTAATTACTATTTCTTGTTATAAAATTCTTTTTAAATTCAAAACAATCTAACTTTTAAAGTGAAATAAAAATTTTAAAAAGAACTTTCAAAGAAAAAGTAGAAATATCGTCTACTTAATAAAAAGAAGAGTTTAGAAAATGGCGAGTAAATTTCAATATTGACCAGTTTGGCTTCCTGTAGATCAACATTCACATGACCTTTTTATGAGTTATCTTTGCCACTAAAAAGGTTGCCATTGTCCCGTCCACTCTTATAATAGGTCTATGGGCTGTACATATGATTGCTTCAGTAACCCTTAATATGTTAATCAATAATATGTTAACCATTTTCGTTCGAGTATTTGCAAATAGCAGAAAAAAGGAAAAAATAAATAAAAGTCGCATTTGGATGTTCCTTTAGAACAATGAATTATTTAAAAAAAAATAATTTTGAGGGTTTTTTTATTATTATTATTATTATTATTATTATTATTTTATGTTATCCGTTATGTGCCATGAGCGTATATCTGATAGGGGCATTTACTGCATCGATTGCTATGTATGATATTTAAATTATTTTAATACGAATACTTAAAATTATATTTTTAAATACGGCAACGTTTTAGAAGAATGTCAAAAGGCTCTGCTTGCCGTTCAGTATATGAAAATCTGCCAGCCACAAAGGGTTTAAATGTTTGTGTGTATTATGTTACAGATTACATATGCTAATCATTTGGCGATGGTTTGCAAGATTCATTGATGATTTGTTATAGGTGCCGTAAAGTTACGTACGTAAGTTAAATTCCATTATATAATTTGAGCTCAACTACTTTTTACAAAATAAAGCTGGTTGAATTTTAACCCTTTCTGGCACAAGGAATATCCCATCTCCACTGAAAGGGTAAAATGAATGCCATATTTGCTAACATTTTAATTAATATTCTGTAGCATTATTAATAACTCCCAATTTCCCCCCATATACAGATATCTACTATATGTGTGCATATACAGGGGACATAGGAAAGTCCCTTTAACCTGAAAATACTTACGAACGGAGAGTGCTACAGCCACGCAAGTGAGCCCGACCTAATGCAAACGACAGCAGCGCCTCTAGTGGCGAAATTTGGAAGTTAGCCATTGCAAATCGAAAACGAAAAGAGATAGAGCAAAATTTCCAATTAGAAAGTTTTAGAGCATCAATTAATTAATACGAAACGATATTTGGTTTACACGGATCAGATAAATTGGCGTCTGTATACCCAAAAAATATCCAAAATCGATGCACTCCATTTTGTGTAAATATTTGAAAGGAATAGCCAGAGGAAAGAAGAAATATGCACAATTTAATGAATAAATACTATGAAC
Source organism: Salticus scenicus (assembly GCA_963930645.1). Lineage (NCBI taxonomy): Eukaryota > Metazoa > Arthropoda > Arachnida > Araneae > Salticidae > Salticus > Salticus scenicus. Next base: position 5,480,683 of record OZ005649.1, on the reverse strand, counting down.
TTACATCAATACATTTTGATAACATCACACACAAAAACAAAATAGGTAAACTAAACTCTAAGTTTCATAGTGATAAAAAGTTAATGTTGAGAATGTTCGAAAAGTTCGCCATTGCTCACAATACACGTTTGTATTCGTGGGAGTAATTCTGCATGCACATTTCTCAGCATGGAAGGTGTTGCATCTGCAATACGATGACGTAGATCCAGCAGACTTGTATGTGGAGTTGCATAAACCTGATCTTTGATGTAACCCCACAGGAAGAAATCCATCGGAATCAGGTCCGGCGATCTTGGAGGCCATTCAATACTACTACCATACCCAATAATTTGTTGTCCAAAGCAATAGCTTCGCACTCAAGCTGGCTGGTGTGCAGGAGCACCGTCATGTTGGAACCACATGTCCCGTAATGCGGACAGGGGAATATCATCCAAAAAGTCGGGTATGATATCCTGTAATAGTTGGAGGTACCTCGGTCCGTTTATGTGCCTTCGTAGAACACAGGTCCCAGTAAGCGATCCTTCCAGATACCGCCCCACACATGAATGGACCAGCACTTGGTGTTTTGTGGATAGTCCCCACGAGGGATTTTCCAGCGCCCAGTAGTGGGCATTATGTCGGTTTAGTACTCCAGTACGCTGAAACAGTGCCTCGTCCGACCAAACAATGTTGGACAAAAAAATCTGATTTATCTTCAACATTATTTAATGCCCAGTTGCACCAATCAAATCGACGCTCATTATCCCGTGGCAACAGTTCTTGCTGCAGAGTGACATGATAGGAATGTGCATGTTGACTATGCAGTATTTGCCATACTCGGGCCCGTGTTAAGCCACAAGCCATGCTGATTTCTCTTGTACTGCTGTGTGGATGGTCTAGTGCATATGCCAAAATACTCTCTGGCGGTATACGCATACCTGCACTCACTGGTCTGCCAGAACGCGGACGGCTTTTAGCGCTTCCTGTCTCCATGAGCCGTCGCACTACATTTGCGATGGTAACTGCACTTGGATGTGGCCCACCTGGAAAACGAACGGCATACTCCCGTGCAGCATGCGTTGCGTTTCGTTGACATTCGCCATAAACAAGCACCATCTCGCAATATTGAAAGTTAGTGAAGCTTGACATTCTCACACAGCTTCAAAATTTTAAATCCAAACGTTTATTTTTAAGAAATGTATCTTTCGTAGGATCTCATTCATTTAGGATCATTCAAAATTCCATTTGTTTTGTCATTTTCAAAAAAGAACACATATTTTCTACCCGTCGCTAGGCAACGATTGAAATTGCCACAACACAGAAAATAAAATTTTTAAAATGAAAGCGCTTGCACATTAGGAATAAAATTATTGTCTGCCATCAATAATTTTATGCTATGAGATTATGTTGTTTGTATCAAGCGAGCGCCAACGCCTTTTAAACTAAAATTTTAAATGCATTACAGTACAGTACAAAGTCACAAACTGCATTTTCACACTGCTACATTTCCGAAATGTGAATATGTAGAGTAGAACAGTTGCGCATAGATTACGGACATTTTTGGGTATACATGCGCATGGAAGGTGTTGCATCTGCAATACTATGACGTAGATCCAGCAGACTTGTATGTGGAGTTGCATAAACCTGATCTTTTATGTAACCCCACAGGAAGAATTCCATCGGAATCAGGTCCGGCGATCTTGGAGGCCATTCAATACTACTACCATACCCAATAATTTGTTGTCCAAAGCAATAGCTTCGCACTCAAGCTGGCTGGTGTACAGGAGCACCGTCATGTTGGAACCACATGTCCCGTAATGCGGACAGGGGAATATCATCCAAAAAGTCGGGTATGATATCCTGTAATAGTTGGAGGTACCTCGGTCCGTTTATGTGCCTTCGTAGAACACAGGTCCCAGTAAGCGATCCTTCCAGATACCGCCCCACACATGAATGGACCAGCGCACTTGGTGTTTTGTGGATAGTCCCCACGAGGGATTTTCCAGCGCCCAGTAGTGGGCATTATGTCGGTTTAGTACTCCGGTACGCTGAAACAGTGCCTCGTCCGACCAAACAATGTTTGACAAAAAATCTGATTTATCTTCAACATTATTTAATGCCCAGTTGCACCAATCAAATCGACGCCCATTATCCCGTGGCAACAGTTCTTGCTGCAGAGTGACATGATAGGAATGTGCATGTCGACTATGCAGTATTTGCCATACTCGGGCCCGTGTTAAGCCACAAGCCATGCTGATTTCTCTTGTACTGCTGTGTGGATGGTCTAGTGCATATGCCAAAATACTCTCTGGCGGTATACGCATACCTGCACTCACTGGTCTGCCAGAACGCGGACGGCTTTTAGCGCTTCCTGTCTCCATGAGCCGTCGCACTACATTTGCGATGGTAACTGCACTTGGATGTGGCCCACCTGGAAAACGAACGGCATACTCCCGTGCAGCATGCGTTGCGTTTCATTGACATTCTCCATAAATAAGCACCATCTCGCAATATTGAAAGTTAGTGAAGCTTGACATTCTCACACAGCTTCAAAATTTTAAATCCAAACGTTTATTTTTAAGAAATGTATCTTTCGTAGGATCTCATTCATTTAGGATCATTCAAAATTCCATTTGTTTTGTCATTTTCAAAAAAGAACACATGTTTTCTACCCGTCGCTAGGCAACGATTGAAATTGCCACAACACAGAAAATAAAATTTTTAAAATGAAAGCGCTGGCACATTAGGAATAAAATTATTGTCTGCCATCAATAATTTTATGCTATGAGATTATGTTGTTTGTATCAAGCGAGCGCCAACGCCTTTTAAACTAAAATTTTAAATGCATTACAGTACAGTACAAAGTCACAAACTGCATTTTCACACTGCTACATTTCCGAAATGTGAATATGTAGAGTAGAACAGTTGCGCATAGATTACGGACATTTTTGGGTATACAGGCGCCAATTTATCTTATCCGTATGAACCAAATATCGTTTCGTACTAATTAATTGATGCTCTAAAACTTTCTAACTGGAAATTTTGCTCTATCTCTTTTTGTTTTCGATTTGCAATGGCTAACTTCCAAATTTTGCCACTGGGGGCGCTGCTGTCGTTTGCATTAGGTCGGGCATAGTCACTTTACTATACCGTTACCTCACTTGCGTAGCTGTAACACTCTCCGTTCGCAAGTATTTTCAGGTTAAAAGGACTTTCCTATGCACCCTCTATATATACGTATGTGTGTGTGTTTGTATAGTAGATAGATAGATATTCTGTAGAGAATTTTTCTACAAAATATATTTATATTAATATTACAATACTTCAAATTAATTTTACAATTATTCACTACTATTATTCATTATTATTATTAATTTTGCAATTATTCACTAAAAATAACTCTCATTATATACATTTATGTGAAATTTTGGTCTATACTGCCATATTAAAAACATTGAAAGAAAAACAGTCAGCTTCACCTATTGAGCTTTTCAACAAATACAAAGTTTAATAAAATTTCGTTCATTAGATCGTAAGATACAGCGTTCACAATATTTATGATACATACAAGAGCAGACACATAGGAACACAGATATTTTCTAAAAATTGTCAAATCATGTTCAAGACATCTCAAGCCATGTAGATCTGTTGAAAACGTGTCGAAAACTTTCGCGAATCCAATAGTTTATTTTTGCATATATAGAAGAAAGAAAAAAAATTTGGATTAGTCAGTTTTAAGAAAAAATAATTGTAAAAATGTAGTTTTTTTTTTTTAATACTGCTTACACTATCTACCAATAAGCAACTGGACATTTTCGAATTTAGACATTTTGTCAAATATCAAGAAATATTCTGCAGGAACTATCTTGAAACTTTGCGAGCATAAAGAATATGTTATCAGTGATGCCAGATTGGGGAGTTTGTCCCCATTTTGGGGATTTTTGAGGCTTCTGGGGACAATTTTGGGGTCCAAATGTTTGTGGGGTTTTTTTGGGAAATTCTAAAAATTTTGGGGACAAATCTGGGGAGTTCAATTTTCTGTCAATGTTGGCAACATAATGATTTATCCTTACGACTAGGGATTTTCAATAGCTTTTTATTGTTTTTTATTTATTTTTTTTTTTTTTTTTCTTTTTGAAAATTTTTTTATTTTCCCTTTTTAGTAGAAATCAAGTTGGGAATTTTTTCGAAAGAAAACCCTGGTTTGGGGAAATAATTTTCGACCATCTGGCATCACTGCATATTATATCTCTTATATTTCAGCAAAAGTTTTGTCATGAGGAAGAAAAGCGGACCAGTAAAAAAATAAACAAAGGTCAAAATGTTTTCGATCACCATCACCCTATAAAAAGCAATGCTTGAAATGCTTTTTGTCTGTAACATTTGATTATGGGGATTTTTCTAATTATCTGTAATACATTTCTATGAGGCTGCCACATGTATTCATAGACATATAACAGTTTCTTTAACAGATTACAATAAAAATTGCCACTTTTTAAATTATAACATGTAGGGTATTAAACCCAGCGCAAACTCATTTTTATGAATCTTGGCGTACTACATTAGACACAACATACTGCAATTAGGAATGTTAAATATCTTACGAAATATGAGCGTTTTTATTAAATATTTTTTAACTACTTATGCGGAAGCTTTTAGAAAATTTCTTTTGCATAATTTAATAGTCAAAAGTAGTAAAGCTACTTATGTTAAAGTCCTAAACAAATAGCTTGTAAATTGAAAAAGTTATCAGAGATAGAATGGACAGAATTTCGTTTCCTTTCAAAACAAAAGTTAAACTGTAAGTAGTAAGAAAATTAATTTTCTAAAAGTAAGGGGGAAAAAAAATATCTGCAGACGATAAATTACAATTCTAAATTCATTTTTTCAATGAAAATATCTGAGATAGCGCTTCTTATTTATTTGAAGACGAAAAATTTCTTCGTTACTAAAAGAGACATTGACATTTATTTATTTTACACCATGGATCACATTTTAATTTTCCTTTGGAAAATGACGTCATGAAGAAAAGCAACGTCATGCAGTAGGCAGCAAAAATATCCGAGCACTAGCAAAAATTCCTATATAAGAACAGGATTCAACAAGGATTTACTTAAAAAAGCAGTATTAAGTGTACTTTTTTTATATAGGAATTTTTTATGGTGCTCGGATACTTTTGCTGCTGACTGAGAGAAACTTTTTGATAAAGGACAAATAGAGTGCCTTTATTAACCCGACGTTTTTAATTAATAACTTCGCTAATTAAGATGATAGAAATTTCTAAGCAACTGAAATATCTACCTTGGAGTATTCGGCAAACACTGATACCTATTACGACACGGACGCACACACACACACACACACAAAAAAAAAAAAAAAAAAAAATGACGCCAGCTATAGTAACTTTTTTTTTTTTTTTTTCTATAGAGATTCAAAAATTTGTAGACATCTAAAGAAATACAAAAGTTAACATAATACACGATTAAGAATTTCACAGATATGGTAATTTAAAAAAATCTCATGCACGATATTTAAGGTAAATTCATTTTAAACTAAGAATTATGCGATATGCAATTATTGTCTGCTATCGCTGAATGTTTTTATTATTGTTAATATGTCCTTGCATTCTTTTTTTTTCTTTTTTTTTTTTTTTTTTTTTTTTGTAATTAAGAAATGTTTGTATGTTTTTCAACAATATAAATTTAATACGTATGAGATTTAAATTGTACTAAAATAATCTAATTGACGACTAATGTTGCTTTTTCTTTTTTACAAACTTTTTCAAGCCGTAATAATACTGAGAAATTCAATTATTCCCACTATGTTTGATTTTTAGTCTATTTATCAAATGCAAATTATTTGCCATGTTTTTACAGATATTGGGTGATTTTAATATCAAGAAAATAAATTGCCTTGACACGTTGAGTGCCATGTGTACAACTGTCGTCTGTGCACATTTTATTTTTATTAGGTTTAGATAAGTTAGTATAGCATAGTTATTTTCAGTTACGAGGGCATGGTTAACTTCAGAAATTGGTACCACTAAGTACTCTACAAAGAAATTCCATCACTAAATTAAGTTCAGTGATTAGCAGAAAGTGTTTTACTCTCTGACTATGAAAATAAAGTTATGCCCGTAAAACTGTCATGTCTAGAAAAAGAAAAGTGACCTTTCAATAAACAGTCGACACTCTGAATTTTACAGGATTTCCTTACAAATACAAGTACTGGACTTTTGCTCTCGAAGAAAGGAGCTGGCCGCATAACTTAAAGGTATAACCGTATTAACTATACGAATTTTAACAAAATTTCTTAGAGTGTGACAATCTTCCTTTATTAAAATGCAGAAAATTATTGTAAAAGATTATTCTACGAAAATAGTGATGACAAAGCTGGGCTTCAGTGCTGCTCCTGATATTACTAAAGTACCTCATCTTGAAGGCTGTTTTCTAGTAAATTCGCATAGCTCACAACTCACAACTTATTCAGATTGAGAAAGTATTGACTAAATATCAACGACAATAGCTTAGGTCAGTGATCGGAAAACTACGGCTCGCGAGCTGTATGCAGTCTTTTAGTCACTTGAATGCGGCTGTATCTCATTCGCCTTTACTATAACACTTTTCAGCTCAAAATTCAGTTTAAAGAATTGAATTTTCCCCCCATTAATATTGACTTTGTCACTTGTCAAATACAAGGAGTTAGAGAAAAAGTAATGTGATCTTTAGTTAAGAAATTGTGTCCGATTTGGGAGATCTACAGAAGGAAGGCATGATAATTTTGAAATCTTAGAATATTATTAATGACTTACGAGATCCTTAAAAAAAAAAAAAAAAAAAAAAAAAAAATCATTTGCTGTTCTTTTCTCTTTACCTTTATATATGTGCAAACAATATTTTTTCTGGCACGAACCTAACATAACGAGTAAATTGAGTATCAGTTTTATTAATAAGAACCTAGAGTCCTGTATAAAATTAAAAAGTGCTGCACGCAAACCTGACTTATTCAAATATTCCAAGGAAATTTCCACGTGAAATACGCGTCATATTTTTATTTGAATATAAAAGCGTCTTTTGCCATTAAATAAAATTATTATTATCATTATGGCATTTGACTTTAAATTTAATGTTAGTAGATAATTCAAACCGGATGCTAAAATCATGGTTCTAGGAAAGAAATTTGGCTCTCGAAAGATATCTTAACTGTTTCACAGCTGATCTGTAGCTCTTTTGTCAAATACGTCTGCCAACAACTAGATTAGCTGATTATAGAAGTATGCAATAACCTAACATATATTACATAATAAACTCGTATTGCTATAAAATTTCATTCTAGTTTAAAAACATGTAATTTAAAATCTTTTCATTGTAATCGTAACTGTATATTTTTTAAAGCTGTATCTTTATGCGTTATTACTAAATATATATATATTTCTTATAAATCTGGATTATATTTTTATTTGATAAATATTTTCACAAATATAAGTTATTGCTTTTCATCTAATGTACTCGCCTTTTCTTGGGAAAAATTCCTTGTAGAACTCAAAGAAGAAACTTTCACTAATATATTGAGTTTCAAAGCAATAACTTCGGAATTATCGGAGAACAATTCTTTTTTTATCTTTTGCTATTTTTGTTGCATTGTGTTTTCATTTTTCTCTTACGCGCTTTCTAAGAAAACTTGATATACTTTATGTATAATTTAATAAATTCTTCGAAAAATATTTAAAATTTGAAAATGTCTAAAATGTACGCTCATCACTAATAAAATCTCTTTGTATTCTCTACATTCTCATAAAATATTTTAAATTTCGTTATAATAATATTTGTTACTTGTAAAAGTTAGTTTCGAATTAAATTTTACTTTTGAAAATGTTATTTAGAATAAAATATTATGTATTTTTAAAATAAGTAAATAGGGTAATGAGTACTATTGTTGAAATAAATTATTTTGAAAAATACATTTTTCCTTTGAGTATGTGACTTAGAAAAACATTTTATACATTGGCTTTGTAATTCAAAATATAACAACAATATATTATATCACATGGATGACATTTTGTCTTAAGTCTCTTTCTGTTCCCTTTTTATAAAAAACATATATATTACACATTTTATTTATTCTTCCATGTGTAATTTTATACTTTGCATCATACATATAAGGTAGAGAATGCATTTTTTAGGGCCAAATTTTCAAATTCTAGTTTATTATTATTATTATTGTTATAAGCTTTAATGTGACCGAAAACTTTTTTTTTTCGGAGTGGTCCTTCTGTTTGTAATTAAATTAATTAAAACAGATAGTAGCAGCGACAACTCCAAATTCTATATTCTAAATGTGTGTAGTACAGCTATTTTACTTTTTTTTTTTTTTTTTTTTTTTTTGAGAATGGACAAATGATTCGTGTGCAGAATCATACAAAATAATTCTAAAACAATAAACCAATGGCATAATTTTTCATTGATAAATTTTAACACTTTTAGACTGCATAAACATAATAAAATTCGCATATATATATATATATATTTTTTTTTTTTTACATACCCAAAAATGTGTTACATATCATATGAAAAACACTTATTATTCATTTACTGGGCACACAAATAAATTTGGATACATTATAGGTTAATTCTATATTGCTCAAACATATGCATATTTATATATTTTATTTATTGCTAAATTTAAGTGAACTATGATGTACGAATACAAATGGTAGACAATATACAGGGTCACACAAAATTAAGCTAATACAATCTGTTCAAATTGGAGGGTTATTGATGAAAGGGCTTTACTTAATTATACCATATCCAAATTAGTATGTTGAGACTATCACAAAACTTTCTTCTATATTATACAAATTCATTCAATACAAACTGTTTATTAAAATTATTTTCCATGAAGATTACACATGATTTTTTCGCATAAAAGTGTAACATTAAATGCCCAAAGAAAGTTTATTTTATGCTCTACCAATGAAATCTTAATTCTTATTACTATTTTTTTAAATAAATAAAAAAAAATATAAAAAAAAAATTAAATTATCACAGATTTTTCTTCAACCATTCCTATTTAAGGTATTGACGCGCTCTTTCGAAAGATACCTATAATGAAATTTGTCCCACATGTCAAAAATTCTGTCCTTGTTGACTATTATTATTATGGGTAATTTTTTTATAATTTTATACTACACTTTTTTGCACTGTACTTTTCTAAGAATTTGAAAAGTGCCTCGACTTCAAAAAAATTTGACGAACACTGCTATAAATATATGATTACAGTTCTGGATTCAACATGCGAGTGAACATTGCTATCTGAACATTACTAGTTCATTTTAAGTAACAGTTCGAAACAGTTTTAGAAATAATTTTATTTAGAAAATATTTTAAGGAGGGAGGAGGTCCCTTCTCCCTTTTACCTTGTTTGTATATTTTAGCTATATTCATGAAGCATTTACGGATTCTATGAAAGTCTTAAAACTAATTTCAAATTTTGCAGAGAATTCTAGACAATTAAAACAGACAAACCAATTTCTGAAAATTATTGGACTCATTTAGAGTAGTCCTGTGTATTATCTATAAACTATAGACGTGCAAAGCAATGAACATACACCTAGCATAGTACCACATACAAAATACATGCGCGATACAACTTGAAATGCCATTTTGAATACGTGTGTACTTGTACATCGTAATTCTTGTCTGTGATCCTATCACATATTCTTCGACCATATTTCATAAAACCAGGGAAGCCTCTGCGCAAGTGCTAACTCAACGAGTCCAGTACTAAAATAGAGGTGACAGTCATCTGACTCAGAGAAAATGAGCGATAACAGAGTACCGAATTACTGTATGTTTTCCAAATCACAACTTGTCGGTCAAGCTGGCACCCCTCCAACATTTTGGATGCGTCCTGACTGCTAGTTTTAGGAAACGTGACTGCACTATATTTGTTATATCATTTTTTATGCGGGACATGCTTTTGTGCGCAAAATATGTCAATAATGCGTTAATTTAACTTTCTTTTTGAACAATAAAAAAAAATTATTAAACTGCACCTAAGGTACCTGTACCCAATATGGACACCCTAAGGGAAATGTATTTTTTTCACCCCCCGTGTACACGTCATAGGACTCCAAAAATGTATGACCACTATCCCTGGACTGTTGACTATCATTATTAAAATTAGCGTAATTATTCTGGTTTAATTTAAATGATAAAAACAAAAAATGTTTACAAGTGTCCATATAAGGAACCACCTGTCCCTATTATGGACATGCATGTCCATATTAGGGACAGGTGGCTCCTTATTGACCTACTATACAGGGTGTATGGAAGAGCCACTCTTCCAAGGGATTTTAGAGGGGAGGGGATAAAAAAATATATCTTAAAGTATTGCGGGGGAGAGGGGCACTGTAAATATTTTCAGAACATGCACTTCAGAAGGGGGTGGGTCATTTTCGGTTGTGGCTCTTCGAAGACCCATGCAAAGCACCTCAGTTGCTACAAAATATTATGAAATAATATAGTTGCTTTTGCTTAGCTTTATTGCATCTGTTTGCAGAATTTACATCTGTTATTACTCAGTCCTCACAGAATGGACAAATAAAAACTTCTTCATCATGGGCGCTAAGTCTCACACTGTCCTCATGGACATATCTGCCGCATGTCTGCAACAGCATCAATACTTCATAAGAAGCAGAACCAGCTCTCCTTTGTTGAGGAAGTGATACCGCTGGTACCTGCGATTTCGCCAACAGATACTCTACTGAGGGGAGGCTTCTTTTGATTTATCTGCAAGGGCTTTTTGGAGGATTTTTTTCTTGGAGGAGGTTTCTTGGAGGATTGTTCAGATGGCATCTTGTTGAACAAGGATTTTACCACTTTGATGCCTTTTGAGTTTATCGCCTGGCGACGTTGTGTCTTCTTCCTTCTTACAGTTGGAGTCGATAACACGCTGGTGAAAGAATTTTCCATAGAAAATGATCTCGCAGGTGATGAAGGTGGGTCAATAACAGGAGAAGGTATGTTGTTACACTGTAAAAAATGCTTCAGTAAAATTACGGGCAAAGCCCGGCAGCAGAGATTCCAGTCAAAGCCCGTAAAAATACATTTAGACGATGAATGATATATCGCCAGTAATTTTACTTTGTGTTGAAACATACAACCAACCTGCAAAAAAAGTAGCATTGACCGTAAAATTAAAAGTTTGAGTTTCTCGAATGCTTTAAAAAAGTGTCTTAAAATTATTACACCTGCGTGCAGGGAGAAATTCACAACACTAAAAAACTTATTTAATTTTTTATACGAAAAAGCTAATTTAGTAATTTCCATGCGAAGCAAACCAACTTGGATAGCCCGGGATTCGAACTCACAATCACCTATATCAGAGGCCAGCGCTTTGCCAACCGAATGCCCTGCCTTAAATCAGGCATTGTTAATGTTGATACATTTCGATGCTAATGTATGGTAACATATATAACTCTGAGACAGTAATTTCAAAGAACGTTTTTCAACATCCACCATACTTTCAAGAAATGTTTTTTTTCAATTCGATATACTCAAAAGAAGATTAATGCATATCTACCTTTGTCAATTAATAAAACGAATATTTGAGTTATATGATATAAAACTAAAATTTTATGCAGATCTTTAAATAATATGCATTAATTATAAGCTCAACAACATGTCATAAGTCTATATTTATCATCGAAATGCTATGCATTTATTAGTAACTTTCAAGAGTTCATTAATTCAACTCCAATTCAAACGCAAATCTAATTTCTATTTCTGTATGGGGTATTTCCTTTCGCAAGAGAAATAACTAATGAAGGGGATGTACTATTTCCAAGTAATTGTTTCACCACCACGTAAGCATACAGTTAGGGAAATTCACAATGGAGTTAAGTTTATTTGTTTCTACAATTCATCGTTTAAATTTGATAAATCTAAGCAGTCATATTGATAAGAAAAATTAACTCGAAAAATGAACATAGGTAAGAAATTCATTTAGAGGATCAATGTTTCAGCAATTAATTCTTTAATGAAAGCAATCAATTCTACAGTTTTATGGATTATTACAACAAGATAAAGGAAAATATTTTTTTTAATATCAAATCATGAATGGGATACGTCAGGATTCGATAATGCATTGAGAATACACGCGTGTAAAGTTAAAGCATTTACTTGTTCTCTCTCTCTCTCTCTCTCTCTCTCTCTCTCTCTCTCTCTTGCGCATATTTTTTAAATAAATGAACATGTGAGTATAAATTTTAGATAGCCTTAAATCATTGATCGAATTTTATATAATTTTAACATAACTAATAATTTATAAACTTGTATTAACTCAAATTATCTCAAAAGTAAGTTTTGTACGAAATTAAATAATAATAATGATAACAATAATAAAATAAAACATTTTCATGAAAGAAAACTATATGTAAAAAGGTGTTATTGTCGCTCTTTCGCCAAAAATTTCTGGAACACATATGGGAAAGAAAAAGTAAACAGAAATTAAAGTTTCTACTTTAGAAAAAGTATTTATGATCAGTACTTGCTTTCCGTCAGTCCTTAATAAAATATTATTTTCCATCATAGTATATAGATATCGAGTACATTTTTTAACATTTCCGTTTTTCCTTTTTTTTTTTTTTTTTTTTAATTTCTTATTTATTTATTTGTATTTTTATATAAGATATAAAATCCATAATTACAGTAGTTTTTCTGCTGTAGTTCTTAACATAATACTTGCAATAATCTGTGTAATTTTCTATAAGCCTTTCATTTATCAGCACTGTATATACAATCTTCCGTCAGTTATCTGATGTATACAATAAACTCGTACATCTACAATGTTATCATTAATTATCACAGCAATCCCATTTTACCGTCATCTTGAATTTGATTGCGTGGTGAAATATCCAGTCTAATGTAATCCTTTCATTTACATCCAATACAGGCATAACCATTCCAGCTTCAGATGTAATAAATAGTGAATTAAAAATTTATCAAGCAGGAATTCATTTTTACATTATTGGATTGGATCAAACCGTTTTATTAAAAGCTATTTATATTTTTATCTATTAGTTTAAAATTTCTGTTATTAGTTTTTTGAGACGAACAGTCTCCAAAAATTTTTAAACACGGTAATAGTATATATCCTTATATATCATTTATTTCAAAAAGAGGTTATTTGATATAACCTGAAATGAAAATTTCTCTTTTATACTAAGTTAATTAAGGAAAAAAAGCGTAAAATGGAATTAAAATACTGAAGATAGAAATAACACTTAATCTGGCTTCAGAATTATTATCTTACAAATGTAAGATTAATAAAAAAGAAAAAGAAAAAATGCTAGCTCGCAAACTTTATAATTTGCAAGGCTGACTGTGAATTCAATTAAATATTATTTTTCTATAAAATTTATAATTTTCAAAAGAACTTAGTGATTAACGGGAATTTGCTACAGTTAGGATTTTTTAAAAATGACTATGAATGTACGACCTGTTGATGACCCTGACTATGAATGGCTCTGAAATAGAGAGAAGAACGGGTTTTTAATACGGTCAGATTTTTCAAGGATCGTAAACCTGCTGGTCACCGAAGGCGGCTAATGGAAAGATAAAGATGGTATTGTTGTACGAATTAAAGACGGTTGCCTATACTAGAGACTTAGGCCTGGGTGGAATACCCTCCGTGGGGATCTTTCTAAAGAACTTTAAAATAATAATAATAATAAATAAAAAGTTAATTTACGATTTTTTGTTTTAGCCAAATACCCATTAATTAAAGCTTTGGCCGTAACCTATACAGTTATGGTACTGTAGAAAACATCGGGTTATAAGCGCTTTGCCACATTCTGGAATAAAACTTTGTTATGATCTTAAAAATTATTTGGGCAATGGCACGTAAATATTCGTTTTCTTTTAAGCAGCGTAAGTTGTAACTCGGCAATTTTCCACTGCCAATTTCGATAGTGGAAACTATACCAGCCTCTGATGGGGCAGAAATATAATGAAAATAGAGGATATTTTTTATTTAATCTGCTAACTAATCGTTTTTAAAACGCACACTGGTGAATTTATGTTGAAATTTTCAGTTACCAATTAAATAACAATAAACATTATGTTGCAATTTTTATTTTTATAAGAGTGTTTGATTCTGCAAGTAATGTTAATATAGGTATATAGATATTTTCGGTGGTATAAATCATATATTTTCCGTGATATGAAGTCTGTTAATAAAATTTGATATAAAATTTGTTTCTAGTATATTAAATATCACTAGCAACATTAAAACATAATATTTCTTCGTATAAGATTTAAAATTGGTTATTTTCATTTTGAATTAAAATCCTTCTCTTTTCAAATCATTTTCTATTCAGTAAATTGCAAACATTATATAAATAATAATTATATTTCTGGCAAATGCATTATTTTTAAATATTAAATTTTTACATTCTCATCTTATAAGATGCAACATTTTATAATTTGAACCCAGATAATTAAATTTTTTCTTGTGATTAAATTTTCAAGAAGGAAATTCAGAATTAATTACTTTTTGTAAAAAATGTTATGGTTTAATGATTTTTGATATGCGTCTCATAAAAAAAAATTCAAGTTTCCTGTTTTTTTTTTTTTTTTTTTAACATAATAAACAGATAAGATAGAACAAAAACTTAATTATTTATTGCATAAATATAAACAGAAACAGAAACTATAGAATAATCTAAGTAATGTTGTTTTGAAATTACAACATCTAGCTTTCAGTATTTTGACCATTAACAAATATCGGATAGTTTTCACATTTTCTATTAAATGAGGCTTTCTAGAAATTCAAAACTACGGAAAATATTTTAATTATGCTTTACAGCTTTAAGTTTCCTTCATGCATCCACGCATTGAATATAAAAGTATTTAAATCGGAATTTCAGCTCAAATAAATTCTTTTTATTAAAATTAATTGAATTTGAAGTAAGCAAGAAACTTAACTATTATAAAAATATTAAAAAGCAATGATTAAAGAAACGATTTATTTTAAAACTTATTTTTTGTATTAGCGAATAGAATTTTATGGTGAATTTAATTTAACTTTTTAGAAATGGCAATTTTCCTTATTGTAAACAGTAAGCTCCTCCTCTTAGCGTTCCCCTAAAACGCTACTGCATTTATCTAAAAAATTTCAAGTATTCAAGTTTAAATTATTGGCTACAAAATTTTGTAACACACACAGAAACAAGCACGCTGAAACACAAATAAATCGTTTCTAAAAATAGTCTCAAATCATATTCAGAGCATCTAAAAACATATAAATATATCGAAAACCGGAGATTAAAAATTTACACTAATTTAATACTTTCTTCTTACAGTAAAAAGCATTAAAGCTTTCTAATAATAAATTCTAAGTCTAATATGTTAATTATTGTTACCTGGATTTTCGATTTTTATTCTTTTATAAAAACATATCGGTATGGGAAATAGAGTTTTGTTAGTTCTCAAATTTTGTTTTCATTTAAACGGATCGAATTTTCACTGTTTTTTTCCTTGCATAATGAATTTAATTCCACTTCCTCTTTCGTCATATTCTTTTGCAGAAAAACAACTTCAAAGAATAAATTTAGTAAAATAATCCTTCACTTTTGAAGTAAAAACATTGTTTCAGTGTAATTCAGTGAGGAGAAGATAATTATATTTTTCTCTTTGACAGCTACTACTTTTCTAGGATGATTATGTTTAATTAAAATACGATACTTTTTAGTTACTGTTATTAAGTCTTTGAATAATAAGTATATGACGATATATTGTTTTTATTAGATAGCATATTGGATTATTAGATACCATTTATAAAATTCCTTTATTTCATTCTGAAATCAAATATTTAACATTTTTTTTATGTAAAACTTTTTCAATATTTTTTTTCTTGTACCAATAGATATTTAAACTTTTCTTCTTTTTCTGTTTTCGTTAGATAACAGCTCTACTCCGAAATTTAATAAATGGTATTCCAGAGGAAGCCATATGCAAAAGTCACTTTAAATTCCTTAGTAGGCGTGAGTGCACCCTGATGCTTTTACGATGCACCCGTACTTGATTTTTTTTTTTTTCCTCATCTGATGAAAGATTGTGCTATTATTTTGACTTTAAACAGCGACTGTGAGTTTTCATAATTTATAGTGCGTACTTAAAAAGTTATTTATGAATTAAATTAGTTAATTATTATTTGAATTTAATAAGATTAAAATAAAGAAATCAAACATTTCTCAAAAATTCAAAATATCTTTATTTTTTGAACATATTTATGATCAGCTATGTGTTTAACAGCCATTTTTGAAATTAGTTTAGCAATTTTAAAAAAAAAGAAAAAAAAAAGATACCATGGATTAAAAAATATATTTAAAATTTTCGATATTAAGTTATTAAAATTTATATTTTGCCACAAAGTCTGACAAATAATCAATTTTCAAAAATTTCAGATGTGTTTTTAATTTCTTTTCTATATATGCATAACTTTTACCAAATTTGTTTCAATTACTACGACATACTTGCCAACCATCTCATTATGAACCGTACAATTTTTAGTAAACGCCTTTTTTTACACACCAATAATTTTTTAGAGTAATTTTAGTCTTATTTAATCGTAACAACATTTGGAGAGAATTACTCTAAAAATATAGTGGTGTGAGAAAAGAGGCGTTTTTTCAGGGGGCGTTAACAATTGTACAGTTATTAATGAGATGGTTGGAAAGTATGCTACGAACTACTTACTACATCCAGAGCTGCCAACCTAATCCGGCAAATTGTTAGTACCTCTCCTCTTTCTACACAACTTAATTTTTAAAGTAATTTTCTTCAAATATATTTGCGATGAATTAAGAAGGAAAAAACTCTAAGAAATGACTGGTGTAGAAAAAGGGGCGTTACTAACAATTTGCCGGATTAGGTTGGCAGCTCTGTAAATCTGCAAAGGTAGATGTTTTCGTAACAATATGTTTAATTTAGTAGATGTAGAAGGAAGTCGTGGTGCCTGCATTAGAATTTTTTAAATGCTTTTATTTCCACGAAAAACTTCTAGACAATATTTTAAAATAAGGATTAAAAATTGCTTTTACTTGTGTAACAAATAGTATAGAATTTTTAATAGCTTATAACAAAATATTTTTTTTTTTTTTTTTTTTTAGAATTTTAGAAATGAAATAATGCAATGGTTTCGTTCACACAGAATTTCGACCAAACAATATTTTAAGAAATCTTTTATTTTTATTCAATATACTCAAAGGAAGTTTTTGCCTTTCATGATTTTCATATCTGTTGCTGCTAATTTATAAAACAAGTATTCAGTAACAAAATGTAAGGATCAAAATTTTATGCGTATCTTTAAATGCGCATTAATTATAAATTCGACAACCTGTCATCAGTCTACTTTTATCATGAAAATGTTATGCACTTATTTGTAACTTTCAAGCGTTCATTAATTTAGTTCCACTGCATACACAAATCTAATTTCTATTTCTGTGTGGGGTGTTTCCTTTCGCGAGAGAAATAACTAATGAAGGGATGTACTGTTTACAAGTATTGTTTCAACATCACTGAAGCGTTACAGACAAGGAATTAGCTTATTTTTGTTTATATGATAAATGTATAATTTTTTCAGATATAGATATTTATGTCGATAACTAAAATAACTAGAAAAATAAAAATGACTAAAAAATTCATTTTTGAGGTCGAATTTTTAATAATGAATTTTTCAGTAATTTGGCTTAATTTAGTTTGTCACTTTGCAGTAATTTTTTGGTATACTAAGGATTACTTACGTTTAAAATAGAATAAGAACCAATACCAACGTCTATGCCTCAAACGAGACTCGATTATAGGATCTGTTAATTGAAGGCCGGAAGACTAACTTGTCAGCATGTTCATAACTAGAAATTCCCTGTTTCCAATACAGTTAGTTATTTTACATGGATGAAACAAAAGCATTTGAGGTACACTTCGGTCCATTATACAGACATATGAACTTGAAAAGAATATAATGTTCACATACGTTTATTTTCTTATTCGTATTTGTTTGAATGTTTTGCAATTGTGAAAAGTCCAGTAGTATCACTCTAGATTTTTTTTAACAGCCTTTATTTGTATACAAAACATCTAACTAGTACTTTTACATAGATGCCAACATCCTAATTAATATTCCGTAGTTTTGTTAGTGCCCGCCCTTTTTTTCACACTTGTTATTTTAAGAGTATTTTTCTTCTTACTCTATAGTAATTACATTTGTACAGAATTACTCTAAAATTTTAATAGTGTAGAAAAAGGAGCGTGTACTAACAATACTACGGAATATTAATTAAGAAGTTGGTAAGTATGCTTTTATAAAGCTGCCAACCGAATACGGCAAATTGTTAGTACCGCCCCTTTTTCTACACCGCTTAATTTTTAAAGTAATTTTCTTCAAATATATTTGCGATGAATTAAGAAGAAAACAACTCTAAAAAATGACTGGTGTAAAAAAAGGGGCGGTACTAACAATTTGCCGGATTAGGTTGGCAGCTCTGCTTTTATAAATCAAATAAGGATAATATAGCTTTTACTTTTGTTACAAATAGTTTATATCTTTTCGGTTGCTTACAGTACCACAAATATTTTTAGAGTTCAGAAAATTAATTAATGTCAATCCTTCGTGTATATAAAATTCCCGCCAAACAATAGCTATAGAATAATAAACGTTGAAAATCATTCTTTACAAGTATTGTCTAAGGGTTGTGAATGTTAGTATACACGAACATTGAGATGTATCACTAATAAGTAAATTAAAATTTCTCGAGAATTATTGTAATTAAAAACATTAAAGTTCAAAATTATTTATTTATTTATATTGAAAAATTTTTAAATGCTTCATGCGACATAATTTTTAAATTTTCTCCTCAATTTTACATTATTATAATTTATCAATATATTCTAAGCACATTTGTGGAATGCTTACTAGATTCATTTAAATTAATTTTTAAATATATTTATATACATATATTAGGTGTACCGGAAAGTTATGTCGTTTTGAATTAATAAAATGAAACCAGAAATTTTTGTTTAACAGTGTTTAGATGGTACTTTACAAATAACCATCTTATAAGTTACCTAAGAATATCTTAAATTTTATCCAGGATAAATTTCCGATGTCAGTATTTTAATTCAAAACGACAGAACTTTCCGGTACACCTAATATATATATAAATATTTTTTTTTGGAAATTAGCCTAGCAATCAATCTACAAAGAAATGCGCAAATATGTTTATAATATTTTGGTAAACTGTAATATTGCGTACCGCCAACATTCTAACTAATTCTAACTAACTGACATTCTAAAGATTTCGTGGTACCTTTATAGTACCGCCCCTTTTTCTATACTCCTTTTTTTTTTTTTTTTTTTTTTTTTTTTTTTTAAGACAATTTTCTACATATATAATTCCGATTAAATAATAATAAAAGTACTCTTTAAATAATCTGCCGTGCAAAAAAAGGCGGGTATTAACAATATTACTGAATATTAATTAGAATATTGGCAGGTATGATAATGTATATTTGAAGAAGAATCTTAAAAACTAAGCCGTGTGAGAATTTAAAAAATTAAAAAATAAAATAAAAATTTGTATTTTATTTATTTTTATTTTTTATTTTTAATTTTAATAGTTTTCGAGAAATTTTAATATGGTTAATTTTCATACATTTCGATGCATATATATGCAAATTTTCATAACTCTAAGACAGTAATTTCAAAGAATGGTTTCTAACGTCATTCCTTTAAGAAATATCTTATTTTAATTCAATATACTCAAAGGAAGTTTTTGAATTTCGTGCACTTCATATCTATCATTGTCAATTAATAAAACGAATATTTGAGTAATAGGATATAAGGAAACTAAAACTTTATACAGATCTTTAAATGCACGTTAATTATAAACTCAATAACATGACCTAAGTCTATATTTATCATCGAAATGCTACGCATTTATTAGTAACTTTCAAGAGTTCATTAATTTAACTACAATACAAACGCAAATCTAATTTCTATTTCTGCATGGGGTATTTCCTTTCGCAAGAGGAATAACTAATGAAGGGAATGTACTATTTCTAAGTAATTGTTTCACCACCAGACAGGCGTACAGTTAGAGAATTTTGAAAACTAAACATTTAAATTAATAAGAAATATTTATAAGATAAAAAGCTTTTTATAAACCATGTTTTTAAATTTTTTGTTGAATCATAGCTATAGAACTAACTACATTAGCACTTTATCAATGAGTATTGTTAAGAAATTGTAAATAATTGTATTTATTTTTGTATAAATTCTTTCAAAGAGGCTTAGTAAGTTAATAAAATGTCAATTTTCTACATTTCCAGCTCTTTTTCGCGTTAAAATAGCTTAATTTTCCCTTTAAAACGCATTAAAAAGATCGAATAGGCAGGTAATGGATTTGGCGCCAAATTTGGCGACTTTTTTGGCGAGAATATAATATAATGCTGAATTAGCATACATGCCAAGCGCGATTCATCCGTGCCAAAAACATACCATTTAAACAAAAGGGGGAAAAAATCTAAATTGAGGTATATTATTATTATTATTATTACTAATATTGCTTCTTGTTTTTTGATAATGACGTCAATTTTTGTGAGATGCATAATATAAATTTTACAATTTTTTAACGCTCACGTTTAATTAAATGCATTTATTTTTCTGTCAAATGAAAATGAACTCCTAATTTTTTTTTTTTTTTTTTTGCAACAATTAAATTATAGCTAATATTTTAATGGCTATTTATAACGTATAAGAAGATTATTATTTTCATATTTTAATTAATTATAAGAAAACTATTCGAGAATTCGAAAATCGGACTTCGAAATATTGTGTTGTCATCGGGTCGTGAACTATTGTGAAAGTTTCAAATGTCTAGCTAGTAGGGAAGTTAGTTAAAATTCGATTGCAAGATTTGTAATGCATTGAGCATACAATTGCGTGCAAATTATAGCAATTACCTGTTCTCTCTTTTTTTTTTCTTTTGCGTATAATTTTTAAAGAAATGAACATGTGAGTACAAAATTTAGATAGCATGTTTGTTATCAAACCATAAATCGAATTTTATGTAACTTTAACATAAGTAATAATTTGTAAACTTATATTAATTTAAATTATCTGAAAAGTAAGTTTTGTAAAAAAAAAAAAAATGAAAAAAATGAAAAAAATTTAAACAATTTTATAAAAGAAAATTATGTGAGAAATAGTATTATCGTTGCTCTTTCAACAAAGAGGCGTAAATCAAAAATCTATTATTGAATATTTTGTATTTATTTACACAATAAAATTTTAGTATATAAATATTCCTTTCTATATTTTTAAAAAATAAAAGTTATAATTTTATGAATACTACTTTGAAATATCGTTTTTTGAAATGAGCATGCATTAAATGCTTCACGAATTATTAATATTTATTTTTATTTATTTATTTCTTTATTTATTTTAAGTGAAATATTTGATGAAGCTTGTTCAAAGGAATAAATAAATAAGTGATAAATTAACTAATTAAAGTTATGACACGTTTTTCGTTTAAAATTCCGTAAGACCTTTAATAAAGACTAAAAGATGATAATTAATCCCCCCCCCCCTCCACACACACACACACACACACACTTTTCTTTTTAAGGCTATCAATTAACACAGTCCTAAAGTCATTCGTAAAATTATTGAGAAATTTATTTCAAACTTAAATCTTTTCTAAATTCAAAGTAATACCGAAGA
Source organism: Salticus scenicus (assembly GCA_963930645.1). Classification (NCBI taxonomy): domain Eukaryota; kingdom Metazoa; phylum Arthropoda; class Arachnida; order Araneae; family Salticidae; genus Salticus; species Salticus scenicus. Next base: position 5,458,921 of record OZ005649.1, on the reverse strand, counting down.
CTCCAAAATTATAGTCTCTAACATTCAACGAATCCTTTAGACGCATGAATCTTGAAAACTTCTATCATTTTTTTACCAACCAAAAACTAAATCTTTTAAGGGAAACTAAGATCAAATAATTTTAGGTTCTTTTAGTAAGTAGTTAACGAATCAATAAGAAATATGTCGAAAAATATTGTTTCTTTACAAACGTATCCCGTGTAGGTAAAATATTGTAATCATGAGAAAAATTCGTCAATGTGATGTCAGTGTATCAGTGTACATTTTGAGTTTTTGTTATTTTTACAGTGATGTGTGTATGTGATGTGTGAATGTGTGTGTTACGGTAATGTGTGCATGTTCACTCTGTCGTGTTCACACGACAGAGTGTAAAAGCTTTATTCGATTGGGCGCAATATTTGTAGGTATGTTATAGGTATCCGTCGAACGAACTGTATATATTTCATGGCTTTATGAATGGTTTCATAATTGGTTTTAACGTACTTTGCGACCTTTCGTCCGATAATAAAGTTAGTCTTCAAAGTGCCTATTTAAAGTGGCATTCACAGTACTAATATATAACTAATTGGCAAGATCTGGTTCCAGTACATTCTTTTGTGACCTTGAGCCTGTTCTAGTCTTTCACCCACTATTCTAAGGGTTTCTGTTCTCAAGCTTCTTAGTACACTGTTAAAACTACAGGCGACACATGGCATCCTCTGGGGGTGAAAAGCTTGTGTCTCACTGGTGTCATCCCTAGGGGTGCCAAATGACACCGATTTATCACTTTTCAATTTTGACTAAAATCGGTTCGGCAGAAAAACATTAAAAATTAATTACTTTTTTTAAACACGCAGACAAATTTTTACAACTTTAACATTCTCCTGACTGCATATTTTGAACATTGATTATGAACTCATGTCTGTCACTGGAGTAAATCTTGTTCTCTAACGTCTTAAAAATGAAAATTAAGAGTTGGCACAGACAAACAGACTTTTGCTCCTGAAACTTTTCCATGGGATTCAAATCCCATCAAAATACTACTAGTACATTGTATTTGTAATGTCCTACGAAATCAGATCTAAAATTTCAGTAAAATTGGTTTAACAGAAGTGCAATAAGAATTAACTGCTAAAATTGACACACACAGACAGTTTATTGATCTTAAAGTGTGCAAAAGCTATATAAGCTCGTAACAATCAGTTTTTTTTTTTTTTTTTCGGTTTTATTACGGTTTTATATCGACAGTATAATTATTAGAACTGTTCTAAAGTTTTTCATCGTCTTTTAATTGTATAGAACATCCGTTCATTTGTTTGTATGTCTAATATTTAGCGCTCTAACTTTCGTACATATTTTTCTGTTACCATGTGAAACTAAGTTAAAATATTATGGCTAACTACAGCTCCTCTGCAAAACGAAAGGCGCACCCCTCTTGCCTAAAGTCCGGATAGTTCCTCTCCTGGGGCTCGAAATTTCCGAGCGGCGTACGACAACAACAGCATGTTCTCTAATGAAATTTTTGTAAATTACATTTATGGTAAGTTTACTGAAACATACAGGATTTCTGCTGCATTGCATCTATAGTTAAAAATTTTTTGAAATGCATTTTAATGATGTGATACTGAATCAAACGTGGTGACATTCTCCCTGTATTCGTTTTCCATTTTTTAGATGATGAAAAAAAAGTTTTAATTATTTTTCTGCGTATATTAAAAAATGGATTCTAGAATTGTAAAGAAAAAAATCGAATACATTATTACAATCAATGAATCACATTTGTTTCTTACATTATCTCTAAATCAACAAATCCTGACATTCTATTCCTCTCTTGCTTTTCACTTTGCTTGACTCATTTTTATTATCACTGATTATATCACTTTACGTTTTTTAAGTTCTTGGTCGAATTTTTATCAACTAGCTGCTGCTAATATATGAAAATGTCATTTTTTTTAAACATATAAATTTTCATATAAATTTTCAAATTAAAAAATATTTTGCATCAAATTGCTACAGACAAATGCAAAATAACATATAAATGATATATTTGTAACAAATTAAGTAGAAAGGGCGTATTTAAAAATAAATTATTTTCAGTGTCGTATAGGAAAATGCAACATTCTTTTTTTTTTCCTTATAAGTAATCTTAGGAAGCAAAAGATATTATTTTTATATATCAGAGGCAAGACACCTTCGCTTTATGCTGTAAAAAGCTCATTTTTAATCTGATCATAGATAATTGAATTTTCCACTAGGAGAAACAGAGTTAATTCACTTTTCTTAATGGAACAAAAAACGGTGTCACAATTTGCATATCCATGCAAAATAATTAGAAAATTTTGAGTTTTTTTTTTTTTTTTTTTTTTAATTAGTATAAACATGACAGAATAGGGAAAAATATATAAATTAAATTATTTAAATATGTATCTGAATATATAAAAAAAGTAATACAAATTATTATACAATATACAAGTATCTGTAGAGAGAGATATGGATAGATTGGTATATTGATAGATTTTATATAGTGTATTTCATCCACTGATTAAAAAAAATTTTTTTTTTTTTTTCATTTTCTGAAAGAAATTTTTAATCTTATTGGTCATTGGTGTTTCAGTGATCTTGTATCTGTTGCTTGGCTTCTACTATGCTTAACAGATCATCATTATATATATATATATATGTTAGTTTATTGATTTTAATAACGGAATAAAACTAGTAGAGCCATGAAATAATTTCACACTTTATTCCAATGGCATTTTATTATTTCAAAATATTTACTCACATTTATTATTATTATTATTATTAAGCAAAAGTATATCAAATCGTTAGAAAATACGTTAGGTCACGGCATGAAAAACAAGAATTGACTACGTTCCATTTAAAATTTTATGTGCAACAAAAGTTAACGACATTTCGAAAAGTACAGATCATTACATGATTTATTACTCCGATACAATTACGTAACATAAATTTATCAAACAAATAAGTATATTCAAAATGTTTTATTAATGCTTGGCCCAGTTGCGGCTCGTGAACCGAAAATAGGTGAAGAGCTCAAAAAAAAAAAAAAAAAAAAAAAAAAAAGTATTTTTAATCATAACTTTTATTAAGCATGGTCTTAACAAAAATTAACTAAAAATACTTATTTAAATGTCAATTTATATTCTATATATGAATACAGTGTAAAATACAGCAAGCCTCTTCACCAATTCTCGGTGCACGAGCCGCCACTGGCTTGGCCTCCTGAAAAACGGTGGACACGCTTTATCAAAAACTTATGGATCGATCTTATTCAAATTTTGCACAGTTCTTCAAAATAGAATTGATTAGTTTTTGACGATTTAAAAGAAGAAGAAAAAATTTAATTTGAATTTTTGGCAGAGTCGTATGCAAAAAAATAAATAAATAAATACAATTTTCGATACATTCTCCCCCCTCCCATCCCACGTATAGCCTTGTAAAACTATTTGTAGTAATTAAAAAAAAAAAAAAAACATTTAGGCACTAAGTCAGTTCTTTATTGAAGAAGTGTGTAAAATTCCAATAAGATCAGTACATCATAGTTGCCAAGTTTTTTAATTTATTCTTGAATGATGCTAGCCCCGCCACTTTTTCCACACCGTAATATTTGTAGAAAAAAATTATTCATTATTTAATTACGATTAAACATAAAAAATATTACTCTAAAAAGATTCCGGTGGGTAAAAAGGGCGGGGCTAACAACATTCCGGAATAAATAAAAAAACTTGGCAGCTATGGTACATTCGTTTTTGAGAAATCGCATCCAGCACTTTTCTGGAAAATCTCCGGAAACCAAGACTCACCAACTGAATTTTCCAATTTTATTAAATAAAATTTTATAAAATATTGTTTAAATGTTAGTCTTTTAAATGTTTATAATTTTGAATAATTTTTTTTATTTATTGTATTAAAAAAAAAAGAGAGAGAGAGAGAGAGAGAGAGAAAAGCCTTCGAAACCCATTATAACCCCTTATGCTTTACCATAGCCTCCTAAACTAGATGCTTGTCGCGTGGCTTGGAAACTTGGCAACAGTTAAAGCGGTAGACAGCGCCACCTGGTACAGATTACGCGACTTTTTTATTCCACAGCCACCAAAGATTTTTAAAAGTGGGATATGATATACATAAAAGGCGAATAAAATCGAAGAAACGTCGATTATATATATCACTTCTTAAAATTGTTGGTGACAGTTGAATAAAAAAATCGAGCAATCTGTACCAGGTGGCGCTGTCTACCATTTCAACTGTTGCAAAGTTTCCGAGCCACGCGACAGGCATCTAGTTTAGGAGGCTATGGCTTACATACCATTTTTGTACGAAACTTACTTATATGCTTACATATATTTCATATTTGCACGCTTATTTAAAAAAAAACATATGTATTTATGTTTCATCCAATTTTAGGATGTTAATATATGCTCTATTAAACATTGCAACCGTAGACTACAGTATATTGAAACTCTTTTGTGTGTCCATATTCTTAAACTTTGGACCTTTATATACTATTTTCGGAATTTTTCCTTTTGAAAACTGCCATTTGGAAATTTAGCAAGCTTATTTCACGATTTTCACAATAAAACGCTATATTATTTGTTAAACATTTAACTGAATCAGAAGCAATCATAAAAATTAATTAAAATGATTATAATATAATAAAATAATATGTAATTTAATAATACAAATAATAACTATATCTAACCTAATAAATTTACAGATGCATTATTTAATCTTATTCTTAATTAAAAAATGAAACATAAACTGTAAAAACATTCTGAAACTTTCCTCTGAAATTTAAGACAATTGCTCAATATTAACCAGTACCGTCCTCTGAATATATCAGTAAGGATCAACTACATCGTTAAAAATACCAGTAAATTCCAGAAATCAGAAACGTTCCACGCACCTGTTATTGTCAGGAACGTGTTCGTAATTTATAAAAGCGATTCCAATGTACCCAATTAATGTTACTAATTTTTTCCCTGCAATGTAAAAACAAACGAACCAGAATATTAAACAAAAAAAATGAATTTACACGTATTTATTTATTTATTATGAACAAAATATAAGCTATAATGAACGCTTTTTTTAAAACTTGCAACATTAGCCAAATAACTGCGTCTAACAGAAAAGTTCCAAACAAAATAATATCTCAATAATTTAATTTTACTTTCTAAACTCATAAAAATTCTCCATAATTTTAACGGATCCATATTCTGGAAATTAAATAAATTTCTTAAAAAACTACATACATAATAAACAACTGTCTGATTGTACCAGGAAACTTTTAAATTATGAATAAATATAAAAAATTATTTAAAAAATAAATAAATGCGGTCAGTTTTAACAAAAGATTAAAGTCTTGATTTCTGATAAAGTTGTGAGGTAGAGACTGTAGTAGGTCACCACAGGTTTTGTTTGAAATTATGCTGGATCCAGCGAAGTAGTAAGTTGGGATAGTAAAAATGCCTCGGCGCCAGTAACTCGGCGAAATTTTAGGTTAGAATAGTTTTGTGCCAACATAGCGCTGCAACAGAGAAAGTAAGTTGCGAAGTATAGGCGAATGTGAAGAAGCTTTAAAGTTTGGTTGAAGTGAAAAGACGGGAAGTTAATTGAAGGAAGTATAAGTAGGAGGTTATTTTCGTAAGGTGTATGGTGGTGTGTTCTGGTGCTGTGAAGATCACTCTGACGTCTAGATACGCTATATTTTAGGGCATAGCACCTGAATTAAGTTATTGTCGGATAGTTAAGCTCTAGTGCTGTTGGAGCTAATTAGTTTGATGTGTGTAGAAGTGCGGTGTTGTTAGATATAGTGAATAGAAAAGTCGTCCGGCTGGGAAGCCACCGGGTAGTTTGGAGTTTCATAGATGCCAATATTTTAATTTATTCCGGAGTACTTTTAGCCCCGCCTTTAATTCGCACCACTTTATTTATAGAAAAATTTTCTTCAGTACATAACTTCGATAAAATAAGAAAAAATTACTTTTAAAACATAAGTGGTACGAAATAGAGGCGGAGCTAAAATTACTCCGGAATAAATTAAAATATTGGCAGCTATGGGAGTTTACGTCAGCTAGTGAAAAGAGTGCATCCGTCGCTAATCTTCTGCTGTCATCTGTGGTGAGATATTTAAAATTATCTAAAGTATTTCTTAAGCATATTTTCTAAAGTTCTTTAATCACTTTGATTGAGTTAAATCCAGCCAGCTCAAACCTCCTTCTATTCAAGTGTGAATAAACTCTTATTTTAATTTTAATTTGAGTCGCTTACTATTTTTACTTAGACACTTAAGTTAATTAAGTTAAGATGGGGGTCTGCGTCAACGCAAACCTCACAGTGGCGACCTCGGGTTTATTTCACTGGCTCAAATAACGTCAATGAATTTCTAACGAGCTCGAAGAGTATTTCGAGTTGTCGAAAATTGAGGATACTGATAAATATAATTTGTTAAAGTTCTCCTTAAAAGGAGATGCCAAGATCTGGTTTGATACTGTTGCCTCTCGTGCTTTAGGCCAAAATCCTAGATATGTTGATTCGTTCTCTTCAGTTACTGATGCTGCAAAATTACGACAAGAACTTTATACAACTAAAATGTCATTTTATGATAAACCTACAGCATTCTTGTTGCGTAAATTACATATCAAAAAGCAGCTAGATTTGCCTTTATCTTTTGCTGCTGCGCTGGAAATTATATCACCGCTATTTACTATTCCAATCCCGGATTACCTTGACGTAAAACCTGTCACTTCTTATGACAGTCTCTTTCAAACCTTGGCTAAGTACCAAGAACGTCACCTTCCAAGGCATGAAAATAACTTTAATCGCCTACGGTATAATGGAAACACTAAAAATTCTAGGCGTGAAAATTTCACCCCCCCCCCCCCCCTCAAAATTCAACTTTTAATCGATATCCGCACGATCGTCAATCGCCGCAACCCAGGCGTAATAACTTTTAAAACTCTCGGAACGATCGTTTTAATCAAAATCAGTCTCGAAACATTTCTAGAACTGATCGAAATAACCGAAGTCTTCGTAACACTCGTAGTAACTAGCAACGTCAGTTAAACGAGTAAGTGGCTCTTGTGAAGAGGGTCAACAGCCACTGAATGACTCGGCCACCTCTATTTGTCTGGACACAATTTGTATCAGTCCTTTGGACCTACCGAATTTAAATATCATTTTACATGATGTGGTTACCCCAGCATTTTGGGACACTGGTACTGAACGTTCATTGTTAGCATATGAAACTTATAATAAGTATTTTGCTTTTAAGCCTTTAAAGCGTACCAACTTAAATATTATAACGGCTCAAGGCCAGTCCTGTATTAATAGAGGCGAAGTCCGCCTGAATGCCAAAATTCATAACCTAAGTGTAATTTGGTCATTTTATGTCATAGAAAATCTTCAACATCCCTACATTATTGGGTTGGATTTCATGAAATTAAATAACGTTGAAATAAACTTTGCCAGTAAATCTTTGTATATTGATGATTCTAAGTTAAATGCTAAATCTGTCGAGCCGACAGAGTTAATTATTAAACTTGAGAAAAGTGCCCTCAATGATATTGAAAAAAATGGTTTTGTTAATTTTCTTCAGTTTAAACAGTTATTTTCTGATACACCTGGCTTAACCCATGTTGTTTCCATGAAATTGACACTGGAACTAATAAACCAGTCTTTAGTAAACCTTATCTTTATGACCAGGCCAAGCAAGATATTATAAATTGGCATATTGATAAAATGTTGCAAAATGATATTATCATGCCTGTAACTTCTCCTTATGCCTTTCCTGTTGTTTTATGTCGTAAGAAAAATGGTAAACCCATTACCGATCCTGAGGCATGGCGGTTTGCAATAGATTACCGTAAACTCAACGCGATTACTCAATATCCTCAATACCCATTGCCTATAATTGATGATTTGTTAGCACATATTACAACAACTAACTTTATGTCAACCCTCAATCTTACATCGGGTTATTTTCAAATTGCCATGAAACCCGCTGATATAGTAAAAACAGCATTTATTACTAAAAACGGCACGTTTGGTTTTAAACGAATGCCTTTCGGATGTTCAGGAGCGGTTGCAACTTTCCAGAAAGCTGTGGAAACTATACTTAAACCTGTTTTGAATAAATTTTTTCATGTCTATCTTGATGATATACACTTCCTCATCTTATACTGAGCATTTAAACCATTTATAAACTGTCTTTACTCTACTGCAAAATGCAGGTTTAACTTTAAATTCTTCTAAGTGTCATTTTTCACGTCAGGAAATTAAGTATCTAGGCGTCAAAATAACGCCTGCCTGCTGGTATTTCTGTAAATGATGAAAAAGTCCGGCCAGTTTTAAACATGCCCCCCCCCCCCCCTACAACGTCGAAACAAGTTTCTCGATTTTTGGGGATGTGTGCCTGGTATGGCAAATTTATACCTAACTTTGCTTACATAAGCGAGCCTCTATTCAAACTAAAACGGAATTTTGCCTGGTATGGCAAATTTATACCTAACTTTGCTTACATAAGCGAGCCTCTATTCAAACTAAAACGGAAGAAAGTTAAATTTAATTGGTCTAACAAAGTACAAGAAGCCTTTGATAAGTTCAAAACTATCCTTAGCGCTTCTCCTGTACTATCGCATCCTAATTATAATATACTATTTCAAGTAGCAACTGATGCTTCGTCCTACGACATTGGTCTATCAATGCCGACATAGAACTCTTTATGTCAACACAGGAGTTTTGTTGCTTAGATAAATGTCATGCCATGGTATTGAAATATTCCTCTACCTCCATGCGTCTCTCAAACAAAAAACATTTTTTTAAGAAAAGGATTAAATCAAATGAATACACTCACAAAAAAAAAGTATGTAGTGCTCCTAAAAACGTTTATACTTAAAATAAATAAATAAATAATGATGCTATCAAATAGTATGTTAATAGTATACATTCATTGCAGAGAAGTCTAACTAAATGCCAAAAGAAAATAGAATTTGTGTCCCAATCTTGAAAAATACTTTTTTTTTTTTTTTTTTTTTTTTTTTTTTTTGTGGGCCAGGGAGAGAAGGGGGAATAATAACTTTGTTTTAAATCATTTTACAGGTCTATGGTTAAAAACATTTGTTTTAAAGATGTTAACAATTTCTTTAGAAAAATGCTCACATAAAAAGTTTACGCAGTTCGGAAGTACTTCTTCCTCCCCAGAGTGAAAAGCGATAATCCTTCATAGACAAAAAATTTTAATTACATAATGGTTCATTAAAATAACTATCATTGTGCACATTTATACGAGAGGTTTTTTTGTATGAAAAGGCGAGTTGCAACGTCTCCTGCTGGACGAATTTTACGAAAAGTTGATGGTCACTAACTTATGTAAATAAGTAACTACACATAACTTTGTGTAAAATTCTGAGCATCACATCCTATATAGGTCCCCCAAAACTTTTGTCACACACACAAACATGTTCTAAAATTGGTCGAATCGTGTTCAGACCCTCTCAATTCGTGTAAATCCATCGTGAGTTAAAATAATTCCGAAATCAATACTTCTTTCGATCGAATATAGACAATAATAATAATAATAATAAAGAAATAATAATAATAGTAATAATAAATTATTTCAAAACTATGTCATTCGTATCAAATGCGTCTAATTATCCAAATACTGAAAACATTAAATTATAATTAGATCAGAAATAATGTAATTTTCTCCAGCCTCAACACAAAATTTAATTTCGTTGCGCTGCTGCTTTTAGCTAAATTAAATTTTAAGTATGATGGAACGTGCAAATTGACAAAAAAAAAAAAAAAAAGTACATAATATGAACAAGACATTTCATAGTACGGTTTTACATTGTCAAAATTACAAAGCATGAAAGAATAAAAATGATTAAGTAAATTATAATCCTTTATTATTATAGAAATGTTTGAAATAATAAAATAATACGCTTTGGTACTCTCTCAACTTTTTGGAAAAAGTTCGCTTACCTAGTTGGAAATCAATTTTAATTATGACCTTTTATAGTAATAATTTCCTATCGCAATATGTTAACTTATTTTTTGTTTATGGATAAAACATAATTATTCAATAGCCCTCGTAACAAGAAAAATCATTTTCAAAATAAGTACATCAAAATTCATTAACGGTGCTTTGTTTATGTTAAAACACATGTAGTTCATGTATAATAGTTAAGATATAGTTAGAGCTTAAATTTACTTATCACATTTATATGCTAATATAATTATGTTTACTTATACATATTTAAATTCATATTTGCACATTTTTCGTTTTCTCCTTGGAATTTCCAGAAAGGGCGTAAATTGCGATCTTTGACTGTTTATTATTATTATTATTATGTTAGTTCTACATTTTATATTTTGATTAAGAACTTCTTAACTTTAAGGATCAGCACATCTGTACCTGTCGCATAAAATACAAAATCTGTTATGTTCTTAAAAAAATTTAAAGAAAAAGATATATCTCTAAAAGTACCAAAATTTCATAGAATCATAGGGTTGATAGAAATACTGAACTTCGGTTTAAAAATTTTTAATTTATTAAATAATAAATCAAAAGCAATTAAGAGGTAAGTTTCAAAGAAATAAAATTTAGATACATTACGATCTAAGAGTGAAAGTACTTTAGCTGGGGCTTAATTTCTAATTTAAAAAAAAAAAAAAAAATGGGAACACTTATATTTTTATGCGACTTTCAAGTCATGAGTCTATCAAAAAACTTTTAAAACTTTTTTTTTCTGGCTTCTGCTCGTAAATTTGTATTTGTTTGTCCACGTTCCCATTTTCGTCGATACGAAACTCCTTAAAACGCATATGTGCTGTTAAGGTTTTCAGTTATACGGTATAATATTGCCTGCTGAAAGCTGTGGATTTAGGAAAACTGGTTGTTATACAAGGACACACAAAATAATTCGAATACATCACAGTCTAATTGAGACATTTCTTTTAAAGTACTCTCCGGCTGCGTTAGATTGATCCCCGGTTGTCAATGTGCCAGGACGAATCTACTCACGCGCTAGGGGAGAAAGCAAAGGAAGAGAGAGGGGAAATTTTTCTATTACTCTTGTTTCGTTTGCTATGTGTAGAATCATTGATACCACGGACATTCCTATTTTATAAATTGACCAGCCCTTTTCACACATGCGCAGATGACGCCAGAGATCATTCTTCTGCGGTTTATCAGTACACTTCAACTCTTTTCATACTGATATTAAGGAATGAAATACACTTTTTAGGTGCAATAAAGGACGTTACCTATATAGAAATGGATTGATTAACATTACCTGATTCGTTTACAGAACCATAAAAAAGTATTCATATTTATTACAGGTAATTGTTGCAATCACATTCTCAGTTGTGTTACGAGTTTAAAGGGTCGGATACCTTTGAAAAAAGAAAATATCTGGAAAAAAACTTAGCTTTACTCTATTTACCATAACTCAAAAAAATAATTACTTTTAAAACCTGTAAATTTTAACAAATGTTAAGAAAATATTTTTTTCTCTCTGTGACAGCCTTGAAAAAAGCTGTACAATTTTTATTAGAACTGAGGACTATTAGTCTCAATCTACGGATTTTTACGATACCAGTTTTACGATAGTTGGACATTTATCGAAATCGGAAATTTATCGAAACTATAATTGAATAATTTGAAAGAAATGTTATAATTTGAAAAAAAAAAAAAGCTAATAATCCTCCGTACTAAACTAAATTTTGCTTTTGCCATAATTTCATCAAAACCTTTTTTTTTTTTTTTTTCTTCTGGGGGAAAAAGAAAAAGAAACTTAATAATAATCTGTTTCGAAACGGACAATATCGAAAAAGTTTTTTTTTATAATTTTGAATTAGGAAACGCGCGTGCAAATTGAAATAAAAATTAAAACTAGATAATTAAGTTTGAGTTTAAGTTGGTAATTTATTTGTTTAATTTGCAAGAGAGGTGGCGATTCCGGTTCGTACTCATTTGCATAGCAAGTTGCCTTTCATAAGTTGCCACTTTAAGCCAAGTAGCGCATCAAAAACGTAAATAAAATATAAAATATTGAAAAACAGAAAAGAAAGGAAAGGAAAGGAAAAAGAAAAGAAAAGAAACAAACAGAAAAAATAATCTCGTAAATTTTGTATTTTTGTCTAAAATAGCTATAAAAATTCAAAAATTAACAAGGGGAGCTATCCGCGATTGTAATGAAATGCTCGCCCTCTGGTGGGCTAAGGTGAAATTATCACACCACTGCATATCCTCATATTATGCAATCGACTTTCCATGATGAAATGGCGGAGAAAGAATAATAATTACACGTGGCTGTTATATTTACTAAAAACTGCAGTGTTCAGAGAGCGCCATCTATCGATCATTACAAACGCGGATATTAAGGCTGTACTATGATCAGATTTACATATTTAATTATTTATTTTATTTTATTTTGAAATATCAGAGCGAATTTTTGTCGATGTATAATTTTGCGCGTACAATATCTGTGTGATGGTTAGCCAGAATAAATAAAAATTTCCGAGCTCTCATATAAGATATCAATATAAGAAATAGCAAACAATTAGCCTTTTAACATTAATATTTTTATAATTTTAAGCATAATTACGCTAAAAATAGTGATAAATTATTAATACTATTCTTTTTTCAAAAGTATGAAGCTTTCCAACAGAATTATTTTTCTATATTTTAATTATGGGGCATTTTTCCTTGTGTAAAAAAATAAAATAAATAAAATAAAATAAAAAATTTACGAGTTCATTTCTTTCGACACGAAAATAAATACATTTATTTAAACGTGAACAATAAAAAATTATTAAAAAAAAAAAAAAAAAAAAAAAAATGCATCTCACAAAAATTGATGTCATTATCACTTTAAAAAATTTATACACATTGACAAAGTGCTAATATATTTTACGATGCTAATATATGCTGTGCTAAATTTTTTTTTTTTTTTTTTTTTTTTTTTTTTTTACTGTCAAGTCGTTAATCAAAAAAACTGTCCATGACGTCACATTCGACTGCCTAGCGTTTTTTATTACTCTAAATAAATTATAAAATAGTACAAAAAGAAAAATAAATAATCCGAAATAGTAGTCACATAAATTATCTATTTTTATCTGAGTAGATAATTTTATAGAAAAAAAAATTCAGTTTTAAAAATAGAAAATTTATTTCAGCAAGCGCTATTTTAAACCTAAAAAGCCATTAAAAAAAATAAATAAATAAATAAAACTATAGAGCTATAATGACGTCAATTTTACCCTGCAAGTTTAATTTTTCACGAAGTACGCGGGAATTTCTTTTCATTTAAAATAAAATATATATATTTTTTTTTTTAATTAAAATCAACTCGTAAACTTTTTTGGCAACAATTAAAAATTAAAATAAATTATATACACTGCTCGACATTGAAAATGCAACACCAAGAAGGAATGATAATAACGGAATGAAATTTGTTGGACACATACATTATAGTAGGAAGAACAATTGATTAAAATTTCAGGAAAATTTGGAGTAATATGTACTGAGAAAACAGTACATAAAGAAGCGACCTCTGTGAGCAATAACAGCACATACCTGCGTAGGCATTGAATCGAAAAGCGATTGGATGACATGTACGGGTAGAGCACTTCATGAAGTTTTAACACGATGCCACAATTCATCGATCGAAGTTACTGGTGAGTGGTGGGGGACCAGTCGCTTTTCAACGATTAAACAGTCATTTTTATTGGTGCGAGATCAGGAGAACGCGCTGGCCAGAGCAACAGTCGCAGACATTCGGCATCAATGAAGGTCCAGACAATATGGACAACTTGCGGTCGTGCATTGTCCTGCTTAAATGTTGCGCTTCGGAGGCATTGAACATAGGGCAGAGCTATGGGCCTTAACTCGTCAGAAATGTAATGGCTGGTATTCAGAGTGGCGGGAATGAAAACAAGAGGGGATCGGGACGTGTATCCTATGGTACAACATACCATCAATCCAGGTGGTGACTCAGTATGCGGCTACCAAAATTCTGATTACCCTCAAAACTGCATCACTGATATGGGCGCCATTAATGTGTGATCAACGATGAACCTGGACGCAGAAATGGCGTGAAGTCACTTTTCAGACAAATCACAATCCTGTTTACAGCATCAAGATTGCCTTATCCGTATTTAACGGCATTATGAATAATGCACATTGCCAGCTGGTATTCGACATCATCATACTGTCCATCATTTGCAATGATGTTATGGGTTCCCATTGGATACACCTCTCGATTACTTCATGTTCGAATTCCTGGCACTCTGAACAGCGGCCATTAAATTTCTGATGAGTTAAGGCCCGCCCCTCTGCCCTGCATTCGAGGCCTCCGTAGCGCAAAATTTAACCAAGATAATGCACGACCGCAAGTTGTTTGTATTGTCTGGACCTTCTTTGATACAGAATGTGTTCGACTGTTGCTCTGGCCAGCGCGTTCTCCTGATCTCGCACCAATGAAAATGACTGTTTAATCATTGAAAAGTGACTGGCCCCTCACCACTCAGCAGTAACTTCGATCGATGAATTGTGGCATCGTGTTGAAGCTTCATGAAGTGCTCTACCCGTACATGTCATCCAATCGCTGTTCGATTCAATGCCTAGGCAGATATGTGCTGTTATTGCTCACATAGGTCGTTGCTTTATGTACTGTTTTCTCAGTACATATTACTCCAAATTTCCTGAAATTTTAATCAATTTTTCTTCCTAATATAATGTATATGTCCGACAAATTTCATTCCGTTATTATCATTTCTTCTTGGTGTTGCATTTTCAATGTCGAGCAGTGTATTTTTGCCTAAAAAAGGGCTTTTTAAACTTTTTCAATACTGTCCGTTTCGATACTGATTATTATTAATTTTCTTTTCTTTTTCTTTCAAAAAAAAAAAAAAAAAAAAAAAAAAAGATGAAATTTTGGCAAAAGCAGAATTTAATTTAGTACAGAGGACTATTAGTTTCTTTTTTTTTCCAAATTATTCAATTATATTTTCGATAAATTTTCGATGTCGATAAATGTCCAACCATCGTAAAACTGGCGACAATGTTTTATCCGTAGACTGAGACTAATAGTCCTCCGTCCTAATAAATAAAAATAAGTTCATGCGAAGTATCATTTGCATGTAATCCTACCCGCAAAGCTTGTGTTGACAAAAAAAAAAAAAAAAAAAAAAAAAAAAAGGTTATCTCTGACATTTTTTAAAAAACAAAAAATTAAATTAAAAATGGGACAGTTGTAATAAAGAGAATAAAAACTTTCTTTTAACCCCTGTTAAAAATTACAATTTTCAAAAGTATTTGTTTTTTAAGTTATTTTAAAAAAGAATTTTGATCATTTATTTTGTTGATATTTCCAACGTTCAAAGGTACCTGAACCCTTAAATGCTTTCCCAAATATTCGAAAAACACTTATGTCTTTGGTTCATCCATCTCTTTTTCTGTCAGTCTGTCTGTATACGTCTTGGTATCCGCAAGTAATTTCAGACATGCTTGAAACTGATATATACCCTCCAGGTAATTTAGAACATGCTCTTTTTGAAAAATATTATACATAACATTACTTGTTTGTCCTCATGGGCTCATAAAAGTGTTCAATTACGGTCTACTAGAAATATATATTTTTCTCGCCCTACTTTAGTACTGTTATACCATAGCCTCCTTAGCTAGATGCCTGTGGCGTAGCTCGGAAACTAGGCAACAGTTGAAGCGGTAGACAGCGCCCCCTAGTACAGGTTGCGCAACTCTTTTATTCAAGAGCCACCAAAAAATTTTAAAAGTGGGATATGATATACATAAAAGGCGAATAGAATCGAAGAAACATCGATTTTATATTAATGTATCACTTCCTTAAATTATTGGTGAGAGTTAAATAACAAAGTCCCATAATCTGTACAAGGTGGCGCTGTATACCGCTTCAACTGTTGCCTAGTTTCCGAGCTACGCGACAGGCATCTAGTTAAGGATCTAGTTAAGCCATTAATCATACGAATTTACAAAAGCGTGTTTCCTATATAATATAGAATAATTAGCATTAATGATTCATTTACAAAGCAACGAAGTAGCATAAAAATCTATAGATAAATTATATGGTATAACTGGAGATTGCATGAAGTGCATTTTTAACCTTTTTCGCACGGGTAAACCAACAACTCGAACCTATTTTACAGATATTTGGTGATCCGCATATAAAACTTCCTAATTTTTCCGGTACTGATGGAATAATTTTTCGTACTAGAAAATACTTCTTAAAAGGGCGTGGCTTGAGAACAGAATTAGAATTGTGTAAGAGATCTATTCAAAAGTATAGAAGTACAGCAGGGTTCGTAGTTTCCGCCTTTTAGCTAGTCTAGCCAAATCTAATCTAGCTTAATATAGCTGCATAATAAAAGGCTAGCATAATGCAAGTTTATACCCCTTTTACGAAGGCCGCGCCTTCTTTTATGTCAGTGGCCTCTTTTGTGTAGACCACTTTGTATTTTCCAAATGTGCAGGCCTGAAGTGTGATGGAAAATTAACCTTTTGCATTCGAACCTTCTTTTAGAAAACGTAATGAGCTACCCGA
This sequence comes from Salticus scenicus, assembly GCA_963930645.1. Taxonomy (NCBI): domain Eukaryota; kingdom Metazoa; phylum Arthropoda; class Arachnida; order Araneae; family Salticidae; genus Salticus; species Salticus scenicus. Next base: position 5,442,338 of record OZ005649.1, on the reverse strand, counting down.
CAATAGTTTTAATAAAAAAATGCAAAATATAAAACATACGAATTTTAAATATAAATATTTTATATCTATATTTGATGTACACTCTATAACAAAAAAAAGAAAACGACGCACCAAGAAGGAGTAATGCAAATTGGACACGAATTTACATGCATACAGGTTTCGATGTAAAATGCAAAATTTTAAAGTTTGGCTGCCATCGAATGAGCATGTGACGCTGCAGCACATCTTAGCTGCGCAATTGGCAGAATATTAAAAAGGAGAAATTTTGATTCCTGGTCATAAATTCTTCAAGAATTTCATTCCGTCTACTCAGATAGACAGTAACTATGCCTCGCATACAGGTGCGTAAACAATATGCGTAGATAGCAGCATTTGAGAGAGGCGAGTAGTTGGGCTCAAAGAAGCCAGTTGGTTTAATCTGCGAATTGTTTGGCAATTGGATAGGAGCGATGCCACTATTAGATGATATTAACAGGAATGGGTAAACCATGGCCGAACACAGCGTCAGGGAGGAAGCGGTAGGCCTACAGAAAGGACGGAATAGAGCTCCTCCAATACAGGCCGGCTCACCAGGCATTTTGTTTCCCCCTTAGCGATTGTTGCCCGTGCGGTCCGAATTTCAAGTGTTATCAAATCACATAAAATGGAGGTTTTGCAAGCCGAAAATTGCTCAAATCATACCAGAACTGCTTTTAAAACGTTTAGTTTTCCAACAATGAAGAAAGGCGAAAGAAATGGGCTATTAATTGTCCCCCCAAAAAAAATTGTACGCTTAGCCTTCAGTCACAAATATGAAGTGTAATTATGATATGTTTTCTTGCATTTTTTTGTATCAATTATTTGTTTTTATTGCTGTTTGATTATCTAAATGTATTTTACAACCTACACTACTTTTCAACGTGTTTAAATATTTAAAATTAACTGATTTAACAGCAGCAGGGATGGCTACTTTTTACTAGGGTTATAAGAAAATTTCGCCAAATATTACCACCAAACTTATCAAGTACAAACAATAATTCGCTCTTCTGTTTAGGCAAACTCGCCATTTTAGGCGATAAAGACGCTGAGTAATGCGTCTGCAACTAAACGTCGCCAAGCTATATTTCCGCTGGGCAACAATGATCAGCTGTGAGTCAGCTCGTATTATAGGAGTCTTAGGACAGAACGTGAAGACCTATCAATCGTCAGAGCGGTAATCAAAGCCCCAATTCATCATTATCATCGATCCTACGTGCAACTGGTACTTCAGTGAATTCAAAACCATTAATAGGCGGTTCAGAGAAATGGGGTTGAGCTCACGGAGCCCCTTGTACGGATTACTATTAAACTTTGTATACCCACAAGCACGTCTGAAGTGATATCAGGATCGTTCGAACTGGGATGTTACTGAATGGAGTAGAATTGTCTTCAGTGATGAGTTCCACTACGATTTGAGCCCCGATGACCAGCGAAGACGCGTCTGGAGACGCCTCGGAAAAAGGGGGATTCCAACCCGATTGTTGCCAGCTATACTGCCCAATAACCAGGAGTGATTGTCTGGAATGTCATTTCATTTCATAGCAGTACCCCTTTGATTGTCATCCGTGGCATCTTTTCAACACAGCGGTACGTCGACGACATTTTATATCCCGTTGTGTTTCCCTTCATATCACGCAATCCTGGCCGTATATTTCAGCATTATAATTCCCGCTTGCGCAGAGAGATAGTTTCTACTGCTTATTTCCTTGCTTGCTTAACATTATTTTGGCCAGTAAAGTCTTGGATCTCTCTCCTACTGAGGACGTTTGGAGCATCATGAAAAGGGTCCTACAACTAGCTCAGCTCGGAATTTCGCCAATCTAACGCACCAATTGGACAGAATTTGGCATTGATATTTCGCAGGAGGATATCTTCCAATTCTATTAATCAATGTAAAGTCGAATAACTTCTTACATAAGGGTCAGAAGTAGACCAATGTCTAATTGACTTGTTGACTTTTGTGAGGCCGTTTCTCTTGATTAAATCAAGCAAATTTTCTGAAAATGTAATTATTTGTTTTTCTTCGCATGTACATAACATCTACCAATTTTCGTCTCATTTGGACAACTCCTTCTTGGTGCGTCGATTTATATATATATATATATTTACATATTACAAACATTATATATGAATATTACGATTTATAATTTTCCATTGTGTGATATTTTGCAAAGTATTCTTGACCATTTACCAATGGCCAAGGCAAGCAACGCCCAAAGACACTTAATAAAAAATGTAGGTGGAGTCTCTTTCTTAACGAAGTATTACACCTGTTATAGAACTTTTAGTTGCAAAACATTATTGGAGGATATAAGGTATATAGTAACTTAATTGGTCGTGGCGTCTTTCGAGCGACGTTCGAGTTGAAGTAATGAATAGAATGTTGCCTGAGAGGCGACGTTCGAGAGCGAACGGTTAATTGCGTTATGAGAGGATATATATATTACTTATGCAAAATTTTTAGCAGTCTATATGAATATGATGCACATGGAAATTGTTAGGTATTATATATACGTCTATACAAATAATAATAATAATAATAATAAGTAATATATTGGGTTGTTCGATAAATAATGTCGTTTTTTTTCACGTTTTTCAAAGCGAATTTATTTATATTAACAACAAACATTAATCAATGATATATTGACCATTTTGTTGGATGACCGTTTGAAATATTTCGGTAAGTTTAAAAATTCCACGTTCGAAGAAGCCTTGGTTTTCAGAAGCTAAGGTTTTAAAAAACGACATTATTTATCGAACAACCCAATATATTATATATATATATAGTAGTATATATATATTAGTATATATATATATACACTCACAGGTTTGCACTAAAAAAAATTTAAAATATATATTCTTTTTAAAAATAAAAATAAAAGGTTGTTTTTAATGAGACTTTTTCCTCTATGAAATTTGAAACAGTGTTTATCTTAGGGAGTCATCAAAGATATAAAATATACTGAAAGTTATATGCAGCAGTGAAAGGAGTAAGTACAGTTGCAAAGCATTTTATAATTTATGTGATTTATATGTTCTTTTCTTCTGTGTATTTATTAAAAAAGAGAGAAAGGGGGGAGGAGAAAAAGAAAAACTTATTTTTATTTATTTTTTTATTATTTATTATTATTTATTTATTTATTTATTTATTTATTTTAATTAAAAAGTGTTGCCATTAATATTTAGTAAACATTTCTGCTACACTGTTTAAAAACCTGAGAGCTCTTTTTTATCAGTGGAATATTAAAAAATATATTTAAAATATTTATTTAAATGCGTTTAATCATATGGAATAAAAAATTAGAACATTATTAAACTATACAAACACTAATAATGTGTCTTCCTGCATTCTACTCGTTTATATTCTAGTCATTGAAATCGTTAAAATTTAAATTTACAATTAGTGTTTATGCAGGATGAAATACGTCCAATTCATATCAGTAATCTATTCAAAATTGCAACGATTGCAACATCCATGAAAATCTATTTCGAATAATAGCATCACTCAATGAAAAGAATTTTATTTGAAAGCGTAACAGCCGCATTTGGCATTTCTTCAAGGGGGATAATGCTCTTTACATATTTGTCATTCAAGCATGATAAAAAGAAGTGTGGCTAGGTTTGATGTTGCTGCATTTTGTATTGGGAAATATTAAAAAGAAAAACAAGTATAAAGTTAGCTTTATTTAAAAAAAAAAAAAAAAAAAAAAAAAAAAAAAAAACCGCAACAGTGAATTTAAGTAAATATTATTTTTCTATAAAACCTTTAATTGTCATATTGAAGAATGAAGCTCACAAATTTTTAAATGTCTTGAATTTAATCTCTAAATTTTCAAACGTATTTAGAGATTTTTAGACTGTGAATTCATAATTGTTGTTTATAGCCAATTTTTTACTTTTTGTCGAAATCGGTTGAAAATTTGCGATTTTTTAACAAAGCTTTTATAAACTCTTATTCCAAAATCACGTGACTTGTAATTTAAAATGAGTTGGAAGATTGGCAGCTCGTAATTAAAAAAATTATCTATGCAAAGTGGTCTAAGAAATATCACATTTAAATTAATTAAAAAAAAAAAGAAAAATCTTTATAAAATCTCTAGTTTGTATCAAATTTAAATATTTTTTGGACTGTGAATTTGCAATCACTATTTATAAGTAATATATATATTTGGTCGAAATCAGCAGAAAATTCAGAATTTTTTCTTTAAACTTTTTTATACACATAACCAAAAAACTCATGACTTATCATCTAATATGAGTTGGAAATTAGAAAACTGACACTTGACAAATGTTAATCCATGCAAAATGGTTTGAAAAGAAAAAGAAAGAAAGAAAGAAAATAATTTTTTACTAACTTGGAGAAATCTATCAAATAAATTTTCATTAAACATATCAAAGAACCATCCCGATAAAATCAGTGTTTTAACAATTTCACGACCGCTGACGTAGATTCATGTCATTTGAAAATCTGTAACTCCGCCAGTGGGCGTTTCATTCGCAATTTGTATGTTATTTATTTATTAAGATTATACACAATATTCATATTTCTACAATCAACATACTATAGATACAAATACTTTGATTAGAAAGAGTATATAATTATAATGTATATCCATTTGTAATATAAATGTGAATACAAAAAAATTTGTTTTGAAATGTTGTAACTTGGAAGAATGACGCCCACAGGCGGATGTTACTGCAAAAAAGACAAAAGCATGCGGTCGCGAAAGTGTTAATTATAAAAAAAAAAAAAAAGCATTCAAATCGGTCAATTTTCTTGGGAGAGTACAGTGCAACCAATTCTTTGTACTGTAATTATGTCATGTGCTATCTGACAAAGACTTACAAGCGGGCTTCGAGAGTCAAACATACAAATCTGATGTATATGTTATCAATATGTTATCAATATGTTATCAATAAACATTGAGTGAAAATATCTAACAAGGAAACGTTCTTAAACTAAACTCATAGAATCCAACGAAAAAATTACAGGTGATAGTAGACGGCTCAAAATATCTACGGTGAAAAAATTAGCTGCTTAATTACAACGGAAAAGTGCTAAAAAGTTAATAAAAGATAGCATTTTAACGTCAAATACAACCCAACTTGGCGAGGATGCAGAGAAAAGCGCCAAGTTCTTAAATGAACTACCCGTGTGTCCACTGTACCAGTTTAATGCTGTTTCAAAGTCACTTTTTGATATTTTTCTTTCAAAGCTATTTGAAGTTCAATTTGAATAGATATTGTTTGTCTAATTTGTATATTTTCTACCCTTTTATTTGAAGTATATATTAGCGAGGTGCTATATAATCATTTTTATTTAGTTTAATGCTGGAAAGTCCTCCGCATGATTTTTTTATTTATAGATCTCAGTACTTTGGAATCTATTTGTTTAACGAAGCAGTGGCTTTTAAATAGAAAATGCCATCACATATTAAACTCCCCATCCCCTCCCTGAAGAAAATTATGGTTATGTCACATTTTCTTAAAAAGTCAGTTTTCAAGAATTCGAAGTCGCCATTTGATGCTAACTGGTAGGTTCTGGTAACCCTAATACAATTTACAGCATCGTTCTACCATAGCCTCCTTAACTAAATGCTTGTCGTGTAGCTCGGAAACATAGCAACAGTTGAAGCGGTAGACAGCACCACCTGGTACAGATTGCCCGATTATTTTATTCAACTGCCACCAATAACTTTAAGAAGTGATATATGATTTATATAATCGGCGTTTCTTCGATTCAATTTGCTTTTTATGTATATCATATCCCTCTTTTAAAAATTTTTGGTGGCTGTTGAATAAAAAAATCGTGCAATCTGCACCAGGTGGCACTGTCTACCGTTTCAACTGTTGCCAAGTTTTCGAGTAACGTGACAGGCATCTAGTTTAGGAGGCTATGATTCTACATTTTTCCTAATGAACTTAAGCAGCTAATTTTCCCAATATGAATTTCCTTATAAGTTCTTCTAACACCTGTACCAATTTCATCGAGTTCTATGAGTTTAGTTAAAGAACGTTTTCTTGTAAGTGGAAGATTGGTTACTTTTCGTACTAGTCAGCTCAATTTTCGATTCTTTCTCCTTCTTTATAAGCATGATTCATTTGAGTGGTAAAACAGACGGGAAAGATTTTTCTTATGGTGTAATATTTTATTCCCTAAAATCGTTTAAATTTACTTTCCTCCTGTTTAAACACATTTTGTCGAGTCATTTGCTTTTTTATTCATTCTATCCGAATGACAGAATAAAATGGTTATGTAAACGGGGATTATCGCCATTCTCATTTTCTAATTCATAATTCTGTCATTTCAGAGTTTATAAAACTGAATTTAGATATAAATGACAAATAGCGTCGATCATATCTTTTAGAAATAAACTTTTGTAAGGAACGAAATTAAAGTCTTTGATCTCAGTTTTACTAAATTCATATAATACAGACTTAAATCAATGCAAGATAAAAAATTAATGTCTAATTTTATGCCGAATGTTTAAACACATCGTCCAACAAAATTTATTAGTTACTGTATAATTATTCAATTACTTGTTTCAGTTAAAATATTGATTCATAAATTGAATTTTAGATTTCCAACGGGAGTTGTTATTTTCAATATGTACTGTTCTTTCAAAATAACATTGATTTTTCGTACTTCAGTTGCTAGTATATATTTAAATTTCATCTTGAATCGGGCATTAAAATTATAATTATTTGTAAGACCAGTTTTATGAGCTACTTTTAATTTTGTTAAAGCTATATTTTTGTTATTTCTAAGTAAACTTTTTTTTATATATAATATTATCAAAGTCTTTAATTACTTTCCATACGTATTCTATGTAAAGAAGTATTGTAATCAGGAAAAATTTCGACTATGAGGTTTCGTTATATCTATACATTTTAAAGTCTCCTCGATTTATTTCACTATTTCTAAGGTGATGTGTATGTATGTGTGTATGTGTGTGAGTGAAATACGATAACATCTACAGATTTATTCGATTGAAAGGTTTTTTTTTTTTTTTTTTTTTTTAAATCAAAATTGATATGTTAAAAGTTATTATTGCACATAAACGATAATTCTCTATTTTATTACAGGTTGTGGACTCACAATATTTGAAGAGCAACAGCGACTAAACTTTACATTCGACTTAAATACAATTGAGTAGGCATGTTATAAATCCTCGTCGTAAGAAGTAGTTTCTTATTTATTTGTTTTAAAATTTAATTCACAGGAGCAGTTATTTGATTGCTATTTCTCATCAGTTTATTCAATGCATTTCAAATTCATTTCATTTTAATGACGATCTAACAAAAAACTCACGAAGGAATTCATTTTTATATCACCATTCTATATTTTATTTACTAATTCTATAAAATGGATATTCCAAAAAAAGAGCGATGGTTTGAAAAATCAATTAAAGAAACATGGAAGACAACAGAAATGTACTGTCTGCTTCATTCTTCCTAGGAAATTACAGTCGGCAGCAAAAGTATCCGAGCACTAGCAAAAATTCTTAGGTAAAAAGAGTACACTTAATATAGTTTTGTTAAATAAATCCTTGTCTAATCCTGTTCTTAGTTAGTCTAAGGACATGATTCGACAAGGTTTTATTTAACAAACAGTACTGAGTGTACTTTTTTTATATAGGAATTTTTGCTAGTGCCCGGATACTTTTGCTGTTGACTGTAGGCCATTAGTTCTCATCAATTTTCAAAAGTAGTAACAGAATATGTTAACAGATGTCACTGCTGAATAGGAAAACTACAAAAAAAAGGCAGTGTTTTCAAAACATTTTTTTTTTTTTTAATAACTACCATTTGTAGCAACAACTAGGTGTACTTCGAGGAGAAAGTTCGCAGACACCCATGCAAACTTTGCAGCTGGAATGGTCTCATATGCAGCAGAAATGTGTTGCAGCCCAGATATATTTTGCGTATTTACCAACACACTATATAATTTCCATATCCCTAAATAAAAATATTACATAATATCAAGTCTGGTCAATCCATTCTACTTGTAAGCATTTCGTAATCAAAGGCATTGATACGTTCATCAAAATGTTCGTTGAAAAAATTCAATTAGTTTAGCTATTCACTGATTACGGGCACTAACTTTAATTAACTAAGAGATGTTCCTACCAGACTTAAAAGCATTTTGAATCAGCACAAGTTCATGGAGAATGTTCAGATACGTTGGAAGTTTCAAAGACGTCGGAAAAGGAGTCTAATGAGTACACTGGAATAAAAGGTGATTCAAGCCATGAATTTTGGGGGATGCAGAGATGAAAGAACGACTACATGAGGATTGTCTGTTTGACTTTCTTACTTTCTAAATTTCATTTGTTTTTCTTAATGTTTGTTTTAGCTTGGCGGCGCGTTCCTTGATAATGAAGAAATAGATATTCTAGTACCGAATAATTAGTCCCATCATTACCAGGAATTTTTCCAAATATAACCAGGACAATCTTATTAGGTTGGTTGGTTGGGTTTTACGTCGCAGTAGTTCTGCGCAGATGGGCAATTGGCGACGGTCTGGGACTCACCCCTAGAGGTGATCCGGAGACATGCCATCGCAATTTTGGTCCTCCACGGAAGGGATGGCTCTCCCGCTTCGGTGACCCTCAGAGGTATATTTTTTATGGGAACATGGAGGACATTGCGGCCACGACAGATTTTACGTGCACCAGCCAACATTAGTGTACACGACGGTCTTTGGCCAGCTCGAGTACCGAACCCGCAATCTTCCAATTATGAGCCCGGCGCTCTACCGACTGGGCTACCGCGGCCCCAATCTCATTAGAAGTGGTTGATTTAATTGATCTCGAAGAAGTTCGATTATTAAAGGTTTGGAGTTTATAATCGACATTGACGATTGTATATGCATTTATAATATTTAGATAGGGAGTAAACTGCTTTTCATACCGGTTAGCTAAATTTTCAACTTTTCCTTCGTCTTTATAGGCATAACCGCTTTCAATTTCAAAACTGATGGAATAGGGTGAAAGGTTTTACTTACTTTTTAATATTTTATTCTATAAAGTCCTTTACATTTACTGTTTGCCTGATCCAGTTTGCTATTGATTCGATTAATTTGCTATATTCATACGATTCGAATAACCGAAATAAAACGTCTATTTGAACGGAGTTCATATCCCTTTTCTAATTCGAAATTCAGACATTTCAGAGATTATAAAACATAATTTAAATATAAATGAAAGATAACGGTGATCATGTCCTTTAAAAATTAACTTTTGTATACTAGAATGAAATAAATGTCTTTGATCTCAGTTTTCCTAAATTCTATAATACAGACTTAATGCAAGATAAAATTAATGCATAATTTTAAATCGAATATTTAAAAACATCATCCACCAAAATTTATTAGTCACTTATAATATTCAGATTCAGTTACTTGTTTCAGTTAAAATATTGATTAACAAATTGAATTTTAGATTTCTAGTGGAAGTTTTTATTTTTATTATGTAGTACTCTAATTCAAAATAACATTCATTCTTTGTATTTCAGTTGTTAATACAGCAATTAAATTTCATTTTTAAAGAACATCGCCAATTGTAAGACTAGTTTTATAAGCTACTTTTAATGGCCAGAGTTGTTATGGCCAAATTTTTGACATTAGTGACATCATATTTTGTATGTAATGTTATCAAAGCCATTAGGGTAGGTGCTCCAGTAATTGACATGTATCCCGAAATAATTAATAAATGATAAAAATAATGAAATCATATATTTTACATATAAGAATTTTAACATTTTATGTCAAACACTGGAGCATAGGGTGCTAATAACTGGTAAAATGAATAACTAGCAGTGTCAAACACTGGAACATAGGGGGCCAATTACTGATAAAATGAAAAACTGGCAGTGTCAATTACTGGAACTTTGAGTGGGTGTCAAATGAAAATTCATAAAAAAAAAAATAATTGTTATCAAATGTATATATTTTTACATCTATGTGGTTCTGAAGGTCTTTCATATCATATGTATACTAACTTAAGATTTCTGAAAATACTTTCTGATGACTAAAACATTAAAAACATCAGAGATTGCTCTAAAATTGTCAATCACTGGTGCACTTACCCTAATTACTTTTCGCTCAAGCACTATCTAAAGAAATAATTGTAATATGAAAAAAAAAATGGACTAATATTTTGCTGTATCTATACTTTTAGGTCTCCTAAATTGATTCTTGTTATTTTTATGATGTGTGTATGTGTGTGAGTGAACGCGATAGCATAAGAACACTTTATTCGATTGACTGTTATTTCTCATAAATTGTAGGAACATTAAATCTCGCCGTTGCACGAACTGCGTTAGTTTTCCAGGGCGTAGGACTAACACTTCTTTATAAGGATGCTAAGAATTTATTATTATTATTATGTGCTATGGATCTAGATTATCTGAAGTGTGCTAGTGTCTAAACTTTCTATCGATTCTTGATTTGCTTAAAAACTATATTCTACAGAATCATATATGGATATTCAAAGAGTTTAAAAAAAAATGTAAAATGTAAATTAAAATAAAATATTAGAAGGGGGAAGAGTGAGTTTTATTTTCATTAGAGCATATTTCTTATGACTGACGCCTTTTATTTTTCATTTTCAAAAAATATTTTACATTTTTTTTCCTCTCCCTCCTCTTGTTAACAATTTTTGTACCGCATAAGACATAGCGAAAATTACTCCTTCTTACACCCTGAAATATTCTCTAATACTATTAGCAGTTTTGGTCTGAATAAGTTAGTAGCCCCAGTAGCCGAGAAAGTCTGCTCTCGAAGCTAATAGACGGGTAATGGCGGTTTCTATCCCAGGTCAAGCTTGTCGACCTAGCCTTTGGAAGTCTTTCGTCGTTTTCTCTGGAACTCCCATAAATAAGGGCTAGGCACTCTTAGAAGGACTCTCCACGGAGGTTACACCATCAAGGCTTAGAACAACCCTAACACCAACATCTGAGTATATCAGACAATTTCCAAATAATTTTTTCTGTAAGAATAAAATCCTATTCGTGTAAATTCTAAGTATAATTTTAATTATGAGTTTCTAATCCTTCATTTTTATTGGGGTTATGTCTTGGGTAAAAATAGATTACTGTAACTTCAACGATCCCTTTAAAATTTAGCTTTTCTAAAATTCAGTTTTTCCCCCTTATTGATTCTGTTTTATATTGTTTAACTATTTTGCATAGTCTTTCCATTAGGTTAGCTTTCAGTTATGATAAATGGTTGAAAAAAAAAAATTTAATGTATAATTACGGAAATTAAAATGCGACTTTAGAGTTTATTTATGAACATAAAAATTTCTAGACGATATCTTCACTTAACACTATTCATTTTAAAAATTTATTTGGAAGTGTTCCACATTATAGTAACATTATAATACGTAACAAGATCCATATTCTTTTTTTATATTTTTTATTTATTTATTTAAATATTTATGTAACTGAGATAATGATAACAGCAATTGAATTAACTTTTAAAAGATTGTGTACTTGAGAATATTTTAAATAATGGTATTGATTGTTTTCGGCAGATTAAAGGAATTCCCCTGGGTAGTTATTTTTCGCGCACTTTTTCAAATATGTTTTACATTTTTATGAGAAATATCTAGTTAATTCTGTTGTAAAAAATTTTTGAAATGATTATTCAATAGTTTTTCATTGTAGTACTTTTAAAGATGTTTCAAGTTATTAGTTATCTAGTTACTCCTAAAGCATTAATTTTAAAGCACGCCAGTAGTGATGATTTAGTGCATTTCTTAAATTTAAAAACAAAGTGGTTTAATAATTCTTGGATTTTCCACCTTTACTCGTATCATAAATGGTTGGATTTTAGTTTTAAGATTATTAGTTTAACAAATTGGTCTTCATGATATGATTAAGAAAATTTGTAATAAATATGATAGTTTGAATCTGATTTTTTCCAATTCAGTTGAAACCGGGAATCATTATAGTTGCCGTTCTTATGTTTAGTTTTTATCTGTCAAGCTCTTACCTATTATTGCTGTTGGTTTGTCCATGCGTTCTTATTAGATTTTTCATGTAAATTTTCTTTTTCTTTTTAATATATTTTTACATATTTAGATAAACTATTTTATGCTTATTTCATTGTAAAATTGATTTTTATTTTTTTAATACAAGTTGTAGGGGGGTATATTGCATTTTAGTAATTTACTTGCAGTACTTGAAACTTATTTCTGTTTCTAACCTTCATTGAGAAGCTCCCGTGATGATGGTCTAAATGTTATGGGTCTACTTTGTTTTATTTGATTAGTTTTTTATTCTTTTATTCTTTTATTCGTATTTTTTATTGCATTATTGTATTATATATGTGTGTGTATGTGTCTAAATATAAATAAAATCATTCTATGTATGTATGAGTCTGGACTTTCATCTCCTCCCAGACCACTCAATCGATTTCAACCAAACTTGGCATTGTTACTGCCTGTAACCAGGGTTGAAGTACTACAGAGGTTTGACATTTCTAGCGCATGCGCAATTAAAAGAGTGTTGAAAACCTTCTCAAAAATCATATTCTTCTGGGATTTTTATAATAAGAATGCAGCTAGGAACTTCAAATTTTATATGTAAGCTACTTCTAACGCATGTATTCTCCATAAGAGACATTTTTTAAAAATTCAAAATTAATTATGTGATAAAGAATATCTCGTTCAAATTTTCATTTGTTTAAAAGTTATAAGCAAAAGAAGAAAAGAAAGCAAAAATACAGGTTTTTGCTTAAATTTCAAAAAACAGTGTACATTTACAAATAAAAGTACAGTATTTTTGACAAGATGTGTTTTCATGTTTTAATTAGAAAATAAATAATTAATTAAATCAAAATGCTGTTGCACATTAATTTTACAAAAATCATGAAATGATTTAATTTTCTTAATTGATTTCTCGTTCTTATTCATAAGATAATCATATGTTCTACGGTTGCATGTCATTGGTTCTATAAAAAGAAGATTGAAAATATAGATCATTCTATGCCTCAAAGGAAAAGATAAATCAACCCTATAAAATTGCTTTGTTCGACTTTCTTTCATAATAAGATTCTTTTAGGAGAGAAAGCGCTTTATCCCTAGGTGTGGGCGAAATAAAGCTTTTCTACGTTTCAAAACAGCTCAAAACGTATATGATTTTTATTTCAGCATCAAATATTATTTCTTTCTTTCTTTTTTTTAAGAAATATTCATTGACAACATTAAAAAAGAAAACGGAAACTAAAATAAATATGTATCTTACAGATTTTAATATACTAAAATGTGTTAGTGAAACTATAATAGGAACTGTAGGCGGAACTATAGAAAGTATAGGAAAAAAAACTATATTTTCGCTTGTTATTGGTATAATACATTGGCTGGTATATTCACTTTTCCTTACTAATATGGAAATATGCATTCATAATATATGAATGATGGATAATTTTATTTTTTTACTTTTTACTATAATACATATCCATTTCATATATGTGTCAATATAAATTAATTAAATTAAATTCTTCCTTTTCACTTTCCACGAACTGTAACCATAATTATTTCCTGTAATACTGGGAATATATATTTCATCCTGCATGCTGGTGACAATACTTTTATTTCAGATAAAAGCATATCCTTTGTGGCTTAAAAAACACTTATATTCTAATTTAACTGTGAAAAATAATTGTTCCTTGCACAATAGCTTAAAAAATAAAAAGCATAATAAATAGTTGTTTAAAACCTGGCGCGACGATCGCTTTGCCCACCGGCATCTCTCAACTGCAACGACCAACCAACCAATCTGGACGTAAAAGGTGTCCGAGACACATTCTCTTTTTTATTTTAATGATAAACTTACTTACGTAATATAATTTTTGAAGTGAAAACTTCTTTAGGCGCGTTGAGCACTTTTTGGGTGAACAAAAATCATGGAACTCGCGTCATCGTCACCGAACGCTTTCCACGAGCTATATGTATACTGTGTATATATGTACATAGATATACCTCCGTGCGTTATTAGTATACGTTATATATATACAAAGAGTATATCTCTCTACATATATATCCATATATGTATAGCGCACGGCACGGCATGCCTCATATACATACATATATATATATGTGTGTGTGTGTGTGTGTGTGTGTGCCCCGGAACCCGCAACTGCGGACCTGTGTGCCTATACACACCTTCCAACTGCGGACTTACCGCCAATTGCGGACGTCCGCAATTTGAACTGAGCTCATTTTCGACATCCTTGGACCTAATTTATGCTAAAAAAATTATTTTTATAGTATTTTGATAATGTCCGCTATTTGCCGGATATAAGGGGTGTTGTGTATTCTGTGCTGTGTATTCTATCAAAGCAAGTGTGTATAGGTACTTTCAGAGGTCCGCATTTTGTCTTCAGTATGTGTACTATCTGTAGGTCCGCGGTTGTGCTATTTAAATGTACATGATGTGTATGTCCGCGGTTGTGCTATTTAAATATGCATGGTGTGTATGTCCACGGTTGTTCTATTTAAATAAGCATACAGATTTCTGTCTTCTTTAATATATATTTTTTTATTTACTAGGGGAAAAAAATGTTGCTGTTATTGTTAAAAGATATCATTTATTTATTTATTTATTTGTCATTTGCCTCCTGCTGGCTTTTGAAAGTTTAAAAGAAAAATTAAATTTTTATTGTTTTTATCCAAATATATCTAGTTTGTTTCATTAGACATTTTCATTCTATTGCCCACTCTTGAATCTTGTTGAAAAAGTCTGAAATGACGTTTATGATTATAAGATTTAAATTAAAATTTTACATTTTTTTTTTTTTTTTTTTTTTTTTTTTTTTTAATCAGTCATAATACAGCAAATTGCGATTAAAATGAGACGGCAAACTTTTTTTTTTTTTTTTTTCTTAATTAATCAGTATCAAATTTTCTCTGCAACTGATTTTGCGTTTAATTGTGTAAAAAGTGTCATATATTTGCAGTTTTATCAAAAAACACTATCGAAATTTTTAACATTGTAATTTATCACTGCTTAGTGTAAATATTCAGGCATAATTGATAGATTGATTTAAATACGTGAGATAATATGCATGGAATGATACATATTATCTCACGCAATTAACATTTCGAAGTTATTTTATTAATATTTAAAAATAATTATAGAAAATCAATTATTAAATTGAGTAAGTTGTCCGTTAAACTGCAAAATCATAAAATAAAAAGAAATATGGTTTCATGATAAATTTCATTTAGTATTTTGCACAACTCTTTCACCGGAATTATCAAATAAAGCGCATAAGGACCAATGTTCTAGATCTAGAAGTATTTATATCTTCAGTTCTGAATTCAAAGCCATTAATTATTTAAGTTTTTTTTTTTTTTTTTTTATCCTTTATACTATAATTAATGTTATTAGTTATATACTTTCTGTTGCGCTATTTGTTATTTTTTTTTATATTTTTTTAATTTTTATATATTTATTTATTTTTATTTTATTCTTGCATATTAGAATAAGAAATTTACTTTACCGTTTTAAGTAAGAAATTACAGAAATTAAATTTTAATGAATTCGAAGTAGTGCAGATAAAATCGTACGTCACACACCTACAAGTGCGGATACCATATGTACATGTTAAAACCCGAGCGTTTGTCACAAACGTGAAAATACGAACGTTCATCACACACTTGAAAATGCGGACATTCTTCACACACATGAAAATGCGGACGTCCGTCACACACATGAAAGTGCGGACGTCCATCACACACATGAAAGTGCGGACGTCCTTCACACACCTGAAAGTGCGGACGTCCTTCACACACCTGAAAGTGCGGACGTCCGTCACACACATGAAAGTGCGGACGTCCGTCACACACCTGAAAGTGCGGACGTTCTTCACACACCTGAAAGTGCGGACGTCCGTCACACACCTGAAAGTGCGGACGTCCGTCACACACCTGAAATTGCGGGCGTCCCTTACACACCTGAAATTGCGGACGTCCATTACACACCTGAAATTGCGGACGCTCGTACCACACACACCGGAAAGTGCGTACATATGGCACACATCTTAAAATACGGACTTGCAGCACAGGATTTGGCCGTATTTGTGTAACGTCGAGTTGCAAAAATCATTATTATTATTATTATTATTATTATTATTATTTTAGATTTAAAAATATATAAATAATCTGATGTGTCACTCACACGACTTTCTTTTACCCTGCACTTCAATACTATAAAGATGAATTTGTGCAATTATTTCTTTTTAACTGATGTTAATAACAGGTGTAGATACAAATCAATCTCTAAAAATTAAACTTTCGTTTTCAGAGAACCTCAAAACGTGATATTATACAAAAAAAAAAAAAAAAAAAAAAAACAGAAGTGAAAATAGAGCTTTTAAAAATATTTTTCTTACAGTATAGGTATGAAAAATTGATTTTCCTTCCTGAGCAATACTCGTCGGCGTAGTAAAATGCAGCAAATTAATACGCTTTTATTAATAACTTGACTTGATGTATGTAACTATTAATATATGTAATGGAATCTTGAAATTCAATTTTCAGCCACCTCCGATCGTCCGGTTGACCTAAAGTTTTGCACACGACTTCATAATGAGTGGCAATACAATATACAAGTCCCCTCAGGGCATTTTTCAGAGGCAGATTCCAGTGGCAAACGAAAAAAATCTATAAATGTTAAACACTTGCTGCACAGGATTTGGCCGTATTTGTATAACGTCGAGAAGCGACAGATATATATTTTTTAAATGATTTAAAATTATATAAAAAATTTGGTGTGTCACTCACACGATTTTCTCTTAACCTGCATTTTAATACTATCGATTCTTGAAACTTTTTTTTTTTTTTTTTTTTTTTTTTTAATGTTAACATGTTCATTGCTAAGCTGAAAATTGGAACTTCATGCAAATAAATAAATAAATAAATAATAATAATAAATTCCTTCCCTAATTGCCAATATATAAATACTACGCTGATGCCACTATACTATTCCGCTTAGAAACTTAACAGCGACGTCCCCGCAATAACGTGTTATCAGCTGTTTGATGAGAGCTCGCCTCACGCGATATTGCGTGATTGGCATTTAACGTGTTATTAACAGATATATATATACAGATCACTCGCTAAATATTGAAGTTCCGTATTCAGGGCACCTTAAATTTGATATAACACAATAAACCAGAGTTGAAAATAGAATTTCGAAAAATATTTTATATACAGTATAGGTATGAAAAATTAATTTTCTTTCTTAAGAATTGATCGGGGACAGAGTAAAATGTAGCAAAATACTGCTGTCTAATACATTCAAGGGAAAAAAGCGTTTAGTTTAATTTTTGGTAGCGTTGTATATTGTGTATAAACTATATACACATCGCGTCGTATACTTATATTTAGTCGTATATGAAAAACACCTAACAAAAAATGAAATACACTTCCAGAAATTTCCAGGTATAGCCTCAATGAATCCAAATACTTTGAGTAGCCCTGTAAACGAATAATGCATGATTTCCATACCACAATCTACAAAAAGATGGTTTTATGCATGTACAAAAATATGCTGATTTTGTTTAGGACAGTTCATAGATATTCCACTGTACTGACCAGAAATTTCTCCCATAGACATAATAGATTTGAATTCTCTTAGATGTCTCTGTACATGAACCATTTGCTTGATCTGAACGAAAAATTTAGGATAGCATCAATATAGAATACCGAGTTTGCACTTCTGCTGCTTGTTCTTGAGACACGCACGCACACGCACATAGAAACCAAACGCTAAAAACGTCATTTTCGGAATCAGAGAACCTAAAAACGTGTAAATCTAACAAAAACTCAATTTTGAAAATTTAACCCCAAAACCTTACTTTCTCAACCATTTCTATGAATAAGAAAAAGTAATATTATCACTGAGATTAACTGGACACTCTTCCGACGCGGACATTCCATCAGACCGTGTCAGTTTTGGTCCAGACAATATTCATGTAAACCAATAGAAATAAGTTTATTTTTATTTTATTTTATTTTATTTATTTTTATTAGGACAGAGGACTATTAGTCTCAATCTACGGATTTTTACGATACCAGTTTTACGATAGTTGGACATTTATCGAAATCGAAAATTTATCGAAAATATATTGAAAATATAATTGAATAATTTGAAAGCGATGTTATAATTTAAAGGAAAAAATAAATAATAATAATATACCTCCTTACTAAACTAAATTCTGCTTTTGCCAGAATTTCCTCAAAATCTTTCTTTCTTTTTCTTTTTTCTTTTTTCTTTTTTTTTTTTTTTTTTTTTGAAAAAAAAAGAAAAGAAAATTAATAATAATCAGTGTCGAAACGGACAGTATCGAAAAAGTTTTTTTTTAATAATTTTGAATTAGGAAATAAAATGCGCGCGTTCAAAATGAAAAAAAAAAAAAAAAAAAAAAAAAAAAAAACAAGATAATTAAATTTGAGTTTATTTTTTATTTATTTATTTATTTATTTATTTTTTAAGAAGGTTCTATTAAACAGGCAAAATAAATATTAAGTCTTTTCTGAAATATCTATAAAATTTTTAGCATTTTGAAGAACGTGAAATCATGGGAAATGCAAGCTAAGAAAACGCAATTTAAAGATTTCAAACCTGTAAAAAATATATCAAAAACCATAAGAATTGTTACCTGAACGTATATTTCATTGAACAAAATTAACATAGTTCCATTTATAAATATTAAATGGAAATATAAACTTTTATAAGAAACCTTCAATGGTGTCAAATAAAAGGTGCCAAATCCCCCTAACTATGGTCTCATCTTATGACATTTAAAATAAAAAGACCATTTAATTTGAAGCACATATCTATTTTTTTATTCTTACCAAAAATCCTGTTAGATGGCCTACAAATAATTCAATAATTTAATTTTTTTGAAAAAAAAAAAAATTCTGCTTCCAAAAACTAATTAATCAAAAGAACTTTTTTAACTATATTTTTGTGCAGTAAAAGTACGATAAAATTCGATTCTTGCCTGAAAGTATTAAAAAAAAAAAATACAGCTCAAGTAATAAACTGCTTATTGAGAATAATTTCAATTAATAACAATTAATTGAAAAGAACTTCATTTTTAAGCTAAAATTAATGCACAGGACAGCTGTATAATTATTAATGCACATGTACCAAACTAGGCTGATTTATCTACAATCAATATTTTAAGAAATTTGGTGCTACTTTTACTCATTTAATGGTGCTTACTAATAAAAGGCATAGAAAATTCCATGATATCTGAAAACTGTAATAAAATAAATAAATAAATAAAATGCAAAATATTATATTTTATCAATGTGGTATAAGAATTTATTAATTCAATGGAATATAAGTAATGGCAGGATAAATGTTTACCGCCAAGAAAAGTAATTCAAACTTAATAATTCAAAAAGCTGCAGATTACACTGCGTTTTTAAAACATATAAGTTCTTTTTTTTTTTTTTTCTTTTGAAATAATTAAAATAAAATTGAGAAAAATCGTGCTAAAGAAATGGAACAGCTTCAGCTCTTTGCTAAATTTGAAATTTGGGACCGAAGTAGCTCGGACGTTTCTCGCCAAGATGTTTCCTTATGCAATTGCAATAGCCATTTTAATTCATCGCTAAAATGATAACAAAGATTTAAAAGCCACCAAAGGGCTCCTATGCTAAAGCTGTACTAAAAAAAATTTCAGAAATGAATAGAGTAACAGGTGCTAGAGACTGAAACTCAGTTACTGCATGTCTTATTATGGAAGAACAGATTAAAACAAGTCCTATTGTACTGAATAAATTAAATTCTGTTTCATGTAGAATTTTATATCTATTACTTAAAAAACAGAAGTAGGCTAAAGAATTTTTTTTCCCTGAAATATCTTTCATTTTTTTATTTTATTTTATTTTGCTAAATACAGCTATGGTACCGCTGAAAGACGAATGTTGCCATTAATTTTAAGTTAGGTATCTACCTAACCACGGTAGATTATGCAGTCATGTATTTGGGTCGCATCCCTTTGCTGCTGGCCAAGCTTTACGTGGCGATCAGTTGTGTAAAGTCACTGAATGTTCCTCGTATAGAAGAAATTGATTGCTCAAAACTATCAGGAAATATTGGTGTAATGATGACGCATTAAATGAAATGGCTAGATTAGATTGCGAAGACATGAAAGAAAGAATTTTGAACTAGATTCATTTTATAATTAAATTGTAAAGATGAAAGCGTCATAAGTCATAAGTTCAGTTTTGCTTTACTACTAAAACTGTTTATACTTTAATAAAATGAAAAGACTTAAGTGTCATTAATTATAGGCTTATTTTTGTTTAAGACAAAAAAGAAATAAATGATATTTTAATAAAATGCAAAAACTTGAGTGCCATCAGTTATAGGTTAATTTTTTCTTTAAGACTAAAAAATATAAAATAAAATTATACTTAAAAAAAAAAAAAAAAAAAAAAAAAAAAACTAAAGAACACACTTCTATTGAAATGTGAACTAAAAACCGCAAAATAATTTATAAATTTAAAGTCTTTATTGAATAGCGGTAAGATATCCCACAAGTCGATGTAACCTAATCTTTGAACTGAGCTTCGAATAAGAGTAAAATATTCCTAAAAATGCAGATAAATATAACTAAATTTAATGGGGGGGGGGGAAGCATTGGGTACTCAACTTTAGTCGTCGTGAATTTTTGATGGCTAGTTATTTATAAAGACAGGGTAATTATGAAAAAGTAAATATAGAGCAACTTACGATTTTTTTCCATTAAAATAAGTTATATTTATCTGTATTTTTATCAATGTCTTATTCTTATTCGGAGCTTAGTTCAAAAATTACGTTACATCGAGTTATGCGATATCTTACAGCTAACCAATAAAAGCTTTAATTTTATAAATTATTTGTGCTTTTTAGTTCACATTTCAATAAAAGTATGTTCTTTAGTTTTTTTTTTTTTTTAAGTACTAGGGGGCTTTGTCCCCTGCTCGCTCCGCTCACCAACCCCGAAGGAAGGCTTTGCCTCCCCCCCCGACTCACTTTACATATTAACATATCCCCGCCTATTCGCTTCTTTCTTTCACTGAAAAGGAATATTAATAGTGCATATTACAAGACAAAAGCAGAAAAATATCATGGAAACCCTCACATTCAATGTCAAATTTAAATATATAATATTTATACATGTATTTTTAATAGAAAGAAATTTATAATATCTAGACCATTTTACATTACATCTTTAGTATATGACCCTTTTTATTTCTTTTTTACAACCTTATATCCGGATCGCGGTACCCCAGTCGTAGAGAGTCGAGCTCATAATTGGAAGATTGCGGGTTCGGTTCTCGAGACGGCCAAAGACGGTCGTGTACACTAATGGTGGCTGGTGCACGTGAAAATATGTCGTGGCCGCAATATCCTCCAAGTTCCCATCAAAATTATACCTCTGGAGGCCACCGAAGCAGGGGAGCCATCCCCTTCATGTAGGACCAAAGCTGCAATGGCATGTCACTGAAACATCCTTAAGGACCCTTCAGAGACTGGCTTCAAGTTCGGTTTCTTTTGATATCCCTTTGATCTGGGGAATCGAATTGACGCGAGGCAGGAGAGAGTTTCCCTCGGCTGACAAACCTCCTACTGCGATCGAAATTGGGTCTCTTTTGTAAAAGAGCAATAAAAAGTAATGTCCTTCATTGTAAATGTGTGCAAAATGTCAAGGGTCGCTTTCGGACAATAGATAATTTATGAGTTTTGACGCGCTGTATGTTGCCAGTCTCTGAAGGAAGCTGTAGGGGTGCGTCCCAGACCGTCGCCACTTATCCATAGCGCAGTAATGGTGCGACGTCAATCACAACCTACCTAATTATCTACCTACCTACAATCAAGGACCATATTTTAATTTTTAAGTGTAAGAAAATTAATTTTCTAAAAGTAGAGAAAAAAAGTTGATATTTATATTTATTTTCTTTCTTTTTTACATCCATGGTTTCCGGCCGCGGTACCCTAGTCGGTAAAGCGCCGAGCACGTAATTGGAATCATAAGATTACCTATTTGATACTCGAGCCGGTCAAAGACCGTTGTGTACATCAGTGGTGGCTGGTGCATATAAAATCTGTCGTGGCCGCAAAATCCTTCACGTTCCCATCCACACTATACCTCTGTGGATCACCAAAGCGGGGGGGGGGGGTAATCGCCAGTGGATCAAAATATTGATGTCATGTCTCCAGAACATCTCTTGGAGTGCGATCCAGACCGTCGCCAATTACCCATAGCACAGTACTGGTGCAACGTTAAATCCAACCTAACTACCTACCTACGTACAACCATAGATCATATTTAATTTTTCCATGTGAAATGACTTCAAAACAGAAGAACAACGTCACTGGGAGGAACTTTTTTCAAAATGGCAAATAGAGTACCTTCATGAATTTGTCGTTTTTGGTTAATAACTTCTTTAATTAAAATGATAGAAATTTCTAAGCAGCTGAACTGTCCTCCTATTCGGAACACATTGATACCTCTCATGACGCGAAGGACCCTGCCCTCCGATAGAAGATGCTGTCGCAGACAAAAAAAAAATTGACGCCAGTGACAGTAACATTTTTAATATATAGAGATATTTTTATATATAAGTATATTTTTTATGTTTAAATCGGATAGATGTCGCATAATGATATTGTGGCAAAAATAGCTGAAAATTGTCATCGCTGGTCGAAGGACACGAAGCAATAAAAAATTACAGGGGAATTTTTTTTTCTTTTTTCAAGTTTATTTAAGAATCATAAAAAAAAAAAAAAAAAAAAACGCTCTTATGCAAATTTGATGTGCATTACTTCTGTGAAATTATGATTTTATATTTTCGATCTAAATCTATCAAATGTAAAATTAAAATCTGCGAATATATTTCAAATAAAAATGGATTTACATTTGTTTCTAGGCTGCATAATTCGCCTAAATGTTACGATTTGCAGCAAATCACTTACAATTTTGCATAATAAAAATTAGTCTATTACAGACTCTAAAGAGTGTATAAATACCTAAAGAAAACAGGTCCAATCCGAATCTAATACAGGACTCGAGTACTTAATTAAATTTCTTTAAAAAAAAATTTTGTGTGTATAATTTTAGTACAATGTAATCTTAATTTTTCATTCAAGTATAGAAAAACAGTACAAAATAAATAAAATATTTGCTTTAAAATATAAAGTTTAGTTTTTTAGCAACGTTCACTATGTACATTTCAATAAAAATTCAAACCATTGTACATGCCCCCCCCCCCTTCTTTTTTTTTTAACTTAATTTCAAATCATATTTCGAAATTTTTATCATTTTATTTTCAAAATTATTATTATATGAATCTCAAATTAAATGATGAAAAAAGGCATTTCACAGGTGGACTTCCTAATGATTCCTATTTCCTATTCATGGAGGTTTCGGAGAAAACCACGGGAACCTAGAATGGCTTAGCCAATGAGCGTATAAAGCAAAACTTTTCGGTCACTGGTGGGAGTATATATTTTTTATAAATTGATGTTAAACATTTTCAGTATTCTTTGTCGTCTTAATAGGTTTTTCCATAAAATGTGACAATACGACCAAATTCTGAACTAGTAGTTATCTGAGAAAGAGATTTTAAGTTTTTGAAATATCATGCGTAATCAGATGTTTTAAAAGCAATAAATTTTGTATAACTTGACTGCATAGTCACTCTACTATAGCAGACATGCCAAGATACTACTAACGAAAAATCAGTTTCATACCACAATAAAGAAAAAGTAAAACGTATCTTATTAAATTGCAGATAATTATTACAAAAGAATACATTAAAAAAATTCAGGTATTAAGATTACGGACAATCCATAATCACTTGGCATCTCTGATATAGTGTCACTTTTCTGCATTATTACATATTTTCCGGCCATTTATACATTTTATTTTATTGAATCTCCAATGAAGTTTTTCTAATCACTTTCATTTACTTCTTAAATTTATAATACCTTATGAAAGATTAAAAAAGAAATATATCTTGTTAAATAAACGACTTTTAGTCTTTTTGTATAAGCTGACAGATACATGGGTGTACATACAAAATCAAAGGAACAATCTGTTTTCCCATTATCTTTTACACATAATTTTCAAACAAATAAACATAGGCACATAAAAATTGAATGGCATATTTGTTATCATATCATTAATCGAATTTTATATAAGGTAAAAAGTAAGTAAAACTTAGGTAAAAATTTTCAAGTTAATTTTTTTAAAAAGAAAGGAAAATATAATGAAAATGACCATAAGGATGCATTACAGACAAGTGAAGACGCACATGCATCTATGTGTTAGATCATAACCGTTTCTTCTTGTATTCACTTTTCTGTTTCTTTTCTTTTTTTTTCCTATTTCTCTTTTTGCATGTGAATAACTTTTTAAAAAATATTCATACAAACATGAAAATTGTATAAGATGTTCATTATAAAATTATTTTTCAACATCTTTGTTATTCTGATGATTCTCATAGTTTACAAATTAGTAATTATATGTTTTCAAAACATCCGTTATAAAAGTAAAAGTGAATTGAAAACAGAAAGAAAAGTCGGGATTAAGTTTAACATTTGCAGGCATGGGTGTCTTTTTCTATCTGCATTTCATCTTTAACACAATTTTTCTTATACTTCCCCCCCCCCTAAAATTGTTGAATTTTTCTATTTTTTCCAAAGCTTACATTTGAGAAAAATGAATGATTATTATTTTAAAAAGAGTTGCTTATGCTAAAGTTATATAAAATTCGATTAATGATACGATAACGAACATGGCATCCAAATTTTATGTTCATATCTTTATTTCTTTAAAAATTATGCACGAAAGAAGAATCATCATTATGAATTTGTTGAGGACTACCCCACCCCCTCTTAGTATATTTATAAACTACATTGTACATCGCATGTTTTTAGTAATTTTTTTCTCTTTCCTTTAAATATTCGCCCCACCTTGTTTAGTTATATTGCACTTTGTTGTTTTGTTACCTACTTAGTGTTGTCAAACAGGTTGCCAAATGGTCAAAACGCTAGGGGTCAATGAGGTGAAAGTCGATCCCTGGGTTTGACAAGTGATGAGATTCAGAGATAAGAGAAAATTTTAGATAAAGATAAAACAGAGGATTCTGATTAAGAATTTTAAAACAAGACATATGCATATGTACGTTTGTGTGTATATTTTTTACAGAAGAATTAGTTTCATAAAAAGTACGAAATTATTATTACATAAATTGGCCATTTCTATTAGAAGGGGAAAAAAATATTGTTTCAAACGTAATCTTTATCGATTGCTTCTTTATATTTTTGTCTTTGTCTGTCTCTAACTTTTATTAAAAAAAGATAGAGAGAACTAGAATGAAATATTAACAATTGGGTGTATGGGGGTAGAAAATAATCTCTCGGAAAATTACTCTATTACTTGACGTTTCGAGATTTTTCAACGCACAAATATTTTATATTTTTACACATGATAAATGTTGAGGTATCAATACTTCCTTTCCAAAAATGAACAAGAACAACAGCGAAAAAACATGCGGTGCATAGATTACAAAATATGATTACAAACACTTTGCAAGTTTTTGAGAAAAATCATTAAAAAAACCCGAAAGGCTGTAAAAATAAGTGCTACCTGGGTTTGAACATGGCACTTTCCATTTATCACATTTTTAGTAGATCATCTCGGCCACTAGTGGGTCTGGATGATAATGTAAAGGAAATGAAAGGTTAAAAAATTTGTTTTATTTGATTTTTATTCGTCGATTAAGTTCATTAGTGTCAATGCACCAGTGAATTAGCTAGTACTACTAATTTTACTTGATTTTAGTTGAAGTTTAAATTTCTTAAAAGGTAATTCGTTGTTTTTGACGACTCGTAATTTTGCTCTAATGTTAATGCTTGGTTTCGTTTTCCGTTCTGAAGAAAAATGCATGTGTCAATAGGTGGATTAATGCTAATTCTTTTCACAAATCTACCTTTGCTTGAGACACCCTCCATGCATATCTATTTAAAGGTCTTCAGGCGGATTTCGGAGAAAACTATGGAAAAACTCTAATGGTTTGGCAAACAAGCTGGCCCATGCTTAGGCAGGTGCGAAAAGTGCAGTTGCACTAGGCCGCAAAATATAAGGAGATGCAAATATATATATATATTTTCTTTTTTCCTTTAATATTACATTGTATTACTTTTTTTTTTTTTTTTTTTAATTAGGTTTTTAGAATAAAAAAAACACTATTTAGAAATGCGATCTAAAAATATTCTTTTTTAACACTTTTCAACAAAGTGTTTACCGAAAATAGATGTTTATTCAAGTTTACTATGGCATATTCTCTAATGAAAATGACATGAATAGAGGAAACGTTATTGTGTGCAAGAACTCACAAAAGAGTTTTCAATCATTTCATTATGGTCTATCAGAGGACATTTTTTTAAAGTATATATTAATAACTTTATACTATGTACAACATAAAGAAATTGACATAAATTATTCATATTTATAAAATGACCCACTTTTTTTTTTTTTTTTTTCTTTTTTAAGAATACGACAAAGTAAGTACTTTATGATTGTTTAGAGTCTCCAAAAATTGTTCAATTACGCTATGGGATTGAATTTAGGTAAAAATGGCAGCAAAAAAAATGGCAACGGAAAGGATGGCAACCGGAAAATATGGCAATGGAAAAAATGGCAACGGAAATAATGGCAACGCTAAAAATTATAATAATCATTATTAATGATTAGAGTTGAAATTATTATTATTTGTTTAGAGTTGAAATAGAAATGAAATTTTACAACATGCCGTTTATCAGATTATATAACATTGGATGCGAAGAATTCTTTATTATTTTCTCTTATTATATGTTGTAGAAAAAAGTTTTATTTTTGTCTCCAGTTTTGGAAATTGAGTTTTTGCTAAACTTTCGCGATTTATGTTCCTTGAATCAAAATATCAGTTTTTTAGCGGTTATTTTGCACGTATTTACTTGTATGTTTGTAATCCAAACTCATTATTCTAAATATTTTTCATGTGGGGAAGTTACTTAAAATTTGTTATTGTGATCGACATATTCATTTTATGAAATGGGCTCACCCCTCCCATCCAATACACACCCACTTTTTTTTTTTTTTTTTTTTTTAACTTTTTCTTATCAATGTATTGCAGAGAAATGATTGCTTCGTCTGAAATTTTTGAAATTCAGTTTTTGCTACACTTTAGTTTTTGCTAGTTTTAAGGTTCCCTAATTAAAAAAAAAAAAAAAAAAAAAAAAAAAAATAAGCTGTTGGTTTGTGTGTGTACGCCTGTATTTATTGTCATCATATTTGTAGAAAGTCCAAATTCTGGGAAAAGAATAAGTTGTTCGTGCTCAGGGACTTTCAAGAGAATTCAGATGCATTACGTTTATCAACGACATTTCTGATAGGTACCATTTAATACCTTTAGATTGCATAAAACAGAATAAACTGAATGTACATTTTTATTTTGCATGAGTAAAAGAACGTTTCGTATAAAATGCGAATGAAATCATTTATTAATCATTTGCACATAACAGCACAAAACAATTCGGATGCATTACCCCTGTACAAAAATTTTGCTCAAAATTCGTTTCAAGTAAAACCATGTATTTTTCATACTGTACTAAATTTAAGTATACTATATATTGAATAAAGAAGCATCACAAAACTGACGTTGTAAAAATTATTACTTACAAACTTTGAATAAACACCATAAAATGCAATAAACTCGCAACAATTGTTTCGGGTCGAAAAAACACACGACCCTTCATCAGGCGAATAAAGTAAGCACGAGTGCTGCAGTCAAAGCGGCAACGCACCCAACGAGCGTTGCCGCTTTGACTGCAGCACTCGTGCTTACTTTATTCGCCTGATGAAGGGTCGTGTGTTTTTTCGACCCGAAACAATTGTTGCGAGTTTATTGCATTTTATGGTGTTTATTCAAAGTTTGTAAGTAATAAGTAATAATATACTATATAGTTTTTGTAAGAGACGAAAAAAAAAAATAATAATCCTGGAAAAAATAATCCAGGAAAAAAGCTCCCTCAGAAAAAAAACACCCCGGAAAAAACACATTTAATTTTTTTTTTTTTTTTTTTTTTTTTTTTTTTAAATTTCTAAATTAGAATTTCGTGGCCTATTGGAGTTGTGCTATGTTCAAAATTTGTCACTTGATATAGCTGCTCTAATGCAGACTCGGTGACCCTTGCCAACGTATATTATGTGAAAAGTGCCGAGCTGATTTTCAGCCAGGGTAGCTCAGTGGTTTAGAACATCCGCGAGTTAAGCGGAAGGCCCGAGTTCGATTCCAAGACTCTGGTATTTTTCACGTATAGTGGTAAAAATCAGCCTTCCACTCCAATTATAAGAAGTGAGATTTAAGAGTTGATGCTTGAAATTTCTAAAGTAGTAAAATATGGTTTATATAAATACCTTTCTCAGAACGCAATGTTCTGGAAAATTTTCGGGTGTCAGTGTACATAAACCGGCAGAGGTATTCACTCCATTTTCATTAGGGAACATCCGGTTGTGAACTAGAATAATATATATGAGTTTCAAAAAATTCCATAAGCATTTAAGGGAGGAGGACAGACAGACAGTCACCATGGACAGACAGACGGGCAGACGAACAGACAGACACATACACAAATTGAAATCATGTTCACATTTAAAAATTGTTAGAAAGTACTAAAAATACTTAATATAAACGAAAGTGCAATTCCAGCAAATTTTTATTAATATTTCTTAAAGGAACTGAATATTTTTGTGTGTCCCTGTAAGTTTAATACAAATATACAGAAAGCATTCTTTTGTGCATATGAATAACATATTTCAATTTCATTAAGCTTTGTACAAAGTAAAGTTATTAAAATTTGGTTTACAGAAATACCTTTCATAGAATGTAATGTTTTGGAATACTTTCGGTGTCCCTGTATAGAAACCAGTGCTGGTATTTATTCCATTTTACATAAGAAACATCGGATAGTGAACTTGAATAGCATATTTCAATTTCATTAAGATTTGTGTACAGAAAAGGTATTAAAAGATGATTTATCGAAATACCTACCATAGAGCATACACGCCGACTATGTGGGTGCCGTGGGTGCCACGCCAACTGCATGGGTGATTTGGGTGCTGAAGCATCAAGAGATTTTCCCGTGGGTGCGAAGCCCCCACAACAAAATTTCTCATGAGAGGATGGTTCTATATCACTTTTTATTGATTGCAATGAAATTTGATATAATTATTTACTGACTGTTACAAAACACGATGTTTATATATAACTGAGGGAGAAAACGGGGAAGAACATGATATAAAAACCATCTTTTTCATTGCAAACTCCTCTCTCAATAGATACATTTAATTTTTACTATACTAGTTATTTTAGTACTAATTGAGAACTTTACTAACTTTTGAGATACCGAAAAAAAAGGGTTGGATGGTTGGGTTTTACGTCGCACTAGTGCTGCGCAGACGGGCAATTGGCGACGGTCTGGGACACACCCCTAGAGGTGGTCGGGAGACATGCCATCACAATTTTGATCCTCCACGAAAGGGGGAAAAAAAAGGATATAAAAATCTTCTTTTCCTCTACCTTTCTCCGGAATATTTAGTCTTTGCTGTTTTTTCTACCTAATTAATAGGTAATAACCGAAAAAGTTTAATTGCAATTAGTGAAAAAGTTATATAGAATTTTTCTTTTTCTATCGAATCTCTCCCCTCCTGTTAGTACATGTTATGTAAAAAAAATAATTATATTAAAAAAAAAGAATCCTAGTAAAATAATTTGTGCTTTAAAATGAAAAGATAAGAAGCAATATAAGTTTGCATTGAAAAATTATTTTTAGTTTAAAAAAATCTTTCTTTGGATGTTGGTGTTTGGGATGATTGAATATGCTTGAGTCCAGGCCTGGTTGAGATAGGCAACGGAGGCAACCTAGCTCTCATCTATGCCAGTTCAGGAACGCTGAACAGCTATGATGATGGTTGCGACCTGATTCGAGCCTGACACCTCTCGTCTACTTTTTTTCTTTTTGATTAGGAAAACAATAGTTTTATAATGAATTAGGATATGCTGTGATAATTAAAGGAAAATATAATTTTCTTTTCTTATAAATGTATTACCTATCAACATTTTTATTCACTTTATTAAGAATATGTTGTTTTCCAGCTAGACGAAATTACAACATAAATTATATATATATATATATATATATATATATATATATATTTTTTTTTTTTTTTTCAAATAAAATCAAAAGCGGAAAAAAACAATAATAATAAACAAATAAATAATTTTCGGTTAAACGTAAATCTAAGGGAATATCTATAAAAATCTAAGTTAGAAAATAAGTAAATAATTTATAGAGGAATAAATTATATTTGGAAGTTCTTATTGCATAATGAAATGAGAGGAATATTTCTAAGTACTTTCAAGTGGATGAAATAATTCATTCAAAAAGATTTGTTATGAATATTATAAAATAACACAAAAATACTTTGAAGATCATGATGCACATAGTTACTGAAATATGAATATATATATTGAAATTTTTAATAAATGTAAAAATGTAGTTTTTTCCTCCCACTAGTGTCTTTTTAAGATATGGAAAAATATGAGGAACAGGTAATAAAACTTTTAAAACATCTAAAATAAAAATCTAAAACGAAGAGACTGGGGAGACAAGCAGTCTAGAAATAATTGAGTATAAAACAGGCATTTGTGTCCACTTGTAGTCAAATGATAAGAACACCTTTACAAATCGTTCAGTCAAAGAGGTTAAATCTTCTAACCCTTTTGTCGTTTGGTAAACGTCCCATGAAGAAACAGCTTTCAACAATTAGCGGAATTCTCTTAAAGAACGTCCATCTGCAGCCACCTGAAGGATTAGTTGGAATGAAATAAGAAAAACAGCACGAAAATAAAAGATTTATTACTTTTTTGAATCCAGACGGAAATAATTCAAGTAAACTTGAATGAAAATGCATCACCTCACCTTTATTTTGTTTATTTTCAAAATGTAATAACTTTTATAATTTGCCTCAACAATCGATTATAGCCTTCTTGTGGTGTCGTCCTCTTGTTTGCTTTTCCTAAAGTCGGGGGGGGGGGGGATACTTAACGCCTTTTGTTCCCTCTGTAACGTCATGTCAACAGAAATGTGCCAGAAATTTCTCACCGACAAACATAATTTTTCGATAAAGAAATTAATTTTTTGTTTGCTTTAATGTGTCATATAAATATATACACATCAGGGCTAGGAAAAATCTAGTTTTAAAAGAAAAAGAAAAGTACTCATCATTTTTCAGTATCCTGGAAAAAAAGGCATTTTGATAAACTATATTTTCTTGAATTGTTAATTGTGAAACGCAAATTTTAAAGAATGTTGCAAACGCTTTAGTGAATTAGGGATGCAAATGAAAAAAAAAAAAAGAAAGAAAAAAGTTTTTTTATACTTTTTTTTTTTTTTTTTTTTTTTAAAGCAATTTTAACCATCAACAAAATTTAGTACAACTGTTACTTAATAAAGGAAAAAATATAATGGGGGTGAAATATTTCTGAAGAAAACGAAAGAGAGAGAGGGAGGAAAAAAAAAGTTGCTTATATATATATACAATACATATATTATTATTATTATTATTATTATTATTATTATTTTGTTTAATGGAGTCTAATTAAATTTTGTCTAATTATCATTCACTAATTTAAGACAATAAAAAAATAAAAAAATAAATACTGTTGATGTGGATTACCTGGAAGGATCTAGAGCAGCATAAAAAAAAAAATATATATTAATATTTTTCATATTTTTCCCCTTTTCTTATGACACAATTTAATTTTATCTTTACTCTCTATAATTATTTATCAATATATCACAGTATTCATTTTCATTTAAAATTAAATTTTCTGGAAATTCGGAAAAGATGGCTTTACTAAAAATGAATTACTTCAGAAGCAATCTTTATTTGAAAATACAGAAGACTGGAAAGTATAGTTCAAGTTGCTATTCATAATATTATGTTTATTATGCATTATTTAATTACATTCATAAAATTGTTTTACAGATAAAATTTTAAGATAACTTTTATGCTGCCAAATAAATATTTTTCTACAAAACCTTCAATGAATTTTTTTCTAAAAGTTTTGTTTATGTAAACACTAGGGGGTTATGGTGCAGCTGAACAAGTTTTATGAATATAAATTAAAGCTTTTGGATTTCCTTCCAACATTTTAAAGAACTCCTCTATTTCCTAAAATTATATTTAAAATAAAAATACTTTAACTACAATCATGAGATGGTTTTCTTGTATGGTTGAAAATAAATTTTAAATGTTTTTTGATATATATGTAGTTACTTTTATTTCCGAAACAAATTATTTGCTTCTTTTACCTACATTAATGTAAACATAATATTACAAATTCTCATATTATTTTCTTTGGAACTTAGTTTGCGTTGATATATTATACTTAGCTTGAATCTCAAAATAATTTATTAATAATTAATAATAGCGGAAATACAACCGTTGTAAGAAAAAAAAAAAAAGACCCTTTTACACCGTCCCCCCGGAAAAAAGATAATAAAAATAAAGGTAAATTAATGTAAAATTCCACAAATGCATTAAAAAAAGATATAGAGAGAAAAACAAACAAATAAAAAATCTGGTACAAATCCATTAGTAACATAAACCTGGACAATGAAATGCAGAAAACCAACTTTAAACGTACTTTTTACTTGCACTTTTTTATTTTTATTTTATTTATTTATATAAGTATAATTTTATTTTATTTTATTTATTTATTTTTTAAGGAAATGTTTATGCAAACGATTTATTATATTTAAAAAATATATATGAAAATAAGCATTAAATTTTTATGGCATTCTTTGATTTCAAACCGGGAATAAAATGAGCTGGCGGGGAGTTAAATTGTGCGACTGAATTATGTTTTGATGCGGTCTTATATTTAAAAATTGGAGAAAACTAAATTATTAATATCACCACCTAGTTTTAAAGGAATATATACATGGTAATATATATATATATATATATATATATATATATATATATATATATATGATTAAAATTCCTCTGTGTATTAAAATTTAATGAAAATGTTTTGAATTATAATATTTAAAATTTTGTTTTTCCAATGTTTAATTTATGTTTTCTTTCACATCTTTTAAAATTATAATCTTATGATACTGGTATAAAAATTGCACTTAGAAGTTTAAGAATAATTATCTCAGTTTTAACTTTTTAATTGTTAAAATAAGAATTTTAAAATCAGTATTTAAATAATATTATTTGTAACACGTTAAATATTTTAGCTTTCTCCTTCAAATCATTTATTTAGTTACGTTAAAGAAATCATAACACCAGCTTAAAGCGGCAGGCGCACTTTTATTTATTAATCACTCTTTATCTTTGTATTCTCCCCCTCCTCAGTTAACTTTTCGAGATGATTATTCTTCACAGGTAATGTACATTTGAATAAATAGTAAACATGTAACTGTACCATAAAGCAGAAAGTGACTCCTGTCGCCAACTTTCAAAATTTTTGGTTTTTCTTTCATAGCCTAGAATTAGTCACACAATCAGTAGATAACTGTGTTTAACATCCTTAATATCAAGCTATTTTACTCTTATATGCTTTAAAGAGGTGGATATATTTTTCTTTAAATAGAAATATTATAAATCACAGAATAAAGATAATTTTGCTTCAAAGTCAAGTAAATCGAATATTCAACCTGAAACATTTCTAAAAGAAAATGGATCCTCGGAAAAAAATTTCAAATATAAAAATACATT
Organism: Salticus scenicus; assembly: GCA_963930645.1. Classification (NCBI taxonomy): domain Eukaryota; kingdom Metazoa; phylum Arthropoda; class Arachnida; order Araneae; family Salticidae; genus Salticus; species Salticus scenicus. The sequence continues at coordinate 5,408,467 of OZ005649.1, read as the reverse complement.
TCCATAGGCTTCTTACTATGAGATTAAGATAAAGTGTTCTGTCAAGTATGCAAAGATGCAGCATTCACAGTGGCACAAAGCAATTGGGCTTTTTAACATTCACGGTAAGTGCCGGTTGGTTCGATCCCAGCTCGCACTCATTTGGAGTTTTCCATGGTTTTCGCCGAAACTCATGTAAATAAGGGCTAGGATCACTTAGAAAGACCCCTTTATACTTTCGAGACAGTTTCATGTGTCCGAATAGGGAGTTATTATTTACAGTATTTACAGTATATTATTGACAGTACAGTTTTATTTACAGTATATTGCAGTATAATATCATAACTTAGTAACATATAGCTGAGCTAGTCTGTAGCTCAGTAGCAAAGTTGTAGCCTTCTCTTCGAGAATTTATTGGTCTAATACTGTCCCAATATATGTGAAATTTATAATAATATTTATATATTACTATTAATCTAATACTATATATTTAATTATATGTGAAATATAATGAAAGCCCCCTTAAAATTAAGGCTTCATTTCTCAAACTTAAATGATTTTACTTCTTACCAATCCACTGATAGAGTCCTAATTAATTCTTTATTAATTTATTTTCTAAATATTTTATTAATTACAAATTCTTTAACTTGTTCTCAATTCTTATTTTTTTTTTTCCGATGAAAAAACCGTTATTTATTATATTGTGCAATGCATAGGTAAATTTAATCCAGAATGTTCTGACTCCTTCCTGTGTATAGTATGAATCTCCTAAGATAATCAGAGCGCTCGCGATCACGTGATCGCTCCCGCAAGAAGAGAATGCTCCAGTCAGCTAGTTGTTCATTTGAGTTGTTAGTCGGAAGTTGGTTTTTCAAGATAAGTTTCAAGGGGATCCGGGACACCAAATTTTTGTTTTTATTATTTATTGAAGAATTGTTGTAATTATTTTTTCTGAAATTGAAGCTTTTTTCACGATGAAGTCGAGCAAGAAAGAATCTTAAAAAGAAATTAAATAAAATTTTAAAAATTTAAATAAAAATTTAAATTTTAAAATTTTGATAAATTTAAAATTTGTTATATCTCATGAATTAATGGTTCAGTTTACAAACTTTTTTCACCTTTATATACAGAAAGGATTTATCTTCATTTGTCTTCAGGATTTCTGATTATAAAAATAAATTATTTAAATATTACTTTTAATTTGAAAAAAGTACTTATTTCATGCATAATTTTTGGATTACCAAAAAAGTTTTGCTCCTAATTAAAAATCATGAAGACAAATTGAAGGTAAATCTTTTCTGTATATAAGAGTGAAAAAAGTTTGTAAATTGAATCATTAGTTCAGGAGATATAAAAAATTTTTAATTTATCAAAAATTTTTAATTTTTAATTTCTAAAATTATATTTAAATGTTTAGAATTTTATTTAAAATTTATTTAAGATTCTTTCTTGCTCAAATTCATTGTCAAAAAAGCTCCAATTTCAGAAAATAATCGTTGCAATTCATCAATAAATAATAATAAAAAAAATTTGTTGTCTCGCGTGAAGGTTGTAACTACTCCACTTAATTGAATAATTACTTAGTCCACTGACTGCAAATTGTATCTTTTCATTTGTGACTGTGCATTTTAATATGACATATATATATATATAGATAGATATATTTCAAACGTGAAAGGGGAAAAAAAATTCTTGAGAATAAATTACAGGAGTAAGATTATGATTGTGGGTTAAGACCAAATAATTTACGTCTGGGTGAAATATCGTCCATCGGGACTTTATAAGGAGTCACAGTTCGTACTTACACGAGTTTAAGAGAAAAACCACGCAAAACTCCGCACAGCTAGGCCGACAAGCGGGAGCTGGAATTAACCTCGGGATCTCCTGTATTCCGGCTTTGAAAGCAGAACCTTTCATATACTAGTAAAGCTAAGCAAAAGTAATATAAAAAAAAGTAATGCATTTAGCAAACGAAACTACTGCCTGAAATTTTAATTTCGAAATATTTGACACTATGGTTAAGATGAAATATACCAGTTACAAAAGATATTTTAAGAGAAAAAAATATGAAGATCATATGAATACTTATGTGGGTATGCATTTTTCTATGCTATCAAATATAATTGGTGATGCTTAAAATTAATTCAATTATGTGTATAGTTATACAATTAAATATTCGAATTGTAATCTTTCTTATACCAACTTGTACATACAGGCAATTAACTTAAACCCCAATGCAGAAAACTACTTTTTCTTTAATTTTTTTGCTTGTGATCTAAATAGCATGTGGATGTGGAATACATACTTTGATTATCATATAGGGGGAGAGAGTGAGTTAAGTCGCACTAGTGCTACACAACAATTTCAGAGAGGAAAATTTTACAAAATAAATTATTTTTGTTGATTTTTTCCGCTAACGAAGTCACGGATTCCACTAGTTTATTATGGTAATCGGAAAAAAAGTCCCCGGAAAAAAAGTCCCCCGGAAAAAAAGTCACGGAAAAAAAGTCCCCCGGAAAAAAGTCCCCGGAAAAAAAGTCACCAGGAAAAAAAGTCCCCGGAAAAAAAGTCCCCAGGAAAAAAAGTCCCCAGGAAAAAAAGTCCCCGGAAAAAAAGTCCCCGGAAATTAATTTCGGTCGTCTTCATAAGTGAAATACAACTTTTTAATAACTTTTAGTGACATTATGTTTCTTTTATTTTTAAAACTGTTTTTTTTTTTTCCTTTTAATTAATTATTTTTCTATTTAATTATGTAATAACTGGACGTCCGAAATTCTTTTTTAATCAAAGTGATATATACATATCGAAAAAAAAGAGGGGGCACTTACGAATTACGAAACATGCATAAAAAGACAAAAACATTATATTACTGGCAGAAACCAAGCATTTCAGTTTCCTTTCACTCATCTGTCAAATGTGATATATATATTTTTTTTTTATAAGAAGTGTGTGTGTGAAAGAGGGGGCTGTCAGAGGGGTATTCGCTATACAATATGATAAAACTTTAATTATTTTTTATTTTAGTCAGAAAGTTTTCTTCTTATTTTATTTTTTTTTTTAATCTTTTGTGACCAAATAAAAAAAGTAAGATATTTATATCCTTTCTAATGTCTTTTTTATTGTTAAAGATTTAACTGCATGATGGTTTTAACGAACTACCTACAATTATTTCTAGAGTAGAGTAGAACGTAGAGTTTGAAAATTAGATATAGCACAGAGTGGTCAAATTTTATTTAGAAGTAGCTGGAGATCAGGGAGGAAGATTATTATTACCACACCCCCCCCCTTAAGAAAAAAACAACAACTTTAAAACACATCCATCCTTAACGAATGTGTGTTTGTATGTAAATATCGGACTGAGTTATCAACAGTTTCTTAATGTTAAAAATTTAAAAAAGTATTTTAATTTACATATATCTCCTTATTAAACGCCCCACCAGCGGCCAAGTGATTCTGCGATTAAAATGTGATAGAAGGAAAGTGCCGGGTTCGCTCGACGACCTAGCTGCTCGAAGGTCTCGGCGGTATTCTCCAAAACTCGCGTAAATACCAGCTATGACCGTAATAAAGACCAACATGGAGGGCACATCACCTCGTGCAGTCAATCGGCCTTAATCTTCACCCCAGCAGGACCACCATCTTATTAAACAGTGGCCGAAAGGTTTTGCATGCAAAACTGGTAGACGGGAAGTGTTGGACTAGATATCAGGTCGTGCTCGTCGATTTAATTGCTAGAATTTTTCCGTGTTTTCGCTGAAACTCGCATAAACACGGGCTAGGACCCCTCAGAAAGACCCTGCAGAGGGCACACCACCCAGACCTAGGACCCTCGTATAGTTAATCAACCTAAATCTTCACACCAGCATCACCAACCTCCACTTTATTAACAGTGGCCGAGCGGTTCTGAGCTCAAATCTGGTAGACGGGAAGTGCCAGGTTTGAATCCAGGTTACGCCTGTCGAAGTCATTCGTATTTTTTGTGTTTTTTCTCCGAAAATTCCGTAAATATGGGCTAGGAAACCCTTCGAAAAACCCTCAAGATGTCGCAAGTGTAGCTATTTGGCTTTAATTCAAGCACCAGCACTTTATTAAAAATTTATGTGTGATGTACGAATTAAGGCCGACTGTCTACATGATAAACCTGGGGAGGTCTTTCTAAAATGTCCTAGTATTCAAGCGATAAACTCCGAACGGCTAAGCCGACGAGGACGACCTGGATTTTCATTTGGCACCTTCTGCCTCTCCTAAAACATGTAGAATAATATATATGTATATTTACATATTTTTTATTGAAAATAAGTTAGTGAAAAAAAGATAATGTGTGTGATTAACCATAAATTAAAATAATAATAATAATAATAATAATCAGATAAATTTATACTTACTATTATTTTTTTAAGAATACCCCCCCCCCCCTTTTTTTTTTTTTTTTTTTTTTTTTTTTCGTTTTAAGATATTTGTAACACTAAGCCATACATTATTTATTATTATTATTATTATTATTTTAAACCGTATCAATCCTTAATGAATTTCCATTTACATGTCTAAGTGATGAGTAAAATTTTTAATTCCATATGCGACTTCTAAAACTATAGAGATTTGTAAAGTACCATAAGCAGAAATACTTCAAAGAAATGGGTCCACCAGTGGCTGAGCGGTTCTGCGCTCAAAGCTGGTAGACGTGAGGTGCCGGGTTCTATCCCAGGTTGTGCTAGTCGGCCTAGTCGTTCGGAATTCTCCGTGGTTTTCTCTGAAACTTGCGAAATACGGGCTAGAATCCCTTAGAAAGACCCCCACGGAGGGCACTACTCCTCAGGTCTAGGGCCTACAGCAGTTAATCGGCCTTATTCTCAAGAAATGTATGCAATATTTCTAAGAGGAATTTTAATTGTGGGATAGCATTTAGATAAATGTAGCTTCTTCTATTTTTATTTTTTGTTAATCGCGGCATGGTATACATTGCAAACAAGTAAATATAAGGATTGTTGTTGTTGTTGTACCGAATAAGGCCGATTGACTGCACTAGGTTTCTAGGCCTGAGGAGGACTTCTCTCTGTGGGCTTTTTTCTAAGGGGTCCTAGCTCATATTCACGCAAGTTTCGGAGAAAATTACGGAAAACTCCGAACGGCTAGGACAACGAACGCGACTAGGATCGAACCCACGCAATAAATGGATTGAACTCTTCTCATACTAAGCCGCCAGGTCATGTCTGAAAACGAAGGTGATCTGGATTCGCACTTGGCACCTTCCCCTTGTCCTAAAACATGCATATATATATATATATATATATATTATTATTATTATTATTATTATTATTATTGTAAATGTTAGGGGAAGGATCTTCAGGAAAAATTATCGTTCACTAGTAATTCGCAATAAATCTGGTAAGATTACGGCTGAAATTTGGTTTTCTTTAAAATCGCTGTAATGATTTATATACATGTATAAATATAGTGTTAGAGTTTTTTTTTTTTTTTAAGATGAAAAAAAAATCTTATTATTAGATAATAGATTTAAATATTAGCAGTCGCTGGTGTCCCGTGCTTTTCCTGGAACAAAACCTAGCAGAAACCCTGTTCTCTAGGAAATTGCTAGATTTAGGGATTTGAGATGATAATTTTCGTTTTGAATTTGTTTTATCTCCAGGGAAATTAGATTTCACTGGTAGCCCGCACTCCATCCGAGACAAAAAAAAAATCACATGGCCTTTATTATCACATTTTCGAAAACGAATCCCTATATTACGCTACGAATAATTTTTACAACGGAACTAAGTAAACATTCAATCAGGTATTGAATATAAAAAGAGAAAAACCTGGTACAGGTTATTAAAATGCTGTACATTAAGGTTTAATTAAAACAATGCTTTACGCTAAATATTTGGTTAGTTAATAAATAATAATAATAATATCAATAATAATAATAAAGCTGCTGATTTCACAAGTAATTGTCATTATATTATTCTAATAATTTATATCTTTTATCATAAGATTCCTATGAAAAAAAAAAAAAAAAAAAAAAAAAAAAATCGTCATCTAAAAGAGATAATTAAATTAAAAAAAAAAAAAGATTATTATGCGAAGTTCTGTTCAGCCGAGCAATATTTAAACTGATTTTACAAATTATCACCATCACTTCTAGAACATTTTTCATTATTTATAACTATTACTTACTTTTCATGAAAATCGCAATGAGCGGATTTCTTTTCCATTAAGTTTTAATTATTAAAATATAATGAGAAAAAGTTGTCTTTAATATTAGGGAATACCGTAATTCAAACGGAAAAACTAAAAGCAACAGTGCGTTTCAACTTTTTAGAAGGTAAATATGTATAGTTTTCATTTTTTATGACTATAACATTTAATCTCTTTTCAGTATATAAAAAAAATATTTATAATAATAAAGCATCAATTAACCTTTCATATATATTGTGAAAAAATAATTAGAAACTTTGTGAGAGAAAATTAAATCAGTCCAATAAAAGAGGTATATCCTATATCAGTAAAAAATATTTTATTTTATTTTTATTTGTCTTAATCTTTTAAATATTACCTTTTTATATGCATTTAAACATCTTTGTGCCGAGTTTTCATAGAATAAAAAGACACACTCTCTTTTTTACCACCTGCAGAAAACGCAAAGGCGCTTCCTATGTTATGTTCAGTATAAAATAAAATTCTTTTCATAATACCGATCATGAACTTTAATGCATCAGAAATTTTTTTTGCAAGTCCCTCTATGCACATTAGTTGCGAAAATTATACAATTTTCAACAGAGAATATCGATATGCCATAGAAAACTTGAATAAGGTATCTCCAGCTCCAAGCCCTTCAATAAATATTATCGGGGGAAAAAAATCTTGATTACAGAGATTAACAGACAAACAGAAAGACAAAACGAAGCCAACTCATTATTAGATATTCTTAGAAGCTTTAAAACGCATTTTTATTTATTTTTTTTAATGGATTTTTTCTGGGGACTTTTTTTCCGGGGACTTTTTTTCCTGGGGACTTTTTTTCCGGGGACTTTTTTTCCTGGGGACTTTTTTTCCGGGGACTTTCTTTCCTGGGGACTTTTTTTCCGGGGACTTTTTTTCCGGGGACTTTTTTTCCGCCATTCGTTTATTATATATTTAAATTAGCATTATATAAAAGTACATTGCATTAAGCTTTTATTGTATAACATGTATTCTGAAATATGTGTTATTGTCGTTCCTGTGCAATTTTATGGGTGTTAGAGGGGCCCGCAAATCTAAAGTCTGTACTGGGCCGCAAAATGGGTAAGCACAGCTCAGCAAAAAAATGTTTGAATCTGACACTTTCCGTCTATGTGATTGAGAGCACTGATCTCGGCCACAACCGTAAATGAAAGGGTAAAAAATCTGTTTTTATTCGAAATTTATACGTCGACTTCATTTTATTTTAATAGATTTGATAGATTTAGGCCATACAGAATTGAAGTACATTAAATTTGCATTAGATAGATGTGGAAATTTTTAAAACGATATTTTAAATAATTTAATGTTTTCTAATAAATATAATTTTAAAGAGAATACTTTGGATATTAAATGCAGCTTCTAAAGTTTAGATTAAATAAACCTTTTCTTCTGGGATTTTCCTCAGATAAACTTTGATTTCTAAATTTTAAAATAATTTTTTCAATGTCTTGGAATATTTCACACGATTATAGGTATTGTTCACGGTAACCGGTAAAACTGGTATAGGAAAAATAGTAACGGAAAAGATGGTAAGCGGATAAAATAGTAAAGGAAAAAATATTCAGCAGAAAAAATGGTAACGAAACTTTTGATAACGTCTGAAACTTATTTGATATTTGAAGTAATTCTAATTTGTGCTCAGACATAATTGGTGTAGAGATGAAAGTAATTCATAAAGTAATTGTAGTTAAATTATGGCTTTTCTCAATAGATTTTCATGAAAGATTTTAGAAATATATGTTTAAAATACAAGTAAAACTTAATATATATAATAAAATTTTATTTCGTGAGAAAATATTTGAGATGATAAAACTTTACATTTATTCGTCATAATATTTTTTAAAAATTATTTATCTTTTATTAACTTATTATAAGTTTATTAGTATTTTCAAAAAGAAGGAAGAAAATAACCATTCTTTCTTCTTCTTCATGGCCTTCTTCTTATTATTTATTAACTTTTCTAGAGTTAAGAAATATTTTTGGAAATATATCTATATATATATATATATATATATATATATATATATATATATATATATATTACAAAATAATTATTTTCAAAAAAAAAAAAAAAAAAAAAAAAAGAGCAAAAACTTTTTTTATTCAGAATTTTTCACTTATATTTGTTCATAATTGCGTCTCAGCATTAACCTTTTCCCAAAATGTCAGGAAAGTTTTCCATTTCCTACACAGTAAAAAATCTGTCTTATTTCTTTGACTCATAGCTGCTGGGTACTTAATTCTTTGTTGAAATAGGTGTGTAGAATTGCAATGGACATCAAAAGCCCAGCCGCTTGCATCTTTAGAAGAAAGGTCGTTAGAGAAAACTATTCATGTCTTTCTCTAAATTCGTTATCATCAGTAAACACTTCGAAATACCTTCACTGAACCCCTGTTATATGCCCAGAGGGAAGGTTATGCCCAATGACAATTAAAAAAGAGTGTCTATCTTTACTACGTTTACGTTTTGCACTGAGAAATTATTCTAAAACTGACATCAAGATTCTAAATTATGGCTCTAGTAAAAATAGCTTCATTTCATCCTTATAAATTCTAGTGTCCTTTGAAAGCAAGTTCTAGAAACCCCTATTAGAATTCTAGAGCGTTTGTCTAAATTATCGAAGAATCAAATTTATTTAAAAACTACTGAAATAAATGGGAATACAAGAGGCTCGTTTTAGCATCTATAATATCGGTTTCAGAAATTAGCTCCGAAAAACGCTCAATTTGTGTCCAAAATAATTGCTTTTTTAATCCAAATATAAAAATATTTCATACATTTAATGCCATTTAAAACCATTTAGTACATTGAAACCATTTAATCGCAGCTAAATATTATTATTATTATTATTATTATTATTATTATTATTATTATTATTTTGTTAATTTTAGCTAGCTGTGAAATAGTTCCTCTTACCACAGAGCAAAAAATGGATCAAACAAAATAAGTCAAACGTAAGTGATATGATCATGCAGTTAGGAAAGGGAGGATATCACTAATTATTGCAATCAGACATAAAAGCAAGAACTTTGTTCACTTTTGATAAAGTGATGAGATTCAGAAATTAACTCTGAAAAACGTCCAATTTTTGTTAGTTACTGTAAAATAATTGCTTATTTAACCCAAATATAAAAAGATTTCACACATTTTAATATTTAGCTGAGATTAAACGCTTTTTCTTTCTTTCTTTTCTCTTTTTTTTTTTTTTAAATTTTCTAGCTGTAAAATAGTTCCGCTTTTCAGCTGTGAACCACAGTTATATAATAATACCAAAGCGGGGTCCAGGACAAAATCCCCTCCGTTCAAAATCCACCCCGGACAAATTCCACTCCGGACAAATTCTACTCCGGACAAAATCCCTTCAGGACAAAAGCCTATTTCGGTAAAATTATTTAAGAAAGTTGAATTGAATTTTAAATAATTTATGCCCCCTACTAATCAAGCTCATGGATTGGGAAATTAATTGAGAAAGTAGTGAAAAATTACATCTGATTTCCACATGATATATATATATATATATATATTAGAAATGTTTTCTATAATATAAATTATTATTATTATTATTATTTATGCTGTGCCCCATCCCTTCACATTTTACTAAATAATGGATGAAAATATAAGAAGCTATTACTTTCTCAATGTCGATATTTTATATCACTCGACAACCCAGAATCTAATAATATATTTAGCTTTACTGATAACAATAAATTTTTTTAATGAAATCATTCTTTGCTTACAACCCCCCCTCTCTCCCCCTTACACATACACACGCACAGGGTATGCAGATACCTACAAAAACATAATTACCAGTGTATTGCGTCTTTCTTAAAATTTTATTAAAATATTTCAAACAGAATAAAAGCATCAAATACGCATTTTTTTTTTCTTTTTCTTTTCTTTTTTTTTTAAGAAAGTTCTGTGTGTGTGTGACAAAAATTTGTGGTGACTAATAACTCAGGAACTACAGCACAGAATTCCCTATCAATTTAAATGTAGTTGTATCTATCAAAGTTTGGAGCAAATCCCTCAACAGGTCAAGGAAAGTGCCTTCCGCGAGGTCTTTCTAAGTGGTTTAACTAGTATTTATGTAATTTTCGGAGAAAACTACAGAAAACTCCAAACGGAAAAGCCGACGAGCGCGACCTGGAATCGAGCATAGAACCTCACGTCAACCATCTTTGAGAGAAAACCCTCTCAGAACTGTTGGAGCTAATATATTTTTTAATTAAATTTAAATAAATAGAAAAGGTGAGAGAGAAAACTTTCATTCAGTAAATCCTTAATTTTAAAAATTTAAATCTCAGTTGTTATTAATTTTATTTGTGACGGACTAGACTTTAAATCGCATTCTTGTCCAATTTTAATTACTAAATATTTTTTTACCTTTATGGATTTTGGTGTGCTAGTGTATCTGCATGTCTTTCTTATAAATAATACAGAATTTTTAATTTAAGAAAAAGAATTCACACTTAGTAAGGTAATAATATAGCGTGAAAGACATGACAAATAACAGGCACGATTTAAGTTATTCATTTTTATCACTCAATTGCTCTCAATTGAGTCATATCACTCAACTGATCATCATATCACTCAATTGAAACACATTTGAAGTTCAGAAATATTAATCTATATAAACAAGACTCTCCTCTGATTTTTTTTAAGTTTTAAATTTTTAATAAATATAACGTGATAGATCTGACATATGTAAAATTTTAGAATTACCGTTTGCGTACTGAATTTTAAAATTAAATTTTCTTTTTTTAATTAATAATGTACAAAATAATAATAATAATAATAATAATAATAATAATGCTGATTGTGATACATTATTTGATAGTTTCATAAGTTTTATATTTAGAAAATTTAAAAATAATTGAATTAGTTGTAAAGTGAAAAGTGGTCTTCTTGTTCACTCTCGAAAGAAATTAAACCCAATATGAAAATAAGTAACATAGTGATAAACAAAGAATCATCTACTTTCTTGCTGCCTTCTCCTCCTACTAAAGAAATATATGTAGCACTTACTGATACTTTAAAAAAATTGCAACCCAGCCGTAAGTGACATTTTTATACCATGTTCAGATAGAAATACATTTCATTTTGTTACCCCCCATGAGGATAAATTCTTATAACTCTAAAGTTTTTTTTTTTTTTTTTTTTTTTTTTTGTTAAGGACAGAGGACCACTCAATCTGCGGATTTTTACGATACCAGTTTTACGATAGTTGGACAATTATCGAAATCGAAAATTTATCGGGAATAGAATTGAATAATTTGAAAGCGATGTTATAACTTGGAGAAAAAAAAAATCTCCGTCCTAAACTAAATCTTGCTTTTGCCAGAATTTCACCAAAATCATTTTTTTTTTTTTTTTTTTTTTCAAAGAAAAAGAAAAGAAAATGAATAATAATCAGTACTGATACAAACACTATCGAAAAAGTTCAATGGATCTATGGTTAATGCTATACAGTTTGTACTGTGGATTTTCTGTTGACAGCTGTTATTGAAGCTGTGTTGTGTTTATATTAAAAATATCTTCGTGGTGTAGGTGTTAGGGCCGAATGACAACACGAGAGTCCTACGCGTAGGGGGAAATGCCTTTCCGGAGGGGGTGGGGGAGAGGTTTACTTACTAAGAGGCCCCAGCCTGTATTCACGCGGGTTTCGGAAAAATACCATAGAAAACTCCGAACGGCTAGATCAACGCAGCGCGACCTGGGATCAAACCCAGAACTTCTAGTCTTCCAGCTTTGATAGCAGAACCGCTTGAACTGAAATATTTAAAAGTCTAAATTGATTAAAAGTGCAAACTATAATAATTAAGCAATCTCAACAAAATTAGTTATTAAAAATTATGTTTTAAATAAATAAATTTGTTTTCTTTAATTAGAATATTTTATTAAATAATTTTTAAACAGCTTTCCTTTATCTCTATATATTAAAAAAAAAGTTACTGTCACTGGCGTCAAATTTTTTTGTCTGCGACAGCATCTTCTAGTGGAGGGCAGGGTCCTTCGCGTAATGAAAGGTATCAATGTGTTCCGAATACTCCAAGTAAGACATTTCAGCTGCTTAGAAATTTCTATCATTTTAATTAAAGAAGTTATTAACTAAAAACGACAAGTTTATAAAGGTACTCTATTTGCAATTTTGAAGAAAGTTTCTCCCAGTAACGTTGTTCTTCTATCATGAAGTCATTTTACACGGGAAAATTAAAATATGATCCTTGGTTGTACGCAGGCGGTCACATGCCATCAAAATTTTTATCCTTCCCGCAAGGGATCCCCCCCCCCCTCCCTTTGGTGATCCCCAGAGGTATAGTGTGGGTGGGAACATGGAGGTCTTCGCGGTCACGACAGATTTTAAGTGCACCAGCCACGATTAGTACACGACGGTCTTTGGCCGCCTCGCGAATCGAACCCGCAATCTTCCAATTACGAAGGGGTACCGCGGTCCGGATCTAAGGTTGTAAAAAAATAAATAAAAAGCGTCATATACTAAAGTTGTAATGCAAAATGGTCTAGATATCATGAATTTCTTTCTATTTAAAAAAATATATAAATATTATACATTTCAATTTGACATTGAATATGAGGATTTCCATAATAATTTTCTGCTTTTGTCTTGTAATATGCACTATTAATATTCCTTTTCAGTGAAAGAAAACAGCGAAGCGAATAGGCGGGCACGCAGAGCTCAGCATGTGTTAATGAGTAAAGTGAGTCGGGGGAGGAGAAGTCTCCCTCGGGGGTTTGTGAGCGGAGCGAGCAGGGGCAGAGCCCCCTAGTATATAAAAAATAGTAATAATTAATAAACTTCTAATATTAAAAGTATTTTAAAACAAATATTTCTATTAAAAACCGAAACAATAGTATTAAGTAGGGTAAGCGGAAAAAAAGTCACCGGAAATGAATTTCGGTCGTCTTCATAAATGAAATACAGCTTTTTAATAACTTTTAGTGGTACAGTAGAACTTGGTCAATTCGAAGTTGAAGGAACCAGAGAAAAATTCGAAATATCCAAAAATTCGAATTACATATACTATTTTGTCAAAAAAAGAGATATATTAAAAAATAAAACTTTATGATCAAAGATTTAACACATAAACTTTATTTCTAAGAAAACTGCTACATCCCCCCTCCCCCCATTAAATCAATATTTTTTACGAGCTTAATTATTCAACACTGTTTAAAAAATAGTCAAATATATATATTTTTTTCCTTCTTTAAGTAAAATCTTTGTGTCATAGCATATGACTTGATACAAAAAATAGAATCTACTACCTTAGACATGACTTTCAATTAAAAAAAAACCTTGAAGTTCATGTATATGGACCATATCTTCTGATGCACTAGCGTCGGGGCTTCTCTTCTATTTCCTTATCCTTCTTTTGAAAGACTATGTAATGCACTTTAGCTGAGAAAAATCTCGGGAACAAATTTTAGCGAAATATTTTAAAGGTAATCGGATGAAAAATTTGAATTATCCAAAATAGAATTAGATAGAATTATCCACGATTTTTCAACATTATTTTATCATAAAATTCAAGGGACCAAGTAAAATGTTCGAATTATCCAGAATTTCGAATTATTCAAGTTTCATTGTATTATGTTTCTTATTTTTCTTCTTTTCTTTTCTTTTCTTTCTTCTTTCTTTTTCTTTTTTTTTTTTTTTTTTTTTTTTTTTTGAGCTTCGAAGTAATTGCTTATATCTCCTTTGTTTAACATGCTATCGTCACACAAATTCGTTCACAAATATTACGGGATCTGTATTAACATATCCTAAAGTTATAGGTCACTTCGTTCAGTTAACGATACAGGGAGATCCCAAATATTATTGATTTTGGTTAATTTGCTACCACCCCCCCCTAAATGTTGTCTTAAACCAATCGTCACTGAAAAACATGAGGAGGACATACTTCATCTCTCCAACGACACAGTGATCACTTTTTCGGTTGTTTCTTACCTCTTGTTTATTTTATTTTATATATTTATATATATATATATTTATTTTATATATTTTTTATTTTTATTTTTTATTTTTAAAGCAAAAATCTTAGGGAGATATCCTTTATTTATTTTATTTTATTTTATTCCTCATAAGAGACTTAATAAATCAGGTTTTTAAATTGAATTTCAGGTGTTGATGTTTTTGCATTTTAAAGTAAGACATTTCATTAAGATATAAAGGGACATAAAGATACGAAATTTTGCTCCCTCCTCCCCCCCACACACACTTTTTTTTTTTTTTTTTTTTTTTAAGTGAGGATGTTCCCTTGAATGTATTTAATACATTTTTGAATATAATTTGTAAATATGTTGCAAAAACCTTTGATTTGAAGTGTATTTTAAGCTTTTCAAACATGTGGGTCTTTTGTCCGGAATGGATTTTGAACGCATGAGACTTTGTCCGGAGTGTATCTTGTCCGGGATGGATATTGTCCGGAGGGGATTTTGTCCGTCCCGCTAAAGCGGAACAATAATAGCAAAATAATAATATTGCAATAATAATATTGCAATAATAACAAAAAATAGTGAGTAAGCTAAAAGGATTTACCGGTCATTGACGAATATTTTACAATTTCAATTTTAAGATTATAAAACAGCTATCTAAACTTAATTCATTTTGAATTACTGAAATCATATAGAATAATAAAATTCAACAGTGGTGCAATTCTTTTTTATGTGTAACTGATTGGTAAACTTACTTTTATTTTATTTTATTTTACTTTATATTTATTTTACTTTTGTATTTATTTATTTTCTTTCTTTCTTTATTATTATTTCTTAATAATTTGCAACGAGAACATAAGTATTAGTTCCCCGTCATATTACGGGGAAATCATATTCGTGAAAATATTCGACTTCGGTTTTGGACGTTTTTAAAAGTTTTGGGATATAAAGTATAAGGAAATAAAAAAAAAAAAATTACAAAATCGATATTGTATTCGTCGGTAGCTTTGTCAAGTTGTTAGTTAGTTATACTGTATATAAAATATCTCAAACACGAATAGTTGTAAAATATGGCCAGACCAGTTTTAAAATTTCTCTAACAATACTTTCAAGAACTCCACCCCCCCCCCCACCCCACCCAACATTTGATTTTAATTTTGAAAATTTCCTCACATGTTCAAAAGTTGTAATTTTTCAAATTATAACATTTCGAATTATAACATTAAGATATTTATTTTCACGTAAATTAAACTTAATTTTTTCTTTCTTTCTTTCTTTTTTTTTTTTTACATGTATAGTAAAATGGCCAGCCAAATAAAGGGAGAGGTACACGGCACTGTACGCTTTTTCAGTTTCGAAAGGGTAATTACGTACAGTCGGCAAAAAAAAATATTGAAGCACACATCCATATTTTTCTCATTTTTATTTATCCAAATTATATACGATTGATGAAATAGTCGAAAAAAATTTGTAAGTTATTTCTAGCGATGAAGACGATACCGAGAAATTAATTTACTCATCTTTCGAAGGGAAATTAATATAAATAATGTTGAAACTCTCAGGAAATATTTTATGTCGTTCGACGTACGAGGAAATATTTTTTGAATTAAATTCGATAAATTATGCTTTGCATCATAGTCAGCATGGCCAACATCCCTTTCCCAAACGTTAAAATCTCTAAGAATAATATAATTAACTGTTGTTTATACATATTCAATCAAGAGAATAATATATTAATTTAATGAAGATAGGTTTTAATGAATAAATGACAATCAACGGAGTTTAAATTCGAATTAAAGTTATAATTTTTTTTCTTCCGATTTTCCATATTTTTAACATCTATGTGTGTATAAAATAGCAATATATCAATAAAAAATTACTATTTTTATTTTATCTTTTTAAGTTGTTCAAAATTTTATTTGAAAATTATTTTTAGCGAACAGATGAAAAGAAAACCATGCAATGTATTAGACTTTTTATATCTCTCTTTATTATGTAATAGTGTGTTTTTAAAAAAAAAATGTAGGTTGTACAATTTTTATTTATTTATTTATTTAATTTATTTATTTATTTGTTTCTTTACGAAAGGTCCCTTGAAAAATGCATAAAAGATGCTTCATTGTATATAATATTGTATAATTTTTTTTTTTTTTCCGAGTGCGTACATGTGAAGTATTTGTCATTTACAGTATACATCGTTCCTCAAGATAATATTTTTTCTCCTCCCGCCTCAACCCTACTCGTGTTGCAACAGATGTTTGTCGGACAAATCAAAGAGTGGCCAAGGTCAAATTCCAAACTCATTGATAAACCCCCTTCGAAAAACTATCTTTTTCTGTGTATACACAACGAGGGGAAAATATCCTGAAATCTGGAAAAAGAAAGAAAAAAATGTCGTAATTTCAAAAGCAATTTCACCCCTTTTCTTATACATGTTTTCGTTTAATTTAATTTAAAATTGTCTACACCAGTAAAATGAATAATAATAATGATAATACGCAAGAAAAACAAAACAAAACGAGAAATATTTGAAAGATTTGGTTAATTAAATTAGTAATATTTTGGCTATAATATAAAAAACTCGATCTTTTGGTTTAAAAGAAGATTTGAGACTATTTACAAGTTGAGTAATTTTAAAGATTTCAACAATTGTATTAAGTAAGATTTTATAATATTTAAAAACACCCATTAAAATTATTTTCAATTTGATACTATACTTTAACTATTATATTAAAATCTTCATACTTAAAAATAAATAAATAAATAAATACAGTGATATTAATTTAAACTTGTATTACGTATCAACTACATTTATAACCACCATTTTAAAGCTGAAATCATTATTTACATCCATAAATTTTACATGTCGTATATTAATAATAAAGTTGTTTTATACTTCATTTCAAATAAGTTTTCAGAATGAAATATACATATATTCATTTATTCATCTGGTATTTTTATTTTTTCCTTTGAAATGTTTGAAACAGTTTCCAGATATAATAATAATAACATATCATTATAAATAAGTATTAAATATCAGGAAGGAAGACTGAATTCATGAATAAATAATTACATATGGAAATGAAGCATTATACAACAAAATATACTGAAAAAATTGACACAAAAATTAATACTGAAAACTAATACTGAAAACTAATATTGTAATATTCAAAAACTGCTCTGTCTTTATTAAAGACAATTACAGCAACAGGGTAATAAAATCTGAGTTGTTTCTGAGACAGCAATATATGAGATCATGTAAAATCACTATCACTTAATCAAAAACTCAAAGATTACGAAAATGAATTTAAAGACATTTAAGATGGGGAGAAAAAAAATTACCCAACATCAACTATTTTTATTTTCATTTACTGAAGTAAAAATAATTTAATAGTATTATGCACGATACAATATTAATGTAAGAGACTACATTAAACTTTTTAAACAGTTAACATTGCGATAAATTAAACAACAAACATTTAGACTGATAATCAATAAATATTATTAAGCAGAGAAAAATATAAAATTTTCTACTATAGAAGTAGTTACTGAACAACAAACATTTTCAGTTGGATATGCCTAATATTTAGAAATGAGTTGGGTAATTTTAAAGATATCAATATTTCCGTTAAGTAATATATCACTTCATTTAATAATAGTAATTTATACTAATATTAAATAATATTTATATTCACAATGTCTTTCTGTTTCTTTTTCGGTTTTTTCCCCTTCATAAGCTTGTTTCTAAGTTGTTTTTCCACATATTGTTTGCAATTATTTTTAAGTCTTTTAGGTGACCTGCTGTAAATTTTTAGCAGTTTGCATACAGCATGACAGAATGATCACCTAATTTGCATACAACATTCATTCAATGCACTTGAAAAAGTAATGAATTTGTATGCTTGAATTTCAGGTTGCTTATTTTTTCTTTTCGTCAACTTCATTCATTTTTTTATAGTTCTTCATGTGATACTTGGTTTCATATTATGCAATGTTTGAAAGGGTTTTCAATATATGTATATGTATATATGTATATATATATCTAATTATATATATATATATATATATATATATATATATAATTAGAAAAATTAGCAAAAACTGTTTTAAGCTATATTTTTCAGTTATATTTGTGTCACTGTATTGAAAGTGTTTTCTTAATATTTGAAACGTGTATAATAATTTATTGTGCAAATTTATAAAATTGCTTATTGCAGGAAAATATTTTAAAACAAAGGAATGTGTCAAGAATGTTTTCATTCAATATCATTTATAATTCTCAATATGCTAAATAAAACGATAATCATAAAAATCCTCTAAAGGAAAGCGAGGGGAAAAAAAAAAAATAATAATCATTATTTAATTAAAAGTTTTGGACGGGTGAAACAAATCTGAAACTTTCAAACAGCTTTGATACGCCTATAAAATATTAATGAGTTTGACTGAGACGAGAACAATTGTAAATAATGATGGAAAATGACAGAATAGGAAAATTATTTAATTTTTTAAGGAGATGTATTTTTACATAGTCTTTTAATAACATTTCTTTCCCATAAACATAGTGTAAAAAGATTCTTTTCTCAGAGTTCACTACCTGTTTCCGATTTCTAAAAAACTTTTCAAAATAATGAAAAAGTATAGTATCTGTTTCATATATCTGGGTTTAAGAGAGCATAGGCAAAAAAAAAAGGGAGGGGGGGGGGACTTTCATATGACTTATTAATGATTTTAAAGAAACTTTGTATATTATAATAATTATTAACTGATAGAAAACACAGTAGAATTATAGTATACTTGGGGAGTAGGGTAGGAGGGAGGGAAGTGCTCGAAGAAAAAGTGTTTTTTTTTTCTTTTTTTTTTCTTTTTAAATTTTAATCAAATTTTGGATAATTTTTACATAGTAATTTACAAAATACATTGTGATAACTAAATTTATATGGAAGAGTCTTGAGGAGAAGCAGGTAAGAAATGGATTTTTTTTTTTTACTTTATTTTGCGATTTCTATCAAACTGTGTACGTGCAATTATTACTTACTAATTCTGAAAGATAAAGTTCATTATGGGCTAAATATATTTAGTAGAGATAGAGCTGGATAGGCAGAATGGAAAAGAATGATTTTTATTTTATATTATGTTTTACTAATTTTAACGAAATAAGAAAAATCGCTCCAAAGTGAGGTTTAAGAGGTAAGGCTAACAAGGAATATAAAAAATATATTTTGCAATTTTTTTTTATTTTTTTTCCATTGTTTAAATGAAACATTGTGTAGAAAGAAAGAAAGAAAAAAAGAAAGAGATTGTTAGATATGTAATAAAGAATTGGAGGTTGGGGGGGGGGGATGCTTTATATATTTGTTTGACTGATTTCTATATAGTTTTATATAATTATCATCAGGCTATGTGGAAAAACACTCTAAATATAAAAGAGGGTCAGAAGAAAGTGATATAAAAACAATCTCTTTCTTTCCCTCCACCTCCCTGGCAGCACCAGTGGCCGAGGAGTTCTGCACTAAAATCTGGTAAATGAAGAATGCAGGATTTGATCTCAGCTCACATTCATCGACCTAGCCATTAGGAGTTTTCCATGTTTTTCTCTGAAACTCGCGTAAATATGCTTAAAACACCTTAGAAAGACCCTTGAAGGGCTTTCCCTCTATAGGTCCAATGGACGGAATTTAATCAAACTTTATATATTATTGGACCTAGACATAAATCAAAGCTGATTACATTTGGGGATAAACTGCACAAAAGGTGACGCTGACACATTTTTTATTTATTAATTTTTTTATTTAATATAGCTGTATAAGACAAAATTCTGTATAAACGTATATTAATAAGGAAATTTGTTTCTATATATAAATATTTATGATAGCAATATTCAACCAGGAAAAGTTTTTGCATGTGCACGGGCATCATTTACACCCCCCCCCCCTCCCACTCCTACACCACTCAGAGAAACCCTTGGAGTGTGTAAATTTTAAATATGGGTATCTTTCAAAAGAACTCTTGAATACCTTTAAAAACGATGATTGAATTATAGATCTGTAATAATTAAATAAAAAATTATCGATGTTTTTCATTTTTAAGAAAATATATATATATATATATTATATATATACCTTGTGGTAAATTGACTTTTTTCGACAATTAATGTTATACTTCTCTGGGAGGAAAATAGTCAACATTCACCATGGAAAAATATTTTTATAAATAATTTGTAGTGAGTGAAACTGTATAGGAAACTGTAGAAGAAAGATTTGTGGTGAACACCTCATACTAGTTTTAATGATGAAATTATGGTCACGTCATCTCAAAAACTGTAATTCAGTTGGCAACCTGGAAGTAGAAACTTTTTACGAATCCAATACTTTCTACTTTGAAAACAGAACAAAAATATTATTAGATTATTTTCTTTTATAGTAAATGTTAATAAATTTAATATTGATTACAGTAATCTATACAAAAGAAAATTAATATTTACTGTTTTTAAAATGTAATAATTTTCCAAAAGTTTGCTGCGTTTATGGAATATATGCTAAAATCCCTTTCCCCTCAATTAGTAAAAACAATAAGTTAAAATAAGTGAACAAATATTTGGAGGGCAGGGCAAGGAGGGGATATACAAAGCAGTAAGAAAGTAGAAAAATCATTTCTTTTTTTATTTGAAGGTGTGGAAATGGGTGGATGCTGTGTTCAAAAGATCGAAAATTGGTCTAACATGAATTTTTCTCTACTAATATATATACGAAAAAACATATATACAAAAATGATATTTATTACTATATTTATAGGAAGTTTCTGATGTTCAAGGATACCATTTTTTACGTTTACCATATTTTTTCTGGGACCCCCCACGCATAACGCTCATTGTGATTTTCATTATATAACACTCATTGTGATTATATATAACACTCATTGTGATTTTCATAAACTAGTTGGCAATGTTGGCATAGGTAGACACTGCTCAGTTCCCCATCATATTTATGTTCTTAGAAATTTCTAGTGCGAGACATATTATAATCATGTTAAAAGAAATGAATATGATCAAAGCTTGATACAGTGACAGAATGAAATCCCCGCCTAATAGGCTATCCACCGTTCACTTCGATATATTTATCTCATTTTAATCTATTAATTTATTTTATCAGGGTCGA
Organism: Salticus scenicus; assembly: GCA_963930645.1. NCBI lineage: Eukaryota > Metazoa > Arthropoda > Arachnida > Araneae > Salticidae > Salticus > Salticus scenicus. The sequence goes on along the minus strand of OZ005649.1, from coordinate 5,387,164 downwards.
TTCCGTTGTTTAGTTTTCATGCTACTGTTTCCAATGCAATAATCCTCAAAATTCATATTTATATGAAAAATTTACAATTTCGATACGTTGATAAAATCGTAAATTACAAATAATTTACGAAAATTTCCTATTAGAATATTTATATTCAATCATGTTCAAACAAATATCATAAATGTTATTTTGAAGTTGTCTAATGTATTATGATCCTCAAAATGGAAGTTTTTGCTCAATTTTGCCATATTCTGACATGTTAAGTAAAGCGTAAATTCCAAATAACTTACGAATTTTTTAAATTGAAAAAATCATAGTCTATGATATTCATGCCAGTATCCTAAATAGTATTTCGAAAGTGGTTTGACATCTTTACAATGAAAATATCCCTCAAGATTGACGTTTATGTGAGATTTTGCTCTATTCTGCCATTTTAAGAAATTCGTAAATTTCCAATAACTTACGAAATTTTAATATTCGAAAATTCATAGTCATTAATATTCATGCCAGTGTCTTAAATAATATTTCCAAAGTAGTCTGACATCTTTACGAGGAAAATCTCTCTCAAAATTGACGTTTATGTGAAATTTTGCCCTATACTGCCATGTTAAGAAATTCGTAAATTTCCAATAACTTGCGAAATTTTCAAAGTAGCATATTTATAGTTACTGATGTTCATTCCGGCATCAAAACCGATATTTTAAAACTGGTTTGACATTTTCACAGTAAAAAAGTTTCCATTTAATGCACGTTTAAGTGAATTTTTGTCATATTCTCCCATGTTAAGAAAATCGTAAGTTTCTCATAACTTACGAAGTTTTTTAGTTCGAATGTTGCAAATGAATAGGATTCTTGCCAGTATCGAAAGTAATATTTTAAAACTGACCTGACCTCTCTGCGATCATTTGTTCGTGAGATATCGTGTTAACAGTCTAACAAACTAACGGACTAACACAGTAACGGACTGATCCACTGACCCACTAACAGACACCCTACAGACAGACACCATACAAATTTTGTCATTTTCAGATTCCTCACACCTGAAAACGTATAAAAAATGCAAAAAACCGAGGTCGAAATTTTTCACGATTACCAAAGTTCCCCATACCTATCGCATGATGGGGAACTAATCTAGTTGGCATAGGTGGACTCTGCTCAGTTCCCCATCATATATAGGTTCTCATAAATTTCTAGTTTGATATATTATAATCATGTTAAAAGAAATGAATTTGACCAACGCTTGGATCAGTGACAGAATGAAATCCCCGCCTAATAGGCTATCCACCGTTCACATCGATATATTTATCTTATTCTAATCTATTAATTTATTTTATCAGGGTCGATTCCGTTGTTTAGTTTTCATGCTACTATTTCCAATGCAATAATCCTCAAAATTCATATTTATATGAAAAATTTACAATTTCGCTATGTTGATAAAATCGTAAATTACGAATAATTTACGAAATTTTCCGATTAGTATATTTGTATTCAGTCATGTTCAAACAAATATCATAAATGTAATTTTGAAGTTATCTAATGTTTTATGATCCTCGAAATGGAAGTTTATGCTCAATTTGCCTTATTCTGACATGTTATGTAAATCGTAAATTGCAAATAACTTACGAATTTTTTTAATTGGAAAAATCATAGTCTAAGATATTCATGCCAGTATCCTAAATAATATTTCGAAAGTGGTTTGACATCTTTACGATGAAAATATCCCTCAAAATTGACATTAATGTGAAATTTTGCCCTGTACTGCCATGTTAAGAAATTCGTAAATTTCCAATAACTTGCGAAATTTTTAAAGTAGCATATTTATAGTTACTGATGTTCATTCCGGCATCAAAACGGATATTTTAAATTTGGTCTGATATTTTTACAGTAAAAAGTTTCCATTTAATGCACGTTTAAGTGAATTTTTGTCCTATTCTCCTATGTTAAGAAAATCGTAAATTTCTAATAACTTACGAAGTTTTTTAATTCGAATGTTCCAAATGAATAGGGTTCTTGCCAGCATCGAAAGTAATATTTTAAAACTGATCTGACCTCTCTGCGATCATTTGTTCGTGAGATATCGTGTAAACAGACTAACAAACTAACGGACTAACACACTGACACACTAACGGACTGACACACTAACAGACACCCTACAGACAGACACCATACAAATTTTGTCATTTTCGGATTCCTCACACCTGAAAACGTATAAAAAAGTAAAAAAAAAACCGAGGTCGAAATTTTTCACGATTACCTAAGTTCCCCATACCTATAGTATGATGGGGAACTAAAAGTATGATATAAATATAATGAGGTTACGTTAAAAAAATATAATTTAATTTAAGAGAAATAATTAATTTCCCCTTGCCACCCCTCAGCACCCAAGTGTGTGCGACACTGTAATTTTTTCATAAATAGTAAGTAACTGTTATATAAAGTTTCATTAAAATCTGTAATAAGATGATTTAAAAACAATTATTTTTTTCAATCTGCCCCTACCCTCTTTCTTTCCCTCCAGGTATATACTAGGAATGTTGTACCAATTTAATTAAAATTTCTAAATATGTAATGTGAAAGTTATTCTTTAAATTCATTATTTGATATTTATTGTTCTTACGATTTGCAAAATGCAAAGTGTTTTTTTCCCTGCTGCCCTTTCTTTCTTTCGTGCACTTTTCCCGGGATCCGCCTTTTTTTTACCTCATAACGTTCCAAGGTTCATCTCTGTAAAGTAACCTTAGATTTGCACTCCAAAGGACTCCATATCTCGAATTGGTATTCTAACATTTACTACTTTGTTAAACTTTATTTCTAAGAAATTGTCTAATTGCATACAGGCGTTTCCCGTACTTTATACTCCTATAGCGTGTTGTCAGGATAATAAATGAATAAGGTGAGTTTACAGCAAAAGAAGAAACACCTGTTAAGGCAGGCTGCACACCAAAGAGGCAAGCTACAGTGACATACGCGGCATGTCTCTGGAATCGCGGATGCGACGCAAGCAACCTCTCTTTTACCCTTTTCCTTCCGCACACCGAAGCGATCCAACGAAGGAAGCGTTTTTGATCAGGCATGTTTGTTGACTTTTGAGATTTCAGATTTGTTTATAATAAAAAGTTCGAAATTTATTATAATTTCAAGTAAAAAAGATTTTTTTTTTTTTTTTTTAATAAAAGAATAATTTAGAAGAAAATAATTATTATATTTAAAAATATAATTTTTTTGTTAAATTATTCAAATAATATATTCCACCTAAAAATAAAACACTCTTTTAATTTTTCTTTGTCATTTAAGGGAAAGTAATTTTTATATCTTTGTGGGGGGGGGGGGGGGATTAATGTTTTATTTAAATTTATAATAAACATAATTTGATAAACACTTCTAATAGAAAACGCTGATCGCTTGCTTTAATTGTGTTATTATTGATGTGTAAAAATAAATAGTCTATTAAATTATTAAAATACTTTATTGCAAAAAAAAAAAAAAAAAAAAAAAAAAACTTTATCTATACATATAAAAGAGCACTTCCACTCACTCACTCACTCACTGACTCATCAACGCACAGCAAAATCTACTGGAGCCAATGACTCGAAACTGGGTCAGATTATAGAACATGTAGTGTAAGCACCCCCTAAGAAGCGATTTTGCGAAATTCGCCCCCTAAGGGGAAGTAGGGGGCAAAATGTGATTTAACAAAAACCTTCATACCTCAAAGAAAAAAACAGATATCCGTAAAATTTTTACTCTAAAATATAGTTAACAGAAATATCTAAAAACTAATTTCTGGAATTTTAGAAATTCGGTCCCGAAGGGGGAAAGGGGGCAAAACGTGATTTCACATGCGCAAATACTCCTATACTCTTATATATCTCAAACGAAAAAACAGATTTACGTGAAATTTTTGCTCTAATATATAGCTAAAATAAATACCTAAAAACTAATTTCTGGAATTTTAGAAATTCAGCCCCCAAAAGCGGGGGGGGGGGGGGAGAGGGGGCAAAACGTGATTTAAAATAATCCTTTATATCGCAAACAGAAAAAAAAGATATATGTGAGATTTTTGCTCTAAAATATAACTCCCACAAATAGAAAAAAAAAAAAAAGTGTCAGAAATTTCTTTAATTTCAGAAATCTGTCCCAGGTGGAGCGGGAAAGGGGGCTATGGAGCAAAAAAATAAAAATATATTAGATCGTTCAAAATTGGTACATAGAGGTTTTTGATACCTAAAAAACCATTGCGGATATTTTCGAATTTGTAAAGTTATTAGGAGGGGCGCGAAGGGGGGGGGCGGAGGGGCAAAAAATAAAAATAGAGTTATGTCAATCAAAATTGGTACATATAGGTTTTCGATGCTTACAAATCGATTGCGGATACTTTCGAATTTGTGGCGTTATTAGGAGGGGTGGGAAGGGGAGGGGAGGAGGGAAAAAATAAATGTATAGTTAGATCGTTCAGGATTGGTTTACGGAGGTTTTTAATACCTACAAATCAATTGCGAATATTTTCGAATTTGTAAAATTTTTAGGATAGACGGAAAGGGTGTGAAGGGGCAAAATATATAAATAAGAGTTAGAACTCTGAAAATTAGTGTTGTTAGGTTTTGAGGCCCGATAAATCGATTGCAAATATATTCGAAAGTACAGAACTATTACGAGGGGCGGGAAGGGGGACGTGCACAGTGGCAAAAATAAATAAATTCAGATAGAGTACTGGAAATTAGTATTGTTATGTTTGAAAGCCCGAGAGAATGACTGCGAGTATTTTTTAAAGTCTAAAATAGTAAGAAGGTGCGGGAACGGTAGGTGAAGAAACATGCATGCCGTGCGCGCCTGTATACGCTGCCACAGGCAGTGGGGTCCTTGACCGATTATTCCACCGATGGGAGAAGTTTTTTTGTTCACTCACTCACTCACGTACTCACTCAGGACAAACGATTTTATATATATCACCATCATCGGCAATTTCATCCTTTATCAATCCACTATAGGATGAAGGTCTGTAATATATCCTTATATTACTAAAATCTCCTTATATTATTAAAATCTGTACGCATCTGTCTGTCTGTCTGTCTGTGAGAAATGCCTTGTCATCGCTAAAGCTCCGGCGCTAATGGTCGCATCAACTCGAAACCGGTGTCGACAGACGCAGAATTTCTTCATCTCGACATCGCGATAATTCGCTAAGCGATGCGACCCTAATTAGCGGAGATATTAATTAAAATGTCGACCCATGTCTACCGAAAAATGACCCAGAATTCATGATTAAATGCTTAAAAAGCGACATTTTTACGGAAAAAGTGGAAAATAAATTAGAAATATCAGTCGTATTGTTACAAACAAGATACCATTGGAAAGGGCTTTCTTTTCTCAATCCGATGGTGTAAACGGCTTATCGATCGGACAATTAGATTTTTTTTAAATTAACTAAACTAAAAAAAAAATGGTGGCAACAAATCACAAGCATTTTAACTTGGCAGACGATCTTGAAAGGAAAGAAAAAACATCTGGCGTTTAATGAGGTCACGTGTTTTTGTACTGCGATTAAAAATTGCAATTTTCTATTACCTTCAATTTTTCAAAATTCGCACATTTCAATTAGTATACAATCTTAACACCACAAAACAAACTTGCAGTTAAAATTTCATCGATTTTGGTCAATAAACAAAAGATTTACATTTTAATTGCAAATTACATTTTATCTTTACACGCCTGACATTTTATCTGTCGAAAGAGGATGCCAGTTTCAAAACGACACAAATACACTTAAGGTAAAAATATTTCTTTTTCTATTTACTTCCATTAACCGACAACCGTAGATAATGGAATTTGAAATTTCACCTGACTTACACTTTTTGAGGTGTCATGGCGCTGTAATAATTTAAAATTTCAATATTTAAAATTCTAATTATGTTTAATATATATATTTTTTTAATATGTCATTCGATACACCTTTTAAAGTACGGTTATATTATCGAAAGGGGAATTCGAGATTTCACCCGATTTACACGTTTTGAGGTCTCCTGATTAGGTTTTCTTTTGCATCGCAATAGTGGAATTCGAGATTTCAGCTTATTTACACGTTTTGAGGTCTCCTGAATGGGTTTTCTTTTGTATCTCAGCTACTAATTAAAGTGTCGAAAGTGGAATTAGAGATTTCACCTGATTTACATGTTTTGAAGTGTCCTGAATGGGTTTTCTTTTGTATCTCAGCTGCTAATTAAAATAATTTCATAAGTAATACATCATTTGAAAGCTTTGTTGAGTTGGAATCGAACAGTAGATTACAGAAATTTCTACCGCCAGATGGCGCTGTAATATTTTTAAATTACAATATTTCTATCTTTAATCATGATTAATTTTTTTTTTTTAATGCGTCATTCGATACACATTTTAAAGTACTTTTACATTATCGAAAATGAATTCAGGATTTCACCAGATTTACACGTTTTGAGGTCTCCTGAATCAGTTTTCTTTTCTATCTCAACTACTAATTAAAATAATTTCATAAGTAATACATCATTAGAAAGCTTTGTTGATTTGGGATCGAACAGTGGAATACAGAAATTTCTACCGCCAGATGGCGCTGTTATATTTTCAAATTTCAATATTTCAATTTCTAATCATGATTAAATTATTTTTAATACATCATTCGAAAGATATTTTAAAGTCCTTTTATATTATCGAAAGTTTTCAGCAGATTTACACGTTTTGAGGCGTCCTGACTAGGTGTTCTTTTGCATCTCAGCTAATTGAGTAAGACCGTTCAAAATTGGTATACGTAGGTTTATTAGAAGGGACTGAAAGGGTGGGGATGAAATATGCGTGCACCGCGCGCGTATCCCCTAAGTTGTGCGTGCGCAGCGCGCACGGGACTGCGCTGCCGAAGGCAGTGGGGACCCGGTCCGACTTTTTAATTGCAAATTAAATTTTATCTTAACACGCCCGACATTTTATCTATCGAAAGAGGATGCCAGTTTCTATAGCGACACAAATACACTTAAGGGCCCTCTTCACTCACCGCCGCCGGAAGCCGAAACTAATGTTATTCTATGGGAAATCTTTCTTTACAAATAACTTATTAGCTAATACATATTTTTAAATTCTGTTTTCGCATTCTGAAATTTCCCAGCTGTTAAATTGACGCACCTTTTCTAAAAAATTATTTTTTTAATTTTTTATATTTTATTTTGAAGCTGCGAAATACGAATTTTCAATATGTGAATTTTTTTCATTTTGCAATTTCGAAATAAAATATTAAAAATTAAAAAAATACATTTTTAAAAAAGGTCCGTCAATTTAACAGTTGGGAATTTTCTGAATGTGAAAACAGAATTTAAAAATATGTATTAGTTAATAAGTTATTTGTAAAGAAAATTTCCCCATAGAATAACACTGGCTCGGGCTTCCGGCGACGGTGAATGAAGAGGGCCGTTAAGGTAAAAATATTTCTTTTTCTATTTACTTCCATTAACCGACTACCGTGGGTAATGGAATTCGAAATTTCACCTGACTTACACGTTTTGAGGTCTCATAGCGCTGTAATATTTTAAAATTTCAATATTTCAGATACTAATTATGTTTGAATTTTTTTTTAACACGTCATTCGATACACATTTTAAAGTACGGTTACATTATCGAAAGCGGAATTCGAGATTTCACCCGATTTACACGTTTTGAGGTGTCCTGATTAGGTTTTCTTTTGCATTTCAATAGTGGAATTCCAGATTTCAGCTTATTTACACGTTTTGAGGTCTCCTGAATGGGTTTTCTTTTGTATCTCAGCTACTAATTAAAATATTGAAAGTGGAATTCGAGATTTCACCTGATTTACACGTTTTGAGGTGTCCTGAATGGGTTTTCTTTTGTATCTCAACTGCTAATTAAAATAATTTCATAAGTAATACATCATTTGAAAGCTTTGTTGAGTTGGAATCGAACAGTAGATTACAGAAATTTCTACCGCCAGGTGGCGCTGTAATATTTTTAAATTTCAATATTTCTATTTCTAATCACGATTAATTTTTTTTTAATACGTCATTCGATACACATTTTAAAGTATTTCTTCGAGATTTCATCCGATTCACACGTTTTGAGGTTTCCTGATTTACTTTTTCTTTTGTATCTCAGCTACTAATTAAAATAATTTCATAAGTAATACATCATTAGAAAGCTTTGTTTATTTGGAATCGAACAGTGGATTACAGAAATTTCTACCGCCAGATGGCGCTGTAATATTTTTAAATTTCAATATTTCAATTTCTAATTATGATTAAATTATTTTTAATACATCATTCGAAAGATATTTTAAAGTTCTTTTATATCATCGAAAGCTTTCACCAGATTTACACGTTTTGAGGTGTCCTGATTAGGTTTTCTTTTGCATCTCAGCTAATTGAGTTAGACCGTTCAAACTTGGTATACGCAGGTTAATTAAGAGGGGCTGAAAGGGTGGGAAGAAATAGGCGTGCACCGCGCGCAGCACGCACAGGACTGCGCTGCCGAAGGCAGTGGGGACCCGGCCCGACTTTTCAACCAATGAGAATTGATTTTTTTGATTTTCTTCTCTTAAGAATAAAAATTTGATTTGAGGAGAAATATAAGCGGGCAGCGCGCGTATAACTTCACACGTTCGCGCGCAGCGCACATGGGTCTGCGCTGCCGAAGGAAGTGGGAACCCGGAATGAGTTTTTACCCGATCAGAAATTATTTTTTTTTAGGGGGCACGAAAGGTCAGGGAAGGAATACGCGCGTGCAGCGCGTGTATATACCTTAAATTGTGCGCGCGCAGCGCACAGGGGACACGGTCCGACTTTGTGCCCCATGAGAAATGATTTTTTATTTTTCTTTTCTTAAGGATAAAAATTTGACTTGAGAAGGAATATGTGCGCGCAGCGCACGTGTACTTTCTTACGCGCGCGCGCAGCGCTCGTGGGTCTGCGGTGCCGAAGGCAGTGGTGACCCGGTGTCAGTTTTTATCCGATTTAGAAATCATTTTTTTTTTTGGGGGGGGGGGCACGAAGGGTCAGGGAAGGAATACGCACGCGCAGCTCGCACGAGACTGCGCTGCCGAAGGCGGTGGGGACCCGGGCCGACTTTTTACCCAATCAAAAATTATTTTTTTTTAAATTTCTTTTCTTAACGCTAAAATTTACTGTTAGTGATTCATTAATTTTAGTGATTCATTTGAAAATACCGACCCGCTAGCGGGCGAAGCTCGCTAGTTTTACTATTAATTATAGCTAATTACTATTTACTATTAATTTATTACTATTACTATTTACTATTAATAATTACTACTATTTACTATTAATTATTACTATAAATATAACACTACTGTGTAATACTTACGGATTTAAAGACTATTTCTGTTTTAAACATTGGTTACAAATTTAATTGATACATAAGATAAGTTTAAATTAACAGAACCGTAATTGATTTTTATTTATTTTTTTTAATGCAAGGTGTGTTTAAGATAATAATTATTGCATCAAATTAAAATTGAAGTGTCTTTAAATAATATGATATGTTCCTAACATATTAGCTTAGAAATTTTTATTCATCAACCTTGAAAATTCTTTTCAGATAAATTGGAATGGAAGGCTGATTTTTATACCAACTATGTGAAAAATATCAGAGCCGGTAATCGATCCTGGGCCCTCCGCTTAACGCGCGGATGCTCTATCACTGAGCTACTCTGCCTGGGGCAGAGCATGCACGCGTTAAGCGGAGGGCCAGGGTTCGATTCCCGGCTGTGGTATTTTTCACATAGTTGGTATAAAAATCAGCCTTCCATTCCAATTTATCAGAAATAAATTTTCAAGGTTGATGAATAAAAATTTCTAAAGAAAAATTCCGTGGTTTATTGGAGTTGTGCCACGATTAATATTGTCACTTGATATAGCTGCGTTTGCAGACTCGGTGACGTTGCCAACGAATATTATGTGAAAAATGTCGAGTTGGTTATCAGCCAGGGTAGCTCAGTGGTAAAGCATCCGGGCGTTTAGGCGGTTATTTCCCGGCTCTGGTATTTTTTATATAGTTAGTATAAAAATCAGCCTTCCACTTCAATTTATCTTCAACTTAAAACATTTTAAATTAATTTTAAGTTACAATCCATAAACATTCCACTATTTATTGCTGGATCAGTTACTGTAACAGTTATACTACAACATACAAAACTCGACTCTTATTTGTGAAAATAAATAAACATATAAAGTGTCTGTTAAAAATTATTAAATTTACAAAAATTTATTCTACTGCTTACAAATGCACAATATTACTTTTATTATACATTAAATATTAATATTTTTGTTCTTAAGAACAATATTTAACTGAATTTGCTTCTTTGTTTTTCTATATTACTTGATTGAGCAGACGACACTTGGGAAGAGCCCATTGCTAATATCTTTAAAATTATTCTGCCCTACCAGTTGCCGTGCAGTCATATAAGTGCACTATATAACTTTGGCTCGATTTGATTCATTATTTTGGAAGTTACCGGGATGGAAAATTTCCCATTATATATATATTTGGTATAAGAAATGAACAAATATATTTAACCCCTTACCTGCCGACGAAAAATTACAATGTTAGCTTCCCAGTGTCACCATTTTTCACACAGGTGTGTGTAGTTATCTGTTTATTGATTCCGAAACATTCTCTTTCCGATTCCTCCCACGGGCGGTAGAGCCCAGTCGGTAGAGCGCCGGCCTCGTAATTGGAAGATTGCGGGTTCGGTACTCGAGCCGGCCAAAGACCGTCGTGTACACTAATTTTGGCTGGTGCACGTAAAATCTGTCGTGGCCGCAATGTCCTCCATGTTCCCATTACAATTTATCACCGAAGCGGGAGAGCCATCCCTTCCGTGGAGGATCAAAATTGTGTCTCTGGACCACCTCTATGAGTGTGTCCAGACCGTCGCCAATTGCCCATCGGCGTAGCACTAGTGCGACGTTAAACCCAACCATCCATCCATCCGATTCCTCCCACTCTTCACCTTCTCTGAAATAAGTAAACCCTTCGAAAACAATGTCATGCTCATTTAATTGCATTCCAGAAAAGTGAGACTAGTTTCACTGGTAGCAGTGTAACACAAAGGATCGTATTTCTGCAAGACGTATATATACGACCGAATAGTTAAGGGGTTAATATAAGAACTGAAAACTATGTGAAATAAGAGCAATATCTAAACAAATGAAACTAAAATCATAATATGAAGAAGCAGAGTCCTGAACATGTTTTACTAAAACCAAACTTTGCTCCAAACTTCTGAAAATAAAAGCTAAGATGGTATTTATATATATATTAATAGGTGAAAAAAAAAAAAAAAAATATATATATATATATAATTGTTGATACTTATAAACCAACTTTGTATGAATTGAATCATATAAATATATATTATGATTTAAAATAACTATTGATACCTTTTGACGTGTATAAGGCTACAGTTCCATACGTCGCTGTTTGTTGATTAATCCAAGTCTTTTTTCCTGATGTTTGATCATTGTAATGGTAAATTATACATATATATATATACTGGATTTCTATGATTGATATAATCTTAATTTTGTATAGTGAATATAATTTAAATTTATTGGCCAACATCCATTGTATGAACAATGTTTTTTTTTTTTTTTTTTTTTTTTTCGATGGCAATTCAAATCCAATATATTTTTTAATTTAAATGAATTTATAGATTATGGATATAATATGCTTAATGGAATTAGAGAGAATATTTCGTAAATCATAACCCACTCTTATTTGTATTATATGAGACTATTTAAAAAATTTTAATAACAAAATTGTTAAAGCTTATTACTATATATGATTGCTTATTACTGTAACATGATTTTGACCTAGATTAATATGGTGGAGGATCAAAATTGTGATGGCATGTCTCCGGACCACCTATAGGGATGTGTCCCAGACCGTCGCCAATTGCCCATCTGCGCAGCACTAGTGCGACGTAAAAAAACCCAACTATCAACTATCTAGATTAACATATTGTCTGAAAAATTAAACTTGCTTGCTGAATAATTTTAATTTTATTAATTTTATTAAATTTTTTATATGTATTAATTTTTAATTTTTTTGCAGTAATTATTATCTACATTTTCACTTTTTTTTTCTATGTTATCATATGATCTTGCAATGAAATTGAGGAAAGATGGGCCCCATCAAACGGGTTTAATCCGCTCCACCTGTCTTGCCGTGGTGCTCTCTGCCCCTTCTTCTAGTTGTTATTATTATGTTCTGTTGTAAATTTTTCAAATTTGTTATATATTATCTCATATCTCATATTGTATTCTTAAGTAATGTTGCATTATATGTATATTTCAGTTGCATGTGCTAAGTCTGCATTCTCCGGGATATGCGGAAAGTCCGCATTTTCAGGTGTGTTCCGGAGGTCCGCACTTTCAGGTGTGTTTCGGACGTCCACACTTTCAGGTGTGTTTCGGACGTCTGCAGTTTCAGGTGTGTTCCGAAGGTCCGCACTTTCAGGTGTGTTTTGGAGGTCCGCAATTTCAGGTGTGTTTCGGGGGTCCGCACTTTCAGGTGTGTTTCGGAGGTCCGCACTTTCAGGTGTGTTTCGGACGTCTGCACTTTCAGGTGTGTTTAGGACGTCCGCACTTTCAGGTGTGTTTCGGACGTCTGCAGTTTCAGGTGTGTTCCGAAGGTCCGCACTTTCAGGTTTGTTTTGGAGGTCCGCAATTTCAGGTGTGTTTCGGTGGTCCGCACTTTCAGGTGTGTTTCGGACGTCCGCACTTTCAGGTGTGTTTTGGAGGTCCGCACTTTCAGGTGTGTTTCGGACGTTCGCAATTTCATGTGTGTGACGAACGTCCGCATTTTCATGTGTGTGATGAACGTCCCCTTTTTCAGGTGTAAGTAAAATGTCATTTACCGCGTTTGCCAGACGTTGGAATTTCCAGAGGTATGTCATATTTCATATTTCACGTGTGCATCATACGTCGATATTTAAAAAAAAAAAAAAAATGTAAAAAATAGAAAGTCATGATTTATTAATACAGTACAAGAGATAAATTTGATCTTAGTTTTGGGGTCAATACGGGCAGGAATAATAATTAGAATTTAGTTACCTCAAATGAGATTTAGACCAGTATCATGAAAATACTAATTCCAAGAACTATTCCAATGCTTATGAAATAATTCATCTAAAAGAAGCTTAACCTAGCTAGAATATTTTTATCACAAAATATTAATTAAAGTAATAATAAATATTGCTTAAGTTTTTTTTTTTAATCTTTTAATAATTTGAAAATGGAATAAAACATAAAATAAAATGCACGATAGTATGAAGGGACATGCGGTCCATTGCACCTAGGGAAGTATAATAATTTGCTACTGAAACAAACAAAAAGTAGACTCTTGTGAACATCATAAAACTTTCTTCTAAATCATACTTTATAACAGAACTATTTACTATTGAACTTGCACAAATGTTTAATCATAGCTTCTAACTATAAATATTTTACATATGGAATTCGGTTAAATTTTAATCAACAGATGCTGAGATACAATCACACGTAAAATCATTGATGGTGAGTAATAGCATCACCATCTGTCGGCCGATATGCACCCAAATTGAATCAGCATACTGTTTCGTAACGGCCCACTCATATAGCAAGTTTTGTGCAATTATATACAATAGAATTTCAGATATAGCTTTCGAGTCCACGTAGAAAAATGCAGCATGTCAGTCCCGGAGAAAATGGCAGCATAGCAACGCCACCTATCAGCGAAAATGCACCCAAATTGAATCAGCATAATTTTTCATAAAGTTTCTCTCACATATAACGTTTTTATTAATTATACACAATAGAACCTTAAATGTAGCTTTCCCTTAAATGGGACAAATCGCATTATGGCAGCGCCAAAAAATTAAGCGATTTGCACGAAAAGTTGATAGGCACTAATTTATATATATAAATTTCTTTGAAATTCTGCCTGAGATATAGTTTGCAAAAAATTTCTATCACACATACATATATGGATAAACAGATTTACTAAATCTTTCTAATAAGGTTTTGGACTTCTTAAAACGTAGTAATCCATCGAAAACCGGTAGCTCAAAATTTTTACGAATACAATATTTTCTTGTATTAAAATATAGTAGAAAATTACAAAAAAAAAAAAAAAAAAAAAAAAAAAAAAGAAAAAAAAAAAAAAAGAAATCAAAACTATCGCAAAAGTGTGATGTCCTCAATTTCCGGCATATATGCTTGTGTATATGAGGTCCGCATTTACCTTGCAAAAATATGCATTCGAAATTTTTTAAATTTTGAAAAAATGAAGGTAACATACGTTTAACTGGTGATTTTTAAAGGAAAATATGAAATTTCATAACGATAGATAATTAATTTAAGCATGTCCGCAATTTGGCGGTTTACACACACCGTCCGCATTTTCCCTCTAAGGGGAACATGTGTGTGTGTGTGTGTGTGTGCATATAAAATGTATACTAATACGAGTAGTATACTGGCTACTGACATCTGTCTTCTTCTAGTTCTATACTCTATGTATGTACGTACTTTTTCCACAGTATATACATAGTTCACAAAGTACAAGCACGTGTTTTTATACAGACTGTTATATTCTTCTTTTTGCTTTGAATATAAATTTTGAAATAAATAAAAAATAAAAAAAAAATTAGTCATATTACAATATTAACACTTCTTTAGAAACCAAAAATAATTCAAAGATAATAATCTAATAGCTCGACGATTCAATTCACAAGTTACTTAGTTTTCACTTCTATCGGCAGTTCCCAGTGCCTGCCCTGTTGTTTTTTAACTGAATTTTCTATGGTTGTTTATTACCATAGTTCATTATATATTCCAAAACATTTATAAAACTTTTTTATTTACCCTGTATTGAATTCGCATATCAAAATTTAAATTTCTTATCTTTGACCTTGACTTAATTAAGAAACAAAAAATTTATTTATTGGAAATGAAAATTGCTTCAAATTTAATTTCGGTTCAGGCATAGTCGCGCATTGTTGTTAGGAATTCACTTTAAGCAATATATTTAGGTCTGCACTGAGAAAAATGACCAAGCTAAAATACTTCAAATGTATCAATTTTTGCTTTCTTATTTAAAAAAAAAATAAATGCATCAAAATTTAATCTGTGTAATTTACATTTTATTAAATTAAGCAATGGATTTACTGAAAAATAAAATAATAAATTGATATTTTAAAGCATATTTATTTTATTTACTCTTTTTTAATGTCTTATGAAAATGAAATGCGTGAACTTTTACCCTTTGTAAAGAAAGAAAAGATTAGAGAGCAGAAAAACTTAATAGGATAAAAATTTAATCGGATTCACGTCGTTTTATTTCTGTAATCTAATTTTATCGATTTTTGAACAGTGCGGGACAACATTAAAGTTAAAATAATTTAATTTTTATTCAAGTGATTCAAAGTATCTTAAAGCTCTTTTCAAAAAATGCAGTTTAAAATATGATAATCCTTAGAAAGTAATGGATTCAACAGAAAAGTTAAAGTTAAAAGCGATGAATGCTGGAAAATGTATTTATATTTAAAAATTGAAATTGTGATTGAAATAATATAATTATAAATAATAATAATAATAATAATAATAATAATAATAATAATAATAATAATAACAATAATTTTTACATAAATTAAAAAAAATGAAAGTCAAACTTTTAATGTTACTTTTACCTGGATTTCTTTAAAATTGCACTTATCTTTGCTTGTCCGTTTTGATTAGCTTGAGATTTTTATGCTACGCTTTGAGGACAGCTTTATAAGAATTCTCATGTTTTATTGAGGAGCTTAATATAATATAACAGCCTCGCCGCTGCCTGAAATCGAACCAGACACTCCACTGTTCGCTGATACCAAGCAGCAGTGGTTGTGGTGTAGAGTTAATACCAATTGTCTACACGGTAGATCTGAACATGTACAAGATTCCCTCATCGGAGGGGGCTTTCTAAGTGATCCTAACCTGTATTCACACTAGTTTCGGAGAAAACTATGAAAAACTAACAACGGCCAAGCCGAAGAACGAAAACTGGTTTCAATCCCAGCACCTTAAGCCACTATCAGACGAAGTTCCGTATGAACGGCATTAGTCTATAGTATCGCATAAACAGGTTTTTCATTAGAGAAACCGGTGAAATACTACCGTTTGATAGTTTTTGTTTTTCCTCACGTACAGTCTTCAATTACACATTTTCGACTGTTAGAGCGCTTTCACACTTGCCGACACGACACCGATAAATCGTATCCGGTTGTCGCTATCCGACATCCATGCAGGCGAAATACAATGCTATATACTACGTGCTTTCACACCCACCGATTTGAGGACGTTTTTGTCGTCCCGATAAGCCGACATCGTTTGGCTGTCGTCGAACAACCACGCTCCCCATAAAATCGTTCCGACAATTCTCTCTCATTCTCCGCCATGTTGGTTTTTTAAACAACGTGAGAGTTTTTATGTTTTCAGTATTTATTGAAGGAAAGATATTTCAGTGCTGTGAGTGTATATTAAATAAACATGTTGATGGAATTGATTAAAGAAAAAGAAGGATAACTAAAAGATATGTCATTGGAGTTAAATTATGGAAGCAGATTGTCAAGTTTTGAGATGACGAACTCAGAAAGTAAAATTTCCTCGAAAGTGGAGAACAGGTAATAATATTTTTAGGAATTTCTTTGTTGGAGTATAAATTAAAAAAGTGCATAATATAACATGGTGTTGGTATAAATGGGTCCACAGAGTGAAAAGCAGAGTCTTTTAAACAATCACAACATTTAATAATATAGAAAAGTAGAATAACATAATGCGGGCATTTCTTGCCGCACGCTTAGCAAAGCTTTCTCGTACAGACTCATATAAACCGCTCTCTCTCAGAGAAGCGAAGATGCGCTGTTGATTACGTAATACAGTTACGTCACATCTGACGTCATGACAGGTGTGAGCTGGTTAACAGATGATATGAGGAAACATGCATTGAAATCCTTCATTTCCCCCTTATTCAATAAATGTTTCGAAAATAAAACATATTTATGCATTATAATAGCATATTAAAAATTACAGAAAATTATTTTTATGCAAGAGTTACTTAAAATAAGAAAAGTGTTAGTAAAGAAATAGAATTATAAGCAAATAATTATGGTTAATATAATAAAATAAAATACGTAAAATATAAGCAGTTAATTTCTTAATGAAAACACAGTTTAAATATATATATTTTTTTTAAGTTCGTCAGTCCTGAGTATTAAGTCCTATCATATCACAACATTTTTCATGTTTATATGCATTTAAACTTTTTGTTAAAATATCTGCAGGTTGTTCATCTGATGAAATATATTTAATGTCAATTAGTTTATTATTGTAAACTTCTCGCACAAAATGATGACGAATGTCAATGTGTTTAGAGCGATTGTGATAAACAGGATTTTTTACTAATCTCAGTGCAGATTGATTGTCGCACATGATCTCAGTCGGACTTGATACAATTTCAGGATCCAATTCTTTTAAGAAATTTCTAACATGAATTGTCTCTTTTGCGGATTCAGACAGAGACATATATTCAGATTCTGTTGTGGATAGAGCAACGATTCGCTGCTTTCTAGATTCCCAAGAAATAGGTCCACCGGCATATTTAAAGACGTATCCTGTATATGATTTTCTATCATTTATATCCGATGCCCAATCGGCATCAACAAATGCTGTCAATGGTTTATCGTCTCTGTAATACACAATTCCTAAATTTCTAGTGCCATTGAGATACCTTAGTATTCTTTTAGCAGCTATCCAGTGAGGTTTTCCTGGATTGTTATTAAACTGACTTAAATAATTTACAGCATGGGTGATATCTGGTCTGGTAGCAACCGACAGATACATAAGAGAACCAATTAATTGTCTATGAGGAATTTTTGACATGTATGATTTCTCTTCTTCTGTATTTGGACACATTTGTTTAGTTAATTTTACACTGCTATCTAAAGGTGTATTCACCACTCTAGAATCTTCCATATTAAATTTATTTAGTAAATCTTCAATGTATTTCTTTTGTGTTATAGTGATGCTGTCCCTATCTTGATTAAATTCAATGCCTAAGCAATAATGCAGAAGACCCATATCTTTCATTTTGAAAGATTCTGCTAATTTATTTCTTATATCAAAATAGTGCTCTTCACTTTTAGTGAGACAAATTAAATCGTCGACATAGACGATTATAATAGCATCAAAAGGATATTTTGAGTAATAGACACATTTGTCGGAATTCAAAGGGTTAAATTTCATTTTTCTCAATTTCTCATCTAATTTCTTAAACCACTGTCCTCCTGACTGCTTAAGGCCATACAAAGATTTTTTTAATAAACACACTTTATTTTCGTGTATATCATTTTCAAAAAATTCAGGAAGCTCCATATAAATTTCTTCATGTAACATTCCGTTAACATATGCCATAATGAAATCTAACTGGTATGCTGTGAAACCATTCTGGATAGCATACGCGATTGCAGTTCTTATAGAACTTAATCTGGCTACTGGTGAAAAATTTTCCTCAAAATCTATACCTTGTTTCTGTGAACACCCTTTGGCAACCAATCTGGCCTTAAATTTTTCAATTTGAACATCTGGTTTGAATTTTGTTTTTAAAACCCATTTACACCCAATTACCTTTTTATCTTTTGGTCTATCTACAATTTCCCAAGCGTTTTGCTTAACTAAAGAATCATATTCTAATTTCATCGCGTTTTCCCAATTTTTAGCATAATCTCCATTTAGCGCGTCGATTACGCTGGGATTAATTTCATTAAATGAGTTATCAGCTAATTGAGAAGTTTCATCTTTATATTTTGTATCTGTAATACACTCCTTATGAGACTTTTGAAAGTTCCAACTTTTAATTTTTTTAGGTCGGCCTGGACCGCGTTTAAAAGGAGGATTGTTTATCCCTTCCTCTTGTTTACATTTATCGTGAGCACTCTCCTCCCCTCCACTCACATCTTCTACGTTCCCCCCTTCAGAAAGCGAGTGGCTCGCTTCCCCCCCTTTCCAAAAAGAGAAACTTTCTCCGTTGAATTCAGGGGGATAGGAAATCGATCCGCTGTTTTCCCCCTTTTGGATGTCTGCGGTTTGAGTAGGGATAGGAGTTTCATTTTTAATATTACAATCATTGCATTTATTCTCAGACGGAAAAATTAATTCTAATTGATCAGTAGTGGCTGAATCATTTGTTTCAAATTCGTCTATAAATCGAACATCACGACTTATGACAATTTTTCTGGTATCCTTATTCCATAATCTGTAAGCGCGTGATTCATTTGAATAGCCAACGAATATATGTTCGTGTGACCTAGCTTCAAACTTCCCTTTTGATTTTTTATTTAGAACAAAACATTTCTGTCCGAAAATTTTAAAATAGTTAACAGTTGGTATATAACCGAAAAACAATTCGAAAGGGGTTTTATTTTCTTTAATTCCTTTAGTGGGACACCTGTTTCTAATATATGCATTGCAATTTACTGCTTCAGCCCAGAATGTATTTGGAAGGTTTGATTGCATTAATAAACACCTCACCATTTCGCATAATGTACGATTTTGTCTTTCAATTCTAGAATTTTGCTGAGGCGTCATTGGCGATGAAAATTCGCGTTTGATACCGCATTCTTCAATATATTTATTGAATTCTTCGCCACAATATTCCAAACCATTATCGGTATGCAGTATCTTAAATTTTTTTCCTAATCGATTTTCGACTGCTGCTTTATATCTCCGGAACGCGTACTTAGCTTGATCTTTTGTTTTTAGAAAATTTACTTCAATGTAACGAGATTTATCATCCAAAAAAGTAATAAAGTAACGTGATCCGCCATGGGATTTAACATTTATAGGGCCACATAAATCAGAATAAACTACTTCTAATAATTCCTTACTATGAAATTTGTTTTCTTTACAAAATGGTTTCACAGTTTGTTTAGACTGAATGCATACTTTACAATCTTTTAAAGAATCTTTTTCATTAAAATTTAAATCTCTTAACATATTTTCAGATTTTAATAATTTTAAATCTTTTTCATTTAAATGTCCTAATTTTAAATGCCATTTATGAAAGTTGCTTACCTGAGTTGTTGCAGCGATATCCACCTGCGGCTGAAAAAAATATAAATCACCTTTTCTCGTAGCACTTATAATTAGAGAGCCGTCCTGCTGCGTAATTTTTGCACATTTTTCGGTAAATACAACTCGGCAGTTGTTTGCAGTAGCTTTTGATATAGACATTAAATTGCATTTCAATTTTGGAACGCACAAAACATTTGTTAACTTTAAATTGGTTACACCGTGATTACCGGGAACTTTTAATTTGACTGTTCCAACACCTGTGATCTCCGCTGTTTCATCTACAGCTAATTTTATAAATGATCCAATTCTAGGTTCGAAATCTATAAACAAATTCTTGTCATGAGCCATATGTGATGTCGTACCGCTATCGAGACACCACTCGGAATGTTCTTGGAAAGAGTTACTGGCTGCCATCGTGAACTCTGTACTATCTTCAACCATGAAAGATCTATCTTTGTATTTATTCGATGAAGTGAATTTTCTGTCTGAGATCTTCTTTCTGCATTCTGAGGCTTTATGCCCTACTTTTGAACAGTAATTGCATTTGAAGATTGCATAATTTCTTTCGCCATACGTGTTCTTGTTCTGCACAGGCTTTAAGATTTCTCTTTTGTTCTTTTCAGGAAGATTTTTCTTGTGAGTTGTAAAATACGCATTTGATGATTCTTGATGCTTTTTATTTTTTCTTTACTCATATTCTTCCATCATTTTAATTTTTAGAGCTTCAGGCTGCGGCAATTCATCTCTTGCTTCTATGGCGCACCTGAAATTTTCATAGCTGTCAGGAATACTGTATAAGAGCAAAATTGATAATAGATCTTCGGCTACTTGAATGTCCATTTCTTTTAGCTTCTCCACTATATCAAAGAAAATATTGAGGTGATCGGACATATTTTCACTGTCAGTCATTTTCTTAAAGAGTAGCTGCTTCAATAGGGTGGCTTTCTTTGCCGGTCCTCTCGATTCGTAAACTTCTTTTAATTTATTCCATACTTAATTTGAGGTGGTACAATGTTTAATATGACACAACTCACTTGGGGTAATTGCTAGGATTAAATCGGCTCTAGCTTTACGGTCAATTTCGAGCCAATTTTTCTTCACCTTCGGCGCCTTCATCGAGCTTAATTTTCGTTCCGTTAGCATAACTCCAGTGATCATTCTTGATTAAAACAGCTTCTATCTGCAGCTTCCAGGTGTCAAAATTATTTTTGGATAGCTTTTCTATATTTAATACTTGCGACATATTTAATCAGCTATAGTAGCTTCTTTATAAAAATAGAATCAAAAATACTTTCGATTTCAGCCCTTAGGCTTAACAGTAAGTCGCACTTTCGTTTTAGCGAATGTTAATTTAAATTTTTAAAAAGTCCGCAGTAAGATGCGTGTCTCTGGGCCCATAACCATTGTTGGTATAAATGGGTCCACAGAGTGAAAAGCAGAGTCTTTTAAACAATTACAACATTTAATAATATAGAAAAGTAGAATAACATAATGCGGGCATTTCTTGCCGCACGCTTAGCAAAGCTTTCTCGTACAGACTCATATAAACCGCTCTCTCTCAGAGAAGCGAAGATGCGCTGTTGATTACGTAATACAGTTACGTCACATCTGACGTCATGACAGGTGTGAGCTGGTTAACAGACGATATGAGGAAACATGCATTGAAATCCTTCACATGGTATTAATTAAAACTGTAAATTTTATGTGCATTATATACAGTGCTTAATAGATTGTGTGTTACTGACATAAAAAATAACTACGCTCATTTATTTCAAAATAAATACACGTGCTGTCTTATAACTTTGATAAACAAATGGAATTTTATTAAATGGTTTAATAAAGGTTCTTGTACTCTAATTTTCTAGATAACTATTACATACTATTATTCTAGATTATTTATAAATGTTGAACTAAATTAATAGTATCAAGTTTAAAAATAAATTAAGACTCTCATTTTTTGCATAATTGTACCCGATTAATAATGAAGATGGTTAAATTTTGGGTTAAGTTAAATTTCTGAACAGATTTTCTTCAATTATTACTTTTTTCACGTATATTTTGAAATCCTCGTCCCCTTTTATTTCCCTGGAATAAATACCTTAATTATTTTGTTTTGTGTATTGTTATCTTTTGCAGAGTTAGAATTATACACCTAGTAATCTATATCTATTATGTATGTAATGTTTTCAAATATATAAACATACAAATAAAAAATAATTCAAAAATTTGACCATTCAAGCAATTTTTATTGATATCATGCATATTTAAATAATATCATTAATTCAAGTATATGCTTCGTTTTATTTTGTAATTGACTTGATTTTAACACTGCATATAATGCTCACAAAATTTATAGTTTTAATTAATACTCTATTATATTATATTCTTTTGATTTATACTCTAATAAAGAAATTTTCAAAAATATTATTACTTGTTTTTTTTTTTTCACTACTATATAAATTTTATTTTTAAGTTTATCATCTCAAAACTTGAAAATCTCTTCCCTTAATTCATCTCCAATCATTATTTAAAAAAAAAAAAAAAAAAAAACATTTAGAAAGAGATAGCTTGCATAAAATTTTTAGAAACTTTTTCTATTTAAAAAAAAATTAACTATACTTTACAAAATTATATATATATATATGCACATATAAAATAAAATAGGGTTACCACATGTAAATTATATTTTTATCCTTTGGTTTGTCATAAAAATAATAAAGTCACTTTTTGTGCTATTTTTGACATTTAATTTGTTATCCATTGAAGCTCTTCTAAAAAAATATATAAACATACAGGAAAAGGTGGAGTAACTAAAAATGTTAATTTCTTGTTACTGATCAATAATTATGAGCAATGATTTACAATTAAACTCCTTCCAAATATTTTTAATGAGGAAGGGGGGGGAGGGTTGATTTTTCACCAGTTATAATTTTACAGCTTATTATTATTATTATTCATAAAAGCAATAAAATGATTGAATACTAATTAAAGTGTTATCCATTGAAAGTTTTTGAAAACACAGCTGATAAATGTTTACTCGTACCTCCTCTAAGGAATCTCTAATTATGGGATACTACTAATATAAAAGGGCAATATTTTAAATATTAAAATTTCCATATCTAAGGAAAATTCTTCTATTATCCAAAGAAGATAGTTTTAGAAACTTTTCCAGTTTAAAAAAAGCTAGTCATTTTTTAAAGAATTCAGACTTGAGATAACGAATGAAGCAGATTTATATTAATCTCTTTGATGGGTGTCACTTAAACAATAGGAGAGGGGGGGAAATAAAGGTTATTGAAAGTGCTAAAAGTATGAGATCATTTGTGAAAAGCATTGAGAATTGTATGTATAATAGACATTGGGCATAAATCTTCTGCAATTCAAAGTAGCAGTGAAATACAAGAAAGAGGGGGGGGGGGGGGTGTTACAAGCAAATGCAAGATTTATCTGAAAATAAGAATTTACAATTTTCAGAAGAGGTGAAATTTTAATTGACTAATTTTTTTTTTTTTTTTTTTTTTTTTTTTTGAAAAAGAAAGGGATTTTTACCAACTGTTTGTTTCAAATAAAATAACTTTTTCTAAAGTTGTTATTCGATAACATGTCTGTATTTTTGGTAAGCATATAAAAGTACTTAAATTATTATATAAATTGCCAATATAGCAATTAATTTTATATTGATAAATTATAATATAATATCAAATACACTTTTTAAGGCACTAAATATTATGTAAAAACGATTGATTAATAACAATTAAGCTCAATTAAGAAGTGCAACCTCTGAATGAGGTACACCTCTATATAAAGGTGAAGTACCTGGTCCCAAAGTTGTCTCTTATATAGAGGGAAGCGTGTATATAAAGCTTTATCAGAATTATAAGAAACAACTAGAAAAAAATTAAAAAGAAAAAATATTTTCACCTAGTCTTCATCCTATTTTCCAAAAACAGCTCGTATAAATAAAACAAAGCGTGATTTTAAAAAAGTAATTCAATTGTATTTATATATATATATATGTATAAGAAAAAATCTTGTTGAGACATACAGTTTCTCCCCCCCCCCTTCTTAAGGTTATTTAACATAAAGGAGCAATGCTTCTTAAAAAAAAAAAAAAAAAAATGGATTTAATAAATAAATTAACTATATATTAACTAATAAATAAATAATAAATTGTTAACAATATGAAAATGTGTAAATATTTTTCTAATTAATTTATTTAATAAATATATTTTGTATTTAAAAAAGAAAAGTTGTATTCCTATAATTCAAATGCACCAAGTGTCACATTGTTTTGAAATTATAACTTGATTAAGTTGATAAAATTGCGTGATTTTATATCATTTTTGGGGTCTGATGTCTCATTTATTAAACATTTTCATGAATTTAAATTAAAAAAAGAAAGAAAGTAAAAGAAAAAAGGTAAAGTAAAATATAAATTTTCTGATGTCTTTAATATATTCGTCTTGTTATATAAATCTGATAATTATTTTTGATTATCAATAAAAGTTCCTTCACTAATGTAAATATAATTAAAATATTTCGCAGGATCTCTTGTAGTTTTCCGAAAGGTATCTAAAATTATCTTCCACGTATCTTGATTTTATATCATGCATACAGCCAGTGAATTTCCTCCAACACCCCTTTTATTTACTTATTTTTTCTACGGCGATGCGATGTGATAAATATGACAACTTGACAACTAGTGCTGGACGATATCAGAAATTAAATATCGCGATATATCACCATGTTAATATCGATATTATGTGATATATTGCGATATTTCTTTCAAGATAGGAAAAAATAGAAATTTGTTATTTTTTAAAGACATATGCACACGAATTTTAAAGTATACAAGTATAAAGTGTTTTCCGTGTATTTTCTGGTATATTACTACCATAACTTTATCATAAAAAAAAAAAAAAAAAAAAAAATGCATAAAAAGTGAATCAATATTTTGTGTTTCTTATAACTTATACTGTTGCTTTTTAGTATACCTCTGTATAGTTTGTCCTCTATTCTTCCCATTTTAAGCTTTAATTATTTTAAAATCATATTTTAACACAGCTAATATGCGATCTGTGTTTTATTTGTACCAAGTATATCAAAATTCATAATTCTACTAAAAATAAAGCTTAATAAAAATTGTCTTAAGATGTAGGTATTAAATAAAAAGGAAAATCATTCTAAATAGTTAAGAATTGCCATTGGATACACCTTTTTTAGTCGTAGAGAGTAATATTTTTTACTTAAAACTCTTATATGCATCCTAAATGTCAGTTACTTGTCATTTTTATTTTTGTATCTGCTTACCAAATCATTACAATATTTTTTAAATGTATATGTGTTCAATTCACATTCGTAATAGTTTCATATATTCGTAATAGTTTCATTATATATATATATATACATTGTCAGTATAAAAATTATATTATTTAAAGAAAATTATGTTAAAGTTTCATTTTGTTACTTAAAGTAACTCATTTCGCAATTACATGTACGGCTTAAAAAAAAAAAAAAAAAAAAAAAAAAAAAAGAAAGAAAGAAAGAAAGAAAAGGAAAGAGAAAAAATAAATGCTACATAAAAAAAGTAATAAACTATCCAATATTATATAATTTAATAAAGAAACTGTCACTGTAAAATTACTAAAGATAAAACTTTATTTTACATCAGTCAGATAGCACCCTTTCTCCCTTCCCATGTTTTCCAATGGGATTTTTGTCGCGTCGTTTTATAAAAATATTTTATTAAAAAATGAACTTTTTCGAATTCTGTTTTTTTTAATATTACTCTTTGAACAGGTCGTCTTTTAGCTTAAATTCTGTTTTTTGAATATTACTCTTTGAACAGGTCGTCTTTTAGCTTAGTGAACAATTTTTCGAAAAAATAAATTTAAATATTTTACTTAGAGATCCACACTTTACCCATAATTTACTTATTGAGTCCATAATTTACTTATTGAAATAAAATATTTAAATTCATTTTTTCGAAAAATTGTTCACCAAGCTAAAAGGCGACCCGTTCAAAGAGTAATATTCAAAAAACAGAATTCGAAAAACTTCATTTTTGAATGAGATATTTTTATAAAACGAAGCAACGAAAATCCCATTCGATAACATGGGAAAGGAGAAAGGGACTGATGTACAACCCAAACAGTGATGCCAGATGGTCGAAAATTATTTCCCCAAACAGGTCTTCAAATTTCCCCAATTCAGGAGGTTTTTTTCGAAAAAATCCCCAATTTGATTTCTACTAAAAAGGGGAAATAAAAATTTTTTCAAAAAAAAATATCAAGCAGATTTTTCTGTGATAAAAATTCAGATTTTTCCCCAAAAGAAGGCATTTAAAAAAAAAAATCCCCAAATACCAATAAAGATACTGAAAGTCTCTAGTCGTAAGGATAAATCATTACGTTATCAACATTGACAGAGAGTTGAAGAACTCCCCAGATTTGTCCCCAAAAATTTTAGAATTCCCCCAAAAAGTCCCCACAAACATTTGGTCCAAAAGCCTCAAAAATCCCCAAAATGGGGACAAAATCCCCAATCTGGCATCACTGAGCCCAAAGCGAGTTAAACACATGTCGCATCTTATTGGCCAGAAGATATGGGTACTTTGAAATAAACCAATATCAATGAACCAATAGCAGGAAATGAGCTAAAACAAAAGATATTGTTTTCATTCGTCATACTCGTTTGTTTTTATATCGCCTGTCTGTGGTATTACACCTACGATCCGCGAGCGATGATGTGCAATATTATCAAAGAACTTATACTAACGGTAGTATAAATTCTTTCATATTATCGTTTAGAGCCAGGGAAATGCATGAATGTAGAATGAGAAGTCAATATACTCTAAGAAGTCAGTATACTATGGGAAGTCAATATATTACTGTGATAGTTTAATTTTCCTGATGAATATCATTGACTTTTTGTTTTTGGACAGTGATATTTTCAAGAAAGTAGATACATTGCGGTTTGGAGAGGAAGGATTGTTTGGGGTTGGGAGTTTTAGTCAGTGAGTGGAGGGGAAAAAGGGGGTTGCATTAGTATAAGCTATTCAGGTCTCTTTTTTTTTCGGGCTTTGCTTGGCGCGCGATGATGCAGGTTTGTGGCGCGCACAAGGGGTTGCGTCACTTCCGCTAGCCAAACGGTTTGTTTGTTTTTTTAGAAAACACGGGGAATAAGCTATTCGGCGTTCTCTTTATTCCGAGCGTGGTGACTGGTGATATATGCTAGTGAGGAACATTATTTATCGGCGCTTCGATCGATCGCTGAGTGTGCGCTAAAGAAATATCGTTAGAGGGATATATCAGCAGAGCTAGATCTTTAATATCGTTATTGCGATATTTAAAAAATATTGATACTTGGGGATATATTGATAAATACTCCAGCCCTATTGACAACCTCGGAAATCGCAATCTCTTGCGCAATCTCGGAATGGAATGAAAAGAAAAGTTCCCGTTTTGTAGGACCGATATCGGTGTAGTGTAAAAGCAGTGTACTATCCGACACGACATTGTTCTAATCGTTGCATTATTTATCAGCCGATTTAGTCGCTGTCGTGTCGGTCAGTGTGAAAGCGCTCTTAAAGTGCTATCAGACGGAAGACGATATATTCTAAAATATAAGCTATTGCCGCTCAAAAGCGACCAAACGACTTCAGTAGGGTTGTTTTTAAGCATAAACGGAAGAACGAAATCCAGAAATGTAAACAATGGACCCAACATTTGGCTATTATCCCCCCCCCCCCCCCAAGGATGTTTAAAAGAGAAAAGAATAGAGGGTGTTCTGTAATCGCGATTCTCTGATTGGAGGATTTCGTTCTAGAGACTACTGTATGGGATTTAAACAGTCGAAAATGCGTGATTGAGGAACGTACGTTCGGCAATTTGTATCAAACGGCATATTTGGATCGTTTCCCGCATGAGAAACCTGTTTATGAGGTATTTTGTGCTAAAGACTATCGTATGGTTGTTCGTTTGATAGCGGCTTTAGAATCATATACGGTAGTTTTTAGAATGAAGTCCTCCAATCAGAGGATCGCGATTACAGAGTACCCTCTACCCTTTTCCCTTTTAAACCTCCTTGAGGTGAATTATCGCCAATCGCCAAGTATTGGGTCCGTTGTTTACATTTCTAGATTTCGTTTATGCTTAAAAACAACCCTACTACACTCCGATAAAGTCGTTTGGTAGCTTTTGAGTGACAATAGCTTATATTTTAGAATGTATGTTCTTTCGCCTGATACCACCTTTACACCTACTGCAATTTCGAGAGAAGAACTTCTCAGCCAGCTCTTTTACTCCTCTGAAGAAATCCGTTTTCATTATGAATTGAATGTAAAAATAAATTTCTAATTCTCTACATGGCAGTGTATGTCGACAATCTAAGTCATAAACACGCTAACATATTTGTCGTCAATCGTGATCTGTGAATCACTAGTGGTCCGCGATAAAAATTTGGGGGTTAGCAAAAAAGTTTTGGTATTATTTGCAATTTGAATGCTTTATTAGAAATTAAACAGGTGTTAACTTTAACTTCATCATTTTCTGAATCATTTTCACTCGTATACACAACATTAGATTTCAGAATTTTCTGGATGAAAGAGAAAAAGTGAAATAATCTTTTCCGCTTGTCCTCAAATAAAAAATGTTTGAATTTTAAATATTAGGCATAATAATCGCTTTCAAATTCTGATCTTCATCTGATACTGAGCTAATATTTTTTCTAAATTTATCAGAGTATTCGGATTTTTCAGAGGTTTAAAATGTACATCAAAAATATAATCCCCCATTGAATTGAATTAATCTAACAATATAATGATATACATATTATTAGATTGAGTAAATTTAAGGTTATATATAGAAATAGATGTTATACCGCTGTTATTAAATCTCTTGTCTGAATTTCTTATAATATAGAAGCAACGTAAAAGTGTTCACGTTCTTCCCCTATAATTGTTTTACTACAATCAAACAACCTTTAAGTATCCATCTTATGATTAAATATGTATTTATGTTTTCCTTATAATTAAATCCTGTAATGTTTTATATTAAATCGGTTCATACCATATTTAAATAATCTAGTATGTCACACACACGACTTTCTCTTACCCTGAAATTTAATACTATAAATACAGGTTTCAGATTAAGAGGTACGATAACGAGTGCTATTATGTAAATCTATGTTAAAACAATTCAAATTAGGCTTCGGAAGAGTTTTATATGATGATTAGTTCTGGATGAGGGGTACTACCGCCCCCCTCAAACCCCATTTCATTACTGCACATACCTTTATATTCAATTTAAATCTGTTATTAAAATTAAAAGTTCCCTTAAAAATATTCAGACAACTGCCACACGCATTAATCAAACTTTTCCAGCAATAAACATATATTAATTTGAAAATACAACTTTTGGATCTTCTGAAAATATTCGTTTTTAAGTTATTCTAAGACACAAAGATCAAACGTTAAAAAACTTGACTTCGGTAATCAGGAAGCCTCAAAACGTGTAAATATGCAAAAAACAAGCGATTAATATTTAGCTTAAAAACGTACATTATTTATCATATGGCTTTGAGGAATTCATTTCAATTCCTGAACAGCTTTCCTGTATATGGTAAAATATTATAGTAAAGCACTTCCACTAACAATAAAAAAGAATGTTATAGCTTAAATATTTGAAGCCCTGTATACCTTTTGAAGATTATGTACAAACCATATGATGCACCTTCACATAATCCTATAGTAATAACACACAGCACAACTTGAAATACATTTCCATCAATTTTCAGCAACAGTCGAATTATAATCCAGTTCTTTTGTGTAGCCCTGTAAAGGAACAGTGAATGATTTCTATACCGTATTCTACACGAACCATGTTTTTACATATATAATATATATATATATATATATATATTCGTTTCGTTTGGTTTAGTGCAGTCTATAGACGTCAAACTCTACTTACCTGCAATTTTCCACATACACGTAATGTATTAAAATTCTCTTGGGTGTCCCTGTACACGAACCATTTGCTTGATCTCAACGGAAACCTTAGTGTAGCATCCCTATATGATACACATTTAGAATACTAAGTTTGAACTTTCTGCTATTATTTGTTCTTCAGATGTGCTGATAACAGATAGACACACAGGCACATCGCTAGAAACATGATTTTCGCATTCAGGTGACCTCAAAACGTGTAAATATAACAAAACTCATTTTCAAAAACTTGACCTAAAAACAATACTTTCTCTACCTTATGGGTAAGAGAAAGTAAAAATGGACATTGTGTGTTTATTATTCTAGAAGTATATTTACGTTTCTTAATCAATATCAGTTGTCCGCGTGATATTATTATAAATTTGGTAGTCCGTGGGATTTTAAATAGTGAATTTAGTGGTTTGTGAAGTCGAAATGGTGACCGCTGCTCTGAAACAGTGTTGGAAAGGGTTAAAAATGTTTCTCACTACTGTAATCGTTTTATCAGCAATTTTCACTGATATAACTAATGTGAATATATTTGTTTGGTATGTAAACCTTAATTCTATTCATAACGTATTTTACAGAAAGCATGATTTTGTGCATGTGCATAATAAGCATAAATTTTGATATATTTTATGCAACAGAAATAATAGGGAACATTCCATAGTGAACATAAAAAACATCTATCAATTTCGAGACATTCTAAAAATATTTACGGAAGTTAGAGTTCGGGCAGACAAAGAGAGAAACTGAAGTCATCATAAGTGCTTTTCAACTCTTGTTGAAAAGTGTCAAAAAAAGCCTATTGAGTCGATTCTATTTATACCTGACAATTTATCTGAACATTTTCTTTGGCCCTGAGAAACAATGTTTAATGTCATTTATACTCATTTCTTTAGGAAACATGCTAATCTACATCAATAAAATATATGTTAATTTTGTTATGCTTTGAGTAGTATAAATGTATTGAAATATGGTTAAAGGATAGATTTATCATAGACCAATTTGATTTGGAATTTCGACGTTTTTGTCAAATATCTAGAAAAATTCTTCAGGAATTATCTTGAAACTTTGAGAGTTATACCTCATATATTTCAGCAAAAGTTGTGTCCTGAAGGCGAAAAGGGGACCAGTAAAAATTAAACTGAAAAATCTTTTGAATCATCCTGTAAAAAGTAATGCTTTAAAGGCTTTTTGGACGTAACATGTGATTATCAGGACTTTTCTCATTATTTGTATACATTTTTATGAGGTTCCTAGATATGTAACTTTTTTTTTTTTTTAATTGAAAAAAAAAAAAAAAAAAAAAAAAAAAAAAAAAAAAATCTATTTTTTTAATTATAACACATAGGGTATTAGACCTACTTTTAGGAAATTTGGCATACTACATTAGACACAGCATACTGGAGTCAGAATGCAAAACTGTTCAATATACGAAATATGAAGCTTTTTACTGAATAAATTTATGCACTAGTTTTTTAAAAATTTCAGTTGCATATTTTAATAGCCAAAAGTATTGAGCAACTTATACGAAAACTCCGATCAAATATCGTGTAAATTCAAAAAATTACGAGAGATAGAACGAACAGAATTTCAGTTCTTCTCAGAAAAAAAGGAAGATGGTTAGGGGATTTTATCAATATTTATTTACAATCAGCGAACACTGTATTATCAGTGAACATTGATTGAATCAAAATAAAAATGTGAGGTTTAGCTTTTATTTTGAGACAACTGAAATTCTATGTTATTCTATCTCTCATAACTTTTTGAGTTTATACGATATTTGTCTGAGGTTTTCATAGCAATTGCTCAATACTTTTGACTATTAAATTATGCAAATGAAATTTTTTAAAAGCTAGTGCATGCATAATTAAAAATTATTTAGTAAAAAGCCTCATATTTCGCGAGATAGTTAACATTTTTACATTCTGATTGCAGGATACTGTGTCTAACGCAGTATGCCAAATTTTCTAAAAATGTCTTTGCACTGGATCTAATACCCTACGTGTTATAATTAAACTAGTCTGTTGTGGCCACCACAAAACTTTCTTCTATATTTTCCTATACATATTCACTCAGTAACAATATTTAAATTTTTTTTTTTTTTTTTTGTTAAAAGTAAAAAAAATCGATAACTTTGTTTTAAATTATCACAGATTTATAGTTCAACCATTCGTTTTAAAGGATTTAACAAGATCTTTCGAAAGATATCCATCTTGAAAATTTACTCCCTCCCGGGGGGTACTTCCCCCCCAGGGGGGGAGGCGATGCCCCCACATGCACAGAATTTTTTCCTAGTTAACTACTACTATTATCAATAATTCATATTAATTTTACAATCACAAGTTAAGAATAACTCT
The DNA here is from genome assembly GCA_963930645.1 of Salticus scenicus. NCBI lineage: Eukaryota > Metazoa > Arthropoda > Arachnida > Araneae > Salticidae > Salticus > Salticus scenicus. The sequence goes on along the minus strand of OZ005649.1, from coordinate 5,354,696 downwards.
CATAACTCTCATTATGTACATTTATACGAAATTTTGTCCTATACTGCCATGTTAAAAATTTAGAAAAAATGAGATCACAGCGCCACCTGTAGAGCGATTGATCCCCAAATGTAATCACCACCAGTTTATGTCGGGGACCAACTAAATACCAAGTTTGGTTAAATTTCGTTTAAAAAAAAAAAAAAAAAAAAAAAAGATTTTTTTTCTTTCGTTAAAAGTAAAAAAAATCGATAACTTTCTTTTAAATTATCAGATTTATAGTTCAACCATTCGTTTTAAAGGTATCGACGAGACCTTTCGAAAGATGCCCATCTTGAAAGTTTACTCCCCAGGGGGAACCCATGCCCCCACGTGAACAAATTTTTTTCCTAGTTAACTACTACTATTATCAATAATTGATATTAATTTTACAATCACAAGTTTAAAATAACTCTCATTATGCACATTTATACGAAGTTTTGTCCTATACTGCCATGTTAAAAGTTTCCATAAAATGCGATCACAGCGCCACCTGTTGAGCGATTGATCCCCAAACCTAATCAGCACCAGTTTATGTCAGAGTTCAACTAAATGCCAAGTTTGGTCAAATTTCATTCATTGGTTCGTGAGATACAGCGTCCACAAAAAAGTGATACAGACAGACAGACAATTTCTAAAAACTATCAATTCGTGTTTTGGACATCCTAAAACGTGTAAATCCGTCAAAAAACGGAGGTCGAAAATTTTCACGAATCCAATACTTTCTCTATATTACATATAGAAGAAAGTAAAAAGTAGATTTTTTTTTTTCATTTTTTTTTTTTTTTTAACTGTTATATTTCTATGAATATATGTGGTAGCCGCATAAAAATTTATACAAATAATTAAAAACATCCTCATAATCACATGCTATAGCAAAATCGCATTTCAAACGTTACTTTTTACAGAGTGATCCAAAAATTTTGATTTTTGTTTTAATTTTTTATTGGTTCTCTTTTCCTTTTCAGGACAAAACTTTTACTGAAATATATGAGCTATAACATATTCTTTACACTACCAAAGTTTCAAGATGATTTCTTAAGAACTTTTCTAGATATTTGACAAAACGTCTAAATTTGAAAGTATTACTTTTTGGTAGGTAGTGTATAAAGTAGTAGGTACGAGAACAGTGTGAATGCATTAACGCATTTTATTAGTTTTAAAGAAACAGTTCTACAAGCAATTATTGAAATAATAAAATTTGCCTGACAAACAATGAAAACTTGTGTTACAAGTTTGCGAAAAATACATTGATTTCGAATTCTGAAAGAAATTTCTTCTGGAATTTTATTAATATCAAAATATGTTTGTTTCTGTTTTGTTTAATATAAACAGAAAATAGGAAAATTAATTTTTTTAAATATTTTAGACGACAAATGTTTCATCCATAGGTGGAATTTCGGCGACATTTGTTGATGATATGGCAACAATTGTTGGCATATTGCCATGTGGTCATACTATCGTGAACCCTATGTATGTGTATTACGCAAATATATTAGTTCTCCATCATACTATAGTTATGGGGAACTTAGGTAATCGTGAAAATTTTCGACCTCGGTTTTTTGAATTTTTTTACACGTTTTCAGGTGTGAGGAATCCGAAAATGACAAAATTGGAATGGTGTCCGTCTGTAGGGTGTCTGTTAGTTTGTTATTCCGTTAGTCCGTTAGTGTGTTAGTCCGTTAGTCCGTTAGTATGTTGTGTACACGATATCTCAAGAACAAATTGTCGCAGAGAAGTCAGGTCAGTTTTAAAATATTTCATTTGACACTAGCAAGAACCCTATTCATTTACAACATTCGAATTAAAAAACTTCGTAAGTTATTAGAAATTTACGATTTTCTTAACATGGGAGAATAGAACAAAATTTCACTTAAACGTGCATTAAATGGAAACTTTTTACTGTAAAAATATCAGACCAGTTTTAAAATATCCGTTTTGATGCCAGAATAAACATCAGTAACTATAAATATGCTACTTTGAAAATTTCGCAAGTTATTGGAAATTTACGAATTTCTTAGCATGACAGTATAGGGCAAAATTTCACATATACGTCAATTTTTAGAGATATTTTCATCGTAAAGATGTCAGACTACTTTTTAAATATTATTTAGGATACTGGCATGAATATCACTGACTATGAATTTTCCAATATAAAAATTTCGTAAGTTATTAGAAATTTACGAATTTCTTAACATGGCAGAATAGGGCAAAATTTCACACAAACATCAATCTTGACGGATATTTTCATCATAAAAGTGTCAGACCACTTTTGAAATATTATTTAGGATACTGACATGAATACCATAGTGTACGAATTTTCTAATTTAAGAAATTCGTAAGTTATTTGGAATTTACGATCCTCTTAAAATGGCAGAAGAATACAAAATTGAGCATAAACGGCCATTTTGAGGATCATAAATATATCAGACAACTTCAAAATAACGTTTATGATACTTGTATGAACATGACTGATTAGAAATATTCTAATAGGAAAATTTCGTAAGCTATTCGTTATTTAAGATTTTATCAATATAACAAAATTGAAAAATTTCCATATAAATATGCATTTTGAGGAATGTTGCATTGCAAATAGCAGCATGAAAACTAAACTACGAAATTTACCCTAATAAATTAAATTAATAGAATAGAATAAGATAAATATATCGAAGTGGACGGTGGGTAGCCTGTTAGGCGGGGATTTCATTCTGTCACTGTGTCAAGCGTTTGGTCAAATTCATTTCTCTTAACATGATAACTATGTTAAGAGAATGTCCTGTACTAGAAATTTATGAGAACATATATGTGATAACTGAGCCGAGTCCACCTATGCCAACTAGTTTTAAGCTATGACAAAGTAGTTTGTCAACTGCTGCAAGTTGTATACTACTGCCAACTTCTCAAATCTTTATTCACATCTACTAATTTAAATTCCTCCGATGCTTTTCCAGAAAATATATTAAAATAAATGGTTATATATCAGAACAGTAATTATTTCTATTGTTATACTTAGAAAATGTTTCTAATATTGGACACCTTTAAGATGTATCTTTGAAGAAATAATTCGTTTTAGGAAAAGATTGTAGTGATGTACAGCATTAATGAGATAAAACTACTTTTGTAAACAATGCGAAAATGATACCTGCTGTATAAGATGTTAAAAGGAAAGGAATTGTGTAATATTCCGATAATAACTTTTCCTAAAACTTCGTCAGCCGTAATTGCAAAGCACTTTGTATCGGATCTTGTTTGTGACAGATTATGCCGCAAAGCTTAGTTTTGTTGGTAAAATGCTGAATGCAATGGCATAACCATAGAATGTATTATTTTGATGTTAAAAGAATAAAATATCCCAGTGTAACACAAAGTTAAAATGTGCTTGCTTTAATACTATTTGCTTTGTGCAAATATTTCTACAAAAATATCTAAGTGCATTATTTTTTTTTTTTAGACCGGCATGTTTCTCTAATATGCAATATTAAATTATCCTGTTTTCTATAATTTTATTTTTAATGAAAATTTCAGCGATGTTTCTGATTAAAAATTTTAAAAAATTATTTTACACAATTCAACTTTGACATGAATAATTAAATAAAATTTAATGATTCAGAAACGAAAACTATTAACTAATAATCTGAATACATTTCAGTAATTACGTATATATTTTATCTATATATTAATATATATTAATCATACACACACTCATATTACATATGTATATATAACTTTATTTTTAACATTTGATTTATTACTACACAGATTAGTTATAAAACTAATTATTTTTAGTTTTATTTATTTATTTATTTTTTTTTTTTTTAATATATAATTTTATTTTCAAGTATCTATCTATTAAGTAGTGAATATGACTAGAAATAATTTTTAACTTCTAGTTTCACAGAAATAATAATTTAAAATTGCTATACTAACGGATATTGGTTCATTTATTATTTTTGCGTGCATCTAGATTTTATACTGTAGATAATTTTAAAATATTACTAGATTAGATTTAGTAAAATATCACTAAATTAGATTTTTTTTTTGCCGAAACGTCAGTGGAGGCCCTCTGTTGAGACTCAAAACGGTTTTGGGCTGTGTCTGTCTGTCTGTCTGTCTGTCTGTCTGTTTGTCTGTCGCGCGATAGCGGCCGCAAAAATAGCGCTATTGACTTGAAATTTGGTACACATGTTCAAGAGCCCTACGAAATCAGCTGTATAGTTTTTGGTATGTATTCCATTTGTAGTTCGTATACAGGGACACGCCAAAGTTTTTCGTATCATTACGGCCTATGGGAGGAATTTGTATGTATCGCGATAGCGGCCGCAAAAATAGCGCTATTGACTTGAAATTTGGTACACATGTTCAAGAGCCCTACGAAATGAGCTGTATAGTTTTTGGTATGTATTCCATTTGTAGTTCGTATACAGGGACACGCCACAGTTTTTCGTATCATTACGGCCTATGGGAGGAATTTGTATGTATCGCGATAGCGGCCGCAAAAATAGCGCTATTGACTTGAAATTTGGTACACATGTTCATGAGCCCCACGAAATCAGCTGTATAGTTTTTGGTATGCATTCCATTTGTAGTTCGTATACAGGGACACGCCAAAATTTTTCTTATCATTACGGCCTATAGGAGGAATTTGTATGTATCGCGGTAGTGGACGCAAAAATAGCGCTCTTGACTTGAAATTTGGTACACATGTTCATGAGTCCCACGAAATCAGCTGTATAGTTTTTGGTATGAATTCCATTTGTAGTTCGTATACAGGGACACGCCAAAGTTTTTCTTATCATTACGGCCTAAGGGAGGAATTTGTATGTATTGCGATAGCGGCCACAAAAATCACGCTATTAACTTGGAATTTGGTACACATATTCATGAGCCCAACGGAATTAGCTGTATAGTTTTAGATGTGCATTCCATTTGTAGTTCGTGTACAGGGACACGCCAAAGTCATTCTATCATTACGGCCTATGGAAAGAATCTGTATGTACCGCGATAGCCACCGCAAAAATCAAGCTATTGACTTCCAATTTTTGCCGAAACGTCAGTGGAGGGCCTCTGTTGAGACTCAAAAGGATTTTGTGTTCCGTCTGTCCGTCTGTCTGTCTGTCTGTCGTGCGATAGCGGCCGAAAATATCACGCATTTCATTGACTTGAAATTTGGTACACATGTTCATGATCCCCACAAAATTAGCTGTATAGTTTTTGGTATGTATTCCATTTGTAGTTCGTATACAGGGACACGCGAAAATTTTTCTTATCATTACGGCATAAGGGAGGAATTTGTATGTATCGCGATAGCGGTCAAAAAAATCACGCTATTGTCTTGCAATTTGGTACACATTTTCATGAGCCCAACGGATTTAGCTGTATAGTTTTAGGTGTGTATTCCATTTGTAGTTCGTGTACAGGGACACGCCAAAGTTTTTCTATCATTACGGCCTATGGGAAGAATCTGTATGTACCGCGATCGCCACCGCAAAAATCAAGTTATTGACTTCCAATTTTTGCCGAAACGCCAGTGGAGGCCCTCTGTTGAGACTCAAAAGGATTTCGTGTTCCGTCTGTCCGTCTGTCTGTCTGTCTGTCGTGCGATAGCGGCCGCTAATATCACGCTATTGACTTGAAATTTAGTACACATGTTCATGATCCCCACGAAATTATCTGTATAGTTTTGGGTGTGCATTCCATTTGTAGTTCGTGTACAGGGAAACGCCAAAATTTTTTTTATCATTACGGCCTATGGGAAGAATTTGTATGTGCCGCAATAGCGGCCGCAAAAATTCTCCGATTGACTTGCAAATTGACACATATATTCAGGCTCGGTATAGAAATAGCTATTTATTTTTTTAGGTCTATACTTTTTATGGCTTGTGTACAGGGACACGCCAAAATACTTCACATTACGGCATATGACGTGAATTGCGTATAAACGCATTTTAACATCTTTACTTTGCAATCAAGAAAATTACACTAGCGTACGTGAGTAAGATGTTTAAACTTATGTTGTTTGAAGAAAATATGTGCTCTTAAGCTTTCTAATTAATGTACAGGACCTTACAAAAGTGTTCTGACAATGTCACGTAGTCATCCAAACGATGTTAAATTTTGAACAATTATTAATTTTAAACGCAAAGTAAGCTGAATAGTTTTTACTGGTGTATACAATGTTTATGGTTTGTTTACAGAGACACGCAAAATAATTTCGTAGCATTAGAGCCTATGGACAAACTTTTATTTAAGCGCGCACTTTAATGCGTTTATGCTGAATTGAACTTAATAAAATTAACATACATTATAAAGATGCCTAAAATTATGTTTACTCTTAAAAAAGGTTATGTATAGACTAAATAATTTATAGGACCACACAAAATAATTTCGAATATGTACTGTAATCATCCAAATGATGTCAAATTAGTTTGAAAAATTGATGAGTTATAATTAATTAGGTTTATTCTTATTATTGGCGTTTATAATGACTGTGGCTACTTTTCCGGGTTACATAAAATAATTTCGTACTATTACGGTCTATAGTCGATATTTCTTAAAAGTTTATTTTAACATGGTTACACCCCATCAAATATAATGAAATTTTGTTAGAATTTTAAAAGCATATGTTTTCTTGTTGATAATTGTGGGCATAGAATTGGAAATTCGTTTAAAGGTTACGCAAAATATTTCCGTCTATTGCTATATAATTTTTTTGTATGAAATTTGGTATTTATGAGTTTCAGGGAAATAATACAAGACCGTCGTTTATTCAGAATACATATTGTTGCGTACATGGGGGTTTGTAAGTTGTCCGAGAATGAAATGCGAAACTTGCAAAAATTCAGTGATTCATTGACAGAAAGTTCCAGAAAAATGCAGGTCTATAAACCAAGTATCAGCTTCAATTCAACCAGTAAACAGAGCTTAAACAACAGCCGTTAACAGCAAATCAACAGTACAAACTGTTTAGCAATAACACATAAAGAAAGTCTCATCTAAAGATGCTCAAAGCAAAGCAAGCATTTGACGAAACTGACACAGATCTGAGACTGACCGTCTTGGCGAGAAAATGCTCCTTTTATACTTTTCTGTCGAACACAGACTGTTCTGGAAAATTCTCGTATCTCATAATGAGATTAGAGCTTCCATATTTGGTATATCCCTAATAAGGATTTTCTCGCCAAGGTCGCCAAAAAATCGCCAATGAGGAAAACAGTCGCCAAATTTGGCGCCAAATCCAATTATTCCCTTATTGGAGCTTTTTTAAGTGTTTTTAAAAGGAAAATTAGGCTATTTTAACGCTAAAACGACTAGAAATGCACAAATTTAGCATTTTATTAACTTTACTAAACCTCATTGAAAGAATTGGTACAAAAATAAATGCAATTATTTACAATTCCGTAACACTTTATAAGATATGTAAGTAGAGACACAGCGGGGGGTTGAGGGGGGCGGCAGCCCCCCTCAGGAATGTATTTGATTATGGTAACAAGTCGATCGAATCAATATATACGACTATATAGTAAGGAATAAATAAAAATGACCTATTGAGTAATGTCTGATGTAAATAGGACGTTGAGGCTCCTGATCTGCAGATCCACTAGTCTTACTAAACTCACATTCTGGCAAATTTCCAGATACATATTCCGATTATAACATCTACTATAATTGTTTTAATAAGAAACTATCGTCTGTTTTGCCTTTTCAATAGAATTTTTAAACTTATCTCAGTTAGGGCGTTTTCAAATTTTTGATATGTATAAACTTTTAATAATTGCTTTAAAAAAGAAAATAATAATAACAGTGATTGAATATAATTTTTTAAAACGTGTGTATGTATACACATGAGAGAGTTTACTAGACGATCTCTCTCAGATATAGTCAGAATGAATTTAAAATTAACCTGTCTTCAATTAAATCTTTTTTATCGATTTGTGTTGAAATTTAAACATTAAATTCACTAACACCAATTCATTATGTCGGCGATGCAACTGACAGAAAAATTGCTTTGTTTGTAAAAGTTTGTCTCCGTGAAACGGTGCCCCCAACTGAAATTGTAACAACTAGGGGACAACCGTGTATTATGGACCATCGTGTATTACGAACCATGAGGAAATTTGTATGTTCAACACTAGATGGTGAAAACATCTCATTGCCTTTAGTGAATATTATTGTTACACAAACCATGGAGTGACTTGTACATGCATACCTGTATTTGGACGATTATGAAATTGAGTTTTCCGTTTATAGGATCATTCATGTAACAAGTATGTTAAAATGGAAGTATTACTTTTCGCGTTTATAATTTTCGCGTTAATAGTAGCAAATGTACTTATTTTATGAACAATTTAGACATGCGTTTCATGGGCATCAATTTGCATAGCGATTTTTGATTGGAAACGAACCACGTTGCTCTGTTTATGCGTGTAATATGAACCATGCTGTGTTGTGTAATATAGACCAGTGGCCCATAATAAAAACAGAGAGATTTTGTTAATGCTCGGTGTACATATGTCACATACTCAAAATCTTGAGGCTACAGAATAGGCCAGGGAAGCAGAGGTAATCAAATTATCACTTCTTTCACACACTTTCCATTGGATATAACTTTTAAACCTGCCCTTTTTTTTCGTCCATTTCTACTATTCCCAAGATATGTACAAGTGTGTGAGGGAACATGCTGGACAGTTCATTTCACAATTCCAAGTGTGTCAACTGTTGGGGAACGGGAAGGACCACTATGGACCACTTGGTCCATATTACACATACGTTCGTGTAATATGGACCACCGATACGTAAATAAAATAATTATTTTCTGCAATTATTAATAGTTCCCAGAGTACTTTACCAAGTTTAAACTATGTAATTGTGCAATTGTAATGAGCAGCCGCCAAATTAAATCTGTTTATTTTAATAATTTAAGTTTTATGAGCATTCTTGCTTAGGGGGTCCATAATACACGGTTCTTACCTATAAATAATTATTATGTTAAAGAGTTTAAGGTACTAATAACACTAATTATAAAGGTATTTCATCCAAAAATTTCTTAATTTTATAAAAAAAAGATTATGAATTTTCGAGAATGAGTTCCAGTAATTTCACAAATTACTTGTTTTTTAAAACCACCTATGATCAAATTATAGAATTCGCAATTCCATAAATATGACTTATATACACAAAAGCAACTCCGTCTTTAGTCTTTAACAGCTCCATTTGTAACAAATAAATTAAAATATCCATTCGCCACTCGCCTCGCCACTTGACGATTAAAAAGGCTAAAGTAGTGCTTAAAAAATTAAACAACTCGCCAGTTTTTTTTTTTTTTCTTATTTTTCATTATAGTAAACGACCATGTAAAAATTACATATTTCGACAAGAAAATCAGATTCAAAAATGTACAATATTGTAAAAAATTAGAAACCAAAAAGGCAAAAATGTCATTAAGTTACTGTGAAATAATCCGGTATTTTCGTAATCAGTTTGGGAAAAATGTTGTCTGTTTACTAGGTGAAAAAAAAAATTATGATTTTCTGTAATCGTGACGAAAAAAAATTACTTATTTTTAAATTAGGAAAGTAAATATAAAATAAGGCAAACTGCAGTAAAATGATTTTGAAAATCAGCCGAAATATCACCACACATTTTGCCAATTAGACATAAAAAATAGTTAGATTTTAAAGGTTTGAGGCAAACTGAAAAAAAAAAAAAAAAAATCACGAATTTTGTTGATTAACTGTAAAATAATTGTCTATTTCAGCAATCGACGGAAGAAAAGAATAATTTATTTAAGCAACGAGTAGAGATTAAACTTTTATTAATTTATTTGTCAATCCGCGTATAAAAAATAATAACAATAATAATAATAATCTGGTGTGTCACTCACAAGACTTTTTCTTACCCTGAAATTTAGTACTATAAATATACATTGCAGATTAAAGAGTAAGAAACGATTACTGCTGTGTAAACTTATGTTGAAACAATTCAAATTAGGCTTCAGAACAGCTTTGTTTGTCAAATAATTCTGTTCATTTAAAATTATTCAGACAACGTTCGTCGAAACTTATCAATCTTAAACAAACTTTTCTAGTGACAAACTTATATTAACTTCAAAATACAAAACTTAGATCGTCTGAAATTATTTGTTTTCAAGTTACTCTAACAGACACTGACAAAGATCAAACATTCTTGACTTCGGTATTCAGGAAGCCTCAAAACGTAAATATATAAAAAACAATTGATGAACATTTAGCTTTAAAAATTACATTATTTATCATATGGCTATGAGGAATTAATTTCAATTCCTGAGCACCTTTCCTGGACATGGTAAAATATTATGGAAAAACACTTCTACTAACAATAAAACACTAGTATGCTGTGGCCGCCACATGACTTTCTTCTTTATTTTCCTATACAAATTCACTCATTAAAAATAATTTATTAAAATTATTATTTAAAAAAATTATCTTCCATGATAATGCAGACGAGTTCCATATTAGAGAAATATTATAACACTAAATATTAAAAAAAGTCAATTTTATTCCATAATAATAATAATAATAATAATAATAATAATAATAATAATAATTGTTTTTGGTTAAAAATGAAAAAAATCGATAACTTTATTTTAAATTATCGCAGATCGATGGTTCAACCATTCGTTTTAAAGGTGTTGGCGAACTCTTTTGAAAGATACCCATCACAAAAAATTACTCTCCTCAAGGGAAGACCCCCCCCCCCAGGGGGATGCGAGACTCCTACATACATAATTTTTTTTTCCTAGTTGACTATCTCTATTACAAATAATTCTTTTAAATTTCATAATAATTATTAAAAAATAATTATTTTTATGCACATTTATACAAAATTTTGTCCTATAATACCATGTTAAAATTTTTTAAAAAGCGGGATAGCAACGCAAGCTGTTGGACAATTTTTAACGAAAGTTGATGGCACTAATTTATGTCACGGTGAAACTACATACCAATTTGCATGAAATTCTGTGCAGTAGTACCTGAGATACAGTCTCCACAAAATTTTGTCACACACACACAGAGAGACAGACAGACATTTTCTAAAAATGTTCGAATCGTGTTCTACAGCTCTCAAAACGTGTAAATCCATCAAAAATCAAGAGGTCGAAAATTTTTACGAATCCAATACTTTCTTCTATTGAACATATAAGAAAGTAAAAATGTTATCGCATAAATATTGGCAGTACTGTATATCATCTGAAGGTTATATACATACTTCATAGTACACATAAATATAATACTATAAATACTTTCGAAACCAAATGATTTTGTATTTTTGATAGTATGTTCCGCCTGTGGGCGTTAGTCTTTCCAGTTACATTATTTCAGGACAAGGTTTTTGTATCCGTATTTATATTACATATGAATATATATAATTATTATACTCTTTCTAATGTAGTATTTATATTCATAGCATTTTGATATGCAAATATAAATACAGGGAATATTCTTAAAAAATATAGTACCATACAAATTGCAAAAGAAACGCCCACTGGCGGAGTTGCGGATTCCGAAATGACATAAATCTACGTCAGCGGTCGCGAAAGTGTTAATAACACACGGCACAACCTGAAATACACTTCCATCAATTTTCAAGTATTGTCCCACTATAATCTAGTTCTTTTGTGTAGCCGTAAAAACGAACGGGGGATGATTTTCATACCATATTCTTCACGAAACGTGTTTTTACGCAAATAAAAAATAGGCATTCGTTTCATTTGGTTTAGTGCAGCCCATAGATAATAATCTCTACTTACCTGCAAATTCCCTCATAGACGTAATGTATTTGAATTATCTTGGGTATGCCTGTACACGAACTGTTTGCTTGATCTCAACGAATTTTTAGTGCAGCATTTCTATATGATACAGATTTAAGTTTGAACTTCCTGTCGATATTTGTTCTTGAGATATGCTGATAACATACACACACACAGAGAGAGAGAGACGCAGACCAACCGCTAAAAGCATGATTTTCGGATTCAGGGAACTCAACATATGTAAATATAACAAAAACTCAATTTCAAAATTTGACCCAAAAGCAATACTTTCTCTACCATATATATGAGAAAGAAAAAGTAAAAAAAAAAAAAATGTCCTGTCGCTGAATTCAAATTTAAAAAAAAAAACTAGTTGGCATAGGTGGACTCTGCTCAGTTCCCCATCATATTTATGTTCTCATAAATTTCTAGTGCGAGATATATTATAATCATGTTTAAAAAAAAAAGAATTTGACCAAAGCTTGATGCAGTGACAGAATGAAATCCCCGCTTAATAGGCTATCCACCGTTCACTTCGATATATTATACTTATTATTATCTATTAATTTATTTTATCGGGATCAATTCCGTTGTTTAGTTTTCATCCTACTATTTCCAATGCAATAATCCTCAAAATTCATATTTATATGAAAAATGTACAATTTCGCTATGTTGGTAAAATTGTAAATTACGAAAATTTCCTATTAGAATATTTGTATTCAATCATGTTCAAACAAATATCATAAATGTAATTTTGAAGTTGTCTAATGTATTTATGATCCTCAAAATGAAAGTTTATACTCAATTTTGCCTTATTCTGACATGTTAAGTAAATCGTAAATTCCAAATAACATACGAAATTTTTAAATTGGAAAAATCATAGTCTATGATATTCATGCCAGTATCCTAAATAATATTTCGAAAGTGGTTTGACATCTTTATGACGAAAATATCCCTAAAGATTGACGTTTATGTGAATATTTGCTCTAGTCTGCCATGTTAAGAAATTCGTAAATTTCCAATAATTTACGAAATTTTTATATTGGAAAATTCATAGTCATTAATATTCATGCCAGTGTCCTAAATAATATTTCAAAAGTAGTCTGATATCTTTACGATGAAAATATTTCTCAAAATTGACGTTTATGTGAAATTTTGCTCTATACTGCCATGTTAAGAAATTCGCAAATTTCCAATAACTTGCGAAATTTTCAAAGTAGCATATGTATAGTTACTGATGTTCATTCCGGCATCAAAACCGATATTTTAAAACAGGTCTGACATTTTTACAGTAAAAAGTTTCCATTTAATGCACGTTTAAGTGAATTTTTGTCCTATTCTCCCATGTTGAGAAAATCGTAAATTTCTAATAACATACGAAGTTCTTAAATTCGAATGTTGCAAATGAATAGGGTTCTTGCCAGTGTCGAAAGTAATCTTTTAAAACTAATCTGACGTCTCTGCGACAATTTGTTCTTGATATATCGTGTACACAGACTAACAAACTAACAAACTAACAGACTAACACACTAACAGACTAACAGACACCCTACAGACAGACACCACACAAATTTTGTCATTTTCGGATTCCTCACACCTGAAAACGTGTAAAAACATCAAACAACCGAGGTCGAAATTTTTCACGATTACCTAAGTTCCCCATACCTATAGTATGGTGGGGAACTAAAAATTGTTACGCGGTTTTTGTTTTTTGTTTTTTTCTCCATCAACTTGCTTTTTATTTTGAATAATTAAAAATATATGTTTATTTTATCGGGGTTTTTATTTAATATCTTTTGAACCAATTGTCAGATTGAACTAAAAATATGCTGTATTAACTAGATTTTGTCCTAATTTATAAGTGAATCAATTTTTAGTGCGATCGGTTGTATGGTGTAGCTTTGTGTAGCGAATAAAAACGAACGTATTATATATGTGTGTATATGATTCAAAGTGGACTATTGCAGATTTTCACAGCGCTGAAATCGCTATCTGTAAACGCTAGTCCTGCCGTACTAAGATGGGGGAATTGAAATTTTGATTTTAAAACGGGAACCAGAACATTTAGGGAAATTTCTAAATTGTAAATGTTTCTTTTACAAAAGTCGGGTAAATTTGAAAAAGTGGCGAATAAACTTAAAAAAATCATCGATTGCTGTCTTTTTTTTTTTTTTTTTTTTTTTTTTTTCAGTTTCCAAGCGCGTTTTTTCTCGAGATTCAAAACGAAAACAGATTACTTAAACATTCCCTTCTTTCACAAAAGAGTTTTTTGCAGTTAAATACGAGGAAAACACTAATGAATTTTCAATATTTGATTTTTAAATGTGAAGACAGTAGGTATGTTTTTCAAAAAATATGCAAAAAATGTTTGATCACTGATGTGAAAATGATATTTTCATGATTCATTTTATACAAGAAAAATCAGCTTCTTTCTGAAGCATCGATAAGCATCATTCTGTACCTAGATGTTATCACATTATGGTAGTTTATTAGAAAATCTTAAAACTCATAATTTTTTCAAAAATGATTTTGTGAAAAGTCAGTTCTTTTTTATTTTGCCAGTTATTTAATTTTTTGCTTTCTCTTATAGCTATATGGTAGAGAAATTATTGTTTGAGATTGAATTTTCGAAATTGAGATTTTGATTTAGTTGCCCGTTTTAAGGGTTACTGAATACGAAAAGCACATTTTCAATAGCAGGAAATCCAAATTCGATATTCTGAATCCGTATCACATGCTGATGTAACTTGGAACGTTTTACTAAAACCGTTAAGTGTACAGAAACATACAAAAGAATTAAAATACGTTACATCTAATGGCAGAATTTCTCTTTCCGCATTTTAGTATCTTAAAGCTGAACTAAAATGTATGATAATTCAGATTATGATTGGAAATTGTTTTTTTCTTTTAATTATTATTTATTTATTTATTTATTTATTTATGTATAATTGATAAAAGTGTTTTATTATATCAACTATGTCCTGGAAAAATGTTCAGCGGTAATAATCGCTTTGTCTTGACCATACAAGAAACATAAAGGATTGTTTTAGGATCAAACATTCGAAACGGATTTTTGTCTACACGTTTTCAAAACCACTGAGTATAGAAATCAGGTTTTTCAGCATTAGTTGTTTGTTTGCGTGAATGTCATATCATAAAAACAAATAAATGTAGACTTTCACGCTTGATATTTGATACATCATACGTATGGGAATCTATTTGAAAATTTTTACTCAGATCGAAAAACTTCAAAGAGGGGTGCGTTCGAATATTGCAATCACTTCTTTATCTATCTATCTATCTAACTATCTATCCATCTATCTATAATGAAAATTTTGTCATCACGATAACTCCCGAAATAATACTTCAAATCGAACGAAATTTGGACAGTGAACTGATCTTATAAATATCTTAGTTCGTTAATCAAGTTGCTCCGACTTTTTTGTTTTCAAGTGGCAGCCAGTAGAAAACTTCAAACGCACAATGTAAAAAGCAGATTTAAAACAAGATTTCCTTGAATTTTGATGTAAATACAGGCCACATAAAGGTCTCAATGAAGTTTATTAATGAAGTTTATCCGCCATTTTTAATAAAGTGGCAGATATTTTAAGTTAAGCGGGGCCACTTGAAATCAGGCTACCACTTGAAAATTTAAAATCACTATAACTTCCGAAATAATACTCCAAATCGAACCAAATTTGCACAGAGTCTTAACTTATTTTATAAATATCTTAGATGAGTTTGTTAACAAAGTTGCTCTGCCATTTTGTTTTCAAGTGGAATCCACTTGAAAATTTCAAATTCAAATTGTAAAAACCGTATTCCGAATTTTTTTTTTTTTTTTTTTTTTTTTTTTTTTTATGTACACATAGTTTATACAAGTGTCTCAAAGAACATTATTAATGTACTTTATCCACCATTTTTAATAAAGTGGCGGATATCTTAAGTTAAGCGGGACCACTTGAATTCAGGCTACCACTTGAAAATCTAAAACTATGATAACTTCCGAAATAATATTCCAAACGGAACTAAATTTTAACAGTGCCTTAACTTATCTTATAAATATCTTAGATGAGTTTGTTAACCAATTTACTCCGCCATTTTGATCTCAAGTCGAGACCACTTGAAAATTTAAATCGTAAAAAGCGTATTCCGAATTTGTTTGAATTTTGATGTAAATACAGACCTCATAAAGATCTCAATGAAGTTTATTAATGAACTATATCCGAAATTTTTAATAAAGCGGCAGATATCTTAAGTTGATCGGTGCTACTTGAAATCAGGATACCACTTGCAAATTTAAAATCATAATAACTTCTGAAATAATACTCCAAATCGAACCAAATTTGGACAATGTCTTAACTTATCTTATAAATATCTTAGATGAGATTTTTAACCAAGTTGCTCCGCCATTTTGATATCACGTGGACGCAAACAGACTCTAAATGTAAACAAAGACTACAAATGTAATCAAAGACACTTAATGTAAACAAAGTTATATATGTAAACAAAGACTAGAAATGTAAACAAAAACTCTAAATGTAAAAAAGACGAAAAATTTAAACAAAGTCTCTAAATCTAAACAAAGTCTCTAAATCTAAACAAACACTCTAAATGTAAACAAACACTCTAAATGTAAACAAAAATTACAAATACAAACAAAGAATACATATGTAAACAACGACCGCAAATGCAAACAAAAACTCTAAATGTAAACAAAGAATCTAAATGTTAACAAAGACTAAATGTAAACAAAGACTACAAATATAAACAAAGGCTCTAAATGTAAACAAAGACTCTAAATATAAACAAAGGCTCTAAATGTAAACAAAGACTCTAAATATAAACAAAGACTACAAATGTCAACAAAGACTCTAAATGCGAACAGTGACTGCAAATGTAAACAAAGACCTAAACAGACTTTAGATTTAAACAAAGAATACAAACGTAAACATAGGCTATAAATGTAAACAAAGACTCTGAATATTAACAAAGACTTCAAATGTAAACAAAGACTCGGAAGGCAAACAGAGACTACAAATGTAAACAAAGACTCTAAATGTAAACAAAGACGATAAATGTAAATAAAGTGTGAATAAAGACTCTAAATATAAAAAAAACTACTAATGTTAACAAAAACTGCAAATGTAAACAGACTCTAAATGAAAACAAAGACTACAAAGACTACAAATGTGAACAAAGATTCTATACGTAAACAAAGACTAGAAATGTAAACAGACTCTAAATGTAAACAAAGATTACAAATGTAAACAGACTCTTAATGTAAACAAAGACGACAAATGTAAATAAAGTCTACGAAAGTAACCAAAGACTCTAAATGTAAACAAAGTCTCTATATGTAAACAAAGACTACAAATGTAAACAAAAACTCTAAATATAAAGGCCGAAAAATGTAAACAAATTCTTTAAATCTAAACAAAGTCTCTAAAAGTAAACAAAGACTCTAAATGCAAACAAAGATGACAAAAGTAAACAAAGACTACAAATGCAAACAAAGACTAAATGTAAACAAAATATCTATATGTAAACAAGGACTACAAATGTAAACAAAGATGACAAAAGTAAAAAAAGACTACAAATGCAAACAAAGACTAAATATAAACAAAATATCTATATGTAAACAGACTACAAATGTAAACAAAGACTACAAATGTAAGCAAAGACTTTAAATTTAAACAAGACTCTTCATGTAAACAAAGACTACAAATGTAAACAAAGACTCTAAATGTAAACAAAGTTTCTTTTCGTAAACAAAGACTAGAAATATAAACGAAGAATCTAAATGTAAACAAAGCCTACAAATATAAACAAAGAATACAAATGTAAACATAGACCGCAAATTTAAACAAAAACTCTAAATGTAAACAAAGTCTCTAAATGTTAACAAAGACTAAATGTAAACAAAAACTGCAAATGTAAACTGTCTCTAATATAAACAGACTCTAAATATTAACGAAGACTACAAATGTAAAAAAGACACTTAATGTAAACAAAGTGTCTATATGTAAACAAAGACTAGAAATGTAAACAAAAACTCTAAATGAAAAAAGACGACAAATGAAAACAAAGTCTCTAAATTTAAACAGACAATAAATGTAAACAAAGTCTACATATGTAAACAGACTATAAATGTAATGAGAGACTCTAAATGTAAACAAAAACTACAAATGTAAACAAAGACTACAAATTTAAACAAAGTTTCTGTACGTAAACAAAGACTAGATATGTAAAAAAGACTCTAAATGTAAACAAAGATTACAAATGTAAACAGAGACTAAAAATGTAAACAAAATCTTTAATGTAAACAAAGACTCTAAATGTAAACAAAGACTCTAAATGTAAACAAAGACTACAAATGTAAAGAAAGACTCTAAATTTTAAACAGTCTCTATATGTAATCAAATACAACAAATGTAAACACTTTAAAACAATAACTCTAAATGTAAACAAAGACTACAAATTTAAACAAAGACTCTAAATGCAAACAGAGACAACAAATGTAAACAAAGACTCTAAATGTAAACAAAGACGACAAATGTAAACAAAATCTCTGAATGTAAACAAAACCTACAAATGTAAAAAAAGACTGTAAATGTAAACAAAAACTCTAAATGTAAAAAAGTCCCTAAATGTTAACAAAAACGACAAATGTATGTAAAGTTTCTATACGTAAACAAAGACTAGAAATGTAAACAGACTCTAAATGTAAGCAAAGATTACAAATATAAACAGACCCTAAATGTAAACAAAGACTACAAATGTAAACAAAGATTAAATGTAAACAAAATCTCTATATGTAAACAACAAAGACTACAAATGTAAACAAAGACTTTAAATATAAAAAAGACTCTTGATGTAAACAAAGACTAGAAATGTAAACAAAGACTCTAATGTAAACAAAGTATCTATACATAAACAAAGACTAGAAATGTAAACAAAGACTCTAAATATAAACAAAGATTACAAATGTAAACAGACTCTGAATGTAAACAAAGACGACAAATGTAAATAAAGTGTCTAAATGTAAACAAAGACTTTAAATATAAAAAAAAACTCTTGATGTAAAGAAGGACTACAAATGTAAACTGACTACAAATGTAAAAAAAGACTCTACATGTTAACAAAGATTACAAATATAAATACTCTAAATGTAAACAAAAACTACAAATGTATACAAAGACTGCAAATGTAAACAAATCTCTAAATGTAAACAAAGACTCTAAATGTTAACAAAAACTACAAATGTATGTAAAGTTTCTATATGTAAACAAAGACTAGAAATGTAAACAGACTCTAAATGTAAACAAAGATTACAAATGTAAACAGATTCTAAATGTAAACAAAGACGACAAATGTAATCAAAGACTGCAAATGTGAACAAAGACTTTAAATATAAACAGTCTCTTGATGTAAACAAAGACTAGAAATGTGAACAGGTTACAAGTGTAAACAAAGACTCTACATGTTAACAAAGATTTCAAATATAAATAAACACTCTAAATGATTAGAAAGATTCTAAATGTAAACAAAGACCTAAATGTAAACAATGTCTCTAAATGTAAACAAATACTAGAAATATAAACAAAGTCTCTAAATCTAAAGAAAGACTACAACTGTAAGGTAACACCAGTGCTCGTCACCCCTAAAATCTGCACCAGTAGTCGTCACCCTCTTAAAAGAAGTGTTAAAATAACCGTTTTATAACCTGTATGAATTTGAATCTACCCGCATAAGATTCTCCAAAGCCTTGTGCTTCTTATGACATAAAAAGTTCGATTTTAACTATTGGGGAAGAGTAGGGAGAAACAAAATAAGGGAAGTATACGTTAAATTACAATTGAATTGAGTCAACGTAAAGGAAATGATTAAGGGAATAGATATGCATTTATTGATATATTTTGTTGTTTACTGCATTTGACATTGCTCATAAAGCATTGTATGTAATGCTTATGAAATGCACAATACGATTTATATGCAACTTTTTTAATTTTGACATAATATAAAAGTTTTTAAGGTATGACGACTACTGGTGCATATTTTGCATGTTTTACCAGTGCTCGTCCCCCCTGACGAACACTGGTGTTTTAACATTTTTAATAACTGGGTAACTTTTTTGATGAAAAATACTATATTTTCGTTTAGAATTATGATGGTATAATTTTTACTTTAATTTGACTATCGGCACCAGTAGTCGTCAGGGGTATTCGTAAATGTAAACAAATGTATTTTAACCTCAAGAACGTGAACTTTATCGCACTTGTAACTTTTGTATAGCTTGTTTAAATAAAGTCAGTCATGGTACCTTTAATTCACTATCACTGACATTAAACCACCTAAAATTTTCCATATTATTTTGCTGGAAAAATTAAACAATGGCACATAAACATATTTAGTTATAAAGAGCTTTTTCTAGTTTTCTGTTATATATTTTAGAAAAACTGACATGATTACTCCATACATCTGTCTAATGTATTTTAAATTTTTATGATGTCATGCTTTTGCGAAGATGCATTTAAGTGATGTTTAAGTTTTTTATTGATCGTGATAATTTAATTTTAATTCATATATATTTCGAAAATGATAAAATACAAAGGCTTAATTTCATAGTTAGCATGACTGTGAGTCGGTTCAAAATTATGTTACGGCTTTTTTGTTATGTTAGATGCAGGTGAATAAAAACTTATATAGAAAATATTAAACATTAAAAACATTTCTTAAGCAAGTTTTCTGTTTATACATTATATTAATTATGTAAGGTAAACAAATAGTTAAAATGTTGATCAAAATTACCCTGTTGGCTGTTGTTCTTAAATAATTAAAATTGTAAGATAATATTTGATAACATTAATTAACATTAACATTTGATAACATTAATATCCATAATATTTGATAACATTAGCTTGATGTGTAGAATAATACTAGCAAGCTCTGCCACCTTCGCTGGTCCCTATATTTAAATAAAATAGGAAAAAATCCCTATCATTATCAAAAAAAAAAAAACTTTGAAATCAGTCGAAACCGCCGTTAATGTTCCCGCTGGCTTCTGTAATAGCCTTCCGTCCCGCAATATGATGATTGGCTTCTACTGCCTACATAGACTTAACCGCTTTTTATCCCCCCCCCCTCTCCCACGGGTAAATTTAGAATTTTAACGAAATATTATCAAATTATATATTGCGTACTTTTAACCAATACCCACACATCAAAACTGGCCTTTATGAGTTAATTTGGAGTAGAGCTAAGATTAAAAACGTGTTTTTTTGTCCGCCCGGGAGAGGGAAGAGGGGAAGGGTAATTTTGCAAAATCGCCTTATAATGCGTGTAATGTACACACACAACCAACCAACGCATAAAAAAATCCCCTCCCGAAAATAATTTGCAGCAGAATTGAGCTTGAAAGCATATATATATTTCTGCCACCCTCACATAGACGAAAGATCTTCGCAAAATCTCTTTATACTAGGTGTTGGATGCATATGACCAACTCACACATCAGAAATAGCAGAATTATGCGTAGAAATACGTTTTTGCTACCATTTCTCAAAATTTGGTCAGAAAGAATTACGCAAAATACCTTTACAGTATTTTTGGGTGGTACGCATAACCAATCAACGCATCAAAAATTTGCTTTCCTGATATAATTTGGAGAATAATTACTCTTGAAAACGTGTTTTTGCATCCACCCCACACTTAAAGAGGAAGGAGAGGCGAAGGATTTCTCAAAATTCCTTTACAGTATGTGTTAGGTACGCATAATCAACCCATACGTTTAAAAAAAAATAATTGCAATACAAAAAAGAATTTTTTATATACCGTGTTTTAAAATTTTCTGTTGAATCATATAAATGCTATTGAAGGCAGCGAGAACCCGAAACAATTGGCTAAAAGAAATTTAAAAATGCATCGTCACTGTGTTCTGAGCTATTCTGAAAATTTCAAAAGTCTAGGTTTGTCGGGAAGATTGATGATCGGGATGAGTATATGATTGATGAATCATATAAACGCTACTGAAAGCAGCGAGGACCCGAAACAATTGGCTAAAAGTATTAAAAAATGCATTGTTATCGTGTTTTGAGCTATTCTAAAAGTTTCAAATGTTTAACTAGTCGTGAAGTTAGTTAAATAAATTTTCTGTTGAATCATGTGAATGCTACCGGAGGCAGCGGGGACCCGAAACAGTTTGCTAAAAATATTTAAAAAATGCATTGTCACCGTGTTTTGAGCTATTCTGAAAGTTTCAAATGTCTAGCTAGTCGGGAAAAAAATTAAGTAAAATTTCTGTAGAACCATATAAATGCTGCCGAAGGCAGCAGTGACCCGAAACAATTGGCTAAAAATATTTAAAAAATCCAATGTTACCGTCTTCTGAGCTTTTCTGGAAGTTTCAAATGTCTAGCTAGTCGAGAAGTCAGTTAAAAATCTATTGCAAGATTTGTACTGATAACGCTGCCGAAGGCTGCAGGGACCCGGAGCAGTTGGCTAAAAGTATTTAAAAAATGCATTTTCATCGTGTTCTGAACTATTCTGAAAGTTTTAAATGTCTAGGTAGTCGGGAAGTTAGTTAAAAATCAATTGTAAGATTTGTACTGGACAAACAAACAAGAATACGCGTTAATAAAAAGCATGGTAAAATCAATCTTACTGCGATAATTTGGGACAAAGTCACTCTTAAAAACGAGATTACCCCCTTCCCTGCTACTTACCCTCTGCTTTAAGTAAAGATATTTTTGAGAATGAATAAAATTTTGAAAACTTTTCTTAAAAGCAAAGAATTTTCAAATTATTTCACATATGAATTTGTTTTATTCGCAATATTTTGAATTTTACCATTTAATGTTTTGTGTTTTAAACCCTAAGAATGTATTTGGGTTCTAAATATGTTCCAAAGATATTCTGTTTCATTTAATTTTGCAAAAACGCAATTAAAATCAAACTATTGAGCAAATTGTTGCGTTTTATTTACATGACGACCACTGGGGCAAACACCTGACGACTACTGGTGAAATGCAGTTTTCAAGTGACGAGCACTGGTGCATTTTTATAGGTTTAATTTTTATTTTTTTATTGGCTTAACGTATTGAAAAATTGAAAGTGTCTAACAACAACTAGAAGAATCAGTGTATAAAATAGACCAAAGTATAATATTGATACATAAATTCCACATGAATGCCACACGAAAAAAACAAACATTTTAAAAATAAGGCCTTAAGAGTGACGAGCACTGGTGTCGTTACCTTAAATACACTCTAAATGTAAACAAAGACTCTAAATGTAAACAAAGACGCAGTAGGCTAGTGCACAGATTCCGGCTATCTGGCAGCCAAATGTGTAGATACGCTGCCGGCTGATCTACAGACCGGTCAGCCTGCAGCCCATACGTGAGATCATGATTCCGGCGGATTTATTTATTTATTTTTAATAACACAAATGCAAATGATATTTTTTAAACAAAATTTGCTGGAATCAATATTTTTAAAGTTAATTTTCTCCCTCAAATATTTATTTGTGCTTAAATGTTTCTAAAGCACAAAATAAAATAACTACCCCCATTTCTCTTTGAAAGCAAATAACACACTTACTACATTTTTTTAATTTCAAAAATTATTTTTCTTTTCTTAGATTTCTTTTCATTAATAAAAACAGTCACTTAATTTAGTGTATTTTCAATAATTAAAAAGAAATAGTATATCTTATCAGGGCCCGAAATTTCAATTCAGATTACACTCGCCGAAATAAAAGTTTTACTCGCCACAAAATAGGGTTGTTATTTTGTTTTCTCTTTTACGCATTTTTTTTTTTTTCTAACTATTTGAAAGGCTTTTACAAATATGTTTAAAATTATATATATTAAAAGTGTATCGTATATCATCATGTTTCATAATCATCTATAATTAAAAATCATTATAATGTATTTGAGATTTGAAAAATATTAAAATATCTAATAGCATAAAGGCAAAGAGTCATTAAAGAAAAAAGGAAAAAAAAAAAAATTCTTTGTCAAACAATATCCTGTGAAAGCCTTTTTATTGTGAAAGATTAAGCTTCCTTATTTACCTATTTATTTACTTAACTTTTTATATCAGAAATGTCTTTTTCGTCCATTTTATTTTTGTAATCAGACGGAATGTCGATGTGTATAACTTGTTCATTGTTGTCATTTGAAATAGTCATTTCGGAATATAGTCCAGTCAATAGGTATGTAAAAAAGGGCTTACCTAGCAAAAGGTGGGGTAGAAGATTTTTCTTTTTTAATTTGTACATATTAGTGTCAATATGAAAAAAACGAATTATCCAACATGGCCGACCCCGGGAGAACTTTTGTCAGTTGAAAAACCTCGAAAATTTACTACTTTTTTGGATTTTTTTTCAAATATCTCAGAAATGGCTGAATTTAGCGATATTTTTCTATTATAAAGTTTAAAAAGGATTAAATTTCCTACAATTTTCTTCATTACAACTTTTTTGTAGTACTAATAGAAAGCGCGGTACAGCCTCTTGAAAGTCGGCATTTTTTCTCAAGCTAATAAAATACAACTCAAAGAAACGGGTTGGTGCATAAACGTTTATAGAAAACGAAAAAAAAAAGGAAAGGACATATTCAGCTGTCTGACCTTAGGAAATGATATCTGCTTCATAGCAAAGGAGGTAAAAAAAAAGAAAACTGCCCCCCCCCCCCACACACACACACACACACAAAAGACTCTCCCTTTTCTCCCGCCTCTTCCCATCTTGTAGTACGCTGCCTAGGCTGAGCATCTACCTATATTATTCAGTTCAGTTCGAATGTGTGAACATAATGTTTCAACCCATAAGCGTTTTCTATTACAATAACCGGAGTGTTTGCTTTATTTACGAAATCTGTTTGAATAAAGGTGAAATAAAGATTCTGAAGGAGAAAGGTATACAAAAAATCTGCAAAAGTTCAATGCAAAACGTCAAAATGAAGAACATCGCTGTTTTTTGAAGAACCTACAACAAGTAAGAATTCACAATGCCTGTCACAAATGATACACCAATGAGCGAATGATTGCAGAATATGTACGGCGTCATACAACTGGTGATGGAGCTGGTCCAAACAATGCGGCTACATATCTTCCATCAAGAACTGAAGGTTTCAGTTTTAAAGATCAGTGTTTCTTGTGTGCAGAAGGGGATACTTGGAAATTTCTTTAAAAAACAGGAACGACTTCCTGAGAATGAAAGAAATTTTATCCACCATGCTATGAAACTGGGTGTGAAAGAAACAATTGTAAATGGTGCCGAAAATCGTGGGGATGAGTGAAGAAAAAAAGTACTTGAATGCATCGGAAATGTAAAAGGTTTAGTTGCTGTAGATGCTTGGTATCACAGGTTTTGTCAGCAAAAACTGCATTGGAGGCCTAAAAATGAGATGAAACGAGGATACTACCTTGCAAGTAACACTGATGAGGCAATGGAATCAATTTACTCCTACCCTGAAAACGACTTGGAGGAGTGCCAATCTCATTAAGTATTTGAATAATAAAATAGAGGGTGATTTTCGTCCTGGCATCAGAACCGTTACATCACGCCTTTGCAAAAAATATGGTGAAGATGTTTTAATAGCCGAAACTGCCAACAAGAAAGCAGTTGTTTGCTTTCAAAATGTTGGCTATAAAATACTCAGTGAAACTAGTACAGTAACAAGGATTCTTATCCTCAACAGGAAAATGTCGTATTAATTTCATCATTGGACGAGACTGAAGAAGATGATAAGATATTCTAAGAGCTTTTGTAATTACTGCAAGAGGGAGAGGAACAATTTGAGGATGACACACCTTCCTTCTACTTCTGAGGACTATTGAAATTTTAGAACCCGGGCTTTCAAAACAACCACGAAGAAAATAAACATGTATATTATACATTAATGTACTTTTCTTTATTTGTTTCAAGGCTAAATGATCTCCCTATAATTTATATATAAAGTTAAATTTCTACAATTTACTTTTGTAATGCAATTATTTGCTAATGTTCTTCAAACAAGTTTGCCTATTTATGAAGTTCATTTAAAATTAAGATTGTATATTGTTATTATCCTCAATTTTAATGTAGCAGTAATTAACGTTTTTTACAACATTATGTATTATATCTAAATATCATTAATATTTTATAATTTAATAAATAGTAGAATTAAAATATTTATTATTTATGTATCATTGCATTGAGTTTTTGCTTATTAGCACCCTAATATTTATTCATTTACATTTATGTACAAATGTTTTTTATTTTATTTTTTTTCTTTGTATGTGTTTGTGTGTGTATTATGTGTTGAAATGGTAGAATACGGCAGTCTGATGATGACTACTGTTGTTAGGCCAGAATTGTCAGTGCGTGACCGGGGGTGGGGGTGGGGTGAGGGGGGAGTTAGTAAAAAGGGGAAGGGAAAAAATAAAAGGGTGATTGCCAATTTACCTGGCTAACATATTTAATTCTTTTCCAAAAATCACGATTATTTTAACAAGGTATAAGTTAAGAGAACAATCAAGAAAATAAAACAGTATTTCTTACAATATATATTGTAAAAATATACATCTGGCATGTGTATTTCCGTATTATGTTTTTGATCACCAAATCCAAAAATCCCAAGGACGACAGATATCAGAGCTATATCATTAAAAGTCGTTAAGCTTTCTGTAAATAAAGCTTCTAATTCTAATAATTACTATACATTATTTATAAGGAGTAATGCGCTTTTTTTACGAAGTTGAGAAAACTGTTTATTTCCAAGAAGCTGTTACGCGCTTGCTATTAGTTCTACAAAAAAGTTGTAATGAAGAAAATTGTAGGAAATTTAATCCTCTTTAAACATTACAATATAAAAATAGCGTTAAATTCAGCCATTTCTGAGATATTTCGGAAAAAGACAAAAAACTAGTAAATTTTCGAGGTTTTTCAGTCGACAAAAATTCTCCCGGGGCCGACCATGTTGGATAACTCGTATTTTGCATATTAGTACTAATACGTGCAAATTAAAAAAATAAAATCTTCTACCCCACCTTTTGCAAGGTACATTGTATTTATTGACTGGACTAATAGCTTTTTCGATAAAATCGTTGCTTACAAATCATTATAAACGCAAATAATTGGCGTTTCACTAAAAAACTGAAAAATATGAACTGTTTTTTTTATCGTTATTCAACAAAATAAACATAGGCAGTATCTTTAAAAGGGTTCGAGTTCATTTCCATGTGACAAGATCGTATAGGCAAACTTTCGCATATCTCATCTCTCGGACAGCGGGCGACGGGCAAAGAAACTCTCTGCTCGTCTATTTTCATTCTGCTGAGAAATAACAGTGGGAGAAACGAAACTGCCGAAGAGATCAAAACTTTTACGCATGAACTAAGGATTTTTTCTTTCTCATGTTGGGGCGATCTCGGGTAACGCACACACAGATTCGGCTCTCCGAGAATCTAAAAAGGCGAAGTTAAATATGAGATTATAAGATGGCAAGATTTTGCCATATTTAAATATATAAAATGAATATTTTCTATCACCTTATCGTGTAAGAATTCTATCTATAACTAGACCAAATTTTTACTCGCCACAGTAAAATTTTCACTCGCCAATGTGGCGAGCGGAAATTTCGCGCCCTTTCTTTATACAATTTATTTATATAATTCATTACTGTTTAGTCAAATCAAACTAACATTTTACAATATTATAAACATTTGGTGCAGGAACTTTTATTGTGAAACCCTAAAAAGCATAAAATAAAAATTTATTATGGAAAAAAACACGCTACAAAATAATGAAATTTTCCGCACTAAGAAAATTTTAGAGAAAAATATAGGTATTTCCCTTTTGCAAGAGATGAAAATTATTAATGTTTAAAATATTTTAAAAAGCTTTCGAGACATTTGAAATTTGTAGCCTAACTAATTACTATACAAAAACTAGTAATTTAGAATACTGATCTCGAAAGCTTTTTAAAATATTTTTAACATTAAAAATTTTCATCTCTTGCAAAAGGGAAATACCTATATTTCCTCTAAATTATTTTTAGTGTTGAAACTTTCATTTCTTTGTAGCATGTCTTTGCCAGAATAAATGTTTATTTTATGCTTTTTAGGGCTTCACAATAGAAAGCTTCTAAAGTTAAAAATGGCTTTTTACTTAAATTTTATTTTACATGTTATGTAAGCTCATTCAAATATGAAGATTTTCAAAAAATTTTTATTTCAAAAGTGTTTCAAGATTCAAGTCCATTTTTAAACTTAAAACTATTTTTCAGATCAAATATTTTTTTGTAATAAAAAACATCTATCCTTTACTTACTTAAAAACAATACTTAATATAAAATACTTTTTTTAGTTAACTGTTAAGCGCGATTGTTTCTAGTGTTGCGTGAACGCAACACCAGCGGGTAATGGGTTAATTTGAAAACGCTAGTCTAAATAATCAAGAACCATGTACTCAAGGCCCACTGGCTGAATGGTCAGAGCGCTTAACTACAAACCCGAAGTCTGTCAGTTCGATTCTTACCGGCTGCAAGTTTGAAAGAAAATTATTGAAAATAGAGAAGTTAAATAATTTCTCCCTAGATGTCAGCATCAAACATACAATATGAAGCCATAACTTACATGAATCATGATTCTTTAAAAAAACCTTATGGTATTTATAAAAAACCTGAAATAAGTTTTATAAAGAATACCTTGAGGTATTTGTGAGAAAGCTATGGAGGTATTCATGGAGCTTTTATTATGGCTTTATTTTGCCCCATTAATACCTGATAATATAAAAACCTTATTTTAAACCTTATTTTAAATACCTCTTAAACCAGTAAAATACCTGTTAAAATAAACCTAAGGAAAACCTTCAAAAAACATTGAAAAGGTATTTAAAAAAACTTTGTAGGTTTATTAAATATACCTACATGATTAATGGTATTTCATAAAAACCTTTTGGTATTTATACGAAACCTGCAATAAGTTTCTGAAAAATACCTTAAGGTGAGAAACCAATGGAGGTATTAATAGAGCTTGTTTTATGGCTTTATTTTGCACCATTAATACCTAATAATACCTTATTTTAAATACCTCCAAAACCTGTAAAATACCTGTTTAAAGAAACCTTAAAAAAACTTAAATAAACCTTAAAATTTTATTAAGGGTATAAAAGTATTATAAGTACTCGTCAAAATCTATATAGGTCGTATGGCAATATCATTAATTATGTCGACGATGTTTTAATTCAATCGCATAAAGTATTCAGATGCTACCACAATTTAAATAATTTGAATCCAAGTGTTATAGTGGTAAGAATTTCTTCAAGTCTCTTTAAAGAACCATGAGTCCATGGCTCATCAAAATCTATACAGATCGTTATTTAAATGTACCAATCAACTCTATGTTCAATTAAAAGAAGCGCTTAGATATCACAATGTTTATTCATCGCATGTACACATACATACATCACATTAAAATAGAAAAATTGAATTGGTGAAGACCCCTGTATAGATGCGCCAAAATGTCATAGTCGAATTTTATCACGATTATAATAGTTTTGTTATATAGTAGGTATATGCTCGGAAGGCAAAAATTTGAGCCAGAAATCAGCACTAATTTCCCTTTAGTTTTAAAAAAGGAAAAAAGAGCATTTCCAGTGTTGCCAGATTTTGGGACTTTTTATTCAACATCCACCATTAAACTTTTATTGCAACGGTTGCCTAATCACATCGAAGATTATTCATCTATTATGTATGTCAAATTTTACTTCTCAAAGTTATTGGTGGTAGTTGAATAAAAAAGTCCCCAAGTCTTGCAACACTGAGCATTTCCCCTTTCTTCTTAGAAGTCACCTGTGGGCAGGAAGAGAAGCTGGATTTGGCCAATGGCTTCTCTAGCATCTACTTTAGAGGTCTGCATGGACCGGATTTGACGCTTGAGACTTGAGCCGGAGCCTAGCTTGGCCCGGTCCTCGGGCTGAGTTTCTCAATTCGGTTTCAAGTGAGGTCGGGCCTGAATTAAACTCTTTCTGGATCTTGTTGGCCAGGGTTTCCTTTCATATTTCTCATTAATTAACATGGAGCGTATTTTGCATAATTTTATAGGCTAGTATGTCACATTAAATTTTGTTTGGTTAGAAAATGTTTATAACTTCAACTTGATTGTCTGACTGTGTCTATTCTCACTGTGAGTTCCGGAAATATATATAGTATATTTTTAAACTGGTACTATTTTGCGCACAAGTACAAACAAAAATAATTAGATACATTACTGTTTATGATGCTTTATGTCCTATGGTTTGTAAAATTTAATGACTTGAACGATATTTTTAAGCACTTTTCCGCAACTATCCAGGGCACTATTTATAATGAAATTAGCAGAATTTTTCAGATGTGCAAAAGCATCATTCCATTGAAAATGTTTGGATTAGCTTTAAAGTTTTGTTTACAGGATCACAAAAAAGGATTTCGAATACATTACAGGATATGAAAGGTAAAGGAATAAATTAGATTTTTATCGGAATTAACCATTTTTAATACTTTCCTACATTGTTTCATGAATACTACGAGTGTTTTCTGTTTGACTTTCTCTGTGTATGCGTGCCTTCTTTTATAAATGAAAATGAATTTCAGTTTATATGTAATTGTCTTCTAAAAGATCAGTAGTTTTGTTAATGAATAGTCTATTTCTTGGCTATATGAAACATCTGAAAATAGATGCTAAAAAAATTTGCATAGAAATTTTTTATGTATTATTTGTATTTTATGTATTGTTGCGTACTTGGGGGTTCGTGAGTTGTCTGAGAATGAAAGGCCAAACGTACAAAAATTCAGTAATTTATTCACAGAAAATTCCAGAAAAATGCAGGTCTATAAACCAAGTATCAGCTTCAATTCAAACAGTAAACACAGCTTAAACAACAGCTGTCAATAACAAATCCACAGTACAAACTGTATACCAATAACACTTGAAGCAAGTCTCTCTCAAAGAGGCTCAAGAGCAATGCAAGCACTAGCGAAGCTCGCTGAGATCTGAACTGAACTAACTGCCTTGGCGAGGAAGCGCTCCTTATATGCTGTTCCATTGAGCCCAGATTTTTCAAGAAAACTCTAGAAAGTGGTCAACCAATCAACTTACAGCTTCCATATTTGGTATATCCCATATAAGGATTTTCTCGCCAAGGTCGCCAAAAAAATCGCCAAGGTGGGAAAAAGTCGCCAAATTTGGCGCCAAATCCATTACGTGCATTACTGGGGCTTTTTAATGCGTTTTTAAGGGAAAATAAGGCTATTTCAACGCTAAAACGACTAGAAATGCACAAAATTAGCACTTTATCAACTTACTAAGCCTCTTTGAAAGAATTTATACAAAAATAAACACAATTATTTACAATTTCGTAACACTGCCCCCCTCCCAAGGACTGCACGTCCCGGGCAGTGCAACCCTTGGTAAAGAGGCGAAACTAAACAAATTTACACAATCTAAAACACAAAAACTAAGTTGCATATAACGATAAAATAGAAATACAAATCAAGTGAGAAATATTTAAAAAAATTCCAAATATGTTCAAATATTTATATACAAATATTTACAAATTTCACAAATATGTACAAATATTTACATTACGCATGCGCAAATTTTACCAGTATTTACATTTTTAATTTTTAATATTACCGTTACTTGTGGTACTTGGCTAGCCTATTATAGTGCACCACCTTCGGTTTTGATGAAGGTGTTTTAGTGATCCGCACCACTACATCATTCAGCCTTTTTAAGACTGTGTATGGTCCGTCCCAGCTGCACTGTAACTTGGGAGAGAGTCCTTTGCGTCGAACAGGATTCCACAACCAGACCTTCTCTCCTTCCTGAAACTCATGTTCCGTAGCCTTTAGATCGTACCTTGTCTTCATTTTCTCCGATGCAATGTGAATTCGCTCCCGAGCAAAGTTGTGAACGTCCTCAAATCGTGCCTGGAGATCTTGGATGTACTCCTCGGGCGATGAAGGCGCATCGGGTGGACAACCAAACAGGAGATCACAAGGGAGACGAAGTTCACGTCCAAACAACATCTGGGCTGGAGTGTAGCCGGTGGTTTCATGGACAGCACTTCGATAAGCCAGCAGGAACAATGGCAACTTCAAGTCCCAATCTTGCTGGTTCCTTGATACCAGAAGGCAGAGGTTATTCAGAATGGTACGATTGAACCTCTCGACCATGCCGTCCGACTGGGGATGTAAGGGTGTTGTCTGGGTTTTGTCTATGCCGAGTAGTTCACACAGTCCTTTTAAAACATCAGAGGTAAAGTTCCTACCTTGGTCGGTATGAAGTTGTAGGGGCGTGCCGTACCTTGACACCCATTGCTGCACTACGACCTCTGCGACTGTGCATGCCTCTTGATTGGGAATGGGATATGCCTCAGGCCACTTGGTGAAATAGTCCATCACGACGAGGATGTATTTATTTCCACTGGAGGTCCGTGGCAAAGGACCCAAGATGTCGATTGCAATTCGTTCAAATGGTGCTCCCACGTTATACCGTTGCAGTCTCCCTCGACTTCGTTTCTGCGGGCCTTTACGCGCCGCACAAGCATCACAGGATTTACACCATTTCTCCACATCCTCCTTTGCCTTGCACCAATAGAAGCGTTCCCGAACTTTCTGCAGAGTCTTCATTACCCCAAAATGGCCTCCGGTAGAGCTACTATGCAGTTGTTCTAAAACAGCTGGAATTTTTGATCTTGGTAATAAAATCTGCCATCTGAAGCTTTTCCCATCATCAGATTCCCACTTTCTGCATAATACGCCGTTTCTGATATGAAGAGAGTCCCAAATTGCCCAATAACTTTTCGTAATGGGACTAAATCTGGAAATATCCTGCCAGGTAGGTCTGTTGCTGGTCGTCTCCTTCAGCTGTAATATTGGCTTTATGTCAGGATCTTCCAACTGGGATTTTCTAAGTTCTTCGTCACTCCATGGATCGGGATCTTGATCTGATGGTGTTGAGACAGTAACTTGGCAGGCAACCGGATTTATCGGCAGGTATTTCTGTTCGGCTCTAGAGCAATACTTGCAGCTTTCCGAGCAGGGCTTCCGTGACAAGGCATCTGCATTACCATGTAGAGTCCCTTTACGATGACGTATCTCGAAGTCATATTCCTGGAGGCGTTGTATCCACCTGGCAATCTGTCCTTCCGGGTTCTTGAACTGGAGCAACCACGTTAAAGATGCATGGTCAGTCCGGAGCAGGAATCTTCTGCCATAGAGGTAATGATGGAAATGTTCTATGGCTTTTACGATGGCGAGTAGCTCTTTCCTGGTGGTACAGTAATTTCGCTCCGGTTTAGACAGGCATTTACTCCAATAGGCAATGACATGTTCTTGACCATCAATTTCCTGCGACAGAACAGCACCGACACTCTCATGGCTGGCATCTGTATCAAGTATGAACTGTCTGTCGGGCTGTGGATATGTCAAGATAGGCGATGATGTTAAGGCCTCTTTAAGTCGCTTGAACGCTTTTTCACATTCATCTGTCCACAGGAACTTCTGTTTGGCTTCCGTCAGCTTGTGCAGTGGTCTGGCAATATTTGAGAAACCCTTGACAAACTTCCTGTAGTAAGTGCATAACCCCAGGAAACTTCGTAGTTGGTGTACATTTTCAGGGCGACTCCAGTTCTCGACTGCAGAGATCTTCTCAGGATCAGTTCTCACACCTTCGGCAGAGATGATATGG
This sequence comes from Salticus scenicus, assembly GCA_963930645.1. NCBI lineage: Eukaryota > Metazoa > Arthropoda > Arachnida > Araneae > Salticidae > Salticus > Salticus scenicus. The sequence continues at coordinate 5,321,174 of OZ005649.1, read as the reverse complement.
CCGAGGTAGCTCACTTCACGACGGAACAAGTTACACTTGCCTGGATTCAATTTGAGGTTAGCCATTCTGAGTTTCTCCAGCACCTTTCGGATGTTTCGTAGATGGTCTTCAAAAGTGCGCCCCACAATGATAATATCATCCAAATACACCAGACAGGCTTCATAGGAAAGTCCTTTTAGCACTGTCTCCATCAGGCGTTCGAAGGTGGCAGGTGCATTACATAATCCGAATGGCATAACTTTAAATTGCCACAGTCCTTGTCCCGTGGTGAATGCAGTCTTCTCACGATCATCAGGATGTAATTCTACTTGCCAGTAACCGCTCTTCAGATCCAACGTCGAGAACCATTTATTACCAGCAAGTGTGTCTAATGTGTCGTCAGTTCTGGGAAGAGGGTAACTGTCTTTCTTCGTGATGTCATTCAAACGACGATAATCCACACAAAATCTTGTTGAACCATCCTTTTTTCGCACCAGTACTATGGGAGAGGCCCAAGGACTCGTTGATGGCTCGATGACGTCATTGTGCTGCATTTCATTTAGAAGTTCAGTGACCTCTTCCTGTTTAGCAAAAGGAAGTCTTCTTGGATGTTGTTTGATTGGAGGATGATTTCCTGTATCAATTCTGTGCTGGGTGATGTTCGTTCGCCCGACGTCTTCAGGTGTTCGAGAAAAAAGGTCTTTAAATTCTTGGAGTAGCTTCTCCGCAGCGCATCTCTGTTCCTTTCCTAACTCTGCATTCTTGAGTAGTTCCGTTGTTAATTGCTCAGAAGACTTGGATTCGGTTGATTGCATGGGGCGGTTTATGCATGTTACAGGAGTGCAGGCTGCTAACACTTCATCCTTCTTCACTGTTCGGACCTTATCGCTGATGTTTGCGACTCTCACAGGTATAGTACTCTTTGAGAGATCAACTAGAGATGAAGCTACCAGAACTCCTCTTGGGCTATTGTCGGTATTCGGGTATTCAATCAGTCCATAGCGGAAGTATTGCTTTGTAGGTGGTGTTCCTGAAACTATTGTCTCTGTGTGTGGGGGGGATGGAGATTTCAGACTTGGCTGTTATCTGGCAGATTGTCTGAATGTCTTGATTTTCAGTGTTGAACACAGCGATGTCTTCCGAACTCGAATGCAGTTCATTATTCTTGAAGTCCAACTGAAAATTAAATTTTCTCAGGAAATCAATTCCAATGATTAAAGGATCTCTTATATCAGCCACATATGCCATATGATGGTAACTGGCATTCCCAAAAGTGATGGCCAAGTTCATTTTTCCATATATTTTGATTTCGTCTCCGGTCACAGTCTGGAGTTTAACGCAGGGCGGAGTCCAGATGATCTTCTCTTTTAGTTCTTGAGCCAAATCCGTTCTAATGATGGTCACGTTGGCTCCCGTGTCCAGAATCATCCGGCAGGTGGCGTTGTTGACTTGGCCATAGACGTGAAGTCCATTATCGCCGCCACTCATCGATGAAACATGAAATACTGTAAATTGGGGCTCTTTAATTTTAGGCAACCTCCGCCCCGCGAGATGGCCTCCTCTTAGTTTCCCTGCAGTGATGGTGAAGCCGGGTGATTTCCTATAGTTGGTCGTACGGGGCAGTTCCTCTTCACATGACCATCCCCTCCACAGCCCCAGCACTTTATCTTCCGATCCTTTTTTTCTATATTATTTTCCAGGCTGCGCAATCTCTTTAAGATCTCTGCGAAACTTCTCTTCATTTCATTCTCATCAGCAGGCGTATCATTTAATGAGACTGCTCTTATGGTATGGCCGTCTTTACGGGAGGCTTGTTGGGCTGCCTCTATCCTAAGTGCATAGCCTAAAGCTGATTCTACGTCTCTGATGTTGGAGAGTCTCAGCGCTTTTTGAATTTCTGGATCCCGAACAGCATCGATAAAGTACTGAAGAGCTAAGTCGTTTCGAGTGTCAGCTTGACAGTCTGAGAATGCTAGGTGTGACAATCTCTGAATGTCCGCTGCCAGCTCTTGCAAACTTTCGCCCGTTTTCTGGTAACGGGACTTTAGCTGGAGGCGACTATAGTCCTTAGAACACTTCTCTCCGAACCGTAGCTCCAGTGCTCTAGTCAAGGCCTCGAAGTCGTTCCTTTCTTCTTTAGAAACATTTCTCAGGATCTCGGCTGCATCTCCCCGTAATGCTGCTGCTAAGTGGACCGACTTGGCGGTAGAGTCCCAGCCGTTAGCTTCAGCTACGATGGAAAACTGCGTCTTATATACATGCCAGGAGGAACTGCCGTCGTAGGTAGATAGCTTAATAAATTCGTGATTCTGGTTTCTTCTCTCTTTCCTTTCAGTTTCCTGGGGCTTGGATTCTAACTTTTCTTCGAGATTCCGAATCTTGCTCTGCAAATCATTCCCTATTACCTCTCCGCTCCACTCTTCTCTCATTTTTCTCTCAAGATCTTCCTCCATTCTCTTAAACTTGCTTTCTATCTCAGAAACCTTTCCTTTCAGCTCTTGATCAAAGTTTTCTTTAAATTTCTCCTCAAAATTCTCTTCTATCTTCATAAATCTCTCTTCAAAATTCTTTTCCACTTTCAAAACTTTCTCTTCAAAATTTTCTTCTATCTTTATAACTTTCTCTTCTATTCCATCCATTCTGTTTTCCATATCCGATAATTTACTTTCAATCACTTCCTTTACTGTCGAAAGTTCTCTCTTCATCTCGTCTTGATTAGATTTAATTTCTTCGGTCAAACTGTCTTTCAACTCTCTTTGCGATGTTTCCATTTTCTCTTGTGCTACCTTCATTTCTTCAGTCAAACCGTCTTTCAACTCTCTTTGCGATGTTTCCATTTTCTCTTGTGCTACCTTCATTTCTTCAGTCAAACCGTCTTTCAACTCTCTTTGTCCAGTTTCCATCTTTTCCAGTCCTGTTTCCATTTTCTCTATCAATCCGGTTTCCATCTTTTCCTGTCCGGCTTTCATTTCATTTATCTGGGTAGCTAAGGCTTCTAGAAGTTTTTTCATCTCTTGCTCCATAGCCCTCGTTATCACCATTCACAGACAACCCCGCTCCTGACACCAGAAATGTTGCGTACTTGGGGGTTCGTGAGTTGTCTGAGAATGAAAGGCCAAACGTACAAAAATTCAGTAATTTATTCACAGAAAATTCCAGAAAAATGCAGGTCTATAAACCAAGTATCAGCTTCAATTCAAACAGTAAACACAGCTTAAACAACAGCTGTCAATAACAAATCCACAGTACAAACTGTATACCAATAACACTTGAAGCAAGTCTCTCTCAAAGAGGCTCAAGAGCAATGCAAGCACTAGCGAAGCTCGCTGAGATCTGAACTGAACTAACTGCCTTGGCGAGGAAGCGCTCCTTATATGCTGTTCCATTGAGCCCAGATTTTTCGAGAAAACTCTAGAAAGTGGTCAACCAATCAACTTACAGCTTCCATATTTGGTATATCCCATATAAGGATTTTCTCGCCAAGGTCGCCAAAAAAATCGCCAAGGTGGGAAAAAGTCGCCAAATTTGGCGCCAAATCCATTACGTGCATTACTGGGGCTTTTTAATGCGTTTTTAAGGGAAAATAAGGCTATTTCAACGCTAAAACGACTAGAAATGCACAAAATTAGCACTTTATCAACTTACTAAGCCTCTTTGAAAGAATTTATACAAAAATAAACACAATTATTTACAATTTCGTAACACTATTATTTGCACAGAAATATTTGCATATATTTTTTTTCTTTATCTTTAGTTTTTTTTTTTTTTTTTTTTTTTTTTATTGGACCGGGACATACATATAAAAAATAAATAAAGGGGCGCAGCTGAGTCCGAGCCGATAATTAAGATGTCATATGGAGCCATGCCACGTTAACAAGGAGGCCCAGGCCAAAAAATTCTAGCCCGTGCAAACCTAACTCGTCCTATTATCCTCTGGATTGGTGGGAATATCGAAGAAACGCCCAAAACTGCTCACAAAGCGATAAGCAGCTTCATACCCCGGTACAATCTAGTCATCCGCCTGAAACTTTAACAAAAGAAGGGGGACCAAAAAGCAATATTTTGACCCTTTTTTCTGGGCCAGTTGACGTATCGCATATTTAAATTAGACATTTAACATATTTACTTGAAGAATATTAAGCACAAATTGACACAAGTATTTACTTATCAAACAAAATTAATGGCAACAATTGGAAAAATATTATTTGGCCCATTTTTTGCAGTTGGCCCACCCGGCGATCGCCGGGTAGCCGGGTGGGCTAGTCCGCCCCTGAAATGGAGACCACTTGAAAATTTCAAATTCAAATTGTAAAAAGCGTATTCAGAATTTGTTTGAATTTTGATGTATACATAGATTACATAAGCGTCTGAATGAACTTTATCCACCATTTTCAATAAAGTGGGGGATATCTTAAGTTAAGCGGGGCCACTTGAAATCAGGCTACCATTTGAAAATTTAAAATCATAAAAACTTCTGAAATAATACTCCAAATCGAACCAAATTTGGACATTATCTTAACTTATCTTATAAATATCGTAGATGAGTTTTTTAACCAAGTTGCTTCGCCATTTTGATTTCAAGTGGAGACCACTTGCAAATTTCAAATTCAAATTGTAAAAAGCGTATTTAGAATTTGTTTGAATTTTGATGTATACATAGATTACATAAGTGTCTCAATCAACTTTATTAATAAATTTTATCTGTCATTTTTAGCAAAGTGCGGATGTTATAACTTAGCGAGACAACTTGAAATTAGGCTACCATTTGAAAATTTATAAACATGATGACTTTTTAAATTCTAATTCAATTCGAATCAAAGATGAATAGTGATCTTATCATATAATTATCTTGGATAAGTTCACTGGACAATTTGTTCCAACATCTTGTTTCCAAGTTGCAGTCATTTGAAATCACACTGTCACTTGAAAATATGCCATCACGATAACTTTTAAAGTACTAAACTGATTCAAATAAAAGTTGGATAGTGAAATTATGGTACAATTATCTTGGATAAGTTCACTTGGTGACTTAATCCGCAATTTTATCTCCAAGTGGCGACCGCTTGAAAATTTGTCAATATGGTAACTTCAGTAATAGTGAATGAATTTGCATCAAATTTGGGTAATGGATTTATCATCCAAATATCTCAGATAAGTTCGCTGGTCATGTCTCTCCGACTTTTTTTTCCAAGTGATGCCACTTGAAAATTTCTTATGACGATACTTTTTGAAACACTGATTTAATTTGAACTAGAACTGGACAATGAATTTGTCGTACAAATATTTTAGTGATTTAACTGGGCAAGTTGTTTCGCCATTTTGTTTCGAAGTTGCAGCCACTTAGACTGTCACATGAATATTTGCCAGAACAATAACTTTTGAAGCACTGCACTGATTTGAACCACAGTTGGACAGTGAACCTATGCTTTAAATATCTTGGATGTGTTTGCTCGGCAACTTGCTCCACTATATTGTTTTTAGGTGGCGGCCACTTGAAAATTTGTTATCACGCTAACTTTTGAAATACTTAACCAATTCAAACCAAAGTTGAAAAATGGATTTATCACTCAAACAACTATGATTTCGGTGTGCAAGTTTATTTCAAAATTGCGCCCACTTGAACGCTGCCACTTGAGACTTTGTTATCGCAATAACTTTCGAAATACAGAGTTTATTTGAACCAAAGTTGAACAGTTGACTTATTTTACAAATATTGTTGCGTACTTGCGGGTTCGTAAGTTTCCTGAGAATGAAAGGCGAAAATTGCAAAAGTTCAGTAATTTATTTACAGAAAATTCCAGAAGAATACAGGTCTATAAACCAGGTATCAACTTCAGTTTCACCAGTAAATACAGCTTAAATAACAGCTGTCAACAACAAATTCCCAGTGCAAACAGTATCAAAGCATTAACATAAAGCAAGGCTCATTCAAAGAGGCTCAGAACTCCTTCAATAGCAATGCAAGCGTTTGGCGAAACTCAACTGCGACTGACTGACTTGACGCTTTCGGCCAGCTTTTATACCCCTTTATCGAAACCAGAAAAATCTAGAAATTTCACGTAACTGGTGAACCAATCACGTTACAGCGTCCGTCTTTGGTATATCGATAATAAAGATTTTTTCGCAAAAAGTCGCCAAGGGGGGAGGTTGGCAAATTTGGCGCCAAATCCTATACCTGCCTTATTACAGCTTTTTAATGCGTTTTTAAGGGAAATTTCGGCTATTTTAACGCGAAAACAAACTAGAAATGCAGAAAATTCACATTTTATTAATTAAAAAAAAAAAAAAAAAAAAAAAAAAAGAATTATTTTCAAATTAGCTACATTATTTTAGATTAATTAGTTCACTGAGCAACTTTCTCTGCCAATTTGATCCAAGTGGCAGCCATTTAATTTTTCTACACGATGGCTTTTGAGATTCTGAATTAATTCACTATATTTGTACAGCAGTCTTATCTCACAAATGCATTTTATATGTTTGTTTGTCAACTTGGCCCCCCATCTTTTCCAAGCGCCGGCCACTCTACAAGTTTAAATTCACATAAAAAGGTATTTATGAACCAATTTACTTAAAACTCCATACGTAGATAGCCTACATCGATATTTCTACTAAGTGCATTAATAATTTGTAGCCGACATTTTGAAACAAAATGACGGCTACTTGATAAGGAAAAAGATACCAACCTACCCTTCCGAATAAGCCGGAATGACCTGTTTTCTAAATATTTTCAAATACTCAAAACCATAAAATGGTAAGAAGTCAAAATTCAGTATTCTGAATGTATATTATGCAGGGATGACACTTGAAAATTTTTACTAACAAGATTGGAAAGCTTCAAATAATGGTAGGAACGAAAATTCCCCCGAATAATTAAAAATATTTTATTATTATTATTATTATTTAATAACAGTCTAAATGTTTGATGAATGTAAGTATAATATTCAAAAGGGGAATTGAAGTCTCTCACACACAAATATATGCCAAATAAAGCAGTTTAAATATAAATATAAATGTGTAATAAGTATAGGGTCTAGTTATCGCACGCGACACCCGGAACAAGCTTCCCTAGGCATGAAAATTTTAGGGGGAACAAAAATTTTCATAGTAAGATCTTTTAAAATGATATTTATGCATAAAAAAATATGAAAAACTCTAAAAATCAATTATTCTGTTTTAATTGATATAAAACGTTGGGAAGCTGATTACGTCTGTATCACAGAATGTGAGTAGTGTGTAGTACCTATGGACATCATTTGTTTATCCAAAGATTAATCTACATTTCTTTCAAAAATTTAATTTATATTTGATTCCCACCCAAGACACTATTATTATATGTAGATATGTTCGCGAAAAAATGATTCTCTGTAATATTAATATTCTTCTACACAATGAAAGTAAACATTTAAAAAAAAAAAAAAAAATGCTAGTTTAGAAAAATTTAAACACCAACATTATTTTATTCCTTTAAAAAAATAAATATTTTAAAGTAAAAAAAAAAAAAAAAAAAAAAAACCACTGCAAAATATTAATTAGGTTTATTCAGACTTTTTTTTTCCAAAGTAAACAACATTAATTGAATTTCTGCATTTTTACTTCCTGAACAAAGCAGCTAATCTTAATTCAACTTTTAAAATTCTAGCGAAAGGGAGTAAAATTTGTCCCGTCGTTTTCTCTAAAGGTAAACATCTCTTGTTCAAAGAATTCTAAAATGATTTTGACAAGTGAAGAATAATTGAATTAGAAAACCATTTTTTATCAAATAGAAAAGAATACATTTAAAATAAAATTCAATGTAAAGATAGGCACAGCTATTTTTTTACTCTTTTTGTTTAACTTTTTTTCTTTATATATATATTTTTTTTTTTTCACATTACACATTTTCTAAGATGAATAGTTTACAAGCGGTGGTATACGATCTATAATAACTACAATTTCTATTTATTTTTTCAGAGCCTCTAAATAGGTATTTAAAATTGTTTGGGGGAGCCTTTTACAATTCATTGCAAATTATACATCTTTTGTGTGTGTGTGGTTTATTAATTTACAAAAGATGAGAAAATAAGGCGAAATCGTTTCATAAATTTGACGTTTATATCAAAGTTTTTTGCATAATTAGATGTCCAGATTTCAGGGATTAAAAAAAGAGGGGTTGAGTTTCAAAACGTGACTACAGCCTGCTTATATAGTGCAAACATTAGAATTCAAAAACATTTCATTTCATTGATGCTATTTTTACTTCCATTACCCTACTACCGTAGGTAATGGAAGTATTGTATTCGGTCTGAAAATTCGATATCGGGTTTTCACCTGATTTACACGTTTTAAGGTCCCCTGAGTCCAAAAAAGTGGTTTTTGGCAATTGGTCAGTGTGTATGTATGTGTGTATGTGTGTGTATGTATGTGGAGAATCTTCTGGCTATTATAGCTCAGAAACTAATAAAGATAGAGCTACGAAACTTTAGAATTCAAATACGTCTGGAGTACAGATGAAATTTCCAAATTTTGGTGAAAATTGAAAAACCAGAAGTGGGACATCGGAAACCGGAAGTTGGACCGTAAGTCCGTATCTCAAAAACGGCTCTAACGATTTTTTTCAAACTTGCTATATAAGCACTCTATTAGATGTCCTTTCGAATGATATAGTTGGTTAGTTCAAGAAAATTGATAGGCGTCCTGTATAAATAGCTCAATTTCAGGCCTCCCAAGGGCGTTCCTTTAAAAACGGTTGTACGGATTTTTTTTCAAACTCGCCATTTTAACTCAATTTTAAATATGCTTTTGTATGTAATTATTGTTTTCCTGTCAATAATTGAGTTTAACCGGAAATGGGACATCGGAAACCGGAAGTGGGACCGTAAGTCCGTATCTCAAAAACGGCTCTAACGATTTTCTTCAAATTTGCTACATAAACACTCTATCAGATATCCTTTCGAATGATATAGTTGGTTAGTTCATGAAAATTGATAGGCGTCCTGTATAAATAGCTCAATTTCAGGCCTCGCAAAAGCGTTCCTGTAAAAACGGTTGTACGGATTTTTTTCAAACTCGCCATTTTAACTCACTTTTAAATATGCTTTTGTATGTAATTATTGTTTTCCGGTCAATAATTGATTTTTTGTGAAAGTTGGTATCTCAAAAACGGCTCTAACGATTTTCTTTTTTGGTCACTTTTATGTTTTCTGATCACATTATCTCTCAAAAATGCATATAATACATGTAATAGCGGGTAATGGAAGTCGTGTGGTTGTTTCACACCAGATTTTTGAGTATATAATGGGAACATTGGCCTAAAATAAAGATTATCCCTTTTTTGTAAAGGAAAGAAAAGCAGTTTTTGATTACTAAAAGAATGAAAAACGAATTTGTAATTTACAGTAAATAATTCCAAAAATTTGTAATTTTATGATTCTATTAAAGACAAAAATTCCTTTTAGAAATGCCCCCCCCCCCGTCCTTTTTATTTATTTATTTATTTTATTTTATTTTCGCTTGTACAAAGTATAAGAAAGTTTTTGATATTTGTATGCATAATACAAAAATCAAATGGTCGTATAATGTTACAAATTTTTATTTGGAATTGTCAGAACGTATAGTTGTACAGTATGGCCACATATCCTAAAACTAGCAGTGAGGACGCGTCCAAAATGTTGGAGGGATGCCAGCTTGACTGACAGTCTGAAATTTGGAAAACATCCAATAATTCCACGCTCTGTGTTATTGCTCATTTTCTCTGAGTCAGATGACTGTCACCCCTATTTTAGCATTGGACTCGTTGAGTTAGCACTTGCGCAAATGCTTCCATGGTTTCATGAAATGTGGTCGAAGAATACACCACCGATTTCGGTCTTGACACGAGCTCTCACTTTAGAAACATCTACAGTTTTACACGATTTTTCCTGACGTCTCTATATATGTATATGTGGATGTGTATAACGTATCTCGCATAACTCAACAACTGTTGGACGTCGAACGATGAAAATTTATATATGAGTTTGTCATAACATTTTGTTGTACAATGCCCTTTTTGGTCTTTCTGTGACTTTCCGTTTTAAATTATCTGTGCAATTTATATCAACAATGACCAAAAATACAAAATTTTTGGCTGTTATGTATAACTTATACAATCATAGATATTTCAACAGAAGCTAATGATATATCCCGCAATGATATTATTACGAAAGTTATCGACATCTTTCGGTGTAAAAAGTAATTCGTACAGACTTAGACAGGTTCTATTTGACGAATGCACTTTATTTAAAGACTATTCTGGAAACACTCGAATAAAACTCTTATTCGTACCACGAAAGGCAATAATCAATATTTGTTACCAACCAATGACTGTTTTATTGGATTGTTTCGAGAATATTCTCGAAACAATCTAATGAAAAAGTCATTCGTACCACAAAAATCATGTCAACAGCATTAAATACACCACAGAATAACAATTTCGTTAAGTAAGAACAATGATCAATATAAACGACGACTTAGCCCGGAGTCTGAACAGAAACTGAACTGACCGAGAGTTAGTAATTTAGAGAATTTTCGAGGTAATTCTGAGTTAGAAATAAATGGATCCTTCCTGAAACTTTCAGAACTCGGTTCCTATTGCAGTTAGAATGTTCAAATTATGACAATCATACACTAACATATTTTGCCAAATTTGGATGCCAAATTGCCTAAATTAGCGCCAAATCGCAAAGTTTGCTGCCATCGCCCACCTCCGCGGAAGTGAAGCTGTTATTTATTTCAACTTTAATTGGAGCTGAAGGAATAATATAAGAGAAATTGGTATAAGGGGTATCAACATGCAGAACAAATGAAATTAACTCCCTAACAACACACTTGTCCACAATACATTCTGAAGATGTCCATAGACATCCTTTTCATCCATAGGACATCCTAAGGATGTCATTTGGGGGGGGGGGAAATGTGCTGTTAGCTGTTGTCTGCTTAAGATGGCTGCCACAATAGCAGACAAGGCTACCGAAGGAGCCAAATTAAGTCTATCAGAACACTGGCTAGTACTGTATTGTTTTATGTATTTTACAGCTTTGAGACTTACAATGATTTTCGTCTCGAATGATTCATATTACATAATTTCACAATAACAATGCAGAATTATTTATATGAAATTATATTTTTCAATGGCTTTTGCAGTCACGATTTTGGCTTTTTTACTTCCATTACCCCACTACCGCAGGTAATGGAAGTATTGTATTCGGTCTGAAAATTCGATATCGGGTTTTCACCTGATTTACACGTTTTAAGGTCCCCTGAGTCCAAAAAAGTGGTTTTTGGCAATTGGTCAGTGTGTATGTATGTGTGTGTGTGTGTGTGTATGTATGTGGAGAATCTTCTGGCTATTATAGCTCAGAAACTAATAAAGATAGAGCTACGAAACTTTAGAATTCAAATACGTCTGGCGTACAGATGAAATTTCCAAATTTTGGTGAAGATTGAAAAATCGGAAGTGGGACATCGGAAACCGGAAGTTGGACCGTAAGTCCGTATCTCAAAAACGGCTCTAACGATTTTCTTCAAACTTGCTATATAAACACTCTTAGATGTCCTTTCGAATAATATAGTTGGTTAGTTCAAGAAAATTGATAGGCGTCCTGTATAAATAGCTCAATTTCAGGCCTCCCAAGGGCGTTCCTTTAAAAACGGTTGTACGGATTTTTTTCAAACTCGCCATTTTAACTCAATTTTAAATATGCTTTTGTATGTAATTATTGTTTTCCTGTCAATAATTGAGTTTAACCGGAAATGGGACATCGGAAACCGGAAGTGGGACCGTAAGTCCGTATCTCAAAAACGGCTCTAACGATTTTCTTCAAATTTGCTATATAAACACTCTATCAGATGTCCTTTCGAATGATATAGTTGGTTAGTTCAGGAAAATTGATAGGCGTCCTGTATAAATAGCTCAATTTCAGGCCTCGCAAAGGCGTTCCTTTAAAAACGGTTGTACGGATTTTTTTCAAACTCGCCATTTTAACTCACTTTTAAATATGCTTTTGTATGTAATTATTGTTTTCCGGTCAATAATTGATTTCTTGTGAAAGTTGGTATCTCAAAAACGGCTCTAACGATTTTCTTTTTTGGTCACTTTTATGTTTTCTGATCACATTATCTCTCAAAAATGCATATAATACATGTAATAGCGGGTAATGGAAGTCGTGTTGTTGTTTCACACCAGATTTTTCTGGATGTGTCAGCTACTCTTATGTCATTCCTCCAAGTATAATACTAGAACTCCTACATTGATAGGCTGACGCATCCGCCATTTTCTAATCCACAAGACCGGCTGACGATTTATTACTGGTGATTTTTCGGCAATAAATTGCATGAATAGTTCGAGAAAAGGGCACCGCCTGTTTATATTATCTTCGAATCCAGAAAGAAGGAAAAAGTGGATTATAAATGAAGGATTTCAATGCATGTTTCCTCATATCATCTGTTAACTAGCTGACACCTGTCATGACGTCAGATGTGACGTAACTGTATTACGTAATCAACAGCGCATCTTCGCTTCTCTGAGAAAGAGAGTTTTATATGAGTCTGTACGAGAAAGCTTTGCTAAGCGTGCGGCGAGAAATGCCCGCATTATGTTATTCTACTTTTCTATATTATTAAATGTTGTGATTGTTTAAAAGACTCTGCTTTTCACCCTGTGGACCCATTTATACCAACAATGGTTATGGGCCCAGAGACACGCATCTTACTGCGGACTTTTTAAAAAATTTAAATTAACATTCGCTAAAACGAAAGTGCGACTTACTGTTAAGCCTAAGGGCTGAAATCGAAAGTATTTTTGATTCTATTTTTATAAAGAAGCTACTATAGCTGATTAAATATGTCGCAAGTATTAAATATAGAAAAGTTATCCAAAAATAATTTTGACACCTGGAAGCTGCAGATAGAAGCTGTTTTAATCAAGAATGATCACTGGAGTTATGCTAACGGAACGAAAATTAAGCCCGATGAAGGCGCCGAAGGTGAAGAAAAATGGCTCGAAATTGACCGTAAAGCTACAGCCGATTTAATCCTAGCAATTACCCCAAGTGATTTGTGTCATATTAAACATTGTACAACCTCAAATGAAGTATGGAATAAATTAAAAGAAGTTTACGAATCGAGAGGACCGGCAAAGAAAGCCACCCAGTTGAAGCAGCTACTCTTTAAGAAAATGACTGACAGTGAAAATATGTCCGATCACCTCAATATTTTCTTTGATATAGTGGACAAGCTAAAAGAAATGGACATTCAAGTAGGCGAAGATCTATTATCAATTTTGCTCTTATACAGTATTCCTGACAGCTATGAAAATTTCAGGTGCGCCATAGAAGCAAGAGATGAATTGCCGCAGCCTGAAGCTCTAAAAATTAAAATGATGGAAGAATATGAGTCAAGAAAAAATAAAAGCATCAAGAATCATCAAATGCGTATTTTACAACTCACAAGAAAAATCTTCCTGAAAAGAACAAAAGAGAAATCTTAAAGCCTGTGAAGAACAAGAACACGTATGGCGAAAGAAATTATGCAATCTTCAAATGCAATTACTGTTCAAAAGTAGGGCATAAAGCCTCAGAATGCAGAAAGAAGATCTCAGACAGAAAATTCACTTCATCGAATAAATACAAAGATAGATCTTTCATGGTTGAAGATAGTACAGAGTTCACGATGGCAGCCAGTAACTCTTTCCAAGAACATTCCGAGTGGTGTCTCGATAGCGGTACGACATCACATATGGCTCATGACAAGAATTTGTTTACAGATTTCGAACCTAGAATTGGATCATTTATAAAATTAGCTGTAGATGAAACAGCGGAGATCACAGGTGTTGGAACAGTCAAATTAAAAGTTCCCGGTAATCACGGTGTAACCAATTTAAAGTTAACAAATGTTTTGTGCGTTCCAAAATTGAAATGCAATTTAATGTCTATATCAAAAGCTACTGCAAACAACTGCCGAGTTGTATTTACCGAAAAATGTGCAAAAATTACGGAGCAGGACGGCTCTCTAATTATAAGTGCTACGAGAAAAGGTGATTTATATTTTTTTCAGCCGCAGGTGGATATCGCTGCAACAACTCAGGTAAGCAACTTTCATAAATGGCATTTAAAATTAGGACATTTAAATGAAAAAGATTTAAAATTATTAAAATCTGAAAATATGTTAAGAGATTTAAATTTTAATGAAAAAGATTCTTTAAAAGATTGTAAAGTATGCATTCAGTCTAAACAAACTGTGAAACCATTCTGTAAAGAAAACAAATTTCATAGTAAGGAATTATTAGAAGTAGTTTATTCTGATTTATGTGGCCCTATAAATGTTAAATCCCATGGCGGATCACGTTACTTTATTACTTTTTTGGATGATAAATCTCGTTACATTGAAGTAAATTTTCTAAAAACAAAAGATCAAGCTAAGTACGCGTTCCGGAGATATAAAGCAGCAGTCGAAAATCGATTAGGAAAAAAAATTAAGATACTGCATACCGATAATGGTTTGGAATATTGTGGCGAAGAATTCAATAAATATATTGAAGAATGCGGTATTAAACGCGAATTTTCATCGCCAATGACCCCTCAGCAAAATTCTAGAATTGAAAGACAAAATCGTACATTATGCGAAATGGCGAGGTGTTTATTAATGCAATCAAACCTTCCAAATACATTCTGGGCTGAAGCAGTAAATTGCGCTGCATATATTAGAAACAGGTGTCCCACTAAAGGAATTAAAGAAAATAAAACACCTTTTGAATTGTTTTTCGGTTATAAACCAACTGTTAACTATTTTAAAATTTTCGGACAGAAATGTTTTGTTCTAAATAAAAAATCAAAAGGGAAGTTTGAAGCTAGGTCACACGAACATATATTCGTTGGCTATTCAAATGAATCACGCGCTTACAGATTATGGAATAAGGATACCAGAAAAATTGTCATAAGTCGTGATGTTCGATTTATAGACGAATTTGAAACAAATGATTCAGCCACTACTGATCAATTAGAATTAATTTTTCCGTCTGAGAATAAATGCAATGATTGTAATATTAAAAATGAAACTCCTATCCCTACTCAAACCGCAGACATCCACAGGGGGGAAAACAGCGGATCGATTTCCTATCCCCCTGAATTCAATGGAGAAAGTTTCTCTTTTTGGAAAGGGGGGGAAGCGAGCCACTCTGAAGGGGGGAACGTAGAAGATGTGAGTGGAGGGGAGGAGAGTGCTGGCGATATATGTAAACAAGAGGAAAGGATTAATAAAAACAATCCTATTTTTAAACGTGGTCCCGGAAGACCTAAAAAAGGTAAAAGTTGGAACTTTCAAAACTCTCATAAGGAGTGTATTATAGATACAAAATATAAAGATGAAACTTCTCAATTAGCTGATAACTCATTTAATGAAATTAATCCCAGCGTGATCGACGCGTTAAATGGAGATTATGCTAAAAATTGGGAAAACGCGATGAAATTAGAATATGATTCTTTAGTTAAGCAAAACGCTTGGGAAATTGTAGATAGACCAAAAGATAAAAAAGTAATTGGGTGTAAATGGGTTTTAAAAACAAAATTCAAACCAGATGGTCAAATTGAAAAATTTAAGGCCAGATTGGTTGCCAAAGGGTGTTCACAGAAACAAGGTATAGATTTTGAGGAAAATTTTTCACCAGTAGCCAGATTAAGTTCTATAAGAACTGCAATCGCGTATGCTATCCAGAATGGTTTCACAGCATACCAGTTAGATTTCATTATGGCATATGTTAACGGAATGTTACATGAAGAAATTTATATGGAACTTCCTGAATTTTTTGAAAATGATATACACGAAAATAAAGTGTGTTTATTAAAAAAATCTTTGTATGGCCTTAGGCAGTCAGGAAGACAGTGGTTTAAGAAATTAGATGAGAAATTGAGAAAAATGAAATTTTACCCTTTGCATTCCGACAAATGTGTCTATTACTCAAAATATCCTTTTGATGCTATTATAATCGTCTATGTCGACGATTTAATTTGTCTCACTAAAAGTGAAGAGCACTATTTTGATATAAGAAATAAATTAGTAGAATCTTTCAAAATGAAAGATATGGGCCTTCTGCATTATTGCTTAGGCATTGAATTTAATCAAGATAGGGACAGCATCACTATAACACAAAAGAAATACATTGAAGATTTACTAAATAAATTTAATATGGAAGATTCTAGAGTGGTGAATACACCTTTAGATAGCAGTGTAAAATTAACTAAACAAATGTGTCCAAATACAGAAGAAGAGAAATCATACATGTCAAAAATTCCTTATAGACAATTAATTGGTTCTCTTATGTATCTGTCGGTTGCTACCAGACCAGATATCACCCATGCTGTAAATTATTTAAGTCAGTTTAATAACAATCCAGGAAAACCTCACTGGATAGCTGCTAAAGGAATACTAAGATATCTCAATGGCACTAGAAATTTAGGAATTGTGTATTACAGAGACGATAAACCATTGACAGCATTTGTTGATGCCGATTGGGCATCGGATATAAATGATAGAAAATCATATACAGGATACGTCTTTAAATATGCCGGTGGACCTATTTCTTGGGAATCTAGAAAGCAGCGAACCGTTGCTCTATCCACAACAGAATCTGAATATATGTCTCTGTCCGAATCCGCAAAAGAGACAATTCATGTTAGAAATTTCTTAAAAGAATTGGATCCTGAAATTGTATCAAGTCCAACTGCAATCATGTGCGACAATCAATCTGCACTGAGATTAGTAAAAAATCCAGTTCATCACAATCGATCTAAGTACATTGACATTCGTCATCATTTTGTGCGAGAAGTTTACAATAATAAACTAATTGACATTAAATATATTTCATCAGATGAACAACCTGCAGATATTTTAACAAAAAGTTTAAATGCATATAAACATGAAAAATGTTGTGATATGATAGGACTTAATACTCAGGACTGACGAACTTAAAAAAAATATATATATTTAAACTGTGTTTTCATTAAGAAATTAACTGCTTATATTTTACGTATTTTATTTTATTATATTAACCATAATTATTTGCTTATAATTCTATTTCTTTACTGACACTTTTCTTGTTTTAAGTAACTCTTGCATAAAAATAATTTTCTGTAATTTTTAATATGCTATTATAATGCATAAATATGTTTTATTTTCGAAACATTTATTGAATAAGGGGGAAATGAAGGATTTCAATGCATGTTTCCTCATATCATCTGTTAACTAGCTGACACCTGTCATGACGTCAGATGTGACGTAACTGTATTACGTAATCAACAGCGCATCTTCGCTTCTCTGAGAAAGAGAGTTTTATATGAGTCTGTACGAGAAAGCTTTGCTAAGCGTGCGGCGAGAAATGCCCGCATTATGTTATTCTACTTTTCTATATTATTAAATGTTGTGATTGTTTAAAAGACTCTGCTTTTCACTCTGTGGACCCATTTATACCAACAATAAATTGCAAATGCAACTCGTGGATACCCTGAGCAGGAGCACAACTTTGTAGCGCAAGATCTCCCTTATTTTCAACTTATTTATTTTTATTTTTGAAGTTCTTTGACAAATTTAATATGAATGTACTGTTTTTTTTTAGTTATTGTTTTTAAATTCTTTTAAAAATAACTTTAAAATTACATTTCTTTTAACGAGAAGGGTTGCAGTTTTGAAAATGTTGGCGATGTTCTTAAAATTGCCAACTTGTTTGTTTCGGGATAAGAAGTACCAGCTCAAATGATCTGTGCAGAAGTTTAAAGGCGATAACAACGCTAATCAGGTAACCTAGTTTTTTCTACCGCCAACGTTAGTCCAGATGGGCTAGAAAATGGCGGACACTGCGCCAGCTCGTATCATATAGGAGAATAATGACTTTTTTCTTTTTATAAACAAGTTAGTGAATTTATGGAACTTTAACGGAAGTTTGTTCTGCATTGAAAATCAGTGGATAATTCCTGATAATTGCAGAACTAGTTTCCTACTGAACTTAAAGCTTTCGAACTTTGGCAACCCTAAGCTACCATTTTTTTTTTCAAATTTGGTCACCAAATAGCCAAATCACACCCCCACAGGTCGCCAAAATTGTCACCAAGATCAAAATATGCGTTGGTGACAAACTGGCGACTTGACGAGATTGTTGATCAAATTTTGCAGGAAATAGTAGTTCAGGGTCGAAAGAAATAGTAAGCACTATCTCAATTTTAACGGAGTTAAAACTTTTTGATATAATGTATAATTTCTCGCCACTAATTTCTACTGAATAGTACAGTAGGCAATCTACACTCGATTGAATTCTAATCTATACATTTGGCAATGAGAAATTCTGTAATATGCAGTGGAATACTGTTCCTTAACAAGCAATGTTCGTGCTCTGCGATTTACAGTCATTTGCAAAAGTTTAAGACCATTAACCGATTTTCAGCCGATTTAAAACATTGCATCATTTGTGCAGATTATTGTTTCATCTCATGTGCTGATTGCATCAGACACATTCTACTGCTATAAATAAAGGTGCCTGGCACGTTTATCGCCAGTTGTTTATTGGATTTTGTCGTGGACAGTGCTATTGTGTAATTATTGTAATGGGTTAAAAATTTTCACTTACTGTTACAAAAAGTTCAGAAATATTGACCCTGCATAAAACTGAAATTTCTGAACGTCAAATAAGTTCGAGGGTAAATGTGAGCAAGACGGCTGTGCATCAAGCTATTAGTAAATTTAAAATTTCGGGAAAATTTGTGGAGCTTAAAAGAAGCGGTCGTTCTAGGAAAACAAGTGCACGTGATGATGTGATAAGAAGGATAGTCGTACGAGATCCAAGAACCTACTGCAATACGATTAGACATTCTTTGGCTGCAAAAGGCACCAATGTCAGTTTGAATACTATTTCAAGATTTTTGGAAAAAAATTTATTTTAAATTATCATACCATAAACCTGCTAGGAAACCTCGACTTACTCCAGGTATGAAAAACAAAACGACTCTTAAAGTCCACAAATTTTCCCGAAATTTTAAATTTACTAATAGCTTGATGCACATCTGTCTTGCTCACATTTACCCTCGAACTTATTTGACGTTCAGAAAATTCAATTTTAAGCAGGGTCAATATTTCTGACCTTTTTGTAACAGTAAGTGAAGGTTTTTAACCCATTACAATAATTACACAATACGACAAAATACAATAAACAACTGGCAACGAACGTCCCAGGCACCTTTATTTAGAGCAGCAGAGTGCGTCTGATGCAAATGATTCGGTTTGTGAAAATACTGAAAATCGGCTACTGGTCTTAAGCTTTTGCAAATGACTGTATAGAATCCTATTATACTTTCCTTTGCTTATTTTCGGTAATATTCATAGACTGAAACCCGCAAGAAAACCCGTATTATATTTAAGAATACCATATAATACGTTGAAATGACAATGTTTTCGTAACTTATGTATATTTCAGTGGTGTAAGGAAGTCATATAGTGCCCATATCAGATTTCTTTTAAAACTGAAATTAGGAAAAATCTTTATAAATTAAAACACTTATCAAAATATCTGAGACAACTCTCAAGACATCGAGGCATGATTCTAAATAACATTCCAGAGACAGAAAAAAATCTGGAGTGACTCCACTCGACTTTCCGAACATTGAGTAATTAACAGTTTTGTAGATAAAGTAAAGAAAGAGTAGTTGTTAAGCAAACAAAAGAGAGAAAACCATAATAGAGTGTTTGAGTATTTTTCTCCATCTATTACACGTTGTTTTATTTAACGCTACTGAACTTTGAGCCCATAGATCATAATGACAAAGAAATTTTCGTTGTGTCCCTGTAAAAACCTATAAATGTTAGATTCACCAAAATGCTTATAGTTAGTGCAACAGTGATTTATAATACTCATATAAATTTTCAGCTGAATTCAATAAGGCGTTTAGATGCTATCGTACTTTTAAAAATTTAGTCCCATAGGCCATAATGATAAAGAATTTTTCTTTGTGTCCCTGTAAAAAAACTGTAAGTGCTAGATTCACCAAAATCTATACAGTTAGTTCAACTGTGATCTATAACATGTGTACAATTTTTTTGCTCGGATTAATAAGGCGTTTAGACACTATCACATTTTTAAAAATTTGGCCCCATAGGCATAATGATAAAGAATTTTTCTTTGTGTCCCTGTAAAAAAACTATAAGTGCTAGATTCTCCAAAATCTATACAGATTGAGTATTTGTGATCTATAATATGTGTATAAAAGTTTTGCTCAATTGAATAAGGCGTTTAGATGCTATCGCACTTTTAAGATTTTGCTCCCATAGGCCATAATGATAAAGAATTTTTCTTTGTGTCCCTGTAAAAAAACTATAAGTGCTAGATTCACCAAAATCTATAGGGTTCGTACTATGGTGACTTACAATATGCGTACCAACTTTCAGGTTAATCGAACGAAGCGTTTAGACGCTAGCGTGTTCACCCACAGACATACACACATACACACATACATACACACATACACACACACATACATACATCATCGTAAAAATAGTGAAAACGGACTCAGGGTACCTCAAAACGTATAGAAACATCAAAATCTCGAATTCGGATTTTTGACATGATTACAATACTTTCCTCACTATAGTGTTCGGAAAGTAAAAAATAGTACGCTCGCTAGGTCATTTAACTTCTTATGCTTTTATTGCTTTTATCGGTTATATGTTTATATGGAATTGAATTAAATGTGTTAAGAATTCCCGTTAATTCTTAACTTATCATCAATTAACAATTTCTCTGACCGTCTGGATTAACACACATTTTCAAAAGACCATTGATTTGCACTTCTGGAAACCACAGATTTCTAGGAGATATTATTCTTCTGTGTATTACTGTTCCAGTTCCAGTAATCTAAACAAATTAAAAGAAGAAATATGCTGGCAGTAAAAACTTTTTTTTAGAAGAACTGTAACACAAGCTTTCAATTCACAACTTGTAAATTCGTTTGCATAACTTAACACGTTATTCAAATATATTTCTTATACATAGAAATAAAAATATTTTACCAATAAATCATCATTTTTTTATTATTATTAATACTATTATACATATGAATTATTGTAAAATTCTATTTTCTTATTTAAGTGAATTCTGGGTGTTTTTAAGAAAATATAAGATATGCTATAATTAAAGTAGTTTTTACTTATAAGTAATCGACACGATAAAAAGAACCGTATTATGAAGGAGGGGGGGGGGGAGGGACCATTTCCCTTTCTAAAAACAAACTATTAGTATTTTTAACCGACTTCAAAAAAGAAGGAAGGTTCTCAATTCAAACCGTATGTTTTTTTTATGTTTGTTAGCTCATAACTTCTGAACGGATACTCCGATTTTGAAACTTTTTGTTTTGTTGAAAAGGTCTTGGTCTGAAATAGGTCGCATTGTAATATCTTTACGATCTCAAGAAAATACAGGGTGCCCAAAAAAATCAGTCCCAACTCTTTTAACAGCTAAACGGCTGCAGCTATAGTGATAAAAATGGTATGTAAGTATAGCAAAGTGGCCATGCAGTACAAGGTTAAACCGCTTGCAGCGCCACCTGGTTGAAAATAGAGGAGTTAGTGTTCCTCTCTCGAAAACAGTTCTAGAGAAAAAGTGAATTACAAAGTTGAAGAGAATCATCGATTTAGTACAAAAAGATTGTTTAGACATTCATGCTAGCGTTCCTATCTCGGAAACGGTTCAAGACAGGGGGAAAAAGGGAATTATAAAATTGCAGAGCATCATCGATTTAGTACGAAAAGATAGTTTAGACATTGATGCTAAAAATACAATGCTAAATACGTGCATTTGTTTGTTCGCAATTTCTTACACTATGCACACTTGAGCTACATTGCACACGTTGTAGCGTAGCTGGTGAGACATACGCTATATAGTTCAAAATACGGTTACTTGATACTTTTTGTTTTGTTGTAAAGATCTTGGTCTGAAGTAGGTCCCATTGTAATATTTTTACAATCGAAAGAAAATAAAGTGCCATTTGGTGAAAAACAGTGGAATTAGCGCTCCTATCTCAAAAACGGTTCAAGATGGGAGAAAAGTAAATTACGAAGTTATAGAGTATCATCGATTTACTACGAAAAGACCGTTTTTAGACATTATTGCTAAAAATAGAACGCTGAAAACGTGCAGTTGTTTGTTCGCAATTTCCTACACTGTGCAAACTTGAACTACGTTGCACAATTTGCAGCGTAACGGATGACACGTATATTCTGTGATTCAAAGTACTGTTATTGTAAGCGGTCACATCGAATAGTGCAAAGTCGTTTTCAACCAACTTCAGAAAGGAGGGTGTTGTTAATTCGAGCTATGCGTTGTTGTTGGTGTTTGTAAGCTTATAACTTCGTAAGAGATACTCTAATTAATCGACTTCAAAAAGGAGAAGTTTCCCAATACAAAGCGTATATATTTTTCTTTTTCTTTTTGTTTGTTAGCTCATAACTTCTGAACGGATGATTCGATTTTGATACTTTTTGTTTTTTGTAAAGGTCTTGGTCTGAAATAGGTCCTATTGTAATATCTTTACGATCAAAAGAAAATACAGGGTGCCCAAAAAAGTCAGTCCCAACTCTTTTATCTGCTGAACAGCTGCAACTATAGTCATAAAAATGGTATGTAGGTATAGTAAAGTGGATAAGTGCAACGCGATTCAACCGCCTACAGCGCCACCTGGCGGAAAACGGTGGAGTTAGCGTTCCTATCTCGAAAACGGTTCAAGACAGGGGAAAAAATTGAATTATAAAATTGCAGAGCATCATCGATTTAGTACAAAAAGATAGTTTAGACATTAATGCTAAAAACAGAACGCTTAAAACGTGCATTTGTTTGTTCACAATTTCATATTTTGCACACTTGAACGACATTGCATATGTTGTAGCGTTGCGGGTGACATTTATAATATGTAAAATTCAAAGTATGGTTATTGTAAGCGGTCACATCGATTAACGCATAGACGTTTTAAACCGACTTCATTAAGGAAGAGGTTTGCAATACAAACCATGTTTCTGATTGTTGTTGTTGAAATTTGATAGCTTATAACTTCGTAAGAGTTGATTTAATTTTAATACCTTTTTTATTGTCGTAATGATCTTGGCCTGAAATAAGTTTCATTATGATTCCATTAAGATATAAACAAATTATAGGATACATACAAAAGTCTGTTCTCACTCTAACTGCTGAACGCATGCAGCTACACTGGTAAAAGCAGTATGTAAGTATCGATGTTGAAACTTCTGTCCGTCAGCTGCAATGCATATTTTGCTCTTTGTTTGAACTATACGCTTCGCAATTTCCAGCGCAGCGGGTGGCACGTAAATATTTACTGTAAAGTTCAATATATAAGCCTAAAAGAATTTTTTTGTTACGAATACAGCGTATCCGTTCTTTACATTTCTAAAGACATTTTAATTTAACGTATGTTCATTCAATAGATAGTTTTTTGCTCATATCCGATAAAGGCAAGAAAAGTGACACAACTTAAAAATGCAGCGTTTGAGAAAAATCAACTTAAAAATAACTTGACTAGAATAAAACTGTCGTAACTGTCTCTCGAGCGGATAACTTTGTAGATGGAGATGTAACTTCTTTGTTTACATTGGGTGCATTTCATGTATTTTTCAGTGACATAAACCATTGTTTGAGTTATGTCACTTTTCTTGGAAGTTGTGATTTGTGAAACTGCAGTCGAACGTCTTCTAATGTTCTGCTATATGAATAAGTTTTCATTGAAAAGAGAAAAATAAAATCTTTTTGTAAAAAAATAGAACCGACTCCAAAAAGCAACTACTATTCAAACAACTAAAAAAAAATGGTACGAAATGAAAGTGTAAATTGCGCCTAAAAGTATAAAATAATTTCCTTCGCCAAACAACCTATAACACTGCAATTAATCATAACTTTTGAAGTCGGCGCAAAATTAAATAAAAATCGATACCTTTATTCAATACAAAACTCAAATCCTATTAAAAATACACATCTTTCATGATAGTTATCAAAGTTATACCAAATTTGCAAAGAAAACTCTAACTTCGTAGAAACATAAATATCGCATTGGGAAGAATGTTCACTGTTCTATGTAGATGCTACTAATGAACCAAATACAGTGATAAACTAATAAAGGAAACATGAAAATGGATCATTCGAGACAACAGCATTTGTTGCTATCGATCTAAAAACAAACCTTTAAAAACTAATTTAATTTTATTTAATTTTGCGCCGACTTCAAAAGTTATGATTAATTGTAGTGTTATAGGTTTTGGAGAAGGAAATTATTTTATACTTTTAGGCGCAATTTACACTTTCATTTCGTACCATTTTTTTTTTTAGTTGTTTGAATAGTAGTTGCTTTTTGGAGTCGGTTCTATTTTTTTACAAAAAGATTTTATATTTTATTTATTTGCTTTTAACTCTTTCAATTAATCACTATTTTTTTTAGACACATTTTTTTTTCCCTCCTTTTCCTTCCCAACTTTTTTTCCGAAAACGACGACAGAAATAAAATCTTTCCACTTTCATGGCAAGATTGAAGAGTAAATAAAGAAGGAAGAAACTTTTCCAATACTTTTAATTTTATTTCCAGTTGAAATGAAAACGGAAATGTAAAGAAAGACTTTTTGGTAAATAGGAATTGTTTCAGTTTGTGTCTTCTTCGATGCATCTTCACAGCATTTCCAGTGTCTTTATGGGTGTTTGTGAAGTAAATTAATAACATATATTAAGTAATTTCTTTTTAAGTACTGAAAAAAAAATTATTAAAAATCAATCCACATAAAAGTTTTTATATAAAATAATTTTAAAGTGAAATATACATTTCCCCTCACAGCTATAGACGCCCTTGAAAATGTTATTGGGATATCTCACAGTTTTTATTTAATCATTTTTTATTTCTTCATCGTATCTTATGTTTTTCTTCAATATGTAATCTTAAGTTGTTTACGTTGTTATTCATAATTCTTAAAATGTCATATCATGGTTTTCCATCCTGGTTTTTTAACATTATGATGCCGAAAAAGTTGCGCACTACACTGGTGGACAAAATTAAAGTAGCAACCTGTTTTCTCGTTTTCTTCTTTTGCACATTATTTTTAAACAAATAAACATATGAACATAAAATTTGGATGTCCTGTTCGTTATCCTATTATTAACCGAATTTTACGTAACTTTAGCATAAGAATAATTTTTAGGCTAATAAATATTCATTTTTCTCTCAAAAGTAAGCTTGGAAAAAATGAAAAATTTCAATAATTTTTGGAAAGAACACTTAATGAAAAATAGTCATAAAGATGCCTTACAGATAGGTGAAGATGCACACGCATCCATATGTTAGATGACAACCAAATCCTTCTGCCTGTATTCACTTATCTGTTTCTTATTTTTTCTTCTTTTTTTCGCAAGTGAATAACTTTTTAAAAAATATGCATACATACAGGAAAATTGGATAAGTTATTCGTTATAAAATTATTTATCGACATCCTTATTTTTCTAGTGCTGAGTATAGTTTATAAATTAGTAATTACACGTTTTTTAAAAAGTCCATTAAAGTAAAAGTAAATACAGAGAGAAATATCGAAACTTAGTTTAACATTTCAAGGCATGTGCGTCTTTACCTATCTCTAATGCATCCTTAAAACCACTTTTCATTAAGCGTTCTTTCCTAAAATTATTGAAATTTTCCGTGTTTTCCAAAGCTTACTTTTGAGAGAAAAATGAATATTTATTAGCTTAAAAATTATTCTTATGCTAAAGTTACATAAAATTCGATTAATAATAGGATAACGAACAGGACATCCAAATTTTATGTTTATTTGTTTAAAAATTACGTGCAAAAGAAGAGAACGAGAAAACAGGTTGTTGCTTTAATTTTGTCCACCAGTATACTCGTATACACAACAATATATGTGTAAGATGAAAAAGAGGGGGAAAAAATCATTTTATTTATTTATTTATTATTTATTTATTAATTTATTTTTTATTTATTTATTTATTTATTTATTTATTTATTTATTTTCGGATTTTTATTTAATTTTGATATTGACTTTTTATTCAATGATAACATAAAAATTAGCTACTTGAAGCTCTGAGATCTACTAAAACACCCTTGTTAAGGATTACTTTTTTTGTTGTTGTTGTTAATTTACTTGTTAATTAACTTTAAATGTAAAAAAAACATTATAAATAAATCTGTAGCATCAAATTCCGTTAAAAGATACCGGTAATTTAAAAAAATAAATGAATGAATAAAAAGGCAACCTCTCTACAAAAACGAAGGTTAAGGCTTTGTACGGTGAAAAATAAAATTATGCCTAGGAATTATTCCATATAAGTTCTCTTAAAGAAAAAACTTTCAGTTTTTGTTTAAGTATAAGAGGAAGTTATATATATATATATATATATATATATATATATATATATATTAAATCAAATGAATGCCTATTAAAACAAATGTTAACATCAAATCAGTAAATTCTATAACGTAATCATTTTGAAAAAGAAGGTTATATATTTTCAATTTTTATTTATGTGCGTAAATATTCTTCGACCACATTTCATAAAACCATGGAAGCCTCTGCGCAAGGGCTAATTCAACGAGTCCAGTGCTAAAATAGGGGTGACAGTCATCTGACTCAGAGAAAATGAGTTATAACAGAGTACCGAATTACTGGATGTTTTCCAAATCCCAACTTGTCAGTCAAGCTGGCACCCCTCCAACATTTTGGACGCGTCCTCACTGCTAGTTTTAGGAAACGTGGCTGCACTATATCAAGAAACATAAGGTAATTGTGTAATCATCGCAGTATGAAAAGAAAAATCACATCTATCAAACAAATAATTTAAATTTGATTAAAAACTGTTTCTGCATTAATTCATAAATGTAAGTTTATAAACTTTGAACATAGACGAATGAACTCGTAAAATTAGCATTTTAAAGCTCAACAGCAACAAAAGCAATGCACGGTTTCCTGCATAGATTTTGTCGGATGAATTTTAGTTTTTCCAATGAATTTTCATTAGTTAAATTCGGACTTTGTCCAACCAAGCCTTTATTTTATTTTTTTTTATTTTTTTCTTCAGCTGGAATATTTACAGTGGTGAACAAGTTATTAGAATTTTTTTTTTTTTTTTTTGACATTTTTTCGATTTTCTAAAAACGTACTCGACGAAATGGCCTGGAACTTCAAGCATGCAAAAAAAAATTTACAAACTCACATATTCCACTATCGTCTTAGTCCAGAGTGCAAGTAGGAGACCAACTATAAATTGAACAAAAGCACAAATACTTTGGATCACCCTGTATCACAAAAAGCTATAAATGACTTGTAACTTTGGCACATTGCTGCACATACTACGTCAAATGTTTGTAAAAAATTTTATGGAATTGCGCAATTATTTTAGGCAGATTTATTTGTTTTTATTTTATTTATTTATTTATTTATTACTTATTTATTTATTTTTTATTATTATTTTATTTTTTCAAAAATTATTATTATTATTATTGAAGTGAAAACTTCTTTAGGCGCGTTGAGCACTTTTGGGTGAACAAAAATCATAGAACTCGCGTCATCGTCACCGAACGCTTTCCATTTGAAGTGAAAACTTCTTTAGGCGCGTTGAGCGCTTTTGGATGAACAAAAATCATGGAACTCGCGTCATCGTCACCGAACGCTTTCCATGAGCTATATGTATACTGTGTATATATGTACATAGATATACCTCCGTGCGTTATTAGTATACATTATATATATACAAAGAGTATATCTCTCTACATATATATCCATACATGTAGCGCACGGCGCGGCATGCCTCATATACATATATATATATATATATATATATATATATATATATATATATATATATATATATATATGTGTGTGTGTATATATATATAATGTATACTAATACGAGTAGTATACTGGCTACTGGCATCTGTCTCTTTCTAGTTCTATACTCTATGTATGTATGTACTTTTTCCACAGTATATACAAAGTTCACAAAGTACAAGCACGTGTTTTTATACAGACTTTTATATTCTTCTTTTTGCTTTCAATATAAATTTAAAGTTTAAATGATTAAAATTTAAATTGGCCATTAACCCCTTAACGTGCGGTGTCCTCGCCACGAGGACGCAAAATTTAAGATCCAGCTGCAAAAATTCATCATGGAAATATTTTAGCAAAAATTCACGTTTATAACATATCAGAAAAGGCCGGTTTTTTAAACCTCAAAATTTAAATTTTCTTTTAGTTTAATTTAGCTCATGAATTCCGGTGGCAGTATAATTTAAATGTTTCAAATTGTCTTGCGCCGCAAAGGGTTAACACTTCTTTAGAAACCAAAAATAATTCGAAAATAATAATCTAATAGCTCGACGATACAATTCACAAGTTACTTAGTTTTCACTTCTATCAGCAGTCCCCAAAGACTGCCTCGCATTTTTTTGTTATTATTATTTTATTTTATTATTTATTTATTTATTTTTATTATTATTATTATTTATTTATTTATTTATTTTATTTATTTTTTATTTATTTATTTATTTATTTATTTATTTTTGTAAGTTTTTTGCTTATAATTAGTACGGATTACCATAAAATTTTACAGAACTTACAGAAAAAAGGACAAAGAGAAACGTTATAATGAAACAAAAAATTCACACAGGTAATATTCGCTGAGATATGAGCATTTATAGTAAATATTTTTTTGCTGGACATGCACGATATTTTTTTGCCTCACAAATTGAAAGCTAGATATATTGGCCAACTTAAGTCATAAGTTTATTTGAATAGAGTATATTAAGCAAATTGTCGGCAATACAACGAGCTAGATTTTAGATATTTTTCGGAGTTGAAATTTCATAAGGGGTTTTTCAGATACAGACCATACAAATATTGTACATGGTATGTGCAGCAATGTGCAAAAATTACAAGTCATTTATAGCTTTTTGTAATACGGGAGGATCCAAAGTGCTTGCACTTTTCTTCAATTTATGATTAATCCCTTTATTGCATTTTGGACTAAATCGATAATGGTAAATGTGAATTTTTAAATATTCTTTGCATATCTGAAGCTCCAGGCTGTTTCGTCCAATATCTTTTTTAGAAAATCGAAAAAAAGTCAAAAAACTTCTAATAATTTGATCATTCACTGTATTCGGGGGTTGGGCCGAATTGTTTTATTTTGTTTGTTTGTTTGTTTTGTTTTTGTTTTTGACAAGTTACAGTCGGTAACAAAAGTCTCCGAACACTAGCAAAAATTCCTATGTAAAAATAGTACACTTAATACAGTTTTGTTAAATAAATCCTTGTCAAATCCTGTTTTTAGGCTGACTAAGAACAGGATTCGACAAGGATTTATTTAACAAAACTGTATTAAGTGTACTTTTTTTATATAGGAATTTTCGCTAGTGTTCGGAGACTTTTGTTACCGACTGTACATCCTACGTACTTTTCTACTTGACTGGTGAAAAAAATAAACGGTAAAACAAAATTTCCTTATGGTGTTTAGCATGTGTTTTTCCTCTTTCGTAGAGCTACATTCCTTTTCACATCAAATTAGTTTAGCAGTTACATTAATTACACTAAATAGAGTAGAAGTATTCAACTAATTTTGGGTAGAGCAATGTATTGTTTAGAAATTGTATAAGCACCACATAAATTCAGAATAGCAAAAAAAAAATTAATCGCACAATTTAAAATGTAGGAGAAGGGTGGGCAAAATGGGGTACTTAAGGTTATTCTGGCCAATAACTTTGTGACAAATAGAAAAAAAATGCAATAAATAATATTTATTTCAATTTTACAATCTTAGCGGTTATTCTGCAATGTGGAAATTTGAAATACACCGCATATTTGATGATCTGCATATGAATATATTCAAAGCTGCAAACTTTACTGGCACAGTCCATATACGAACCTGTCATCGTCCTCATCAACACTGGCTCAAAAGTCATGAGCCCATTTGTTACATTCACTGCACTTTATTCATCCTTCTCCTTGTGCTGATCTTGCATATATTTCGTGACAGTACAAGCATATGTAACATCTACATCGTCTGGAACACTGTCTGACGATATGTCGTCTGTTGGTAGGGTAGGAACGCGACTTCTCTTGGCTTATGAACTGCCCGACACCCGACCTTTTTGCCATTTGACCTTTTGACCATTACCTTTTGACCCCACCTCGAGATAACCGTTTTGCCCTACAAGCAACTAGGCCTATATAATAAATCACACTGAATGTAGTTCTACTCTTTCATGCAATTCACTTAAAAAACATCCCTTTTATCTAATACAAACTGTCACGTTCGTATCTGTAAGCTAACCTAACAATTAAAATATCCAAACATCACACTTACCTTATATCAGGGTAATGAAAAAGTACATAAATCTTGGAAGCGTATCTGTCTTGACTCTACAAGCAGTATCTCACGTGGAAATGAATATCAGATACGGCGCGTACAACCTATAGCAATGATATACAGATGACAGCATTGTATAAGCGGGGTTATCAAAAACGATTTTGGTGAATCCAGCACTTATAGCTGTTTTACATGGACACGAAGAAAAATTCTTTATCTTTACTGTTTACGGACTTAAATTAATGAAATGCGATAGAGTCTAAACGCTTTATCCAGTTGAGCTGAAAATTGGTAGGCATGTTATAGATCATCGTCGCAAAAACTAATACATATATAGATATGTCTGAAGGACATAGGTATAAAAAGAAGAATACTTATGCATTGCTGTCTATAAATTTAAATTAACTGAAATTCGTTTTAATAATGTTTAAAACCTTACCAAAAGAAAAAAAAAATTATATATTGTATATTGTTTTGCTAATGTATGATCATTATCCGTAATCATGTGTGTATTATTTATAGTTCTTTTACATGGAAGTACGAAATAATTTACGCATATCATTTTCCATTGGAGCTAATTATACGAAATTCGGTAACTTTTCTTAAAAGAGGACTCAAACAGATTGTGAGGTAGGAGTAGCGTCGAGTTGAGGAAGTAAAGGTTGCCGAAGGAAGTCAGTATGTAAAATGATATCGTCGAGTTGGGATTGAATGTTGATTGAGATTGGGAAGTTTCTAGCTGAATCCAGCCTATTTTGGCGATGTTGAAGGTGTCGAGCAGAGGTGAATTGAATTTGGGTTAGCATGGAGTGTTTAGTTATTGGATAGTTAGTTAGGTAAATTGAAAACAGGATCTACTTAGATTGTGAAAGGTGTTTAAGATTAGAATGTGGATAGTTTTTAAAGAAGTAGCTTGGTAAAATGGAGTGAATTGTATTGTCTATTTTTAAGAACTTTAAATAGAGTGATAGTTGTGTCGTCCTGCGTTTTGTGTGGTGTTGATAGATAAGCTAGTTAGAAATTGAGTAGTGTGGTGTTGATAGATGAACTATTTGGAGATTGGGTAGTGTGGTGTTGATAGATGAGCTATTTGGAGATTGAGTAGTGTGGTGTTGGTAGATGAGCTATTTGGAGATTGAATGATGTAATGAGTTGTGATAGCCATATTGGATTAGAAGTGTTGTTTATTGAGTATAGAATTGATAAAGGTGTCGTGGTGCTTTCCGGATGCTGTAAAGTGTTCCTCATCGTTTTTATAGTAACAGAAAGTTACAAGTGGTGAGCCATATTTCTTTATGATAGTTTTAAAATATCACAGAGTTCTTTCTTAATCTCTCCAGTTTAAGTTAAATAACGTTGACTGTCTCTTTAAAATAAGTCTCTTAATTGTCTCCTACAATATAATATAAGTATAATGAATACAGTTGAAGTCGGAGCGGAGACTTTACAAGATATGTTTCAGATTTTTACTGCAGAATGGTCATTACTGCAATTTAATTGCTTATAACTGTTACTCTTTTACAGTGATGCACTAAAGAATTCGAATACATTACCGCCAATTTTACAAGTATTCGATTTTGCGAGGAGATATTCAAACACCCTATTGTGCTTTCACTTTTGATTATTTACCGAATGATTCAATGATTCAAAATTGCTAAAATGATTGATAACCACTAAATGCTTTGAAAGTCAAGTACAGTCACTCCAAATTATTTCTTATTATTACAATCATTGGTTTTATAGTTTTATTAAAATACAGATTTTTAAATTCTTGTTTTTGAGAGATTGCATTTAATTATCCATCATACTATAGGTATAAGAACTTTGGCATCCGTAAAATTTTTCAAACATTTTTTTTTTAATTTTTTTACACATTTTGAAGCAAGTACGTAATTAAAGGGATTGGGATCGACTATCCTTTAAATGCTTCGAAATTATAAATTTTCATTTTTGACCAATGAAAGAAACTAAGAAGTCAGTCTCAGTCCCCTATAGATAATGTTTCTAATTAGACCGTTGTATTGAGATATAAAAGAATCCGAAAACTGTTGTTGTTATCCTGTACGTTTTCTGTCCTTTTTCGTCTCTGTAAACATTATTTAAAGAAGGAATTACCGCAAAACACATTTGGCCAATTTTTAAATATCATATTACCCAAAACTTTACTCTGGTGAATTACATTTGTGGGGTTTGCGTTGTTGCAACCTCCATATTAGTTAACTAAACTAAGTAGAAATAACTAATGAACATATGAGCATGAGACAACTGAGTAAAATAAAATAAGAGTTTATTCGACTTGAGTAGAAGGGAGGGTTGAACTGGCGTGATAAACGCAATCAACGTAAAATAAATACTTTAGAAAACAGAACATAAGAAATAATTTAAATAACTTTAGATATCTCACCACAGAACGCAGCAGAAGATTAGCGACGGATGCACTCTTTTCACTAGCTGACG
This sequence comes from Salticus scenicus, assembly GCA_963930645.1. Classification (NCBI taxonomy): domain Eukaryota; kingdom Metazoa; phylum Arthropoda; class Arachnida; order Araneae; family Salticidae; genus Salticus; species Salticus scenicus. The sequence goes on along the minus strand of OZ005649.1, from coordinate 5,288,332 downwards.
TAAACTCCAACTTACCCGGTGGCTTCCCAGCCGGATGATTTTTCTATTCACTATATCTAACAACACCGCACTTCTACACACATCAAACTAATTAGCTCCAACAGCGCTAGAGTTTAACTATCCGACAATAACTTAATTCAAGAGCTATGCTCTAAAATATAGCGTATTTAGACGTCAGAATTATCTTCACTAGACCCGAACACACCATCACCACCATACACCTTACGAAAATAACCTCCTACTTATACTTCCTTCAATTATTTTCCCGTCTCTTCACTTCAACCCAACTTTAAAGCTTCTTCACATTCGCAACATACTTTCTCCGTTACAGCACAACGTTGACACAAAACTATTCTAACCTAAAACTTCGCCGAGACTGACGCCGAAGCATTTTTAGCACCCCAACTTATTACGAGAGCTGGATCCAGCAGTATTTTAAAACGGTGGCTACCTACCACAGCCTCAACCTTTCACATTATACTTTGAAAACTACCGTAAAATACTGTTCAAGCGATAATATATTGTTCAAGGAAAATATTGTTCAAGGAAAATCGGGATATGTTTGGGGAAGGGGCGGATAAACGGTAAAAAGGATGACAAAAGTATAGAAAGTGATATGTGTTTTTCTGCTAAAATTAAGATTATTTTAAAACAAAACATACATATATTTTCAAGTTCAAATGATTAAAAAAAAAAAAAAAAAAAAAAAAAAAAATGAGAGAAGAGAAAAGAATAAAATACAGTAAACTCTTGATTAACCGGCGTTCATCAAACCAGAAATTTTTGGAAAACTCTTTCTTTTCCCTCCCAATAAATAGTTTTGAAATATTTGCCGCTATTTTAGGAAGCTTACTTTTCCATTTTCAAATAATCCGTATCCGATTTAATCTTATACAAATCAATGTTTATATTCACAAAGGCGAATATTGAAAAATAAATAAATAATATAAAAAACTGTCACCTATTCGGATACAGTCTACTGTTGCGCTTAAGAGAGTGCTTATTCGGTATTTTAAGAACAAACGAAATTCATAAAAAAAAAACAGATGGGGAGGGGGGAAGGGGAGTTTAATCGAAGAACCCTTTTGCGGTATTTACGGTAAATCTTTATTTATTTATTTTTTCTTATCTGAAAATTAAAGGTAATTCCATAATTAACGATACGCAACAAAAACACAGTATAGAATATATGTAAAATATTTTATTGTAGTATAAGTAAGACAAAGGACATATTAGGATAGGCAATGAAGAGGAAGAAGAACGAGAAGTGAGCAGCGTTTCAGGAAAACGATGGTAGAAGACACTAGCCAGGTGGAAATGGCGTTGAGAGAAGAAGGCAACAGCTACAATCCAGATGTTATCGGATTTTCAAGAAGGCGATGATAAAAGACACTAGCCTGTTGGAAATGGCGTTGAGAGAAGAAGGCGACAGCTACAATCCAGATGTTATCGTACTTTCAAGAAGACGATGATAAAAGACACCAGCCTGTTGGAAATCGCATTGGCAGAAAATGAAGACAGATGCAATCCTGGTGTTATCGGATTTTCAGGAAGACAATGGCAGAAGACACTAAGCAGTTGGAAATAGCGTTGAAAAAAATGGCAGCAGATACAATCCAGGTGTTATTGGATTTTTAAGAAGACGTTGGTAGAAGACACCAGCATGATTCAAATAGCGTTGCGAGAAAAAGGCGACTGGAAAATTCCAGATGTTAGCTGACTTTCAGGTGAATAAGAACAGATTTGATGGAAGACTAAGATTTGATGAAAAGGTGTTGAGAGTGGATGTAGACTATAAAAATATAGTTATTAGAGGCTTTCAATAGTCACAGGAAAAAAGAGCATAGTTGAAAAGCAAAGAAAAAATTATTAAAGAGTAGAAATTCTTGCTTAATATGGAAGTAATTAATAATATAACATAAACGGGTAATGCAAGCAGTATATTTATCAACAGAACGGAAGTTGTTTAAGGTAATAGCTGGAGATACCAATCGGCCGTGGATTTAATTTTTTCAAAAAGTTGAATGGGAACCTGTAGATTTTAAGAAGGCAAACTCAAATATTAAATTACTTTTAGAAATACTTCTGTTTTTTGTTTTTTTTTTTTTCACAGTCCACATTACGAACAAGTTCAAGAAGTCTGTCACAATTTAAAATAATAAAACGATTCGAAATTGAGCAATAAATTAGTTAATAAAATATCTAATGTTTTGATTCGTCATCATTAGTTAAAATAGTATAGTTTTTTCTAACATTCAAGGCCCGATTCCATTTTCTTCTTATCCAATCCTTGAACTTTCCTCCGAGATTCTTTTTCTTCTTAGACGATTTGTTTTTGGTGGGAATAATGTTCAAATCATTCATTTCTGATAAAGAATTTTTTGAACAGAAAGTTTTATCACAGCATTTTTTCATTGCAGTTTCATGTATGCTTACTTTTTTAGAATCATGGTTTTCATCCACAGCTAAAAATTTCTCATCTTTTTCAAAATTTTCTCCACCAGCAAAACGGTCAACAGAATTTTCATCAAGGATTTCTAGATTCGTACAACCTACCAAAAGATTATTAGTGCAGACAACTTTCTTATTTATTTCGTTAGTTTCTATTGCTTCAAATGTTTGTACATCTGTGAAATTTGGTAGAACATATTTATTAATAGGTATTTCTCTTTGGCCATCTTTTACGGACAAAAAGGGATGATTAAGCATTTGTCGAGCTGTTGGACGAAACTGAGGATTCCACTGTATCATTGTCCAGACGAAATCGTGAGCAAGACATAGATCTTCGACTGTCATTTTGACTGCACAGAAAAAGGATCTCATAATTCTGTAGAAAACTCTGGCTTTTAAAGTTTCTTTCAGAACAGACTCGACGTTACTTTTCCATGACTCGAAATCGTACGCATTCTTAAAGTGGCGAAGTGGCCAATTTCCAGTAAGAACATGTAATGACATTAAGCCAAATGTCCAGATATCAAAAGAGATGCCATTAATTTTATCTTTTTCTGATTCAAAGAAACATTCTGGTGGCCTGAATACTTTTGGTGCCACGAGCCTTCTACAAGATTGATTCTTAGAATTCAAACCAGAAAAGTCACAAAGAAGACCTCTATCGTCAGCAGTTATTAACACGTTATCAGACTTTACATCTAAATGAACAAAGCCTGCATCGTGTAGGTATTGCAAAGCTTCCAGAGTATCTCTCAGCCATATACGAATTCTGTTGAGACCATCAGGATCGGCACGAAATTCGAGGCACCTAATCATTTTGTCCAGAGAAGTGGGTTGTTTTGGCATGATATATAATTTAACATCCATTTCTTTTAAATCAATGATTTCATGTACCGGAAGAATGCTTTTGTGACTTAAAATGGGCCAGATACGCTCTTCAAGTTCCCATGAGCGACCTTTCTTGACAATTTTAACTGCAACAATCTCATTTTCGGGCGTGACGGCAGAAAGCACATCACCGAAACCACCACGACCGATTGGTACAACTGATGTAAAATTACGTTTTTCTAGATAATTCTTGACACCATCGTAGGAAGACGAATCACCAGATTCCATGATGATGAATTATCACACAAAATACTAATCTAGAAGTCAGTAACTTAAACGATGGTAGTTTATAATAAAATAAATTGCTCAAAATTCACCTTAATAATAACCAGTCGCAAATTAAAATATTTTTTTTTAATCGCAAAAGAATCTTTTAGATCTCAAAAATAGTAAGATGTTTTGAGAAAGATAAGCAATTCTTTAATAATTGTGCAATTCTTTAGAAAAGACGTTGTTGTTTTTCTTTGTTGGAACTGATTTCTAAATGTATACGATTGTTGAAAAAATTAGATTAAAAAAAAATGCAATGCTAAACACAACACATAATCATTGTTGTTGCTGTTTTCTCATAATAACAATTTAATTTTAAACGTTTAATACAAATTTTACTGTATGTTTCTATTTTGTCGCATACCAAGTTTTGTACGATTCTATGATGCAAGAAGAGATGTTGTATTAAGCATATCGCTAAAAAGGTGCACATCAGTAATACCTGTTGGATGTAAAATTTTGTAAAAGCTCCCGGATTAATTTTTGAAGAACTGCATCGGGGCATAGGAAACAATCGAAATTATAATTTCATTTTCAAGTTTTTAAAATAAATAAATAATTAGTGCATTAAAAGTTTTTTAATAGTAATTCTGCTTAAATTTCTTTACGTCTTATACATGAACCTTTGTGCTTGTGAATATTTATCCCGATTACTATACAAACATCAATCAAAATTTGGAAAATTTCAGAACGCTGAGAAAAAAGAATGAAAAAAAAAAAAACATTTTCGATATTATAAATTGATTAATGCCATTAAAACTGGGAGGTTATTATGGAGTGATAGTTAAGAGGAAGGTTGTGCAAAAAAAACATTTTAAAAAATAAATAAATTATTAAATAAAAATTAAAACTTGAAATTGAAATGTCTATGGAATTCTTTAAAAAGCGTAATAAATGGCTCAAGCTTTTGATAAAAATTCATCGTTAAAGATTATTATTATTTTTTTATTTTTTATTTTTAGCACAACAGCGATTTTTTCAGACAGCGATTTTCCGTGATCGCCTTTTTTTTATTTTCCACTTTGAATGAACGTGCAAACATTTTTGTTTTTATTTAAAAGAGATAAAGATGAATGTTTGTCTTATTGTATCTGTCCGGATTTCCAGATTTTATCAAAAATTGGTATACTTATTAAGAAGAAAAAAAATTAGCTAATGCTGTTCTTTTTAGTTCAGTCGAATAATTGATTAAAAGAATATTAAGTAAAAACCCCATTTTAACTTCAAAATATTTAAAAGAGAAAAACAAAATAATGTCAAAAATAAATAAATAAATAAGTAAGTAAATATATATATATATTTAATAATTAAAATGAAATTGAAAAACAATCGTGGTAAAAAAAATTGGACGGCTTCAGTATAGAACCCCTTCGCGAAGTTTGAAATTTGGTACCGAATTAGCTTGGACGTTTCTCACCAAGGTTTTTACTTATGCAGTTACGATAGCCATTTTAATTCATCACCGAACGACAATAAAGATTAAAAAGCCGCCAAGGGGCTCCTAAGTTAAAGCTATACCAAAGAAATAGTAAATAAATAAATTTTAATAATATAATAAGTACATTTTTTAATAATATTTTCAATTTGTAAAAAGTTTTACATATTCCAAAATCGATTGTTAACTAGGTGGATTAACAAATATCAGATGAGCAGGTTGGTGTTTTAGTCACCTTAGCCAAGATAGTATTGTGAGATACTTTTCTTAGCCAAAGTAGTTGAACATATAAATTAGTATAATCCGAAAATGTATTTAGAGTTGCACTTGGTTTATACGACAGAACTATTTCTTTCAGACAGCGATTTTGCATTGTCGCCATTTATTGTATTACACCATGAATTTGCCAAGATGCCTGCTAATATTGAATTTCACCATTTAATTTCTTAAACTATCTTAAAATATTACATCAAATTTGTAAAAAGTTTTATATTTTTGTAAGCCTACTGATAAGCGAGAAATTCATTCATGGTTGCATGCAAAAACAGATTGCTGATTTCGGTATCCGAGACCATCACTATTCATAAAGTGGATGGCTTCTGAATATTTGTCGTCAGTATAGTCTGAATATGTATTGATGATGGCTTCTGAATATCCGTTGGCTATTTTTTCTGGATATGTATTGACGATGGCTTCTGAATACTTGTTGGCTACATCTTCTGGATATAACCAACAAATATATGAAGTTTGAAATTTGCAACTGAAATAGCTTGGTCGTTTCTCCCCAAGATGTTTACTTTTGCAATTCCGATACCCATTTTAATTCATTGCCAAAATTACAACAAAAATATAAAAACCTCTAAGGGGCTTCTATGCTAAAGCTATACCAAAGTGACTTTTTAAAAATGAATATAGTAACTAATGCTAGGGAATGAAATGCAGTTACTGCATGCATTTACATGGTAGAATGGATTAAAATAAAACCTGTCGTAGTAAATTAAATTCTATTTACAAAAGATGTAAGCAGATTTTATTATTATTATTATTATTTTTAATTTTCCACAGTTACAGAAAGGGATTTTCCTCTTCGAAAATTCCTTTGGTAAACCATTATTATTATTGTTATTATTATTTAGTTTCTCAGACTGTATACACATTATCTCAAGAATGAATGATTGTAAATAAGTCGGACCAATTTTAAATTATCATTTATAATACTGAATAGAGCATTGGTTGAATTTTAACATTGTATATTACTTGTATTGTAAGTCGTTAAATATTTACATTTAGTTACTTAAATACCTATTCCTACTTTTAAAAAATCCGGAGTGACTCCACTCGACTTTCCGAACATTGAGTAATTAACGGTTTCGTAGATAAAGTAAAGTAAGAGGAGTTGTTAAATAAAAAGAGAAAATTATAATAGGGTGTTTGAGTATTTTTCTATATATAGTACACGATGTTCAATTTAATGCTATTTTACCGAACACGTAGGTCACAAGATAAGGAATATTTCGTTGCGTCCCTACAAATACTGGATTTACCAAAATGCTTATAGTTAGTGCAATAGTGACTTATAATATTTATATAAATTTTCAGTTCCATCGGATAAGGCATTTAAACGCTATCCATTTTAAAGTTTGAGCCCATATGCCACAATGATAAAGAAATTTGCATTTTGTCCCTGTAAAAAGAAGCATAAGTGCTAGATTCTCTAAAGTTCATAAAGTTCGTGTGACGGTGACGTATAATATGTATATAAATTTTCAGTTCATTTGAATAAGGCGTTTATCCGCTGTCGCACTTTAAATATAATTTGAGCCTATAGGTCTTAATGATGAACTATTTTTATTTGTGTCCCTGAAAAACTCGTTAAGTGCTAGAGTCACCAAAATCTATACAGTTTGTATGATGGGGACATATAACTCGTATATAAATTTTTCACTCAAACGAATAAGGCATTTAGATGCTATCGCACTTTAAATAATTTCACCCCATATGCCATAATGATACAGAATTATTTGTTGTGTCCCTGTAAAAACACTAGAAGTGCTAGATTCACCAAAACCTATACAGATCGTCAAACTGTGACCTATAATATGTGTATAATTTTTTTGTTCAATTGAATAAGGCGTTTAGACGCTATCGCACTTTTAAAGTTTGGTCCCATAAGCCATAATGATACAGAATTTTTCTTTGTGTCCCTGTAAAAAAACTATGAGTACCAAATTCTCCAAAATCTATACAGATTGAGTAATTGTAACCTATAATATGTGTACAATTTTTTTGCTCAATTGAATACGGCGTTTAGATGCTATCGCACTTTTAAGATTTTGGTCCCATAGGCCATAATGATAAAGAATTTTTCTTTGTGTCCCTATAAAAAAATTATAAGCGCCAGATTCACCAAAATCAATAGGGTGCGTGCTACGGTGACTTACAACATGCGTACCAACTTACAGCTCATTCGAGCAAAGCGTTTAGACGCTAGCGTGTTCACTCACACTCACATACATACATCATCGTAAAAATAGTGAAAACGGACTCAAGGGACCTCAAAACGTGTAAAAACACTAAAATCTCGATTTCGGATTTTTGACATGATTACAATACTTTCCTTACATATGTATGTTCGGAAAGTAAAAATACATATTAATAAATGAAGGCAAGTATCTCATGTGAGTAGAATAATAACAAGAGTTTAGCAACCAGTGGCGGAAATTAAAGTGAGCGAGATGATTCTCTCCAACGTACACATAGGGCTGCCACAGGCACCCGTTTTTAATATTCTCTTCGTACCACTATTTCCGAAAAATGAAATTTACAATATATTTTCTCAGGTAAATCTGCACTTTGCCTGCATAAATTTATTACAAATTTTATGTTATAGAAATAATAGTGCTAAAATAATATTAAAAAAAAAAAAAAAAAACTGTAGTCGCCAATGGCAGCCCTGCACACAGGAGTGACCTTCCATGCGTTATCGGTGCGGGATGTATAACAGCACGTCAAGGCCAGCCAAGTCCAACGTTAATCTATGGGGAACTAATCTTAAATCATATCCATCGATTTAAGATTATCAATGGATATGATTGATAATCTACTGATAATCTATTAATATCCTAATTCTTTATTGATAATCTATTGAGATCGTAATTCCTTAGAGAAATAGCAAATGCCTATTTCTCTAAGGAAATAGACATTTGCTATGTCTGTTTCCTTAAATAACAAATATTTTTTTATTTTGTTTTCCACATTCAGAAAACTTATGACCGTTAAATGAGTCCTTCATATCCGAAAAGTGTTTTTTAAATTTTTAATATTACTTCCATTACCCTACTGCCGTAGGTAATGGTAGTATTGTATTTGGTCCAAATATTCGATATCGAGATTTCACCTGATTTACATGTTTTAAGGTCCCCTGAGTCCAAAAAAGTGGTTTTGGGCAATTGGTCAGTGTGTGTGTATGTGTGGAATCTTCTGGCTATCATATCTCCGAAACTAGTAAAGATAGAGCTACAAAACTTCAGAATTAAGACAGGTCTGGTGTACAGATGAATTTTCCAAATTTTGGTGAAAATTGAAAAACCGGAAGTGGGACATCGGAGACCGGAAGTGGGACTGTAAATCCGTATCTCAAAAACGGTTCTAACGATTTTCTTCAAATTTGCTATTTGTGTCCTTTCGAATGATATAGTTGGTTAGTTCAGGAAAATTGATAGGCGCCCTGTATAAATAGCTCAATTTCAGGTCTTGCAAGCGCATTCCTTTAAAAATGGCTCATACAGTTACACACCCAAAATATTTTATATTAGTTACTTCACCATGTATTTGCTATGTTTTGGAATAATTAGTACTAACTGCGAATTTAAATGTCTCTTGTAGAAAACAAGACTTTAGTAGAACAAAATAAATATCTTAATAAACCTTTTGATAACCAAAGAAACTTTTTAAATTGTAAAACGATCAGTTTAGATTTGTTACACAGATAGACCATTTTTAGAAAAACTCAAATCGTTTAAAATCTCAAAACGTGTAAGCCACCAAAAAACGAAAGTCGAACTCTTCCTCTTCATTGTCGAAACTCGCGTACATACGGGCTAGGACTCCTTAGAAAGACCCGTACAGATGGGATTCCACCTATAGGCCTAGTGTAATCAATCGATCCCCCACAACCAACCAACCCACCATTGTCACTATCATGTGTACAAAATTTTATCTCCATAAAACAAAGTTAAAAAAAAAAAATCTAAGGCATTAATAAACCCGCAAGATTGTTGTATTAATTTTTCTTCACTTTTTGCCTTCTTGTTCATTTTCATTTACAAATTCTAAATATAAATAAAATAAATAAAAATAAAATAAAATCCTCAGAATGCGGGTTAAATATAAATATACATTTCCTCTCCCTCTCTCACTCTCTCAGTTTTAAGTAGGATTAATGTTTACAATAGAAAAGACACTTTTGTTATACTTTGAACAAAGAAGTTTAGGATTATTATTAAATAAAGAAAATAAAAAGAAATGCCAAGATTTAAAAGAAGGGGAAAAAATGAAGTTTAAAAAGAAAAGGAAATGCACATTTGTGTTAAATTAATACAACATAATCCGAGAAAAACAATAAAAAACATTTATTTTTGATATTTTCATATTTTCTTCTCTTTTAATACTTTTCTTAATACCAGTATTTTAAGAATAGAATTTTGCATAATTGTAAAATGTTTCACACTGACAACGATTATCATTACATTCAGTGGCACCGGAGCTATCGGGGGGGGGGGGGGGGAGATTTAGATTAAATTAATGAAAAAACCAAACAATGTTTGAAAATTTTAATAAAACTATGTATTCATCAAAATTTACTATGTTTGAATTGTTTCAGCTCATTTGAAAATATTTGGACCCCCTATTCGGAATGAAGATGCAAAGTCTTTTTCCATCCTCTGTTAGGAAGAAAATCTTTATAGTCTTTCCTTCGTCTCTTTAAATCTCCCTCTTCAACACTGGAAGTAACTGATTTCTATTCCAAAGAATCACCCTTGTTTTGGTTATTATAGCCTACCATATGACCTGCCTTTTCAGAGAAAAAGAATAAAATTATCCTGGAAACCTGATAGTTCCAACATTATTTTTTATAAAACGTTTTCATGTCCGACATGGTATTTCAAAAAAGGCTCTCTACTTTGAAATGAGATAATTTTGAAACAGTGATAGTTAGAAAGATAAAATAAGTGGCATATTAATTAAACAGATCTGTAATTTTAAATACACTGTTTTGGAAAATTAGTGGCAAGATTCGCCAACAGGTACTTCAATTTTCAAGATAAGACAGCCATATTTTCACGGTTTGATTTGTTTTCTAAAGTCATTTTTTGCACAGTCAGGTTAAATTGACACGGAACCTACGGTTTATAGTGGATTACGAGCTAAAAATTAGTAATCTTGCAGCTTAGAACACTACTTATCAACAGCATTTGTAACATCTGATTTCATTGAGTTTCCTGTAATAGCTCCTCTGATCCAACTTCCTGTCACATTTCGGTAGCAGATCAGACAGAAAATTAAGGGTTCTGTGATTCTGAGCATTATTTAAAGTTCACGGTAATTTTAGCGCCCTCTATAGGGGAAACTTGTAATGAATGTTGAAAACTAGAGTAGACCTTCCTATTCACCGTATCATTCGATTCATCTTTTGGTCTATTACTGCTTAAAAATTATGTCATTTCAAAGTTGGGAATTTCTTTTGAAACACCCTGTATTTATAAACAGCTGTAAACAAATTATTATTTAATCAAATATCCATCCAAATTATATGATCCCTCGGCATTGTCAAGCTGGCTGCCCGGACTTTGGGTGGTTTTCTACGTATGTAAAATCACATAAGGAAACCATAAAAAACACCACCATCACAAGTGCAATGCCCTTGTGGAGATCTCCCAAAGGTTTCCTAGCCTGTATTTATAGGAATTTTTTCAATATAAAAATCTTGCGAAAATACCATATATGACCTATAAGTTTAATCAATAAATAGTTCATTAAATAATATTTAATTAAATAATATTTAATTAATAATTCTGTATCATTTTGAAATCTTCGGCAGAGAATGTTAAAGACAACTTATATCTAGGCTTGTTTTAGTAAACGCCCTGACTGCATGTCGAGAGGTATGAGGCATAATGGCAATATCTAACTCCTCTTAATCATCACATCTGTCTCCAGAAATCAAACTGACTATGCCTTACAATATCTATAAATATTTAATTTGCCTATAAAAGTGCATTGCATGGAATCATGGGATGGGTGCAATCCAAGATGTTTCGACAACACTTCACTTGCCCTGTAATATTCTATGTATAATATCCTTTCCAATGTATCCTTTCCAATCCTTTCTATGTATAATATCCTTTTCCCCGCCAGCCTTTCCAATAGCCATCCAAAACTGACTTTTCCAACGCAAGTTGCAGTAATCAAGTGTGGCCTCGGTGTCAATGTAGAATGGCTCCAACCAATGAACTAAAATTTTTTATATTAAAGTAGCGATGTAACTGTAGCTTTAACCTGATTTATGGTATATATATTTGTAACACAGCTGCACATTGTGCAAAACCATGTAGACTTCCTGATGATGCCCTGCTTTTCAGGGCGAAAAGCTTAGAAATATGTAGCTTTTAATTAAATATATGTTTTTAAAACTTTTACACGTGTTTTTTAAAAGTGTCTCTAAATGGGATATATTTTTTCTACACCCATTAATTACTTAATGTTTGAAAAGTCGAATGGATTCGCACCAGATTTTTTAATTATTTCGCAATGATTTATTGAAAATAATGTTGTATATAGAAGGCATAATTTACTTGTGCCTTATATTTAAGAGCTACAGTTTTAAGAGTGTATATTTATCCAAAATTTTGTTCTAAATTGATATATTAAAAATTTTCGTAAAACAGGACGACAACGCCACCTAATAAGCGATATGCATCAAAAGTTGATGGACTTCAATTAAATAATTAAATATAGACTAAACAATGAAATATATTATGAAATTCTGGGCACTACCTTTAGAATTCCTAAATACTAATTACTATTGCTGATGGTAAGGCGTTGACGACAGCTTTGGAGACTTGAACTCCACATATTGTGGGCAGAGAAAACGCTTTTGAAAAAAATGGCAATTCGTATCGAGGATTGGACAGAATTCATTGTAATTTCGCTTCCGAATTACATTTTTTAAGATTTTATATTTATAAGTGTTTCGTTTAAACATAGTGACCAGCGAAGCGGACGATGTCCGCTAGTATAGTATATATTAATTATTTATCATTTTAATTCATTATTTAGGGTTGTCTCTAATTTAGCTGGATATCTTGAATGTAATTTGACGATTTATCGCAAGGGCTTTAAAATAAACCCGCAAATCGTCAAAATGGGGTCCTCAAACGGAAAAATATCGACTTCAGCATAATTCCTACTTTTTTCCAAGGTCGTAGTCGGAAATTTTTTTCACGGGGATCTGAAACTTTAGTGCATAATGTTAGTGTATAACATAACTCAAAAATTTCAGAAAAAAGTGAAAACTTTCAGGCGGGGGGGGGGGGGGGTTCAACGCCCAAAAGCCCCTTTGACTACGACCTTGCTCCTTTCATCTTCATGTACAGAAATATATATTTTAGCATAATATCAGAAATACCTTTTCACACGAAGCTAGTCCAGGTTTTTAGTAAATGACGGCAAGAAAAGGTCATATTCTTTTCCTACTTCTTCAAACTATTTCAAGCGAAAGGAGTGCTTTAAATCGTAAATACTTTATTTTATTTTGTTTCATTTACTTATTTATTTATTTTTATTTTTTGTTTGAGTAATGACATGCCACCGTTTTAAAATACTCTGGAGAGAGGAATTCATTAGGATGAAGAGAATACGTTCTTTTTAATGACGGAAAGTTACCGCTTCCTTTTTACAAAACATTTAATATAACTGATGATGATTAAAATAAATATTAGTTCCCCACTAAAAATAATCTGAAGATATTCTTCAGAAAACAGCATTTTCTTAAGATTTTCTTCAAATATTTAAAAATATTTTGAAGATTTATCTTTTTCTATAAAATATCTTAAGAAATTTTAGAGAGATTTTAAAGAAATTTTATAAATTTTCTTAAGAATGGGCCAAATAACTTAAGATATTCTGTAGATTTTTTCTAAAAATACCTGCAGAATATCTTGAGATTATTTTTAGTGAAGACCATTCGTCGAATTTGTCAGTTAAATATCTCTACAACATATTATTTTTACTTTCTTCTATATACGTAAGAAGTTATTGGTAAACATTTTCACGATCTCCAGATTTTGATCGATTTACACGTTTTGAGATGTCCCGAACACAGAGAATGTCTGTGTATCTGTGTATGTGTATATTACATTACCAAAATTTTGTAAACACTGAATATCATGAACCAATGAGCGGAGTGAAGCAAACTTCATATCTGGTATTCTTCGACCACATTTTATAAAACCATGGAAGCCTCTGCGCAAGTGCTAACTCAACGAGTCCAGTGCTAAAATAGGAGTGACAGCCATCTGACTCAGAGAAAATGAGTGATAACAGAGTACCGAATTACTGGATGTTTTCCAAATCCCAACTTGTCGGTCAAGCTGGCACCCCTATAACATTTTGGACGCGTCCTCCCTGCTAGTTTTAGGAAACGTGGCTGCACTATAATATCTTGACTTAAATTAGTGCTAATTAGATTTTGGGAAATATCGCCGAGAAGATGCCGCTGCTATGTAGCGTTTTCTCTCATTTAAAAGGAGGCTATACTATATTAATTGAATTTGTGTGTGTATTGGGCGATAAGTGGCGCTGTAGCTATTCACTTTCTCTGAATTTCAGATGGTTATATCTCAGAATCTATTGATTAAAACTGCACTAAACTGTATTTGTAAAATCTTTATTGTGAGAAGCAACGTTGATTAAATTTCTGTGAATATTAATCGATAGGTGGCGCTGTTGTATGGTTACAGCTACAGCATACTAATATTCTTATTAACTTTAGCATAGCTCCTACAAACTTTCAGCCATTTTTCAAATTATTTCATGCATAAAAATACGTATTTTAACATAATACCGGAAATACATTTTTACGCGAAACTATTTCAGCTTTCGAATACATGATGACGAAGAAAGATCACATTCTTTTCCTGCTTCTTTAGAAAATTTCAAACGAGAGGAGAACATAAATCATAAATACTTCTTCCATCTTCTTTTGAATAATGATATGCCACCACTTCAATCCTCGGGAGAGAGGAAATCATTAGCAATCAAAAATGAAAAGAATAAGTTCTTCATTTTTAATGACGGAAAGTTGCCGTTTCTTTTTTTAGCAACAATTAATTATAACTGATGGAGATTAAAATGAATATTAACTATAATAATTAGTCGAATCAGTCAATTAAATATCTTTACAACATAATATTTTTACTTTTCTCTATGCACAAAAGAACATATTGGGTTCGTGTAAATTTTCCTTTCCGGTTTTCGATGGATTAACACGTTTTGAGGCATCTTGAAAACGATTTGTCCATTTTGGGAGAATGTCTATCTATGCGTAATCAAAATTTAGTGGAAGCTGTATTTTACTAACCATTAGACGGAATTAAGAAAACTTTATGTGTGGTCAGACCTGAAATTAAATTGGGTGTGCATCGAACGCTACTGTTAATCCTTTTAAGCCACTCTTTTGGTGGCTATATGTCAGCATTTATTGGCCTCACTAATGGCCGAACGATTCTGGTATCAAATCTGGTAGACGGGAAGTGCCACGCTCGATCCCAGATCGCGCTCGTCGAACTAGCCGTTCGGATTTTCTGTGGTTTTTCTCTAAAACTCGCTTAAATACAGCTAGGACCTCTTAGAAAGACCTCTACGGAGAGCATTCCCCTTAGGCCTAGATCCCTAGAGTAAGCAATTTGCCTTAACCCTAACACTAATACCTCAGCATCTACTGGTTAAAATTGAACAAAACTGCATATGTAAAAATTTTATTGTGAGAAACTATCTTGATTAAAGTTTTACGCATATTATCCGACTGCTGGTGCTGTTATGTAGAAGGATATAGTGATGGTTGCTACAGCATACTAATAGTATTCTTCTTAACTTTTTGCCATAGTTCGTACTCCTTTACAACTAGTAGTAAATCCAATAATTCATTTCCTATAAATAAATACATGTGTCGGATAAAAACATAATGCAAGAAATGCATTTTTACATAAAACTGATCCAGCTTTCAAATGAATTACGATAAAGAAGGATCACATTCTTTTCATGCTTCTTCAACATATTTCAAGCAAGAGGTGTGCATTAATCACAAATACGTCCTTCCATCATCTTTTGAATAATTACGTGCATCGCCTTAATCCTCGATAGAAAGGAAATCATTAACAGTCAAAGATGAGGAGAATAAGTCCTCTATTTTTAATGACGAAAGAGTCGCCGCTACTTTTTTAAGTGATATTTAATTATAAATAGCACAGATTAAAATAAATATTAGCTGAAATCATTGGTTCAATCTGTCAGTTAAATACTTTTACAATATAATATTTTTTACTTCTAGAAAAATGCAAAATATTTCATTAAAAGCAACCGTATTGTAAAATCCACGCCACCGAGCAAAAACTCAGGTATGATTTTTCAACAGCTAGAAAAGTGAGTAATATCAGAATTCTCTACCGTTATTGATTCATTACAACTCTATGTCTTGCGTAATGAAGATGTGCCAATTAACTTTAGACATATTCTTTCCTCTTTCTAATAAGTGCTCAGTGTTTCGCATTTCACTTGTTATTTGTGTTTATTTCTTGGCAGCATTAAAAATCTATAATTGAAATATTTTTACGGCGAAATGTGTCACCTATGTAGAAGTTTTAATTGGATAACAATATTGTTTATAAGCAGAAAATTAATTACAGATAATTCTCAGCTCCCCGTGACCTTTCAGACCGTCGCGCTGAGATATGGATAGCTTAAAAGTTCAAGAGGCGCTGTCTACATATTATACAATATTAGCTTTCAAATTATTTCCAGAATTTATTTACACGCTCAGGTTTCACCCTTCAAATATAACATTTCCAAATAATAAGGGCAAGTTTTTTCTAAATTTTTCGTGGAATATTATCATAATATTTTTCTAATTTTCAGTGCATAGCAAAAGAAAAATTGGTTCACTTTTACTATTGATTGATGAACAAACGTACTTACTTTCCTGTGAATTTCAATGCAAATTTTATTCGTTTTTTTTTTTTTTTTTTTTTTTTTTTGGTGGTGGTGGTGGTGTTCGTTTTTGCTTGGAAGGGGGAAACGCTTCTTTGTTCTTAGAGTTTGTTTGCACCGAATTAACAACAGGAAATAAAAATAATAACTACAGATAGATTATGAAACATTTTCCAAAACTTGAGATCATGGCCGCATTTTAACTTATGGAAGGTACAAAGAGCAGTTATGTTTAGAAATTTTCTAAACATTTTTTTTTTTTTTTTTTTTTTTACTTTCTTTTGCATACATATATAAAGAATGAATTCAATTTGTGAAAAATTTTGACCTTCAGTTTCGATAGATTTACGCGTTTTCAAATGTCCTAAACACAATTTGACCATTTCTAGAAAATGTCTGTCTCTGAGTGTGTGCGTGTAGCAAAAATTTTGTGGATGCTGTATCTAACGAGCCAATGGATGAAATTTAACCAAACTTGTTATTTAGTTGGACCGTGACATAAATTGAATTGCATTTGGGAATCAATCGTTCAACAGGTGGCGTTGTTATCACATTTTTTCAAAACTTTTAATATGGCATTATATGACAAAATTTCGTATAAACGTACATGATGATAATTGTTTTTAACTTTTCAATGTGTAATTAAAATATATACAAATATTTGTGATAGTAATAGTTAACCAGAACAAAAAAATGTAAATATGTAGGGGCACCGCTAACCTGCCACCCCCCCCCACACACACACACACACACACACACTTCCCTGGGGATGTAAATTTCCAATATGGGTATCTTTCAAAAGAACTCATCAATACCTTTAAAACGAATGGTTGAACCATAGATCTATAATAAATTAAAACAAAGTTATTTATGTTTTTCATAAATAATAATAATAATAATAAATTTAAAAATCTGCAATGTCAACACAAAATTGACTTTCTTCAGACATTGTGTTTACTTCTCTGAGATGCAAATAATCTGCATTCATCATTAAAAATAATTTTAATAAATAATTTTTGCAATGTGAATTAGTATAGGAAAATATAGAAGAAAGTTCCACTGTAGCCACAACATATTAGTTTTTTTTACTTCCATTACCCGACTATTATAGGTAATAGAAGTATTGTATTCTATCCAAAAAATTCACTATCAAGTTTTCACCTTATTTACATGTTTTAAGTTCTCCTGACTCCAAAAAGTAGTTTTTGACATTTGGTTAGTTTGTGTATATGTGTGTGGGGAATCGTCTGACTATCATATATCTCCGAAACTAATAAAAATAGAACTACTAAAAAATTCAGAATTGAGATAGGTTGGTGTACAGATGAATTTTCCAACTTTTGCTGAAAATTGGGAGACTGGAAGTGGGATATCGGGAACCGGAAGGGGGACCGTAAAACCGTACGTCAAAAACAGCTCTAATGATTTTCTTCAAAGTTGTTATATAAACACTCTATTAAATATCCTTTCATATCAATAGTATTTTCATATCGTGGTTAGTTTAGAAAAACTGATACATGTCCTGTATAAATAGCTTAATTTCAGGTCTTGCAAGTGCACACCTTTAAAAATAGCTGAAGGGATTTTTTTCAAACTCGCCATGATAACCCCCCCCCCCCTTTTAGATATCCTTTTGTATGCAATTGTTGTTTTCTGATCAACAGTTGAGTATCGCAAGTTGTGGTAAAAGTCAGTATCTTGAAAATGGCTCTAACAATTTTCTTGACAATTGTTACATAAACCCATTTTAGATATCCTTTCTTATATATTACGTGGTTATTATGAGAAAATTAACAGTCATCCTGATTAGGTAGGTCAGTTTTAGAACGTGAAAACTTGTCTTTTAAAAAATGGCTCTACCAATATTTTTTTTTTTTACTCACTAAGTAAATATGTTTTTACACGTGTGTATCAGCCTTCTTTTACCAGAAAATTTTTAGGTGTCTACTTTGTTAGGTCAATTTTATGTTTTCTGATCACATTATCTCCAAAAAGTGCATATAATACATGTAATAGGGGATAATGGAAGTGGTGTGGTTATTTCACACCAGATTTTTTTTTTTTTTTTTTTGTCCAGAATGTTCAAAGCTTATTAATTAGGAATAAGGATAATTACAGATATTTTTATAAATAATTTGTATGAATTAAATTTTTTGAGTCTTTTGAAAAACAATTTGAATATTTTTATGAGGCCGTGTATATGATGTGGACTATATATCTTGTTTTCAGTTCTTTTATACAGTTTTTTATAAGAAACTAAAATACTAAACACATTATTTTGAATAAGATTATGCTATAATGATATATTAATCTATTTCACACAATGTAGACAGAAAATTCAGCATTATTCAAATATACTAAAGAGAGTTTTAAATTGTTCTTCTTTTTTAAAGATGTAACATTGATTTGGTATATTCTTATTACTTTTGCACAACTGTAGTGTGACTGTTTCTTTGCCTTCTTTCTTTTATTTTTATATTTTCTCTGTTTTATTATAGCACGAGTAGGTGATAGAAATCCCAGTACATTATCATCTATTTTCCTAATTATTGACAGAGCAATATGAATTTAAATCACATTGATTCTTGATAACTCTATTTTATGTCCAGAAAAATCAATAATACTGGCATTGCTTAATACAGTCAAAGAACTTTAGCAACATCTTCTAGTACTTCCAAATAATATCATGATTAACACATTGAGTGCAGTGTCAAAATTGCTGTCTTTTCTGTTCAGCCAGCAGCAAGCAACAAGGAAAATACAACCCCGTTGAATGTTGTAATGTCTTCATTCAAAAATTTATTTCTAGGGGCCATACATTGCGTACTGATAACTGGTACACCAGCGTCAATTTGGCAAATAACCTAATAGACAAAAACACATATGATTGGTACACTTCGAACAAATCATAACGGAAACCCAAGTGAAGTAATAAATACTAAAGTGAAAAATGGAGAAATTATTGTCAAAGATAATAATCAAGGTATTACAGTGTTGAAGTGGAAAGACAAGAGAGATATTTTGGTCCTGTCTATAAAACATTCAAGTGAAATGATAAATGTAAAAACAAAAACAAAAAGTGGATTTTGCCCAAAACCAAAAATTGTAGCTGAATATAATAAAGCAAAGACCTGTATTGACTTGTCAGACCAAATGAGTGCATAAAACAGAATCTTAAAAAAACTTTCAAGTGGTATAAAAAGTTGGTTTTTGAGCTATTTCTAAATATTGCTATTATAAATGCCTTGTTGGAGTTTCAAGTAACAGGAAAAAAATATATATCAGTTACAGCATTTCGCAGACAGTTAACGGATGCACTCACACTGTGGCTAGATGAGGAAATTCCAATCCAAGGTGAAGGAAGAATTGTTCATAAACTACACAAAAAAGGAGACAAACATAAAGTCCTCATAGATTGTTCGGAATGTTATGACAATTCAAAACTATTTGGACGCAAGAATTTGATTAAAAAAGTTGTGACATTTTGTCATATGTGTAAATCCAAGCCACATTTTTATTTAGAATATTTTAATAAATTTCATTGAAACCATATACGACTATATTTCATTGAGACTACATTTATTTTTTTACTTTAATACTGTTGGTCCCTAGGGACCAATATTGGCCACACGGAAAGTTCACTGCTGGTCTCCAGGGGCCAGCGCCACACTCAACATGTTAAGATATAGGATGCAGATGGGCTAATTACACTGGTTAATATAAAATTTTCATCATAGATAACAAGATGTGGGTAGCATTGTGTTTTTTGTGCTAATTTCTAGTATGAGGTTAGTTTTTTTTTCTATTCATAAGCTTTTTATGAAGTGCAAAATATAACTTTTTGTAACTTTGTGTCATGAGCTTTAACTCTTTCCAACACAGAAAGCCAGTATTTTAAATGCTAAAAACATGCGACAAGTGGAATGAAAATTAGTTTAAAAGTTACTTTTAACCTTCTTTGTCAATGGTATGCATCAGAACAATAAAATTCGATTCACAATTTGGCTGCAGTAATTTTTTAAAAACCTTTATTATGCACGTCACTGGAATGCTCAAATCTCAATTTTTTCAAAGTTCATCATCTGACACAGTGGATATGCTCATAAAATGTAAATGGCAATCATAAATAGTACATGGAAATTTATAAGACAATATTAGACCGCTTACAACTACATATGATAATACAGTAGAATCTCGATCCATCGTTTTTCACAGGGTTGGGGGAAAAAAACGATGAAAGCGGGAAAACGGCGAATGTGGGTTTAAGTCAAAACACGAAGAAAACAATGTTTATGAATTAATACACGACAAAATGTATACAGTATACTACTAATAAAAACTAATTTGTTACTTGCCAAACTGTCAAAGAAATAAATTAATGTTGTAGAGCATTGAGTAAAATTTATTTTTAAAAATCAGTAATTTTATGTTGGGTTTTTTGTTCCTTTTATAAATTAAACAGGAATTCTTCCAGATTTGCAACATTTTTCTGGTCCTTTTATGTAATTTCATGTGCTTATATAAAAGTTTGTGCATTTTCAAACGGCATAATTGTGTCAACATCGTGAAAATTATCCTTTGTTTCTTTGCCATTATTTTCATTTTTTGAAATTACACGTTTCTTTTATGCTTTAGGATACTGCATGTCATAACGTCTTGATTAATACAAATATTATCACTAAATTTTGAACCAGACGCATCCTCTGTTACACACAACCAATCTTAATCTACATTATAGCATCATCATTTCCTTGCGCTTCTGTTTGGTATTTCACATGTAACAGCATTTCACAAAACACTTTTTTGGATTACTGGAGGGGTTTTTACTTTCTTCCATTCTGAAATTACAAAATGAATAGATGATCCGGAGACATGGCATCACAATTTTGATGTTATTTTAGGTTGAAAGAAGTAATTCAAGTTTGTATGCCATATGGAATCGCCTTGATTTTCAAATACATTTCGGCCAGAAGAAAAATTTTACAACAATGAAAGTGGGAAAATGACTTTTTGAAGAACAATACATGCGGGTTCCGTTAACATCATTTAAATACAGTTTGTGCAGGGACCATAGAAATAAAACAACCAATGCGGGAAAACGATGGATGCGGGAATGATAGATTGGGGTTTCACTGCATTCCAAATTTAAGTGTCAGAATTTCAAGGTACATCTGATCAGTAGGTTCTCTTTGGACACATCCACAATTTAAATGGCACCTATAATCTTTACAAAATGATACAAGTGAACTATTCTAGACCTGACTGGACACAAACTTTTCGTGAAATTCCGACTTTAAAAGGTAGTGTCCCTGAAAGGGTTAAGACAATGTAAGAGGGTCAGATTAGGAATAATAACTGATATTCTGTCAAATCATGGCGAGATATTGCAAAAATGTCCTGATAATTTCTATTATGTGAGTAGTTCATTAATGCCTAATTTATAATCAAGTAAAATAATAGAAGACCTAAAGAGGATCTACAAATTATACTTTAAATGTGCACTGCAAGATCAGAAAAAGTCCACATATTCATATTACACATTCCACATATCATTTACTATATTTTTTCCAATGGATTATGTGACTGTCTAAACATAAAGAAAAGTCAGTGATTACAAATCTCAGTCATGCAAAACTTAAGATCATTGTTATTGCAGTGGTTGTGTGGCTAAAGCTAAATGATTACTCTAGGATCCCATTATAAGTAGAATGTTAGGTAATGTGAATCATGCCTTTGTAGGAATCAATTATATGTGCAAATCTAATTTTGTTTAGTGCAATCTAAATATTTTAAACTGTACTGCAAGAGATTTTGCACTTATATGTAATATACTTCAAAACTTTTGCATGTCCCTGTACACAAATGTATCACTTAAGGTGCTATCAGACGGAAGAACATATATTCTAAAATATATAAGCTATTGCCATTCAAAAGCTGCCAAACGACTTTAGTAGAGTTGTTTTGAAGCATAAACGAAAGAATGAAATCAAGAAATGCAAACAACGGACCCAACATTTGGCGATTATTCACCCCAAGGATGTTTAAAAGGGTATTCTGTAAAATAAATATTCTGTAATCGCGTTTCTCTGTTGGAGGACTTCTTTCTAAAAACTACCGTATGTGATTTAAACAGTAAAAAATGCGTGATTGACCAGCATGCATGAGCCAATTTGTATCAAACAGCATATTTGTATCGTTTCCCTCATGAGAAACCTGTTTATGAGGTATTTTGTGCTAATGACTGTCGTATGATTCTTCGTCTGATAGCGGCTTTACATACACATTTGTATCACAGAAAGCAATAGTGTATAACAACCACATGGCTACCATTATACATTGGGTACATTGGTCTCTCACTGTGGATCCCAAATCATGTGGTTATAGGGATTTTTGTTCCCACAGGAGAAAAAAATTGTCTACGGTCCTGCTAAGGCAGAAGACCATAATTTAATTTATTAATAGGAGATACATCGAAAATTATACTTACCACTCTCATACATATTATGTACTCTTTTGGAGGTAGTATGTCCAGAAACATAAAACTCACTTAACAAATCAGACACCTGACAATTTTCTTGAAAGAGCCAGCTAATACTTGTGTCATAAAAACATGCATAGCAAGTTTTAAAAAAATCGAAGAGCCATTTTTTTTGAAAAACCAATTTCCAAATTCTAAAACTGATCTACCTGATAAAGGTGATTGTCAATTTTTTTGTAGCAACTCCCATAAAAAATGAAAAGTGAAAAAACATAAAAAGGAATTTTCGCAGAAAATTTGAAGAAAATCATTAGAGCCATTTTCGCAATAATACCAACCTTTGGTTTCACTTTCAATTTTCACCAAAACTTGGCAAACTCATCTCTTCATCTAAAACTAATAATTACATATGAAAGGATATCTAAATGGGAGTTAATATGCTGAGTTTAAAGAAAATCTGTAGAGTCATCTTGAACAGAATGCGCTTGCGAGCCTCAAATTGACTTATTTACAGGGTGCCAATCAATTTTCCTGAACTAATCAATCAATATATACGAAAGGACATCTAATAGGGTGTTTCTGTAGCAAATTTAAAGAAAATCATTAGAGCTGTTTTTGAGATACAGACTTACGGTTGCATTTCTGGTTTTCAAGTAGTAATAATTTTAATTTTCTGATTTTCCCTAAAAGATGGGAAAAAAACATCTATACACTAGACTTAACTTAATTTTGAAGTTTCGTTATTCTATTTTTATCCGTTTTAGAGATATGATAGTTATACGATTCCCCACACACATACATGCAGACAAATTTCCAAAAACCCCTCTTTGAACTCAGAAAACCTTAAAACATGTAAATGCGGTGAAAACTCATTATTGAAATTTTTGACTGAATACATTTCTATTACCTATAGCAGATGGGTAATAAAAGTAATACATCGCTAACTGAGCATTAAAAGAAATAAATTATCTGTAGGAATTTTCAATGCATGTTTCCTCATATCATTTGTTAACCAGCGCACACCTGTCATGATGTCAGATGTGACGTAACTGTATTACATAATCAACAGCACATCCTTCGCTTCTCGAAGAGAGGTTTGCTTTAGTCTGTACGAAAAAGCTGTTCTGCGTGCGTCATACAAATGCCAGCAATATGTTATGCTTCTTTTCTATATTATTAAATGTTATTGTGAGTGTTAAAAAGACTTTGCTTTTACTCTGTGGTCCCATTTAAACCAACATTATCTGATAAAACACTGTTTATATATCTGATCCCCCTCCCTCGAGGGTTTTTATTTTCCCATGCACATTGTAAATGAAAATCACAAAGTCACTGTCAGAAGAGAACTTCATGGGGGAAAAAAAAAAAGATTGAAGCTTAGATAAAGCTCAATTAATAAATTAAAATTAAAAAAGAAAAAACAGAAGAAGAAGAAGAAGAAATGATAATAATAAAATGTGATAAATTAAATAAATAAAAACTTGTGAACATTAAAATAGATAAAAAAAGAATTTTTTTTTTTTTTTTTTTGAGTGGCACTGAGACGTCTGCGACAACCGTGAAGTGGGAAATTTAGATTGTTGCTTTTAATAGCCATATATTTTTTAATTATGCATGTATCAATAAAAATTTTTATGAAAATATTAACATGAAGTTCAAGAAATATTTGATGCAGATTATTTACTCTTACGTATTACAGTTTTTTTTTTTTTTTTAAATATATATAATAGCACTGTAAACATATGTATTTTACTCTTAAGGATTTTTTCACTTTGGTACACTTTTCTAAAAAAATAATGAAAATCTTACCTTGAAATCATGCATGATGATAGAAAATACTTTTGTTTATGTACTGAACCTATTTTTATGTTTTGTTGTTCTATTTTTAAAATTATATAAAAAAAATGGCAATTTTTATTTGTTAGAAATATGCATTTTTCAACACATATTTTCGCTCTTTTAAAAAAATATCACAAGGTATATACATAAAAAAAAAATAGGTTCACTATATGCAGAGACACTTATTTTATTTCCCTCTAAAATTTCAAGGAACTACTTTCAACAGATTTTTCACTAAGTATACCAAAGTGAAAAAATCCTTAAGAGTAAAATACATATGTTTACAGTGCTATTATAAAAAAAAAAACTGTAACACGTAAGCACGTAAGAATAAATAATTTGCATCAAATATTTCTTGAACTTCTTGTTAATATTTTCATAAAAAAATTTTATTGATACAAGCAATTTAAAAATTATATGGCTATTAAAAGCAACAACCTAAATTTCCCACTTCACAGTTGTCGCAGATGTCTCAGTCCCCTTAAAAAATATAACTTCCTGTTTTTACAAAAACTTGGCAAATTCATTCATTAACCAAAAACCAACAATTGCATATGAAAGGATTTACTTCCTGTTTTTAATGTCCCATTTATGGTTTTTCAATTCAAACCAAAAGTTGAAAAAAAAAAATCATCTGTACACTACACTTGTCTTAATTCTGAAGTTCCACTCTTTTATCTTTATTAGTTTTGAAGATATAATAGTCAGAAGATTCTCCACACATGTACCATAGCCTCCTAAACTAGATGCCTGTCGCGTGGCTCGTAAACTCTGCAACAGTTAAAGCGGTAGACAGTGCCACCTGGAACAGATTGTGTGACTTTTTTATTCAAATTCCACCAATAATTTTAAGAAGTGATATATGATATATATAATCGACATTTCTTCGATTCTATTCGCCTTTTACGTATATCAGATCAGACTTTTAAAAATTTTTGGTGGCTGTTGAATAAAAAAGTCGCGCAATCTGTACCAGGTGGCGCTGTCTACCGCTTTAACTGTTGCAGAGTTTACGAGCCACGCGACAGGCATCTAGTTTAGGAGGCTATGCATGTACACACACACTCACCAATTGCTTAAAACCAGTTTTTTGGATTCAAGAGACCTTAAAACATGTAAATCAGGTGAAAACTATATGGAATTTTTTGACCAAATACAATACTTCCATTATCATAGCTGCCAACTTTTACTCTTTTTCACGACTAAAAAATTTTAATAGAATTTATATATATATATATGCAATAATTTTCTCTGATTAAATAATTAAAAATTCTATTAAAATTATTCGATTAAAATCTTCCAGTAACTAAAGTGTAAAAATAGGCAACTACGCATTATGTACGTATTTATGGGTAATAGAAGTAACAAGCTAAATAAGTTTTGCACGTATGAATTAGAAATGTATAGTGTATCTTATCAAATAAATCCAGTTCAATATTATGAAAATTCATGATTAAATGAGCTGTTTTGCAGCTGTTTTCTAAAAAGGTTTTTACCATAATGGGTCATTCACAAATGAAAATTTGTATCAGAAAAAAAAAACTATGTTACACAATGAAAATTAATACAATATTTGTAATTCATTTTTCTTCTTTTCATAGGTATGTACTACATAGCTATAAAAAAAAAAAAGAATTAACTGTTTGAAAAGAAAAATAAAATGTTTTTATGACACAAATTTTCATTTGTGAATGGCCCCTTATCGTAAAGGCCTTTTTTAGAAAGCAACTGAAAAATAGCTCATTTAATCACCGATAACTCTATGAATTTTCCTAGTATTTAACTGGATATTTTTTTTAAGGTACTCCATACAGTTGAGTATTAAACTATATCAAAGCTTTTTTTTTGCTACAGTCTGTGCATGCGCAGTAATAAATTATTTACTACAACTGTCCATATCTCTTTGAATATTACATATATTTGATTTAAACTATAGTATAATAATTTAGGCATATGGTGTCGTATTTTCTGAAAGTTTCATGAAATTTCAAAGAAAACTTTTAGACTTATAAAGTAAAAACTTGCAAAAATTTTTACATTTTTTAATAAAATATTTATAACTCTTTAAATATTCAAGTTTGCCTCACAAAACTCTACACACATATAAAATATAGCATTTATAACCACTTTAAGATTTAAAAATATGAAGCCTTCAAACTTATTAAATAAATGGCAAAAACCTTACTTTCTAGGCTTCATCTTAGTCGCTTTCGCCGGAGGCCCCCGGCATCTTCAGAGTGCAACATTCAGCGACAGCGCTTTTAGTTGTAAGTGAATATTACATGTATTTTGTTATAAGCTTTTAGTTGTAACTTACAACTAAAAGCGCTGCCGCTGAATGTTGCACTCTGAAGATGTCGGAGGCCTTCGGCGAAAGCGACTAAGATGAAGCCTAGGAAGTAAGGATTCTGCCATTTATTTAATAATTTATAACCACATCTGAAATTTGCTGATGAATGGACGCTCTTCCAGTTACAGGGTAATCACTAATATTTTTTATTTTGTTGGATTTGTTGTTTGCCCCCTAAAAGTGTTTGTGACAAAATCTTTGCTGGAAAATATAAGGAAAAACATGTTTTTCTTATTCCTAAAATTCAAGAACAACACATTAAGAATTTTTCGAGCTATTTGGCAAAACGCAGAAAAAAGTGTTTACATTATTTTGTCCAATACCTGTATTAAATGCATTAATTATTTCCAGTGTTAATGTATACAACAATAAATACAATAAAAATGAATAACAAAACAAATTTATTTCTGCAAATTCATAGACACAATCTTTATGTTCTTGATTAATGACACATGGTAACATTTACACAACTATGATATATATATATACACACATATATAATAAGCCATTATAAAGACTAAGAATAAGTGATTCGTAACAAGCAAATTTATTTACAAGAAAATGCCCATATCCCACAAGATTATTCTTTTTAATAAAAAGAAGTAACAAAACACAACATTCAAATACATTCTAAAGGACCAGAAAACCATTAAACACAATATGAGAGGGACTATATAAATATAATACCACAGTCCTTGAATTACAAAATTTTTAAGACTGTGTGAAACCAATAAAACGCTATTTTAAAATTTCTCTCTTAAAATAAATAAATAAATAAACTTTAAAATAAAGTAAATCAGAAAAGATTTATTTTGATATAAATTATTTTAAATAAATTTCAATAGTTCAACTTTCTATTTGAAATAGTTAGTTTAAATAAAAAGAGAAAATATAAAAATAGTATAAATAAAAATTACAAAAAATTCGGCATTTAAAAAATTCACAATGGTACATATCAAGGAATTGATCCGGATTTTAATTTTTTGGGGTCCATTTCTATGAAAACTTAATATTTTTATGTAAAACTTTCGATTTTATCAGTCACTCTATATAATGATTAAAATCAAGTTAGTGTTTCAACTGAACTAAGTATAAGCAATTGAATGAAATAACACTGAAAACATGGGAAAATGTTATATAAAAACATAATTTTTATAAAACAAAATTTTGTAAAAGGGTCCTTTCTACAGATTATAATTTTGTGAAGGGGTACTTTTTATGAAGTGAAATTTTGTAAAAGGTCCTTTTTGAGAATTTGAATTTTATGAAGGGCGTGTATTATGCAGTGCAGAGCTTGCAGTGTTCTTACACTTTCACATGCATTTTATTATACTAACACCACTATTTCAGAACAGGCATTTTAAAAATATTATAGTATTAAAACCTTCAGGAAAATTACCAATTTTAAAAACAGTGAAGACAATATAATAAAACACGTGTAAAATTTTAGAAACTTTGGAAACCCTGGAAGTGGAATTTTATGAAGAGGCAGCTGGAAAAACCCAATTTTTCCCTGGATTAACCCCAGATATTTAAATTCAAAATTATTGTTACTTTTAATTTAGAACTTTTATTTTAAAATATAATATGAATGCTATATATTTTGGCATAATATAGTTAAGTTCAAATAATATTTTTATTAATTTAATAAACAAAACCAATGGCTTTTATTAACGGTAACTACGCATTAAATAGATAGAAATAAAATATTATCTACAGTAAAATATATTAATATATATATATATATAGCATAAAAATGCATTATCTTACCAACTTCTTTCAGCACTAGAACGATCGGGGCACCCCATTTTGAATGCAAATTAGCTTTGCAGTCAAAATGACAGCTTTGGTTGTTTCAGTTTTAATAATTATGATTCCTAAATTATCGTTAGTTATCAGAAATCAAATAATAATCCAAATAAGTAATTCAAATTATGATTAAGAAGCTTATTTTTTTTATGATAACATTAGCTTCTTAAAATATTTTTTTCAATTTATAACAAAAGTAAATAAATACATATATATTTGTATATATGTAAATTAATGTCTAAATTTTTCACTCACTAAATAAAAATTTTATGAAGAACTATTAATCTCTCTTCATAATAATAAGCAAATATGACAATTTTATTCCTTATTTGTGTATTTATCCTTTGCATTTCATTCTTTGTGTATTTCTTTATCTCTTTTTTCCAAAACAATAGCAAATATTCATTTTCAGTTTAAAAACTAATTTTAAGTAGAAAGGATGATAAGAAAATGTATAACAAATTCCATTGGTTTCCAAGCACAAAGTAAACAAAGAAAAGAAGTACAAATACATTAATTTATTGCTTCTAAAGTGACTAGAAAATAAAATTTCAAAATACAAATAACAAAAAAGTTTCCAAGAACAAATCTTAGATACCTTCTTAATTCCTTTGTCATTATATATGACAGGAGATGACAATAATAAATCATGATATAACTCTGGATATTAAAAAAATCAGTAAAAAAAAATAACCACCACCCAGAATCATACATTTTATATTTCTCTCCAAAACATTAGTTTGAAAGAACATTATAACTTCTAAATAAAACTATAGATATATAGTAAAACTTTTTTTTTTTTTTTAATGAGACACAAGAAACAAAATAAAGAGTAGCTACAGTACTTAATATTAAACTTATAATACAGCTAGCAACAACACAAAAGAAAATAAAAAAATGCAGAAAAAAATTAATAAAAAAAAAAAAAGAAAAAAAAGAAGAAGAAAAAGAAACAAGCACTTTTGAGATTCAGATTTTTCTTTTAATGATAAAACATAAATTGAAATTTGAAAGTAAAATTTCAGCAGCAGTAATAATAAAATCTTTGCATAAGAATTCAATATAGATGTTTTACTAAAAACAACAAATGGTATGGCATAAGAATATTGATACTGATTTAAAAAAAATCAAATCTGCATTTTTTGGTTTTTTAAAGGAAAAAAAATCTAAATGTTAAGTTGCAATAATTAAATCCACTGATAAATATAAATAAAAGTTGATGAATGATAGAATTCTCATTATATTACCAATTCCCTTAAAATTTTAAAGGTGGGATGAGGAAGCTGCAAACATTTTTAATAGGTGTAGTAAAGGCCTGAATTTAAATTAGAACAATGCAGACAAGGCCTACAAAATAAATAAATAAATAAAACTGATGTCAAACTACAGTGTAATTGCAAAAGACTAAATGTTACTTGAATAATAAAAGTATAAATTTATTCTTAAAATTTCAGCACAGGTCAGATTATACCAAAATTTCTGTTAGAATTAAAAACTAAAAAAAGAAATTTTTGCTTTAATACATCCATTTGTAATGGAGTTTTCTTACACATGTGATTTCATTAAATGGATCACCAGACAAATTTAACTAAATACAACATTAGAATCTTTTCCAGACTTCATTTAAAATAATATCTTTTTTTTTTGGCATATAATAAATTTTAGTTTTTATAATATCACATTCTGCAAACTAATTCCCACAAAAGAAAGAAAAGGAAAATTAGGGAAAACAGTGATAAACTATTAAAAAAGTTTTTTTTTTTTTTTCCCCTTAATGACAAAGGTGACTGCCACAGGTTTTTGTAACAGTTTTTATGATACATACATAACTTGCTCCTGTATCCCATAAGGAACAAGTAAACCTTACTTGTAATACTAATAACAACTAGTAAATAAGAAAAAGAAAATAAGTAATCCTTTTTGAGATAACTCTCAGCTTCATAACTGACTTTTAATAACATTTTAAGACTTTGAATAACATAATAAGAAAAAAAATTCAAAGTTGGGTATAAAAATGATATATCATGCTACAAAAAAATGGTTTTAATTCAACATGGTATGGCGATCGTAAATATTTCTCCTCTGTTCCTGCACTTGTCTCTTCCATCTATCCTGTTGTTGGCCAACTCTATTCAACACATTAGTGCTGCCTACTCTCGGTCTTGGAATAGTTGGCATTGGTTCATCCTGGATTTAAAAATGAAAAAAATGCAATTTTTAGAAAATGTTTGACAAATATAAAATCATTAATCTTTGTAAAAAAAATGAAGGTTTGGCAACAGCAAACATGCCAGTGGGACAAAGACAAAAAAAAAAAAAAAAACATGATAAATGATAAGACAGTAATTTTTAAAATATAAAATTCAATTCAATTCAATTATAAGTTTTCATTCATATACATATATATATATAATAATGAGTTATTATGCATAGTAAAAGCCAAGCAACAGAAACAATATCACTGAAACCACATAGACCAATAAGAATGAATATTTTAGTTCCCCATCATACTATAGGTATGGGGAACTTAGGTAATCGTGAAAAATTTCGACCTCCGTTTTTTGACTTTTTTATACGTTTTCAGGTGTGAGGAATCCGAAAATGACAAAATTTGTATGGTGTCTGTCTGTAGGGTGTCTGTTAGTGTGTCAGTCCCTTAGTGTGTCAGTCCGTTAGTTTGTTAGTCTGTTAACACGATATCTCACAAACAAATGATAACAGAGAGGTCAGATCAGTTTTAAAATATTACTTTCGATACTGGCAAGAACCCTATTCATTTGCAACATTCAAATTAAAAAACTTCGTAAGTTATGAGAAATTTATGATTTTCTTAACATGGGAGAATAGGACAAAAATTCACTTAAACGTGCATTAAATGGAAACATTTTGCTGCAAAAATGTCAGACCAGTTTTAAAATATCAGTTTTGATGCCAGAATGAACATCGGTAGCTATAAATATGCTACTTTGAAAATTTTGCAAGTTATTGGAAATTTACGAATTCCTTAACATGGCAGTATAGAGCAAAATTTCACATAAACGTCAATTTTGAGAGATATTTTCATCGTAAAGATGTCAGACTACTTTTGAAATATTATTTAAGACACTGGCATGAATATTTATGACTATGAATTTTCCAATATAAAAATTTCGTAAGTTATTGGAAATTTACGAATTTCTTAACATGGCTGAATAGAGCAAAATTTCACATAAACGTCAATCTTGAGGGATGTTTTAATCGTAAAGATGTCAAACCACTTTCGAAATATTATTTAGGGTACTGGCATGAATGTCATAGACTATGATTTTTTTCAATTTAAAAAATTCGTAAGTTATTTGGAATTTACAATTTACTTAGCATGTCAGAATAAGGCAAAACTGAGCATAAAATTCCATTTTGAGGATCATAAATACATTACACAACTTCAAAATTACATTTATGATATTTGTTTGAACATGATTGAATACAAATATTCTAATAGGAAAATTTCGTAAATTAGTCGTAATTTACGATTTCATCAACATAGCGAAATTGTAATTTTTTCATATAAATATGAATTTTGAGGATTATTGCATTGGAAACAGTAGCATGAAAACTAAACAACAGAATTGACTCTGATAAAATAAATTAATAGATTAGAATAAGATAAATATATCGAAGTGAACAGTGGATAGCCTATTAGGCGGGGATTTCATTCTGTCACTGTATCAAGCTTTGGTCAAATTCATTTCTTTTAACATGATTTTAATATGTCTCGCACTAAAAATTTATGAGAGCATAAATATGATGGGGAACTGAGCAGAGTCCACCTATGCCAACTAGTTTTAAGTAGGAGAAGCTCAGAAAGGTGAAAAAAATTCATCAGGGAAGACCTTTTTCACCCTTGAGCACCAATGTACGATTTTGTTCACTAGTGGCTATAATAGCAAATCACTAGTGGGCCCCCTATCGTACATGAAATTAATTGTAGTGGAATTAAATGAATAATTTAAAATGGAATAAACTATTAAATACAAATTAACAAGGAATCTAACAGAAAACAACCGTAATAAACAAAACATAATAAACAGAAAATACTCACAGGATGATACATTTGGAGCCTCATGGATTAATAAAAGCATATTAATTCAGGAGTTTATTTGTTTATGGAGTAAAACAAGCAAAATTCAAGGTTTAGTGGTTCATAGCTGATAAAGAATAATGAAACTATATAGCAATATGGATATTTATTATGTGTGTAAGAGTATTATTACTAATTTAAAGAACAGTTGACAGCTCAAATATATATATATACAGGGTGATTAGAAAAAAACTACCCAATATATGAGACCATAGCTACCATACTGTTCCGAAAAACTGAATAAAAATTTGGTGGTAGGTATTTTGAGGTATGCGCTCAAGAATTATATAAAAAACAACAGTTAAACTCTAACAGTTACAGTTATAGTCACAAAATTACAAAAGGCAACACCATTTTTTTTTTTTTTTTTTTATTGGAATGGGATCTCCATAGCAAATAACTATAAATGGTGTTGGAACAGTACCTCAAGCATGAAAATCACCAACACTAGGCATACTAAGAAAAAAAGAGAAAACAGCTGTGATGTGCCTACCAGAGCACAACTTACATTTTCTTAATGACGTCACATTTCACACTGAGTCTTCGGCTCTCACTAAAGTCTAGTGACTCTGCTTCGAAATGAGAAGAATAGACCACAGTATCCTTAATTTCATGTAGGTCTACTGAATAAGGGTTTTAATTTTGTTGTTAGTTGTCAGACACCATCATGAGTGACGTCATCAAACTAAGTGAAAAAATAATGCATTGTGAAATGTGTGATGTGTATCTTGCTTTCTTGCTATGTGAACAAAATGCTGCTTACTGGAAAACATCATTATCATCATCAAAATCGATTTTGATTGCCATTTTACAATGCCTTGTTTTTCACATACTGTGATGACGTCAGTCATGATGGCGTCTTACAACTTACAACGAAATTAAAGCCTTTATTCAGTAGCCTTACACGAAATTAAGGATACCTTGATCTCTTCTTTTCATTTCGAAACAGAATCAGTAGACTTTAGTCTGAACCAAAGACTCAGTGTGAAATATGACGTCATTAAAAAAATTAAAATCGTGCTCTGGTAGGCACATAACAGTCGTTTTTTTTTCTTTTTTTCTTAGCCTGCTAGTGTTGCCGATTTTCGTGCTAGAGGTACCGTTCCAACGCTTTTTTGCTATGGAGATTCCACTTCAATAAAAAAAAATAGGTGTTGCCATTAGAATTTTTTTTTAATTTTGTCACCGTATCCATAACTGTTAGAGTTTAACTGTTGTTTATTACATAATTCTTGAGCACATATCTCAAAATACCTTCCACCAAAATTTTATTCAGTTACTGTGAACGGTATGACAGCTATGGTCTCATATATCGGAGTAGTTTTTTTATAATCACCCTGTATATATATAAGAATGAGAATGAAAAATAAACAGATGAATAATTTCAGGGGTGAAAGTGAGTCATAGCAAAAATACTGATTTTACTGTCTAAAACTGGAAAAATACTGACTAACCTTATAAAAATACTGACCAACTTTAAAAAATTAAAAAAATTAAAGTACTTTAAAATTTAGCAACTAATAAAATATGAAAAAACATAAATCAATGATTAATTAATTAAAATTTGAAAATTTTTATAAGAATAAGTAATAAAACTACAAATTAATTTTTAGATTGATACAAAACAATATATAAATGTTACAGAAAATGATTTACAAGGACTTTGAATTTTTGAAAAGTTTCATCATTGGCTAGTGCACATACCAACAGATACTTGCCAATTTTGGCAGGGAAAAAAAAACAGGAGATTTTGCATAATATGCAATAGAAAAAAAAAGAGAAATCAATGTTTTCGAAAAAGGAAAAAAAAAGATCTTTTTTATTCAAAAACATGTTACTTAAATTATAAAGATAATAAAGTAAAAACTGCATTTTTAAAGCTGCTTTTTTCTTTTCTTCATTTTTTTTTTTTTTTTTAATTCCTATTTTTCAAACATTTTGTTCTTATCACTACTTTCTTCTAACCTTCATAAACATAAATTTCGTTAATGAGTAAAGAAAATTGTGAGTTTCAGCAAACACAGAAAATATGCATGAATTTTTTTTTTTTTTTTTTTTTTTTTATGGCAAAATAATCACATATCTCAAGAATACACAATGAAAAAAAGTGTCAAAATTAGTCAATTTATGCTGAAATATTCATGTTTAAGTGGGAACCCCAAAATTAACTAGAACTGTACTTTTGTGCATCAAGTACTTGTTGGAGAAAAATAAAGACTATGATTTTCCTACTTTAGCTAATGCAACACCTGCAACACCTGCTGTGTTGAAGCAACGCGCATGCACGCATAAGTACTTTTTCCCCCCCTGAAAAAATTTTGCAGTTGATTTAGAAATGAGCTCTTGCAAGCCAAATATGTTATTTTTTCTTCCTTTTACTTATACTTTTACATTAAATGTATGTCTGTAAAGCTACGAGTAGTTATTTATGGATTTATAGTGTCGATTCTTTAGATAATTTTAGATTTCTTAGACTTAGGCAATAATGAAACTTACAGATTAAATAACTATTAGATTTAGATTGTGACTTTCGATTTGGATTCTTAGACAAGCGATTCGATTCTGAACCACCTAGGACAGATGCCTTTTGGTGCATCAATTGCCAATAAATTTAAGAATTTGAATTAACTCTTAGAATTTAGATTAATAAAGGACATTTGATGAGTACCCACTTTAAATATTTTACATTTTAGTAATAAATTTTTAAAACAATAAATATTGTTTTATTGTTCTTAGAAAATATCACTGTTCTCTTTTTGTTCTTAAAAAACATTACGGTTTTGGTAATTGTAATTGTAAGGTGCGCCAAATCTGGCAAACCTGCGCCACCACGAATAAGTATGGCAACCCAACTCTCTGAACGAGGAGAGATCTCGAGAGACGGGGTCGGGGGTTGAAGGAAGAACTATAATGTGTGCTGGTGTCAGCGAATATAGTAGTTATGAACGAAATATAAGTCAGAATTTATTCTTTGTACATATGGCATTGTAAATACTATCAATTTAATTATGTAATCCATCTGTGATGTGTCCCATTATATCAATTTTAATAAACAACTTGGGACTAATTATGACTTTATTATCATTTTTGTCTCTCACTACTCACTTAGAATTCCACATCCAAGATGGGCTAATCTACATTGGTGTCAGAAGAAAGGATGGTGAAGAGAGACGAGAATATGATCGTACACATTGTGGTGTCACAGCGGAACGGCCACAATAGCCGATGGTCATCTGGTCATCGAAATAAGATGATAGCAGTATTATGTGCAGTTTTTAAGGCTGTAAATTCTACAGCGTTCGGCGGGCTACATAGAGCCTAGCGTGAATAATACTGTATCAACAGTATTTTGTGTGTATGTAGAGCATCTACGTGTTCTAAAGTGTTCTCGTTCGTCTACAATTTCTAAATATTGTCTGATGATAATTTTTGAATACTCCCAGTAGTGGAAATAAGGGAGAGAAGAAAATTTTGTGTATACAGGGTGCAGTAGGCACGTACCATCACCAATTTTAAAGTGGTCTTTTTGCATAGATCCATACGTCCGTACATCTGCATGAAATTTATCCTTGTCGTGAGAACTCTTAAACTGAGTGTTTCAGGACAGTGACATGTATGAATGACTGCATCTATAGTTTTCAAGTATAGTCGTTCTTTCCGTTATTTCTTTTACCTGCACACTAAGGTACTGTAAGTACTATATAATTGTTTAATATCAGAAGTTTAATCATTAAAGAATATCAACAAGTTGATAAAAAAAAAAGAAAGAAAGAATAAAAAGAGTATTAATTTTATTCTATTTCGAATCTTATGGAATATCTTTGATATAAATATATTTTTTTATTATGGTTATTTTATATCTTATGTGAATTATAAATGTTTAATTATTTTTAATTAGTACAATTATTATCACAGTTTTTATTTTATAAAAAGGTAAAGAAAAAGGAATATATTTAGTCTATTAAACATATTTCAGTATATGTGAAATGTATAATAATCACATAGATTTGTTTCTTTTAACCCTGAAAACAAAAGTAAGGCAGGAGCCAAACATGTATTGTTCTTGTTCTGAGTGGCGCCAATTGAGTCATCATCAGTAGATCGGAAAGATTTTTTTTTTTCTTCTTCAGTTCATCATATATGTGTTCTTTTAATTTGTGGTTAGAAAGGAGTTTTTTTTCTTATTTTATTATTGCTTAGTAAAAGTTAGAAAAATAAATCTATTTCCTGTCTCAGTATATATATAAATAAGATATATATTGCTGTGGGTTATGAAATACTTAAATGATAAATATATTTATTTTATTTTGATTTTGAGAAGACAGTTAAAAGTACTTTTTTTTTTCTTTCTCTAGTTCAGCGGTTCCCAACCCATGGGCGGCGGCCCACAAGTGGGCCGCGGGCAGTGCGGTACTGGGCCGTGGAATATTGAGGTCAAATACCAGTTTTTCAGGACGATTCACTAGTGAGATGTATTGTTAGTCAATAAGGAAAACACGTTGTCTGTTGTTCAGGGATTTCATCAGACGAAATCCAATTGATCAGAAATCCCTTTGAAGAAAATTACCAGAAAAAATTGAAATTATCTTAAAGAGTGGAAGACACGTTAATAGAACTATCATGTGACCAGATTCTAAAATCACTTTTTAAAGCAACACCGTTGGTCACGTTTTGGATGAACGTTCGGCAAGATTATCCAGCTATTGCAAAAATTGCACTGAGACACTTGATGGGCTTTTCAACAACCTATCTATGTGAACGAGCTTTTTCAACTTTAGTTTTTTTGAAAAATAAATATAGTAATAAATTGAATGTTGAGAGGGATTTGAGGCTTAAACTATCCAGTTTGAATACAGATATTGACTCACTCGTGGAGGACAAACAATGTCACAAATCTCATTAAGTTTTTTTTTTTTTTTTTTTTTTTTTATTACTTGTTTTTGAAATTTATTACAGAGGTAACAGCTAAGTAAATACAATAAAGTTATTATTATTATTATTATTAATTCTTCTTGTACAGTATCTTTTACTAATTACTGATATATCTGCCCAGTATATACATATATATATATAACATATATAGATGTTTATTTGCCATTATATTTTTTACTTGTATATTAAGTAGTTAGTGGGCCTCAAAGTCTTTTTTATAAAATTTGTGGTCCGCACAACTAAAAAGGTTGGGAACTGCTGCTCTAGTTCATTGTGACTGAATAATTAGAGATAGATTTATTGCATCATTATTCACTTCCTAAGTAATTATTGTTTTTTTTTAATAAAAGGAAGGGTAAAAACAAAAAGGAATGAATGAATAAATATATGTATTTTATTTGTTTATTTGATGACAAATGCATGAGTATAATTAAACAGCTCTGGTTTATTCCTGATAAATGTTTTATATCTTTTTTTTGTTCTCGTTTTAAAAGAATTTATCGTATAAAAGAGTAATGTTTCTTTTGATATTTCTTGAATATTTTGGATATATTTTGCTTTTTATTTTCATTTTATTGTAAGGTAATTTGGCATTAGGGTAGCCCAGAAAAATAAATAAATAAAAAAATGTCTTTTTTGATCAAGAGTAAAAAGGCAGATTTAATTTGTCTAGCACAAGATTATGGGGAAATACCTGATGAAGGGTTATCTAAAGCGGAGTTAAAGGAATTAATTTTAGCTAATAAGCGATATAAAGAGAATGAAGCAAGGGAATATTTAGATGCTATCATAACCGAAAGGGTAGAACGGGAATAAAAACTGGAAAATGAAAATAAGTTAAAACAAGAGCGGGAATTTAAGTTACAGACAGAGAGAGAAAGGGAGAAATTTGAATTGGAAAAACTTCGTTTAGAAGTAGAATTGTCTAAGAGTAATCAAAATTTGGTTCAAAATAGTGATCAAACCACGCGTATAAAATATTTAGATGAAATAGTTAGGATGGTTAGACTCTTAACAGTTAAGGTTCCTAGTAAATCAGATGGATGGGACTATTTTTTCTCGAGTTTAGAGAAAGCCTTTGTAAATGAAAATGTTAACGACGAATTTAAACCTAAAGTTTTACTTTGCTTATTAGGGGATAAAGTAACTAATCTGTTAGCTAATATTGAAGAAAAGGAATTAAATAATTATGAATCTTTGAAAAAATTAGTGTTGCAAGAGTATGACCCTTCTCCAAAATTATGTTTAGAAAATTTTCGTAGGGCAAAACGTAATCCTGACGAGACTTTTTCTCAATTCGCGTCCAGGTTAACCTCAATGTGGCTGTATTACTGCAAGGCCAGGAAGGTAAGTGATTTTGAGTTGCTGAATCAGCTTATTGTTTCAGATAAAATCTTTCAAACATTAGATGTAGAAACTGCAACCCACATAGGAGTTCTTCAAGGAGGAGATTGGTTCAAGCCAAAATATTTAGGTAAGCATTGTGATGTATTTTATGCATCTAAGGGTAAGTCCTATGATGGGTCAGTAAGAGCCAAAGGGATGGATTTTGATAAAAAGGGGTATCATTCTAATTTGGATAAACCACAATTTAGTGAAAAAAGGTCCGATTTTAACAATTTTTTCCCCAAGAAAAATTTTGAAAAATCAAAGCTCACAGAATTTAAAAAAGCAACATGTTTCACATGTGGGTCCGACAAACATTTCAGACGGGATTGTCCGAAAAATAAAGGGTCAGATACTAGGAGGCTTAACATTAACAAAGTTTCTGCAGAGGGTACAGACTCAAAGGAAGAAACTGTATCGGCCAGGGTGGACTTACTAGGAGAAGTCATCCCTAGGCGAGCTATTGAGGATAAATTAAGCAAACTAAAAAAGACATCTATCAGTGTAGATGGTAAATTAGTTGACGCATTGGTGGATTCAGGAACAGAAATTACGGTCGTCAAAA
The DNA here is from genome assembly GCA_963930645.1 of Salticus scenicus. Classification (NCBI taxonomy): domain Eukaryota; kingdom Metazoa; phylum Arthropoda; class Arachnida; order Araneae; family Salticidae; genus Salticus; species Salticus scenicus. The sequence continues at coordinate 5,248,544 of OZ005649.1, read as the reverse complement.
AAGAACTAGTTCCGGGAATTTCGGTCGAAGGGGCTTCTACAATTTTCTTGAAGGGTATTTTTGGTCCGGCGGTGAAATGTCCTTTAGTTTACGTTCCGTTAGGTCTTGCTACTGGTGGCCAGGTTAATGTGTTGCATCTGCAAGTGTTGTGTTCTTTGGCAGATGTTTTGGTGGAAGACGTGTTACTTCCACCGGATGTTTTGAACATGTTGGGAGGAGCCCGGAGTGAAGGAATTTCACTGGCTCAGAACTCTCAGGACCTGAGGGGGGACTCAGGGAATTTAGAAGGAACGACGGAAGTTTCATCTGGGACACTGTCAGAAAAAGCACGGGACAATTTTATTTTTGAGGAATCTCAAAGGGAAATTTCTTCATGTGGAAATGAAGTGGGAACGGTAAATACTAAGGAGGGTGAGGCAGTCACTGAGCCAAATAAGGGAAGTATGGTAGCTGATACTTTTCGCTCTGAGCAAGAGCAGTGTACCGATTTAGCAGTAGCTTGGAAGCATGCTAAGGAAGGTAAGGGTAATTACTATGAGGTAGATGGTTACTTATTTCATAGGGACAAAATACTCGAGGAGAGCATTGGGCAACTTGTACTTCCAGAATGTAGGCGAAAGGAGGTACTGAAACTTGCTCATACCTCAGTGTTTAGCAGCCATATGGGTCCTAGAAAAACTCTAGAGAGAATCAAATACTCATTCTTCTGGGAAGGTATGAGGGCTGACGTAAAAAAATATTGTAGATCATGTAAAGAGTGTCAACTAACTCAAGCAGTTAGAACAAATGATCGAGAGCCAATCACGCCGGTGACGAGACCGAAATTACCATTTCAGGTAGTAAATATAGATTTGATAGGTCCGATTGATCCCCCAAGTTCGAAGGGACATAAATATATATTGTGTATGGTCGACCAACATACTAGGTGGGGCGAGGCCATACCGTTGACTAGTCTAAATGCAAAAACAACTTGTGAGGTGTTGCTAAGCATTTTTTCGAGGACCGGAATACCGAATGTTATCGCGTCTGATAACGGGACAAACTTCATAGCTGAACTGACTAAAGAGTTTGAGAAACGTATAGGGAGCAGTCCAAGATTCTCTACCCCAGGATATCCACAATCGAACGGATTGGTGGAGAGATTCAATAGAACACTGAAAAACATGTTACATAATGTAATAAGGGAAGAAGGTAGAGGGTGGCATTTGCAAATTCCTTATGTGTTGTGGGCGTACAGAGAAATACCCCATTCAACTACGGGTGTGTCTCCATTTCAGTTATTGTATGGTAGGCAACCGCAAGGTCCTTTGTCAATCTTAAAATCTACTTGGACCGGGAGACATAATAATATACAGTTAGGTACTACTCCTGTTGCTAAATATTTAGACGATTTAAAATTAAAACTTGAGAAGGCTGCGGAGCAAGCCAAACTTGTTTTGGCAGTACAACAGGAAAAAACAGCTTACTACCACAATTTGAGATCGTCTAATAGAATATTCAAAGTTGGGGATCAGGTGATAGTTTTGATACCCGATTCAGCAAATGGGTTGTTTGCCAGATGGCAGGGTCCCGCAACGATTGTTGAAAAACGTAATCCTCATTCTTTTATTGTGAAATTACCAGATGGGGGTGACCAAACATATTCATCAAAATAAATTAAAACATTATATAGCTAGTTCAAATTCGGTAAATGTTATTTTTGAGGAAGAAAAAGAATTCGGTCATGTTGAAACTTTACCTACCGCCACCAAGGAATCTAAATTCTTTGAAATTCTTGATAGTCTTAAAGTTGAACATTTAAATGCTTCTGAGTGGAAAACTCTTAGAAATTTAATTGTAAAATTTAAACATATCTTTACTAAACCTGTTCAACCTACCTCGGTAGGCACTCATAAAATTGAATTATTACCAAATGCAGTTCGGAAAAAACCCCATTGTTACAGTGTTCCCATGGCATATAGAAAAGAAGTTGAACGTCAGGTTCAAGAATTGTTAGATCTAGATTTAATAGAACCATCAGAATCTGAAATAGCTTATCCAATTGTTTGCGTTGCGAAAAAAGATTCTACCGTAAGAATGTGTATCGATTTCAGGGCTTTAAATGCGGTAACTAAAGTTCCGGTTTTTCCCATGAAAGATATGCAAGAGTTAATTTTCACTGCAGGATCAGCCCATTGGTTAACCAGTTTAGATCTTTTAAAGGGGTACTGGCAAATTAAAATGGATAAGGAAAGTAAACCATTAACAGCATTCACCACTCATAATGCCATGTACCAGTGGAAGACAATGCCTTTTGGTCTAGCAGGGGCATCGGGTACTTTTCAACGAGAAATGAACCGTATCTTAAAAGCTCATTCAGATTATGCACAGGCACATGGATGATGTGGTCATTTTCTCTAGGTCTTTTGAAGAACATTTGGCCCATTTAGAGTTGATTCTAACCGAGTTACATAAGTTAGGTTTCTCGGTGAGATTGGATAAATGTTCCTTTGCTGCACGGAAAATAAAATATTTGGGTCACGTGATAGGGGGAGGTAGGCATGGTCCTGAAGAAGATAAGATATCAGCTATTAGAAAGTTAGCTAAGCCGGTCACTAAAAATGATGTCAGGTCTGTTTTAGGACTGATGGGTTTCTATCGCACTTATATACCAAATTATGCGGAAATATCTACTCCACTCACGGAGCTGACCAAGAAAAATAAATCAAACATAGTCAGTTGGGGTGAGGCTGAACAGAAATCTTTTAACAAACTAAAAGAGTTATTGTGTGAGGTAACTAGCCTGGCTACCCCTGATGCCAATTTGCCATTCCAAGTTCATTGCGATGCATCTGACTATGGTGTAGGATGTTGTTTAACCCAACAAGATGCTGATGGATCTTATCGCCCAATAGCGTTCGCAAGTCAGAAATTCAATACAACGCAGAAAAATTGGGCAAGCATCGAAAAAGAAGCATGGGCAGTTTTATTTGGACTGAACAAATTCGATAAGTGGATTTATGGGGCTAAGGTAGAGATCATTTCTGATCATAATCCACTTAAGTACTTAAATCATACTACTCCTAAGAGTCCCAAGTTAACCCGTTGGGCTCTAGCTCTTCAAAGATGGAATCATTCCATCACTCATAGACCAGGTGTCCAGCACAGAGGTGCAGACGCTCTGTCAAGGCTGGAATAGAAGTTTACTTGCATTATTTTTTTTTTATATTCTATATATATTAAAATTGAAATTATACAGTGTATTGATTAATATTTTGAAAGTATATGTTTTGTAATAGCATTTATATAGTATTTTGAAAGTATATGTTTTGTAATAGCATTTCTATAGTATTTTGAAAGTATATGTTTTGTAATAGCATTCATATATATGTGTGTGTGTTTTTTTTTTTTTTTAAGTGATAAAATCAGCCACTGTGGTCTAATTTTATGTTTAGGTGGGGCGTGTAAGGTGCGCCAAATCTGGCAAACCTGCACCGCCACAAATAAGTATGGCAACCCAACTCTCTGAACGAGGATAGATCTCGAGAGACGGGGTCGGGGTTGAAGGAAGAACTATAATGTGTGCTGGTGTCAGCGAATATAGTAGTTATGAACGAAATATAAGCCAGAATTTATTCTTTGTACATATGGCATTGTAAATACCATCAATTTAATTATGTAATCCATCTGTGATGTGTCCCATTATATCAATTTTAATAAACAACCTGGGACAAATTATGACTTTATTATCATTTTTGTCTCTCACTACTCACTTAGAATTTCACGTCCAAGATGTGCTAATCTACAGTAATGTTAAAATTTGAAAAGTCATTGTGGCTATCTCAAAGGAATTTTGATGTGTCAGTAAATACATGATATTATTATAATTATTCTTATTGTTGTTGATTAGCAGACAATTATTGAAAATATAGATAATACTAGAAAATTACACAATACTAGACATTAATTTCACTATTATAAATGTTAGAATGTGTTTATTATTCTTATTACATTAGTGCATTATTATTCACAGTTATTTAAAAAATAATTAAGCACTAATAAATCTTCATTGAAAAGTAATATGGTAAGTGCACCAGTGACTGACACTTTTAGAGTAATCGCTTATGTTTTTAACGTTCTAGTCATGAGAAAATATTTTTAGAAATCTTAAATTAGTACATATGGCATGAAAGACATTCAGAACCACATATATGTTAAAATAAATGCATTTGATAACAATTATTATTATTTTTTTTTTTTTATGAATTTTTATTTGGCACCCACTCAATGTTCCAGTAATTGACACTGCCAGTTTTTCATTTTATCAGTAATTGGCCCCCTATGTTCCAGTGTTTGACACTGCTAGTTATTCATTTTAGCAGTTATTAGCACCCTATGCTCCAGTGCTTGAAATAAACTGTTAAAATTCTTATATGTAAAGTATATGATTTTTCTTATTTATTAATTATTTCTGGATAGATGTCAATTACTGGAACATGCCAATCACTGGAGCACCTACCCTAATTGAATGAATATTAAAACTAAATATATATATATATATATATAAAGTAATGTCTGAAGAGAAATTAAAAAGGATGTGCGATACACATCGAAAAATTTTTGATAACTTATTTACAGAAATAGAAGAAAAAATAGCGGAAGCGAAAGTTGAAGTTTTGAAACAAATGAATGAGAAATTACTAGAAAAATGTAAAACATTAAGGGAGTTAGATAATCAGATTCAGAATTTACTTAATGCTCGTAATATAGAAGCTGACATTTTAGAAAGTGCTCAATATGAGGATAAAATAATTGGTTATAAATTAAAGTTAAAATCAAAATTAAAGGAGGTAAATGCAGATGAATTTGTCTGAAAGAAAATCAGCAATTTTTTTTATTAATCAAACCTGGAGTATCTTTATTAAAATTTCATACAATCATCAATTTGAATTGACTTATTATAGGCATTTTTCCGTTTTAAGTTAATTGAATCTTCATTTTAGGAAATATAGATTTATTTCTATCACTTTACCCCTGTTTTTCTTGTAAAAGAATTAGTTCAGTTAAATCTTTCTAATTTAAAAGTCAAGTTAACAAGGAGCATGTGTAATCCACATGATATTGTGATCTAGAATACTTTAAGAGATCAAAGATCACGTGATGCTGCCATCTAACAAAATTTTAAGTGTTTATTAAGAAGCCTAACTTTTGATAATTTTCTTTGATGTGTACTCAGCATCGCACCATTATTTATGTAAAGTAATTTTTTATAATAATTTTCTACATTTAAATAAACCACTGTTTCTGAATCTTAATTTTTGTATAATAATTTTTCATAATAAAAAAAAAAAAAAAAAAAAAAAAATACTACAAATATGAACAATAATATTAAAAAAGTGAGGGAAAAAAATACCACATTGATATCTGAATATAAGAGTAATCAGTGGGCCGAATAGTTACTATTTGGTTTGCTGGATATTCATTTTTCAGCCAAATAGATAGTATTTGGATCACCGAATAATTGGTATCTGGCCAAAACTACTATCCGGTATATCCCCAGTTAAGACATCTCAAAACCTGTAAATCTTTTGAAAACTGGAGTTAAAAACATTTGTCAAGCTCATACTTTCTTCCATATAAGGAGAAAATAAGAATTCTTTAATGTTAAAGAACTAAAACATTTCTTTCAATTAAAACTTTTAGAAAAAGAAAACTAACATTATATGGCTTTTGATTCTATCTATGTTGACAAATACAACTTATAATTTAAAAAAAGGTAAGGGACAGGGAAGATTCCACAAATTCATTTATGACTAAACTCAAAAGCATTTAAAATCTAAATTAGCTAACATTTGGTTTCTTAGAGCAAAATGACTTTTTATTTTTTTCTTTAATTCTTTTTAATATAATTTTAGTAACATTTATACAGGTCAAATCTTTAGATTCTGAAGCTTCTTTAATATTTTTTGTTGCATCACTCAATAACACATGGGCTGATTTTTTTTTTTTTGGCCTCAATGTTTATTTTGATGGATGGATAGTCAAATAATTGGTTAGTTTACCTACATTACTATGTGCTGGAGCTAGAGGTACACAAGACAAAATGTGCAATGTTTAGGAATGCACACTAGCTCTAAGGAATCGATAGTGATTATTAAATTAATGACATTTAGGATTGCAATGTCGCTAGTGAATTTTTTATTTAGCATATTTTTATATTTAGAAAAAAAAAAAAAAAAGATTTTAAGTTTATAAGAAAAGAGAAGTTTAAATACAATTAGGTCAAAAATACTGACTTTACTGACTAAATTCCTAAAATACTGACCAAGCTGAAAAATACTGACGTTACTGACCATTTTTCACTCCTGTAATTTGCCATAACAACTCACAAACGCCAATTTGGTAATTAGTTTGCTTACATAAATTATTTAAATAATTTTACCAGTACTTTTTAAATTTATATTTGAAAAAAAGAAGAACAGTACTCACTATAAAATAATTCCGATTAGAATACAAAACATATAGAAACATAACAAGAAGGCGTTTTTTAATGATTGGTATCAAAAGTTTTCGATTCGAACTGACAATAACAAAATGAAACGAAAACAAAATATGAGAAAAGCTGAATTTATGGAACAGGACACAAATAATTGAATAATATATAAAATGCAATGCTCAGAATATACAGGTAATTTGTGAGGAATTACCACTTTTACAATGAACTAAAAAATGTATACATATATATACATATAATAATGAATTATTAAATGTAGTAAAAGCCAAGCAACAGATACAAGATCACTGAAACCACAATTTGAGATACAAACTAAAAACTTCAAGTTTTTATGATAATGTTTCTTTTATTTTTCTGTTATACCACATGACAGTACTAATTATTTTATCATTGTGATCATAGTGTATGATTGATTGCTAAATGATATGCTAATAACATTATAAATAAATCAAAATTTTTGTTGTGCCTATGTTAAAATATACATTTTAATAAAAATGGCTTTTATAGAAAGATATAGTGTGATCTGTTTTGACAACATTAAGTTTTCTTAGTGATACAATAAAGATGATAGTAGATTTACACTTCCGGTCCAGCCTATAAAACCAGAAGCTAAATTTTCATAATAAACTGATTTTTCTCACAAGCCAATACTTTTCTTCTTTTTTAATACTGTAGAAACAAGAAAATACAATAGGCCCAATAAGGGAAATTTTGTAAATTACAACAAACAAACAATCCCTAAAAAACTTAATTTATATATATATATGGAAAAGAAAAAATGACCCAGATGAAAGTGCAAGCTTAAAAAATAAATGATTTTCAGAATAAACAATTAATAGTTTTTTTTTTTTTTTTTTTTAACTGACACTACTCACAGCGTCACAGCCACCTGTAAGGCTCGAATCACATATACCCATGGAACCAAGGCGGAGAGCGGTTCTATTCAAATTCCTTCTGATGTGGGTTTTTAAACTGTCATGTGTACTGAAGGGATATTTCCTCCTCTGACAAACCTCCTGTTATGATAATTCGCATGGAAAACTTCGGTTTCTTTTGTAAAACTCTTTAGCAATAAAAAGTAATGTCCTTCATTGTAAACAAAAGTTCAAGGGTCACTTTCCGACAATGGATAATTTATGACCATTTTCCGCAGTACCTTGCAGCTATGGTGTATGAAGCTTTACTGGATGTATCAGCTGAAATGCCACAAAAAATGATAGAAGAACTAATGACGACAAGGAAAAAAAGAAAAAAGAATCTGTCAAAAATAAATAAATAAGATTCTGAGTGCCTACAGGGTGAAATATGACTCATATTTCAAAAGTAAAGAAATACTACGGTTGCTACACAAATGAGGAGAAAAAATTCCCTGAGTTTTCCCTGTCCTTTTTAGAAGTAAGATGACACGCAATCATGCATTAGAATCTAATATGTTTACAAGTTAATTGAACATATTTAGGGTATATTAATTTTATTAACTTAGTATAGTTGGGGAAAAAACCATAATTGATTCATTATAAAGCACTAAAATTTTTAAAAATATTTGATTATGAAATATTTTCCTATGTTTTTCCAAAAAATTTCATAATTCCCTGAAATTTTCTGTTTTTGCAATAAATTTTGAAAATTCCCTGAGTTTTCCCTGTTTTTTAATAGATTTTCAAATTCCCTGAGTTCCCCGGGTTTTCCCTGTTTTCCGTTTACGTGCCGTAGCAACCCTGAATACAAATAATTTTTGAAAATATGAGCGATAGCAGAGTACGAATTAATATAGTTAACAAAGCAACTAAGAGGTGTTTATTTGTACTTAATATAACCACTCATGTTATTTAAAATGAAAACTTTTCAATAAATAAAAATATCGAAATTATGAAAGAAATAATCTTACAATTAATTAAAATACAAATAATAAAAATTAAAATATAAAATAAAAAATATTTAAAACAATTAATTCACTTAAATTGCCCCAAAGCTGAAACTGATTCCGATATTACTATCAGAATAGAGTAAAACATTTTTTTATTCATCAAAAGGGATAATGAAACCACCTAATATATATATATATATATACACTAGCAGACATTGCCCGCTTCCCTGGTCACTCACTATATTTAAAGGAAACTCTTTTCTATATAGATTTATGAAAAAAATAAAATAATAATACTAAAATCACTCAAAAGCTCGCGTTGGGTTCCTGCTGCCTATGGCAGCAGATTGTTCATCCTCGAAGTCTCCGGTGCCTGTCCCTATTACCTGCGACAATGGCTTACCTTCCATTTGGGTACTTATCATGTATGACAATTTCGATACAGACAGTATCGAAAAATTTGAAGTACCCGTTTTATATTTAAATCCCAGTTAAATATGAACAACATTATATGTGATGTACATTATATTTGCTTTCAATTTATTTCCTATATTTATCTGATTTAATCGATCAACCATAGAATGACAGCAATTTCAAGCCAAACATAATATTACAATATGCTATGATCGGCTATGTCTATCGCATGAGACTATTATTATTATTATTCATTTATTTTGTGGTTATATATACTTCATGCTTAGTTAATAGTAGTTGGTATATAGAAAATAAATAAATTAATTAATATGTAAACTTGATCATGGTACAGCTTTAATCCCAGTGGCAGAAAGTTTTGTAGCTGTCTGCAACAGGCTTTTAAAATTTCATAATCTGTCTGCAAATTTTGCGTGTAATCAGGGGTAAAAATAGCTTACACTCAAAAAGCCTGAAAGCTGATTGGGGGGAGGGGGGGGGCTTAACATCAGTGGTGATCTGATGCAACAATACACGAATAAAATTTTACTGCAGAATAATATAGTATAAACAATTTTGTGTTTATTCAATTCATCTCATTCAATTAAATATTTTATAGCAATGTTTGAAACAACACAATATAAATAATTATAAATAATAAAAGTATTAGTTTACGTTTTGATACAGAAATTTTTTTTAAGTGAATTGTTATTCGAAAGTTGCAGACAAATTTTTTTATCAGTGCAGACAAAAACTGTCCGCAAGCCGTTTTTCTGTGTCCGTGACTATGTCGCCATGTCGCAGTGTTTCTGCCACTGGGGCTTTAATATAGATCACCTTGGAGACTTTTGAATTTTTGTTGCCGTTTTAAACCAAAATACAATTTATGCGATTATTGTTCCTATTTCTTTCTATCTTTTCCTTGGCGAAAAATGTCCGATCTACTTCAGCATCAAAATTTTAAAAATTGTCCAGAATTATCAATAAGTAAATACCTTTAATATAATGCTGAATTAGCTTTTATGCCAAGCATGATTCATCTGTGCTAAAAAAAAAATCTAAAGTTGGGGTATATAAAAAAAAATGCTATGAAATAAAATTCAGAAACATGCTAGATTTGTATTATTACTATTTTATTTTAAACTTATAAAGACATCATTTTCCCATTCCCCAATTTAACGTTTAGTAATTTTTTATTTTTCACGTGAAAGTATATTTCATTTTATGCTGAAAAAAAAATTAAATAAAAATAACTCGTAAACTTTTTTGACAACAATTAAAAATTTAAATGGCTTATATTAAGGCAATTACCAGTTTATTATTTTCATAATTTAATTAATTTTTTAAAATCTAATCAAATTTCTGGTATAAATAGTAGCCTATGTCCTATTCCAGACTATTATCTATCTCTGTACCAAATTTCACCCAGATCCATTTAGTCATTGTGGCATGATTGAGTAACAAATATCCATCCAAACTTTCGCATTTATAATATTAGTATATATCAGTGGCGTATTCTCTGGGTATGCTAGGCATGCGCCGCATACCCACTAAAAACTATCTAAACTTTAAACAGAATTTATTTAAAAATACATTATTTGACCTAATTTTGTTAAACACTCTCTTCCATTTATACAGTATCAATCATTCAGTTTTGAAAAATTATAGTGAAAGGAAATTTCTTTTGTTACATTATTCCTGGATAAATCCGAGTTTTTTTTTTTTTTTTTTTTTTTTTTTCTTACTATTGTCGTTACTTCCCTCCCACTTTTTTTAGGAGACATCTGCTGACCAGTATCGTCCCGGAGATACCCTCCCTCTCTTCTGCTGACCGGTTATTGCTTAGGTCATGCTGCCTTTCTAAAGCATGCCCTGATATAGGGATTTTTTGCTATTTGAGGGAATATTCAACGTCCCTTTAATTTTCACTCGTAGAAACTACAAGGGGAGTTCCGCTATATAAACGACCCAAGGCATGCTACCCTAGGAGAGCATATTCTGGAGTTTGGGGATATTTTTTTAAAGCGTAGGGATTTTGTAACCTTCGGTAAAGATGTTCGCATAGAGGAGAGCTGTCTTTTCAGACTGATTGATAAATTAAAACTTATACTTTATTTTACAATAGTGAAGAAAAAAAAAAGAATTGATTTGAAAATGATGATTAAATTGCAAAATAAAATTTGGATAAATTTCCAAAAGTTGTTTTATGTGCCAGAAAAGTTGCTTTTATTTTATGTATTTATTTATTATTAGTATTATTATTATTTTAAATCTAAATGACTTATTCTAAGCGAAGACTTCCACCAGAAATAAAAGTATGTACAAATTTTGTTTATTCAATAATATGAATAAAGCAAAATGTCTTCTTCATGTGTGCCTGTATGCGCTATGAAGGTCAGGCCACTGACGCAGATTTACAAAAAATTAACAGATGCGTAGCTTTGATCATGCAGGTGTGCATAGAATTTTTTCTTTCTTTCTTTTACTTTTTTTTTTTTGTGTGTGTGTGTGTGTGTATGTGTATGCTTATTTTCTTTCCTTATTTTCAAATCTGCATTTCTCTAATTAATTATTTTATTTGTTTATTTATTTATTTATTTTGGAATGTTCCGTTAATTTTTCTGCTTTTTTTTTCTTAAATTTTATTTAAATTGCGTGTTTTTTTTTTTTTTTTTTTTTTTCATCCACCTGCATTTCTTATTAAAGATCGCTGTTCTATTTATTTTTGCTTCTTTCGCATTAAGTCATGCGATCAAATAGTTTTTATATGATAAAATTTTAATGCTGTTTCTTTCTTTCTTTTCTTTTTTTTTTTTTAATACACATAATAGTTGCGTTTTCAAAAATTGTTTATGTAAAGGCGTAATACCCTCTTTTGAAGAAGAATGTTTATTATTTTTAATGTATTGTTTCTATCGAAATCAAATGGTAATATTATAGAGAGAATTAAACTTATTACATTTTTAACTTTATTAAAAATTGCAACAATTAACTTCTTGTGTAAGAACTATCAGAGATCAGATAAGCACCTACATTGAAACGCTCGCTTAAGGCGCTGCCACCAGCAGTGGGGTCACCAATCTGACATAGTGTGGTCGTGGAAGACACAGCAGTTAGCAGCGAACACCTGAAGCCAAGTTTTCAGCGATTTCAGTGGATTTTTTCTTGCTGGTTCTCACTATTTGTTCTTTCTTTCTTTCTTTTTTTTTTTTTTTTTCTCTTTTTGTTTCTAAAGTGATATAAAAAAATTGTGACTAAATTTCTTTGAAAATTCATTTAAATACAGCGATCAATGAAGCGACCAAATGGGCCTTCAATAAGTTAATATAAGAGTCCTTTAGATATATGATACATCTAAAATTACCAAGAAATTGGAGGCCCACCAGCGGCCGAACGGTTCTGCTCTCAAAGTTGGTAGATGGGAAGTGTCGGGTTCCATGGTTTTCTCCGAAAGACGCGTAAATAAGGCTAAGGCTAGGACCCCTTAGAAAGACCCATGACGGACGGCATTCCACCCATAGGCCTAGGACCCAAGTGTAGTCAATCGGACTTGAATTCTACCAACCAAACAACCAAGAAACTGGAAAAATGCAAGTTTAAATTTGATGAAATGATATCGCCTTGATCAGTATTGTTCTTTCCATAGTTCGCTTCAGAGCATGTCCAGATTCAAATGTCACGGTACGCCACTGGTATATATATATATATATACACATTTTTTTTTTTTTTTTGGTAGGAAAATGCATATAGATTATAATATTGTTCATTTTGAATCACTGAGAGATTTAGATGGTAAGAAAGAAAATGTTAAATGTTATGATGTCTCCATGATTCCAATTGGCATCATGGGGAATGAAAGGGTTTAAAAAAACTGAACACATAATATGAGATAATAAATATAATAAAACCTATCTTTACTTCGTGGCTGTTCTGAGATCTTTCAGCGCCGGGCACCCGGGCCTCTTCAGAGAACGTTATCACTGTGCTGGAGATTTGGACTTCTGGATGCTTCTTTGTTGACTTTCCAACAGGTGGCTTTCCAACAGGTGACTTTCCAACAGGTGGCAAGCCACCTGTTGGAAAGTCAACAAAGAAGCATCCAGAAGTCCAAATCTCCAGCACAGTGATAACGTTCTCTGAAGAGGCCCGGGTGCCCGGCGCTGAAAGATCTCAGAACAGCCACGAAGTAAAGATAGGTTTTATTATATTTATTATGTATTAGTGTACTTCGTTTCTTTCAATTTATTTAAAGACATAATATGAGTTTTTATTATTATTATATTATGTACTTAAAAAGAAATTGTAAATAAGCACTCACCAAAGTTACTTCCTCATTTTTATGCTCTTGGTATGCAGTTCTTCGTTTGTTTAGCAATGGGTCTAAGCACATTAAAAACAGCATATATACAGTGAGTAAGGAAATAACCCAAATTATGATGATAACAACCACCTAGAAAAATATTTTCTCTTTAATTCAAGATACAAAATTTAACAAAAATATTTTTTTTTTTTTTTACATAAATGTGGTTTGGCCAGGAGAAAAAAAAAAATGGTTTTTCTGAAAAAGTCCAGTTTACCTGAGTTTTTGACAAAAAACTTATGTTTAATTTGGGTTTCTTGGGAAACTTTTAAATATTGATTTTTATGAATAGGAAAGTACATAAAAGTATTAAGAAACAAAAGGATATTTAAATAATAAAAATAAGTAAAAAATAATAATACCATAATAATCTATATTATTATGTTAGAATGAAAGAAAGTTTATGATCTCGGCAAACAAAATACAGCAAGAAAACCCTCTATAAAGAAAGCTTTTTTCAAATTCTGATAAGTTATAGCCTTTTTCAAATTAAGGTTTGGGATGCATCTCTTAATTTCATCTTAGTGTGGTACAATTAATTAGATCAGTTCATTCAAATATAACAAAAAGCACTAAAAAACAATTTGGTATAGACCCAGTAACAGAATTTTCTGTGTATCTGTAGCAAAATAAAATTTATCAGCAATACAGGAATGATGGACCAAGTTTTTACAGGGTTCATACTCAAATATAAAATACATAAATAAATAAATACATGATTTACCAGATTATTTCTAAGAAAATGTTATCAATATATTATTTAACTAGATGGATAATATCTGCTGCCCCTGCCTATAGGGCAAAATTAGCACTAACCACATGGCCACTCATAAATTTGCTGTTGGTGATCACCATAGTGGCCACTTTTCAGGCTGCCTGTTACATTGTTTAATAAAATAGTTTTGTCAGTTCCTATCATTGATTAATTTGGGCTGAAACCTGTGTATTGATATATAGTAGAGAGTCAAAAATCCACATAGCTTGGGACCAGAGGTTGTGAGGATTTTAGGATTTGGTGGATTTTGGAGCCCCTAAGAAATCATTTTCAATTTGAATAATAAAAGCAGAATATTAATTAAACTACTAAACATATACCAGTGAATAATAACACAATTTCACTTGTATATTAAATTATTAGGTGCATAAGAATAACACTGAACATTAAAAAAATAGTTATAATGAAAACAATAAATAAAAATGAAAAAATAATTGTCAAATTTAGACAAAATCAGCTCATATGCAGTTTGTTTTAACTTTTAAGCTACACTTGAACATGCACACATACATCATTGAGGGTTTTTTTTTTTTTTAATCTATTATAGTCATCAATTCATAAGTAACACAAATTTATTTTGTGTAGAATCATATAGTCATCAATTCTTAAGTAACACAAATTTATTTTGTGTAGAATTTAACTGAATTCTTCCTTACAAGTATGCCTTCATCAGATAGCATTTTTAAAAATTAGTTTATCAATTTCTTCATTGATAATCATCATCATAATAATCATAATTTTCTTTTGATTAATTTAATATAATGTAGATAACTTGTTTATCAGCAACTTGGTTCTTGCAGTTTTTCATATTTTTATTATTATAATCATAAAATGCGAGCACAAAATCTGCATTCAAAATCTTTTATAGAAATTCTGATTTGCAGTTTTGGAACTCAAATTTCATTGTTTGTATCTGAAAAGCTGTGCGGATTTCGGACTTCGGCAGATTTCTGGCTCTCAACTGTATATAGTTACTTTCATACAAAAATTCTTTCATTTAATAAAATGATGCACCTGCTACAAGCAGGGCTCAATCATGAGAATATCGGGCTCAAAGCAAATATATTTTTGGGCCTTATTCATAGATTATCCTATTGTTACAAAGAATTTTACAGAAACTGCAAAAGAAAATATAGTATGTTAAAGCCTCTGCTTTAGCAAAAATCAGGGTAGTTTGGTTTTCTGGACTAAATACATTTTGTCACTTTTGGCCATTTATGAGTTGTAAATTAAAAAATAAATAGATACTATCTCAATTCTTTCCATATGCATAAAACAGTTTTTTTGTTTAATTATTTTTATGTATTAATTTTATTCAGCTAACCAAATAAATTTCCTCCAATTAATCAAAAGAACAAGGTTAAAAAAAATAGTTGTTTTCACAGGTCATTTAAATAAACTAAGTCATAAATATCTCTGTACACAGCCAATGATTCCTTATAGCCTACAAAAAATCTATTCACCGTATTAACATTGCAAAACTAGAAGACTATCACAGCTTTTAAAAACAACTCCTTTATTCTTTTATCCTACTTTTCGGAATCTTTTGAATCTACTAATTTTATACATTTTTCTAAAATATTTTTAAAATTCAATTACAACATTGATTTCAGCAAAAAAAAGACAATTGACTGAGAACAAAAAAATATATAGGTATATCATATATTTTGAAAGCTGCATTTTTTCTGAAGTATTTAACACAAAATACTTGTTTTGCTTTATGAATGTCAGTCAGTTACCCGAGAAATCGTATCTTAATAACTTTTCAAAAGTATTAACAATTTTATTAATGTTACATTATAAATACATACCTGGCAACATTGAAGAATCAAAATAGCGGAGATTTTATAAGCGGCATTTTCAGGCCTAAAAAACATTGATGTGTTTTCAACATATGACAGTATTTTAATAGTTTAATCCATTGCTTAAATTATTAAAAAAAAAAAAAAAATAAGTAATTATTAATTATGAGAATTTTTTTCAGCAAAAGCAAAATCTTGCTTAAAAAAATGAAGGTTTGCTGAAGTTTTGAATAAATTATAGGTATAACTTTAAAATCTTCAGAGTAATGGAGAAATGTTTGAGAATAACGGAGAGTGGAAAACAGCCTCAAAATAACGGAGTCTCTGTTGAAATAAGGGAGAGTTGGCAGGTATGTAAATATTAGCATATTTATTTGATTTGTTTAACTTTACATCGCTATTATTCTACACAAAAGTTTTTAAAATATATCATCATCTTTATCATTTCTTTAAAAAAAAAAAACACTGCTTCAAAAAGAAAGTAGTTAGAAAAAAAAACTGCAGCTTATGGCAATTGGTCATTATTGAATTTTCTCAGTTTTGCCTTTTACTTGCAGCGCAGAATTGGTTTAACCTGATATTGGCTATAATCTTTCATTCCCTTTCAAATAAAACACATGTCAATTATTAGTACATTTTTTGTTATAGTTTTTGCAAAATTACTACAGATATGCATGATGCTATGTTACTATCTATCATAGAAAAGTAAACTTTTGCATATTTTCACAGTTCTTTATCATCTGAATCAAATTAAAAAAAACCATAGGAGTAAGAAGGACAGGGATGCCACTCAAGCAGGAGAATGAAATTCCCTGACTTTTCCAGGTTTTCCAGAAATATTCTAAGAAAATTCCAGTCTAACCGTATATTCAGCATTGGTTGTGTTGAAGGCAAAATTATTATGGTACCACATGAAATCACAAAAGTTACATATAATAAAAGTTGCATATAGTGATAGCATCTGTTGCATATAAGCGAAATAAGAAATTTCTTTCATGGGTGGAAAAGAAGGCTGGGGTGTTTAAAACAAATGGCAGAAGCTTAAAAAAAAAAAAAAAAAAAAAAAAAAGAAAGAAAGAAAGAAAAATGCCCCTACGTTGGTGGAAAAAATTGTTTATTTTTTGGGAATCATCATATGAAATTCCCTGACTTTTCCAGATTTTGGCTAAAATATGTAAATTCCCTGACTATTCCAGGTTCTCCAGGTAGCGTGGCAACCCTGGAAGGAGACATTTCACTTTTACAGATAATCAATTTTTCCAGAATTTTAATAAAAACTTTAATTTTCAATGAGATTTGGAACTGAAATAATAATTCCTTGAGTACTTCTGATTTTCCCTGTTAAGTCCAAACCTTGTTGTATCACAAGAAGTATTAGCAATTTAAAATACACATAAAATTTGCATCTATAAAGAAAATAAATCAAGAAGATATAACAAGTAAAGTGATCTGGAGACAAAATGCGAATTTCATTAGTATTTTTAAGCTTGACATTTCTTTTTCAGATGTAAAAATTAATCTGAAAAGTGTAAAATAATCCGCACTATTTTTGCTATTGGAGGTACATAGAAACACCTTTAAAATATAAAAATTCAATAAGCTAAAACAAACAGATCATTATAAATTAAAAAAAATAAAATAAAATAAATAAATAAATAAATCTTTAAATCTTACAAAAATTGTAGTGGTATTTCTCCTTTCATATTTGCATTCACATCGTGGACAAAATTCCTTTTCTTTTGCTCTAACATTGTCATCAGTTTGTGGTATTACAACATATTCACATTTACTAAAAAGAAAAATAAATAAATAAATGAAAAAGAAAGAATAAATTAATGCATTTACAAACAAACATACTACAAAATATCCTAAATGTTTCTATACTGATAATTTACAAATTTATTATTATTATTATTATTATTTTAAGTTATTTTTATGCTACTGATGAAATAAATATAAGCTTTTAATATAATGTAGGAAAATATTTCCGACTTGAAAACTGCAAATGATTCGCTTTCTTGGAGGCAAAATTGGTACAGTTTAAAAGTATATATTTAGAAACACATTTCAAGATATGGTGACACTATCTTAAAATGTGTCATAATACTCCAACTTAAAAAAAAAAAAAAATTATTGCCTGTGTATGTATTTTTTATCGTTGAATTTTATTGTCTGCTTATAATTTTAACAATGTAATAACAGGAGACTTGGCGCTGGAATTTAGGAATGTGTAGCTGTGTAATTCAGCTAAAATAATTTGCAGACCTAAATCCATTCATGAACTCGATTTCTTTGAAGCTTTTCATATTTATAAATTTCTTAAAAACCTTGTAAATTGTGACTTCGCTGTTCCCTATAATTTTCCCTTCAGTCCACATTTTCTTAATTTTTCTACTGTTTACACAGCTACACATTCCTAAATTCCTATTGGCCACTCTCCCCACCTTTCCCGTAATCCTATTGGTTGAACTAAATTCGGTCCCTCTCCTATATATACGAGCACTTCTCCAGATTCATAATTCTTTTTGCACTGAAGACGGTACGCTTAAGACTACCGAAACAGCTGTATGCATCTCAAATATTTTTCTTTGGCATTTCTGACGTAGTAGTTTATTCGGGTTTTAATTTTAACAATGCTTTAGTTTTTAAATTTTTCTTATGCATGAAAGGGGAAAATATTGTTTTTGATCCAATTTTCAAAACTAAATTTTTGATATACTTATGCATTTTAAGGGACATGAATCCAAAAATCAGGTTTTTTAGCAGTTGTCTATGTGTGAGCCTATTATCAACATAACAACAGAACACTGAATATGGATGCTCAGCATATATTCAGTGTCCATATTGAGTATATTCTAGATCCAGGGATTAATCCAGCTTTTTTAAAATGGTATCCCATTTGTGAATTAATAAAATAATTTGTAAAAACATCAAGTAAGTTCGTGAAAATTAATAATGCTTCAATGAACAATTAACCGAAACACGCAAAGCATTTTTATAAAATTTAAAAATGAAACAATTGTAAAATATATATATATATATATGGGCGAGTCAAGTTATTTCTTTTATGTAAGATAAGGCGTTTACTTAGATATTTACCATTGTCTCCAGTAAATATTCAAATTGAGGGTATTTTTATGTGTTCAATGCAGTGAAGCTTATAAAATCTTTTAGTGCACATTGCTGAAAGTTGAATTTGTGAAGGTACCTCACTGTCAAAAGTTGACTTTGTGAAAGTGCCTCAATGCGGCACTAAATTTGTTCTGGATTAACCTCTGAGATCTGTATCATAAAGAAATATTACCTAAAACATTTTATTGAGATTGATTTAAAAAGTAGTTTGCCTACACAGACATAAAAGAATTCTAATACAATAAGTTTATGAGTAAAATTTATCATTCCTACATTTTAATCTCTGTAGACTATACGACATAATAAAATAAAAATAAAATTTTTATACATATAAAAGTATACTTTGTGCAGACAATGATATCAAAAGCATTTACTATTTGTTTACAGGGCCACACAAAAAAAATTAGATATGTTAATTAGGGACTATACATGGAATTTGTTTAAATTGTATACTAAGATGCGTTATGAGTTATACACCTTTTTCTTATTGCATTAAATTTAAGTATCCTATGTATGTGGTGAGTATACAACTTATGGACAATGTACAATGTTAATAAAAATTAAATGAATACATTCTTTTCTATTAAATGCAGTTGATGAAAATGCTTTAATAAATTTCTTTAAATAAATTTGTTTCTTATACATCTTATACAATTTAAATGAATCAAAATGAATGTAATTTTTATTAAAATCACACAATCAACTGTGGAAGAAAATCATATTTATTGAAATTTTATTTTTCCGGCTGAGTGAAAATAATGCCTGGACCGGGAGTCGAACCCCGGATCTTTGAATTACAAGGTCAAGGCTCTACCAATTGAGCTATCCAGGCCGACACCCCGGTCAGCATTACTCACTCAGACAACTTTTAGGCAGAAACATCTCTGGTCTATCATGTAGATAGCTCGACAGAAACAAGCCTCAGGAAATGGAAAACACCATTAGATAATGGGAGAAAGAAATACAATTTTTCTGCCTAAAGGTTGTCTGAGTGAGTAATGCTGACTGGGGTGTCGGCCTGGATAGCTCAATTGGTAGAGCCTTGACCTTGTAAGTCAAAGATCCGGGGTTGGACTCCCGCTCCAGGCATTATTTTCACTCAGTCGCAAAAATAAAATTTCAACAAAATGAATGTGTAAGTAAATATTGCAAATACTGTGAAATGTGTTACAATGTTGGAATATTTCATGTATCTTGAGATACAGGTATCCAGTTTTTTTTTTTTTCATTTTCAATTATTATTATTTACTTTTGTTTTCTGTTAGCGAAACTCACAACACATGTAAACTAACTGCTGTAATAGTTGATTTTCATGTTGCATTTGGAAGCATTAAATCGTTACAAAAATAAAGAAACTTTTTTTTTTTTTTTTTTTACCCTAGAACTTCCTTGTTAACCCTTGTGAAGAAAAATAAACATTCTTTAGTTAATTAAATACAATAAGTTTGAATTTTGTCAATGAGTGCAACAGTGTTTATGGCAATGTCTTAATATCAAACATACTACATGAAGGATTAGAGCCACAGCCATGCATCGTGCTGGGTACCCATGGGACGGATGCAGGTTGAGTTTTCATTAATTTCCGACTGACTAGTTTATCCGCAAAATATTTCTCTTCAAAATACATTGTATGAAGTTTTATTTTATGAAAATAAGCTTTTGAATGCACAGATTGGATGATATTCTCTTTCGCCATAGTATTTTAGAGTAACATGACTGATGACATGAGTTTAATTACGATTGCAAAAATATTGATAATTAACATCTAAAACTTCACAATCGAAAATTATTTGTCTCCCAATGTATATTTGCTTCCTGGGTTTTACTTTTATTTTATACTGTCACAATATTTAGAATACTACATTTTTAAAAAATAAGTTTTAATATTTGAAATTTTGTTATATTAAACACTAAATTTTGTTTATTACTAAACTAATAATTGTTAACAATTACAAATGTATACTATAGTAACTTTTTATGCAATATTTAATTCTCCAAAAAATCTGTTCAATAGTATAACTGTATTTTATGTAATAAAATTTTAATTCAGTTACTTATATAACATAAATTAAACAATACTTTATTATGGATCGGGTTGTAGGTCGAAAGTTATTTTACAGTACATAATCAAAAAGTAAAATACCTTGTAAAGCTTTTCAGTTGGGATCTCAACCTCTATCAGAAGAATATTAATGTTTACTATTTTATTTTCTCTTGACTTTCCTCGCAGAAGGAAATGAAGACAGTGGCCATCAAGATGCTTTTAATGATGGTTGGGATTAGAGTCCTGCATCAAATTGGGTAACCCAATTTTACCTGTATCCAACCCGACCCATGCTTCGGAATTGGGCCAGGTCAACTACATTTTCTCTATTGTGAGCCAGGTCGAGTTAAAAAAAAATCTTTCAAAAAATTTTACCTTTATTAGTAGAAATGTGTTTGATATATATAATATATATATATATAACCCTATATGACTATAAAACTATATAACTGTTGTAAACATACATACTACATAATACCCATAAGTAAATGTAAATTTACCCAAATTCTTATAGTAAAGTAAACACCCATAACAAACTAAAACAATTAACAAAGAAACATCAAATTATTATTATTATTATTATTTAGAATATAAGCATTAAAAAATAAACTACAAACACTAAACTTGAAGCCCACTTTTTTTTTTTTTTTATACTTGAAGTAAACAACACACATAATGGTTAAAAATATTATTAATCCATTTTTCAGATTTTTAAATTTTTAACTTATGGTATTTGTAATTGCATTTTTAATTCTTTTTGAAATGATTTACCAACTATGTGACAATGAACATTTACTTTATTTTATAACATTAAAAAACTTTACACTATTTCTAGGTGACTTATTAATTTTTTTTAGTTTTCAAGTTTCAGATAAAAAGAAACTGGATTCATGTCAGTTGCAGCATTCTAGTTGGAATCCCAACCAGAAAGCTTAAAACCAGAAACTTTACAAGGTATTTTATTTTTTATAACATTAAATATTTTTTTTACCTTAAAAAGTGAATTATTTTGCAAGTCAGGTGCAGGTCAAGTTTACCTGACCAGTGCAAGACACAACAGAGAATATTGTCATAGAAGTGTTAAAAGCCCAAAAACAGGCAAAAGTAAATATCTGCAATGACTCAGATTAGAAAATTATACCAAATTATTTTTATGATGAAAGTTCAATAAAGTAAAGTTCTATAAAATCAAACAATCAACTTTGGTTAACTATTTTTTCACTTTTGAATACCTTCAAACAATTCAAGTAAGTGTTTATTACGAATAGATTTTTTGTAAAAACTTGAATTCAGATTTAATGAGTGATTGGATTTAATGAGCATTTCTGTGTCCTTCACAAGCACCTCATTACATACAAGTCCTACAATACGATTGATATATATGATTCATATTTTGAAATTTAAAGAATTAACCAATTTTATTATTGTTACTGTAAATATTATATCAGGATTCAGGATTATTGCTTACTAAATTAGTTAAACCTGAAAGGAAAATCTACTAAACAAGGGAAATTAATACAGATAAATTTACCAAAATGATGGTGCAACATTTGCAATATACAGTTTCCTTTCTGTTTTGTTTCCTCTCACAACTTCTGGACTTGGACAGATACACTTACAGCGTACATCTTCATACTGAGCCTAATAAATGTTCAAGAATTATAAATCATTATAACAGTTATAAAACTAATTTAAAAATAAATTTTCTATAGATAATGAATAAGATACAAAATATGTATTTTACACAACAT
Organism: Salticus scenicus; assembly: GCA_963930645.1. Lineage (NCBI taxonomy): Eukaryota > Metazoa > Arthropoda > Arachnida > Araneae > Salticidae > Salticus > Salticus scenicus. The sequence continues at coordinate 5,225,909 of OZ005649.1, read as the reverse complement.
GAAGAAACTTGAAAGTTTTCAAATATTTAACTATTTGCATTAAGTTACTTTTTTTTACTTTCTTCTATATTCAATAGAAGAAAGTATTGGATTCGTAAAAATTTTCGACCTCGGGTTTTTGATGGATTTACATGTTTTGAGAGCTGTAGAACATGATTTGACCATTTTTAGAAGGGGGGGGGAAGTCCCCCCTTGAGTGGAGTAAATTTTCAAGATGGGTATCTTTCGAAAAGTCTCATCAATACCTTTAAAATGAATGGTTGACTATGAATATGTGATAATTTAAAACAAAGTTAGCATTATTTTTTTTTTTTTTTTTTTTTTTTAATATTGTTACTGAGAGAATTTGTATAGGAAAATATAGAAGAAAGTCTTGTGGTGGCCACAACATACTAGTTTTTTTTTTTTTTTTTTTGAGGGAGGGGGAGAGAAGGATTAAGATCTATTGACTAAAAAGATTCAAGAGTCTTAGACATGAGCGATATCCCTTTTTAAAAGAGTTCTAACTGCACATTGCAACACTGGGATAAAATCTAAAATAGCATTAAAAAAACAAAATTTTATAATTAAGATATGGAAGTAATGTATTTGGTCAAAAATTTCAATGTTGAATTTTAAACTGATTTATATATAGATATTTTAAGATTTTCTGAGTCCAAAAAAGTCTTTTTTGAAAATTAGTCACTGTGTTTGTGTGTGTAAGGAGAAAAGGGAAGAATCTTATGACTAACATATCTCCAAAATAAAATAACTTTGTGTCACTCCCACTACTTTCTCTTACCCCATATTTCAATATTATAAAGACAAATTCCAGATTAAGCGTAGATCAATGAGGTAAAATAATAAAATACAATTTACTTTTAAATTTAAAATAGGTTTAGAAACAGTTTCATTTGATGTATAATTCTGGGCAATGGGGGGCTACTGAACCCTCAACCCCCCCCCCCCTTCCTACAAATGAATAATGAATGATTTCAATACTACAATCTACACAAAGTATGTTTTTATGAATATAAAAAAAATACGCCCATTCCATTTTGTTTAAGGTAGTCTTTAGATATTACACTGTCTTTACCAAGAACTTTGTCAATAGGTGTAGTAGTAATGTATTCTCTTAGCCCTGTACACGAACCATTTGATCTCAACAAAAATTTTAATCTAACAACACTGTATGATACAGAACACATCCTGCTACTATTTATTTTTGAAATATGTCGAAAATAGACACACACACAAACATGATTTTTGTATTCAGGGGATCTCAAAATACGTATAAATATAACAAAACTTGATTTTGAAAACTGACACAAAAACAATATTTTCTCTACCATATAAATGGATAAAAGAAAGTAAAAAAATAAAATAACAAAATTTTATAATTAAGACAGATCCAGAGTACCTACGGATGAATGTGCCAACTTTTGGTGAAAATTTGAAAAGTACGGTAACAAAAGTCTCTGAACACTAGCAAAAATTCCTGTTATATAAAAAAAATGCACTTAATACAGTTTTGTTAAATAAATCCTTGTCAAATCCTGTTTTTAGACTGATTAAGAACAGGATTCAACAAGGATTTATTTAACAAAACTGAATAACTCTAATTTTTGCTAGTTTTCGGAGACTTTTGTTACCGAATATAGAAGTGGGATTTGGAAAGCCAGAAGTAAGAGCATCAGGGTTGTTGATTTTTTTTATTTTTTTCAAAAAAACTCGATTTTTTTAAAATTTAAATCGGATTTTTTTTATTTAAATCAAGATTTATTTGATTTTAATGATTTTTATTATGTAATCATACATTATTGTACAACATTTGTATTTTATTATGTGTATATGTGTGTGTGTGTGTATATATATGCACAATATACACACTATCAATTATTTTACTTAAATTATAAAAATATAAATAGTATTCTATTCCCATAGAAAAAATCCATGTAGGCATTTATTACCAATATTTTTATACAACATGGTATCTTCGTAATAAGTGTAATTTTATGGCAATCATAAATGCGGTAGTATGAGCCACTCAACTTGTAACTTTGACTTGTAGCTACAATAATGTATTGAAATAAAGTAAAATCTTACCCACAGTATTGAACACGTAAAATAACTTTGGAAAAGGATAATTCAATAGGAAAAATGACATAAAACTGAAGCAATGGATTAAGAAAAAGAAATTTTTACTCATAGTTTCTAATCAAAATAAAAAGAATAGGGAATTAAAGGGAGAAAAAAATATTATATCCTAAAAAATTCTTACTTAAGTTTAACAAATATCATTTGAATCAAGAAAATTTTTTCACACTTTACCCATTAACAGAATTTACACTTTCATTACCGTCTTAATACTTTCACTTATTCTTTTATCTTTTTTATATTTCAGGGGTCTGTTCAGAGACAAACCTGGGTCCATTAAAGGACCTTTCACAAAATTTTATATCTTAAAAAAGGACTCTTCACAAAATTATTTATCCCAAAACAGGACCCTTCACAAAATTTTTATCATAAAACAGGACCACTCACAAAAATTTTTAGCCTAAAAAAAGATCCCTTCACAAAATTTTTCTCCTTAGACCTTTGATAAATCTCTCATTTTCAAAATTAATCTTCAGTGGAACGAACATAGACGGCCTGAATAATTGGACGTTTTTGTTGTATTTCTCCCGAAAAGCTGATACTCAATTTCTAAAGGACTTCTGTGCATATGTGTGAGTTTAGTTCTATAAAACTGAACTGTCATTGTCAAAAATTAAATCTTAATTGTAATTTTATTTTGCAAAATTACATTTTTCACAATTTCACAAAAAGAAAACCCTAGCCAAAAGTTTGTGAAGAACATTATTTTCACACTAAATTTAGATTTACGAAATTACGTGCAGAAATTTTTACAATTTCACAAAAACAGGACCCTGTGTGAAAAGTCTGGACAGACTCCTGTATTTAGAGGGTACAATTCATTAAACAAGCAGTGAGAGCAGCCTCAAATTATAGTTAACTGGTTGTATGTTGTTAAATTAAAAGGTTATGATGTTTTTAAAACTTTTTGGAGCCTTCAGAGCTTTTTAAACACTACAATGTAAAATATGCTATTTTCAAAATATCATATGAGACATTGTTAAATGACATAAACTAGTATGAGAGCTAAATAAACAAGGAAATATTTTCTTTTTGAAATATCACCCACAAGGTGGGCAAAGGCGAACTGAAATATATGTATAACACCAATTAATGAATTGTATACTAATTAAATATTTACAATTCATACACCAGTGCTTGTATAAATAATTAAAATATAATGAATTATTAAAATATATAATATGTATAAAAAAAGTTACGCTATAATTTATTTTTGTGTTTATTAATGTTGCTTAGTAGAGATGAACCTAAAGTTAAGAAATGAGAAATATTAGTTCGTCTAATGAAATATTTTGTTACATTTTACGAACTTTTTTTTTTTTTAATTTACATAAGAAATAATTAAAAATCTCATTTTTTAAAGTTAGATAAACAATTTCATTCCATTAAAGCCAATAACTTTGGTATTTAAAAAAAGTGATTTAAATCAGTGATTTTTTTCAAAAAAATCAATTGATTTAAATCAGCGATTTAAATCAATTGATTTAAATCACTACAACCCTGAAGAGCATACATTCATATTAAAAAAACACCTCTGATTTTTTTTTAAGTTGCTAAGTATACATACCCATTTTTTGGATGGTGTTGTGTATGCATTAGTTGGTTAGAATAGGAAAATTGATAAGTGTCCTGATTAGGTAGGTCAGTTTTAGATCAGGGAAATAGGTATCAGAGGAAACAGCTTAAGTGGTTTTTTTTTTTAAACATGATGTGTATAAACTCTCTTATAGATGTTTTTCTGACATATGCATGTATTATTATTATCATAGGAAAATCGGTCAGTAAGTGATTAGTCAGTCAATTTTATGCCTTCTGGCCATACGACCCTCAAAAAGAGTTTATTATACCGTAAAATTCCAATAGTAACCTTCCTCCTGATTATAACCCCCCCCCCCCCCCTCTGAAATTTGGCATACTTTACTTTTTTGGAAAATTCCGTTTATAACCCACCCCCCTCCCTTACCTTTGGCGGCTAAGTTCGCCACTCTTGTTTTTCCCATGAGCATTGCAAACATACTTTTTTTTAATTCTGAAGTCATATGTTTATTTTGAAACTTTAATTTTCATATAAACGTATCCAAGTGTTATTTTTACATCTTTTTAAAGTAAAATAACTCCAAATTAAAAAAAGGGGGCATTGTTTACATTCTTTAAACTCCAAAACTTTCGATTATAACCTCCCCCCTTCCGAAATCATCGTACTTTTCCGGAAACTTCCGATAATAACCCCTTCCCCAGTTTTGACAAATTTCCCCTTGAAAAAAAAAGGGGGGGGGGGTTACTATCAGAATTTTACGGTATGTATAATAGAGTAAAGCACCATTTATACGTCCTTTTAGTTAAGTCCCAATTCATTTCGATTCATTTTAATGCAAAAATTCTTTGTTTACACGCCGCTAATATCAGTTATACATCTTTTCCACTTTACTAAAATTCACACAATTTCTCGACATGTCATTATTTTCCATTTTAAATAAGACTGATTTTTCCTAGGAAGCATCTTAAATGGAGGAACATAGGAAAGATCGGAGAATACTGATCAAAGAATCAATTGAATTCACAGTAGAATTTTTAATACTCATGCTCAAGCAGCAAATCAGATGAATATTAAAGATTTTTAATGTTATTAAATGAATATCTGTATGGACATAAATCGTATAATACTCATGATTAAAGATATGCAGTATATATAATTAATATTCAAAATATGTTCATATACTAGTTCTTTAGAAATCTAATTTAACCTCTTGAGCCCAAGAAAAAACTAAATACTGGTTTTAAAAAATTCTAGTATTTTTTAGATTAAATATCAATATTGAAAGCAAAAATAGAGAAAAAAATACTGTTCAAAAATTTTCATTAGCTTGAATAAAGTAATTTTGTTTGCAAATAGCATAGTTGTAAACAAAATATTTTCAACAAAATGCATTCTAAAATTCTTAAAATTATCTGTAGGGGAAGAGGGGGGACATTGGGACACTTTTTATAAAATCATATTATTTTCCAATTTATAAAAGTTTTAATGCTTTTGTCCATTTTTATTTAAATATTTGCGTTATTGGTCACCTTTTAAATGGGTAATGAGCATTGTTTAATGTGTTTTACAAACAGAAATAATTAAAACATAACTTATGCAAAAGTGTCCCAATGTTCCCCGTGCAGAGGCAGATTGGGACAACACTGATTTATTGATGGGGCACTTTGGGACAACCATCTTTTTATTTATCTAATTACAATATTGCAAAATATTTTGCTAAAGTAAATGAAAGGCTTTCAAAACAAGGAATTTGATACAATAACAAATAATAATAAAGTAGGTAATTATGAAAAAATAAAATTGTTATGAAGCATTACTGCATATTCATATCTTAACGCACATCAAAACCCTGCAAGTCTACACAAAACTTTAATGTTATGTAGGATCGTGTTTATGGCATAGTTAAGTTGAGAACATGATATTAAATAATCTTTCAACAAGAGTTCTTGTTCAGCTGTGAATATTTGTTGAGATGTATATTTGGATTGAAACTTATAATTTATATTTGTAGTACACAATCTTATTTTCTCTCATTTTTTCAATCTATTAAATAATGTAGATTTTGGTATATAATATTTAATTGCAACTTCCCTCACAGAAAGTTTATCTTTGATTATTTCATTTATTGCCTTTTCTATATTTTCTTCTGAAATTTTAGTTCTTTCAGTTTTTGGCTTATAATTTCTAATCATTTTCTATTTGTTTAAAGAATACCTAGAAAAAAAATTAATACAATTAGCTTATATGTGCAAAAAATAAGTAAATAAATAAAAATATATTGGTGTTAGAAATGAATGGACCATTGGAGCAGTCCCAATGCGCCCCATGCATTGGTGTCCCAATGTACCCCATCAGGTCATTTTCAAAACAAATGTTTAGGCCTAATTTTCTAGAGCACATGGGCTAATGATCTGTAGTGGAAACGAAAGCTTAATGTTTATAAAAACACATAGTACTTTTAAAAATTAAAATATTTATTTCCTATTACCTAAAAATCAACATTAATTTACTTGAAAAAAATTACTTTTCATATGATAAAATAAACTATCCTTGTTCATAGGCAGCAGATTTGAATGAATGAGTTGATATCACAAATATGAAGATGTACCACTAGTGCCGTCTAGTGTGATTTTTTACAAATTTTATTTTGCAATAATAAAGGGATAAAAGCCTTTGTCCCAATGTGCCCCGTGTCCCAATGTACCCCCTTCTCCCCTAATATATTAATTATGCATGTCTTAACGTAAAATAACATCTAAAACATTCAAATTTAATTTGTTTTATTAAAAAAGTATAAAGATATTTTTCTTTATTTTCCTCTTTATCAACATTTTTTGCCTTTATGCTATGATAAAGTTGATTACTTCACAATATAGTACTGCAATCTCTTGGAAAACCATTAAAACAGTCTTTCCCCAACTGAATATTGTGGATTTGAAAGCCGATAAATATAATCTTTTTATTTTACGAAAGTACCCAATTGGGTACCAAGAATTCCAAGAGGATAATACTCAATATATTAGATATGTAATTAGTACCCAGTCATGCATTAATAGTATGATTTTTCTCACTTTTTATAATAAATATTATTGTAAAACAGTTTACGGAATAAAAGTCGAAAACATTGAACAATAAACAAATATTTAATGAATTGTAAACAAAACAGTAAACTCCTCATAAATTAAGCAAGGTACAACTCTAAATGATGTCGAGTGGTTCCCCGATGTTTTTTGTTTCTCCATTTGGCACTGCCCCAAAGTCGTTCAATTTTTTGAGTGTTAACACCAGTGTCAGGATCAATGACATTTTACCTGTGATTGACTTTAAAATGCTGTAGACCAGCTTCTTCCATTCTCGTTGTGGAGTAGCCTTTCCAGGAATCGGAGTAGACAATTGACCCTTCTTCTATGTGATTTGTTATTGCGTCTAACAGTACAAGTAAACAACGGTTTGGAACGTTATCTGAAAGAAATTGTCCTGAACTACTACTACTAATAATTGGATTCTTGGCTCGCATTTTTTTAATAATTGCCGATTTTTTGTTTGTGCCCCGTGAACAGAAAAGTACTCACTCTTATGCTATGTCTTCTGGAATTGCAACTACCAGGAATAAGATAAAATGTACTCTACCAGATGAATTTTGATAAATGTGAAAAACAGGGAACATAAACTTGACTCTTCCCAGATATATTTATATTCAGAGACTAACATGAGACTAGAAAGAGAATTTTCTAGGGGCAAGGTTTAAACTGGCAAATCCTGCAATCTTAAAACAGTTTTACTTATTTCTGTAACATAAGATACAGAGATAGTTAATTTGCAATACTACATAAATCACTGAAAAACAGTATCTCGGTACCAAATGTAAATAAAAGTTTTTAGAATATGTCAAATTAAATAAAGATGAATTCTATAAAGTATTTGAAGCTTATATTAGCAATTAGTATTATTGAAATATAACAATTTTAAATAAATACATATATTTATAGAAATTACGATGAAATAAAATGCATAGAGGGACTGCCTACTAAACAATAGGTTATATTATATGGAAGCTTATTGCAAAATAATATTATTGAAAGACATCTTACTTGTGAAACTTCGATAACACCACACATAAAAATTATGAAACCAAAAGTAAAAAAGTATTTGGGATCCATTTAATTAATTATTTTGATGACAATATTGTGTTTACAAGTACGTATAATAATTATGTCAATTGGTTGGGTGGTTGATTGTTGGTTACTAAAGAAATTGTCTTCAGATAACTCCTGAACTGGAGCTGGAGAGCAAAAAAAAAAAAAAAACCTTGAATAAGCAGTCGGTAACAAAAGTCTCCGAACACTAGCAAAAATTCCTATGTAAAAAAAGTACATTTAATACAGTTTTGTTAAATAAATCCTTGTCGGGTCATGTTCTTAGACTGACTAAGCACAGGATTCGACAAGGATTTATTTTTGCTAATGTTCGGACACTTTTGTTACCAACGAGATATATAAATTAGAGTGCTGATTCAATGGATGAAGGATTAGCTTTCCGTGGTTCAAGATGAATCACGTGACATGCTCCAATAAGTTGCTGTGTTTGGCCCTTTATCGCTATTTTGGCATTTAAAATATCAGTTCGACAAATTATCATTATTGTTAGGTAACATGACAGTCCTACGACCAAAATAAATTATTTTTAAAATAATTTTACACATATTTCACATTTTAATAAATAATAAAATACCTTTTTTTTCATCGTTTCTCAACAAAGTTTAAAAGTGTTTATAAAAGAAAATTTAAACTTTTAAAGAGCTAAATTTAACAACAAATAATAATTTTTCAACTATTTTTAAGCATTTTGTTGGTTAATGTTCAACTACACGAAATAAAAAAGAAGTAAAATAAAAATCAAAATGGTTTAGAACAAAAGAATATTAAAGTAAGTAAAGTAAAGGTAGCTGGTTGTTGCAGCAACTCAGAATCACAAAATTTGCGCATGCGCATCTATGAGCTCTCTCTTTTCGTCTGCTTTAAGATCGAGATCGAACTTAAACAGGCAGCTCGAAATAAGAATTAAGAATCTGCCTCAAGCTCTCAAGTAAGAATAAAGAATCTGTAAATTTTTGTTTTGGCAGATCAATAAATAAATCTCGAATTGCTATGGGAATTGCTGAAATCTTGTATCATTCGGCAATGGAAATTAAAATTTAAGAAAACTGGTAACGCATGTAATTAAAATATATATGTTTATAAAAGAAGTGTGTGTGGGGGGGGGGGGGGGGGAGAGTTGTATGACATTTCATAAAACACATCACATTCTGATGCGTTATTATATTTTAATTTTTAAAAACAAAACACATTTTTTTTTTTTTTTTTTTTTTTTAATTTTATTTAGTTTTGTACAAAAAATTTAATTCCTCAACTTTGCATGGTTTCTCCAAAGGGCATTATATATTTTTATTTTTAAAAACTAAATACATTTTAAAATCTTTTAATGTACATGTTGATTTATTTAGCATGATACAAGACATTTAATTTTTAAACATTGCACGGTTTCTCCAAAGATTTTTCATAATGTGATTATATTTGGATTTTTAAAAACTGAATATGTATATTTTTTAATTTTAATATAATCAGTAATGTACTAGAAATTTAATTTTGCACAATATGGTACAAGAAATTTAATTTTTCGATTTTGGATTTTTTTTTTTTTTTTTTTTAATGTAATAATTTTAACAAACTTTCTATTTTTTTTTTTTTTTTTTTTTTTTTTTTAAATATAAATTTTAATTTAATCAGTATGGTAAAAAAAAAAAAAATTATTTTTTCAATTGTGCATAGTTTTTTCAAAGGCTATTCTAATTTATTTCGATTATATTTGAATTACATATGGATTTTTAAAAAAACTAATGTACTTTTAAAAAAATTAATCAATATTGTACAAGAAATTTAATTTTGCATAGTTTCTCCAAAGATTATTCTAATATATTATTATTTTTGAATTTTTAAAATTTAAATATATTTTTTTAAAAATTAATCTAAATTTTAATTTAATCAATAGGGTACAAGAAATCTAATTTTTCAACTTTGCAGGGTTTCTTCAAACATTATTTTAATGTGTTACTATATTTGGATTTTTAAAAACTAAATATATATTTAAAATTTTTAATATAAATTTTAAATTAATCAGTATGGTAAAAGAAATTTAATTTTTCAAATTTGCATGGTTTCTTCATAGATTTTTCTAATGTATTTGGATAATATTTGAAATTTGAATTACATTTGGATTTTTAAAATTTTTAATTTAATCATTATTGTACAAGAAATTTTGCAGTTTTGCATAGTTTCTCCAAAGATTATTCAAATGCATTATTATACTTGGATTTTAAAAACCTAAATATAATTTTTTTAAAAATCTAAATTTTAAGTCAAGCAGTGTGGTAAAAGAAATTTAATTTTTCTATTTTGCATGGTTTTTCCAAAGATTATTCTAACGTTATTATATTTGGATTTAAAAAAAAAAAAAAACTAAGTATATTTTAATTTAATCTGTATAATACAAGAATTTAATTTTTCAATTTTGTATGTTTCTCCAAAAATTATTCTAATGAATTATTATATTTGGATTTTTTAAAAAACAAAGATAATCTTTAAAATAATAATGATGATGATGATTCAGCGAGTATAGCACATGAAATTTCATTTTTCAACTTTAGGTGGTTTCTCGAAATTTTATTTTAGAAAAAATATTATGGTTTCAAATAATTCCGTTAGATGGCAGCACCAGCTGGTATTTCTTACAAAGTTGTCTAAAATTAAAGTCTTACGTGTGCATGCTTACGTGCGCATCTTACGTGCGCTATCTTACGTGCGCATGCGCGAGTTTTCTGATTCTGAGTTGCTTCTATGGTTGCTGCAAAGTAAACAAAAACATTGAAACCGTTGCCATAAAAATTTACTGAAAATGAGCTGTTACCAAGGAAACCACCGAATACGCAGGTGCAAGGAGAGCATGTCACATGACTCATCTTGGACCTTCTCAAGGGTTACCATTATCACTCTACTTTATATATCTCGTTGTTTGTTACCGACTGTACCATAAAATGGTACTTTGCGCACTGAGCTCTATAATATATGGAGTGCCTTCGTGAGTACACCGTTTACAAAGAGAAAGAAGAAGAGTTAAAACTACGACGAGGACGAAAAGAAACGAGCCCGTCGTGTCTTTTAGCAGCGTTTATAACTTTATGGGATTGGCAACAATCAAAATCTTTCTGCATGTTATGCTTTGCTTATTTTTCGCAGAGCGGTATCTTTAACAACGTTAATGTTTATATTCGTGTTATTAATCTAATTTTTTGCTTGTTTTTACTGTGAAATTAGCGTCGTTTTTTCCATTAAGTCAAAATAAAATGGCATCTGGAATTCCCGCTGTTGTAGGACATCACTTAGATGCTATTTATTGTACTAAAGGTAAGTTGAAAAATGACTAGTTGTTTTGAGGATTGCTTTCATTAATTCTTCCACATATAAGAATTAGAGTGAAGTATAAGAAATTCTGGAAACAACGTGATATTGTATGAATGTGGAAAATGTTTTATGTTTGTACCAAAACAAAGCCAGAGTCCTATCTTTTACTAGGATTTCTCTTTCTTTAAAGTACGTTGTTAAAAAAAGCTACAGAAAAAGGGTTAAGTAATAAACATTTGGGGGTACAACTATAGTATTTCCCCTCAGCTGAATTTGGTGATTTTTCTTTGGCGCCGATTTGATCGATAACGATGTCGTTCTGGATTGTTTGCGATATAATATGGCAGCCTGCATGCTATTTACTTTGGATTTATGATTTCATCATTTACGATATATGATTTTAGATTTATGATTTAGCCATAATCGCCAAATTCAGCTGAGGGGAAATACTATAGTTGTTCCTTTTATCTTATTGTAGATGAAAAAGTTATTTAGAAATTTTTAAACCGCTCCTTTTGAGATTGTCTTAAAACTATATTATTAGGAGGTGATTACTGTTAAGAAACAACTGGAAACATTAAGCTCAATGTGCTCTGGAACCAGTAAAAAAAAAAAAAAGAGAATTGGGTGAAGTATAAGCTGCCCGTAATATTTGGTGCATTTCATCAGTGCGCTACATCGCCAGATGTTATGGGCGGTACAGTTGGTAACAAATGTATCCGAACACTAACAAAATTTCCTATATAAAAAAAGTAGAGTTAATACTGTTTTGTTAAATAAATCCATGTCGAATCATGTTCTTAGTCAGTCCAAAAACATGATTCCACAAGGATTTATTTGGCAAAACAGTATTAACTATACTTTTTTTATATAGGAATTTTTACTAGTGTTCGGATACTTTTGTTACCGACTGTATGTTGAGCTTTGCTTGTTTGCACTATGGGTTACGTCAATATGCTGTATGACATCAAAAGCTTGAAAAACGATTTTTATGAGAAAGATTATATTTTTGGTAGGTAGATAGGATTTAACGTTGCACTAGTACTGTGTACGAGTTTTATGGGAAAGAAAGTATTTTAATTTGAAATGAATATTTCTGATAGGTAGATAAGATTTAACGGCACACAAGCACTGCGCTGTATGAATATTTCTGATGTATACATTAGTGTTGTTTGGCTGGTTGAATAGAATTGGAATTTAAGATTTTTTTTACATTTTAAAGGGCACATATTTTATGCATTTTAGGATAAGGTATTTAGTGATTTTGTTTTCATATATGTAAGCGTACAAAAGTGAGTAATACTGGTTACTGCAGTACAAAATTTAGCATGTTTTTTCAGATTTATGTATTTTTTGATAGGGGTATCCAGTGATATTCTGTTTTGGTTTTCATGTTCGCGGAGTGTACAGACATGTGTGATACTGGTTGCTGCAGTACAAATTTTTGCATATTTTTCAGATTCATGCATTTTCTGATAGGGTATCCAGTGATGTTTTTTTTGTTTTGTTTTTTTGGTTTCTTTTAATATACATGATAGTGATTGCCGCGGAACCGAGTTAAGTGCATTTTCGGATTCATGCACAGCGGAGTAGGGGTGTCCAATGACGTTTTTTGGTTTTAACATGTGTGATAGTGATTGCTGCGGAACTGAGTTACGTGCGTTTTTGGATTCATGCACAGCGAGGTATGGGTGTCCAGTGATGTTTTTTTGGTTTTAACATGCATGATAGTGATTGTCGCAGAGCCAAGTTATGTGCATTTTCGTATTCATGCACAGCAAGGTAAGGGTGTCCAGTGATGTTTTTTTTTAACATGCATGGGAGTGATTGCCGTGGAACCAAGTTATTTTCGTTTTTGGATTCATGCACAGTGAAGTAGGGGTGTCCAGTGATGTTTTTTTGGTTTTAACATGCATGAGAGTGATTGCTGCGGAACCGAGTTACATGGGTTTTCAGATTCATGCACAGTGAGGTAAGGGTGTCCAGTGATTTTTTTTTTTTTTTAACATGCGTGATAGTGATTGCTGTGGAGCCGAGTTACGTGTGTTTTCGGATTCATGCACAGCGTGGTAGGGGTGTCCAGTGATGTTACTTTGGTTTTCATGTACGCAAAGCGTACAGACGCGCATGGTACTGGTTGCTGCAGTGCAAGATTTTGCATATTTTTCAGATTCATGCATTTTCTGATAGGGGTATCCAGTGATGTTATTTTTTTTTTTTTTTTTTTTTTTTTTTTTCATGTACGTGGAGCATACAGACGTGCGCGATACATGTTGCTGCAGTATAAAATTTTTATATTTTTCAGATTCATGCATTTTCTAATAGGAGTATTTTTTTTTTTTTTTTTAGTTTTTATCTACGTGAAGTGTTCAGATGTGTGATTAAGATTTTTGACTATTTATATTGTGAAATTTCTATATTTTTATCTTTTAACGAAAAAAAAATAAAAAATGAAAATCACATTTCTTCTGATTTGCAAAAAATTGACATCTTTTGTCGTTTAGTGATAATATAATACTGTCAGATAAAAATCGTCTGCAATTAATAATTGAAAATAATTTGATAGTTTAATAAATAATTTGTATTGAATAAATTTTGTGTAAAATTATATTGAAGAAAATCATGAGGTGGCCACAACATACTAGTTTTTTTATTTATCATTGGTTATTTTAGTAGTTATTCAATAATGTAGTGTCGCTTCGATCACATTGATTAATCATATCATTGTTTACGTTTCAGCTTAAGTTTGTCAAGATTGTTAAGCAACAGTAGAACTTTTAGAACAACGAAAGTAATGTTGATACTTTGTTTATGATTTAAAAAATTTAGTGTTTAAACGCTGTTAAATTATTGTAAGTAGAAAAATAATAATGGTAGTGAAATGAGAGAATAGTTATTACCTTTACTTGAAGAATACCACACTTCAAGTAATTATTATTTTCTTAAATTTTATTTTATGATTATTTTCTTTATGTTTTATGTATTGTTTCTGATCAAATTGCTTTTTTTCTTTGACTGATTTCGTTGTTTGGTTAGATTGCCGAAATGCTCGCTTTCATAGGCTGTTCGCAGCACTAGTATAACATTAAACCGAACAAACATTGAACGCTGCCGGTAGAGGGTTGCAATCCGAAACACGATGCGGAACGGCACTATCTTGGCAATTTTAAAGAATTTCGCCAAGGGGCAGCTTAAAGTATACTCTCCCCGCATTAAAAGAACAAAATGAGAAAAAAGTTTTATTTATTTATTTTTTTGAGAAATGAGAAGTTTTCAGATAAGCAGATTGATTACAAAATTTAGTTGCACATTCCACTTCAAATACAGTACAGGATCCATTGTCCGGCAATTGCGGAACTGACCTAATTCCAGTTATTGAAATTTTCTGGATATTTTCATTGGCCCCTGACAAAAATGGAAATGTCAAATCTGCAAAAGCTACCCCAAGTCCCCCACCTTCCTTTAACTACAAAATAATGTACCAATAAAATGTACTGATAACTTAAATAATGTATTAGAGAAAAAAAATAAAAGAAGTATATTTAGTTATCTGTAAACAAAATTAGGTACTATAATAATAATATAATAACATTCTGATATTAACAAAAATATTTTATTTTTTGCTTAACACAGCAAATATATTACTTTTTTTTTAATACTTAGGTTTTCTTAATAATTTCTTGAATCTTAATGCAGACATAATGTGATGTTCCTGTACTTATGTTCGTTTTCTGTTTCATTTGTTTTTATTTTGTTTAAACGAACTTAGAACGCAGCAGGGTGATTCGATTCAGTATATCAGCACTTTCAACTGGTAACTTTTTTGTATCGGGACTTCAATTTTGCGTTTCAGAACTTTGTTTTTGCGCCAGCCACTCGTTAAAGGGCAAAACTGGGAAAATTCATTAGTGGCCAGTGGCCGGTACTGTCAGTTTCATTAGTAGCCACTTTTTTAAGTTAGTGGCCACTTTTCACATAAGACTATTTCTTTCAGACTGCAAAAAGCAATTGTCACCATTTTGCGGTATAATTACCACAAGAAAAATATGAAAATAAGAAATACGTATAATAAAATTAACACAGGGACACTGAAATTGTAATTTGTAATTACACTCTTTTTAAAAATCCTAAATTGCACATCCTAAATTAAAATCTGCTTAGGGCTGTAATAATAACAGCAAAAGTTATTATCTTTCAGATAATTCAGTAGTACTTTTTTTTTTCAATTTATTTAAGTGAAATAAGCTGTTATCATTCACAGTTCATATTGATATTTTCTAGTAGTAAATGAATCAGCTGATTCATCATCATCACAACCTTTTACATGGTCATGTGTAAATACAGTTAGCAGTTTTATTATTTTTTCTTATTTCTAAAGACACACTTTTTTAAATGATTTTATTTCAATAGAGTTAAAATACTTCCTCTTAAAAAGTATAGATATGGAAACTTAGCTGCTTCATTAAAAATAATTTAATTAGCTGCCAAATTTGTAGCTTTAAAAATAGGGAGATTTCTACTTTAAAATGGGAAGGGAAAAGGAATATTTCTACACAAAAGAAAGCAAATACAAAAATTTTTGAAAAATACACATTTAAGTCAAATCAAATTTTGATACACACATTTGTCAACTATCTTAAAGGGGTTAAATATACACTAAATACTATGGAGATATTAATGGGAAAAGATTGTGCTTTGCAGGGCATTTGATCATTAACTGCTTGTGGAAATGGAGCTCACATGTGTGTGTGTGGGGGGGGGGTACATCTATATTATTTTATAGGTTCTAGAATCTAATCAAGAAAGTTTAAAATGAATATTTACATTTATGTTATGGATAGAGAAAGATTGTAAACCACAAGACTTCAGTGGAGCATGTGATTGCCAATCGTTGGAGGGGGGGGGGGATTACAAGAATTATGAGTAAGAGATATTAAACAATTCTACTTCTTTACAGATTCTAGAATCTAATAAAAGTAAGTTTAAAATATATATTTATATTTTTGCAGCAAATGAAGAATGATTAGAAATTATAAAGCTTTCTATAAGCTGTGTGATCACAGATCGTTAGGGGGAGGGGGGGGGGAGTCCAAAAAATTATATGAGTGAGACATATTAAACAATTCTACTTCTTTATAGGTTGTAGAATATAATAAAGCAAGTTTAAAATGAACATTGACATTTATGCCATGGATGGAAAAAGATTGGAAATCACAAGGCTTCGATTGCTTATCGTCGCTCGATTTTTAGATTATTTTAATGATCATAAAAAGTGGCGATCGATGCATAATTTTTAATCGCCATCTTTTTTTATTTAGTCGCCACGTGGCCGGTGGGGACCGTTAATTTTGCCCTTTACCACTAGTGTGTGTTTATCATATTGGATTGGTATATCGTATTGGAATTGAATAGAAATGTTTTGGACATATGCAATGACAGCGGCACAGTAGCCCCAGACAGAGCATGGAGCCATCTGCTGACAAAGTCAACAGAGGATCACTCAGTTTCAAATTTTCAACACAGAAGTTTGCCGTTTCTGAAGAGGACCGGGTACCCGGTTTGAAAAATCTAAAACGACGCACAAAGTAATGTTAGGTTTTTTATTTCAATGTCTTTAATTATAAGTTTACTTTGTTTTTTCTATTTATTATATGTTTTGGATTCTTTGAAAGAATATTTTTGCGACCATTTTTCGAATTTCATATTTCGGCTAAGCTTTGACAGAGGGCACCCATTGATGATTCATTACGCTGTGATGCGATGCAGTGCTTCGTACACTTTTTACTAATAACCTTTTCGAATTGAAAATTCGTTTTCTCATCTCGGAGTTGAAACTTCGTTTTTAATTTTGTGCCAGCCGCTTGTTTGTGTTTATCATATGAGACTATGTTCTTTTTCCTTTATGGTAAAATGGAGTTTTAAAGGATTTTTCTTTTCTTCTTCAGAGCAGAATGTTTTAAAAATATAAAGAAAATATTAGTTTTAAGCATGAAATATATTTTAAAATGCTTTTTTTTTTTTTTTCTTCCAGTTAAATTTTTTTTTCTTTTTTTTTTTTTTTTTTTTTTTAAAGAACGGAAATTAAGCGTTTCCTAGGACCCATGACAGTAAATTTTTCACGTCCTGCCTTCGATTTTTCGTGTAATTTACGTGTTATAGCACATAAACGACATCGCAAATTTATATTTTCTAGATACGAAGTTAGGGGAACGTACAATAAACTCAAAATTCCAATGTTTTTAAAATGAATTTGTGTAAGTGATAAACTAAATGGAACAGCTTCAGTATAATACCCTTGGCCCCAGTATCAGAATTTTCTTAATCTAACTACAGCAAAATAAAATTTATCTGCAAACCATAAATGCCGAACAAGTCTGGCGTCACTAAAAGTTAAGCAATTCATAAAATGTGTAAAATTTGCATCTACAAAGAAAATAAATTAAGACTATACAACAAATAATGAAATCTACAGACATAATGCAAAATATATGTGTATTTTTAAGCCTAAATATTCCTTTCTTTAGCATTGATCTGCAGAAATTAAGTTGATTTGCAGAGCTTTAAACAATCTGCAGCGTTCGCTACCATGTGCGTTGTTTCTGCTACTAGGCCCTTGGTGGAATTTGAAATTTGACACCGAAATAGCCTGGATGTTTCTCGCCCAGATCTTAACTTATGCAGTTGAAATAGCCATTTTAATTCATCACCAAAATGTCTAATGACAACTCAAGAAATAAGCAAAATTTGCATTTATAATATATATATATACAGGGATTAATCCAGCTTTTTAAAAATGGTACCCCATTTGAGAATTTATAAAATAATTTGTGAAAACATCAAGTAAGTTTGTGAAAATTAATGATACTTCAGAACAATTAACTAAAATAAGTAAAGCAGTTTTTTAAAATTTTAAAATACATTTAAAAAATAAAATGAAACAGTTGTAAAAAATAAATGAATTTTTTAATTTTAAAATACATTTAAAAAATAAAATGAAACAGTTGTAAAAATAAATATATATATGGGTGAGTTAAGTTGTTTCTTATATGTAAGATAAGTAGGTGTTTACTTAGATATTTATCATTGTCTCCAGTAAATATTCAAATTGAGGGTATTTTTCTGTGTTCGATGCAGTGAAGCTTATAAAATATTTTAGTGTGCTGTTATATTGCTGAGAATTGACTTTGTAAAGGTACCTCTTTGCTGAAAGTTGAATTTGTGAAGGTACCTCATTACTAAAAACTGACTTTGTGAAAGTGCCTCAATGCGGCACTAAATTTGTTCTGGATTAACCTCTGATATATATACATATATAGGTATATAATAGTAATCTTTAGGCATAAAACAAATTTTAGTATTTTTTAATGTTCAGCATTTCTTTATAAACTATTATATTAATCTGCCCTTATAAGAATCGTAAGAATTTAATGTTATGTTTTCTTTGGCGCATTTGGGATATGATGGGAGAATATGCTGAAGGAATTCTATTCTTCCACTGCTAAAATTTCACTCATATCAAAATATCTACTTGTCACTGGCAAGCAAATTGCTGTAATTTCCCCACTCCTAATTGATTGTGTTCTAAAATACTATTCGAAAAAAGTAGTGGTTATTCTTTAAAAGAAAACCGAAAAGTTGCCAATTTATGGTGTTATGCCTCAGTTATTAATTGTAAAAAGTGCAATTTTTGTTTCTATATTAGTTATATTCCAGTATTACGCATAGCACTATTTCATGAGATCCATTGATTACATTAACAATAACTATGCTTTTAAAACATGTTTTGTATATTTACTTTAAAGGCATGTATGTAAGATTTAATATTTTGAACAAATGTTTTAAATTATTGTTGTTTACTCACCTTTTAAATGATATAAACTATATATATATATATCTTTGTTTCTTCCTAGATGATAAAATAATTTTAGGTTCTTCTGATTTAACTGGAAGATACTGGAATGGATCCTTATGGTGTTTTTCTTCAGTAGATGAAGCCCCAGATGTTGAACGCTGTTTAACTGGAATTGATATAGCATCTGGAATCTGTGATATTACATTTTATGATAATGATAAAGTTGCTGTGGGCTTAGATACTGGTAAATGTTTTCAGTTTTAACATCATGCAATTAATCTTCTGTACTTTTTTTTTTTTTTTTTTTTTTGTGCGTGTATGTTGAAGCATGAATTATATTAATAAGAAATTTAGATATCTTTAAAAAGTTTTTAAATAAAAATCCTCTTGTCAATTATTAAATTATAATTGCTAAAAATTAGCAGTTGGAATATTTTAAATACAACTCAACTGCAACATTATCTGATAATATATGAAAAATTATCAGGTTTTTGCTTATCTCTATATTGGGAAAATATATTCTAACTAAAGAAGTTTAGATGTTAGAAAAAAAAGATATAAAAAGACAAAAAACTTTTTTTTTTCCTTTAATGGTAAATAAATAAAAACTCAAACTATAGTGAAAGTATTAAAAAATAAAAATTGGGTATAAGCACAGTAGAACCAGGGTTGGGTTTCTTCCGGAAGAAATCAACTAGAAGACAAAACAGATGTTCAAAATTAAAATTTATGAACTATGTATATAAACTCAAAGCATAAATATAATGTCAAATCTAAGCTGTAATCCAATTAATATTTAAAAATATTTAAAAAAAAAATAAGTTATTTGTTAACAAACACTAAATATATACAAGTGATGGGTTTTTACTTTTCAATGCTAATATTTTTAGAACTTTTTGCATAGATACTATCTCATTATACGTTCAAACAGTACAGGTGATAATAATTACGGAATTTTTAGCCATAATATTTGCACTTTTTTTTTTTTTTTTTTTTAAGGATACAATTTTTTTTGTATAAATTTGAAGCTGATACCCAATGAACTCAGGGTTGCTACAGCACCTGAAAAACTCGGGTAATTTGAAAATCTATTAAAAAACAGGGAAAATTTAAGGAATTTTCAAAATTTATTGCAGAAACAGGGAAAATTCAGGGAATTTTGAAATTTTTTGAAAAACCATAGGAAATTTTTTTCATAATCAAATATTTTAAAAAATTTTAGTGCTTTATGATGAATCAATTACGGTTTTTTCCCCAACTATAGTAAGTTAATAAAATTAATATACCCTAAATATGTTCAATTAACTTGTAAACATGTTAGATTCTAATGCTGCATGATTTCGTGTCATGTCATGTATCTTACTTCTAAAAGGGACAGGAAAAACTCAGGGAATTTTTTCTCTTGATTTGTGTAGCAACCCTGGAACTGTATCAATAAGTAAGATACCTACTTTTAAACTCTCCTGCAAGTTCTCTAGGATTAAAAAAAAAAAAAAAAAAAAAACATAGTTTGTATTTATCTATTTTAAGTTGAAAAATAAAGTGCAGTATTGAACTCTCAAAAGTTTTGTCCAGAGGTTGTGCAGATTATAGGAATTTGCAGATTAGAGATCATTGCCTTTGTTTACAGTTTTCTTTTGCAGATACAAAGTCAGTTATTATTAATTCATAAACAGACATCAAAATGGAAAGACGATCTCTAATAAATTTTAGAATAAAATATTTCTTCGATATTAATAAAACTAATCTATCACATTCATATATGATGGTAAATAATTTAAGCATATTCAAATAATAGGTACCTATAAAATGTAAACAAACATATTTAAAAAATATGAAACAAAATATTTTTGAAAGTTCAGAAAAAGAACATATTCATCACTGATTAATTTTGTTAAACACTGATGTAATAGTGCTTTGTTTTAAGCATTAGTCTGTATGAATTGCAGGGTAAATTAAAATTGATTTTTTTTACTGGATTTTAAGTATTTTGAAACATGATCATCAGTTACCAAAGATCACTTTGGTAAAATCTCATACATATTTAATTAAATATTATGTAATTAAATTTTTATAGGTATAATTAAAGTTGCTTATAAGATAAAGGCATCCATTGTTATCTTACAAATCTGCAATTTGTAGGATAAATTTTTAAGAAAAACAGTTTCTTCCACTTGGAAAAAACCTACTTCTTCCGGCTGGTTTTTTCTGCCTTGGAAGAAACTTGCCAACCCTGAGTAGAACAAGGCAGCAACATCTGAACAAAATTATGTCTCACTACCATATGCATTAAATGCAAAATCTGTTCATACTTTTGTACACAGGGGTAGTCAACCTTTTCATACCTACAGCCTATTTTTGTATCTCTGTTAGTAGCAAAATTTTCTATCCACCCCCTCATTCCAGATTAATAGTGGTTTGTAAAATAGAGAAAATACTTCACTTTCTAAAATTTATAAAGCAGAAATACAGCAACTTAAAGCATATAATAATGTGGGTGATGGAAAATCGCTTGACTACCATTGTGTCTGTATATGGTTACCAAGAGGTTTTTTGGAGTATCTCAAGGCCATATCCACAAAAATTTTTTAGAGGGGTTCAAACTTTAGTACATAATGTTTATTTTAAGTGTTAAAAATGAATTAGAAATAAAAAAAATTTGACAAATCTGCAAAATTTCGCCCCATTTCTTGGATATGGCCTTAAGTATCCTTGCCCATTCTTTCTCTGACTATCTTCATTCTTAATTGCAGCAACCACTGTATTATAAGATGCAGCAGTTTTGTCCATGAAAATGAACTACACTGTCATAGCCACAGTACTCTTAAAAACACAAAAGAACTTGGATTATCTATACAGTAACAACCATAAATCACTATGTCCTTAAAATAAATGTGAAACTTTGTGTGTATTTTTACTTCCATTACCCTACTACCGTAGGTAATGGAAGTATTGTATTCGGTCTGAAAATTCGATATCGGGTTTTCATCTGATTTACACGTTTTAAGGTCCCCTTAGTCCAAAAAAGTGGTTTTTGGCAATTGGTCAGTGTGTGTGTGTGTGTGTGGAGAATCTTCTGGCTATTAAGATAGAGCTACAAAACTTTAGAATTGAAATACGTCTGGTGTACAGATGAAATTTCGAAATCTTGGTGAAAATTGAAAAACCGGGAGTGGGACATCGGAAACCGGAAGTGGGACCGTAAGTCCGTATCTCAAAAACGGCTCTAACGATTTTCTTCAAACTTGCTGTATAAACACTCTATTAGATGTCCTTTCGAATGATATAGTTGGTTAGTTCAGGAAAATTGATAGGCGTCCTGTATAAATAGCTCAATTTCAGGCCTCGCAAAGGCGTTCCTTTAAAAACTGTTGTACGAATTTTTTTCAAACTCGCCATTTTAACTCACTTTTAAATATGCTTTTGTATGTAATTATTGTTTTCTGGTCAATAATTGAGTTTTGGTTAAAGTTGGTATCTCAAAAACAGCTCTAACGATTTTCTTGAAAATTGTAATATAAATCCATTCTTTTTCATGTATTACGTGGTTATTAGAAGAAAATTCACGGTCATCCTGCTTAGGTAGGTTAGTTCTAAATCTTGGATATTGTTGTTTTAAAAATTAACTCTACCATCCCCCCCCCCCCCCCCCCTCATTTTTTGCCTCGCTATAAGTAAGCTTTGTTTTAAATGTCTTTACATATGTATGAAATTTCTCTTACCGGAAAAATTTTAGGTTCCTACTACTTCTCTAGGTCACTTTTATGTCTTCTGATCACATTATCTCCAAAAAATGCATATAATGCGTGCAATAGTGGGTAATGGAAGTCGTGTGACTGTTTCACACCAGATTTTTTGCTTTATGTATCTACAAACAAATGGTTTAGTACTACTTCTCTCTCTCTTTTTTTTTTTTTTTTTTTTTTTTTACTAGAACTAAAGAAATTCACTCCCGTGTAGGACTAAACGAAAATGAAGTGATGATTTTAAACAATGTATTACTTTTTTCTTTCCCCTTTTTTTAGTTTATTTGTTTATTTATTTAATCCCATTAAATATTTTTCTATTTAATTCAGAGAAGAATTGTAATGGTATAAAATTGTAAATATTTAAAATTTAAAAAATGATTTTTTTTATCTCTAATTATCATTATTCTTGATAATTGTTATATAATTTCTTAAAATATTTATTTCTTTTACTGGTTTCTGCTATTATTTTGTAAAGCAAATCGAAATATGTTTCAAGTTTGTTTAAAAACTATACAGGTGTTGTCATGAACTGTTTTGATTTTTGTAGGTGGACTTGAAATCTATCATTTGGATAATCAGACTCCATGTTTTAATTTAATCTTTGGGGCTTATGAACATGATGATTTTATTACTTCATTAGATATAGCTTGTGATGAGTCAAATCTGGTGACTACTGCTGCTGATGGATGGTGAGATTTTTTCATTCTTTCTTTTTTTTCGTGTATTCCCAAATTTCACAAGCTCAAGTGATCGATGATGATTAATAGTTTTTTTACTCTCCTCTGTTAAGAGATAAAGGATTTTTAACGGAGAAGAAATTGTCCCTTTATTTTCTTCTTTTAAAACTACAGAAAATCCCTTAACATGATTTTCAGGTGCGTTGTGCGTTCTTAGAAAAAGGACAACAGATAAGAATTGCCACATGCATGAATTTGTATGAAGGAAGACACGAGTTATTTCTTTAGTTTGAGACCATACACATTTTTCAAGGAAATGGCATAAAACTATATTTAAAAAGACTTAAAATCAAAATATACATGTTTATTTTATTTTAATTAATTATTTAATTTATTTATTTATATTAAAGATAGTAAATAAATTTTAAAATAAAAGTACTAATTATGATCGCTTAACTTGAACACAAATAAAAATATATTATTATTAATAAATATTAAACATTAAAGATAGGCATTAATTGCAAAATAACTCTAATAAACAAATATCTGAATCACTGATTTTCTATGGGTATTAAATTTAGCATTACGAATAAAGTTTTTGCTTTTTTTCTCCTTAGAGCGACGTAAAAAGAATAATAATAATAAACATAATCATGAAATTTCTCACAAAATTTAAGATAATTAATACCTGAAGAAATAAGAAATAAGGACTTATGTAGAAAGTTTGCTAATACTAGAAAAGAGAAAAAAAAAAAAAAAAAGATTTATAGTCGATATTCGAATAGTATAAACCAAACAATTTTGTATTATAATCAATAGGAAAGAATTTTAACTATACTTGTACAAAATAGATATAAAACGTAAAAAACTAATAAATGAAAAATGTAGAAACGGTATTTAACTGCGTATACACAGTAATCTTTTTTTTTGTTTGTTTGTTTGTTTCCTTTCAAGACAGACAGGACTAAAAGGCATACACATTAAGATTGAATTCATAGTCACTCTTAAATATTGTTGAAAATGTTTAAAATGCTTAACACGAATGAAAATGCAGTCTTCAGATTTTAACTGCAATCTTTAATAGATCTGAACATTTTTATGCAGCCCTGACAATCTCGAGGTTAACCATATCATATTGTATACAAAGCATTATTTTAGTATACTAGCATTAAATGTTGATTTCTTTATGATTTTTACGGTAGTAAGCTATTTAAATGGGGTTTATAAAAATCTGTTTTAAAACGCAATATTTTTTTTTTTTTTTTTTGAGTGGGGGGGGGGGATGTTTTTGTACACAAACCTATGTATAGGACCTATTAACACCATTTTAAATAGGGAACATTCCATAGTGAACAGAGTATCGTTATCTAAAATTTTCCAAAATATTTATAGAATATCGGAACGGACAGATGGACAGTCACATAGATATACAAATTGGAATCATATTCACACTTAAGAATTGTTAGAAAGGGTTAAGCACGCTTAATGTTTAACGGAAATACAATTCCAGTCACTTTCCAATAATAGCCCATAATGTAACTGAATATTTTTGTGTGGCCCTACAAATCTAATGCGGATCATACTATACTCTAGAGAAAATATTTTTGTGTACATATGAATAAAACACTTCAATTTTCTTACGATATGTGAAAAGTCAAGTTATTAAAATTTGGTGTATAGAAATGCCTCTCATAGAACGGAATGCTTTGGAATACTTTCGGGTATTCTTGTATGCAAATCAGCGGTGGTATGTACTCCATTTTTTTTTTTTTTTTTTTTTTTTTTTAAGGGAACATCCGATGGTAAACTTGAATAACATATTTCAGTTTCATTAAGATTTGTGAGAAGTAAAATTATTATTATATGATTTTTCGAAATACCTCTCATAGAACACAATGCTTTGGAATGTTTTTAGGTGTCCCTGTAGACAAACCAGTAGAGGTATTCACACCATTTTAAATAAGAAATATCCAATAGTAAAATTAAATAATATATGTCAGTTCAAGAAATTTCATGAATATTTTCGAAAGTTAGAACGCGGACAAAAAGACAGAAACAGAGAGACAAACCGAAGTCATTTCAAACTTGTTAGGAAGTATTAAAAGAGAGACAGAGACAGAGAGAATACATAAACATCTATAATGCTATTTATTTATTTATTTATTTATTTTTAAGAAATGAAATATAGATCTACTATAATCACACTGTAGGTGTTAAATTAAGGCGAACACAGGCATTAAAATTTTACCCTCTTATTTTATATGTGCGTTATTTCTCCTTTTTATATAAAACTTTCAGGCTTCTCCTGCTTCGCTGCTCACTATATTTAAATGAATTTTCAAAAGAGTTGGATTAGTATTCATTTTTTTCATCCCATCATAAATAAAAATTAAAAAATATATATTGAAATCGCTCTAAACCTCGCTTCGGGTACCTGCTGCCTACGGCCCCTTTTTCTCTACCTGCACTACAGCGGGTCCGGGTTTCCACTGTCTACAGAAATATCTTTCCAGGATATTTCATTTTGGATATTTATCGACGACAGGTGAATCTGCTATTATTAAAAAAAAAAAAAAAACTGCGATTTTAAAGGTGACTGTATCTCAACATCTATTAAATATTTTAGTTTTTGAACCGTGTATTTTATAGTTCCGTCTATTTCCACTATATTATCATATCATTCCGAGCAATATAATAAATGAAATAAAAAGTATACTTTCTTTTAAAAGGAATTAAATTCATAAAAAATCAGTTTAATGGTTTCTATGATATGCTACCATTTTTTTCCGATAAATACTATAAATTAAAAAAAATAAAAGAAAAAAATAAAAGAATGAATGAATGAATGAATGAAAAAAGAAAAAAGACAGAGAAAGAAAAAAAAATTTTTTTAAAGGAATAATATTTAAAAGTGAAAATTAAAAAGTTCTTATACTATAAAAATTATGTATAAACTGTTATAAATTAGTTTTTAAATTTTAAATTTACTATAATTAATTTTTTCTTCTACTGTATTGCCATTTTATTTTCAATATATATAATAAATTAAAACAATCTGGTGTGTCACTCACACGACTTTCTCTTACCCTGAAATTTAATACTATAAATACAGGTTGGAGATTAAGGGGTAAGATAGTGGGTACTATTATGTAAACCTATGTTAAACAATTCAAATTAGGCTCCGGAAGAGCTTTATATGATAATTAGTTCTGTGTGAGGGGGGCCTATGCACCTACATTTATATAGAATTTAATTCTGTTATTAAAATTAAAAGTTTACTTAAAATTATACAGACAATTTTCACACGCAACATACATCGAAACTTATCAATCTTGATCAAACTTTTCCGGCAACAAACTTATATTAACTTCAAAATACAACATTTGGATCTCCTAAAATTATTCGTTTTTAAGTTACTCTAAAAGATACAGACAAAGATCAAACGTTAAAATACTTGACTATGGTAATCAGGAAGCCTCAAAATGTGTAAATATACAAAAAACAAGCGATGAATATTTAGCTTAAAACATACATTATTTACCATATCTCTATGAGGAATTTATTTCAATTCCCGAACAGCTTTCTTGGAAATGGTAAAATATTATTAGTAAAGCACATCTACTAACAACAAATAACTAGCGTGTTGTGGCCACCACACGACTTTCTTCTACATTTTCTTATACAAATTCACTCAGTATAAAATTATTATTTAAAAAAATTATCTTCCATGATAATGTAGACGATTTCCATATTAGAGAAGTAATATAACACAAAAAGTTAAATTTATTTACTGCAAAAAAAGTTAAATTTATTTATTTATTTTCAATATTACATTTAAAAAAAAAAAAAAATGTTAAAAATGAAAAAAATCGATAACTTTATTTTGAATTATCGCAGATCGATGGTTCAACCATTCGTTTTAAAAGAATTAGCGAGCTCTTTTGAAAGATATCCATCATGAAAATTTACTCCCTTCGAGGGGGGACTTTCCCCCAGGGGGGGGGGGAGGCGAGGCTCCTACATGCGCAAATTTTTTTTCCCAGTTGACTATCTCTATTACAAAAAATATATATTCGTTTAATTTTGTTTAGTGCAGTCTATAGACGTTAAACTCTACTTACCTGCAATTTCCCCTATAGACGTAATGTATTTGAATATTTTTGAGTGTTCCTGTACACGAACCATTGGCTTCATCTCAACGAAAAGCTTAGTGTAAAATCCCTATATGATACACATTTGGAATACCGAGTTTGGAATTTCTGCTACTATTTGTTCTTGAGATATGCTGATAACAGACAGATACACAGACCATTCGCTAAAAACATGATTTTCGTACTCAGGGGACCTCAGAACTTGTAAGTATAACAAAAACTCACGTTCGAAAATTTGACCCTAAAACAGTACTTTCTCGATCCTATGGGTAAGAGAAAGTAATAAATTGTGCAATAGCCGTTGCTAAGAATGCAGACGATTACAATGGAAGAATAAATTCATGAAAGATGAAACATAAAAGCCAATATTTAAAATTGGAAAAAAAAAAAAAAAAAAGTTGAAATTCGAAAAAATCTCAATGAGGTGCACACCTACAGGGTCCCAGGTACCCATATGACAAGTTTTATAGCTCTGTGATCGGTAGTGTGAGCACCAGAGCGGAAACAGACACAGACACTTCTCTTTATTTATATAGATAAGCGTCATTTTGCTGAAAATCAGTATTTATAAATCTTATCTAATAGTATTATTTTAGGGTAATTTTTTAGTTAAATGTTGAATTATCAGAATTCTGGGATTTTCTCTTTTTCCGTGTTCGAATTTTCAAGATTTTGTGTATAATTTAGACAAAAAACTACATATTTAAGAACAATTTTCATTCTTATGTAGCTATTAATCTAAACATGTTTAACAAGGCATCGTACAATAGACTTTTAAATTGCGCTTTCTAAATTTTCGAATTAATACCGATTGACAACACTTATGTCCCACGCCTGTTTCTGATGCTCTCATGGAAATCTAGAGGAACTTAAGCCGTATTATGAGCGAGTTTCATAGAAAACCACGGAATAATAGCAGCAATTAGCATCCAATAAATTTCAATATTGATTGCAGAGGTAAGCCGCTTCAGCAGGCAGTGGTGACCGAGATCCGATATGACATAAGCGACGAAGACGCTGAAAAAATTAGCGGTTATCAGAATCGAGGTTTAAAAACAATTTCTTTCTTTCTTTTTAAGCTATTATCACTTTCTTCTGTATGTATATATAGAAAAAGTATTGGATTCATGAAACTTTTCGATGTATTTTCATGTTTTGGGATGTCCTGAACACGATTTGACCATTTCTAGAAAATGTCTGTCTGTCTGTCAGTCTGTGTGTGTGTGTGACAAAATTTTTGGCGACTGTATCTCAGGAACTACTGCACAGAATTACATATAAACTTGTATGTTGGTGCATCTTAACAAAAATTAGTGCCTGTCAACTTTTGGTGCAAACCGCTCAACAGGTGGCGCTGCTACACAGTGATTTCTGAAACTACGAGGGAAGCTATATCTTAGGTCCTGTTGCGTATAATTAAACAAAACTTGATAAGTGAGATGACCATTATAAGATATTATGCTTATTCAATTTAAATGCTTATCGGCCAACAGATTTCGTACTATACAGCTATTTCCGCAATTTAAGGAATGGCTATATCTCAGAAACTACTGCACACAATTGCACATAAATTTGTATGTAGATGCATCTTAATAAAAATTAGTGCCCTAAACTTTTGGTGTAAACAGATTAACAGGTGACGCTTCTTCACAGCGATTTCCACAATTTAATGGAAGGCTATATCTCAGATTCTATTGCGTATCATCAAACATAACTTGATATGTAAGAAGGCCATTATGAGACATTATGCTGACTCAACTTGGATGCTTATTGGTCAATAGGTGGTGCTGCTATGCTGCTAATTTCATCAATAATTGATGGCTATATCTCAACGTCTGTGGTATATAACTGTACGAAACTTGATATATGAGATAACCATTATAAAAACGCATTTTTTAAGATGTTATTTATAGGGGATAAAACTGTATTCCTTTGCCTACTTGGTGTTAGATTTCCCTAAGATGAAAAGGATTTGCATTAATCATGTTAAATAATTTTAATAAATAATAGAATTAATAAATTATTCGCACTTAGTGAATTTGTACAGGAAAATGTTGAAGAAAGTTTTGTGGTGGCCACTAGCTGGTTCATGATCCTTGAAAAATCTGACCGTACTAAAGCCTCGATCGGTGACGACTCGGCGCCTTCTACTCGTCACATAACCTACAAGAGCTTATTGGTTTTTTGGCAAGCACCCTTGAAAATTTCAATTGTAGCAAGTCCTGTTTGGTGGCTCCTGCAGCGTCCTTTTCTCAATTCATGATCCGAAATGAGCTTGTTCGTTCATCGTGCAAATAATGACCGTAGTAAACTCCCAGTTGGTAGCGCCTGTAACTCTCTCTTTCTTTGAAATAACCTGTTCGCTCACCGCGAAAACAACCTTTGAAAATTTTGATCGTGTTGCATAGTGTGTATGCAGTGTGCTATGCTGCAATTTTCCTTGTTTGAATGATAGCTATAGCTCAAAGTATAATATGGACACTGTACTATATTTTCCATAATTGGAATTAAATTTGTGTGTATATTTGCTGAAAAATGGCCTGCTGTACTGAATTTTCCTTGGTTCTGAAAAAGCTATACCTGAAAATCTAGTGGTGCTGTGTAAAAGGGCCAAAAGATGACGCTTCTACGCTTTAATTTCCCTTATTTCTATATAAGTTATATATATCAAAATGTAATATGCCCAACTACATTATATCTTCTGCACTCTGGTTTTAATCTGTGTGTATATCGGCTAAAAGGTGGCGCTGTCATGCTGTAGTTCTCCTTGTTTACGAAAAACCTGTCTCAGAATCTTACATATATAATTACTTCATTTTTAATTTGTATGTATATTGAACGAATGTTTTTCTTTTCTTTAAATCATGTTTAAAATAAATAAATAAAAAACCTTCGGTATAGGATAAGTAATATATACAT
Organism: Salticus scenicus; assembly: GCA_963930645.1. Taxonomy (NCBI): domain Eukaryota; kingdom Metazoa; phylum Arthropoda; class Arachnida; order Araneae; family Salticidae; genus Salticus; species Salticus scenicus. The sequence goes on along the minus strand of OZ005649.1, from coordinate 5,195,431 downwards.
ATATTATTTCAAAATCATAAAAAATTACTATGAACAGGAGTTTTATTAATAAATGAATAACTTCTGTTTTACAGATTCCGTATCATATAATGATTTTCTTACTCATGTTTAAATGCGTGCATATTATGGCTGAAATGTGGCTCTGCTATGCTATATATATTTTTTTTTTTTCTGTAAAAACTATATCTCAAAATTTAATGTGTACAACTACACCATATTTTCCTTACTCGGGATTAAATTTGTGTGTATATCGGCCGAAAAATAGCGTTGTTATGATGTAACTTTCCTTGTTTTTGATGAAGCAATATCTCGAACTTCAGTGCACAGAACTTCACTGTTTAAGCTGTATTTTATCATTTGCTTTATTATACAAAAAAGCCCCAAATGAAATTTTCCGTTTAAAAATGTTTTTACTATATAAGTTCAAGTAACAAAAATATATTAAACTGTTCTATAGTTCTATTATTTAATTCTGAAGAAAATAAGAGTCGAATTTTTTGCATTGTTGTAAATAATTAGTGTGTATTACAATTTAAGACATGTGAACATGATGTGGAAAAAAAAAAAAAAAGATAAATAAATAAATAAAATATATATATGAAGAGAAGTGAAATGTATTATTATTATTATTTGTATGTTACATGTAATTTATTTTTAAATTAAAATAATTAAAATTTATTTTTATAATCAACAATAAAATTTATCAGTTTTCAATTTTTAATGTATAAAAAGCTGTTAATTTCTTTAAAATTCTTATTGTTCTTATGGTGATGTCGTGTACACATGCTAATTAACTAAGACATAAACGAACTAACAAACGGAAACCATATCAGTTTTATGATTTTTAGAATCCTTACACCTCAAAACTTGAAAAAATATTAAGAAACAGAGTTCGAAAATTTTATCACAACCTAAAATTCCTATACCTATAGTATGATGGGTAATTAAAAATATGCATAAATTAATAGATATATTACATAGGAAATGGAGATTACTTTAGAAATGTAATACGACAGAAATTTAAAAATGCAATTGATTTACTTATGCAATAAAATAATTTATTATTATAAAAAACAAGATTTTTTCGTTATTACCTATTAAGAATCTTAAAGTAATAAATAATCTGTATTTTCCGTAATTTTAATTTAATTTATTTTTTTATTTATTTTTATTATTTATTTATTTATTTATTGTCCTGATTTAATGTTGTAAAAATTAATTCAGGCATATGATTAATATTAAATTTAACTTTAGCTATTACGTATTATAGCTACGTTTTCTAACTATTACATATTAAGAATCTTAAAGTAATGAAGTATTTTTTTTTTTTTTTCTTTTTAATATATATAGGTAGAAAGCCCGGGTTCGATTCCCGGCTCTGGTATTTTTCATATAGTTGGTATAAAAATCAGCCTTCCACTCCAAATTATCTAAAATGAATTAACGTTGATGATTAAAGAATTTCTAAAGTAATGAAGTATATTTTTTTGTTTCAAAGTAGCAAATAATACATTTTTTTTTTTTTTTAATCATTAAAAATCCAAAGTAACAATATAGGCACAAAATCATTATAATAATAATAATATATTGATATGCACTTCAAATGGTAGTAGGAGCAACGGATAATAGATATTGCAAAAATAAAAAGAATGATATATATAGAATAGAACAGAAAATAATAGGTATTTTCTAATAAACAAGATCGAAAAATCATGCGGCACGTATTGTAAGTTAACTCTTTCAATATTACTGTAAATACTGTAATTACTGTAAATACTACTTTCAATATTACTTCAAAGTTATTGTACGTACTTGTATCGTACAACTTTCAAATTTATTCGCCTATGTTATCATATAAAAGACATTCAAATGACTGAAAGACATGCAAATTGACTCATTGCATTCATAATTATTGTTAATGTTGATAATATTTAACACAAACGAAAATGCTGACTTGCAGTCCTTAATGTATCTGAATATTTTAGAACAGCCCTGTAAATCTGAAGGTTAAGCATACGATATTATTTAAAAAAAAAAAAGTTATTTTAGCATATTAACAGTAAATGTCAAATTCATTGTCACTTTTGAAGTAGAAAGTTACATAAATGGGATTAATAAAAACGTGTCTCCTAAAACGTAATGTATTGGCCTTTTTTAAAAAATTAATTTATTAATTTTATTAATTTAATTTAATTTAATTTAATTTAAATTTTTTTTTGGGGGGGGGGGCTGGGGGGGAGGTGTCCCTGTGGAAAAACAAGTTGTACATGACCTATTAATGCCATTTTAAATAGGGAACATTCCTTATAGTAAAAATGAATAATATGTATCATTTTTTAAATTCTGGAAATATTTACGAATGCTGGAGGCGAGCAGAAGAACAGATAAAAGATGAGCAGTCGGACAGACAGATACACATATTCAAATCATATTTAAACTTCAAAATTGTTAGAAAGTGTTAAAAAAATACTTAATGTGAGCAGAAATGCAATTCTCGCAAATTTTCAATAAAAGCCCTTAATGTAACTGAACTGAAATTTTGCGTGGTGCTGTAAATTTTAATGTTAATCATGCTATTCTATAGGAAGCATTCGTTTATGCATATGAATAAATTTCAATTTTATTGAGATTTGTACAAAGTAAAGTTGTTAAATTTGGTTTATAAAAATACCTCTCATAGAATACAGTGCTTTGGAATACTTTTGTGTGTCCCTATACACAAACCAGAAGAGGTATTCACACCATTTTCAACAGGGAATATCTGATAGTGAACTCGAATAACATATATCAATTTCAAAAATTTTCATGAATATTTACGAGACAGACAGACGGACAGATATAGCAGGCTACGCCTGCTTCGCTGTTCACTGTATTTAAATCAATTTTTAAAAGATTTGAATCCCTATTTGTTATTTATATCATATTATAATTAAAAAGTTAAAAAATAAATAAATAAATGAATAATAATCGCTCTAAACCTTTCTTTGGGTATCTGCTGTCTACGGCAGTTCCTTTTCCGCTCGCGCTGCATAGGGTCCAGGTTGAAAAAACGTACAAAAAAACCTTTCCCGGCCACTTCAGTTTGGGTATTTATCAGTGACAAGTGGTGTTGCTACTATTCAAGAACTACGATTTAAAAGATAACTATATCGCAACCTTTATTAAATATTTTAATATTTTAATTATGTTTTTCATAGCCTTCACTCTGTACACTATAATATGTAAAAGCAGATTTTCACTTCAAAGGATTTAAATAAATAACAAACAAATCCATGTTAATTAAACTAAAATTTTAATAAGTTTAATCCTTTCACTACATACTATAATTTTTTCCAATAATTGCAGTGTATATATATTTATTTATATAAAAATTAAAAGATCTTTCCTTTTAAAGGAATTAATTAAAAAATAAAAATAAGCAGCTGTTATAACGTATATATATATATATATACATTATTCACAAACGTAACTGTGATAAATAAGCTTTTAAATTTAAAATTTGATATACATAATTTTTTCTACTGCATTATCATTTGATTTAAAAAAAAAAAAAAAAAAAAAAAAAAAATTATTTTGCCTTCTAATAAATGAATTATTTAAAATAAATAAATAAAACTGCATAATAGTCTCATGGCTAAGATTCGCAGACGATTGAATTGTAAGAATAAATTTTAGAAAAGTAAAACACAGAAGCCAATGTTTAAAACTGAAAAAAAGTAGTTAAAAATGTTTAAATTCGAAATTCGAAGAATTCTCAATGGGATGTACACCTCCAGGATCCCAGCTACCTTTCTGCCATGTTTTGTAGCTCTATGATCAATAGTGTAAGTATCAGAGCGCAGACAAAAAAAAAAAAAAAAAAACAGATACACACACACATACTTCTCTTTATTTATATAGATAAAGATAACGGTATTTCTTTTTTTCGTAACGCACACTAAATTCATGAATAATTTAAAAAAGTAAAACTTAACACTATATAAAATTTATGATAAACTTAATTGGACAAAAATAATAAGTAAGAAATGAATGAATTGAATAAGAATTAATTAAAATGAAAGAAACAATTTTAAAATTAAAGGAAATATAATGCTACTGTAAGTTGTTAAAAACCTTATTTATTTCATTTATGAAGGCAACCAAACTGTTTTCCGGTGATTTTTTTTTTTTTTTTTTCTGGATGACTATTTTTCGGTGACTTTCTTTCCTCTTTCCCTTACATACAAAGAAACAATGACTTTTATTTATATTAAGATTATCGAAAGCAAAATAAAAAATCAATTTTTAAGAACTGCAAATGTACAAATTCATTCCTTAAAGCACAGTCAAATTCTTTTCGCTCTTTCTTTCTCTCTTTTTTCTTTTCTTTTGTGTGCGTGTGTTTCTATCTATAATATTAAACCTTTTGAAACATTGTACAAAAGGAAATATAAGTGCTGAAATATATCTCATTAGGAAAGTGAAAATTTAAATGAAAAGAAAAAGAAACAATTAGAATTCAAATAATGAAAGCATACCTAATACGTCTTCATGGGCATCGGTGGATGATTGTATGCAAAATTAAATGAATTTCTATATATATGTGGGAAGGCGTGTGTTATAGTTAATTGACAAAACTTTAGAATAGATTTATAGAAGTTTAAATATCTTGAGAGAATTTAAAAAGAGATATCAACTTGCAGTTGAGTTATTAATCTAATAATTAGTCATGTACGTCGAAAGAAAGAAAGAAAGGAAGAAAGAAAGAGAGAGAGAGAGAATAACGTAGAAAAACTAAATAATACATTAGAAGTACTTTTGCGATCGTGAATAATGAAATTACTTAATTAAACATTCTCAAAATCTAAAATGTATTTTTGGCTTAAAATTCATGTGATAAATCTTGATAATTTACATATGGAATAATCAAAGTGTTTCTATGATTTGTTCCGTAAAAAATAAATAAATAAAACGAAATAAATAATTTTACTTAAAGATTAAATTGTGTACATACACTAGGAGGTTCGCGTTAACGACCCTCTTCACTTACCGTCGCCGGAAGCCCAAGCCAATGTTATTCTATGGGAAATTTTCTTTACAAATAACTTATTAACTAATACATATTTTTAAATTCTGTTTTCACATTCAAAAAATTCCTACCTGTTAAACTGACAGACCCTTTTTAAAAAAGTATTTTTTTAAATTTTTAATATTTTATTTTGAAATTGGAAAATGAAAAAAATTCACATATTGAATATTTGCATTTTGCAGCTTCAAAATAAAATATAAAAAATTAAAAAAATATTTTTTTATAAAAGGTCCGTCAATTTAACAGCTGGGAATTTTCAGAATGTGAAAACAGAATTTAAAAATATTTATTAGTTAATAAGTTATTTGTAAAGAAAAAATTCCCATAGAATAACATTAGTTTCGGCTTCTGGCGGCGGTCAGTGAATAGGGCCCTTAAGTAATATGAAGACCATACATTCACTTAGTTTAATATATATATACAGTAAAACCTCTCTAAGTTGGACACCTACGGTTCCAAGAAAAAGTGTCCAACTTAGAGAGGTGTCCAACTTATAGGGGTTAGACATAATGTTAATGGATACATTCCGTTCCGAGAAAAAGCGTCCAACTTACAGGGGTGTCCAACTTGAGAGGTTTCACTGTATATATATATAATTTGAATAATTTAATACCATTGTAACACTCAGCAGACAAAAGATAGATGAAGATACCAACATATAATTAAATTTTAATTGAGATTTATTTCGAATCAATATTTACTTTTCTCGTTTTCAGAGGAATAGAGTTTTATACATATAACAAACAAATAAATAACCAGATTCACAAAACTAAAAAGACAAAGGCATAAGCTATGAAAACAAAAATATTTGAAATTGAAATTAATTTGAAGATTAACCGAACGTTATAATTTGACATGATGAAACGTCGTATAATAATAATAATAACAATAATAATAAAATTACTATGACTGTATCAAAAAACATTCAACAACAAAAAGGGAAAAAGTTATGTATTTATATGTGTTTTCCATTATTTTTATATTTACTTAAAACAATTTGACGCGAGGATATTGTGTATCAATCTTAATAACAATCTAATGAAACTATTAAATAAATAAACTATTTAATAATCTAAATGAAACTATTAAATACAATCAGAGATTAGTTAGCATATAAGGAAATTTATTCAAGATTTGTACGTTTATTCACATGATTATAAGGTTTTATATTTCTGGTTTCAATGTTTAATGAGATATGTGTCAAGCGTAAAAAGGGTACGATTGTTTGACTATTACACACCTATATTAAGAAATTAATAGCCATTATTAAATTAAATTAATTAATTGCCTTTAATTTATATAATTTAATATAAATGCGTTTAGCTTATCGAACTTAATAAATACATCATATTGAAATGAATAACATACGGTAAAATACATCTTTATATATATATTTCTTTTGTGCGTGTGTATGTCACTGAACTCCTCCTAAACGGCTGGACTGAGTTTAATGAAATTTTTTGTGTGTCTTCAGGTGGATTCGAGAATGGTTTAGATTTCCAAATGAAAGTTGTAACTTAATTAGTTCTTTCTGTAACGTCTCTGGGAGCAAACAAAAAATTTATATTGTAAAAAAAATACTTTCCCTACGTGAACGATGCGGCGTCGAGGTAAGGCGCCGCGCTACGAATATAAAGTTCCAGCGTTCGATCCCCGTTAGGGGAGATTTTTTAAAAATGGTTTTTGTTAATTCTAAGTTATTTTAATTAAAGATTTAAATGTATGTAAATATTACGGTGTGTCACTCACACGATTTTCTCTTACCCTGAATTTTAATACTAAGATAGATATTTCGTGCTTTTTAGTTCACATTTCTATAAAAGCGTGTTCTTTAATTTTTTAAAACTATAATATTATTCATTTCAACATTAAATAAATTCTGACATCGTGTTTACGACAACTCACGCCATCTAGGTGGAAAAGTTGTTATAAGAGTTGGTTAAAAATTAATACAAACAAACATACATACATACATACAGGTGAAGCTAATAAAAGCGTGTTAAAAATGAATTTTTAACCGTATCTTACGAAGTGTTTAAATATTTTTTTCAAAGTTAATATTTTAGAATCATAAACACGATGTCAGAATTTATTTAATGTTGAAATGAAAAATGAATTTTTAACCGTAAGTGTTTAAAATATTTTTCAACGTTAATATTGTTAAAATTAGTTAAAATGGTATATTCTTTTAAAAAATTCGTCAATATCCGACGGAGTTATTTTATGTTAAAATGAAAAATGAATTTTTAGGCCATTATTATTTGTGCAGATGGAAAATGTACTAAAAGTTTTCCGAAAAATTTCACGATCACAAATGTTGACGGATATCCAATATATCGTCGAAGAATTCCCGATAATGGCGGACAATCTTATCATCTATGGCGGTCATCTATGTCAACAACATAGATATTGACATTGATAACCGATGGGTGGTCCCATATTCGCCTCTGCTGAGCAAAACATTCAATGCTCATATTAATGTTCAGTTCTGCAGTCAGTTCAGTGAAGAGCATCAAATACATTTGCAAGTATGTGAATAAAGGCAGTGATATGGCTGTATTTCGAGTTGAAAATACCAATGTGAATGCTCCTCTGGTGAATAACAACGATGAAATAACACTTTACCAAACTGGCCGGTACGTGAGCTCCAATGAAGCTGTTTGGCGTATCTTTGGTTTCCCAATTCATGAACGGGATCCAGCAGTTCTTCATTTAGCCGTCCATCTTGAAAATGGCAAGCGCGTATATTTCACGAGCGAGACAGCGATTGATCGTGCTATAAATCCACCAAAAACTACACTCACCGAATTTTTTGAATTGTGTAATCGTGCGGATGCTTTTGGTGCTTTTGCACGGACATTACTCTATTCAGAAGTACCACGCTATTTCACATGGGCTTCAACAAAAAAATGGATGCCCCGCAAGCAAGGCACGCTGATTGATGCATGTCCCGGTTTATTCAAATCAAAAACCTTGGGACGAGTACTTACAGTCAATCCAAGGCAGACTGAGTGTTTTTATCTTCGACTGTTATTGGTTAATGTCATCGGCCCTTTGTCATTTCAAGATTTACGTAAAGTGAATGGACAACAGTATCCAACGTATAAAGATGCATGCCTTGCACTCGGCTTGCTGGAAGACGACAACCAGTGGGAGTGTATGCTTGCTGAAGTAGGACTGAACTGTACAGCAAAACAAATTCGTCTACTATTCGCTATAGTGTTGACTACATGTTTCTCGGCCCGAGCAGAGACATTATGGGATAATCACAAAGATTCAATGACTAATGATATATTGCATCAACATCGTTCACGGTGCAACGATCTAACGATAGTATTGAGTGACGCTATGTACAATGAAGCATTGATTGCTATTGAAGATCTTTGCATTATCATTGCCAACTTACCACTCAGTCATTTCGGTATGCATTCAACAAATCGAAATGCACCTGATTTAATAAGCACTGAATTGAATCGTGAACTACAATACAATACTGTAGAAATGGCAGCGATTGTTGCTCGCAATGTCCCACTAATGAATGAAGAACAAAGAACCATTTACGACCGCATCATGCTCGCAGTTTTGGCAGGACAAGGTGGATTCTTTTTTTTTTTGGGGTGCACCAGGTAGAACTGGCAAAACATTCCTTATTTCACTAATTCTCGCCGAAATACGATCAAATAATGGCATCGCATTGGCTGTTGCTTCATCTGGCATTGCGGCAACTTTATTGGATGGATGCAGAACAGCTCATTCATTATTTAAACTGCCACTAAATATTCAAACTAACCCAGACGCAGTGTGCAACATAAAGAAACAATCCTCCATGGCCACAGTGCAGAAATAGTGTAAAATTCTTATCTGGGATGACTGCACTATGGAACACAAACATTCGATTGAGGCGTCGAACAGGACATTGAAAGATATAAAAAACAACGACAAACTATTTGGCGGCACTCTGTTACTCTTTTCAGGTGATTTCAGACAAGCATTTCCCGTTATTTCGTGTTCAACATACGCTGATGAGATCAACGCGTGCTTAAAATCATCGTCATTGTGGCTTAATGTTGAAAAAGTACAACTGAAAGTAAATTTGTGCGTTCAAAAGCTTCAAGATCCATCCGCTGAAACATTCTCAAAACAATTGTTAGATATCGGCGATGGAAAAGTTACTACAGATGAAACTGGATGCATAAAATTACCGACCGATTTCTGCACAATCATTGATTCTCAAGATGCTCTTATTGACCAGATATTTCCCGATGTACGCAGAAGATACACAAATCATGAGTGGCTGGCAGAAAGAGCAATTTTAGCAGCAAAAAATGTGGACGTCAACGAACTGAATCTCAAGATACAACATTTGTTACCAGGAGACTTGGTGTCATACAAATCTAATGATACAGTTTGCGATGCCACCGAAGCTGTAAATTATCCAACAAAGTTTTTAAACTCATTGGATTTACCAGGCATGCCACCGCATATTTTACAACTGAAGGTTGGATCTCCGGTTATTTTGCTTCGTAATTTGAACCCACCACGGTTGTGCAACGGCACGCGATTAGTCATAAAAAAATTAATGAAAAATGTTATCGAAGCCATCATTTTAAATGACAAATTCCGAGTTGAAAATACATTACTACTGCGAATTCCTATTATACCCACAGATGTGCCAATTCAATTTAAACGCCCTCAATTTCCAATTAGATTGGCATTTGCAATGACTATCAATAAGTCTCAGGGCCAAACGATGTCTGTCTGTGGCTTAGATTGGAGCACATCATGTTTTTCACACGGACAATTATACGTGGCTCTCGAGTGGGCAAACCATCCAGTTTGTTTGTATTGGCGAAAGATGGGATAACAAAAAATATTGTACACTCTGTTGCATTAAGGGAATGATATTGTTTTTTAGTAATATTGTTATAAGTAGCGATATGTATATAATTTTAAAGAATCAATTTTAATAAATTAAAAAAATAAATGATTGGTGTTTTGTTATTTTTATATTCTTTCACCGTTCACAGCGCTCCATACATCTTCCACTTATATACCACATCCTAACGCACTTACAATAAGTTAGTTATTTTTTTCTAGCAAAATATTCTCTAGAAATAATTTATATGACAAAACAACGTTTGTTGGGTCAGCTAGTATACATATATATATATATATATATATAATAATAGATATCGTAATAAAATTTAATCTTAAAATTTAGCAATTAATAGAACTAAAACAATAACAGCACACTAAAATATAGAACTGAATTTAACATAGAGGAAAGAATTACACAAAAAGTTGCAAATTAGTAAACATAATATTTCTTAAATGCATCGCAACATCACAGGAACGACCTCCTTTAAAGAAGGCGGAGTGAGAGCTGTCACAGCTATCAAACCAAAGAACTTCTACTACTCTTCTATATTCTTTGATCAAACTGTGCTAGATGGGAAGCAAACGTTTCGGGGGTCGTATAGCAAATTATTTTTTGGCTTTTATTGGGTAAAGCTGCTTTAAGAAAAGGAAGTCCTTATGATATTTTTTGCCACCTGCGAGGCTGTCACACCTGTCAAACTGTGCTATTTGGGATGTAGCCCTTTTTTTTGGGGGGGGGGGGGTGCACATTATTTTGATTTTTGGCAGTCTGTTCTGCATTATCTTAAAAAGGAACATTTTAATTATTATTTTTGAAAAGTTGGTTAATTAAAAAACATATATATATATTGTAATTTTCTTTTCTTTTCTTTTTTTAACTGTTGCTTTATTCTTTCTTTCTTTTGCGTGACTGTTAATGTAGTGTGTTTTATGTGAAACTACTTTGACTTATCTTGAGCTTTTAAAATGATTTAGGTGTGGTCACAATAATTTTTTATGAAGAAATGTCATTCAGATTTTAATATTGCAGGGCTGCCAACAACTACGCAATTGGCGTAGTAACTATGCTTTAGCCTGCTTCTGCTACACTCTACGCATCGCATATTTAAAGCTACGCTTTAACCTTTCCTCATCGTTATCTTGTTTACAACAAGAGAACTCTGATTTCGCACCGTATCTGCAAATTGCAGTTACGGATGAAGTAGCTTGAAAACTCCGGAGGTTGGTAGGTTGTTTCATTTCCTTCTCATAAACTATGACAATAGCATGACTGTGTACGTGCGGTGATTGGATGTTTGGAGAAGTTCTTTTCTATCACTAGAGGTCTAATGCTAATCTGTTTTTTGTTTTTTGGTATCATGTGTTATCGGTTGGACTCGTATTTCTGCATTTATTTTTTTACTTAAAAGTGGACAAATTTGTTTAGTTTTTTTATTTAATAGTATTTTAAGTTAAAATGAGCAATTATGGTGATAATCCAAAGAAGAAAAAAGTTCCTGATCAAAAATTTCTATCGGAGTATACTGCTAATGGCCATATCACACGGGAACATATATACTCAACACAACATTATACACAACATGTTGACTATGCTGAACGAACGAGAAACCGGTCAGCTTTCCCCAGGGTTCCCCCGAATCAATGGCGTGATGTATTCCCTTCTCTAAAGGTATTCCAAAAAAAAATCCTGTTTATTCCTCCTATTGGTCAATTTTTATCAGCACGCTCAACATACTCAACTTTTTCTAAACGGTTTCGTAAAAGTTGATCATCCAAAAACTTGCTGTCCTTGAACAAAATCAGGCTGAGTATGTTGGGTATAATGCTGAGTTTAGTAAAATGCTGAACGAAAGTCTCTCGTGTGATATGGCCTTAAATGACCATGTTTGCGATCTGTTGATTCATCACCCCATCAGGCGTATTATTGTAACAGCAATTTTCGCATAAATCATGGTGGACTTGATAATTGTTCATGTTATATTGCAACAAGCCAATGTATTATTTTTGTATGTTAGATTATTAAAAGTCAATAAATTATAGAAAGTAAGTTTTAATGTAAACAAAAGATTTTATGCTTATTTATATTTTTAAGCATTTTCTTATTTTTTAGTGACTACACTTTGTAGCTTAAAACTACACTTTTTCTTGTTTTTTAACTACACTTTAGCACTCCCAGAGGTTGGCAGCCTTGATATTGTAAATAATGCCTAGGGTTCATGTCAGCTATTAAAATTTAGTGGTCTGTAAAGAAATGTAGGTTATAATTTAGTTATTTAAAATTATAAAATAGTAGACAAATTATAAAATAGTAAACAAACACAGTTTTAATTTATATTTAAGGCACAACTTTTCTATATGTTTATTGCTAAACTAATCTCGAATATGGCTATTAGACACATAACTGATCATAAATGTGTAAGGGTAGTTAAGATCAAGGGTAACCGGGGTCAAGAGCAATCTGTAACAGATAAAAAAAAAAAGGGGGAAATAAACAGGCTAATATGGAGTCTCATTAATATTCTACATGTGTAATTTTTTTTGGAGTGAAAATGTATGTTCATGTAAAAGTAATCACTGTTTTACCAGAACACAAAGAAAAATGTCATCCATCAAAGTGATAATGTTTTACAGTGAAGTGTTAATAATGCAGCATCAGCAGGAAATAGATGTTGCTGGATTACTGATTTTTTTTGTTTATAGATGTTCAAAAAAAAAAAAAAAAAAAAAAAATGTATCAATCATCAATCAATCTCAACATCCAAAGAAATTTCTTTAAAAATATTAGCCTACTGCATCAAAAACATAAAATTTTAAAATTATCTTTGAAATAAGTTAAAATTTTTAAATTAATACTTGTAAAACAATGATTGTGAGACCAAAAAAAAAAAGGTTGTTTTCAAGAGGAAATGGTTACGTTTTGCAACAGATGAAGCATAATGTTAATAATCTGTATGGTTCTAGTTACCCCCAGAAATAGTATTTTTGGAGTAAAAATATCATAAAATTTTTGGGTTAAGTGTAAATGGTATCTCATATTTTATTTCCTGTTTAAATCAAACTGTGGTTTAGAATGTATATTTTAATACACTCCTGCTCAAAATTTTAGGAAGATTTGCAAACGATCAGTGTTTTTCAATTTTAAAACTTATCTCTCGATGAAATGTTTTTAAACATCGGGTATTTAAAGAACTGGGTCTTCCTCATGTTTTTCAGTGAAGATTGGTTTAAGACAACATTTAGGGGCCGGTATCAAATTGAGTAAAGTCAATGTTTGTGATCACCCTGTATCATTAAGTGAACAAAATGAACTGTAACTTTAGTATTTAATAATACAGACCCAGTTTAATTTGTGGATGAATTTGTGTGATGATAGCATATTAAATAACAGAAATATAAGCATTTATTTTAAAACTCCAAAAAAAATTAGCATGTTTTTTATTTATAATATACAGAGTTTTTAACGAAAATTATTCCCACTTTCAGATAAGTTTGAAAAACACTTTTAAAACAATATAATACGATACCTCAAACAGAAATATGAAAATATTTTTGAAAAACGTTTTCACTGCGCATGCACGAAAAAAAAAAAAAAAAAAAAAAACGTTATTACATAGGTTAAAAGTGAAAGCTAGATATATTGGGCAACTTTTGTCAAAAGTGCATTTGAATAGAGTAAAAATTAAACAACTTATCAAAAAAAAATGAGCTAGATTTTAGATATTTTCTAAGAGTTGGAATTTCATAAGGGATTTTAAATGCTTCATAATTAATTTAAAAATCTAATTATTTTAACCACTTAGCAAAAGTTCTTTTTTGTAGAAAACCTCTTATCTCAAAATCTTAGTAAATAAACAAAAATATATTACAGTTACAAGCTGATAAGGAGATTAAAAATTATTTAAAAGCTAAAATAAAATTTACATTTTTATTTAAGCTGTACAATATATGAGCTTCGACTGATCCTTTTTTCCCATTGCTTATATTTCATGTTATTTTTAAAAGTTGATTTTTTTTAACTTTTAAAATTAGTCTTTTAGTAATATAACAAGGCTAATAATTCCCAATAGAAAATTTTGCATTTGATTTTGTTTTGTAGGCAAAGCTTAAAATATATGAATATTAAAAATCCCTTACAAAAGAAAAAAAAAAAAAAGTTTTTCCAACATACTTATCTTTTCAATACTGTATCTCTGAGAATAGTTGTAGTTGTAAAACCAAATATATCTTGCTGCAAAACCTACATCGAGATCTTTTGACCCCACTTATCCATGACTGTGTATCTTATAGGGCATTAAAGAAAATACCACTGATCCCAGTTACCTTATAAATGGGGTAGTTGGAATCAAAGAGCTATTTTTTGAAAAAGACACTTTGTACCATCAAAAAGTTATCCTAAATTACCCTTACCTCCACCTAAAAAGATTAAAAAAAAAAGAAATTTTAGTTTAAAAATCTGTTTGTTAACCTGATTTAAATTCAGATAATTTGTTTAATTAATAACTTTGTAAATGAACACTATGAATTGAAAAAAAAAAAAACTCTCAACATTTGTTTTATTTCAAAATAATAGCACAGTCTCTCCATCAGGTGAAAAACAGAAATAGGCACATGTGCATCATCAAAGCAGCAACTGTGCACTTGCACATACTATGATTGGCTTCTTCTAAAACATTATTTGTTCAATTTCAAAGAGCTCCCAACTACTGAACAGAAAATATCCTAAGGATTAAAGATCGATTAAAACAAGGAAAAAATATTGGAAAAATTCTTGCTTAAAAAATTGCTGAATGTTTGGTTTCAGTGCGAAATCAATAAATATTAAATGATAAATGCATATGCCACAATTATTCTACAGAAAACCTGCAGCTGATTATTGCATGCTCATCATATTAGATTCATTATGTAATGTGTACATAAGTGCTAAGATTTATTTAATCCTTAACTTTTTTTTTTCTTATAGTGTAAAAATATGGAGTTTATCAACATGGTGCACAACTCATACTTTTAGACCAGGTATTTGATTTATTATTATTATTTAATTTAAAAAAATAAACAATAAAATAAAAAATGAAAGAATACCGTAAAATCCCGATAGTAACTCCCCCCTCCTCCCTTTTTTTCCCCCAAGTGGAAATTTGTCAAAACTGGGGGAAGGGTTATATTCGGAAGTTTGCGGAAAAGTACGACGATTTCGGAAGGGGGGAGGTTATAATCGGAAGTTTCACAATCTTTTTCTAGAAGTATTATTAATTTTATTAATATTATAATACATATTAATGGTTACTAAATTGTATTAACAGTATAATAATACTGATTATTATGTATTTATTTTTATTAATAATAAAAAAAATTTATTAATCAGTTTAAATTTTTATTTTAGCAAAAAAAAAGTATTTGGAATAACAGATACAGACACAAACATGTGATAAACAAATTGCGATCGCGAAGCAGTCTCATAGAATAATAATTGAGCAGTCTAGAATTTGCTAGCAGTTAAAAAAACAGTTAATTGCACTGTTATTAACTGATATGAAAGAACAAAACAGGGTGAACGATAACTATTAAAGTTACATATGCAAGTACTGTTACAGAGTTATTACGCTATTTAATGATTTAAAATTAAAAAGAGAATTTAAAATTTAGAAACGAATTGTGATCGTAAAAACAGAGTCGCATAAGCAAGATTGTGAAAGCCACGGCCGCTTGCGGATAGCAGTTAACGTTTTGGAGTTTAAAGAATGTAAACAACGCCACATTTTTTTTATTTGGAGTTATTTTACTTTAAAAAGATAAGTAAAAATAACACTTGGATACGTTTATATGCAAATTAAAGTTTCTAAATAAACATATAAGACTTCAAAATTTTAAAAAAGTATGTTTGTAATGCTCATGGGTAAAACGAAAGAGTGGCGAACTTAGCCACCAAAAGTAAGGGAGGAGGGTTACTATTGGAATTTTACGGTACATACATTTTTAGAAAGAGTGAAATCTCAACTCTTATTGAAGCCAGTTTAAACTGTCTATTTAATCATCTGCATACCAAAAAGCCATAGTCATTTTCATTTACTGAGAAGGCATGGTAAAAAAGAATTGCTTCGGAATGGAACAACGTTGTAAGAACACTAAATTTTGTTATAAAAAATTAGGTAAATCTGCTACCAAAACTTTAGAGATGATTCAAGCAGTATATGTTGATGAATCGTCATCAAGAACACAAGTTTATAAGGGGTACAACCGCTTTAAATGTGAGTGAGAAGGTGTTGAAGATGACCAAAGACAATGGCACCTTTCAACTTCAAAGAACGAGAAAAATATGGAGAAATGTGACATGTATTTTGAGAACAGTTAGTTCCAATGCCTATAAACTGTTTTTTAATAACTTGAAAGAGCATTTAAAAAATTGTATAGACTCCTCTGACGATTATTTTGAAGGAGATAAATTTATTTGTTGATGAATAATATTTTTCTTATAGTCTGACTACTTTATGGGCACACCTTGTATGTATTTTGCAGTCAGAGGTCGATTCAGTTTATAATTTTTGGGTGCCCATTTTTGTGAAAAACAAAATACATTACTGAAATTATTATCCATTTTTGGGAATAATAATAAATACTAATTAAAACCTTCTATTTTATCAGTCACTTTATATAATATTGAAAACATGGGAAAATAACTTAGAGAGATCATTTTTAGAAAACAAAAATTTTATAAAAGAACTATTTTTGTAATTTAGAATTTTGAGAAGGATCTTTTTTTATGGATTTGAATTTTCTGAAAGGTCCCTTTTTTATGAAGTGAAATTTTTTTAAAAGGTCTCTATGAAATGGAATTTTATAAAGAGACCACTAAAGGACCCCCATTTTTGCCTGAATCGACACCTGACAATGAATATTGTTTTTAACAACTTTAGAAAATATGAAATGAAGTAGAACCTCTTTCTCTCCCTCCCCCATACAAGATATTTATTTTTGAAGGACCTGTTGAATTTCAGTGTTTTATTTAGAAAATGCCATGTTACGATTTTTCTTAGCAGGACAAATTTTCACACAAATCTGCATTTTGGGGGTTATTACTTCCATTACCCAACTGCCGTAGGTAATGGAAGTATTGTATTCGGTCTAAAAATTCAATGTTAAGATTTCACTTGATTTACTTGTTTTAAGGTATCCTGAGTCCAAAAAAGTGGTTTTTGGAATTGGTCATTGTGTGTGTGTGTATATATGTGTGGAATCTTTTGGTTATCATATCTTCGAAACTAATAAAGATAGAACTACAAAACTTCAGAATATAAACAGGTCTGGTGTACAAGTGAATTTTCTAAATTTTGGTGAAAATTTAAAAACTGGAAGTGGGACATAAGAGACCGTAAATGGGACCGTAAGTCCGTATCTCAGAAACGGCTCTAACAATTTTCTTCAAATTTGCTATATAAACACTATTAGATGTCCTTTCGAATGATGTAGTTGGTTAGTTCAGGAAAATTGATAGGCGTCCTTTATAAATAGCTCAATTTCAGGTCTTGCAAGTACGTTCCTTTAAAAACGGCTGTACGGATTTTTTTCAAACTTGCCATATTAACTCACTTTTAAATATCCTTTTGTATGTAATTATTGTTTTCCAGTCAATAATTGATTTTTTATAAAAATTGGTGTCTCAAAAACATCTCTATACTGTAAAAAAATAACTATTACCAGCTGCAAGAAACTCTCTGTGATTGGAGAAAATAATTATTTTCTCCAATCACAGACAGTTTCTTGCAGCTGGTAATAATTATTTTTTTACAGTGTAATGATTTTCTTGAAAATTGTTATAGAAATCCATTTTTTTCCCATGTATTACGTGGTTATTAAAGGAAAATTAACAATCATCCTGCTTAGGTAGGTCATCTTTAAATCTCTGAAATTTGTGTTGCAAAAAATACTACTATTTTTTTTCTCTTATTTTTTACCTCGCTATATGTAAGCTTTGTTTTATGTCTTTATAACTTTCTCTTACCGGAAAAATTTTAGGTTTCTACTTCTTTAGGTCACTTTTATGTTTTCTGATCATGTTATCTCTCAAAAATGCATATGATATGTGTAATGGTGGGTAATAGAAATCGTGTGGTTGTTTCACACCAGATTTTCCTTATAGGCAATCAGACTAGTATTTTATAATATTGTTGTAACATTTATTGACAGGAACAAACATTTTTTTGTAAATCACGTTCTATTTTTAAAACTCCATAAAATATTCTAAATTAAAAACTTTTCAAAACATAGCAGAAAGAATACTATTTCATATAAACTTGCATGAGGAGAATTATTGCACGGAAGATAGTATGAAATTGCATTAAGATTAAAGTAGAAAACTCATACTTATAAAATTAGAATAAGATACAAGATAAATATTTTGAAATGGGAATAGGGTAGCTTATTAGGTGGGACATTTTAGTTTTTCACATGACCTGGTCATCAACCAAGTTCATTACTCTTATCCAGAATACATGATGGGGAACAGAGCAGGATCCACCTGTTTCAGTTGGTTTTAACCCTTTCAGCATTTAGCTGAATGATTCTCTAACGTGATTTCGATCTAATATGTCAGGATAACCTTGATTAATCATAGTCGCAAAATCTTGGAATCTCATTACTCGGGCACGTCCAATTTTTCAAATAATTAAAAGTGCACAGTGACAATAGAAAGGATAGGAATCACTGGTTTAGCTAGTCTTTTTCCCGTCATGCAGTAGTTTGGGAAGAAAAGCTATTGTGACAAAGTTTTGAAATGTCTCCCTTTTTTCTTACAAAATGCAATAAGTTGATATGTGTAGTATATAATAATGAATTTTCATGTTCACATGCTTCAAATTGAATGGTTTTTATTGTGTAAATCATTTAAACCTGTATCCTGAAAAACTGTCTAGAGCTGATAGGGGGGGGGGTGATATGCAGTTTAAATATAATAAAGATTTCCTGAAACTGTGAAAATAAAATGATTCTTAAAAAATGTCCTTCATCAACCATGAATATTTATTTAAAGACATAGGAATATAAGATTGAGTTTTTATACCAACTATGCGAAAAATACTAGAGCCAGGAATCGAACCTGAGCACTCTGCTTACCATGTAGCCTGACTACCCTGACTGATTATCTACTTGACATTATGTGAAGAATGTCGAGTGGGTAATCAGCCAGAGTGGCTGAGTGGTAGAGCATCTGCAAAGTAAACAGTGTGCCCAGGTTCTATTCCTGGCTCTGACATATTTTTCATAGTTCATATAAAAATTCAATTTTACACTCTGTCATAAAATAAAATAATTTCTATTAACATACTAATTACTATTGGAGTAAGAAATTAAAATTTCATTTCTGAAAAAAATTTATTCTACTGAAGATAATTGAAGTTGCATTAGAAACATAAACAAGTTTTAAAATTCTGTTTTTAGATGTATAACTTTTTTATGTATAGTTATTACCAGGCTTAAGATGATGGTACTACTACTTCTAATAACAAAATTAACATTCTTATAATCATACATTTTTTTTCTTTTTGTATTGTTGTCTTTTGTTTAGCACATAATGGAGCCATATGGCAAGTAGCATGTTCTTTAGAAGACCCACAATTATTTCTTACATGTGGACAGGTTTGTAGAATTCTTTGCACTATTTCTTTTATCGTTTTTTTTTTAAATTATTATTTACCTATTTATTTCTTAGTTAATAAGGTAAAAATGGTGATTAATTTTTCTTTTCTAGGATGGAAAGATATTACTTTTTGATTGCCGTTTACCTAGACCAGCTACTGTTTTAGGTTTGTCTTTTTCTTTTATATATATATATATATATATAATAATTTTGCACATGTAAATTTCTATTACAGCTTTTCTATGCTGTAAAATTGAAATCTGACAATTTTGGAGAATTCATTGTAGTATCTTCTGTTGTGACCAATCACTGCATTTAATACAATGAAAAATGCTCTTTGTTTTAAGACAGTTCATGTATACTTATAAAACTACACTAGATTATGAATAACAGATAGTTAATGGATATATCATAGTTGTCAAGTTTTCTTGATCTCCAAGAAGACTTCTTTATTTTTGTATTTTCTTCTTGCTTCTTGCCAGAAAATGAAATCTTCCTAATTTTGAAATTTAATTTTGATTTTTAATTTAATAATTTCATTTTAACCTCAAAAAAAAAAAAAAAAAAAAAAAAAAAAATCTATAATATGTTTTAAATCATCCACAAAAATCTTATGTGTTTAATCAGTTTTAATGGAAATATCGTGATGTGGTTAGATTTGTTCCAAAATATCAATCACATTTTGAAACAGCTTTCTGAAAGCAGGTCATATCATTTGCATAGCATACATCAGAACCTTGCCTTTGAGAGAACTAAGCACAATCCTTGATGAAGCTGGGAGAGTCTGAATCTGTGACTTGGGTTGATTCTTTTGCATTCATGTGTTCACTCATAAGAACAAACTTATTGCAGATTGTGTACTTGCTATCCTGCATGAAATATTAGCATACTTTTATTTGACTTTTAAAATCAGCTGCTTAATCTGATCAAATTGCCAGGACCAGAATCAAATTAATACAAACTACTTTTAAAACCAGAGCTTAATAAAATCTGAATCACCAGTTAATAAACTCAAAAAAATCTCTTCAACAGCAAAAATGCCATTTATGCATGCTAAAAAATTTTTTCATTTACATTGATTTATTATTATTATTATTATTATTTAAAAAATAAATAAATTTTAAAAATTTAAAAAAAATGTTAATAAAAATAAAGCACAGCAATCCCTCCTTTATTTCTCTTTGTCAAAAATTTTAAACTTGCAGTATAGTTACATATTAAGCACGCCCCATCACTTGTCTTAGTAACAATTTCAAGAAACATATATTTTTCAAAGCGCAGTAAATTACAAATTTGATTTGATTCGCAAGTCATATGTATATGTATATTAATTATTGAAACACAATTTTTAGTTTTTATTTTGAAATAACTATGAAGCAAGGTGTTTAAATGGAAAAATTTTCAATTTAAAACAAAAGCGTAGATTTTTTGGCAAACTAATGATTTTCCTCAAAGGAAAGCGCATCTGAACATAGGATATATTTAATTTACTTATTTTCAAGGAACAATTAATTTATTATCTGTCAAAAATTAATTAATATTGTTTATTAATTCCATTATTCATTACATCTTGAAATTTCTTTCCAAATTCAAGTATCTGTATGTAATACATTTTTCTTGAGTGCAAGAATGTTCGCCAGATATAAAAATCAGCCGCTTAATAAAATCATTTTGGCTCAGAACGAATGTGATTTTAATAAGCAGCGAGTACTATATTTGAAAACCTATAAGTGCAGCAAAAAACTGCTTACTGTCAAAAATATTTTACATTTTAGAATTTAGGGTAGAATATGTTTATTAATATACAGCAATAAAGAGTGCTTTTTTAGGTCAGAAATTAAAATGAAAAATCCAACCAAGGAAAATTTATTTGTTTATTTTAGGTCGCCACTTTATTTTGCAGATTTTTTTTTTTTCCAAGTGTATTTGCATAATAATTGTCAAAATGTATATATATATATATATATATGTTGTTGTTTTTAATCAAGGTTTTATTTTGTAATTTTTTAAAAAGTTCTGTTATTAATATGTCAAAAACAATTTATGGTTTTGAAAAATGTCTTAAAATTATAAATTACAGATAATTCTTATTAATTTCAAATTCTGTATCTAAATTTATGTAAGATTGAGTAATAATATTATACTTTATTATTTTATTCTCTTTTCATTATAGACAGTAGTTCTTTAAAAGGTGAAATAACTTCTGTTGCTTGGAAACCATCAAGTCCTTCACAATTTGCTGTAAGTGATGAAAGTGGACAAGTGTCAGTCAAAGACTCAAGAAACGATAATACTCTATTTTCATGGAATATCCATAAAAGACGAATCTTTAGAATGGCTTTTTCAAAGAAGTATGTATTTTGTGCTAAACAATATTTTATAAAGATGGTGATTAGTTTATAAACTAATATGCTTGCTATTGCTTTTCCAAATTAATCCAGAAATTAACTTCAATAATTTTAAAACATAACTTTTGATTCCTTTGGTTTGTGATGTATAAGTAACAATTTAGCACAAGATTAGACTGAATTTGTAAGTCTTAAAACTATATAACTAAGGTACAAAAGACATCCTCATGCTTAAATATAGTTAAAAAAAGATGAAGATGAAAAAACTAAATGAGCTTGACCAAAAAAGAGGTGTTTTGCCTAAGATTATTGTGAGTTAACATTTTAAAATTTGCAAGTTGACAATCTTCCAACTGATTTTAAATGATAAGCCACATGGTTTAATAATAAAGCTGTTGTTTCTCAGTTTCATGCAACAGAAACAGATGTTGTTTCAAGTTTCAACACAAAATTTGTTTGCAGGAAAACAGGCCTTTATGCTGATAATTCCATCATATAATTCTTTAGATCATTGTCTATTATTTTTTTATTTCTTTTTAATTGAAGAAAAGGGGAATATATTCATCCCATATCTAAACATAAGCAATGCATCATGAGACTGCTGATGACACTATATTAGGCTCAGCTTATATTGGTCCCTGCATATGCTTTAAATGACTTATAAATATTCAAGGTATTTTTCATATATAGAATTTTGAATAGAAAACATGCATGCGAGCATAAGCCACAGACTTACATTCACCAAAGGTGAAAAACGGGTGCCTTATTCGGTTTCAACCACATCGACTTATATTTTGCTGCAAGTGCTATGCTCTATCAATAAACCTTGTAAGATAATTCTGTGCACAGTTTTAATTAAATAACATATATAATTTTTGTATATAAATAGAACAATGATCTCAATTTTAATTGCCTATCAATGTTTCCTGTAAAAATATAATGTCTGAGCAAATATATGAAAAGGTATGTATGCTTTTTTTTTTTTTATTCGAAGTGAAAGGCATAGTTATGTGACGCTATAGGTGAAATTCTGCATTTCGGGCAAAATCTTTGCTGTGGCCATCAGCTCAGGTTACCATATTTATAGAATCTACCACCTCAAAATTAAAATCTAAACACTTTCACCCAAATAAATTCATAACCTCTACTTTATTATTAAAATTTTCTAAGTAACAATATGCACTTTGATTAATTTTGAATGATTCACCCTTACATAAGGAAAAACTTTATTCTGAAGTTTTTCTATCAATTTTATCTTGTAAACTGAAGCAAAATCCTTATTCTCTATCTAGAACAAATTATTTCTTTTGCTATTTGCATCATTAAATCATGTCATAATTAAAAATAAATAAATAATTGCATTTCAAATAGTAGATATCTAAAAAAAGGATTTTTTTTTTTTTTTTTTAATTCAGTAATGTATATCCAACTAAATGTCTTAAACTAACTGAAATCATCCCTTTATACTTTTTATCTAAGTTAATTTAGCAAATCTCCGTTAAAACAAAATATCCACACAAAATTAATTTGTTGAAAATTGAAACACACTGAAAATTCCATAAAATATTCAAAGTAAAAGCATGTATCAGTAGCAAATTTCAAATTTTATCTTTCTTTTTTTAAATATTTAAAGCTCTACATTTGAGCCACAAATGCAAATTTTTGGATAGCATCTACTTTTGTGTATTCCTTTTATTTAAATTTTTCGGAATACTGAAATCGAAATTTGCCAACATACATAAAAAATAAAAACACAGAACACAAATAAATAAAATAAACAATGAGTAAATTCTGGATTATTTAATAATAGAAATAGCATGCATACGATTTAATAAAAGATAAATCAAATATTCACGATTTTTTTTTTTTTTTAATCGCGATCGCTAAAAAATTAATTTTAAAAAGAAATTAATGAGCACATAACTCCAGGTTCTCAACCTAAATAGAGCTAGTTTTAGACGGCACCAAATGTAAGGATAGAGAGAACTAGGGTTTTTTTTTTTTTTTTTTTTTTGAATTTTCAATAATATAATAAAGTAAATAAATCATGATCGTTAATAATAATAATAAACTTTAGTGGATGGCCGAAAGTATAGTGGGTAAAGGACTTGAATAGTTGTGCCGCAGCTCATTAATTAATACAAATTGACGAATTATAAAAATTTTAAAACTTAAATAAAATATGCAATATCGAAAATAAAATAAATTACAATTAGAGAAAATAACAAGTTCTTTCAAAGAGTTAAACTTACCCCATCATCAAATAAAAACACCTGAAAGGTAAAATAATTAATATCCAAACGGCACCTTTTATAAAACAAAAGCACACAGAAAACGAACATTTCTTGTATATAAATCTCCTTTTATTTAATTATATCATGAAGTTTGCTGCAGCAAAAATAAAAAAAAAAACTGAACAACGAAGAGTAGCGGCGCCGTTACCAATTAATTTTAAATCAACTATATATATTTCCAACTAGATCGTTGAATACATTATAATCCTCACACTGATCGTTGACGGTATACAATATTGATCACATATCGGGAGAATGCGTTATTTTAAGTAATAATATGAAAGTTTGTGAGTCTATACAGCATTCATTGTCTTTATTTCATGCTTAAATTTAAATAATTAAGTTTTTTCGCTCAGCTCACAATCAAATATATTCACTATGCTGTAAGAAGCAACTGATAATTTACGTAAGAGGAGGACGATCAAATGTATAAATAATTGGCACACGCTCAGTAACGGCTACCATCAGCATCATTTTTAGGTAGCCCGTGCAAGCCACCTTCCTGTATATGAATATTATAGCACAGCGGTACTCTGCCAGGACATCCACTGAATTCTCTCTCGTATTCATTGAGATAGAGCACTTAAAGCTTCAAAGATGGTTTTCCATGGATGCAGTCTTTAGGCCTCGAGTTAGGCCTAGCAACTGGAAGCAACTTCGGTAAAAACCGGAGAGCACATTTACTGTAGAGGTACCACTACTCTTAAAGTTAAAAAGCTGTAGATTTCATGTATTTAGTTCATGGGAATTTAAGCAGGAACACACAAATTGCGTTTGAAAGTATTAGCAAAAATATATGCCTGTCTGCGACACAGCACGCTCGCAATGCCCGTTAGCTATGCCGCGGACCAGCTGCAAAACACGTCTACTCCCAACCGGAGCTTACATTCAAGAGAGAGAAAACGCTCCATCCAATTTCGCGCGTGCCCGAGCCAACCAATGAGCGCCCGCGAAAGGGACGCTACTGACGTCAGAGATGACATTTGCAACTCTCGGGAATGTTCCAGAAGGCGAATTTAAAAAAAGGAAATGAAAATGATGTCACTGATTTTAATTTATTAAAAATGAACGTTAGGAAAATTATTAAAATTAGTTTTGAATTATTTGAGGCCGATCTAAAAAGACTTTGAAACGATCTGAGCATTTAACAAAATGAATTTTTTAATAGGTGAAAACGTTTGTTTACGTTTCGTAGACATCGACCCTGGATATCGATCCTAGTTTTGTTTACCAACAAACGCTTCACATGAGATTAAATTGCGGGATTTTAAAAGAATAAATGGGGAACATTAATAATTAAATAAAAGAAACGAAAATATTTTCGGAGAATTTGATAAAAAATGATTAAATTTAAAAGTGTTAGAATTACCATTCTAACATTTCCTCCGCTCTCCAGAAAAAAAACCAGAAAAGAAAAGAATTTGGCTGCGGGAAAAATGGATGGGCGTGTAATACAAAACATACACTAAAAATAAAACGATCTTAATAAGATACCCGACTATATAATTGACACAAATAATACTAAATACATCAATGATTTGGGGCAAGTTAAAAAAAATCATATGCATGCCACCTCTTAAACACACAAAATCATACAATGGAGATCTGCTAAAATGAACTATTTAAAAGAGATCTTATCGTATATTTAATCCTTTTTTTTTTTTTTTTTTTTTTTTTTAAACCAAAACATCTCAGCTAAAACATTATGACATGATGTTTTAAAGTGAAAATTATGCACCTCACAGCAAATAATTAAAGGTAAAAAAATATATTGTAAATCAATTCTGATATTGCAATGAATATCCACAATTGACGGGATTTAGTGATGTGACATCATTGTGATGAGTATGGGAGACAGCCAATGACACTCAAAGAGGCTCGGCTATAAATGGTCCCCATCATACTCTAGGACAAAAGCTACATTTCTACAATGTGTTACATGCATAGGGAAATGGTAAAGAAATACTGTTTGTAAAATTTATTCGTGTTATTTTTGAATATACACTCCTGCCAAATCGCAAAAGATTTAAAACAGGTAGGTGTAATTGATTAACATTTTTGAATATACACTCCTGCCAAATCGCAAAAGATTTAAAACAGGTAGGTGTAATTGATTAACATTTTTTATAGGTCTACCCCAATAATTTGAAAAAAGTGCATATCTCTTTTTTTTTTTAATATGTTTTTTGTAGATTTTCATCGTGTAAAATTTAGGTTAACAAATGTTGTCAAAATTTGAAAAACTGAAAAAATCCAAGACCTGCAGTATTAGTACAAAATAGCGGGATAATAACTCGGACCAGCCTGACAGATATTATATAACTACTGGGTATGCACCCCCAGCTTCCCACTAAAAGCAATATCACCGAAATCAAGACTCATTTTAAGGTAAGTAAAAAAAAAAAATTTTTTTTGCTATATATTCATTTATGTATTTTGAAGAAGTAAGTTTCATAAACTTTTGAAAAGAAAGTGCTAATAATTTTTGTTTTGTTTTGTTTAGCTGAGAAGCTTTAGGTATGAGTAAATTTTCAATTCTGATATTGTTTGGGATTCAAGTGCAATATAATAGGAATGAACGATGCAGAATGCATGAGCATTATAGAGTTATTCTGTATTTTTAAAAATTTGTTTGCAAGAAAACAGGCCTTTATGCTGATAATTCCATCATATATATCTTTAGATCATTGTCTATTATTTTTTTATTTCTTTTTAATTGAAGAAAAGGGGAATATATTCATCCCATATCTAAACATAAGCAATGCATCATGAGACTGCTGATGACACTATATTAGGCTCAGCTTATATTGGTCCCTGCATATGCTATAAATGACTTATAAATATTCAAGGTATTTTTCATATATAGAATTTTGAATAGAAAACATGCATGCGAGCATAAGCCACAGACTTACATTCACCAAAGGTGAAAAACGGGTGCCTTATTCGGTTTCAACCACCCCGACTTATAATTTGCTGCAAGTGCTATGCTCTATCAATAAACCTTGTAAGATAATTCTGTGCACAGTTTTAATTAAATAACATATATAATTTTTGTGTATAAATAGAGCAATGATCTCGATTTTAATTGCCTATCAATGTTTCCTGTAAAAATATGTCTGAGCAAATATATGAAAAGGTATGTATGCTTTTTTTTTTATTCGAAGTGAAAGGCATAGTTATGTGACGCTATAGGTGAAATTCTGCATTTCGGGCAAAATCTTTGCTGTGGCCATCAGCTCAGGTTACCATATTTATAGAATCTACCACCTCAAAATTAAAATCTAAACACAAGTTAATTTAGCAAATCTCCGTTAAAACAAAATATCCACACAAAATTAATTTGTTGAAAATTGAAACACACTGAAAATTTCATAAAATATTCAAAGTAAAAGCATGTATCAGTAGCAAATTTCAAATTTTATCTTTCTTTTTTTTAAATATTTAAAGCTCTACATTTGAGCCACAAATGCAAATCTTTGGATAGCATCTACTTTTGTGTATTCCTTTTATTTAAATTTTTTGGAATACTAAAATCGAAATTTGCCAACATACATAAAAAACAAAAACACAGAACACAAATAAATAAAATAAACAATGAGTATATTCTGGATTATTTAATAATAGAAATAGCATGCATACGTTTTAATAAAAGATAAATGAAATATTCGCAATTTTTTTTTTATTGCAATCGCTAAAAAATTAATTTTAAAAAGAAATTAATGAGCACATAACTCCAGGTTCTCAACCTAAATAGAGTTAGTTTTAGATGGCACCAAATGTAAAGATAGAGAGAACTAGGGTTTGTTTTTTTGGAATTTTGAATAATATAATAAAGTAAATAAATCATGATTGTTAATAATAATAATAAACTTTAGTGGATGGCCGAAAGTATGGTGGGTAAAGTACTTGAATAGTTGTGCCGCAGCTCATTAATTAATACAAATTGCTGAATTATAAAAATTTTAAAACTTAAATAAAACATGCAATATCGAAAATAAAATCAAATAAATTACAATTAGAGAAAATAACAAGTTCTTTCAGAGTTAAACTTACCCCATCATCAAATAAAAACACCTGAAAGGTAAAATAATTAATATCCAAACGGCACCTTTTATAAAACAAAAGCACACAGAAAACGAACATTTCTTGTATATAAATCTCCTTTTATTTAATTATATCATGAAGTTTGCTGCAGCAAAAATAAAAAAAACTGAACAGCGAAGAGTAGCAGCACCGTTACTAATTAATTTTACATCAAATATATATTTTTTTAACTAGATCGTTGAATACATTATAATCCTCACACTGATCGTTGACGGTATACGATATTGATCACATATCGGGAGAATGCGTTATTTTAAGTAATAATATGAAAGTTTGTGAGTCTATACAGCATTCATTCTTTTTATTTCATGCTTAAATTTAAATAATTAAGTTTTTTCGCTCAGCTCACAATCAAATATATTCACTATGCTGTAAGTAGCAACTGATAATTTACGTAAGAGGAGGACGATCAAATGTAGAAATAATTGGCACACGCTCTGTAATGCAGAAATAATTGGCACACGCTCTGTAACGGCTTCCATCAGCATCATTTTTAGGTAGCCTGTGCAAGCCACCTTCCTGTATACGAATATTATAGCACAGCGGTACTCTGCCAGGACATTTTGGATTATCTACTGAATTCTTTCTCGTATTCATTGAGATAGAGCACTTAAAGCTTCGAAGATGGTTTTCCATGGATGCAGTCTTTAGGCCTCGAGTTAGGCCTAGGAGCTGGAAGCAACTTCGGTAAAAACCGGAGAGCGCATTTACTGTAGAGATACCACTACTCTTAAAGTTGAAAAGTTGTAGATTTCATGTATTTAGTTCATGGGAATTTAAGCAGGAACACACAAATTGCGTTTGAAAGTATTAGCAAAAATATATGCCTGTCCGCGACACAGCACACTCGCAATGGCCGTTAGCCATGCCGCGGACCGGCTGCAAAACACATCTACTCCCAACCGGTGCTTACATTCAAGAGAGAGAAAACGCTCCATCCAATTTTGCGCGTGCCCGAGCCAGCCAATGAGCGCCCGCGAAAGGGACGCTACTGACGTCAGAGATGATGCTTGGAACTCCCGGGAATGTTCCAGAAGGCGAATTTTAAAAAAGGAAATGAAAATGACGTCACTGATTTTAATTTATTAAAAATGAACGTTAGGAAAATTATTAAAATTAGTTTTGAATTATTTGAGGCCGATCTAAAAAGACTTTGAAACGATCTGAGCATTTAACAAAATGAATTTTTTAATAGGTGAAAACGTTTGTTTACGTTTCGTAGACATCGACCCTGGATATCGATCCTAGTTTTGTTTACCAACAAACGCTTCACATGAGATTAAATTGCGGGATTTTAAAAGAATAAATGGGGAACATTAATAATTAAATAAAAGAAACAAAAATATTTTCCGGAGGATTTGATAAAAAATGATTAAATTTAAAAGTGTTAGAATTACCATTCTAACATTTGGTTTCTTCTATAACTATTTTATTGTCATCAAACAGGGTAGCGAGAATCAGGGAAATCATGGAAAAATCAGGATACTTTGTCAATCTGGAAAAGTCACGGAATTTTGTAAAAACACCCAAAAATCATTGAAATTTTCATTTTTGCGTGACTGAAAGATCACCAGACAGGTGTTATCGTAACCATGATTACACAAGATTGGCTGCTTTCTAGATGAATCTCGCCATTTTAACATTAAAAAGTAAATATTTTTAGTGCAAAAACTTGAGGAATAATTTTATGTCTTGATACTAATATGTTGTGCAATTAAAATGAGTCATATTTTTATAATTTTGTTAATTTCTCCAAAATTTTGAACTTTTCATTTTGTTTTCCTTTTTGTAAGTGAATAAAAATAAATTAAAAGATTGAGGGGGGGGGAGTTAAACTTTTACTCACATTTTTATTATATTCAATTGATGGTAATATAGTGTTCATTGACTGTAAATAAATTTTGATAAATATGCTTATTTTTTAGAGGAACTGAAATTCAGTTCATTATATTATGTACAACGTTTTGAATTTACCCGATATTTATTTGGGGTTTTCTTATAAGTTGCTAAACATTTTGGATATTAAATTATGTAAATAAAATTTCGTTAAAGCTTGAGCATGTGTAGTTAAAAAGTTAGTAAAAAATGCTCATATTTCATTAGATATTTAATATTTTTGCATTCTGATTGCAGTATGCTATGTCTGATGTAGTACACAAAGTTTTCCGAAAAGGGCTTTGCTCTGTGTTTGATACCTTCTCACAAAGGGATAATTTTTATGCAATTTTTTAAAGAAAACGCTCTATATCCATGATTGTATGTTGTAGCCTCATAAAAAAAAAAAAATTATACACATACTATAAAGAAGCCACTTAATCACATACTCAGCCAGAACACATTTTAAGAATTAGTTTTTAAAGGGTGATCCCAAAGATTTTAATTTTTCTTTTAATTTTTTACTGGTCCTCTTTTTGCTGCTTTCGGGGCAAAACTTTAATTGAAACATATGAAGTATAAGTACCTTTTGAGATATTTGACAAAACGTCTCAAAGTGCCAGGCAGTGTATTAAATAGGTTTATCTCATATTAATAAAGTGAGTGTTTTCTGACCATTGTTCTAAAAATATATTTGTTTCTTAATCAATCATATTAGTGGTCTACGGGATCTAGTGGTTTGTGAAGTCGAAAAGGTTGGCAACTGCTGTTCTAGAGTCATCCCTGAATCACAATCCAAAAATCTCTAAATTCGTTTGAAAATTATTAATGTTATAAAAATAAAATATTTCATTAAATTCAAACTAGTTTTACACTTGGTTATTAATCACAATCTTCTTTGATTTGCTGTTTTACCAATTTTAAGTCGCGTATATAAAACTAGAACAACATAAGTATAGTTTTGATGTAATATGTGACAGTTGCCATTGAACAGTTCAGCACATTATCTGTTTTTACTACATATTAATACTCAATTATATTACAGGGGTGATTGCTTTGAGTTCTACATTGCCTGTATTTTCATTTCAAGTTCTTTAACAAAATTGTTGTTTAGTAGAATATTATTGTAACTCCATTTTGTTAACCATACAAAAATAGAGCATTATTGATTGAATCAAAATTTATTTTCCATTTTTACTTTCTTCTTTGTATGTACATAAGAAAAAAGTATTGGTTTCATGAAAATTTAAGACCTCTAGTTTTTAATGGATTTAGCACTATTTAACCATTTTAACAAATTTTCTATCCATGTGCTAACAAAATTTTGTACACACTATCTCATGGACCAAAATGGATAATATTTAACCAGACTTGAGATTTTGTCTTGATACCGATTAGCTTTAGGGATATATTGCCTAACAGGTAGCACTGCTATGATGTATTTTTTTCCCCATTTAAGAGCATACAATACCTAATTTTGTTGACAGCCAAAGCTCATGTTATTCTTTAAGGAAATTTGTTTCCACAATTACTCATTACTTAACACTTTTTTTTTTTTAATTCCATTTTCACATTTCATTTTTTAGCTAAGAAATATGAAAAATGCACTTATATATATATTAAACTCAAAAAATATATATAAATTTTTAAAATCCCATGCTAATTGAATGGTTGTAAATTTTCTGAAAGTGAAAACATAATTCTTAAAGGTATATTAGATACTGAGTAATTGTATAAACAAATTTTCACATAGATTAACATGAGCATACCTGCCAACTCTCCCATTTTTCACAGGAGACTCCCATTTTTTAGTCCTATTTCCCGTTTTTATGTTTTAATGTGTATTTCTCCCGTTTTTCTAATATTTTTGAAAAATCGGACTAAAAATGCTAATTTTTGACAATTTGTAGGTGCCATCTTTTCGGATTTACGAGACCCTTCCAATTCACAATCTTTCTCCATCCACAACATAAATGTTGATATTCATTTAAAACTTACTTTATGAGATTTTTAGAATCTCTAAAAAAAAAAACAGAATCCTTCAATATTTCTCGCCTAATTAATTATTTTTAACTCTCTCCCCTCTCTGTACATTCTTAATAGAAGGCTATATTTCAGCTTCTGTAGTGTATAAATGATGTTATGTATAACTATGAAGATTCTTTTTGGGTACATATCAACCAACAAGTGGCACTGTTATGCTGCAATTATAATTACGTTTACAGGAAGGCAATATCTCAGCTTCTATGATTTGATATATAAATGTAGTAAACTTGGTAGGTGAGATGGGTATTATCTAAAATTATGATTTAAGTGTATAGTGCTCGATAGATAGCAGTATAATTACTTTCTATAATTTTCCATATGGCTATATCTCATCATCTATTGGTGAAAATTGCATATATAAAATATTAATTATTAGAAGCTAAGTAGGTTAAATTTTTACGTATGTAATCAGGTGGCACTGTGATATACAATGATTTGAAAGAAAGTTTTCTGATGGTCACAGCGTACTAATTAACTGTATTTTTAATTGCATTTTAAATATTTTGTGGAATTTCAATTGTACGTTCAAATGTATTGTGAAGCAAAAAAAAAAAAAAAAAAAAAAATTGAAAAATGGTATGAAGGGTTAGATTTTTAAAATATCCCCCCCCCCCATCTCCCCCAAATAAAAAGTTACTTTGATCATTGTAACATGCTGATTAAATTATTTCTGCTCAGATTCTGTAAAATATTTTTTTCTAAAATCAAAAAACAGTTTTACAACAGATTTTTATTAATTTTAATATTTGTTTTCAGCTATCCTTGGTTAGCAACTTGTGCTGATGACACATACGTGTGTGTTTCTGATATAGGAAAAGAAGAACCGTCTGTGATGTAAGGAATACTTTTATTATGATAACAGTTTTTCTTGCTGAATTAACGTGATATTTTTAACCCTAGATAACTAAACTTAAATCAATGTTACTCTGTAACTAATCATTCAACTCATAAACTACGAATTAAAAACAAGTATGTTTTTATCTTTCAAACAAATTAGCCTAACTTAAAAAAAATGTATTGTAGTATTTCAATTAAAAAATAGAAAAGTGGTGTAAAAATTATCGTTTGCACTCTTGTCAGATGTTAAAAGTGTGCTCTCCACAAATAGCCCCTTGTTGCAGTAGTTGCATACGTATTTTGTCATTCTGTGTTTCTTAGATGGACAGAAAGTACAACTTCTGCATTTGCTTGCCACGTCTTCTGTGGGCTTTTCAATATTTATTATTTTGATGATCACTAAACTTTCGACTATTAGGCAATGATTACAGCAAATCTCGAAAAGTAACAAATGTACAGCCATCCTTATCACCTTTGGATAACTCATTTTACTAATTATGAAGGTACTGTGAGTAAGGTGGTGTGAGGACAACTGGCAGAGGTCGGTTGTCTATTAGACAAATGTTTAGTTATCTAGGGTTAAAAAAAATTTTAATTAGATTTTATACTTTTATTTACTTATATTCTTTTAATATTTACTTATTTTATATTTTCATTAAAATCTAACAATTTAAGTGACAAAATAACAGAATTTGACATTACATGACTTCTTTTTTTACATATCATTATATGAGCTGTGTTACTAAATTTCTTTTACTAATTCAGTGTTTGTACTGAACTAACAAAAACCTGAGTCTATTAGACTCAGGTTTTGTTAATGTGGGTATTTCAATGAAAAAAGTGATTCCCTTATATTTTAAACATAATACCAATATTAGTTAAACACCTTAAAAAACTTTGCATACTTTCAGTTTTTCCGAGTGGAAATAAACCTGTTTTTTCGGGCTATTTCCATCTCTAATAGTGACTGTATTTCCGTTTCAATATCCAATAAAAGGATGGCTTTTTTTTTTTTTTTTTTTTTTTTTCACAAATATAGTCTGTCTTTGACACAACCCATTCGGGAAAAATCACCCAGATGGAGATACAGTGAACAGAGAGATCAATTAATACTTGCATTTCAGTGCAATAACCTAGATATGTATTTTATTATGATTATTCTTATTGCCTGGGAGCATAAAATTCTGATGCATTCAAAGTCTGCAGTTGAAGTTTAGTAACTAAGCTTGCAATGAACAGTGAAATCGAAGCTTTCAATTTTTTATAATTTTTTTTAACACCCTGCTGCTCATATATACTTCACAAAAGTAAAACTTATATCGCAAAGGTCATATAATAATCAAAATGGGGAAGATGCACCACTAGGTATTATGACAATCTTAAATACTAAATTTTAACATTTTTTAGCTGACTGCTTTTGAGCTAAAACATATGTTTTGTAAATCAGGATTACAGTATTTCCTCGAAAACCTCTGATAAGCCGCTACCTACCTTGCAAGATGGAGTTTATGACTTTTATTGCGTCTCACAGGGGAAGAATATTCGTTAAATCATTGCATAATCATCCCCAGGGCCTAATTACCCATGTGCTTCCCCTCCTAAAATTTAAGAGGGGGCCCCAAAATGGCAAAAAACAGAATCTGGAATTTTCTGTTTCAGATTTTCTCACTGAGGTTGGATTTTTTTCTAAGAAAGTTTGCATAAAGCAAGATAAAATACTCACTATTTTGGGAAAAATCTATTATTTAAACCCCAAAAATCTTGTGTGTAGAAACCACCCAGATATATGAATGAAAAAAAAAACTATAAACACACACTAATTTTTGGTCTATAGCATTTTTATATTACAATAATATGAAATATGTAACAAAAAAAAAAAAAAAAAAAAAGATTTTTCCGAAATGAAAGGGAGCCCCGAAATGATACTGAGCTTCCCCTAGCTTCAAAGCGTAATCAGGCCCTGATCATCCCGTACTAAAAACAAACCTAGGTATCTTAGATAAGTGAACAATGTGTTTAAAAACGCAAGAATTGAAATTATTTGAGATACAGGTAAAAAGATAGTAATACTACTAAAGGGAACTTTTGTTGCTGTTGTTGTTATTGTTCTGCATAACCACCTTAAATAATCAATTTGGAATAGTAAATTACTAAAAGAGAACAAAAGTAAAATATAAAAAAGGGTTATGAACAGGAAATATCAAGGGTAGAAGATAGATTGGGACCATCACAATTTTGATCTACTATGGGGGAGAAAACCCTGCATTGATAACACTCAGAGGTATTATTTACAGGACATGAAGGACACTGCAGCCACAACAGTTTATACATACACAAGCCATGACTCACAATACTTCTTTTTTACCTTCAGATAAGGAGGGGAAAAAAAGTCTTTCAGTTAAATGAATGTTATTTTAGGATTTAATAATTGTGTGATTATTAATGATATCAACAGCAAAATGCTCTCCAAATTGCACTTGCGACTAAAATCAGGGTTGTAGTGATTTAAATCAATTGATTTAAATCGCTGATTTAAATCATGATTTAAATCAATTGATTTTTTTTTTTTTTTAAATCACAGATTTAAATCACTTTTTTTAAATACCAAAGTTATTGGCTTTAATTGAATGAAATTGTTTATCTAACTTTAAAAAATGAGATTTTAACTATTTCTTATGTAAATTTAAAAAAAAGGTTTGTAAAATATAACAAAATATTTCAATAGACGAACTAATATTTCTCATTTCTTAACTTTAGATTCATCTCTACTAAGCAACATTAATAAACACAAAAATAAATTATACCGTAACTTATTAAAATTATTTTTATACATATTATATATTTTAATAATTCATTATATTTTAATTATTTATACAAGCACTGGTGTATGAATTGTAAATATTTAATTAGTATACAATTCATTAATTAATGTTATACATATATTCCAGTTCGCCTTTGCCCACCTTGCGGGTGATATTTCAAAAAGAAAATATTTCCTTGTTTATTTAGCTCTCATACCAGTCTGTCATTTAACAATGTCTCATATGATATTTTAAAAATAATAGCATATTTTACATTGTAGTGTTTAAAAAGCCCTGAAGGCTCCAAAAAGTTTTAAAAACATCATAATCTTTTAATTTAACAACATACAATCAGTTAAATATAGTTCGAGGCTGCTCTCACTGCTTGGTTTAATGAATTGTACCCTCTAAATACAGGGGTCTGTCCAGACTTTTCACACAGGGTCATTGTGATATTGTGAAAATTTCTACACATAATTTTGTAAATCTAAATTTAGTGTGAAAATAAAGTTCTTCACAAACTTTTCGGCTAGGGTCTTCTTTTTGTGAAATTGTGAAAAATGTAATTTTGCAAAATAAAATTACAATTAACGTTTCATTTTTGACAATGACAGTTCAGTTTTATAGAACTAAACTCACACATATGCACAGAAGTCCTTTATAAATTAGAAATTGAGTATCAAGTTTTCGGGAGAAATACAACAAAAACGCCCGATTATTCATGCAGTCAACGTTCGTTCCACTGAAGATTAATTTTGAAAATGAGAGATTTATCAAAAGTCTAAGGAGAAAAATTTTGTGAAGGGTTCTTTTTTAGGCTAAAAAAATTTGTGAGTGGTCCTGTTTTATGATAAAAATTTTGTGAAGGGTCCTGTTTTGGGATAAATAATTTTGTGAAGTGTCCTTTTTTTAAGATATAAAGTGAAAGGTCCTTTAATGGACCCAGGTTTGCCTCTGAACAGACCTTTGAAATATAAGAAAAGATAAAAGAATAAGTGAAAGTATTAAGATGGTAATGAAAATGTGAATTCTATTAATGGGTAAAGTATGAAAAAATTTTCTTGATTCAAATGATATTTGTTAAACTTAAGAAAGAATTTTTTAAATTATAATTTTTTTTTCCCATTAATTCCCTATTCTTTTTATTTTATAAGGAACCAAGTAAAAATTTCTTTTTCTTAATCCATTGCTTCAGTTTTATGTCCTTTTTCCTATTAAATTATCCTTTTCCAAAGTTATTTTACATGTTCAATACTGTGGGTAAGATTTTACTTTATTTCAATACATTATTGTAGCTACAAAGTCAAAGTTACAATTGAGTGGCTCATACTACCGCATTTATGATTGCCATAAAATTACACTTATTACGAAGATACCATGTTGCATAAAAATATTGGTAATAAATGCCTACATGGATTTTTTTCTATGGGAATAGAATACTATTTATATTTTTATAGTTTAAGTAAAATAATTGATAGTGTGTATATTGTGCATATATATATATATATATATAGAGAGAGAGAGAGAGAGAGAGACACATAATAAAATACAAATGTTGTGCAATAATGTATGATTACATAATAAAAATCATTAAAATCAAATAAATCTTGATTTAAATCAAAAAAATCGATTTTTTTGAAAAAAAATCAACAACTCTGACTAAAATGTTACTGGGAGATGTGAGTCATAAAATGTTCCTTGCATTTCTGAACTCCAAAATTATATTTTAAAAGGGGAGGGGGGGGAGGGGTAACAACAAAAATATTTCAAATCATGTGCTACTTCATGTAATTTTATTGGTATATTAAAAGAGTTATATGCACAGAAGAATTACATAATAGATTGAAATTTTAGTTAAATAAAATATCCTTTAACTATGATTAAAACAGTAAATAAAAAAAATATATATTTAATTTTTGTTTAATAATCTTTATTTTTTTTCCAGATATAAAGATGACAGACATTCTGATTTTATCAGAGGTCTTGCTTGGAATTCCAAAAATGATTTAGTGTCTTGTGGCTGGGATAAGAATGTTTTAAAACATACTATTAGCAAAATGGACAATGTTTAAAACTGACTTATTTTGTACTTTTTTTAAATTTGTAAATAAATAAAACCAATATTTTTCTTATAACTTCTGTCTTTTATACTCTCAAGAGGAGGGGGGGGGGGATATTTTTATATGAAAAATGTGTGAAACAAAACATCATCAAAGAAATAATTTTACATGTTTGATTTTTGAGGCCTCAGAAAAATGATCAATTTTAATCTGTTTGCTATAGGGTTCAATCATTGTGCAAATGGAGTTACAGTTGTACTTCATTAATACAAAATTCTTGTTGACACTTTAACAAGTGCCATTAGTTTAAAAAAAATAATAATTATCTTTAAAAGTGCTTAAAAAAAAAAAAAAAATCATCCAATATATGCAGCTGACATCTAGTTTAAATAAACAATTTTTTTTTTCCCATAAATTTACCATGTTGGCACTGCTATCTGGTGCACATAATAAGAAAAAATAGTCCAAAGTATGGGATATCAGGGGTTGTAGTGTTCCTAAATTTTTACATTTTATTATATAGTCACCACTATTTATATTTAAAAAAAAAAAAAAAATCATCAATCCATAAAATTCTGGAATTTTTTTTGTTCTTTCCTGTCCCAAAGTTAAACTAAATTTCAGTGAATATTAGAAGGAAAAACTGGTAAATATACTACAGATGTATTTAATTTCTCAATCTAAAAATGCATGCATAGCAAATAGACAATTTTGATGAAGGTTTTTTTTTTTTTTTTTCCCTCTATATTATCTTAAAGAAAATTATAGGGTGTCCTATAAATAACAAATTTATTGATGAAATTAAGTAATTTTGCTACTCAAAAGTTGTATTCTTTATGGAACACCTAAGTTATTGAAGGATATTTTACTTTTATGATCTATCAGTTTTTTTAAAAGAAAAAAACATTCAACAATATATTTAAAGTATATTGGTAATAGCCATTTGATATGTTAATAAATTTGACAAACCCTTCAAACAAATATTTAAAAAGGACTAATCAATGTTTTCTTTGATGTGCATGACAAAAAAATGTTCTACTCTCCACATACTCTCCTTATATTTCACGTAAGTTTACAGCACTTAATCACATAAAATAACTTCTCAAAATATGGTTTTTATTACCAAATTCAGGAGTTGCAAAAATTTTCATAAAATTAAAACATTTCTGAAAAAGAACTATTGAAAATCTTTCAACTATTCATATCCAGTTATGTTTTAAAAATCGAATAAGCAAATTTGCAATCTACATCCACTGCATTATAAAAACCAAGCTAAGCAATTTAAAAACATAAGTTTGTGACCTTTACAGTAATGGTACAAAAACATTTAAGAGCAAGGGCAGCACACCTGTTTACTGTAAGGTGGGTCACTAACTCAATACACCTGATTGGGGTATGAAAGACTTTTATCATTTTTTTTTTTATATACATCCATATAGCTTATATAAAATTTATTCTTTACAGTAAGAAAAGAAAAACATTTGGCCCATGGGTCACAAGCAATTTTCTCAATGAGTATAAAACATTACAGATATATACATGGACAAATACTAACATAGGTAAGGTCCTTCACGTCAACTGCATTGAAAAAGATTGGCCTTTCTTACCACAATCAATTGTACAAGTCAACAAGTGCCCTTGCTCTCAAAAAGTTATACAACACTATTCTACAGTTAAAGTGTGGTCCCTTTGTATGCTGTGCTTCGTGAAGCTACACAAAAGTATTATTTCCTCAAAATTTGAGCTTATTTTGCAAAGAAATGAATTCAGATAATTAAACTTTAATGTTGTATGCATTAGAAGAAACTATAACTTTGAAACTTTGTAGTAGTGATGCAACACTTGAGGCCACCATGGAGTTAACCTGTTACCCCTAGAAGTCTTACAGATGTTATTTTTTTTTTTTTTTTTTTTTTTTTTTTATTATTATTCTTATTATTTGGTATTACGGCCAAGGTCTGTGTAGAGTGCTCTCTGTGGAGATCTTTGGAAAGGATCATACCCTGTATTAATGTTAATTTCAGAGAAAATCACAAGAAAGTCTGAATGATTAAGCTGACAATTGTAACTTGGCCTGGCATCTCTCGACCAGTGGCACAGGCCAAGTAATTATTCAGTTATTTTTATTTAATATTTTTTTTGTAAATCTAATTTTTATAAAAATTGGCAATTAGTTTTCTTATTGTAAATGGTAAATTTAATAACTCTGGAGAATATATATATAAAGATATTAACTTTTATAGCTCTCCATACCTTGCCTATACCCATATGAGGATGAAAATTTGTTTTCCGATTATTCAAGCACCATTGGTCCTTAACAGCAAAAAAGAAGGGAGGGGGACAGAATTATGTTAAACTTTTTTTTTTAGTATTTAGGAGAGAGTAGAAATGAATGGGATTTTATTTTTGTAATTTTTTTCAGTTGCTCAGGATATGTTCATTATATATTTGGCTACATAATGCAAAAATAAAAATCACCTGTAATGGGTAATAATTAAAAAAAAAAAAAAAAGTTCAGTTGTCTCATTCAACACCCACCTTATGGGATTGAAAGGGTCACTAGTGGTAATGAATTGAATGCTACTTTGAAATGAAGAAAACATCTAGGAAATATTTTTTAATTTATTTA
Source organism: Salticus scenicus (assembly GCA_963930645.1). NCBI lineage: Eukaryota > Metazoa > Arthropoda > Arachnida > Araneae > Salticidae > Salticus > Salticus scenicus. The sequence goes on along the minus strand of OZ005649.1, from coordinate 5,154,863 downwards.
TATAATAAATAATAATGATGTGAAAGAGTAGTATGCTAATGGCTTAATAAAAAAAGTTACGGAACAAAAATACTCTTCTAGGCAAAATATGCAGAATGAAATGCTAAAGAAATTATTGATCATCTCTATCATTTTTTAGAAACATTTCAGATTCAGGGAGAAATTTCTTCACCTGACATTCATCGATATCAGCAATATCATCTACAGCAGGTCATTTGTAGTTATCGTATCAACAGTTTTAAATCCTTTAGATGATTTACACAAAACTGGAGCAACCAAAAACTTTTTTTTTTTTTTTTGCATATTTCTTGAACTGGCTTTCATAAGAAATTAGTATCTAGATATCAACTTTTATTCTCTTTAAAAAAGGGACTTAGTACTACAGTCTTGGTGGCATGACTAAAGTAGGTTTTTTTTTATAAAAGCATATATATCCATTCAATATTTATAAACTAAACTAGAGTAGGTTTGTTCAAAAAAATAGATATTCAAGCAACTTTTTTTTTTTTTTTTTTTTTTTTTTTCATATTTAATAGAACCTACTTAAAATAATTAGGGATGGATTTTGCAATATCTTTAAAAAATATATATATTAAAAATAACAAAAAGCTTTTTTTTTTTTTTTCTAAATTTTTACCTAGACATGCGCTTTTTATTTTTTTCTCAAAAACTGACTAATAAATTTCAAAACCCATCCTAATTCTTTTAAATTCCATTAAGCATAAAATTAAAATACCATTTTATTAGATATCTGTAGAAGTTAACAATTTGAAGATCATGAATTCATGAAAAAATGCAAACTGAGAAAACTTAATTTAAAGATTTCAAATCCAAAACCCATAAGAATTGGTGCCTAAATATATATTTTATTGAACAAATCTAATATAGATCAATTTATAATTATTAAATAGAAATATAAGCTTTTATACAAAACCTACTTCAGTGGTGCCATCAAAGATGCCAAATCCCCTTAAGATTTGTTGTCTTAGAAACTTTTTGCTTAATTGTAGCTGCGTAAGTTTTGTTTTCACTCCTGATTGCCGTTGCTTTTCAATTCTATTTTTTTCAGGTTTGAAGATTAATATCCTTGTTTCACTTTTCTTTCTGCCATTCTTTACAGTTTTTTCTTGCTACAGCTTTATGGAATGGTTGTACATCTTCTAAAAGCAGCATAGAAGACAGTTCAGAACTGTTTTCTAGGGCTGTGCCGATTAATCGGTTCGGTTAATCGATCAATGCTTAGTCCCAATCAATTTTTTTAATAGAGTTAATTGGATCGATTAATTCAATTAAAAATTTCCAAACTACGAATTAAAGTAAAAATGCTGTTTTGCGTACAAAATATTTTTTCAGATATTTTCCTAAAAAACATTCTAAGACACATCCATCAAATAATGAAAAAGCAAAATAAAATAAATAAATAAAAATAAAACCTGACAAAAGATGTTGCATTTTTGTTGATAGAGAAAAGGGGGAGGACAGTTATTAAACAAAATGTGCATTTCATGTGCATGCTGGAGCAACACCACCTGTCTGTAGCCTTCTACAGAAAGTGTTGGCTAGGGCAATAGTATTCTCTGAAACAAGAAGCTTTCAAAAAATGGAAATGCTAAAGATATAAAAGTAAAGAAAAGAAGGGATTGAGATTTCCACTATCCCTCTGTCGAGGAAAATGTCAACAGAGTTTCACAATATCTTCAAGCGTTTATTGTCTGTTCACAATTGCTGATAGTAGTTATCGAAGTAGAAACAGAAAATAACATTCTGTGTTCAAGTCCAAAGTGATAAAGAGGAACTAACTTGTTAAATAAATCCTTGTTGAACGATGTTCTTAGACTAAGAACATGATTCGATAAGGACTTATTTAACAAAACAGTAGTATTAACTCTACTTTTTTTAGATAGGAATTTTTGCTAGTATCCGCATACTTTTGTTACCGACTGTACACAATATAAGAGTTTTATTAATTCATTGAAATAAAATTATATATATACAAAAATGAAAACTGATTAAAAATCCGATTAATCGATTAATGGACTGCAATTAGCCCAGTTAAAACTCTTAATCGATTCCCACCCCTACTGTTTTCATTTGTTATTGATGAGATGCTTATAGTTGAATTGTTTTGATTTAATGAAACATCTGGTGCAGGACGATCTCTGTTGCATAAGCAGACAGAAAGTGAGATTTATCAAAGATATCACTTTTGAAAGGTGATATACCACATATTTTGAAACCAGACAAAATATTACCCTGTTTGAAAACCTTGTTAAATGCCTGTGATTGTAAAGAAGGAAGGTTATATATAGAGATAAGTTTTGCCAGCATTTGATGTGATCTAATCGTTTTGGCTACTACAAAATTTGGCTTTGAATGGTCCATATACAGCAACCTCCAGTGGCTGCAACCTGTGAATGCACTATGGCGGGAGAGTTAATAAAATTATTCTATTTTCTTGTGCATAATTGGATAATATCAATACACAATCACAATCGATTTTAACTAAAATAGCTTATTTTATAGCATGTTTAATAAATAAAATGATTGGAAATAATAAGATGATAAAGCTTTCTCAGAAAATAAATTTGAGAAATTTTTTTTATATTATTTATTACTTTAAAATAAAAATAATTACTATAACAAATTTGAAAAAGAAAATCTTTCAGGCAACTTCCTTTTTTTAAAAATTAAGATAACAAAATTTTAAAAAATATTACAGTTTTATACATAGAAAGGACAAAAAAAAAAAAAAAAATATGTCCCAACCCAATCATGCTTTTAAAGCATAATTGTAATTTTATTAATGATAGTGTTAAAAATTAAATATAAATGCATCTTAGAAATGAATAACAAACAAATTATACATAACAATCAGAATAATTATAGACTTGTGAATAGTTTTTTTTTTTTTTTTTTTTTTTTTTTTTTCTCCCCATAAATAGCTATTTTAGAAAAAAAAAGCGAATACTTTTCAAGCAGATTTTTCTACTCTGTGCTCTCAAAAGAATATAGCTTCACTCAGAAGAACAAAATTTTTGTCAGTTTACTTGGATGACTAAACTCTGTTGGTACCAAAAATAAATAATTTTTCAAAATACATTTACAGAAACTACTAGTAGCCAATTCAACCCCCATATCCCACTCATTACTACTCTCTTCCCTACATTTTTTTTTTTCTTTTTTTACAATTCTCTAATTTGCATATTTGTAATTTTTGAAAAAAAAAAATATATATATATACCTACAAAATGTAAATTATGTAATTTTACTTAAATTTGAAAAATCCCACTCGATATTCTTGCGCCTGCGCACTCTGTAAAGTTCGCTCCTTCGTTACGGAGCTCAGTTAGTTTTGTAACTCCGCTCATGGGAGGCTGGCAGCTTTCTTTACTCCCATTTTAAAGTTTTAAATAAATGTAGTTGTGATGTTGAAATCACCTCTAGTGTGTCAAGTTTTTATTACAGTCCACTATTTAAGTATTCGATGTGTTCTTATATAGTTTTAATTCTCTGATCTAACATTTTTGGTCCGTGCGACCACAGCGTAACCAGCACATTTCGTTTTCATAAAGAAAACAAAAATGGCTTTAACCGCATTAAATAGAAAAAAAGGGAATATCAAATCCCAATTCACAAAGTTACTCAACATTCCTAATGACGAATTAACCACAAAAGGTGAAATAACTTCGAGAATATCAATTTTAGAAAAACTTCAAAATAGATTTGAAGATTTAAAAGTGGAGTACTATCAAGTGGCAAAGGATGATGAGTTTCCTACAATAGAAGAAGAGTTAAGTGAGCTAGATTCTCAATTTCAAGAATTAGAGGTAAGATTCAATACCTTACTAATTAACTGTAGTGACAATATGAGTAATATAAACTCAAATAATAGCTCGTTAGGAGCGGAAAGAAACATTGTTCCAAATCATACTATGCATTTACCCCAAATACCGTTACCTGTATTTTCAGGAAAATTTGAAGAGTGGAACACATTTAAAACGCAGTTTCTAAATTTAATGAATGATAATCCTTTATTAACTGCAAATCAAAAACTCTTTTATTTACGCGCTGCGTTGAAAGGCGAAGCAAAAACAGTAGAAACCACTGATGATACTTACGATTCTCTACTAAAAACATTAGAACAACGGTTTGAAAATAAAAGAGCTATAATAGAGGCTCATATCAAAACAATTATTAATTATGAAAAAATAACTCATGAATCTGGTAAAGAATTACGAAAATTATTGGATTGTATTTTAAAGAATTTAAGAGCGTTAAAAGTATTGAAATATGAACGCGATAATCTTTCTACTATTATGTTATAAACATTGTTTTGCAAAAGTTGGATCGGGAAACTCGCAAAAATTACGAACTTACATTAAAGAACGACGACGTTCCTGACTTTGATCAGTTTCTAGAATTCCTAGAAAAACAGTGTTCAGTTTTAGACAGTGTAAATCGAAATTTACCGCTTAAGTCCTCAAAATATACTACTGATAAGTCTGGTTATCCCAGAAGTTTAGTTGTAAAAACCCAAGGAAATAATTCTAACTTGTGTATACTGTGTAAAAATAATTTTCACACGCTATATAAATGCGATATATTTTTGAATTTCACAACAGAAAAACGATATGAATTTATTCGAAAAAATAATCTTTGCTTAAATTGCTTCGGATTCCACAAAATAGCAAAATGTAATTCTAAGTATGTATGCAGTAAATGTGGCTCCAGACATCATTCATTACTTCATAAAGACAAAGATTTATTACTTCCGTTATCAAAAGAGAGTGCAACCCCCCCATCAAGCTATGATAATAGCGATCGTCTGCTTGAAACAGCAGGTGCATCGACTGAAAGCAAACAGTCGGCGCCGATTACTTGTTTTGTTTCTGAAAATAAAAGAGTTATATTAGCGACGGCCACAGTTTTTGTGTTAGATGAATACGGATTTTATCACCCGGCTACTGCGGTTCTTGACAGCGCCTCACAGTCTAATATTGCAACAGCAAAATTTGTAAATAAGTTAGTATTGAAAAAAGAAAAAATAAACATACCGCTTTCTGCATTGTCGGGAATTCCGATAAATATAAAAACAAAAACACAAGCACTGATAACAAATGAGAATAATTCGTTTTCAGCTAATCTGGAATTTTTGATTGTTCCAAAAATTATTGATGCGTTACCAATAAACTATTCTAATACATTAAAATTAAATATTCCAAAGGGAATAAAACTGGCCGATCAAACACTATTCAAAAATAACAACAATGTTGATTTACTGATTGGGGCCGAAATATTTTTTGAATTAATGTTAACCAATAAAATCAAAATTCCTGAAACGGGTGCAATTTTACAGGATACTGTGTTTGGATATGTGCTTAGTGGAGCTGTTCAAGGCACTCCACATCCATTGTATTGTGCTATGATTTCCCAGTCAGATAACTCCAATTTAGAAAATATTATGAAAAGATTTTGGGAGATTGAAAATATACTAGATTCACCTAGTTTGAGAAATAAGGAAGAGATAGAGTGTGAAAAGCAGTTCATGAAAACATATCGCAGAGATGATAATGGGAAGTACATAGTGAACTTACCAATGAAAAATAATTCTGAATTGGGAGATTCTTTCCATTCGTCCAAACAAAAGTTAAATAATTTATACAGACAATTAAATAGAAATCCCAACATTTCTGAATTGTATGTAAATTTTTTGAATGAATATGAACAGTTAGGCCACATGCGAGAATTAAATGATAATGAAATAAACACTGTTAAATATTTTCTTCCACATCACGCTGTGCTTAAACCTGATAGCAGCACTACAAAATTAAGGGTGGTATTCAACGCCAGTTCACCCACTACCAATGGGTTATCATTAAATGATTGTTTATTAAATGGAGGTGTAGTACAAGAAGATTTGTGTGCCATTTTATTACGTTTTCGTACGCACAAAATAGTTTTCACTGCGGATGTTAAAAAAATGTATAGACAGATATGGGTTAATCCTGAACAATGTAATTGGCAATGTATTCTTTGGAATAAAACCCCTAAGGAAAAGCCTAAAATTTATAAATTATTAACTGTAACATACGGCACAAAATGTGCTCCTTACTTGGCCACTCGTGTACTAAAACAAATCGCTAGTGATGAAGGGGCTAATTATCCGTTAGCTTCTGCCGCCACACTTAAGGATTTTTACGTTGACGACATTCTAACGGGAACTGATGAAGTGTCGTCTGCTCTGGAACTCCAGAAACAGTTGGTGTCAATGTTGACGGCTGGTGGACTTGAGTTGCATAAATGGGTTTCAAATGCCAGAGAATTATTAGAACAAGTCCCTTACAGTGAGCAAGACTATCACTTCGAAAAAAATGATAAAACTTCGGTGAAAACACTAGGGCTAAAATGGAATCCCAAAGATGATAATTTCAGTTTCACGGTATCATCAGATTATTCTAATACAATCACCAAACGTGGTGTTCTGAAAGAGATCGCTAGACTCTTTGACCCATTGGGTCTAGTAGGACCAGTGATAGTACAGGCTAAAATTTTCCTACAGAGGTTATGGCTTTTGAAAATTGATTGGGATCAGGAACTTCCAGCACAAGAAAAAAACACATGGATAAAATTCCGAAATGCTCTAAACGAGCTTAAAGATATTACGATCCCACGTTTCGTGTTCTCAAACTCTAATTGTCGTGAACTGCAGCTCCACGGCTTTTCGGACGCGTCACAAGAGGCATATGGCGCAGTGGTTTATTTACGTGTGATCACTAGTTCAAACGATGTACATGTGAGCTTACTGTGTAGTAAGTCCCGAGTTTCTCCTCTTAAAGTATTGACTATACCTCGCCTAGAACTTTGTGCGGCTGAATTGTTATCTAAACTGATATCAAAGGTAACCACATCATTAAATATACAATTAAGCTCTGTATATCTATACAGTGATTCAACAATCGTTTTATCATGGATCAACTCATCACCCCACGTGCTCAAGGTTTTTGTGTCTAATCGAATATCTCGAATCCAGGAACTCACGAAGAATTTTTGTTGGAGGCATGTTAAATCAACCGAAAATCCAGCTGATCTTGTTTCACGAGGAAGCCCTCCTCATCAACTTTCTGAGTTCTGGTTCAATGGACCAGATTTTCTTCATCATGAGCCTATACAACTTTCGAATAATGACATTACTGATTCTAGCGACGAATATTTTTCTGAAGCTAAAAAACGTCTTAATGATTCTGAACTTAAAATTTCCCTTTATGTAACTGTGATGTAAATAATTCATTTACCTTTTATGTTTCCATATTTTAAATTAATTTTATTAATATTTTTAATTTTCATAGCAACAGAAGTTACTTAGTGAGGATCAAAGAACCTCATGGCGTACATTGCGTTCTGGCCACTAACCCTTTTTATTCTTTGGGTCAAAAGGTCAAATATATATATCCAAATAATTTTATTTACATAAGAGAAAAGAGGAATCAATTTACTTATTGGCTAGAATGCTGTAAAAAGAAAAATGCATACAAAAATAATGTTTGTAAGAAAACTAATCTGCTGCATCAAAATTAATCAATTTTATTTTCCAAACCACACTAGTAATTCCAAATTAAGTAGGATATAAAAATTAATGGTTTTTAAAATTTGAATAAGTATTCATATAAACTAATATATATATATTTATTATTAATAAGTAGGCACTCTCTCTCCAAATGATAAAATGGTCATTATTTTAAAACAGAAGCAAAACAAATCTTTCTCACCCCATGTTCTTCTCTTGAGAGCTGCTGAAACCCAACTAAATTTAAAACTGCCGGAATAACAGAAGGTGGAGTCAGAACCATCACCCTATTGGTTCTCAGCATGGTGTGATATGACATCACCACTAGGAAAGAAGAACCAATTTTTCTCCTGTGTGTGTGTTGCAGTAAAGCAAACACAACAGGGTGAGTTGAGCCAGCTGAGAGAAACAATGCATTTAAGTGCAGAAAACGATCTTATTTAACATTTAAAAAGAAGTGATGTTATTAACATCACATTACCCCTAACAACCATTAAAAAAATTTGGAAGACTAAAAATGTGAATGGAGAGTGCATACCTACATTTACATGAAGGATTACAATTTTTTTTTTTTTTTTTTTTTTACTTACATGTGAAAAAAAAATATCCATATTGACTACATAATATTATAGGAACGGCCATTAAAGGCATGAATGTAACAAAGCAAATTTTTAAGCAACTGAAAGGTCTTACAATACTCTTAACAACATGCACTTGATAAAAAAATTTGGAAATTTTGAGAACAATGTACATGTGACACAAAATCTGAATCAAACACAATACAAAATCGATAAGTAAAGCTGAAACAATAAAATTCCGACAAAAAACCCAATATCAACGCCTACCCTGGTAGGTGATCAATTCTACCAAAATAGGCGAGGAATACACCATTTCATCAAAAACAATACTATTTCAGCACTGTGGTTACAGACATTCTCAAATAAAAGATTTTATTGATACAAAAGTGGTCAGTGACATATCTTGTGATGTTAATAACATCACTGTAACTACCCAACCTTTCAATTTTGTTGATGACATTTTAACCATTAGTAATAGTTTTACTAAAATTGTGCATGTTTTAGCGTTTATTTTCAGATTTATCAACAACCTAAGACATCCAGGGGAAAGAAAAACTGGATACCTAGGTCCAGAAGAAAAGAAGGCTGCACTAAATTTTGTACTAAAGACCTTACAGGAGGGAGAATTTAGGAATGATATAACAAGTCTAAAAATTAATAACTGTATTTCTCTTAGCAGCAGGCTTCGCCCCCTGGCACCGTTCTTAGATTCAGATGGTTTATTAAGAATTGGAGGTAGGTTGCATAACGCAGATTTGAACTATAAGAAAAAACATCCAATAATATTGCCAAAGGGTAAGTTCAGTGAGATAATTATTAAACATTTTCATGAAAAACTTCACCATTCAGGTCCTCAGACATTACTTTATAACATTAGGCAAGAATATTGGCCCTTAAATGGTCGAAATGCATGTCGTAAAATTATCCATAATTGTGTCCAATGTTTTAGAGCTAACCCTAAGTTATGCTCTCAAAAAATGGGTGATCTGCCGAAAGAGAGGATAAATCCTGTTTTCGCATTCAATAGTACGGGTATAGATCTGTGTGGCCCATTTTTTATAAAAAATAAGCATCAAAGAAAAGGGGCTCCCATTAAAATTTATGTTGCTCTTTTCGTTTGCCTTACAACTAAGGCAATATACCTAGAAATCGTCTCTGACTTAACTTCAGAGTCACTAATTGCTGCCTTGAAACGTTTTATTGGCAGACGAGGTAAATGTGCTAAAATCTTTTCAGACAATGGGAGTAATCTTGTTAGAGCTAATAAAGACTTAAAGGAATTTTTTAAATTAATTACCCAACAAGATGAAAAATTGGCAAATTTCTCCTTAAATGAGAAAATAGAATGGAAATTTATTCCTCCCAGGGCACCAAATTTTGGTGGCTTATGGGAAGCCGGGATTAAATCTTTTAAGTATTATTACAAGCGTATTATAGGTGATGCTAAACTGACATACGAAACCTTTCAAACCATCATGATTCAAATTGAATCCATGTTGAATTCGCGTCCATTAACTCCTCTCTCGGCAGACATAGAGGATTTGGAAATTTTGACCCCTGGTCATTTTCTTATCGGTCGATCGTTAACGGCCATCCCCGAACCCTCACTGACCAACATTCAAACCAATAAATTAAATTTGTGGCAACAAACTTGCAAACTAACTCAAACATTTTGGAAATTTTGGTCTAACAATTACTTAAATAATCTACAGCAAAGGACTAAGTGGTACTTTGAAAAACAAAACGTAAAGGTAGGCGATATGGTCGTCATAAAAGAGGATAATTTGTCCCCTCTAAAATGGTTACTAGGCCGCATTACTAAAACCTATATTGGAAGGGATAATATTGTGAGAGTAGTAGATATTCGAACAAAAAATGGAATACTGAAAAGAGCTATTTCAAAAATAGCAGTATTGCCAATTGAGAATTAACTGTACATTGTTGAGTTATTATAGTGTTTTTCTATTTTCTTGCTTTATTTTCTTATAAGGGATAAATGTTAATACAAACTAAATCATCAAAATATTAACTTCATTTTACTGTTTATATTATATTGAGAAAAAATTACAGTTTATATTACGGACATTTGTTTTATTCTTATTTAGAAATGAAAAAATGGTATATTGTAAAATATATATTTAAAAGGTATTTATTGTACTTAAAAAAATAAAAAAAAACTATTAAAAATTGAGAAAGAAATAATACTGAATTTTCTTAATATTGCTATATAAGTTTTCCTTTGGTTTTATTTACTTACCTTGCATATATAGATTGTTTCATGTATAAGTTAAAATTGTGTTAATTATTGTTTTTTATTTTCAATGTGATTAATCTATAAATCAGTTTGTATTTCCAACATGTTTCTATGGTTATGTCTCATGTAATTTTGTGTAACTTTTTGAAATTTGCATTTCAACGCCGGGCGGTATGTTGCGCCTGCACACTCTGTAAAGTTCGCTCCTTCGTTACGGAGCTCAGTTAGTTTTGTAACTCCGCTCGTGGGAGGCTGGCAGCTTTCTTTACTCCCATTTTAAAGTTTTAAATAAATGTAGTTGTGATGTTGAAATCACCTCTAGTGTGTCAAGTTTTTATTACAGTCCACTATTTAAGTATTCGATGTGTTCTTATATAGTTTTAATTCTCTGATCTAACAGATATATATATTTTTTCCTACACTGAACCCTGCCGTTGAAAAACAGGTGACCTGGGCACCTATGAGTAAGAATATTTTTTAAACTATCTGATGTTAAAACACGGGTGAAATTCCGTCATTCTTTTTTTATGTATTATAATATGGAACAGCAGGGGTCTGTCCAGGTTTTTTTTCCAGGGTCCTATTTTTGTGAAAAAATTTCTTATTTTTGTGAATTTTCTTATTTTTGTGAAATTTTTTTTCTGACATAGTTATTATTTTTATTTTTGTGAAAATTTATTTCACAAATTTTATCTGCACACACACACATATGTATATATGTTTCATTTAGAGCAGGCAGGAGGACGCTGTGCCCTGCCTGCCCTTTGTCTGAAAAAATGACACCCTTCTTGCCCTTAATCTAAAAAAGTTGCGTCTTTGCCTTTTATTGAAAAATAACCATCAAATTAAGATATGTTATAAATATAAATAAATGTAATGTATTGTGCATAACAATCAACAGTCTTTCATATATCAGTAACAAGCAAAATTAAGTTGTAAAGAAAGTTAATGTTTGAAAGTTTTTCTTTTATTTGTACTTAAAATCGAAATTTTAAAATAAATGTCTGGGTTTTAAATATTAAATGAGCCCTTAAGAATCCAAAACTGCCCACATGAATCTAGAAAACGCCTTTTCATTAGCTGCACATTGCCCTTTTTATAATCCCGGGGGACAATCCTAATATATATGCTTATACTTTTAATGGATGATTATAACTCATAGGTAAAAAACCCCAAAAAACTAGTGTTTCAGAAAAAAAAAACACCTCTGAATTTCAAATGATACTCAAATTATTTAGACAGAAGCCCTAATCTTTCTGTACCTTGTTATCAGTCAATCAATAAAAGAGGAGCATCGTAATTTGAACGTATTTTTTTAACGTAATAGTCCGAATAACGGGAATTTACTCCCGGGCCGGCCTCGCTTCATCTTTACTAAATAGAAGCGATCAAATTCCTGACAAAATTACGAAAATACAAAACCACACATCTATAGCTATGCTACTCTACAAACCACATACTAAAGAATTACAAACTCAACAAAAACAAACACAACGCGGCAAAAGATGTTGCCAAAATATTTATGTAATTTTCCACAGAAAAATTTCGTCACATCAAGAAAAGGTACACCACACCCATTATCGTGTTTGACGTCATTCCCTTACTAATCAGCGTGGACTCCGCGAGAAATGGAGGCGTGGTTTTATTGTCATGTAGTAACGATAGTGACTAGTACGAGAACATAAGAGAAAATTGATGGGATGCAATGTTTATATATTGCTGAGCAGATGTTTTTGCTCGGTATTATTTTATAAATGCTTTGTTTTTCCAAAAAAATTAGGGAAAAGTTTGTTTATCTCCGAATTGAATTTTGTGAAGGGTCCGTTTTATGAGTATAGAATTTTGTGAAGGGTCCGTTTTATGAGTATGGAATTTTGTGAAGGGTCCGTTTTATGAATATGGAATTTTGTGAAGGGTCCGTTTTTTTAGCCAGGAATTTTGTGAAAGGTCCGTAAACGGACCCAGTTTTCCCCCTAGACAGACCCCTGAACAGGATGGAAAAACTGATGTCCTTTTATATTACTTTACATTTTCAATTCTTATCCCATTTCTCCAAACTGATTGGCACTATCGCTGACCCAGACTAAACTAGATCTGGCGCTCCAAACTTTTCCAAACTGAAAAAACTTAATGTTTCTTTATAAAAAAGCAGAGCTGCCAACCTAATCCGGCAAATTGTTAGTACCACCCCTTTTTCTACACCACTTAATTTTTAAAATAATTTTCTTCAAATACATTTACGATGAATTAAGAAGAAAAAAACTCTAAAAAATGACTGGTGTAGAAAAAGGGGCTCTACTAACAATTTGCCGGATTAGGTTGGCAGCTCTGAAAAAGATATAAGTGTGAAATTTTGATTTTTTTTAATAAGAACTTATTAATTTATCTTCATTTAATATTAGTAAATATTTTTACATTTGAAAATGATGACAGCTTTACTTAACAAAAGTAAGTTTTTAATTTTTTATCTAAAAAAATATGTTTTATTTCCATCAAAAAAATAAAATAAGGTTTTTATAATGAATTTGGTAATTTTCTGTTAACTGCATGAATATTTTAAAATATCAGCCTGAATTACTACTAACTATTTGCATTAAAAACTATTATATTATTTATGGCTTGATACAAGTTTTAATATTTGGGACTTATTTTTGTAAAAATGTATTGCATAAAACAGTCCATTTTAACAGTCACTCTGTATAATGATTAATATCAAGTTAATAATGTTTCATTGAATTAAATAAAAGATGGGTGTTTGAAATAATACTGAAAACATAGGGAAAAAATTATAAAAGAATCTTTTTCATAAAATATTTTGGAAAATGTTAGAAAATTTTGTGAAAGGATCGTTTCCATGGATTTGAATTTTGTGAAGGAGGAACAGAAAGGCCCCAATATTTTCCTGAATCAGCTTCTGTTGATGTTAATTCTTTAATAAATAATTTTCGTAATTTTTCATACCGTAAAATCCCGAAAGTAACCCCCCCCCCTTTTCGAAAAGCAAAACGGATAAATTTCAGGTGGGGGGTAGGGGGTTATAATCAAGATTCTTTAAAAAAATTATCAAAAAAAAAAAAAAAAAAAAAAATGAAGAAAAGGGAGGGGAGGTTATATTCGATGGAGGGGGTACTTTTTGGGATTTTACAGTACTTACTTAAAAGGAAATATTAAAGGCTATCATTTCTTACATTAAAGGTTTAAAAAATAAAACAGCGTAATGATTCCATTGATAACATGCATCCGACACTTTATGAAAAATTAGTTAAATTAGAAATAATATATAAATATTAAAACTTAATTCAAGCACACCATTAATAAAAACCACGAATTAAGGCAGCGCTGACCTTGAAGATCGAAAACAGGTTTCAACGAAACAGTGAGCTAGATTTACTGGTGCACATGCAATGCTGACGTAGGTATCGTAAGTGCACCCGAAGATTGGATGTAGCTTTATTAAATGGAGAAAAAAAGGGGGGGGTTACTTTCAGGATAACAGAGACATTTCACTTTCAGCGAGAAAAGGGGAGGGGGGGTATATTCGATCGGGGGGGGGGGGGGGTTACAGTACTTATGTGTATTAATGTAACTCTCAGAAATGTATGTTTCTCATACCTGCATGCATTATGTATAAGTTATATTTTTACTGATATTTTAGAAAAAAAATTCTACTTTTCAGCCATGTGTTTATAAAACTATTGCTAATTATTTAAGTAATATGTTTTTTTATGTGAAAATCCTGTAGTGTAATGGTCATATCATAAGAGAGATTTTTATCCAACATAATACAGTAATATATGAAGAAAATTCAAGGTCAGCAGGTTTTCAACTTCTCTGACTACCACTCACAAAAGTTCATTTCGTGTTGTATTAAAAATCTCTTGTGTGATACAGCCATTAGAAATTACTAACATGTACAGTATTTTTGCTTCAGTAGTAAGCAAAGAATGTACGAATTTGGAAAAGTCATGTATACATATGTACTGCAAAATGACCTTGTTTCTGCTTCTTCCCGCTCCTTCAAAACATTTTTTAATGGGGTTAAATACAAGGATGTGAGTAGGAAAATATTAATATTCACAGTTTTGCAATGCATCCTAAAATAATAATGCAATGATTTGATAAGAAAGTTGTTATATTTTATGACATACATTCTCTTATGATTTTGTAATAAAATCATAAGAGAAGTGTTCTATTGTATGAACTGCACCCCCCCCCTTCTCCCCCCCCCCAAAAAAAAGGTACTTTATTAACTTATCTGATCTGTTCTGCTTTATTTTGACCAGAAATATTTACTGTTTAAAATAATAATAAGTATGGAAATATTTGTTAAGCATTTTTTTTATTTTATGATCGTATTTATAACAGCCATGTTATTTTCATGACTTTTTTTTTTTTTTTTTTTTAAATCTATATATTTTTTAAATAGTAATAATGTAATATAGAGTTATTGAGAATAGACCAGCGGAGTTAATAAAGCCATTCAAAAATATTTAGTTAAAAAATAATTCATTACTTTTAGTAGTATTTTGTTTCGATGGTATTGGTTAACTTTTATCTTTATAAGGTATTATGGAAACAACATGAATAAACCTTTTGTTAAATGTTTAGTGTCATGTGTTAATGTGTTGGTCAAGACAATGGCATTTTTACAATGAATTAATTCAAAACAAGAATAATTTGATTTATTTTGATGCTATAAAAATTGCCAGCAAGGAACTAAAACAATTACCCTGACAAATTTTTGGCAAGTACACTGAATAAATATATTACACACAATCAATCTAGTCTAGATGAAAACTGAAAGTTTATCCTAATTATAAAGACATTACTTCCTTTAAATCTTTACAAAACTTAACTACAGATTAACAGTTAATACTTTCCAGTACGATTGATTTCTAAGAAAATAAATTTTTCTGTACAATGTAATTCACAATTGCAAATACTTTCATTGATTAATTTACATCACAATATTTGTTCGCGCGTGAATTCTTACAACACTTTATTTTTTACAAATCGTGACATATACATCAACAAATAACAAGTTATTAAATATTCAAAGACGCATATTTGAATCACATTGTATAATTTTATAGTAATCTAAAAAAAAAAAAAAAAAAAAAAAAAAAAAAAAAGAGTTCGGATAATAAAGAGAAACTGATAAAAATTAAAAGTAACATTAAACAAGAATTGTAATAAAACCCATATCAACAAAACAACACATAGATTTTTCAAAGTGGAAGGAGAAAAAGTGAAGAAACTAAAAAAAAAAAAAAGGGGGGGGGGAGTTTAAAAAAAAATCCAATTTTAAAATAAGAAAAAAAAATATTACAAAATTTAATAAATACAATACCTGCAGTAGTATTTAAGATTACTTTCAACACTATATTTTAAATTTACTATAAAATTTTAGAATATGGCTAAAAATACATTACTATTCATAGTATAAGTCATCAAAATAGAAGGTTTTTCTTTAAAACATATATATCTCTCTAAAATGTTTTAAAAAAAGAAAAAAACTGAAGTTTATGTATTTTTGTATATATATGAAAAAAAAAAAAAAAGAAGAGGGAGACGAAGAAAGTAATTAATGGAATACTCATGCTCTTAATCATTCAACAAATCACTGATATTGTCAGAAAGTAAAAATCAAAGCTTTACCATTATGGTAACATATCCTGAAAACATTCAATGCATAGAGTGAAAAAGTTAAAAATCACATATGACTTAATTTAAAACAGTTTACTATTTACATCTAAAAAGCAAGAAGAAATCCTACAAAGTCATACTTGCAAACTTTTTTTCTCAAAATAAAATACATTTCCTTTTAAAAAAAAGTATAAATAGATATTAAAACAGCATCAAGTTTGAAGAAAAGTTAATATGAACTTTGTTAGCAAAGACCATAAATTCAGGGGTGATTATATATAGAATTTTTTCCTGATTTCAGAAATTTTTGTTATACATTCCCCAATCAACTTTATATGTACTTTATTGGTTACAATCATAAAAACAAATTTAATTGCACTCTGGTTTTTATTTTTCGTGTAATTTCAGGATTTTTAAAGCAGGGTCACAATCAGACCTATGGATAAAAAAATAAATAACTAGTATGCTGTGGCCACCACAAGACTTTCTTCTATATTTTCCTATACAAATTCACGCAGTAACAACATTAAAAAAAAAAAAACGATATTTTTTCAAAGTTTTTTTTCGTTAAAAAAAAATAATAAAAAATCGATAACTTTGTTTTAAATTATCACATATTTATAGTTCAAACATTCGTTTTAAAGATACTGACGAGACCTTTCGAAAGATACCCATCTTGAAAATTTAACCCCCCCCCTGGGGGGGGGAAGCGATGACCGAGATTTTTTTCCTAATTAACTACTACTATTATCAATAATTCATATTAATTTCACAATCACAGGTTTAGAATAACTCCCATTATGTACATTTATACGAAATTTTGTCCTATACTGCCATGTTAAAAATTTAGAAAAAATACGATCACAGCACCACCTGTTGAGTGATTGATCCCCAAATCTAATCAGCCCCAGTTTATGTCAGGGGCCAACTAAATACCAAGTCTGGTTAAATTTCGTTTAAAAAAAAAAAAAAAAATACGATTTTTTTTCTAAGTTACTTTTTGTTAAAAGTAAAAAAAATCGATAACTTTATTTTAAATTATCACAGATTTATAGTTCAACCATTCGTTTTAAAGGTATTGACGAGACCTTTCGAAAGATCCCCATCTTGAAAATTTACTCCCCTCGAGGGGGGACTTCCCCCCCAGGGAGGTTCACGAGGCTCCTACGCATACAAAATTTTTTCCCCAGTTGACTACCTCTATTATAAATAATTCTTGTAAATTTCATAATGATTACTAAAAAATAATTCTCTTTATGCACATTTATACAAAATTTTGTCCTATATCACCATGTTAAAAATTTAGAAAAAGCGGGATGGCAACGCAACCTGTAAGACAATTTTTACCAAAAGTTGATAGGCACTAATTTATGTAAAGGTGCAACTACATACTAATTTGTATGAAATTCTGTGCAGTAGTTCCTGAGATACAGTTGCCACAAAATTTTGTCACACACACACACACAGACAGACATTTTCTAAAAAGGGTCAAATCGTGTTCTACAGCTCTCAAAACGTGTAAATCCATCAAAAACCCGAGGTCGAAAATTTTTACGAATCCAATACTTTCTCTATATTACATATAGAAGAAAGTAAAAATGATTGTTACAGGTAGGTAACAAAGGGGAAAAGAATGCAGCCTATTACAGTGTTCTGCAAAAACCTTGAATATTCACAGAATCAAGATTTCAGTTCATATCTCAGGGAAATATCATGGAAAATTTATTGCAAAATCTGAAAAAATAATAATAATAATTTATTGTTATTATTTTATTATTATTCTTCCCTTTTATATTTTTCTTGTTCACCTCAATTCAACTGATAAAGTATTGCAAAAAAAATGTGTTATAATGAATAGTAACATACTGTCATACAATCTCTAATAATTTTGCAAAAAGTATAATAACAATGCATTAATAATTAATTCATCATGTTTTATTTGAAAGAGAACAGAGGATAGAAAGTTAACATGACGCCAAACCAATTTTATGCAGTGAGGGAAGCAAATACAGTACCCACTGCTTATTAAAATACCATTCATTTTGAGCCAAAATGATTTTATTAATCAGCTGATTTTTATATCTGGCAACCATTCTTGTACTCAAGAAAAAGGTATACTTCTTTAAATTTGGAAAGAAATTTCAAAAGATAACAAGCAATGGAATTAATAAGCAATATTAATTTTTGACAGATCAGTTAATTTTTTTCATTAATATAAGTAAATTAAACGCATTTCAAGTTTCTATGTGCATTCCTTTGAGGAGAATCATTATTACTTTGCCAAAAGTTCACGCTTTTCTTTTAAATTTAAAATCCTTATGTTTAAACTTCTTGCTTCATAGTTATTTCAAAATAAGAACTAGAAATTGTCCTTTAATAATTATATCTATCTATATATATATATATAAAATCACTTGTGAATAAAATCAAATTTGTAACTTATTGATGTAAGGATAATAAGGACTTTGAAGAATACGTTCCTTAAAATATTTATTCAGATAAGTGATGTAGCTTGTTTAATTTGACAAAGAGAGATGCTTGTATTGCTGTGCTTTAATTTCTTTTTTTATTTGAAAAATGAAAAAATAGTTTGCATAAATGATATTTTTACCACTGAAGAGATTTTTTTTAGTTTATTAATCTGTGATGCTGATTTTATTATGTGGTGGTTTTAAAAGTAGTTTGTATTGATTTGAATCAGGTACTGGGCAATTTGATCAGATTAAGCGGCTGATTTTATAAACCAATAAATTTATTAAGCAGCAGTTACTGTACTGCCTGTCTCATTATGTAATGTGTTGCTAATATGTTCTTCATAATCATTTGGAAAACTTTATTATTTTTTTCTTAACAGTATGAACCTTGTAATAAAAAGCACTAAAATTAATAAACAAACAGCGCACTGCAGTTTCAGTGGCACTGAACTTATTGCCATCTCTACAAAAAATACCAGATAGATTTGTATTCCTAGAGGGTTCCCATTCAATTTCCAAAATGAAATTCCCAGACTTTTTCAGGTTTTCTCCAAGTCTATATTCATAAAATTCAGTTCATAACACAAACGATAACATAGCATATTTCTAAATTGTAAATTTCTATCAAATTTCTTGACTTTATCTTGATTTCTAGAGTTTTCAGGTTATTAGCTGGTTTGTAACTTATGGTGTCTGCTAGCAAAACTCTTATTCATCAGTTTTGGGTATATCAGACCACAAACATGAAGTTATTCGATTTGGAAAGTAGCAAGTATGACAGTTTGAAATATCATGAAACATTTGATATTTTACATTTACAGATCTTACAAACACACATTTATAAACAGTAACTAATACAAAAGCTCTGTTTTTAAATAGTGCATTAAAACAAATTAAAAAAGAAATTACCTTCCAGTTATAAAAAGTGAAGAAATATTTATTACATTAACCATGAATAGAAAAAACAAAAGATTTCAAATAATAAATTGATCCTACAATTAAAAAAAAAAAAAAAAAATGCTGTTATATTGTCAACAACTTGCTATCTTAATACAATTACTTCAGGGGTGAAAATTTTCAGGTGCTATCCCTGAATTCAGAATTTTTGAAAATTTTGCTGTCCCTGAGTTTCACGTTAAGTTACTTTGTTTGCATAGAAATTTCTCATTTTAAATGTCTGTTTTGCCTTTAAGATGTATTTTGAACATTTTGAACATTACTTATTATAATTATAAATAAAGTACTTTTAATTAAATTTATATGGTATTCATTAGTCTCCCTTGCCACTCATTCCACATTCGATGAATGGCAAGTAGTAGGGTTTTGGCACGTTAGGTAGTTTCACCCCTGTTATTTAACATTCTATGCATAACAGAAAAGGAAATCTTAAATGCAATGAAATTTCATAGAAAATTTTTGAATATATTATTAACTAAAGCGTAACAAAGTTAAAAAGTATATTATTATAAATGCTAACAAAAGATGTAATAAGAAAGTCATTATTTTGCTTTTCATATTTTAATCTGCTTTTATGAACCACATTATGTTCAAATTGGGTTCATAACATTAGTAAGCATGAAACAGTAAAATGACACATTTACTGGTACAAAATCAAGCACTTAAAAAAGATTACATATACCCAGAGGCTCAAGATGAATCATTATTTTGCAAACAAAAATGTTAAATGACATTTAACCCCCAAAAAAACTACAATCTTCTGGAGGCTAAAGCATTAATCCAGATATTTGAAATGACAAAATAAGGAAATTATGATTGCAGTAAATTAAGTAAATTTCACCAGAATTGTTTTTGAGTACTTGAATTAATAAAGAAAAAATTTTTTTTTTTTTTTTTTTTTTTTTTTTTTTTTTTTTAAGTATGATTTTCATTGAAAGTTTTTTTTTTTTTTTTTTTTTTTTTTTTAATAAATCCATGGTTTTATTACAAAAATCTGTATGATATCCTAACAAAATAAATAAAATAAGAAATAATTTTACAGGAATAAAATCAAAATTTCCGCTAAATTGGCAACACTGAAACGGTTAAAATACTATACTGAAATCCATTAATCTCTTGCAATTATGACTATTTTAATTGAGTTTTATAACATATAATTAATTTTAATAATATAATAAATTTATAATCATGTAGCGATAGGAATTTGATGAAGAATTCCATCCACTATTTAAGTAAAAATAAAATTCCCTTTTTTTTAAACCAATGACTTAGTAAGTAGATAACGATAATGAATTTATAATCATAGAGCAATAGGAATTTGATGCAGAACTCCATCCACTATTTAAGTAAAAATAAAATTCTCCTTTTTTTAAACCAATGACTCAGTAAGTAGATAACTTTTTTTAATAAATAGTGGTTATGAATTATGCCCCAAATCCCTATCCCTGCATAATATAAATTCATATGAATTGTAATGTAATATTATTTGTACATTAAAGAACTTAATTTAAACACTCATAATAGTAGAAGGTCAGTTAATTTTGAGTAGAGATTTGTGAACATTTTTCACCGAGAAAGAAATTCTACAAAATAGGAGGTTAGAAAAATTTTAAATGAAAAATTATTTTGACAGAAAAAAGTTTTAATTCCACATTATAAAGACTCATTTAAAATTGCTTCTGGGCAAATGTAATCTTTTAATCTAAATAGAAGTGTACTTATTTAAGCAAAATAATTAGTTATCATAGAGACTGACAGTGAGTTAACGCCCAAAAAAAAAAAAAAAAAAAAGACGAACAGTGAACTGTAAAAGAAGTCAATTAATAAAAACATTTACAGAAATTAAATAATATAAATGGAAATTAATAAGTACACATAAATGGAATGTTATGATTCATTTCCCAGATAATACAAGATAATTAGAAAAAAAAATTCTTACAATACAAAAGCATCTATATAATTTAATGAAAAAAAATACATGCAAGAGCATTTAAAATGTGTGAAAAAAACAATATTCTATTAAATTCATACATATAAAAAAAATGTTGGCACAAATATCTCACATTTAATAAGAAAAAATATTTTTTTCTTAATAACTGAAACAAATAATTAATGAATAAAAAATATTTAAAAACAATATACTAATATTTTCTTTTGTTCCAAAATACAACACTATAAAAAACACACAACTATAGGAAGCATTAAACCACAAAAGAAATAGGGGGGGGGGGTGTAAAATTTTGTCTAAGAGAGGAGGGCAGTGGCAACTTTTAAAGGCATAACATGACTATTTATACCTTAATTTTCTAATTTATACCAAAGGGTATTAATATAATATAAATATCAAATTAGAAAATTAGTTGACCAGTTAACACAACATTAAGTTTTAAAAATACAAATAATTAGAAAAACATTATGCAATAGAAAATAGATAGAAAAATGAAATCAGCAAATTTAATCATCAATGAGCTTCAGTGATTCTCAGAATCAACTGTAATATTTTAAAATAATAGCCAAGAATTCTTTCTTGGATATTATTTTTTTTCTTTTTTAGTAATGCTTGTACTTATCAATTGTATCAGTTCAATTGCTACTCAAAACAATAGAATATCATTAACTTTAGATAGATAAAGAAACATCTTGTACTAATTTTAAAATTTTGTCTATTCATGTTACTCTTAACAAACTATCATTCATAGCTTCATAATTCAACAAATCTATAATCAACATAATTTGGTACAACCAATTGTCAAAGTGATATTTGTGATTCTAATTTGATAACAGAATCTACGTACTGCATAAGAATGATTCGTTAACAGAATTCATTGTTAATATCATACTGACAACAGTGAAGAACTTGTTAAAGCAGGGTGGCTAGCATTTGAACTTTTTGATTTTTCCAGCCAATGAGGAATTTGCATACATGGGGGATTTGAACAAAATCCAAATTTTCTGGTAGTTTTAGGCCCATAAATTTCAAAAAGTTCATTAAAAATGCAAAAAAGTTCTCATTAATTCAAAAATAACTTTAAAATTAACCAAATATCACATGACTTCAAAACGCTGCCTGACGTCACACTTTATGATGCTTCAATGTTTACATTTTGTTAGCCTGATTAGTTAGCAGTAATTTGTTTTAACTTCCATAATTATCAATCGTTTATGTGATTTCTGAGCATTTCTTTTTCATCTTATAATCATTTAATATCATTATCACCATTTTCCATTATCATTATTTTCAACTGTTTTCTTTTCATGGTGACTGTACAATGTTTCCGTTTAATAGGATCCTGTGGAACGCTAAACAATAACTTTTGAGAAGCATTAGCTGTTGTATTTGTGCAAAATGGTACAATGCAATATCAGTACTATGATTTTTTAATATATGTCATTATTATAACATATAAAACCTATTTCATTGATTCAAGAAGCAAAGCAAAGCACGAAATCGAATGTAAACAACGATTACTTCCATTTGTTGTCATAAAGAGTGATGTCACGATATATTATACTGCGTTTTCTCGATAGAGTAAATAGTGCAATGTTAAAATTGTTATAAATCAGTCATTAGATTTCAAATAAAGAAAATATATGTATTATTTTCTTAAATTTTCATTTTCTATTATTAAGAATATAATATATATATATATTTTTTTAAAGAATTTAGTCAAAATTCACACATTTTCTCTTGATTTCAAAACTGTTAGCCACCCTGTAAAAGATAAAATGACTCACAATCAACAAATGTGTTATAAAATCTACTCAATCATTTTGATTACCTCATTTCCTTTCAAAAGGGTAAAAATTACACAAGTGAAACCAACATTTACATTTCAGAAAATCCCAGTTTGTTCATGATTTGCCATAAATTTTAGATCAGTATTTATTGATTATTTGAAAATTTATTTACACATGAATGACAATATTTAATCAAAATTTTGATAACAGTTGGGTTTTGGGGTGTCATCCTACACTTTTTTTTGCTCATTAGACCAGGATTTACAGATAAAAGTGGATTCTGAATCTCTACAAGCATCCATGATGGAAATTAGGATTTGAATCTAACACATGGGAACTAAAATTCAGAGCACTAATTCATAAGATACCAGATAGGCAAAGTTAATTGGGGTTATGAGAAATATTTTTTTTAATTTAAAATTTTCTTTATCATTAACATCAATTGATTTTCCTTGGATATATACTTCTAAATAAAGAGGAAAATTTAATGCACTTTTAATCAAATGCTATCACGTTTTGCCAAAATACTCTCTAGAACATGAAGGATTTATCAGTCATTTATTGCCTGTTTACTATATCTAATAAAAGTCATGGAAATCCCAAATCAAATTATTACTATTGTATTAACCCTTTGAGACGCAAGGTAATTGCGCTCATTTAAATTGGACTGCCAGCAGAATGTAGAAATAAAATTAAAATGAAAAAAAATAAATGACTTTTTCTGCTGTGTCATAAAAGTAAAAAATTCTGTGATGAATTTTTACAGTTGGGACTTAGTAATTAATTGTGTTCTCGCAGATAGGACACTGCACCTCAAAGGGTTAAACAAATAAAATACTATCTGAAATTTCTAATGAAATACTTTTTATTCCTCCACACTGATTTTCAGCGATTGAAATCAAATAAAAGTTTTTCAACAATGTTTAACATTTTATTTCAAAATTCTACATATTACATTTTTCTTTGGTCCTAATTTATATCACTTACAGAAACAGGCTATTCTTACTCTTATAGCCTAACTTACAAATAATTCCTGGCTCTAAAAGTATATTGCTCCGATACAGATACTGTATAACCGAATAATGCAATTACACCTTTAGTCAAATTGTATATTTCGGCAAAAAGTATGATTGGTATTTGGATGATTTATGGGATCAAAGAATTGAAAAAGAATTTTTCAGTTAAAAATTATACTGAAATATTATATACCCAGTATATTGAAAAAAAAAAAATTACACTAATGATATTTCGTGTAAACAAATGCAAATTTATCAAGTGTTTTATCAAATTTATCACAGGTTCAATAGCTAATTGATATATATTTCAAACTTTTTATAAATTCCACATGAGCCAATTCTATTGTTATATTTTCTTTTATTCTGCACAAAGTACCATTTGCTGGCCATTTCTGTTAACTTAAAAATTTCTAGATTCAGGAGTGATTGTTTTCAGGTAAATTACCTGAATTTCAAATACATTTTTCATTTTCAGTATTATAATTTTAGTTTTTCATGTATTCAAACTCATAAGATTAAAATATCAAATTCATATGACTGTTAAACCTATTATTTTCATATTGATAAGATCAGATTTCCCTGTCGTAAATTATATGTTCTCTCTCATACAAAAACAATTTCTAGCTAAAATTTCAGGTATTTTTTCATGAATTAACAATCAACCTTGTAGACTCCTTCAGCAAATCTCATGAACCATCCACATACCAAATTTGGTGTCAATCTGCTTGCCTATTTTAGCAGCAGGCTAATGTTTAAAACAAAAGCAAGTTAATACTATCTGAAAGTAATTTATCCTCCCACTATATTACTTACAAACTTTGAATAAACACCATAAAATGCAATAAACTCGCAACAATTGTTTCGGGTCGAAAAAACACACGACCCTTCATCAGGCGAATAAAGTAAGCACGAGTGCTGCAGTCAAAGCGGCAACGCACGATATCCTCCCACTATTTGTGAATAGTAATATTTGTCTTATTTAATAACTAATAATTATTACAAAATACTATTAAAAAAGTGCTGGTACGAAGGTTATAGGCAATCTATAATATCTTGGTACCTCTGAAAAAGTTATCAACAGGAACCTGCAACATAACAAAACTATAACCACCATGTGTTTTGAAATTCTGATGTTTCCATCAAAAGTGTGATGGAAACATCAATAGAAACATTTCTCGGTATTTGATTTATGAAGGATCTGAGTAGTTTTATAACAGAGAATCTATTCATAAGGTTAGAATTAATTGTGAAATTACACGAAAATCATATTTTATTCAACTATTTTTTTTTTTTTTTCTTTTCCAAATTGAAGTCGCAAAATTCATTTAATCATACATCTTTAAAAATATTCATCTGTATTAAAATTAAATGAGATTTTGTCCTTAAACATATATGCACTAATCTTAATACATTAAAGATTTCTAATAAATAAAAAACTTTAAATTAATACCATAAAATGCAAATGTTTTGGGTTGAAAGAAAACACAGCCTTTCATCAGACAAACAAAGTAGGCACAAGTGCTGCACATAAAGCGGCAATGCATAAGAAAAAAACTTTGACTAAACACCATAAAATGCAAAAAAATTTGCAACAGTTGTCTGCAGCACTCACACCTACATTGTTTGATAAAGAATAGTGTTTACTTTTGACCTGAAATAATTGTTGCAAGTTTTTTGCATTTTATGGAGTTTATTCAAAGTTTTTTACTTATTACTTATAAACGCCAGTCCCATGGTGTTTTTTATAGGATTAAATTCCTGTTTAAAGAAAAGTGACAATTTAAAAAAGAATTATGTACAAAAGTATAAATTAAAATTTTAATATACAACAAATTTTTAATTAATTTTTTAGGACTAATTCTCATCTCATTTAAAATTATCTTAATTCCTCCCAAAAAAAAAATTTAAGAAATATTAAGATATTGCTTCTTTTAAACCTATTACACAATTATAATTTATATAGCTTTATGTGTAAATATTACACATATATAAATATAATGCACTGTGCATATATGTTTTATACACATACACGTAATGTTAAACATCTGTCTATAAAAGCTCTTTAATGCAGTTTTTGTTATTTTTAATCAATACATTTTAAATAATACAGAAAATAATTACATTCTCAAGATTACATATGACACATACATATAAATATTACTGAAAATATGCAAGTCCACTAAATTAACATGCATACTTTTATTTTTATAAATTAATAAATTTCTAACGAAATATATCTACATGAATAAGCCAAAACTGTAGATCTTTTTGATTTGGGCACTATGTAAAAAGCTAATAAATTATATGTACAATTTACAGTTTTGATACTTATGTAGATTTAAAACATAAATAAATTAAAGGTTAAAATTAAATTTTACACAGAAAACTAAGTTTTAAATAGTAACTTGACAAACATTTTAGAAAGTTACATTTCAACTACCTTGCACATGCTATCTTATGCAACTTTTAAACCTTAATGTCAACAAAATATTCCTTATATATGGAGAAGTCAAATGGGAGAGAGGCGAGTTCACATAAAATGTTTTTAATACAAATTATATTGTCTAGTTCTACTATCACTTATAGTAGTGTTAAACAACACCATAAATTGTGCTGATAGCTTCATGGAAGAATATTTATTTACATGAAGATATGGTGTTTAACATTTTAAAAATTTAAATTTAAAATATGAAAATTAAAGAATACTTAAAATAATAAAATGTGCACTTGCAAATTTTAAGCTAAAAACTAAGTTTTTTTTTTTTTTTTTTTTTTTTTTTTAAATAAATTATTAACAAACATTCATTTTATGAAATATGACATAAATAATAACTTACAAATTTCACTTTCTTAAGGAGTAAAATTTCCAAAATTAAAAAAAAAAAAAGGTGGGGAGGGAAAGATTTGACAAATAACATCGTGATAACTAACAACAAAAAACACAGTCAGCATCTCATAATTATAAACAGATTAAGTACATACATATAAAA
This sequence comes from Salticus scenicus, assembly GCA_963930645.1. Taxonomy (NCBI): domain Eukaryota; kingdom Metazoa; phylum Arthropoda; class Arachnida; order Araneae; family Salticidae; genus Salticus; species Salticus scenicus. The sequence continues at coordinate 5,127,646 of OZ005649.1, read as the reverse complement.
TCTGAAACCAGCAGTAAAATTGACATGAATAAAATATCTATTGCAGTCAAGTTAGAAAACAATTATGCATGCACAAAGAATAGGTTAAAAAAAAAACTATATAACACATAGAAAAACAAACAAAAAATATTTGTGCACAATAATGTGTAACATCAGACAAATTCATTATTATAGAAGTAACTATAATGAATAAAAACACACAAACTTTTCTGGAAAATACAAATTTAAATATTAAATTTATATTGAAAAGTCTGAATGATTGATTAGCACGTAAGTTTTCTTAAACTTCATACTTTATTGATAATCTGGACGTAATTAGATGGGAAAAGTCCTACTTGGCCTTTGCATTCACCCCGCCACCATCCTTCATCAATCTAAAATGAAAAAATCCTTTATGTACTTGTATGTTATTTTTAAAGAAAAAGAAAGCAATAAAATTAAATAAAAATAAGAAATTTTATAATTGAAATGAAAAATAAAGAAACTTTTTACACAGAAATAAGCAAAAATAACCATCTATTTAAATAGCGTAAATTCCAATTAAATAGTCAAAAACACTTTTTTTTTAATTCGTAAAACAAGAAGCAAAATTATAACTAATTTAAGTAAAGAGACCTTACATACTTCTTGAGGAAAGCCTTAGTACTTGCGAGAAGGGGCCCCTCCCATCGTCAGAGACAGCACGGTGGCGGCTTGCTTAGCTGTGTTGAGACTGTTGTCTTGATCTTTTGTAGTCTTGATTGTTCTGTACCAGTTACGGTTAATTTCCTGCGCTGGGTCGTTGCCATTACAGTATTTAACCCACTTACCTGTAATGGCAACGACCCAGTGCAGGAAATTAACCGTAACTGGTACAGAACAATCAAGACTACAAAAAGATCAAGTCAACAGTGTCAACACAACTAAGCAAGCCGCCACCATGCTGCCTCTGACGATGGGAGGGGCCCCTTCCCGCAAGTAATAAGGCTTTCCTCAAGAAGTATGTAAGGTCTCTTTACTTAAATTAGTTACTTTTTTTTACTTTCCGAATATAGGGTAAGTGCACCAGTGATTGACACTTTTAGAGCAATCTCTGATGTTTTTGATGTTTTAGTCATCAGAAAATATTTTTAGAAATCTTAAGTTAACCACATATATGTTAAAATATATAGGGGAGACCCGTGTACCTACGGCCGCTTTTTTTCAAGGCCCAAAAACAGAGTCCTTGACCTGCTTAAAATTATCAAACTGATATGTACATATCTTTAGGACTAATTACTTCCAATTGGGATTAATATAAAGGCCTAAAATAATAAATTCCGACAAATAGAAGGTTTTTAAAAAAACTTCACATGTGGCCCTAGGTACAACATCTTCATTGTACCTGGGGCCAGACCTCATTGTACCTAGGGCCATTCTCTCAAATTTAGATTTCACTTTGTAATGAATAGAAAATAAGCATAAAAACATTTATTTTATCAAAGAAACAATATCAAGTAATATATTTATTTATCATATAATAATTATGTTGTTGCCTTAATTTGAAACACGAAATTTTTCATTTTTTTTTTTTTTCCCTTTTCTTTGGGATATTTTAACAGAATGTTTTTCCCTTCAATTTCTTTTTTTTCTGGAGTGTCTCTTGGATTTCTAGATCTCTCTGGTTTTCGATCACATCTTTTCTTTGATGTGGGAGGTTTTGCTTTAGGTAAAGATTTTGCTTAGGTTCGTACCTGTTAAAGCATGACACACGAAAAGATGTTAGATGTTGAAGGTTTCGAAATTTCAACAGGACATGAAACAGAAACATCCAGTTCTATCATTATTGGTTCACTTTCTTCCTGGAATTTTTTTTTTTTTAATTTATGGAGGGATCTTGTCTTTCAGTCACATTTAAACTTAAATATTCATCCTCAGTGAATACGTTTTGATTCATTGGCCATATGCCGGATACACGAAAGACTGATAGAATGTTTACAGGATTAAAGGCCGAAGGACAGGACTTGCCAACATTATCAGCAACGTCCTATATAGTGATTGGTTTGCCAGCATCCAATTACTATAGGCTGTACTTTGTTTCTTAATACTTTCGCGACCACTGACATAGATTCACGTCATTTCAAAATATGAAACTCCACCAGTGGGCATTGCTTTTGCAATTTATATGTTATTTGTTTCTAAAAAATATACACAATATTCATATTTGTACAATCAGTATACTATGGATGCAAATACTTTGATTAGAGAGAGTATGATTATAATGCATATCCATTTGTAATATAAATGTGAATACGGAAAAATTTGTTTTGAAAATTTGTAACTTGTGAGAAAAATGTCTACAGGCAGACCTTACTGTCAAAAAGACAAACACATGCGGTCACGAAAGTGTTAAAAGGTCCAAACACACTGGCCCTAGGTACAAGGCAGCTATGTGGCCCTAGGTACAAGTTTTGGTAACTTCATTCAAAATGCCTTCTGCTAAAAAATCTACATGCAGAGAGGACTAATTAAATATCTCATTTATTACTCAGTATAACAAGCAAAATTATACACTAAAAATGAAAGAAAAATATTAAACTTCCCTTTGTAAAATAGCAAATGAGATGAGCTACAAAATTTTACTTCAAACCATGTAAATTAGTTTTCTACATGTAACTTGTCAAAACTTTCTCCTCAAAAGTTCCAAAGTAGTTGTAAAAGTAGCAATTGGTGTTGTTACTTACCCATTTGAATATTAAAACTTATTAAATATTATTCAAATAAAGTGGGGTGGCCCTAGGTACACGGTTCTCCCTTACATTTGATAATTATTTTTTTAATGAATTTTTATTTGACACCCACTCAATGTTTCAGTAATTGACACTGCCAGTTTCTCATTTTATCAGTAATTGGCCTCCTATGTTCCAGTGTTTGACACTGCTAGTTATTCATTTTACTAGTTATTAGCACCCTATGCTTCAGTGTTTGACATAAAATGTTAAAATTCTTATATGTAAAATGTATGATTTTATTATTTTTCTTATTTATTAATTATTTCGGGATAGATGTCAATTACTGGAGCATGTCAATCACTGGAGCACCTACCCTATAGTATATGTAAGATAAGTATTGTAATCCTAAAAACTCAAACTTTGAGGTTTTGGTGTGGGTTAATTTTTGCTATTTTTATGGTAATGTGTGTGTGTGTGTGAGTGAGTGAACACAATAACAACTGAATGCTTTGATCGATTGAGCTGAAAGCTGGTACATATGTTATAGATATTGTAGCAGGAACTGTATATATTTTGGTGAATCTAGCACTTGTCATTTTAATACAGGGACACAAAGAAAATTCTTTATCATTATGGCCTATGGGTTCAAATTATTTAAAGTATAATAGCATCTAAATGCCTAATTTGATTAAACTGAAAATTTACATACTGGTTATAGGTCATCATCACATGAACTATATAGATTTTGGTGAATCTAGCACTTATAGATTTTTACAGGGACACAATGAAAGTTTTTTTTTTTTTTTTTTTTTATTCATTATAACCTATGAGCTCAAATTATTTGAAGGACAATAATATTAAACTAAACAACATACTGCTTGTGGAAAAATACTCAAACATCCTATTATAATTTTCTCTTTTATTTATTTAATGACTTACCTTATATTTTAATTTATTTAAACAACCATTAATTACTTCATGTTTGGGAAGTTGACTGAAGTCACTCGAGATGTTTTTTTTTAAGTAAGCAGTAATGAATCTGTATGAATAAGCTAGGGCTGGTACATAACACACATATCTATTTATGGCTGTATTCACCAATAACTTCAACTCCCAGTAGAACATGAAAACTTAAAAAGTATATAAAGTCAGGGTGAAACTTTTCAGCAAAATTTGATGTGTTGCTTCTACCATCTAGCAGCATTGTTATTTTCAGATTTTTTACATAAAAATAACCAATGAAAGATTATATGAAAACTTCCTCACTAGATGGCAGAAGCAGCGGGCTAAATTTTGTTGGAAAGCTGTGCCCAGACTTTAAATGTTTTCAAGTTTTTGCATTGAACTGGAAGTTGAAGTTAATGGTGAATATGGCCGTTAAACTTGTTGCGAGTTCTTATACTTTCACTACAGAATACTGATTTATAGAAAACAAGCAATATTTTCTAAAATGTAACACCAAAACACTAAACTTGAATTTACATTTTAAATTAAATTTTCCCTTATAAAGTTTCTTGTTAGTTTTGTTAAGAAATTTTCAGATATTTCCCTCTTAAGGCTATTTGAACAATAAAATTTGTTTTATTGATGACATGTAATATTCTAAAATAACACTGGAATATTAAATTTATCCTATTTAATTTACCAGCAGGCTTTGCCTGCTTCGTTGGTTACTACATTTAAATGAATTTTCAAAAAAAAAAAGTTTTTTATTTATGTTTAAAAAATAAATAAATAAAAAGTTGTAAGCATTTTCATTTATTTTTTTATTATTATTATTGGTACCAGCTTGAAATTGCATCTCAAAAAAGCCAAATATATGAGTATATGTATATATTAGGGGGGGGGAGGAATTTGCAAAATATTACATGAAACATAATTTTTTTTTTTTTTAAATCTAATATTGAAAATTTAAAGGTATGTTGGAAATGTGCCTGCATTCCTTTATTTCAAGAAAAATTTTAAGAACTGTACATGCTATAGTTATTTCTGTACATTGCACACAGGCAGACAAGCACTTTTTTTTTTAGTATGCATTAAAAAAAAAATAATAATAATAATCATCAAGTCAGCAAAAAATAATTATCAAAACTTTTCAATGTATAATTATGGTTTAGATTTACTAAACTGCAAGTTTTAGCAATCATGGCTATTCAAATACAGAAACAAATACTACAACAAAATAATAAATAAGAATGAAAATAGTTACCATTTCAATGCCAGTAATTATATCATCAGGATCAAATGATATCTCATCACTATCGGCTGAGGAAGAAGTGGGAATAAAATATTAGAACACAATGTTTCTACATATAACTCCTAAATAATTCTGCATATAAAAATTTGAGAATTTGACTTACCTGCTTGATAATCATACAATGCAAAGGCAGTATAACCAACTCCATTAGACACTTCAAATTCTTGAGTCTGTTCAAGCGTTTCATAGGCTAAAAATTTTTATTTTAACTTTTTGTTAAAAAAGTATATAACAAGCATATACAAAAAATAAAAGTATCTATACAATAATTAAAGTATTTTTAACCTCTTCAGACCCAAGGAAAAACTAAACACTTGTTTTTTTTAAAAAATTAATATTTTTTTTATTAAATATCAGTATTAAAAGCAGTAAAAGAGAAAAAAATACTTAAATTTTTTTTTAATTAGCTTAAAGTAACTTTGTTTGCAATTAATGTAATATTGCAAAAAACAGGTATTTTCAACAAAATACAATCTTAAAATTAACTTTAATATAATAATTATACGTATCTTAATATAAAATAATGTCTAAAACATCATTTCTTTTATTAAAAAAATATAAAGATATATTTTTATTCATGAATTCATCAACCGTGAATATTCATTTTAAGTACATTGGAGTGTAAAGGTTGATATATTTTTATTTACCAACTATGTGAAAAATACCAGAGCCGGGAATCAAACCCGGGCACCTTCGCTTAACGCACGAATGCTCTACCACTGAGCTACCCTGGCTGACAACCAGCTAGGCATTTTTCACATAATATTCATTGGCGAAGTCACCGAGTCTGCAAACACAGATATAACTGGTGAGACAATAATAATCGTAGTACAACTCCATAGACCACGAAATTTCAATTTAGAAATTTTTATTCATGAATTCATCAACCGTGAATATTCATTTTAAGTACATTGGAGTGTAAAGGTTGATATATTTTTATTTACCAACTATGTGAAAAATACCAGAGCCGGGAATCGAACCCGGGCACCTCCGCTTCGATTCCCGGCTCTGGTATTTTTCACATGGTTGGTAAATAAAAATATATCAACCTTTACACTTCAATGTACTTAAAATAATATAAAGATATATTTTTCTTTATTTTCCTCTATGTTGGGGAGTTTACGTTTTTCGCTTTTACACCATTTTGCACTATGATAAAGTTGATCATTTCACAGTAAAGTACTGCAACCTCTTGAAAAACTCTTAAAACGGTCTTTCCCCAATTGAGTATAGTGGGAAAAGACTGATGGAATGCAGGTAAAGATAATATTTTCATTTTACACGGATTTTACAAAAGTGCCCAATCAGGTAACAAGGGACCCAAGAGGTTAAAGTATTTATAAATCATGATGTCTATTAATTTTTTTAGGAAAACTTTTAATTACAATGTAATCGAGACAACTATATACAATAAAAATATTTAAAGTATTAAAATATATTAGATAATACAATAACATAAAATTATTATGTTTCAAGCGTATTTTAGGCTTCTTATCAGTAAACGCCAAAATATAAAAACAGTTTAATTGTTTAACGTTTTGATCTCTTTAAGAAGCCTAAATAAAGCTTGAAATGTAATAATTTTATATTATGTATATTAATATAACTCTCATATATCTCATAAATTTTAATATTTTATTGTACACAGTTGACTCAATTTTATTGTATTAAAATTTTTCTTAAAAGTAACAATTCTCAAATATTCTTAATTTTAATGACAAATTACAAACAGAGATAAAGATACTTCGGTCATCAATGATGGTCATGAAAAAATTAGAACACAATTTGACAAAACAGGCTAAATATATAAGAAATATATAATTTGGTAAAACAGGAAATATATAAGAAATATAAATAATTTAATTGAAATTGCTCATGTATATTTCAAAAAATTCAATAACACATTGCACAAATGATGGTTATAAGGCAAGCCACTCTTTTTTTTTTTAGCAATATGTAGCAAGCAATGTAAAAAACATAGCAAACAATCAATAATTGTGTTTATGAGCATGATATTCAATTTCAAAGTGTGTGGCAACGAGTTAAGTAAGATCATGAATTTATGCCAAAATGTTAAATGATGAAATTTCCACTGAAGTTTACAGATACAGAAAAACTTACTAAGAATTTGCTATGTATTGTCTATTAGAAATATTCTAACTCAACTGTAGACAAAATCATTTTGAATAAGGAACTTATACATTTTGAGAAATAAGAGTTGAACCTTTATTATATGGACATCTGTTTTGCAAATTTCTACATTTTGTGATTTCTTCTTTTAAAGTACAATTATTTTATGAATTTTCATTACATGTATTCCTAAAATTTCTTCAATTTTCACGAAACTAATACTTCCTTCGATTGAATATAGAAGACATATATAGTTTTCCGAAGGATTAGGAAAGGTATTTTTTATTTTATTATTATTTTAACTAGATCAAATTTATGGGAAATTCCATTTATTGATACTCTACAGTACATAAATATGGCATGCTTACCTGGCTCCTGATAATTTGTAGGAGGCTGAAACAATGCAGATTCATCTTCCTCAGCAGGAGGAGATAAGAATGACACCTCTTCCTTCCTCGAAAGTTCTCGTTCTGCAATGTAATCTCGCTGGATTTCTCTTTCTAGGGCATAATTTCTAACAGGTTCTTTCTCTTCTACGTAGTTCCTAATATTCTCCCGTTCATTAATGTAATTCTTGACGGGTTCTCGTTCTTCAATATGATGGGTATCCTATAAAAACATGCATTACTATTTAATAGTTGTATTAACACATAATTTGTTTTGCAATAACATAAGTGATAAACTAGAAGGTTAATTTTTATGCAATATATTTTTAGAATTATTTATATTATGTATTTTATTTTTAGAATGATTTATATTATGTAAATTATTGCAATCTGAGAATACAACATTTTTTTTAGTTTTAGAATAACCTAAGTTCAGTGGCATATTCTCTGGGTATGCTAAGCATGCGTCGCACACCCACTAAAAACTATCTAAACTTTAAACAGAATTTATTTAAAAATAAATTATTTCAACTCATTTTGACTCACTTCTATTTATACATTATTCGTCATTAAGTTTTGAAAAATTATAGTGAAAGGAAATTTCTTTTGTTAAATTATTCCTGGATAAATCAGAGTGCTTTTTTTTCTTACTATTGTTATTAGTACCCTCTGACTTTGTTTAGACAACATCTGCTGACCAGTATCATCCCAGAGATACCGTCACCTTCTTCTGCTGACCAGTTATTGCTTAGGTCATGCTACCTTTGTAAAGCCTGTGCTGATATAGGGATTTTTTTGCTATTTGAGGGAATATCCAACATCCCTCTAATTTTCTTTCATATAAAGTACGAGGGGAGTTCCGCTGTGTAAACGATTCAAGGCATGCGATTCTTGGAGAGCATATTCTGGAGTTTTAGGTATTTTTACAGCATTAGGTATTTTGTTACCTTTGGTAGAGATGTTTGCATAGAGAGCTGGTTTCTCGAACTGATTGATAAATTAAAACTTATACTTCAGTTTACAATGATGTAATAAAAAAACTTTTTTAAAAAGAAAAAAAAAAAAAAATAAGTTGATTTGAAAATTATGATTAAATTGCAAAATAAAATGTTGATAAATTTCCAAAAATTGTTTTATGTGCCAGAAAAAGTTTTTTTTTTTTTTTTTCTAATGCCTTCTTCATGTGTGCCTGTATGCGCTATGAAGGTCAGGCCACTGATCACAGATCTACAAAAAATTGGCAGATGTGTAGCTTTGATCTTGCAGGTGTGCATAGATTTTTTTTTATTATTATCATGTTTATTTTATTTTATTAATTTTCAAATCTGAATTTCTTAAATTAATTATTTTATCTGTTTATTTTGGAATTATCCGGTAATTTTTCTGCTTTATTTTCTTACATTTTATCTAATTTGTGTGTTTTTCTTTTCATCCTGCATTCCTAAGTAAAGATTGCTATTCTATGTATTTTTTTCATTTCGCATTAAGCCATGCCATTAAATGGTTTTTATATAACAAAATTTTAATACTGCTTTTTTTTTTTTTTTTTTTTTTTGTAACGTTACTTTTGAATAAGAAACATTTTCTTAATTTGGTTATATCTTTTCCTGAGCAAAACTTTCTTTTTTTTTTAATACACATAATAGTTGCATTTTCAAAAATAATTGTTTATGTAAAGGTGTAATACCTCCTTTTGAAGACAAACGTTTATTATTTTTAATGTGTTGTTTCTATCGAAATCAAATGGTAATATGATACAAGGAATTAAACTTTTTTTTTTAATTTTTTATTTCTAAAGTGATATAAAAAATTGTAATTAAATTTCTTTGAAAAATCATTTAAATATAGCTACATGTGAAGCGGCCTTCAATAAGTTAATATAAGAGTCCTTTTTAGATGTATGATTTAAAGTTAAAGCGACAAAATTTGTAAGTAAAATTTTACATAAGATTCCGAGAAATTGAAACCCACCAGCAGCTGAGCAGGTCTGCGCTCAATGTTGGTAGATGGAAAGTGTCTGGTTTGATCCAAGGTCGTGCTTATCGACCTAGCTGTTCAGAGATTTCCATGGTTTTCTCCAAAACTCGTGTAAATACCCCTTACAAAGACCCCCCCCCCCCCACAGACGGCATTCCACCCATAGGTCTATGACCCAAGTAGAGTCAATCGGACTTGAATCCTACAATCAACCAACCAAGAAACTGGAAAAATCTGAGTTTAAATTTGATAAAATGATATCACCTGTGTTCTTTCCATAGTTGACTTCAGAGCATGCCCAGATTCAAATGTCACGTTACACCACTGTTTAAGTTCTACTTTCATAAATCGTATTAATCTTAAATAGATCAATGAATATTCAGTTCAGAGTGAAATATACAAGAATTGCTTGTTTTCTTAATTTAAAATACATTTTAAAGAAATCTTATTTATATCTATTTTTATTATTTCATATGTAATAAAAATAAGTATTTAAGCATTTAATTCTTTTACATCTTTTGGTGCAAGGATGAACTTTTTTTTTTTTCTTTGTAAATCTTTATATTTTTAAAATGCGATTTGAAAGTAAAACAACTTTCATTTACTTATTTATTTAGGCCAAAATTTAAACTGTGCACAACTATGAAGAAGGTGAAAATGAATACAAATTACTAGCATATTTAACAAAAAACAATTTAATAAATTTTTAAAAAACTAACGTCGAATTGAGGAGGTGGCTGAGCTGGAGCAAACTGAAATGACTGATCTGGAGACGCATTTTTTGCTGTAGTCGCAGCCTGCAATAGTGGAGTAGGAACCCCAACAGAAGCTGTGCGTACAGTGGGAACATGCGCAGGTGCTCGAGACTCCTCAAAGTCATCATAATCTTCTCTCATACTCAGCCGCCTTTGCCTCTCCTAGAACAAAAATATTTTTTTAAGCCACACCAAAAAGACAAACATTTAAATAACAATGAGTGTTTTAAAAATGAGAACTTAAAAATCATAAATCGAAAGATGACATTTGACAAAATAATCTAAATAAATAATTAATATTATCAATACAATGGGAAATGGCTGTATAAAGAGAAGTATATCCATCCAAAATTATATAAACATTTGCAATCTCAGGATAAGCGAAAAAGATTGCATAATTGTACAAAAAGGAAAAAAGCAACAAATAATATATCCTTATGCTGTTGTACATACTTATATATAAAACTCAAATCATGATGGAAAACTAAAAATTTAATTGTATCTTTTTTTTAATAATTAAAATTTAAAGTAATCATATTTTATAATCAATATTTACATATTAAGTTATAACACTCTAAAAAAAATGATACATACATCAACAAATTATTAATTTTTGTTCAAAAATTAAATAATAGTTAATGTTAAATTAAATTAGTAATGTTTTAATAATATCTTTTTCTTTATTACATTGAATGCTAAATAAAAACGTTAGATGATTTTGAAAGCTTAAAAGTTAGATACCCTTCTCACAACTCTATTAAGAGCCTTTTTAATTTTGTAAAATGGGTTTAAATGGGGTTAGTAATTGTATAATTTTAGATAAAAATGAAAGTATAGTTTAAAGTGTAATATTAGCAAGTATTCTAGTAATACAGTCTAAAAAACTAGTTTTTATCTTCTTTTTATTTTATCACATTGTAAATATTGCTTATGCAAAAATGAAATGCTACGTTGAAATTGCTTTATACAGATTTAAAATGTTAGCTTGAATTTATTTGAAATTATTAAAATTTCAATGACGTTTATAAAGTACAATAATTGAAAATATTTCTAAAGAACTTATCAAAGAAACAAATGTAAAACAAGCTTAATTTATGTATATAAAAGGAATTCAGTTAAATATTTTTTTGTTTTCTTTTGTCAAATTTGTAATTTTAATTGAAAGAAAGGCATGCCTTGGATTTAATTTAATTTAAATTTTCTTTAAAATCTCTCATTTTCGACTGAACATAGTGATTTTTGAACTGTGAATTCATAAATCATTATTTTTAAGCAATTTTTAATCTTTGCCAAAACTGGTTTAAACTTAAAAATTAAAAAGAAATACAGCTTTTTTATATTTTAATCCAAAAAAGCACAACTTATTATCTAACATAAGTTGGAAGATTAACCGTTTGCAAATTTTAAAATACCAACGAAAGTGGTCTAAAAAAATAATAATAAATATATCATATTTTTAAAAATCTTATTTACAAGTGAATTATTTAAATTTTCAATTTAAAATTGAACCTCAAAATATACAATACCATTACAAAAATCACCTCGCTAATGCTTTCAGCTGCATAGCACAGCCTTCCTCAGACATGCTGAGTGAACTAAATGCAGTCTTCTTGCCCACTTCACTTCCTTTTGTGCATTTCAGTACGTGCTGAGAAATTATACGAATTGAAATTTGCAAAAGTTTCAACAGCCTACCTTTTAATTAAATATTGATAATTATTATAGTGGACTAATTTTGAACAATTTATGAAATCAATTTTTATATTTTCTTTTTGGTTTACTTTGGTTAGGGTAGTGGTTATTTTATTATATTTAATATCATTACATTGTTGTTCTCTTATGCACCATTTTATTTTGTGTTTTTAATCATGCCAATGTAACAATCAGTTTTTCCTTCTTCATTTATAATTTTTTTTTTTTATATATATATGCTTGTGGTTTCTGAAAAATGAGTTTTGTTTCTATCATTTCTAATTCTCTGAAAAATTTTATCATTGGGTTTTATTGGGATGTTTATATGTAATTCAGCAGTTTGTATTTTTAGCATATTACTTGTTCCTTTATTACATGGAATTGAGAGTATATATTCTTGTTTTGGCTTCTGTGCATTATTAAGTTAAGTTTTTTTTATTAAGCTCCTTTTGTATCCAGCATTTTCAAATACTTCAATGATTTTAAGGAGTTTAAATAGATGAAAAGTGACTCACTATGCTGGGAGAAGGAAGCAAAGCAAGCGAGAATACTACATTCAGTTCACTCAATGTACCTGAGGAAGCCTACAGTATGCAGCCAAAAGCACTAGCAAGGTGATTTTAAAAATGGTTTTAATTGTAGATTTTAATGTAAATTTTAAAATCATATTTCATTTAATTAATTTTAAAAAAACCTCTAAAGAATTTAAATGTTATTGGACTGCAAACTCATAATCACTATTTACAGCTAATTTTTTGCTTTGTCAAAATTGGTTTAAAATTTGCATTTTTTTTTTAAGCATTTTTGTATTACAATAAATTACACGATTTATCATTAACCTGATTTGAAAGTTAGGAGACTGACAACATGTTAACTTGCAAATTTTATTTGGAAAATGGAATTTTAAAGTATCAATACAAAGTGGCTTGAAAAAAAAAATTATTTTACACTAAAAAAAATCAAAATTGTTATCTTGCAGAGCCAATAAATGCAATAATAAGACATACTTCTTCGTCTCTCTTAGCCATTTCCTTTTCTTTTTGTTCTTGAGCTATACGCTTCTTTCGTTCCTCTTCTGCTCGTTTACGAGCTCCTTCTTCTTCAACTTTAGCCATACTTTCAAACTTAGCTCTAAGGGAACTGGCTTTAGATGACCCAACTGAAAAAGATTTAATGTGCATTTATAAAAGAAAAATACAATTAAATGTTCAGCTAATTTAAAATAAAAATTACTCCTGTAAAATTTTTCTGTCTTTAAAATCCACAAAATAATGAAAAATTAATTCAATAGTTAATAAATAAATAAAAAGAAAGAAAGACAAAAACATAATTACTTGATTCAGCACGAACTTTTTGATATGATGATTGAGGTTTTTCAATTTCAGAAAAGGGATGAGCAGACTGATAGAAAAAAAAAATAGACTTAAATAATTGATAAGAATAACATCCTTAAGTACAAGTAAATAGTCAAATAACTATAAAATTAAATATGCAAATCACTTTTTTTGTCAAACAAAATCAAATCTACCAGGTCATATCATTGCCAAGATTTTTTTTTTTTTTTTTAAGTCAAATTAATGATTTGCTGCATTTCATCAATGCATTTCTGGAAACAATATAATTAAAAATAAATGTGGATACCAACTACATTATCCTTAAAAATGTCAATAGTTTACCAATTAGTATGTGAAGTGCATATTGAGTCATTTGCAGTTGTCTTAAAAATGGCTCACACAATTTATGTAAGAATAGTGTTATTATTTCAAAATAAATCTCCCACAGTCTTATTTTTGAAAAAGAAATCTTCAATCGCTTCTTTCATTTTCATTTCAAAAATTTTATTTATGATAATCTCTTGCAACTCCAAAATGCAATTTTAGTAACGATGCAACTAAAATAACTTTTAACAATAAATAGTAACTTAAGAACTATTTAAGGAGACTAAAAAGTCAGGAATTGGTTTCTGGTGGTTTCGCCAAAAAAAATTTCAAGCATATCTAAAAATAGTTCTAATAATTTTGATGAAAATTGTCTATCAAATATTACTTAATATCATTCTGAAAATTTTAATTTGTTTTTAAGCATAATTAAATAATGCTAATTTCCACTATTAAAAAAAAAAAAAAAAAAAAAGAAAGAAAGAAAGAAAAAGAAAAAACCAAAGAAAGAAAAGATTTTTTAAAAAGCATATGAATGGTTACTTTATCCTGTCTATCTGCTTCAACTCCAAATTGCCCTCCAAAGCCTTTTTTCATGTCTGTTTGAGATGGGTGTGCTTCTACTTTAGTAACTTCTTCCCAGCCAAGAGCGGATTTATCTTTCCTGTCTTGCTGCACACCATATTTTCCACCAAATCCTCTTGCATAATCTAAAAAGAAAACACACATAATTTTCTTTTCTTTTATACCAATAAATATTCTATCAGAATTATTTATTAAATGAAGATAGCTACATAATCTGATAACTTTTTATTCTATAAAAATAATAGATATTACTTAAAAAAAAAAAAAATTAGGCAATTCTATTTATTTGAATTGAAAAAACAAAACATTATTAATTTAATTTTTTTTTTTTTTTTTATTATTATTATTATAATAAATACGAATAATATTGTATTTTTGGTATTTAACCCGCCAGTACACAGGTTGGGTTTGTGAGACCCATTTTATTTACTAGAAGTAAGAGAAACATTTTATATATTCTTTGAAAAAAAATTGTAATAAATGTAAACTTTTATACTTCATACTTTTAATTGTGTGATTTTTTTTTGTGGGTGTCATATTCTAACCATTCAAATATTGAAAAAAAATTGTATCTTTTCTCCACCATTGCACTGGCAGGTTAAAAGAACTGTGAGAAAAACTTGGTTTACATTAACACTCCAAGCAGTTGATATAGATTTTTCATTCACCAAGCAATTCTTTATTCCCAAATACATTAAAGAAAATGCATAACTTTTAGCTTAAGAATTCCTAGCTTGTTTTTTAAGTATGTACGTCACATATAATAGTCGTTTGGCTTAGTTATATTTTTAATTTCAAGCTGAAATAATTTTTTTTTTAACTTTTTTTTTATATCCTTATTATTTTACATCTAAAATCAGTTATAAGAGATCAAATAAAGTTTTATTATTATTATGCAATTTGATCCATTTCAAATAATATACATAAAAATCTTGAAAAATCATAAAATATTTTATTACTATTATTTCTTTATACATAATTTTTAAGTGACGACGAATTTTTTATTTCAGTTTCTATAAGCTACCTTTTTTTTTTTTTTTAATATTATAAACTGAATAAACATAACTATAAAGAAATAATAATAATTTTTAAAAAAATGAACAAATTATTCTAACATTAAACAAACATGATCAAACAAATTATTTTAATAATTTTAGAGACACGATTAGCATTAGTAACACAATGTTGAACACCTAGACAATAAACACAAGTTTGGTAACTAAATTTCAAAAAGTTAGCATAGTAAAACAATAATTTAGTACATTAAGATCGCAACATGTTTAGCATTGTTAAAAAAAAAAAAAAAAAAAAAAAACTTACATTTCTTTGCACACATTCTACGACTAAAACACTTTTACCTTGCTTTAGGTTTAAAACATTGAAGAAATGCTGACGATTAGTTTATGAGAAAGCCATGCAATGTTATAATAGTTAAAAACTATAAATTAAGCAGCTACATTACTGCAGGATGGTCTCACAAAATTCTCAATAAATTAACAGGACTGACCAATCTGGGACTGGTGCTTTGGCACCTTCTCAATATGCTGCCAACCAACAGCACTCTTGTCCTGTCGATCTTTTTGAATGCCATACTTTCCACCAAATCCCAAAGCATAATCTGTGAAGCAATTTAAAAATAAAACTGAATAGGCTGATAGATTAGCAATTACAGGATGATTCATAATTTCCTCCGGGGTTTGAGAAAGGTATAGTAGAAAAACAAAGATAAATATAATAAAATTTAACCTTACACTAAATACAGAAACAAGATTTAAAAAAAAAAATAAATAACAGCAGTCATAAAAGCAGTGAGTGAATTAAAATGATGTTCACAAGGAAACAAAAAGGATTTCTAAGGGGTAGAAATTTGCTATATTAGGATCAGTGATATGGGTGCAGTGGAAATTGAAATATTGAACACTGATAAGCACTAACAAAACAAATGGTAGTGCCATATTGAGTAGAGAACAGCAGAAACTGGATTATTGCATTCATATGTGTCATGTGACCATGGATTCACACATAGACAGGTCTGTAAATAAAATTTGAACTGTTTTTGTATTTAGTGCAAGGTTTGTTTTTGCTGTATTCGTCTTAGTTTTTTTTTTTTTTTTTTTTTACTATAGCCTTCTGAAACCCTGAAAAGAATTATAAAACAGCCTGTATTAACTTCAGAAATATTCTCATTTTAAGTCTATATTGTATAATAAAACTTTTAAACCACTTGAATAAAACAAAATTGGAAATGCTCTAATGTTGACTATTTACATTTAAATAATATTTGCTTGAAATTATTTATAGTTACGATCAACTGTAGAATTGAGTTTGAATTTTAGTCACATATTTAATTCTGTGCGATTTATTTAAATAATCAGTTGTTGAAATAAATAATGACACTACCGGATGGAAAAAGAGTATTTTCCAAATGGTTAAGAAATTCTTAAACACAACGTAATTTTTTCCCAAGTGCAAATTAATGTATCATGGTGTATTTTAAGCAGCAAAAAATCATAACTAATTCTAAAACTATTCTGGGTTGAAACTACACATAGAATAATAAAACCAGTTTTATAAAGCTTTTAAATGATTATGTTATGCTGAATATTTGGCTTTTAATTTATTATTTTGTCAGAAATACAACATATTTTTCTGTTTTGGGGGGGGCTACAATTGTGCTATTTCATTTAATTATATGTCCGTTTGATGTTCTTTAATCCTATCTCTCATTTCTCATATCTATATATTAATCTTCTAAGTTACCTTTTTGAAATTAATTTGATAAATACCCAAAATTTCTAAAGCTGTCAATATTTTCTTTATCTTCTGGTATATGTTTAAGTTAGATTTTACAGATATATTTATATTATATTTGATGATTTCTGTTTAATAGTAATACTTTATATTTTTCTTTCTTTTTTTTTTTTTTTTTTTTTTTGGTCAATATCTTAATTTTTTTCTATATATTTGTACCCCAGAGATAAAGTCACAAAAATATATAGATTTTTAGGAATAATGTTAATGATGCTCTAATGAAATACATTTGTCATGAATAAAGAAAATGGATGTGGTTTTATTATCCATTATCCTGTCTCCTTTACAGTAACTCAACATAGTGCTTAACCCTTTGCCGCTCAGTGTTCCACTACATGGAACACCTAACTTCACTAGCTTCTGCAACCGTTAAATTCAATTGCAAATGCATAAAAATAGGTTTATTTTTTACTTTGAACTTTCCTTTTCATCCTTAGATGGCACCAGTACACAAGGCAATCCATGATATTTAGCTGGGACGAGTTATTTTAAACCCTCGTATTTACAAGAAATTTTGCATATTTTTTTTGTGATACAAAAAAGATTGCCTGAAAAAAGATTTCTATGTTATATCGTTGGCTGTACTCTAAATTATTTATTCTATATTAATTTTAATATTTTATACAGGAAACATACGAGGAATCGCTGAATAAAATAAGGTGTTCCATCTCCTGGAACACTGCGACACTAGCGCTTTTCATATTATGCAACCAAAAACAATGATGAGAGAAGACAGCTGTCTTTACGTGCTCTGTTTTCCTCTGTTTGGAGGGAATGACGTCAAGCTATAAGATGCTGCGAGGAAGGGTTGGTTGTGAATTTAAAAAAAAAACGCACAAAACTAGTTTCATGTGCAAAACCTACAATGTTGTTTTTTGCTTGTACCAAAAGAGTGTGACGTGATTCCAGAAATTTTATGAAGCTAAAAAATAGACTAATTGTAAATATTTTTGCACATAGGACCTGTATATATGTACCATAGGACCTTAAATATAAAATTATTTCATAAAAAGTCATATAAACAAGATTTTTTTTTTTTGGGGGGGGGGGGAGGGGGTGTAGAGTAGCAGGCCTCCCGTGATGCACCATGGGTCATGCTAAATCTACTACACAGGTATAATACAGTGTTTTTTAATTCAAATGCAAAATCTTCTACATATTTACGCACTTTACTGCGATGCTCTTAGAAGCACTTTTCAGAGCTCTAGTGGTGCAGTGTTCCAGCTGATGGAACACCCACAGATTCAAAACGGTAAGTACTATCTTTACAAAATTATACATGTGTACTCCTTTAGACCTAAGTAGATAGTCTACAACTTTTTTTGTTGAAATTCCAACTTTAAAGGGTAGTGCGCCGTAAAGGGTTAATGCCTCTATATAAAACAAAATATGCATTATCAAAAACATGGTGCTAATACTTTTCACAAGAGAGACACGGTATCCTTTACCTCCAGAATACAGATATATTAACTGCGTTAATTTTATATCCTACTTTGTTTTATTTCCTTGTTTAGAAGTCATAGAACATGTCTAAAGATCTTTATCTAAAATCTATCTATGATCTTAAAATTACATATTTGTAATTTTGTGAAGTCCAGCATTTGGCAGTAATTTTTCTGTAAACTTTGTTTCCTATTTTTTTTTTCCCTTATAATTTTTAAATCTAAATAATTTAAGAAATCTTTTTTTTTTTTTTTTTTTTTTATGCTTTAGTATATACATAGTATTTTTAATCAAATCATTTAACTAACTTAGTGTTTTGCTTGTTTAGTTTTAATTACGTTATCAAAATAAGATCTATTCAACAAGTTCCCATTCTGTTTCAAAAGTAAAATTCGCAGACTTTTCCCAAGACCTGTTTTATAAAATTCCAAGTTACAATATTTAATTTACAACATAAATATAGCTAGTGTCTTGTAATAAATGAAATTAATTTTTTTAATTAGTTTTATCGGTGATTAAAATTTATTTACCATAAGTACTGCAACTAGGCTGGAGAGTGTGATATAAGTTGGAAACTGGCACTTGCCATCTGGTTTACCAGCTTTGAGATCATATTTTTAGAACTGAATTGCAAAAGTAAAGAAAGTCAAATTGTTTCAGCTGCAAAACCTTTATTTGATCAGAAACTAAAAATGCATTTTATTGATTCATTTTATATTGCATATTCAGAAAGCATTTTTTAGGTTTAAAACATCATTTTTCCAGGTTTCTGGGGGCAATATTTGTAGTTTTTACTGACATTTTCCTGCCTTTTTCCCAGTAACTTCAAATTCCCTTTTTTTTTTCAGATTTTTCCTGATCAGTGGGAATCTTGATTTAAATAAATCTTAAATGAACAAATTTAATAGTTAAACTCTATATCTAGGATAGTAACCAATGAGTGTTGTTTGTGCAACTTCAGTATAATTAATTTTAATGTAAATATTCCGAAATATATATGTTATTTTTATCATATATTAAATATATATATATGTAACGTAAAACGGGGTGTCGTATTATTAAGTGGGTCGGTATTCCAGTCATGTGAGCATCTTAGAAAGGATGAGGAGTCCATTAGGCTCACTAATAATCATTTATTAAGTTCAAGATGCAGTCTGGGCCTGAAGGTTAGACACCCTGAGCGTTATAAGTCCCGTAACTACGCCGAAAGTCGGCCCTTCTCCGTAGCGGCACCCCACCGGGCTGCGGGTTTCGTTAGCGAGCTTTACATGATGAGAGTAATATTTAACGTAGATTTACTAAGCAAGTCAATATCGGAAAAAGCCACGATTTCTCGTGTGTCCCAGCTTAAATACCGTCTATTTCGGCGGGAATATTTAGTCCTGCCCTGCTTAATCATTGGCTATTAACTTTATGATTGACAGTCCAGCTCAGGCCTGAATCCCCAGGATTAATTAACATGCATTACTTAACCACAAGAAAAGGAAGGTTGCATTTACTCAGCCCGTTTTACTGTGAAAGATGTTCAATTTTTCTGATTTTCGCGTTATGAAGTCTTCTGCCATGAAACAAAGTTTAAAGGCGCACTTACGAATTATTAGCGATTTCTACATTTTAAAATACGGTTTTAATTATTTAAATGTGACTATTTTTTATCCCTTTCATATATATATATATATATATATATACACACACATGTCATAGTAAAATGAAGTAAACATAGTTTTTATAAGTACTATTTTTTATAAAGATTGGATTAAAAAAAAAAAAAAAGATAATCTAAATAAAAATTCTCAAGCTTAAAATTTAATCACATTGCTTTGATAATTAAAATATTCAATGATGAATTTAATATACCTTTCTGAGATGAATGCTTTTCAGTTTTTTCTTGATAATCCCAACCAAGGGCAGATTTATCTTGCTTTTCTTTTTCTACTCCAAACTTTCCTCCAAATCCTTTAGCATAATCCTTTTGTGATTCATGTTTTTCAGTCTTCTCAACATAATCCCAGCCAACTGCATTTCTGTCAACCCGATCTTTCTGAACTCCAAACTTCCCACCAAATCCAGTTGCATAATCTATAAAGAGAGGGATAAAACAATTACTTTACAAACAAATTTAGAAGAGCATTTTAGTGCTGTTAGCTTTGAATGGTAATCCAAAAATGGGTTGGTTCAAGGCATGAATGCCAGCAGATATGGACAAGAGAGAGATTATAATTCTTTTCTAGATTTTCAAAATTCATTTTAATTGTCTTTATCATTCACAATTTTTCAGAGGAAAAAAAAAGTTATTTTAAATACTATAAGAAAAGCATGTTTTGTATAACCAGACATGAACTATTAACAGAACCCTTAACCATTGAACAGAAATAAATATTTACACAATATTGAAAACGACAATATAAAAAGTATTAAATAAGCAAACTGCAGTTTTGGCATGTTTAACATTACCAATACTTTGTTCATTTAATATTTTTTACACTGGCATTTTTAACAGTGCAAATATCTATTTTTTAAAAACATTTCTCTTCCTATCAACCTACAGCAATATTGTTTAACGATCAATTCAAAAGATGCCTTGTGTCTCTTTAGATTTTTTTGCCGGTGCCTATGGTAAGATGCACAATAACCTAACTGATGGAATGCACAATATAAAATAGTACGTAACATTTTTTTTTCCCCACTGTTAAATTAGAGTTTAAAAAAAAAATAAAAAAATTAGAAGTAGTAACCAAATCTAAATTTAGAGGGTAATTTTTAATAAGATTCTGCTTAATTTAATGCCTTTATATACTGTCACACATATATATTATGTATTCTCAAGAATTATTTATAATAATTACAACAAAATGAAAATCGGAAACTTCTCTACTATTTATAAAATTCAATATTAAAATTACACAATGGTTAAATAGTAGCTAAAACACACAATTAAAGAAAAAAACTTCTAAACCTTAACAATACGAATCTGTGCTTACATGTTATAAAAGTACATATACAGGGTGCTTCAAAACTCATGGGCACAAATGTAAGGGATGATAGAAAACATCTAAACAAGCATTTTTCACCATACAATGCATGGACAGAGAACAAGCAGTGACTGCTAGAGGGCGCTTTAATGGAAAGTATAAAGTGTGTGCTTTCCTACACAGATTTAATGGCATCAATTTAAAGAGGCCTTTTTCTCTATATTTTTTAAAGTTTTTAAGTAATTAAACATTGATTTGATTGAAATCAGAAAATATTATGGTCAGAATTAGCAAAATTTCCTAGACTCAAAGTTGCGCCAAATTTATATCCAGTATACTCCCAATTATCTACGAAATTGAGTGGTATGGGTTTTAGAGACAGTGCAAACTGTGGATAGACAACAAAAAGGTTAGAAATGAAATAAATATTCTAGCTCAAAAACGCAATTATATTATACAGTAGAGCCTTGATTTATTGTTTTTCACGGGGTGACAAAAAAAAAAAAAAAAAAAAAAAAAAGATGAAAGTGGGAAAATGACGAATGCGGGTTATAGTCAAAACACGTTGAAACAATGTTTATGGATTAATACACACACAATGTATACAGTATACTACTAATAAAAACTACTTTGTTACTTTCCAAACTGCCAAAGAAATAAATCAGTGTTGCAGAATGTTAAGTAAAATTTATTTTTAAAAATCAAAAATTTTATGTTGGGTTTTTTGTTCTTTTTATAAATGAAACAGGAATTTATCCAGATAACATTTTTTTGGTCTTTTCCTGTAATTTCATCTGTTTATGTAAAAGTTTGTGCATTTTTAAACACCCTAGTTGAGCCATCGATGTGAAAATTATCCTCTGTTTCTTCGCCATTATTTTCATTTTTTTTAAATCACGTATCTCTTCTATGCTTTAGGATACTACCTGTCGCAACGTCTTGATTAATGCAAATATTATCACTAAATTTTTTACCAAATGCATCCTCTGCTATACACAACCATTCTTCATCTGCATTAATCATCATCATCATTTTCTTGCCTTTCAGTTTGATATTCTTCAACATTTTTTCCCGCATTCACGAAACAATTTTCTGGATTACTAATAAAGAGGTTACTTCCTGTCATGCTGAAATTACAAAATGAATAGATGGTCCGACGATATAGCATCAAAATTTTGATCCTCCATGGAAATAGGGAAAAGAGTTATTTTAGGATGAAAGAAGTAATTCCAGTTTGTATGCCATATGGTTTGAGCTTCAGGAGAAAATTTTTGGGAGGTCAGGAGAAAATTTTACAACGATGAATGCGGGAAAATGACTTTTTGAAGCACGATACATACGGGTTTTTTTAGCATTATTTAGATACAATTTGTGCAGTAACCATAGAAATAAAACGATCAATGCGGGAACGATAGATTGAGGTTTCCATGTATATAAAACATATTACAAACAGTGAAAATATCCACAATATAGTAATATTTTTATTTTATATACTAAAGAATGTAAAAACAAAGAAAAAAGTGTATTTCTGATGAGACCAAGGTACAATCTGTATGCTAATTTAAGCGCTAAATTAAACAGTATGGCAAACATGCCAATATTTTAATTTATTCTAGAGCATTGTGAATGTTTGACCTTTTTTTCACATCATTTTATTTGTAGAGTAATTTTCCTATCAATATGTAATTATGATTAAATAAAAATATTCTTCAAGAAAAGTGGTGTAAAAAAAGGCGGGTACTCACAATCCTTCACAATAAACTTTATATTTTTATTATTTTTTTCTTTAATAGAAGCAATTGTTTTTGTATCTTGTTGAGAAAATACTTTCCCTTGATCCTAACCTTTTTCTACACATGTAGATAATCAAGACTTTATGGTAATGTATAATTTCATTACATTATATTTATATAAAAAAAACTTGAAGAAATGAGAGAAAAAATTTAACCTTTCTGAGATGCATGCTTGTCAAGTTTCTCATGATGATCCCATCCAACAGCAGACTGTAAAAATCCAGATAAAAAAAAATCCATTAGATTATTTATTATAATATAAATGCATTAAAAAACAGTGCCAAAATTGAATAGTAATTTCTCATATCACAGTTTCAGTAGCATTAACATGTTGACTGCCAACTACAAGGTAACTTATTTGTTTAATTACCTAAGATGGCAACTATGGAACTACGATTTGACTCATAGCTTGCATTCATGCAGGTACGAGAAAACGTACAGTAAGTAGGAATACATGGGCTTAGACAAGTGAAGAAAAAAAAATTAAGATTAGTTTATATTAGAGGTGCACAACCTGCATCCCAGGGGGCCACATGCGGCCCAGGAGCCATCAATTTGCGGCCCGCGGAAGGATTGACATTTTAGACCGCATTAAACATCAGCAGGACAGATTTTTTTTTTTTTCTTTTTGTTAAGGAAAATGAAGGAAATGTAAATGATGATTTTTATATCTGGGTTTACACGGGTCAGGGAGAATTTAAAATTCACTATGTTATCTTTTATGCCACGAGCTATGTTATCTTTTGTCGTGAGTTATTTTTTAAGTCACGAACCAAATTTTGTAACCTGGAATTTTATAAAAATAGACCTAAAAATCTATGCAAAAAATGATATTTTCAACCACAGAAGCATTTTTATTTACAGATCTTGCAGTCTTTATACCTCAAAACGATGTTTTTATACCCACATACCTACACTTAAAACTGCTTATTTTCGTAGCTTTGAAATTAGAAGTATGTTTCTATGACTGTTAGTTTTACAGATAATCATTGTAACGTCTATTTTGAATCACCCAGTATATATATATATATATATATATATAGACTTTTTAATAAACACAGTGAATATATCTGCAGAGCTGCCAACCTAATTCGGCAAATTGTTTGTACCACCCCTTTTTCTACACCAATAAATTTTTAGAGTATTTTTTTTCTTAATTCATCTTAAATATATTTGAAGAGAATTACACTAAAAATTAAGTGGTGTCAAAAAAGGGGCAGTACTAACAATTTTCTGGATTAGGTTGGCAGCTCTGTATCTGCATAGTCTAATTCTTTTATATTATTTCATTTGTGGCCCTTCCTGGCTCACTCAAGCCCTCCAGCCAAAAAGGTTGTGCATTCCTAGTTTATATAAACAGAAAGTTTATTAACCCCTTGCCAGCTTAATTTATTCGCAGGGTGGCAAGAGTTTCCACACCAGTAGTACTGACACTAGTATTCTTTATTAATAATGTCTATCACAATAAATTACCGCACAAATAGGATAGAAATTATTGATAAAGAATACTGGTGTCAGAGTTCCGTCTTTAGACGGAAACTCTTGCGCCCTTGTTTGTTCACCTGTCCGAGATGAACTTGGTATAAGCTGAGAAGGGGTTAACTAATGAGCAGAAAATATAATTATATAAACTTCATTCAAAATGAAACAAGCAAATACATATTTGGCCAATTTACTTTATAATTCTTTAAAAAAAGAAATCTAAAAAAAGAAAAAAACTATAATGTTTTTTGACGATTACTATGCACTATAATAATTATGACTTTTAATATAATTAAATTAAGTTGGTGTTTTAAACCAGAATTTCGAAAAGCAATGGTGCAGTCAGCGATTTAGACATGCAGATCTGCCAACCTTGGTGGGAAAAAAAACAGGAGATTTTACGTTATTTTAAGGGAGAAAATGGGAGATTTACGGTTTCGTGGAGAAAAACAAAAAAATCTATTTTATTCAATACATGATACTTTTTTAACTAAAAAGACCTAATATAACTTTTGTTTGGTGATTCATATTTTAAACTTATTGGGGGAAAACAAATAATTAACAAGTTTATTAATGAAGTCTAAAAATAACTACATATGTAAAGAATATTAAGCATTTCTATCACTTCAGTTGGTTCTAAAATCTAATAGAACAAGTTTTTATGAACATTGATCCAGAATTTTCCCTAGATAATTTCAGGAGGGTGCTGCACCTTGCCTGCTCTTTGTTTAGAAAAGAAAGGAGAAAAAAAAAAAAGCACTCTTCTTGACCCAAATATATATATATATATATTTTTTTTCCATTACTGCCTTTGTAGAAAATAACCTGCATTCTGAAGATAAATGCTATAAATCTAAATAAAACCAATTGTGTGAGACAATCAGCATATTAACAGGTAAAAACATACTTTTTACTTTTTTGTATGCATATTTATAACTAAATTTTTAAATCAAGTGTTCAGATTTTAAATGTGAAATGTACCCTTAAAGATTCAAATCTGCCCTCGAGAATCTGAAAAACTTTTTTTTTTTTTTACTAGCAGTACCCTACATTTTTTAAAACCTGGGGGAAAATGTTTGATTCTTTCGTTGTAGAAGCTTGAACACCAAAGAATGTTTGATCACTGATTGGAGAGAGGGAAAATTGGGGGGAGGGGGGGGAGGGGGGGGGGAAAGGTCAAACGATAATTACATGAGTGTGAACTATTAAACATTTCTACTTCTTTATAGGCTCTAGAATCTAATAAAGCAAGTTTAAAATGAATATTGACATTTTTGTTGTGGCTTGTAGATTGAGAAAGAATGAGAAACAAAAGAGTTCCATAGAGCATTTGATCACCGATCGCTAGTTGGAGATAATACACGGGGAAGGGGGGGGGGAGTTAAAAATAATTACATAAGCGAGAAATATTGAAAGATTCTGTTTCTTTAGAGATTCTAAAATCTCATAAAGTAAGTTTTAAATGAATATCAACATTTATGTTGCAGATGGAGAAAGATTGTGAATTGGAATGCTTTTGTAAATACAAAAAGATGGCACCTACGAATTGTCAAAAATTAGTGTTTTTAGTCCGATTTTTCGAAAATATTAGAAAAACAGGAGAAATACACACTAAAATGTAAAAACGGAAAATAGGACTAAAAAACGGGAGAGTTGGCAGGTATGGACATGCCATCATCAGAACAGAATAGCAAGACAAGACTGATTATGGCTCCTAAATATAATAGGGAGGCATATTTTAGAGATGACATCACTAGCCAATAGAACTGTGTGTATTGTGGAGGGATTAGGAATTAGGTGATAGGAAATTGGGAAATATACAGCAACAGAAATGGGCAATTGAAAATTAAGAAACTGTTGATTTTACATAATTTTTTCAATAATTAGACAGAGGGGATATCACAAAATCATAATGATATTCTTATAATTAATTAATATCATTAGTATGCTTTTTTATTTTGGCATTTTTTAATGTTGATGTAAATTAATTTACTGTATCTGTCCAGCTTTAAGTCAAGGATTTATTGACTCTATAACGGCCATGAACAGGTTTTTGCAATTGTTTGTCCCTAAAAAAATTACATTTAAAAAGTGTAGATTTCGATCAGTATAGATTTTAAGCTTGTTTCTATAAGTATGAAAGGTCATATAATAGTCATGAGGTTTATCTTTAAATGCAGAGTGAAAAATTCATTATTTTAGTACATTAAAATGAAATTACAGTGAAAACATCATTACAATTTTTTCCTTCAGATGCATTCCTTAGACACTGAGAGGGTTAAATACATATACAGTATAGGATCCGTTATCCAGAAAGCTTAGGACCTGGGATATTCTGGATAAGGGGTTTTTCCATAATTCGGAACACTTTATTATATGTATAAAAATGGTACAAAATAATTTCATAAATAGCAGTGATAAACATGAATAATATGTATGTAAACTCTTTTTACCTATATATTTGTTCATTTAATAAATTTTTTCCCCAAAATAAAAAAAAAAAAAAAAAACATTCTTAATTAGAATTTTCAAACTATAAATAATAGTAATAATAAATGAAAAATAAATAAACATATATAAAATTTAATTTTGGACCTGAGAGTAAAATCCTTTCATTTGGATTTTGCAAAAATTTCTATGATATTTTTTTGCTTATAATGTGTCTCTACTCTGATACTAATAGTTCATAAATGTTTCAAATATTTTTAGCACATAATGCTAAGTATTTTATGAAATGAATTCTAAAAATAATGGAAATTAATAAAAACTATATAAAAATTTTATAACAATTGGGACTGCATGTATGCGACCTGAGTTCAAGGATAAAATTCATCTGCTATTGGGCACTTTAAGAAGTATGTGTTATTAATGTTTATCTATTAAAAAATACAATAAAAATTCATTTTCTAACCTAAATTTGCAAAAATAATTAAAAATTTAAATATATAATTAATAATAAAAATTAAATTTAAAAATTAATAATTAAAAATTTTGATAGTTAGCATTTTGCATTCTGGTTTTCGGAACATTCTGGATAACGGATCCTATACTGTATAAGTTAAAAATATATTTAAGAAGACTTACTTTATCTTGTCTATCTTTCTGAACACCAAATTTTCCACCAAATCCTTTAACAGCATCCACCTGAGAAGCATGCTTCTCTACTTGAGCAACATAATCGTGGCCAACAGCAGACTATAAAAAAGAACAGTTTAAACAGAGCATGTAATTTTAAAATGTAATACCACAGTAACAAAATAATTCCAACCTCTTTGATATAAAAAGTTGTCAAGAGTTGAAGTAATGAAAATTTAATGTTAAAAAAAATATATATATCTGAGTCATGATTTAATGATGCAAAAATATCACTAAATATTAAGCTTCACACTATAACCAAACATTTAGCATTTTTTATGCAAAAACTTTTCAATATTTTTTCCTTGTTTTGATAGATTTTTACAGTTTTATTTATTTATTTTTGGTAGATTTGAAATTCAACAAATATTTCAGAGAAACTACATGTGTCACTTTAAATTTCTTAGCAGGCACAAGCGTACGTTGCTGCTTCGATAATGCATTCATACCCAGTTTTTTTTTTTTTTTGTTTACCTGGTGCTATGCTGTTATTTGTACATGAATCAACTATTGTGAGTTTTTTGCAATTCAAACTTACTTATTAATTAAATTATTTATTATTTGCATTTAATTATATTAACCCTTTATCTACCAGAATATTAAACAGATAAAAAATGTATTTTAAACACATTTTTTTTTTTTTTTAGTTACTTAAATGTAATTTTTAATGTTATATGCAATAAAAATTATGAATACCAACTCATCATAGTAATTAGTGAGGATTCTGTGAGGTGGTACTTTAGTGTACCATTGGTACGTAGAAGTCAAAAAAGATATCAGGACCTTAAAAAAGTAATCATTTTTTATGTTCCTTATATTTTTTCTAAGATTGATGGGAGATTGAGGTAATACAAGAATTGATTATAACACACGAGAAGATTGTGAAAAATGTCAAGCAAAAACAGCAAGAGTCCTATAAAATCCTATCTTGGACAAAGACAGCTATATGTAGTGTCTACAGTGGCTTGTGGTGAGTTTTAAGTGAGATATATAGAGGGTGATTATAATTAAAGTTACAATTCCAAAACTCTATAATTTTAAAACTACCCATCAGAGCAATTTGATATTTTGCCAGAGCAATCCTGAGGCAATGAAATTTTGTTTGGGGGAGGAGAAGTTTCAACATGTTCCTATAGATGGCACTGTCAGGGGAAACGTCTAAATGGAAAAAGAGGAGCTTTGTGAAACAAATACTTTACGGATAACTAACAGCATATTTTAGAACTTTTTTTTTTTGGCCAACCAAAATTTCATTGCCTCATGATTGCTCTGATGGGAAGTTTTAAAATTATAGCGTTTTGAAATCTTAACTTTAATTATAATCACCCTCTACATCAGGGTGCGAAGGAAATTTTACTATGGCGAGTAAAATTTTGGTCTAAATATAGATAGAATTCTTTCAATATACGGTGCTACGAAAAAAAAAAAGTGTCTATTTAAAAATGTAAAATTATGCTAATCTTAGGTAATGTGACCAGAAATTCTCTTTTTAAGAGGATAGTCATTTTCAACGCTCTGCCCTTTTGAATGAAAAAAAATTACAGCACTAAAAAGTCCCCTTATTTTATATTTTTCATCCTCTGTCCTCTTTTTCAAATGAAAAGGATTTAGTACTTAATTTCAAAATTTTTGCAAAACTGGGAAGCTGTTGGCTGTATCGAACGGAGAGTACAAACTTTTTTCTGCGTTAGGTTCGCAAAAGGACAACTTTCTAATAAACTTGCCAAAGCATATTATGGTTTATGTCTATTCAGATTCATCGAATCTCGAAGAAATAAAAGTATTCCCTATATTTGTATGGTTCTTTGGTCCAGAACACGGAATCACTATTGAAATTGTCATGAAATCATTAAGAAGGTGGTGCTCCGTTTGATACGCGGTGGGTTGACGTGTATTCTCCCTTTTGCATGAATAATATTCCTCATAAAAATAGGTCCACCAGTGACAGAGAGGTTCTGTCCTCGAAGCTGGTATACATGAGGCACTGGCTGGGTTTGATACGCAGTTGCACTCGTTGGTTTAGCCATTATGAGTTTCTCGTGGTTTTCTCAGAAACTAGTGTAAATATGGGATAGGACCTCTTAAGACCCCACGGAGGACTCTTCTACTCAGCCCTAGAGTTTTAGTGCAAACAACTGACCTTAATGATAGCATATTACTACCACCTCACAAAAATATGCAAAAGTTAGTTGAATTCATTTTATGTCGTCCTGGCAGAAACGCTCCATAAAGGATAAAGCGACTGTTTTCTTCAATGAACAAAATGTAGACATGTGAAAAAAATCCCCCTTATATACCTGCTTTAAAAACTTATTAACTACTAAGACTAATTTAGGTTATACTTGTGAGAATTTTTATAAAATGTTCATAAAAAAAATGACTGTTTGTTAAAACAAATCGTTTCATCCACCGAATATTAATTTTATTTTTTCATTTGCCAATTTTATTTTTTCTTTTATGATCATGAATTTAATAAAAAAATGTCTACCAAGTTTTTTTATGTAACTGCATAAAAGTATCACAAAAAAAGTTTTTGTCTATAACAAAATTAATAATTTTAAAAAAATCTATATTGTCCAGTGACACCTATAAAAATTAAGGATTTTTCCTCTCGTATCCATATATTATTAATTTAAATTAAGGTGTACCGACCCAAATTCATCATTTGAGATAAAAATGTTTGCACCACTTGTGTAAATTAACTTTTGAATCGGTTTTTATAATCATTTTCATTTAATTTTGTGTTCTCTAAAATGACCTCTTTTTCAAAAGTGAATATCTTCTATTTTCTTATAAAATAAAAGACATTGCATAATTTCTCTTCTTTTTCCAATAAAAAATTCTGGTCACTTTATACATACAAAATAGAGTAATTTAATCATATTGGCGAGTAACTTTTTTTTTAACTTTTTTTAATCTGAGTTGAAATTTCGGGCCCTGCTGCACATTATAGAGTTCATACTCATGTACGGGAAAAAAATTTCCTGAGTTTTCCCTGAGTTCCCAGACAATTTTTACGATAATATTATAAGAAACGCTCCTCTAGACAGGACAAAATACACAGCTACTTCCACTGTTTCGTGTCATATTACTGTTGACTAGTACTGGACAATATTGAGATTTCTTAAATCGATATATCGTTCATCTAAAATATTGATATAAGGATAAATCAATTTAGTGCACTGTTGCCAACTCTAATATATATATATATATCCTGGTTGACTGTTACTATTACAAATAATTGTTTTCCAATTTCGTAACGATAAGTAAAAATAATGCTCACTGTGTAATTTATATGGAATTTTGTCATATGCTGGAAAGTACTTATATCCTTATATTTTAAAACAGGATGCCAGTGTTAACTGTACAGCGATATGTATAAAACGTTAGTAAGCGTTGATTTATATCAAGTCGCAACTTTGTAAAACTTTTTATAGGATCCTGTTCATTAGTTCTCGAGCTATAAGTTGGAGAAAAAAATTTTCACACACACACACAGGTAGGCAATTTCTAAAAATGGTAAAATCGGGCTGTATACCTCTTAAAACGCGTAAATCCATCGAAAACCGGGAATCGAAAATTATTAAAATCCAATACTTTCTTCAGTTGATTATAGAAGAAAGTAAAAACACGAGTATCAGTAACTGACTAAAGAAAAATTACATCAGTTTCACAAAATTAAATTTTTCTTTTGAATTTTTTTTTTTTAATCATTAAAAAGGTCAAACAGATTTCTAATAAAAATACATTTCTTTAATACTATAAATCGAAACTCGCGGTTTGACATTTCATGAGTGAGCTTTAGAACATTTAAAATAAAAATTTTCAGCCTAATTATTTACTTACTTATTAACTAATTGTTAAAATCAAAATTGTATTATTATTATTTATACAGGGGTGATTGTGACTCAAAAGTAAAAACCCTGAAAATTAGAATCTCAAATTAGAAAAAACCAAAAATATCAAATAAACTATTTAGGCCAGAAGCCCTCAATCTTTTTACATTTCCTTCCCATATCACCTGCATAACAAATGAACAACCAATAAAAGCAAAAAATAACTTTATAGGAAATATGAAAATGCAGATGGGTTAGAGTAAAAACCCTGAACACAAACACCCCTGTTTATATTATTAATTTTTAATACATTAAAATATTTATAATTCCCCCTTTTATACGAAGGGATTGCATAATTGCAATCAGCAGAAAATCACTAATTTAGAAAAGTTTCACATTCGATAATAAATTTCTATAGTTCTTGAAAGTCTCAATCAATATTCTTTATTAAAATTATATAAAATACAATTTCTTAAAAAAAAGTCAGTTTTTTTTTTTTTTATTACTGAAGTTAAAAATTCAAATCAACTTACTTTTATTACTTATTTTGGAATAAATTACATCATAAATTACAAACTGCAAAAAGACATAAATGATTATCAGTTTATAGAGCTCAATATAGGGAATTAAAACTAGTAAAAAGGCGAATAATACGGTGCACTTAAAGAAAAAAAAAAAAAAAATCTATCAACTCTCACCATATTAAAAATTATTTTTTAAATACTCATACTAAATATTATGTAATTGATTTCCAAGTAAAGAAAAACTAGATATTTAAATATCAGAATAATCATATTTTTAAGATGGCTCTATTGTTTAAGTTAATTTATTTTTTATAATGTCCATTTCAATTCTGAAAAAATGTTATTTAATTAAATAAAATATTAATAAAGAATAATTAACTACCTAACAAACACAAAAACTGGAGTCTCTTATTTTCAGATTACAAGAACATGGGGGAAAATGCATATGAAATTCGACGATCTCAGCAAAGCAAACACGTTTTGAATGAATGAATATGAATACAACTTTATCAGTATCGGTTTTTATTTGACAACTGCACATGCGTAACGTGAAAGCGAAGTGACGGCCTGAAAGTTGCAGTTTAAAAACCGATGTTGGCTTTTGCCGAATAATGGATTTAACATTCAACAAGTGAGCTTGCACAATACTAAATCGAAACGGCATTTCAATAAACATTTCGCTCTTGAACTCTCCTCGGTTTTAGAGCCGAGTGAGTTTGGGTATCGCACGTCTGCGCATGCTTTAACTAAACCGATATAGCCCTTGAATGAATACAAATCTGGCATTATTCCAGCATTTAATATCGGTTTAGCCTAGAATCAAATGCTCACATTTTTTTATGTTTCTGCAATGATATATCTCGAAAGATAAAATATTTAAATTGAATAAACGATATTAGCATAGAATTGATATTTTGTGTTACATCGATATAAAGCCCAGTCCTACTGTTGACTATGATAGAAATTCAGGTAGAAATCATTGTTTACATGCGTATTTTCACAATACTTAATTGAATTTTGATATGAAGCTAAATAAGAAAAATATAACTTGAGAGAAAGGAAATATTTGTTTTTCCAGGTTTTATAAGCAATTTTCCCTGACTTTTAATGAAAATCTTTATTTTCCCTGACTTTTTTTAACAAATTCCAAATTCCCTGAGTAGTCCCTGTTTTCCAGGTTTTCCCTGAAGTACCATCAATAATATAGATTTTTCAAAAAAAAATATAGATTTAAAATATAGATTTAAAATATAGATTTTTCAAAAAAAAAAAACTTTAATGATATTTTTTTCTTTTTATATATTTATGACCAACTATGTGTCTAACAGCCATTTTTTAAATTAGTTTAACAATTTTCAAAAGAAAATTTGTTAAAGAGTTAAAATTTATTTTAAAGTTTTAATAATTCTAACTCTAAGACTAACTATTGAAATTCTTACTTCAACATGGAAGTATTAAAATTAGATTTTTAAATTTAAAAATAAATGGAACTCATAGACACACTTTTGTTCCTAGGGTTGTCAGCCAAATATGTGTGTATGCAAAATTAAAAATCTAAATTTAGAATATTATTTCTGAGAACTTAAAACTTAAACAGGAATTATATTACCTTATCCATTCTGTCAGCTTGAACCCCAAATTTTCCTCCATAGCCATAAGATGATTTGAGTCCACTTTCAAGTTTTTTCTTGTTAAATTCAGCATCATCTTTAGCAACATTCATTCGAAGTTCTTGAATACTGAAATATTACAAAAAAGATAAACATTGCATCATTTTCATTCTACCTTTTTTCATAAATTCCAAATTTAATGAAATCATTGAAACATTAATAGAACAGAAGCATTTTTGTTAGAATTTTTAAATATAAACAGAAATATTTAACATGGCAAAAAAGTATTTTTTAGTATTTTAGATAAAATGCATAATATTTTAGCTTTTTCGTAAGTTTTTTAGATGAGGTTGATTTCTTTTTCTTAATTTGGTTATTCCCAGTTTTGTTTTTTACTTCTTTAGTTCACTGATAATATTAACAAAGAACCATACTTGTGATTTAAGCAATATGAATTGTGGACCATCCATATGATTTAAGAAACATGAATCAGTGAAATTCAGTTTTTGATTTCAACAGAAAAAAAAATTGACAACCATGTCACGCTATATATGCTGTCACGTCCGTGAGGAAAATTCATAGCCAAGACTCAAGAGAGTCCACGAGATATTTTTTCTTAGCCAAAGCAGATGAACAATCAAATTATAATTATCATAAATTGTAAATAAAAAGAAGAGATTAAATTATTAAAAAAAAAAAAAAAAAGGACCATATAATAAAAATTAAAGTTACACCATGGTTTATTAAATTGAAATTATATTGAATTTAGAAAATAAAAAGTTAGTATGTGCATGAGCAGGATAAAAAATATGAAAAAAGGAGGATGTCAAAATAACATATTTTAGTTTGGTTATTGATTAGTATTTTGGAAGAATAAAATAGTAACGGAAACTCTTAATATTTTCCCTGGAGCTTTTTAAAGAAGTAAAATCTGAACTGATGTGGCTATTAGAATAAATTAGAGATATATAACTTGGCCTATGTTATTTTCAATTAAGGTTAAGTAGGCAACAAGACATAGACAATATGTTCTTAAAGTAATATGTCCTTAAAATATCTCCCAAGTCAAGAAAATATGTCCTTAAGAAGTTGCATTCCTTATATAACAAGTCTTCTAAGGATAAATTTCTTTCAATTTGAGATTGAAATAGAAACAATTAACTGATATTAATGTTAAATATCTTTTATTGTACCAATCCCTACAAATAAAATAATCAAAATTCATCATGAGGTATCAAAATTAAGCATAAAAAGCCTTGCAAATGAGGACTGCCAAAGAACTTTATGCCCCTTAAAAATAAATGTACAAAACTGTTACAACAAATTGAAATACATTTAATTTTTTTTTTTAATGGTGAAACTTACAAAAATAGTAACAGTAAATAGGTTTTCTTTTCTTCATAAATTGTATTTACATTTAACAAAAAGCTCAAATATCAAATCTATTCTCTTTATTTCTTAAAATGAGCTTAATATTGCATGGGAAAATCAGTATGTGAAAGATATAGTTAGATATTTAAGATCTGGCTTAGGTATTTGGATCTTAAAAATGAAAGATCTACAGTGTCAATTATTCAAAATCTGTAGAAATCCATACATATATGGTCCAAGAAACTTTTAAACAAAATTTAAAAACAAACTGTTTAAACATTACATAAGATAAAACTACAACATGCAGAAGTATTAGCGTAGTTAGAGAATATACAGAGGCAAAAAAAAGTGATGCAATTTAAAAAAAAAAAAAAAATGTACTTTATGGCAGCAGATGTTCTTCCAGAACCTTCTACAGTTTTAGAACCCCATCTTTGCTCTTCTTCTGTAACATCATTCTGAAATAGTCAAGTAGGTAAGTTGAATTTTCATTTAAAAAGAAAATAATGCATAAATAATATAAAAAATAATTAAAACCAAACATCGAAAAACTTAAATCCAGCATAATTTAAAATTGCTATGACAATTGACATCCATGCATTTGTATATGTTTTCCATTCAAACACTTCTGTGATAACTTGGTGTAGTCAGCTAGTACCTATACTCTATGTCTATTTCCTTCACGCAGTCGCCTCAAGGCCATGCTCAGATGAACTGTGATTTCACTTTCCCCGTCCGTTGCTAGGTTACGGAAGAAACAACGATATCTCACTGGATGGAATTGAGCACGTGATCTCATTCACGTGATTTCCCTCTCTGAATTCTGTGACCTTGAAGTGCCTCTGATGAGGAAATAGACTATAGTACAGAATTGTTTGAGAGCCTGAGATTTTGATACTACACTACTTTCAAATCCAAATTTTCTCCTTTCAGTTTAATTTATAAATGATAATTTACAATTTTGCCTGCAAATCATAATACTTTCAGAAACAGATATTTTTATTCAAATTCCTAATCAGAGATCAATCTAAGTTTGATTTTTAAAAGAGTAAAACTTTCCATTTTACCAGTTACTAATCCTTATAATGTTTAGTATCAAGTCAGCCACTATAAATAATAATGAAAACAAATTTCATAAAAAGATTTGTAAAAGCCTATGTTTTTATAAATTAAATTTTTAATTTTGTGAAGGGGTATTTCTAAAAGGCTACAATTTTTGCCTGATTGACCCCTGAAAATATCAATGTTTCTCAAATATATGTATAATCAAAATTAATATTTTGAATTACTTAACTAAAAATAATATTTAGTAATAGTAAAAATAATAATCAACAGATTACAATTTAATATAGTTAAAACTATAGTTTACTTATAATGGGGAGAAGAAAAAAAAAAAACTCTAGAATTATAATTTTAAACTGGAATGAAAATTACTTGTAAATGTCAAATATTCTCGAGACTCCTTTCTGAAAAATTTCATAAAAAATAAATAAATAAAAATAATGCATAGTTTAATACAGAAGAAGACCACTAATCCTTGGGACTTGGAACTGAAGGTTGTGTGGATTTGGTTTCTTACATATTATTAAGTTGCTTTAAAGTAAAATTGCATACAATATCAATTTTTTTTAATTAATTTATTATTATTATCATTTTATTATTTGCAATCAAATCAATAAACTGTTATTTATTCTTGAGGTCAGGCAGGGGTTGATCCAGGTAAAATTTCGGTCCCTTTTGCAACCCCTTCACAAAATTCAAATCCATGAACCCTTCACAAAATTCAAATCCATAAAAAGAGACACTTTACAAAATTCAAATTTATAAAATGAGCCTCTTTACAAGACTTATATAAAAATTATCCGTTTAAAAATGTTTCCATGTTTTATTATTTTTAATTAATGCCTTAATTTGGCTCAACGAAACTTTATTAACTTGATATTAAACATTATATACAATGACTGTAAAAATTGTAGGTTTTACACTGTATTTTATTTTTTCATAAAAATATTTTTTTTCACAAAAAAGGGACCCAAAAATTAAAACCTGGATCGAACCCTGGGAGTTATACAATGTTGCTGTCCAAGAAATTTTAAATATTATTCTACCAAAGCTAAACCCAGATCAAAATTTATCTTTTGCCTGTTTAACTTCATTCTCAGAATAAGTTTGATCATTTAAAATGACTGCAATAATTTTTTCCTCAGGCATTTCTTTCCTGCTGCTAGATCTTTATCATAATATCCTAATAACTACAATACATAGTTTTCTTTTAATTTGCTACAATTTTGAATTTAGTTTTTTAATCAAAGCATACAATTCTATAGCTTTTATTTTAGCAGTGGACTTCTGAAAAGCATTGAATGCAGAGTGGTTGTTGAGTCATGCACCAGAATTTTAGATGCATTCAAGACATAAAATTAGAATAGCAGCACAGATTAATGATACTCTATTGGAGAAAAACAGCATGGATTGCATGTGATTGTGGATCATAAGAAGAGATTAACAATACTTGGCAGGAAAGAAACAGGACAGATTTTAGGTGATTACAGATTATAGTAACACAAATTAACCGTACGTCTCGACTGTCAATTATATTGAATAAACCTCTCCTTAAAATTCAATAGTCCAAAATCATAAAAAAAAACATGTTGATTTAAAAGAATGTCCAGAGTTTCCCCCAGACAGTTTCAGGAGGGTGCTGCACTCTGCCTGCCCTGTGGTTAAAAAAAAAAAAAAAAAAAAAAAAAAAAAAAAAAACACCTTGCCTTCCATCAAAAAATAAATAATAGTAATAATAATAATAAAACATTTACCATTAATACCTTTTCTTTAAAATAGCCTTCAGACTAAAAATATGCTATAAGTATATATAGAAGTATTGCATATAATGATCAACATTCATTCATACATTAATAACAAGCAAAATTAAAGCATAAATTAAAGTTAAAATTTAAAACATTTCCTTGTATCACGTTATAAAAACACCTAAAACTGATTTTTGAAATTGCCTGTATTTTAAATGTTAAATATACCCTTAAGAAACTAAAAAGTGATCCTCTGTTTTACCAGCAGCCCCCTGCCCTATTTTAAACCACGGGAAAACTCTGATGTCGTCAAGTTATTGAGATTCCAATTTCTTAGCCATTAATTTCTCAGACTATGTCACTTTTTTTTTTTAAATCAACAAGATTTTTTTTTTTTTTTTTAAACCTTTAACATTCATTGGTTTTGCACTGAAACCAAACATTTAACTTTTTTTATTCAACAATTTTTCAATATTTTCCCCTTCATTTTAATCAATTTTTTAAATTTTGTTCATTCTCTGTTCATCCAATAGATAGTGACAAAACTTTGAAACTTAACAAATGTTGCTTTAGAGACAGCTAAATGCAAAACTCACTTTAAATTCCTTAATAGGCATAAGTAGACCTTGCTGCTTTGGTGATGCACTCGTGCCTAGTTTTCGCCTGATGAAGGGTCGTGCTATTATTTTGACCTCAGACAATTGTTGAGAATGTTTGCAATTTAGAATGCCTACTTATAAAGTTATTTCTATATTAAATTAATCATTATTTGAATTTAATTAGTTTAACATCTAGTTATTTAAAACCAAAATATTTTTTTTAATTACTTATTTATTTTCTTTTAGCTTTAATAGTGTATTTATGACTGGCTATATCGCTACATTAAACACCGTTTTAGAAATTAGTTTTAGCAGTTTTCGAAAGAAAATATGTAATGAATATTGAAGGGTTTCAAACACACGTCAAAGTTTTAATAATTTTAAAATTAACTAGTGAAATTTTGCTAAAATATGAAAATTAGATTTTTAAACTTTAAAAATTATAGGCACATTTTTGTTCCTAAGGTTGTCAACAAAATTGCAGACCTAATATGTGTGTGTGTTTTAACCCTTTGCAGTCGTATGTCTACTCTCAGCCACCACAGCAAGGAACCATACTAATCTTATACTCTATTCATCCATGTATCCAGTTTTTCTTTGAACAAACCTGAATGTCTAAAGAATGTGTTTACAAACATACAATCCTAAAAAGCCCACCAAATGCAGAATCCGTATTCATAAGTTATCAGACGCATGTATAGGATACATATATGCTGTGCTTCCCTACTACAGAAGCATTAGTACAGAATGTATCATCCATCCAGACCTCCCTGTCAGTTGAAGGATTATTTTACAATTATATCACAAGCTCTTGACCGCAAATCCTGGGGAAAAGGGATATCATATCTTAACACATAGATATTTTACAGGGTTCATATTTTACAGGAGCTTCTAAAACTAAGCTGCTATTTAACTTGTACACTTAGCACAAAAGAAAATATATACGAGCTGAGATAAAAAAAAAAAAAAAAAAAAAACTGTAATAAAAAGTAATACTGTTGCTGCCTATTAATCAGGTAATATTCTATTATTAGTGTGGAAAGATAAGAGAAAAGTCACCATACTAAGCAGCTACGATACCTCGGGCACGACAACTATAAAAAGGGTGAAACAAGATGGCACCGTGAACATTAGCAAACCAAATATTATAAATTACAATATGAATATGGGTGGTGTCAATAAGGCTGGCAAATTAGAAAATTCATATTGTTTTAAGAGAAAATCTTGCAAATGGTGGAGAAAGATTTTTTTCTGGGGATTAGAGGTTTGTGCAATCAAGCAATCAATAGCTACATCTTATATAAGGTGTCAGCTAGAACAGAGAGAGGACGCCTATGTCAGATTTTATGTTTGTCCGAAAATTAGTGGAACAGCTTGTAGGTGATTTTCGTGGTGAAGCATCTTCGAAACCAAGACCATTGACCACAGATAAAGAGGAAAGGTTTAATAGAAAACTAAACTGCATACATTGTGGCACTGTGTGAAAAGTAAAAATTGTTCTGTATACTCAAGCAGAAAGATTAAGGGCAGAAGACGCCAAACTGATTATTTTTTTAGATACATGTAATCAAAACCCAGGACTGCATGTTGGAGACTGCTTTGAAAGATACCACATGATGGCGAACTATAAAATATAATTTTTACATAAAAACATGACATTAAAACATATTGTTGTGTAAATATATATCTAAAGTTCACAAAAGAATTAATAAATCTTTTTTATCCTTCATAATCTTGCATGTTATGTATCACTGCTCATTCAATGGAAATTAATTCCAACCATTACGACACCCATATCCAAATTTAATACGACCGCAAAGGATTAAATGTCTAATGTAATTATTAGATTTAGAACATTCTTTGAGGTTAACATATAGTTGTTTCAAATCAAAAGATTATCAAAATTAAAAATGTATAATTTCTTATATTTACATGTGTATACAATCAACTATGTCTCTAATAATCATTTTTTAAAGGAATTTCAGCAAGTTTCAAAAACGGTTTAGAAGACATTAACTTTTTATTGGTTATGTCTGAATATATTTTGATAGATTAATTACCAATACTTTACTTTTTAAAATTTTATTTGCAATAAGACAAACCATTGATATTTTTCCCCCCAAGGAGGAAGGGAAAAACCTGAGTCAGACTACTTCTCATTAGAATAGTTATTTGAGAATATCATTTGCATAATATTTTTAAACAAAGTATAGTTTACTTAAATGGGTTTCTGCAAAAACATATCAAAGTAATCAAGGTTTTCAATAATATGAATTATAAGTAGTATCATACAATATACAAGATTTTTGATACATTGATATTTTACATTATATAATATTTAAACTATACTTACGATAAAATCTGGATCCGTTTCCCAATCATCATCATCTCCTCCAACATTTTTAGTATTTACATCATAACCAACTGTTGCTCGCCACATTTTCTATTTAAAAAAAAATGCAACATTGCATTAAAATAATTATCTATATATATAAAAATGAATTGCTGTTCGTTAGTCTCACTAAAACTCGAGAACGGCTGAATGGATTTATCTTATCTTAGTCTTGAAATGTTCGTGGAGGTCTAGGGAAGGTTTAAAAGGCGAGAAAAAATCGAATAATTTCCGGGAAAACCCTAAAAACAGCCCTTTTCTATTTCCCATACAAACGTTTTCTAGAGTCAATTTGAACTTTATTGCTATTCAATAAAGTTCATATTAAATTATAATCACTCACTGTTGCCTAAGCAATTTAGGTGTGTTCCTAACGTCAAAGAGCCCTAACTTAAAAAGTTGGCTACCTTTTATTCCGAAAAAAAAATTTGTTTTTGCGATTTTTATGCATAAAATAGCAATTTTGTAAACTAATAATAGCAAAAAATTAGCCATTTATATTTTTCCATAATTTAATTGTTGCCAAAAAAAAAAAAAAAAAAAAAAAACGAACTTATATATTTTTTTCAACAGGAAAATAAATACATTTATCTAAACGTGAACGATAAAAAATTATAAAAAAAAATTATGCATCTCACAAAAATTGACGTCATTTTTAATTAAAAATTTCTTTTACACATTGATAAAGTGCTAATACGCAAGCGAAGTGATGACGTCACTGGCCGTTCGTGGATGCAAGAAAAATATTTCTTATGTTAAACGTCCATTGGATTTTTTGTAAAAAAATATTAAAAATCGCGGAAAATTATTTTCCGATTTTAATCCCCATATTTAGGTATAGGTATGTATTAATTATCATGTCCATGCGTTAGATTAGGTTTTTTTTTTTTTTTTTTTTTTGTAAAATTGACAAAAT
This sequence comes from Salticus scenicus, assembly GCA_963930645.1. NCBI lineage: Eukaryota > Metazoa > Arthropoda > Arachnida > Araneae > Salticidae > Salticus > Salticus scenicus. Next base: position 5,085,825 of record OZ005649.1, on the reverse strand, counting down.
TTGAATTTTTAATTTCAAAACTCTAGGGGAAAAAAAATGGCAAATTTCCATATTCGATTGAAAACACAAGCATTTCATTTCAAAAGATGATATTTACACAATAAATATCCAACTAATATACTTATTAAAAGGAAAATTATAAATATTCTATCATAATTTGAAGTCAAATTTGTTTTCAAATGTCTAAATAAAATATCTGATATAAGATACTAATATGTTGCAGCGGAATAGATTTGGTATCGGTCATCCTTAGCAGAAAAAAAAAAAAAATATCGCCATATTATTTGGCGAACATAATTTAATTCTATTCAAAAATCATGGTTATTTTAACAACTTATATTAAGAGAGTAATGAATAATATGAAACAATATTTCGTACAATGCATATTACGAAAATATACATCTGGCATGCATATTTTCGTATTACGTTTTTGATCACCAAATACAATAAGCGCCAAGAACGACAGAGTTTTGAAATTCAAAATTAAAATTTTGTCAATTTGACAGCAAAATAACTCAATCTAACATATGCACATGATAACTAATCTATACTAATATTATAAATGCGAAAGTTTGGATGGATGTTTGTTACTCAATCACGTCACAACGGCTAAGCGGATCTGGATGAAATTTTGTACAGAGATAGATAATAGTCTGTAATAAGACATAGGTTAATATTTATACCGGGAAAAATGTAAATTTTTAATTAATCTTCTATATAATATAGATATTTCTTCTATAATAAAACTTTAAAATAATTTATTTTAATTTTTAATTGTTGCCAAAGAATATTTCACGCGAATAATAATAAAAAAAATAATAATAAATATTAAATTTGCTTAGGCACATGACAACATAACGTCATTATCAAAATTAAATAATAAGAAAATGAAAGCTAATTCAGATCTGTACTAAAGAGCTTTATTAGTTGATAATCCTGGGTATATTTTTAACTTTAATACTGAAGTAGATAGGACATTTTACGCCAAGGACTCTATTTTTGTGACAGCAACCTTAAGCCAAGTAGTCCATAAAAAATATAAACAAATCTGTACATATAAAAGAGTAAACTCACTGATTCACTGACTCAACACTGCCATGACGATTCTGTGGGAAAGAGGGTCACAAATTTTAGTGACCATGTTGGTTTTCGGAGCCTGACCCCCAACTAAGACGGAACTTTGCAAAATACCCCCTCCCTGTCCCCCTTGGGAGGCAGAAGGCTTAACTCGGCTCCAAATTACTTAACGGTGAAGAAATTGCAGATGGAAAGACCAGACTTGAGTACAAAAAAATTATTTTCTGCGATTTTGGAATTTTGGATTTTTAAGGGGGGGAGGGAAGGGAAAAGGTTTTGGAAGAAGGGTACTCAACACACGAGGAAATCGAACTGAACACACACTACAAAAGGGATTTTATAAATTCCACCCTACCGCCCTTTGGAGAATGGGGGGCAAAAACATGTATTCATGCGTAACGCTGCACTAAGTTATCTGAGGTTGGAATTTTTTTATGTAAGGGACGATTATATGTATCTAACTCATAGTATGAAGAGATTTTGCGAAATTCCCTCCTCCTTCCCTCCTTTAAGAACGGGGGGAGAGATTTAAAAAAAAAAAGTTTTAAAGCATAGCTCAGCTTTAAATAATTTCAGGATCTCAATTTTTTTATGTGTCGGTTAGGTATGTGTATGCAACATGCAATATAAAATAATTTTGGAAATTTACCCCCCCCCCCCTTCCCCTTGGGGCGGGCGGGGCAAAAACCGCATTTTGAAGCTTAAATCCGTCCAAATTACCTAAGAATGGCGAATTTTTGTGTGTGGGTGTTAATTAAGTGTGCGAAATATGCACTTTGATGAGATTTTGTAAAGCTTTCAACTGTAACCACGAGGGAGGGGGAGTAAAAAGCAGGTAAGGGACTGCCGAAGGCATTGGGGGTCCAGACTCGACTGTGACGAGCGGGGATACCGTGACAGAAAGTAGCAGGAACTTAAAATTAGATTTTGACGGATTTCAATGATTTTTTTTTTTTTTTTAAGATATTTTATTATTATTAATGATATGCTGTTTTGGGGATTCATTTCAATATAATGACCAGCGAAGCGGGCAAAGCCTGCTAGTCATAAATAAAAAATTAACTTCTGTAGTTAGAGAAGTTTTAAATGCAAGATCTATTACTTGAGCTGAAAGTTGCATATTTGTCAGATTCCCTCTGTCTTCCCTTCCCATGTTATCCTATGGTATTTTTGTTGCTGCGTTTTATAAGGATATGTTATTCAAAAATGAAGTTTTTTGAATATTAGCACATTATGAATAATATTTCCTTTTAGTTTAGTGGGCATGTTTTTTTTTAATTAATTTAAATATTTTATTTTATTAAGTAAATTAAGGACTCTAATGCTCACTAAGCTAAAAGGTAACATATTTAAAGAGTAATATTCAAAAAACTTCAATTTTGAATGAGATATCCTCATAAAACAAAGCAACAAAAATCTTGTTGGATAACATGGGAAGAAAGAAGGGAATCTAATTGATGCACAGCCTTAAGGTTTGAAGATATATATTGGGTGTGCGAATATGATTCCACCCCATTTTTGTTACAATAAAACACAATTATTAGGTAATAAAATGAAAAATTTATTTATTTAAAGTAGTTCCCATCTGCAGCCACAACTTTCATCCATCTTTCAGGTAATTTACTGATTCCCTCTCTGAAAAAATCCTGGTCTTTGGAGGCGATCCAATTAATCAGCCAATTTTCGATTTCTGCGCAAGAACTGAACCACAGATCAGATGAGAACTGACTGCATCAAGATATGACTGCATCGATTTGAAAAAATAAAAATCTGAAGGAGCTATGTATAGTGAATACGACGGGTGGTGTAAAATTTCCCAGTCCTGTCCTTTTAAGTAATTTTTACTTTCCGAACATACATATGTAAAGAAGGTATTATAATCATGTCAAAAATCCAAATTCGAGTTTTGGTGTTTCTATACGTTTTGAAGTCCCCTGAGTTTGTTTTCACTATTTTTACGTTGATGTATTTATGTGTGTGTGTATGTGTATGAGTGAACATGCTAGCTTCTAAACGCTTTGTTCGAATGAGCTGTAAGTTGGTACGCATGTTGCAAGTCACCATAGCATGAACCCTATTGATTTTGGTGAATCTGGCATTTATAGTTTTTTACAGGGACACAAAGAAAAATTCTTTATCAATATGGCCTACGGGACCAAATTTTAAAAAGTGTGATAGCGTCCAAATGCCTTATTCAATTGACCAAAATAATTATACACATATTATAGGTCACAGTTTCATGATCTACATAGGTTTTGGTGAATCTAATACTTCTAGTTTTTTTACAGGAACACAACAAATAATTCTGTATCATTATGGCCTATGGGGTAAAACTATTTAAAGTGCGATAGCATCTAAATGCCTTATCAGTTTGAGGTTTGAGTGAAAATTTATATACAAGTTATAGGTCACCATCACACAAACTGTATAGATTTTGGTGACTCTAGCACTTAACGAGTTTTACAGGGACACAAATAAAAATTGTTCATCATTAAGATCTATAGGCTCAAATTATTTAAAGTGCGACAGCGACTATACACCTTATTCAAATGAACTGAAAATTTATATACATGTTATACATAACCATCACACGAACTTTATGAACTTTAGAGAATCTAGCACTTACGGTTCTTTTTACAGGGACAAATGCAAATTTCTTTATCATTGTGAAATATGGGTTCAAACTTTAAAGTGTGATAGCGTCTAAATGCCTTATCCCATGAAGCTGAAAGTTTATATAAATATTATAAGTCACTGTTGCACTAACTAAGCATTTTGGTGATTCTAACATTTGTAGGTTTTTACAGGGACACAAAGAAAAATTCTTTATCATTATGATCTTATGGGCTCAAAGTTCAGTAGCATTAAATAAAACATTGTGTAATATATGGAGTAAAATACTCAAACATCCTATTATAATTTTCTCTGTTGTTTATTTAACAATTCCTCTTACTTTACTTTATCTACAAAACCGTTAATTACTCAATGTTCGGAAAGTCGAGTGGAGTCACTCCAGATTTTTTACAATGTTTGTAACATATAAACATCATTGATAAAAATTGCCATTGATGGTTTCACTAGTTTCTAGCAGTTCATAATACATTATACCCTTTTGATTCCACCAGATACAAAGCATAACTTTACTGCAGCGAATATTTCATTTTGGTTATGATGGACTAGGTTCACCAAGCTTCACCCAAGCTTTTTTGCACTTAGGATTTTGATAATAAACCCACTTTTCATCTCTAGTAACAATTCAATACAAAAAACTTTTAATTTATGTGGAACTTATTAGCTTTTTGAACCACTCCCAGTTCTTTTAAACATTTTGCAACAGTTGATCGATCAATATTTAATGCTTCAGCTAATTCTGACTGTGTTTGACAACAATCTTTAGCCAATAATGTTTCCAATTCATCATCTTCAAATTTTTTAGGTGGTTTTCCATGTTCTTTATCGTCAGTACTAAAATCACCAATTTTTAAACCAGTGAAACCATTTTTTGCATATAGAATTTGATGGAGCATGATCACCATAAATGTCTATAAGCAAACAATAAGTTTCTGCTGCACTTTTCTTGGTAACAAAATAATGTAAAATAACTTACCGCAAATGATGTTTATTTGGATTAAAATTTGCCATTTTCAAAGAGTTAAAAATGCTAGATATTTATACTCCTAGACTAAATGTCACATACTGCATTTGACAGCTGATATGAAGTATTATATAATACAGCTATTGAAATTTTAACGGACACGTGATCAGTTTCAAAAGCGACAAATCATATTCATGCACCTAATAATTTATAACAAACAGGGGTGGGGAATTTCCAGTGTTTTTTATTGAATAGAAAAATAAAGTTAAAAATTTACAACAGTTATGTCTGTACAGTACGAAGCCGAAAATCTGGACAATTTCAGCAGCGTTAATCATCATCATCAACAGCATTTTTTTTTTTTTTTTTTTTTTATATACATATATCTAAATAAAGAACCGAAAAAGTATTTTATTTCTTAGTAATCTTCAAAACCGGCATTTGCTAAGTCTAAAAGAGGAGGGAGAAGAGAGAAGATTAAAATAATAGTAACAATTCTTAAGACATTTATCTAATTGAGAACTAAATTCTATATTCTATTTCAACTATGCTCAAACTTTTAATTGAAAAACCTAAAGTACTAAAAACAATCACGGAAATGTTTTTAAAATGGTATGTTTTTCTTATTTATTTATTTATTATTTATTTTTTTTTTTTTTTTAATTGTAACTTGTACTAATTTTTGTATGCAAATATTTCAATAAATCTGTTTTGTTTTTCAAGTTTAATTTTTAATTTTATTTATTTATTGTTAAAGTTGATAAAAAAAAAATTATAGAATGTATTTAAAAATCGTAATATTTTATTTTTTTACTTGAATTTGCATATTATCCAAGTACTTAAACCAAAATATTATATAACATATTAAATATATAAAGACCTAGCTTTACTTCGTGGTCGTTTAAGATCTTTCGGTACCGGGCACCCGGTCCTCTTCAGAAACGTTGCTTCTGTGGTGGAAAACTTGAGACTGTTCACTCCTCTGCTGATTTCTCATCAGGTGGCTCCAAGCTCTATTTGGGGCTACTGCGCTGCTATCGTTGCATACGTCGCTATTGGTTAATATTTCAATTGACTCGCGGTACATGGCATAGTTGTAATTATCGTAATCTGCTAATTTTACGGTTTTATCAAAGTTTATTTTAATATTGTTTTTACTATATGTTTTGGCTAACGCGGTGTTATATTTTCCGGTTTTAATGTCGTTTTCATGTTCTTTGATTCTAGTTTTTATTTTTCTTTTAGTGACACCAATATATGAGCCGTGTTTATTATTTTCATCTATGAATGGAATTTTATAAATGCCGGCGGTTTCAAGAGGGGGGGGGGGTTTATCGCTTCGGATTAGTTGAAAAATATTTTTGTTGGGTTTGATGGGGATATTAATGCCATATTTGTTAGCTGTATTTTAATTTTGTTAGCGGCTCCGCGATCGTACGGGATGGATGGGGTAAATTTAATGGGTGCTTTTTGGTGACTGGGTATTTGGTCAAGGTTTTTGAATCTATTTTTAATTAATTTGTTAACTATTTTATCTAACATAAAATAGTTAACAAATTAATTAAAAATAGATTCAAAAACCTCGACCAAATAACATTTTATTTAACATAAAATAGTTAACAAATTAATTAAAAATAGATTCAAAAACCTCGACCAAATACCCAGTCACCAAAAAGCACCCATTAAATTTACCCCATCCATCCCGTACGATTGCGGAGCCGCTAACAAAATTAAAAATACAGCTAACAAATATGGCATTAATATCCCCATCAAACCCAACAAAAATATTTTTCAACTAATCCGAAGCGATAAAAACCCCACCCCCCCTCTTGAAACCGCCGGCATTTATAAAATTCCATTCATAGATGAAAATAATAAACACGGCTCATATATTGGTGTCACTAAAAGAAAAATAAAAACTAGAATCAAAGAACATGAAAACGACATTAAAACCGGAAAATATAACACCGTGTTAGCCAAAACATATAGTAAAAACAATACTAAAATAAACTTTGATAAAACCGTAAAATTAGCAGATTACGATAATTACAACTATGCCATGTACCGCGAGGCAATTGAAATATTAACCAATAGCGACGTATGCAACGATAGCAGTGCAGTAGCCCCAAATAGAGCTTGGAGCCACCTGATGAGAAATCAGCAGAGGAGTGAACAGTCTCAAGTTTTCCACCACAGAAGCAACGTTTCTGAAGAGGACCGGGTGCCCGGTACCGAAAGATCTTAAACGACCACGAAGTAAAGCTAGGTCTTTATATATTTAATATGTTATATTAATATACTTCGTTTTTTATTTTAATCAAAATATTATATTTTTTAGGCATGATCAAAAATCCAGAATCGTCGTGGTCCCGACAATTCTGGATTTTCGGCTTCATACTATATAATAGAGCCAGAATCAGGATTTTCCATACCAATCTGAAGAAAGATGAAATTTATTTGTGACTCAACAATGCTGGTTTAGATTTACTATCAGAATAAAAATAATTTTAGTATATTCCTAAAACACAGCATTTCTTTATAAGCTGTTAAATTAATTCATCTGTAAAATGTGAAATTATCTACACTATTACAGCAAACTCATTTTTTAAAAAAATCTCAAACATTATTGCCTAGTTTACTATATACATTTATCATACAAAATTTATAAAATCAAACACTTTTCTAAATGCAATATAAATTAGATTTTAAATATTATATAAAAATAATTTAAAAAAAAAAAAAAAAAACAGTCACCCTCATTATTTAATTGCTTTAAATAAAAAATGTTATTTTTTCCTTATTCAGTTTCTTTTTACTAAGGGAACTCTACTTAAAATCAGTAGAAGCCAATGTTTTCTTAACATTCTAAAACTAAATAATCCCCATTATAACTCATTAACTACTAGATATTTTTAAATTCCATTTTCACATTCAGGAAATTCTCAACTGTTAAATTTGGTATTGTTTTCTAAAAATTTATTTTTATTTTTTAATTTATTTTGAAGCTGTAAAATGCAAATTATACTAATTGAAATTTTGCATTTCAGAGGTTTAAATTAAATTTGAAAAAAATAAGAAATCAATTTTTTAAAAACAATAATCAATTTAACAGTCATGAATTTTTTAAACACTAAAACAGAATTTAGAACTTTGTATTAGTTAATGGTTTATAATGGGGATTACTTCCCCATAGAATACTATTGGCATTGGCTTTGAGTTTATATAGTTCATAAATTTTAATTTTGAACATCTGTTTTGTCTTCTGGTTGGTTTCTTCCAGTTTTTTCCACTGTCCTGGAAGAAACTGGTTTCCCCTATAACAGAAATTTTTTGTGCTTTCTGCGACAAGTCTTGTTCGTGCAAACCTTTACTGCAAGATAATATTGACTATTTCCTTATTTACACATAATATGTACATGTAACTATGAAGACCAATATTATTAGTAGGCTGTTGAAGAATTCTTAAATACAAGACATGAGTTTCTATTTTCTACTGAAATTTAGATAGAAATAGCTTTCATTTTTATGGGCAAATCTTTCTGCAAGTGACAATTTCTTTTCTGCGACAGTTTCGCTGTGTCACCTAAATTCTGCCATGCGAGCAAATACATTATAACTTAAAAATGGTTAAGACACTGCAATACCAAGTTAAGATAGTTCTTGAACACGCCCATTCTACGAAAGTTCGTAAGATTTAAGATCAGACTTAAGAACAAGGCACCGCAATCCCAGCCCAAATGTTTCTAACTTTTCTTTACACACTCTGTCTTTCTCTCTATATTCAAAAATTTTATGCAAAATGCATGATGTCGTATTACATTTGTTTTTCTGGTTAAATTTTTTAGTTTAAAAATTCATGTAAGTATCAAGGCTGGGATTGTGGTGCCTCGCTCAACACTATCTTACGCACAAACTCCGTAAGATGTAAACAAAACGCAAGTCGTATTGCAGTGTTTCACTATCTTACGACGACTTCAGAGATATCTTAAGTCGAATCGTAACTGGATGTGCGTGCAATCACAACGTAAGTCGCTCGATATCTCCAATTGGCTGACTCGTTTCTCCAGCTGAGGACTTATGCTTGAGACACTGCAATACCAAGTTAAGATCATTCTTGAACAAGCCCATTCTATGAAAGTTCGTAAGATTTAAGATCAGACTTAAGAACAAGGCACCACAATCCCAGCCCAAATGTTTCTAACTTTTCTTTACAGACTCTGTCTTTCTCTCTATATATAGCAATACCACATTACACACAAATACAGAAATTTTAGGCACAGATGCTGTATAATCCACCAGGTCGCCAAGTTCGTTTTTACCGCCAAGCGAAGCGATTTTTCGCCAAATGTGGCGCGTTTTTAATTGTGGCAACCCCTGCGGGTTACCGTTCTGTCAGCACAGCGTCCCCGTAGATTTTAGATTCATTTGCTGCTTGGATTTTGTGTGGGTTATACGTATTTTTTTCTAGCGGATTTATCCAGCACGTGGTGGTGTTGTCGGTCTTTTTGTCAGGTTGTATTGCTCTGTTTAATTTTATTGTTTTATGTTTTATTTATTGAGTATTATTCTGTATTATGGCTGTATCTAAATGTGTTGTGGATTTTCAAAACAAAATTAGTGCTTTGCCGGGATTTAGGTTTGCCGGGATTTTCATTATGTGAATAATTTATAAATGTCATTAATTAATGTGATTAATTTATAGGTTAAAGAAAAGGAAAAATTTTGGATATGATGATAAAGTTATATGCATATATTGATTCATAAAGTGCATGTAACAAGCTAATCTGATCCTTAAAAAAAAAAAATTTTTTTTTTGCTTAAAATTCATATTAAATTTTATATATGCGATAATTTTTATGTAATATTCCTTATTTATTTTTTAATGTTTTCAAATGACATGTTAAGATATTATTAAATTTTTATAACAAGCGGGGGAGGGGGGGTTTCAGGGGGGTCTCCCCCCTGAAAAACTAAAAAAAATTGCATAGTTATTAAATTTTAATGTTTAAAACGGGGGGGGGGGGGGCTTAATTAAAAAAAAAAAATTTTTTTGCTTAAAATTCATATTAAATTTTATATATGCGATAATTTTTATGTAATATTCCTTATTTATTTTTTAATGTTTTCAAATGACATGTTAAGATATTATTAAATTTTTATAACAAGCGGGGGAGGGGGGGGTTCAGGGGGCGTCGCCCCCCTGAAAAACTAAAAAAAATTGCATAGTTATTAAATTTTAATGTTTAAAACAAGGGGGGGAAACCCCCCCCTTGTTTGGGTCTCCCCCCCTGAAAAACTAAAAAAATGTGCATAGTTATTAAATTTTAATGTTTAAAACAATTGTAAATTTTTGATTAAAATCTTATTAAATCTTTATTTTATTGTGTACAGTTTTTTTTTTTTTTTTTTTTTAAGTCAAATTCTGTTTTTTTTTTTATTTATATCGTTTTTCAAAATCGATGTATTTTTTTATCATCCGTGATTATCGGAGTTTTTTTTTTTAACCACTTCATAAATTTAAAGAAAAAATAAGTGTTAAAAAATGTAACTGTAATACAAAATATGCGATTTTATTCTTTTTTTTTTTTTTTTTTTTATAATAATTTCATGATATGTATGCAAATATTAGTTTTAAATGTATATTTTTAATGGAAAAAAAAAAAAAAAAAAAAAAAAAAACCTGTAAGTTCGCGTATTTTGTATTAAAATTGCATTTTTAAACCATTATTTTTTGTTTAAATTTATGTTGTGGTTAAAAAAAAACACTTCGGTAATCGCGGGTGATAAAAAATTGCGTCGATTTTAGAAAACGGCATTTTGGCATGATTTTGCCGCCATTTTGAAAAATGGCGCCAACCGGTGGATTATACAGCATCTGTTCCGCAATTATTATTAGTAACTAAAAGTATTTTATGCTGAAAATTTAGACTTTTTAAGTTAAAAGAAATTTACAATTTAATAATAGCTATAATTTTTTTTTTATTTTAATGACTCAAAAAATTTTTTTACAGTAAAAAATGTATGATAGGATATTCAAAATGAATAATTTGTCTTTTACTTTTAATTGCAAAATACTTACATATCCGATATTTTACAGAAATTATGTTTAAAAGTTATTTTATTAAAAGTTCTTTCCTAAATTACATACATTAAAAGATACTAAAAATAAATTAAATATAAAAGTTATAATTAAGCAATGAAGTCTATGCATTTTCAAGAACAGCAGATATCCCTCTCCCCCCCCCCCCCCCCCCCCAAAAAAAAAATAATAAATAAATAAATAAATCTTTAAAGTGTGTACCATTTAATACTTTAACATATACATATTTTATCATTTATACAAAATATATATATATATATGTTTGTGTAGCTGCACATTTTTATTATTTATTTCAAGATGATTTATTGTAAAATCTTTTATATATATATATTATTTTGTTCTCTTGATATATTTATTCATGTTGCTTATATATCTGTGTATGTGTGTGTAAATATTATAAATATCAATATTTGAGGTACAATTATCCACATTTTTGGTAAAAACCATGGTTTATACTGTGGTTTTTACCATACTGTCCGAAACCTTGCCAACCCTGCATTAGTGATGTAAAATGCCCAGGCATTTATAAGTTGGGGCATATGCCCTGCAAAAATGCCCGGGCAAATGCCCAAAATACAAAAATGCCCGGGCATTTATGTATTTCTGAGAAAATATTGAATTATTGTCAAACAAGCACTTATTAATGATACTTATTGATCGAATCTGGTTTAATGATGTTTATTGATCAAATTTTCTGTACAATCTTTGTATATTTAGTCTAATGAACTAACTTCTATTTATTTATTTATTTATTTATTTTAAATCTTGTGTAATGGATCACTTTTTTTCTGGAACTTCATTACGGTGAATGTAGGTACTATTTGACAGTTAAAACTTTCAATAAAACACCATAAATGCAAAACAAACAATTGTTTTGGAGCTTGGTCATGGTCTGTTAAAATTTCCTGCTACTAAGGATTTACATGTTCTTTTCTTTGACACAGTCTTTTCATTTAAATCCAGGACTTTAAGTCTTGAGGACACTTAAAACACTTCTTGATATGGTTTGCATTTTTTTTTTGCTTGTGAATGTTTATAATCTTTAAAACAATATTTACAACTGACTCCCTTCCCTTTCAAAGTAAAAAAATTCCAAATAGGTTCCTTTTTCTTAACCATTTTGAAAGAATACTAATGGAATTCAAACACTGGTACACAAAACAAAAATCTCCACTTCAGTCAAACCCAAAATCAGAACAAGTCACAAAACAAAATGGCTTCAAATTAGCCAATGCTGTCAGAATATGCTAGAAGTGTTGCCAATTTTCATTTACAAATTACAATTTTGAAAAAGAACTTCTATTTTATACATATTGTTTATTAATTATTAGATTTCATTTTAATATTAGAAAAACATATTATATATATTAATTGAAATAGTTATTTAAAAGCTCAAATACATAATAATGAAAGTGATACAGTGGACGCTCGTTAATTCGAACTCGAAGGTTCTCAGAAAATAGTTCGAATTATCCGATGTTAAGAAAAAATAATTTTAAAAGTATCATTGAAGACGAAAAATCCCCTAATATGTATAACAAATATTAAAATTAAATATACTATGAAAGAGCAGTAAAAACTTACCTTAAACATAAAATGAGGCAGAAGATATTTCATAGAAAGTGAATTTTAATTAAAAATGTAAGTTACACAAGAATTTTCTGAGAATCGATAACAAAGAAACAGATGATCCCCCCCCCCCCCCCCCCCAACCATGATCCATTCATAAAGAGTTTTGATGGAATCCCAGAAAGCAGGTAAGGTCAGGGAGTTTTAAGTACTGATAAGAATTGGACAATAGCGATTAATGTTTAGCGGAGATCGGAATGTCATGTGCCTCTTTACACACACATACACACACACAAAATAAAACAACCAAAAAGAAAAAAAAAAGAAAGAAAAGAAAAGAAAAAGAAAAAAACCTAATTATTTTATGACACAAAATAACAAACACAGCGTGTATTTTCTCCATTAAATGAGAAAAAAAAATGGGGGATCATTTTTTTTGTTCGAATTAACCGAAGTGACAAAAATTTAGTTCGAATTAATGAGATTTTTTTAACATTATTCCAATGCGGGCTTTTGTGGGATTTTGGATTAGTTCGAATTAACCGAAAATTCGAATTGACAGAGTTCGAATTAACGAGCGTCCACTGTATCAAAATCAGTTAAGATTGAAAATTATTTAAAATTTTTTATAAATGCCCAAACGCTGGGCGCTTAAAAAGGCTTTGGGCAAATTCCCGGGCATTTGCCCATTTTATAAATGTCCAGCCTATTGGGCATTTGCCCGGCCCACATCACTACCCTGCATGCATGCTATTTGAACTAATTACATTACAGTGCATAATTTTCACACAATTAAGCATCTTTAAATTCAAAAAGTCTCTGTATAAATATCTTTTATTGATGTTTTTTGTATGAAAGTACCTTTAAAACAACATAAATGACAAAATAATAATTGGATGAATATTTTTCTCAGTTTCTCATTCTTTGTTTATTGCACAGACTACCAGAACGAAATCAAACCGAATACCATCCCTCTCTTCCTCTAGAAACCATATAAACATACACAGATGATTAATATAAGTATTAATTACATAAAATAAGAAAAAAAAAACATTCTTAAAAAAATATATATATATAAAAATTATAATATACATAAATATACTTCAAACACAAATTGATTAATCTTAATTAAAATTAGAAAATTATTTTCTGAACCTTAAAAAAAATCTCTCCTAAACTGAACTTATTAAAGTAATTTAATAAAGAAACTTTTATTATTTTAATTCAATACTTACATTTTTAGATTTATGTTTTTAAATGACTTTTGATGATATTCACTGATTAGTACAAGTGACGTATTAATCACAGGCCAATTTTATATGTAATTTTACTTTTTATTCTGCAATTATTATTACGTTGATAATAAAGGTTTTTCTCAATGGCGCAAATAATTTAAACTGTATGACAACAAGTAATTTAGGATCAAACAAAGCAAAGTAAAAATTTATTATTAAAATTATCAAACGTCTATCAGGAACTGAACAAACTAAAACAGAAAGAAAGAAAACACAACAGTATACACAGCAAAATAAATTATTAGGCAGAAAAAAATATCAAATCATTAATTAACAAGAAAAACAGATAAAAAGTACAATTAATGTTCCACATAAAAATACACTTTAAATGTAAAAAGAAAAACAGAGCACATTAAATCCTTTAACTTTAAATAGATTTTAAAGATAACTTCATCTATTCAAAAAGATGAAATACTCACAGAAACACTAAGGAATTACGTTCTCTACACAAAAATATCTAAACTTTGTCTGCTTAATATCTAGCAAATTATATTAAGTGTCTAAAATACCCATAATAACGAGTGAAATTCTAAATTAACTCATACTCATGTTATCGTCAAAACAAGACTACACCCGTCATGCTGTCTAAAAGCAAATCTCTAGTCGTAAACAGCACAAGCGCAAAACGAGAAAATTCACCAAAGTTGTTGATAATTCAAAAAGAGCTACATGCTAACTGGAGTGGGTAGAAAGTGGCAAAGCATTGGTCTTTCCGCGAATTTGGAAAATGCCTACTCCTCAGAACCTTGGCAAAAAAACATAATCGGGCTTTGGCGAGCGCGAGTCATGATGATAGACGGTAGGGTTGCTCGCATGTCTGATGACAAGCGGACGTCAGAACAGAATTCGTATTAGCAATAACAATAGAAATTTTTTCGATAATTTTAAATTACTTTGAAGTATGATTTAAAACATTCATTTTGTAATTGAATAGCTATTTTTATTTTCTAAATAAGTTTCTAAACGTTCATAGCTAATTGAAAACATCCTACATGCAGTGGCGGATTTAAGGGGGGGGCTTCACTGTCATTCATAATTGAATTTTGCAATTGTAAATTTTTTATTGGTCTAGAATAACACTTTGAAAAATCTTAGCCCCCCCCCCCAAAAGTCAAGTTCTGGATCCGCCACTGCCTACATGTAAACAAATTGTCGTGTTTATTCTGTCGAGATAAACTTGAAAAGAGATTGACGTATATTTATTTTATATTTTGCCTATGTATGAGTTATTATTTCACATATGCATTTAAGTGAATTAGTAATTAATAATGCTGGAATCCAAATGTTTATTTTGTGTGTGTGTGAAGAACTTATTGCAAGGTATGTTCCCAACATTCAATGGTTTTATAATTATTAGTTTAATGTCTGTAAGTTGTATAAGTGCCTAGAATTAACATTTCTTTTATTTTTTTAATTAAAAGATAATATTTTGTACATTAATGCTATAACATATTGAAATATTAGTATCTGATATTATATCCTGATGACTCATCTTATATCAGGTAATTTGTTCAGACATTTGAAAACAAATTTGACTTAAAATTATGATATAATTGTGATCATTCGCCTTTTAATTAGTATATTAGTTAGATGTTTATTTTGTTAAATATCACAGTTTGAAATGAAATTGGTCGAACTGATGATAACATGTAATTATCAGTTCAATCATTTTTATAATGATAATATCGATGAATATATTTATTACACACTACATTTTGAATATTATAGTGAGATATATTTACATAGAATAGATTGCATTATGTAGACTGCTGATCAAGTAGTACACATACATTCTGAGTAAAGTTAATTTGAATTTTTTAAAAACAAGAATTAATTTTTGTTAATTGTGAATAATAATACAGTTTATGGTATGACTTAGCGTGTTTTTAATAAATCAATAATTTGGCATAATTTTGCTATTATCTTTAGAATTTACAAACCTTTAGGAAAGGAAAGTTTATCAAAGAATGCCATACTCAAAATGGCAGAAAATGAAATTTCATCAAAATACAGAAAAAAAAAAAAAATTTAAATGCAAAAAATGTATAAAGTACAATTAAAAAACAGTTGAAAAGCTCAAAATTATAAATAATCACAGTTTAAAGAAGATCGAAGAGAAATGAAGGAACAGTGTTTCTTGGAAAGTTCTCTAGTTATGAAGTTTATCCTATGCCAGCTGGACCATTGCTTCAGTGCACGAAATTGATTTTGTGCCTGTAGACGTGGGCTTGCTAGCGATTTTTATTAATATCGACATCAGATAGAAGAAGAAAGAGGAGGATAAGCTTATTGAAGACACGGTTCCTTGTGACATGCTGTAAATAAATCTAAAAATAGATCAGCATTGACATTTGATTTTCTTGTATCCTTTTCAGTTGTTTGCCATTCGAACTTTTGTATGTTTTTTTTTTATTTTATGGTGTTTGTTTATAAAAATTTTGTTATAGTTCATTTATTTTACTTATTATTATTTATTTGTAGATAGGGTAAGTGCACCAGTGATTGACACTTTTAGAGCAATCTCTGATGTTTTTAATGTTCTAGTCATCAGAAAATATTTTCAGAAATCTTAAGTTAGTAGGTACATATGGCATGAAAGACATTCAGAACCACATATATGTTAAAATATATACATTTTATAATAATTATTTTTTTTTTATGAATTTTTATTTGACACCCACTCAATGTTCCAGTAATTGACACTGCCAGTTTTTAATTTTATCAGTCATTGGACCCCTATGTTTCATTGTTTGACACTGCTAGTTATTCATTTTATCAGTTATTAGCATAAGCTCCAGTGTTTGACAAAAAATATTAAAATTCTTATACGTAAAATATGATTTTATTATTTTTCTTATTTATTAATTATTTCGGGATAGATGTCAATTAGTGGAGCATGCCAATCACTGGAGCACCTACCCTATAGCTTTATCTGACGAATTTGAAATGAGCAATTTCAGTGTATAAATCTATAGTTCCAAAAAATTGCACATTATCCTTAAATATTAAAATATGTATTTATATAGTTACTGTTTAAAAAAGACTGAAGAAGAAAAGAAAGAGCAGTTTTCCTTAGAAAGTTCTCCATTTGTGAAGTCTTTGCATCCTACGCCAGCTGGAACATATCTATAGTACACGCACAAAATTGTTTTCGTGCCTGTAGATGTGGGCTTGCTAGCTCATTTCATTAACACTGATGTCAGATGGAAGAAAAGGGAGGAAAAGCTTATTGAAGAAAGAAAGTTCATCATGACATGCAGTAAATAAATCTTTTCTTAAAATATATAAACATTTATTTAATTTTCTTGCATTCTTTTGAATTGTTCGCCATTTGAACTTTTATATGTTTTTTAATTTTATGGTGTTATTTATTTTGCTATTACTTAATTTTTATGGTAATATTCAATTGTTTCATTCAAATCGAACATAGTTTGATCAATTAGCAACAATTCAGCTTTAGTCCAAAGAAAAAACACATTTTTCATTAATTGGCAACTTTTCGCCCAAATCATTTTTTGCTAAACCAAGCCCTGACCCTATACAAACATTCACATTAGGGTTGTAAAAAATTTTGGTGGAATTTTACATTATTTGGCGATTTTTCAATGCGAGTCAAGTCGCCAAGCCCTTAATAGTATTTGGCAAGTTTTCCCATACGCCCGGATAAAGGAAAAGTACCGATTAATGTAACTAATAATTAGAGCTGTAGCGAGTACTCAGTATATACTCGGCACTCGACCTATTTGCCGAGTACTTGGTACTCGGCCAAATTTAGGCTATGTATTCGGCCAATACCAAGTACTTGTGGGAATTTCACTATTTTTATGCATTATTGAAAGATATTTATTTTATAACTAAACTAAAAAAATATGGAAATATAAATACAGAGTCATTTTTATTAAAATTTTTGCTATAACAGCTTTCTGCAGTTAAAACGGGCTGTTATCAAACTTAGTATAGAGATGATTCATGATATGAGCTTTTAATTATAACTATCTTGTATGAATGTAATATGCATTATTTTATAAAAACTTAGTACATGAAATTGTATTTATAAATCAGACAAAAAAAAATAACATATTTTAGAAAAAAAAAAAAAAAAAAAACCTCTATGTAATATTAACACAAAATTTTCGTTATTCATTTGTGCAAATAAAAGTAAGACACTTTCAAATCGGTAAGAAAAGATTGATTTTGAATTTTATACTATAAAATAATGTAGAAAACTATCACCAATTCGGATACAGTTTACCGTTGAGTAAAAGGTGTGTTTATTTAATATTTTAAGAAAAACAACACTTTCTAGCTAAATCTCATCAAGTTATTAAAATAATAATAATAATTTTAGTGCAATTTGTGGAATAATTTTATGTTTTGATGTAAATATGCTGTGCAATTAAAATAATTCGGATTTTTATAATTTTGTTAATTTCTCTCAAATTTTTTATTTTCCTTTTTGTAAGTGAACACATAAAAACATAAAAGGATTGATATAGTTTTCTTAATCAGTATAGTTTTTTTAATTGAAGTGGTTTAGAAAACATGTTACACAAGAATGCAATATACACAAAATTATGGAATGTATATAAGTAACGGAAATCATGGAAATCTGTCAAAATTAATCAGGGAAATCAGAGAACTTTTTTTTTCTGAAATTTTGTAGCCACCCTGTATAAAAAAAATGTAAATACACTAAAACGTTATTTAAAACTTATTTTCATAATCAAATCTGTTGTTTTGCAAATTATGGCCCAAAACCACCTGTTATTTTACATTTCTATGATCTGAAGATTAATGAAGCCTATCATGTTTGAAATTATAAAATATTTTACTGTTCCCCTTTTATATGTGAATTTCATGTATCTTAAATTAAGCCTTAGTGCTAGTAACTTTTATATTATCTAAGAATTATCTGAGGATGATAACTTCGCATCTAAAAAAGATGTTAAGAATAAAGTTATCAGTTATGGTTTTAGTAATCCACTATGCTGAAAGTATCAAAATATAGCAATGAACCTAATTATGTATATGCACTACAAAAGTTTTTCATGAAAGCATGCTGTTTACCATTTAACTAAATTTTATGTTCAAAAAACTTTTTCTTTAATTTTAAGATGTGCAAATTTCTTCATACATGCATCAATTATTCTTTCTTACAACTACTCGGTACTCAGCCGAGTAGTAAAAGGCCAAGTAAAGTACTCGTTATTCGGCCAAAGTGCTACTCGGCCAAAGCACCACTAATAGTTAATTTTCTTTAATGTTACTTGAAACTAAATAACACAACTGTTTTGATTTAAATAAAATCTACTTCTTAATTACTCTGAAAAATCTGAATTTAATGATAATTAAAAATAACAGAATTTTTTCCAAATGATTAAACATATTTTTAAAAATTGAGTATTTATATGTTCAACTAGCCGAATAATTTGATAGTCGGCCTAGCCAAATAGTTTTAGATTCGGCCAAACTGAATATTCGGTGCATCCCTAGTTTGTAGACTGTAATGGCACCAAATTCTTTGGTGTACCTACAAGCACTATACACAAGACATACCACTCAAACACTATACACACACAAAAAAAAAAAAAAAAAAAAAAAATTAGATAATTCCTAATGATACTGATGAATCCCCTGCTCCTTAAATTGTTTATAAGGGTACTATAATAGCACTATGGTATATAATCTTATTTGAGTACTACAATATAACAGTACAATGCTTATATGGATAAATACATCAAGTAAAGAGACATGCAAGCAGAAGCGGATAAATTTTCATGAATTTCCTTCAAATACAACTGCTTTATTAAAAGAATGACAAATAAAACAGGAAAGAGATAATTTTAACAAAATGCAGCATATTATATTCAGATTATTTCACAGAATATGACTTTGCTCGCCATAATTTTACAAAATAAAAAAAGTTTTATTCATGAAGTCTTAAAATAAAAAAAAAGTTTTTACTTAAAAATAAAAAGGTTTCTGAAAAGTGATGATTAACACACAAAGTAATTTTGCTGTGTCTGATAATTACACTGCTATCAGTTTAGAAAATAATATATGTACAAGAAAAAGTTATTTGAGTATAAATAATATAGGAATATGAGCAAATGTAAATTGAGAAAAAATGAAACCCTAATGCATAGTTACACAAGATGAAATGATTTTATTGTCTTTGTACTACAAAAATGTGAACAAATATGAAAATTTAAAAATCTTAGTCGACATAAATTACATGAGTATGCAATGCATAATACATAAAATGTGAACAAACTGGAATGAAGAAAAAAATTAAAAACAAATGTTTTAAACAAAGTGTACACATGTGTTATAAATGATTTAAATAAGCATTAAAAAAAAAAAAAAACTTCAACTGGTTTTAGCAAAGAACAATGGTTTAAATTGATTAATGATTTTTCTATGCATTCCGTATGATACTACATA
The DNA here is from genome assembly GCA_963930645.1 of Salticus scenicus. NCBI lineage: Eukaryota > Metazoa > Arthropoda > Arachnida > Araneae > Salticidae > Salticus > Salticus scenicus. The sequence continues at coordinate 5,065,745 of OZ005649.1, read as the reverse complement.
TACTGGGTGATAAAAATTAAATTTAAAATTGTGTCTATATTAAACATGAACAATTCGGATAATTTAACAGTCAGGAACAACATAAATTATTTCAGTTTATCTCCAAGACTTGGACCTCAATTAAAAGTACCTTTCTTTATCTCATTAAATTCAGTTTTTAAAAAAACACCATAAAAAAAATAAGTGCTACCCTGATTTTTTCCTGTTAAACTTTACAATAAACTTCATTGTTTAGATTGGTTGTGTTACTCTCAGATTTCTTTGAATAAAACCGAAAGAATAAAAAAAAAAATATGTGTGTACAACAACAAATCTTTAGGATAAGCAAAATTATAAAAATTTAACCTTAAGTATACAGTGGAATAACCTTACTGTATCTGGTATGGTATGCACAAAATGGGAAAAAAAAAAGAAAAGTATAACATTCATTTTGCAGTAACATTGAAGCATATAGCAGATTTATTGTAAGAAATTAAGTAGAAAATTCCCTATTTTCTTATTTTTTCATTAAAATTTAAATTATAAAATACGGGTTCCAAAATTAACTAAAAATGCTGATATATAAATTAATTGACTAATGGAGGGTAACATAGTATATGGTATGGTGCAGTCTAAAAGTTCAAGTAATTTAATGCGCCGAATAGCTCTTTCGACATGAATTCTATGTCGTGAAACTTTTTTATTTTCTTTCATCAAATGAAAATTGAATTATGTTTTTTAAAAAGTGTGGTGTAACTAACTTAAAACTAAATATAGACGATACAGCGTCACTTTTCAGAAATATTCTCTCTGTAAAATTTTGGTAAGTAAAGTCATTTTCGGTAAAATGCTCTGAACATAATACGCTATGTTCAGATGGTGTAAAATTTTCTCTTTTCAGTTTGATAAGCCATTCTTTTAATAAACCAGACGAATTTAAAGGAAATGCATGAAAACTTACATGTTTCTTTGCTTGAATTATTTGTGGATCTAAAATATGCACAGTTTTTTTATATCTTTAACTTCGCATTGCAGCGTAAACAAATCATGGAATACCACCGTCACGTGACTTCCGCACAAACGTTGTCAACGGTGAATAACCCTCATAAATAAATCTTTAAAGTGTGTACCATTTAATACTTTAACATATACATATTTTATCATTTATACAAAATATATATATATATATGTTTGTGTAGCTGCACATTTTTATTATTTATTTCAAGATGATTTATTGTAAAATCTTTTATATATATATATTATTTTGTTCTCTTGATATATTTATTCATGTTGCTTATATATCTGTGTATGTGTGTGTAAATATTATAAATATCAATATTTGAGGTACAATTATCCACATTTTTGGTAAAAACCATGGTTTATACTGTGGTTTTTACCATACTGTCCGAAACCTTGCCAACCCTGCATGCATGCTATTTGAACTAATTACATTACAGTGCATAATTTTCACACAATTAAGCATCTTTAAATTCAAAAAGTCTCTGTATAAATATCTTTTATTGATGTTTTTTGTATGAAAGTACCTTTAAAACAACATAAATGACAAAATAATAATTGGATGAATATTTTTCTCAGTTTCTCATTCTTTGTTTATTGCACAGACTACCAGAACGAAATCAAACCGAATACCATCCCTCTCTTCCTCTAGAAACCATATAAACATACACAGATGATTAATATAAGTATTAATTACATAAAATAAGAAAAAAAAAACATTCTTAAAAAAATATATATATATAAAAATTATAATATACATAAATATACTTCAAACACAAATTGATTAATCTTAATTAAAATTAGAAAATTATTTTCTGAACCTTAAAAAAAATCTCTCCTAAACTGAACTTATTAAAGTAATTTAATAAAGAAACTTTTATTATTTTAATTCAATACTTACATTTTTAGATTTATGTTTTTAAATGACTTTTGATGATATTCACTGATTAGTACAAGTGACGTATTAATCACAGGCCAATTTTATATGTAATTTTACTTTTTATTCTGCAATTATTATTACGTTGATAATAAAGGTTTTTCTCAATGGCGCAAATAATTTAAACTGTATGACAACAAGTAATTTAGGATCAAACAAAGCAAAGTAAAAATTTATTATTAAAATTATCAAACGTCTATCAGGAACTGAACAAACTAAAACAGAAAGAAAGAAAACACAACAGTATACACAGCAAAATAAATTATTAGGCAGAAAAAAATATCAAATCATTAATTAACAAGAAAAACAGATAAAAAGTACAATTAATGTTCCACATAAAAATACACTTTAAATGTAAAAAGAAAAACAGAGCACATTAAATCCTTTAACTTTAAATAGATTTTAAAGATAACTTCATCTATTCAAAAAGATGAAATACTCACAGAAACACTAAGGAATTACGTTCTCTACACAAAAATATCTAAACTTTGTCTGCTTAATATCTAGCAAATTATATTAAGTGTCTAAAATACCCATAATAACGAGTGAAATTCTAAATTAACTCATACTCATGTTATCGTCAAAACAAGACTACACCCGTCATGCTGTCTAAAAGCAAATCTCTAGTCGTAAACAGCACATGCGCAAAACGAGAAAATTCACCAAAGTTGTTGATAATTCAAAAAGAGCTACATGCTAACTGGAGTGGGTAGAAAGTGGCAAAGCATTGGTCTTTCCGCGAATTTGGAAAATGCCTACTCCTCAGAACCTTGGCGAAAAAACATAATCGGGCTTTGGCGAGCGCGAGTCATGATGATAGACGGTAGGGTTGCTCGCATGTCTGATGACAAGCGGACGTCAGAACAGAATTCGTATTAGCAATAACAATCCGCGATTGTAATGAAATGCTCGCCCTCTGGTGGGCTAAGGTGAAATTACAATAAACATGGTTTAATTCGAATTCCATACAGCCGCCATTGCTCGCCGATATTTAGTTTCACATATATTTATTGAATAAAAATGAATAAATACGGTAAAAAAGATAACACATACTGTTGTGTGCTACAATCTAACTCCAAAGGATCAAGAAATCCAGAATTGAGCTTCCATTTATTTCTAAATGACAAATTTAAAATTTCAGTTGCTTCGGCTAATGGAAGTAAAGAATTAATCAGATGATTTGAAACTAATATTTGTTCAACTTCAGTTAAAAATCTACTTCCGATCGAACTTTGAATAAACTGAAGTGTTTTTTCCAAAAGCAATCAATTTTCCATAATGTAATGGCGGAGAAATTATAGTACGAATATTAAGTAGAATAACAAAAAGAACACGTGGCTATAATGTTTACTAACAACTGCAGTGTTGAGAAAGCGCCATCTATCGATCATTACAATCGCGGATAGAAATTTTTTCGATAATTTTAAATTACTTTGAAGTATGATTTAAAACATTCATTTTGTAATTGAATAGCTATTTTTATTTTCTAAATAAGTTTCTAAACGTTCATAGCTAATTGAAAACATCCTACATGCAGTGGCGGATTTAAGGGGGGGGGCTTCACTGTCATTCATAATTGAATTTTGCAATTGTAAATTTTTTATTGGTCTAGAATAACACTTTGAAAAATCTTAGCCCCCCCCCCCCCCCCCAAAAGTCAAGTTCTGGATCCGCCACTGCCTACATGTAAACAAATTGTCGTGTTTATTCTGTCGAGATAAACTTGAAAAGAGATTGACGTATATTTATTTTATATTTTGCCTATGTATGAGTTATTATTTCACATATGCATTTAAGTGAATTAGTAATTAATAATGCTGGAATCCAAATGTTTATTTTGTGTGTGTGTGAAGAACTTATTGCAAGGTATGTTCCCAACATTCAATGGTTTTATAATTATTAGTTTAATGTCTGTAAGTTGTATAAGTGCCTAGAATTAACATTTCTTTTATTTTTTTAATTAAAAGATAATATTTTGTACATTAATGCTATAACATATTGAAATATTAGTATCTGATATTATATCCTGATGACTCATCTTATATCAGGTAATTTGTTCAGACATTTGAAAACAAATTTGACTTAAAATTATGATATAATTGTGATCATTCGCCTTTTAATTAGTATATTAGTTAGATGTTTATTTTGTTAAATATCACAGTTTGAAATGAAATTGGTCGAACTGATGATAACATGTAATTATCAGTTCAATCATTTTTATAATGATAATATCGATGAATATATTTATTACACACTACATTTTGAATATTATAGTGAGATATATTTACATAGAATAGATTGCATTATGTAGACTGCTGATCAAGTAGTACACATACATTCTGAGTAAAGTTAATTTGAATTTTTTAAAAACAAGAATTAATTTTTGTTAATTGTGAATAATAATACAGTTTATGGTATGACTTAGCGTGTTTTTAATAAATCAATAATTTGGCATAATTTTGCTATTATCTTTAGAATTTACAAACCTTTAGGAAAGGAAAGTTTATCAAAGAATGCCATACTCAAAATGGCAAAAAATGAAATTTCATCAAAATACAGAAAAAAAAAAAAAATTTAAATGCAAAAAATGTATAAAGTACAATTAAAAAACAGTTGAAAAGCTCAAAATTATAAATAATCACAGTTTAAAGAAGATCGAAGAGAAATGAAGGAACAGTGTTTCTTGGAAAGTTCTCTAGTTATGAAGTTTATCCTATGCCAGCTGGACCATTGCTTCAGTGCACGAAATTGATTTTGTGCCTGTAGACGTGGGCTTGCTAGCGATTTTTATTAATATCGACATCAGATAGAAGAAGAAAGAGGAGGATAAGCTTATTGAAGACACGGTTCCTTGTGACATGCTGTAAATAAATCTAAAAATAGATCAGCATTGACATTTGATTTTCTTGTATCCTTTTCAGTTGTTTGCCATTCGAACTTTTGTATGTTTTTTTTTTATTTTGTGGTGTTTGTTTATAAAAATTTTGTTATAGTTCATTTATTTTACTTATTATTATTTATTTGTAGATAGGGTAAGTGCACCAGTGATTGACACTTTTAGAGCAATCTCTGATGTTTTTAATGTTCTAGTCATCAGAAAATATTTTCAGAAATCTTAAGTTAGTAGGTACATATGGCATGAAAGACATTCAGAACCACATATATGTTAAAATATATACATTTTATAATAATTATTTTTTTTTTATGAATTTTTATTTGACACCCACTCAATGTTCCAGTAATTGACACTGCCAGTTTTTAATTTTATCAGTCATTGGACCCCTATGTTTCATTGTTTGACACTGCTAGTTATTCATTTTATCAGTTATTAGCACCCTAAGCTCCAGTGTTTGACAAAAAATATTAAAATTCTTATACGTAAAATATGATTTTATTATTTTTCTTATTTATTAATTATTTCGGGATAGATGTCAATTAGTGGAGCATGCCAATCACTGGAGCACCTACCCTATAGCTTTATCTGACGAATTTGAAATGAGCAATTTCAGTGTATAAATCTATAGTTCCAAAAAATTGCACATTATCCTTAAATATTAAAATATGTATTTATATAGTTACTGTTTAAAAAAGACTGAAGAAGAAAAGAAAGAGCAGTTTTCCTTAGAAAGTTCTCCATTTGTGAAGTCTTTGCATCCTACGCCAGCTGGAACATATCTATAGTACACGCACAAAATTGTTTTCGTGCCTGTAGATGTGGGCTTGCTAGCTCATTTCATTAACACTGATGTCAGATGGAAGAAAAGGGAGGAAAAGCTTATTGAAGAAAGAAAGTTCATCATGACATGCAGTAAATAAATCTTTTCTTAAAATATATAAACATTTATTTAATTTTCTTGCATTCTTTTGAATTGTTCGCCATTTGAACTTTTATATGTTTTTTAATTTTATGGTGTTATTTATTTTGCTATTACTTAATTTTTATGGTAATATTCAATTGTTTCATTCAAATCGAACATAGTTTGATCAATTAGCAACAATTCAGCTTTAGTCCAAAGAAAAAACACATTTTTCATTAATTGGCAACTTTTCGCTTACACTCCCTGATTCAGAATTTTTCATATTACATATAAATTTAATAAGATAAAATTTTTAAAAATGCTCCATGCAAAATAATTTTTAATTCTTCTGCTGAGATCTTAATCATGAGAGACTTGGAGATTTAATCACCACACACCCAAAATTTTACAAATTTCATGAAAATTTTTAAGTTATACTTCATTTTTAACAAATTGTTTTTGAAGACTTAGCCTCATCTAGTAAATTTAAAAATTACAATTTAAGTATAAGTTTATTATTACCGCCAAGAGAGAAAGAAAAAAAAGCATAGCATCCTAAAATGTTTAAAAAGTGAAATATTTGTGGCTGCAGCTATGGGTCTGCTAGCATATTTCACAAATATCATGAAACGGAAGAAAACAGAAGAGAAAATAAGAAAGAACTGGCGTTTTAAAATAATAAGTACACAACTTTGAATAAACACCATAAAATGCTATAAATTCACAATAATTGTTTTGGATCGAAAGAATACATGACCCTTCATCAGGCGAACAAAGGAAGCACGAGTGCTGCAAGCAAAGTGGCAACACACGCTGCCGCTTTGATATCAGCATTTGTGCTTACCGATAGTGACACGATCTAATTAAAGAGAAAGCAAGAGACAGAAGAAAACATCCACTACTGATGGCATGGACCACGAGGAAGTAAGCTGACGAAGGAGGAAACCCCCTCACAAAAGCAACTATTCAGACTTCCATAAAGCTGTAATGTAAGATTTTATTCTGTACAAAAATTTTCAGGAAATCGCTAAAATTGATGCCAAGATCAACATTTGCGTCGGCTACAAACTTGGCAGCCTGACGAGATTAGTAATCGAATTTGGTGACAAATATTGCTTCAGGAGAGCCAGAATTTGTAAACCTTTTCTCAATTTTAACAGAATTATTTGTTTTGGTAAAATGTATCATTTCTCAACACTAATTTTTGCCTACAAGAATAAAAGTAGGCAATTTATACTGAAATGATTTTCATTGAACACTAAGCAGTGTTTAATATTTAAACTTAAAAACTTGTTCACATACCATAAAATTAATAAAACCACTACCAGTTTCAAAAGGACATGGTCTTTCTTCTTCAGGTGCAAAGCACATGCTATTACCTTGGAGAAAAAAGCAAGACTAGTGGTTTTTGTACCTGAAGAAGAAGAAAGGCCATGTCTTTTCGAAACTGGTAATGCTTTCATAATTTTATGGTGTATGAAAAAGTTTTTTAAATTTAAATATTCATTGTGCACCAGTTTTTTTTATTTTTGTACTGTCTAAGCTGAGTATTTGCCAATGGTATTTTCTGTAATAACCCATAGAAAATTCCTGAAAAATTTACAATTGGTGGTATATATAATCTTATCATCAGGGCTGAGTTGTGGTCGGAGAACCTTTTTTTTTTTTTTTTTTTTGCTTGTTTTCAGGAATGTTCATGGACTAGAACCTGCCTGTTTATTTACAAATCAATTACCTCACACAAAAATATCAATGTTTCCATAACCATATGTATATTCCAATAGATGTATAAGGAAGTCGTGGTGTCCACGTCAGATTCTTTTTTTTTTTTTTTTTTTAATGGTAGTTAAGGAAGCATACATGTATGGTACCGTGACCACTGCTATACAGATTTTTATGCAAAATGTGTAAGTTGTATCCAGTGATATTTTTTTCTCTTTTGGTTTTAATGGTTGCAAAGTGAGTTCACATGCATGGAAGTGATCGCTACTATACAGATTTCTATGCATAGTGAAATAGCTCAATTTTAAATATTTGTTTTATTAATCTTAAAAATAGGCTTCCATATTAAGGAAGTATTGATAAAAAATATGTACAACTGTATTAAAATATAGCTATAATTTATTAAAATGTATGTACGTGTAACATCGTTAAGGCAATTAATTCGTCATTTAATAAAGATTTTCTTTTTCAAGTTTAAATTAATATAAATATGGCTGCAATATTGACAAGTAAGTTATACTAGGGTGCCTTGATAGAAAGAATGACAACATATGAAGGACTGTCATTGGCCAAAATTTCTATTTTACCAAATCTATGGAAAAAAAAAAAATGATCAGGTGTACTTTGAAAATTAAGTGAATGACAGTAAATTTTACTCTTTAAATTTTTTTTTTAATAGGAAAATGTATTATTACTAAGTACAAAACTTGCAGGTTGCACTGTGTTGCTGCTTTGTTACAGCACTCGTGCCTACTTTATTCCCTTGACGAAGGGCTAGGTTTTCTTTTGACCCGAAACAACTGTTGGAAGTTCTTGCTTTTATGGTGTTTATTCAAAGTTTTGTAATTATTACTTTTAAATGCCAGTTCTTTGATGCTCTTTTATAATGTACTAGCAGGCTTTGCCTGCTTCGCTGGTCATTATATTGAAATGAATTTTCAAAACGCTATACCATTAATAATTTTAAAAAATCATTGAAATCAGTCAAAATCTAAGTTAAAGTTCTCGCTACCTTCGGTAAAGGTTTTTCCACTTGCCACACTTCACAAAATCCCTTTATAGTACATGTTGCATACACATACCTAACCAACACATTAAAAATCAGGATCCTGAGATTATTTGAAGCAGCACTACACTTTAAAATGTGTTTTTACCCCCTCCCCACTCTTAAATGGAAGAAGGAGGAGGGAATTTTGCTAAATAATTTTATATTATGAGTTCGATATATATAACTGACCCATACATCGAAAATCTCCTTCTTACGATAATTTACTGCAGAGTTACGCATGAAGAGTTACTGCAGAGTTTACCCCCACCCCTAAGGGGCGGTAGTGTAGAATTTCACAAAATCACTTTGTAGTGTGTGTGGAATATGCATAAGCAGTCCACACATCAAAAGTTGTCATTCTAAGATTATTTGGAACAGAGTTACGCATGCAAACATGTTTTTTAATCTCCCCCCCCAACCCTCTTGTAGTTTGTGTGTGTTGAATACACATAACCAATCGACATATCAAAAAATCACTTTCATGAGATAATTTCATAGCTGCTGTTTTTAATCTTTTAAATCAAAATTCACATTGGTGTTTTTAAATGGAATATGTTATATATATTTTCGACGATTAGTATTACTAAAATCAGCTATAAAATTTTTCCAGTCTGAAGTCCCCGCCAAAAACAGTAGACTTGGTATCTATGTACTTTGGAGCAGTTACACTTTAAAAGGTGCTTTTGCCCCCTACTCAACACCCTTAAAGGGAGGAAAGGGGAAATTTCACAAAATACCTTCATAGTGTGTGTTGGAAACTCATAACCAGCCCGCACATAAAAAATCACCTAAGATAGTTCGGAGCAGATTTGCACTTGGAAATATGTTTTCTCCTCGACAATCCCCAAGGGGGATAGTGTGGAATTTTACAAAATCTCTTTGTAGTATATGTCTTGAGAACACATAGTCAATCGACATGTTAAAAAATCACTACCCTGAGATAATTTGGAGCGGAGTTACTCTTATAAACATATTTTTGCCTCCCTATCCACCTGCAAAGGAGGGAGGAAGAAATTGCGTACAAATCCCTTTACAGTGCGTGTTGGGAAGGCATAAACAACCGACACATAAAATTAATCTTGCTGAGATAATTTGAAGCAAAGCTGTGCTTGGAAACAGGTTTATTGCCCCCCCCCCCAATTGGGAACTTTCACAAAATCCCATTACAAGAGGTGTCAGGCACACATAAATAAGCCACACACTAAAATTTGTGATTCTATATATTTCCCCAGACAAATTTAGTGCTAAAAGGGGGACTTGAATTTGCCCCCTCGTAACTTCTCCCCAAAATCGAAAATTGCAGAAAACCAATAATGATTTTTTGGAAATATCCTCAAGTTGACTCTTAGTGGTTTTCTATATCTTTGTGCTATTATTGGTAGAGTTTAACCCTCGCTTTCCCAAGATGGGTTGAACTTTGACCCCAGTTTGAAGTGAAATTTAGTTAAGCCCGCCTCATTCAAGAAGTGCGCTAATTCGTCAGGAGATAGCAAACATAACCAGTGGAATGTTGCAACTTCTAAATTGTACAAAAAGGTGCTGTGCTGGTGATTTTCGCCAAACATGCCAAGCGGCACCTGAAAGCGATTTTTCTGCAGTAACGCCTTGATGTTGGGAAAGCGAGGCTTAATTAAAAAATGCGTATTTTCTAAATTTGCCTCCAAAAATCATTTTTACCAACATAACTAAAAATTTCTCAATAATAAAAATTTAATTTTCAAATTTTTTTTTTTTTTTTTTTTTTTTTTTTTGTCCACATTCAAGTTGTAACAATATAAAAGGCTACAAAAAAGGCCTCTGAATGGAGAATTGTTTGCATGAAATTTTAAAAATGAAAAGGTTATATATATATATACTAGCAGGCTTTGCCCGCTTCGCTGGTCACTATATTTAAAGGAAACTCTTTTCTATATAGCTTTATTAAAAAAAGAAAGAAAAAAAAAAAAACTGGAATCGCTCAAAAGCTTGCTTTGAGTTCCCGCTGCCTTTGGCATCGAACTGTTTGTCCTCGCAGTCTCCGGTGCCTGTCCCTATTGCCTGCGACAATAGCTTACCCGTGGGCTTCCATTTGGGTGCTTATCATATATGACAGTTTCGATACAGACAGTATCGAAAAATTTGAAGTAGCTTTTTTATATTTGAATACCAATTACATAAGAACAACATTATGCGTGCTGTACATAATATTTGCTTTCAAGTTATTTCCTATATTTATTTGATTTAATCGATCAACCATAAAATGACAGCAATTTCAAGCCAAATTTAATATTACAATATGCTATGATCGGCTACGTCTATCGCATGAGACAATTATTATTATTATTATTTTGTGGTTATATATACTTCATTCTTAGTTAATAGTAGTTGGTATATAGAAAAATAAATTAATTAATATGTAAACCTCATCATGGTACAAACTTAATATAGCTCCCCTTGACGTTATTTGAATTTTGTCGCCGTTTTAGACCAAAATATAATTTATGCGATTATTGTTCCTATATCTTTCTATCTCTTTCTCTTTTTCAATACTTTATAATTTAGTTATATTTTTGATGAGCTACTTGGCTTTAAGTGGCTGTCCTAGGCGAAATATGTCCGATCTACTTCAGCATCAAAATTTAAAAATTTGTCCAGTATTATCAATAAGTAATACCTTTAATATAATGCTGAATTATCTTTTATGCCTAGCGTAATTCATCCATGCAATATATATACATATACAGTTGAGGTATATAAAAAATGCTATGAAATAAAATTCAGATCATATTACTATTAATATTTTATTTTAATTATAAAGGCGTTATTTTCTCATTCACCAATTTAACATTTAGTAATTTTTATTTTTCGCGTGAAAGTATATTTCATTTTATGTTGAAAAAAAAAATAAATAAATAAAAATACCTCGTAAACTTTTTTGGCAACAATTAAAAATTTAAATGGCTTATATTAAGGTAATTACCAGTTTGTTATTTTCATATTTTAATTAATTTTAAAAAATCTAATCAAATAGTAGCGTATGTCCTATTTCAGATTATTATCTATCTCGGTACCAAATTTTATCCAGATTCTAAATAGTAGCATATGGCCTATTCCAGATTATTATCTATCTCGGTACCAAATTTTATCCAGATCCGTTTAACCGTTGTGACGTGATTGAATAACAAACATCCATACATCCAACGGACAACTCACGCCATTGTTTCGTATATTGTTGTATAATCTTAAAATACTTTAAATAAAGGATAAAGAGAATCTTAAACTCTTACACCAACATGGAATTCTATTCTTGTTTATTTCCAGCTATTACAAAACTGTTGCCACAAATCACAACCTAATACTTTACGTAACATCCTTCCCCTTTTACTTATTAAGAAATTTAGATTAATAATTTTCCATACATTAGTTATACAAATTTTCACATTATACATTTATCCCTTTCCTTTTTTAACATCTCTGAAATAAAATACAACCCAATATTAGAATAAAAAATAGTCAACAGTTCTAATCTCTATATCTTGAAGGCACTTTTACAACTCGTCCTGACTTAGTGGTATATTGAGGTCTTTCTTGCATCACACCAGTGTTCACTTCTTGTGGTACAGAAGGATTTTTCTGATTCACTTCGGCATCTGGATTTGGTGTTGGTACAACTTCATTGGTTGACCTTCGAATTGTCTTAGTTGGAGTCGAGACATCCGGTACATGTGTTGTAATCTTCTTTTGGTGAGGCGTTCCTCGAAGACTTTTCCCAACATTTTCAATTGGAGTATTTCTATAATTTAAAAGACCTAAGTAGGGATCTTCTTTTGCAAAAAGGCTCTTTTTCATAATCTTCTTCACAATTTTCACAGCCGACTCAACTTGACCATTTGATTTACTGTTGTAAGGACTGGTTTGCTTGTGTTTAATATCCCAAGCTTCACAAAATTTGTTGAATTCATTAGATCTTAGTTGAGTATCACCTCCAGTTACAACTGTTTCTGGTATACCATACCTTGCAAAATGATGTTTGACTTTTCCTATCACAGTTGTAGATTTTGTGTCTGTCAGGTAATCTACTTCTATGAATTGACTAAAATAGTCCACAGTAACTAAGTAATTTCTACCTTCTAAAACAAATAAATCAATTCCAACCTTCTGCCAAGGTCTTTCAGCTACTTCATGCCACTTTATAGCATCTTGAGGTCTATGATCACTGTATGACAAGCATGTATGGCATCCACTAAGGAATTGTCTAATTTCTGTTGACATACCAGGCCAAAATATGAGTTCCCTTGCTCTTCTTAAACATGAATTGATACCTAGATGTCCGAGGTGAATTTTATCTTTCATTTCTTTTCTCATTGTTTTTGGAATTACAATTCTTTCTCCTCTTACTACAACACCATCTTGAATTCCCAATTCATCTCGATAATCAAAATAACTTCTTATTATCGGAGAAACATCGACTCTATCTTTTGGCCATCCTTTTGTGATCATCTGTTTTAAAGCAAGTATCTCCTCATCTTTAATTGATGCATCTTGAATTTTCTCTAAACAGGTACCTTTAATTGGTAAAGTATGGATACTGCAAACTATATCAATCTCCTTATCGTCATGTTCTGTTGTTTCTAATGGTGCTCTGGAGAGAGTATCTGAAACAGGAATTTTTGTTCCAGGCTTGTAGATTAAATCAAAATTATACCTTTGAGCTCTAAGTAACATATTTTGCAAACGTTTAGGTGCTTTATATAAAGGTTTTTTTCTTATAGCTTCTAGAGGTTTGTGGTCATTGTACACTGTTACTTTTCTTCCATATACATAATGGTGAAATTTCTCTAAGCTCCATATGACAGCTAACATCTCCTTTTCAATCTGAGCATAGTTACGCTCTGCAGCATTTAGTGTTCTACTTGCATAGGCGATTGCGCTAGAACCTTGCATTAAGACTGCACCAAGACCGAATTTGCTTGAATCACACTCTATTTCAACAGGTTTTGTAGAATCAAAGATTTTCAAAGTCGGTGCTTTTGTAAGTAGATTCTTCAATTTCTTCAGAGCTGCATCTTGTCTCGCTGTCCAATTCCATGGAACGTCATTCTTTAAAAGAGTATACAATGGCTCACTAATTGTAGCATAGTCTTTCACAAATTTCATTTGATAATTACACATTCCCAAGAACCTTTTTAATTCTTCTTTGTTGCTTGGCTCTTTTAAATCTACAATTGCTTGAATTTTCTTAAAGTCTGGTTTCACACCATCTTTGGATATTTTATGACCCATAAAAGTGATTTCCTGACATCGTAGTTCCATTTTTTCTTTATTGAGCTTCACTTTTAGATCTTTGCACTTCTGTAAAAATATTTTTACATTTTCATCATGTTCTTTTATGTCCTTTCCAAAAATTACTACATCATCAGCAATATTGATGAGTCCAGGAAGAGCTTCAAATGATTGCTTCATCTTCAATTGAAATATTTCAGAAGCCACATTTAGGCCAAAGGGTAGACGTAGGAAGCAATACCGACCAAAATTAGTTTGAAACGTTGTGAGTAAACTCGATTCTTTGTCAAGTGAAATATGCCAATACCCATTCTGTAAATCAAATTTGCTAAATACTGTAGCACCATTTAATTCATGTAGTACTTCTTCTAAATTAGGCATAATATATCTTGGTCTTTTAAGAGCTTTATTCAGTTCAAGAGGATTCAAACACAGTCTTAACTTGCCATTTGGTTTTTCTACACACACTATGTTACTGGTCCACAGAGTTGGTTCAGTTACTTTTCGGATGACCCCTTTATTTTCAAGTCGATCCAGTTCTTCTTTTAGCTTATCTCTCAAAGCAATAGGCACTCTGTGTACTGGCATAGTAGATGGAGGTATATCATGGTCAGTCTGAAGATGAACGACACCAGGCAATTCTCCAATGCCTTCAGCAAAAACATCACTATAATCAGTTAAGTCGACAATATTCACAGATTGGAATTCTTTCTCTTGAATTGTAATCAACTTCATAGCTTGAACAGCTTTCAAACCAAGCAGTGGTTGAATATGTTCTTTGTCAACGATAATAAATTCAATATTGTATTTTTTATTGTTTTTGGGGTTGATTACATGTTCCCGATGTAGTCCTATTGGTTCAAAAGTGCTGCCGTTCCACATCTTCAAAACTTTCTTGCATGGCTCTATACCAGTTGCATACTGTTTTGGTAAGATATTAACCGTTGCTCCAGTATCAAGTTGAAAAGTTACCTCTTTTCCATTAATTATCATCACACCCTTTATATCCTTGCCTGGATCTCCTATTTTGTTCACCCATTCTTCTTCATCTGAATTCAGCTGATGTATACTATCTTCTTTCTTTATTTTGAATGATGAACACTTGATTGCAAAGTGATTTCTTTTTTTTGCATTTAGAACATGTTTTTCCCCATGCTGGACAGAGTTCTTTGGTAAATTTGTGCTTTTTTCCACAATATTTACATGATTTTTCTTTCTTGCCATCTTCCTTCTTCGTTTCAAAAGATTTCTTGTTATGATGAATTTTAATTTTGTTCACAATCTCTGGACGAAATTCTTTTCTTTTAATTTGTGCATATTCTGCAGCTCTACATGTGTCAATGCATTTTTCTAATGTTAACTTTCTCTCTCTCAGGAGCAGTTCTTGCAATTGGTTATCTTTCAAACCCAAAATAATTCTATCTCGAAGTAACGAGTCAATGCAATCCGTACAGTAGCTGCATGTTTTAATTAGCACTCTTATGGCAGATAAAAATTCATCAAACGTTTCGTTTTCTTGTTGCTTTCTATTATTGAACATAAAGCGTTCATACGTTTCATTAATTTCACCTACTACATATTGCTCGAACGTATCGATTATATCCGTAGTTGTTCTTGCATCTTCTGCTGTAGAAAACGAAAATCCGTTATACCTTTGCAACGCAGCGTCACCAAGAGTATGCAATAGTAAAGCAACTTGATATTTTACATCTTGTTTCTCTAAGTTGGTTAGAATAGCATAGTTTGCCCACTTTTGTTTGAACAATTTCCAGTTCGTACACAGATTATTATCGAACACCAAAGGTTCTGGCGGTTTGACTGCGATAGGCTTAGCATCGGTACTCATCGTATCAGGAGTATTTTTCTTCTCTGAGAAAAAAAAATCACAGTTCACAGCTTCACAGTACTACTTTATAAATTTCCGTCTGCCACCATGTTTCGTATATTGTTGTATAATCTTAAAATACTTTAAATAAAGGATAAAGAGAATCTTAAACTCTTACACCAACATGGAATTCTATTCTTGTTTATTTCCAGCTATTACAAAACTGTTGCCACAAATCACAACCTAATACTTTACGTAACAGCCATCTAGGTAGAAAAGTTTTTGAAAGAGTTGGTTAAAAATTAATTAAGAAAGAACTAATTAAGTTACAACTTTCATTAATAGATAAAAACCTATTCGCAGACCTACCGAATGTACATACAAAATTTCATTAAAATAGGTTAAGCCGTTTTGGAGGAGTATGGTAACAAACACTGTGACACGAGAATTTTATATATTAGATATATATATATATATATATTAAGATTATATAAATACTTTTAAATGTTTGGACATAGTTCATTTTTACTAAAGCAAGATTATTACTGAAATAAATTGAATTAAAAATCATTTACATAAAAATAATTAGAAATTTCATTCAAAGGAAGAGATTATAATACATGCAATTAATCATATTATCAATGTAATCAATCTATACCTGCACAAACATTTGAATTAGTTAAATTTTTAGAAAGTGAGCCTTATTTATTTATTAATCTAAATAAGTAAATAGAAGAAAATCAATGTGTTGCTATTTTAAAAATTAATAAATAAAACTGTGCATGCTATACTTAATTTCAGAGTTAGGCAAAGAAAAAAAACCTCTGCATTAATCAAAATTAATATTACCTAACAAACATTTTACTTAATTACATATATGTTAGTAATTACTTAAGTACATCATTACTTTACCAAGGATTACAATTTTTTTTCCCTTTACGAAAATGAGACAGAAAGAAAGAATACTTCAGAAGAAATATGTAGAAGTATAAATTAATTTATTTGAATAAAAATAATTTATATTGAATAACGAAAAATATTGAATGATAAAGTTAATAAATTAGTGGAGAAATTTATTATGATACGTTTACATATTGGTAAAAAAAGTTATCTGTAATAAACTTGTATTTTTATTTAGCACATTTTAAACACAAAAGAAAAAAAAATGTCTTCTGTAAAATAATCGCTTTTCATTCAATTAAATGTGAAGAAAATTATTTTTTTTTTTTATTAAACAAAATGTTTTATTTTTATACTATGATAGGATGTGAATCGATGATTCATTCATTCTTGATTCATTCTGACAGGTTTGATTCAATCAATGATTAGTTTCCACATTTTCATATTTTTCCCTTAAAATATGTTGTGCGCCAAGAATTTTCTCGCCAAGGTTCTGAGGAGTAGGCATTTTCCAAATTCGCGGTCTTTCCACTAGTGATTGATCATGTACAGAAAACTAAAAAAGGAACTAATGTAAATGTTACATTTTTCATTAGTATAATTGTATTATTATTTGTATATTTATATTTCTTTTTACTACATTGCTTTATATTATATATATGTATATACATTATATTAGGGATAGACCGGATATCCGGTATCCGTCTGATTTTTCAATATCCGAAATATCTCCGGATAAAAATCACCGGATATCCGGCTTTTATGAATATCTGTGTTTTCTTTTCTTTTTTTTTCCCTTCTTTTTTCGTGTTTTCTTTGGTTGAGATGAATGCGAGAAACAACTTTTGCTCCTCCGCTTGGGGGGAAACTTAAAAAAAAAATAGCTTCTTAAATCACGTCACTAAAGAAATAATCTCATAACATTCCATATCTGTATCTCCATTAGTTTGACTGGGCATTTCTGAGTGAGCAAGCTAGTCAGTCAGGAGATCTTCTTTTTTAGATGTAGATGTAGATTACTGTAATTAATTTCTTTTAATTAAAAAACTAGTATGTTGTGGCCACCACAATACTTTCTCCTATATTTTCCTGTACAAAATTCACCGAGGGCAAACAATTTATTAAAACTATTATTTATTAATATTATCTAACATGATGAATGAAAATGATTTTCATCTTAGAGAAAACTAACACTAAATATCCAAAGAAAGACACAGTTTTATTGTCTAAAAATAGCATCTTAAAAAATGCGTTTTTATAGTGGTTATTTCATATATCAAGTTTCGTAGAGTTATATGCCATACAAGTTGAGATATAGCCTTTCCGTTATCGAAAACATTTCCAGTATAGCAGCTCTATATATTGGCCAACAAGCATCCAACTTGAAGCAGCATAATGGCCTTCTCACATATCAAGTTTTGTTTGATGATACGCAGTAGAACCTGAGATATAACCTTTCCGTAAATTGCAGAAATTGCTGTGTAGCAGCACCACCTGTTGAGCAGTTGGCACCAAAAGGTGATAGGTACTAATTTCTGTAAAGTTGCATCTACATATAAATTTATATGCAATTATGTGCAGTAGTTCCTGAGATATAGCCTTCCCTTAAATTGTGGAAATCGCTGTCTAGCAGCGCCACCTATCGGCCGATAAGCATTCAAATTGAATCAGCATAATGGCTTATAATGACATTTTAATATATAAAATTTTGTTCGATTGTACGCAATAGAACCTGATATATAGTCTCCCCTTAAACTTCGGAAATCACTGTATAGCAGCGACACCTGTTGAGCGTTTGACACCAAAAGTTGATAGGCACTAGTTTAGGTCTAGGTGCATCTACATATATATTTATATACAATTCTGAGCAGTAGTTTAGGATATACAATTGCCACAATATTTTTGTTGTATACACACACAGACAGACCGACAGACGGACATTTTCTGAAAATGGTAAAATCATGTTCTAGATTTCTCAAAACGTGTAAATCCGCTGAAAACCGGAAGTCGAAAATTTTTACGAATCCAATACTTTCTTCTATTGAATACAGTTGAAAGTAAAATATGTATATAATGAATATTCAGCAGTTTTCTTTTGCATAACTTTTCTTATTTACTTTCTACTGTATTCAATAGAAGAAACTATTGGATACGTAAATATTTTCGACTTCCGGTTTTTGGCGGATTTATACGTTTTGAGAGACTCAACACGATTTGACCATTTTTAGAAAATGCCTGTCTGTGTGTGTGTGACAAAAATTTTGCTGCGACTGTATCTCAAAAACTATTGCACAGAATTACATATAATTTTATATGTAAATGCACCTTGACCTAAAGTAGTGCCTATATACAGTTGGTGTCAACAGATCAACAGGTGGTGCTGCTATGCAGCGATATGCACAACTTGAGGGAAGGCTATATCTTAGGAACTACTGCACAAAATTGCATATAAAGTCATATATAGATGCAACTTGATATAAATTAGAGTTCCTATCAACTTTTGGTGTTAACAGCGCAATAGGTAGTGCTACTATGCAATAATTTCTACAATTTAAAGTAAGGCTATATCTCTGGAACTACTGCATAAAAATACATATAAATTCATATATAGATGCAACTTGATATAACTTAGTGCCTACCAACTTCTGGTGGCAACCACACAACAGGTGGCTCTGCTATGCAGCGATTTCCAGAGTTTAAGAAAAGGCTATATCTCAGGAACTACTGTATAAAAATGTATATGTAGATGTATCTTCACGTATGTTAGTGCTTACCAATTTTTAGGGTTAACTATTCAACAGGTGGCGCTGCTGTGCAGTGATTTTTAGAGTTTAAGGAAGGGTTATATCTCAGGAACTACTGTGCAAAATTGTATAAATATTTATATGTGGATGCACCTTGATATAAGTTATTGCGAATTAATTTTGATACTAATTGCTCAACAGGTGGCGCTTCTTATACAGCGATTTCCTCAGCTTAAGAGAAGATTATATTTCAGGTTCTAATACATATAATGAAACAATACGTGATATGTGAGAAAGCCATTGTGAGACATTATGCCGATTCAATCTGGATGTATATCTACCAATAGGTTGCGCTGCTATAGTGCAGTTTTTCCCGAGAACGGGAATGCTATATTTCAACTTAAATGGCATTTAACTGTACAAAACTTGATACATGAGATAACCATTATGAAAATGTATTTTTTAAGATGTTAGTTAAACTGTGTTTCTTTGGATATTTACTGTTAGTTTTCTCTAAGATGAAAATTGCCTGCATTCATCATGGCAGATAATTACAGTTTTTGTAATTTATTTGAACTGAGTGGATTTATGCAGGAAAATACAGAAGAAAGTCTTGTGGTGGCCACAACATACTAGTTCTACTTTCTCTTACTTACCCATGTAAATGGGAGAGAAGTATTGTTTTTGGGTCAAATTTTTGAAATCGAGTTTTTGTTATGTGTACTCGATTTGAAGTCCCCTCAATCCAAAAATCATATTTTCAGCGGTTGGTCTGTGTGTCTGTTATCAGCATATCTCAAGAAAAAAATATTACCAGAAAGTTCAAACTTGGTATTCTACATATGTATCATATAGGGATGCTACACTAAACTTTTCGTGGAGATCAAACAAATGATTTGTGTATATTGACACCCGACCCAAGAGAATTCAAATATATTACATCTATGGGGAAAATTGTAGGTCAGTACAGTTTAACAACTATAACCTGCACTAAACCAAATGAAACGAATTCATGTTTTTTATATGCGCAAAAACATGTTTCATACTGAATAGGGTATGGAAATTATTCACTGTTCGTTTACAGAGCTACACAAAAGAACTAGATTATAGTACGACAAGACAATACTTGAAAATCGTTGGAAGTGTATTTCAGGTTGTGCCGTCTGTTATTAATATCGGATTATATTTATGTGCACCATGTGGCGTTTATATAATCTTCAGAAGGTATACAGGGCTGTCAATATTTAAGCCATAATATTGTTACTTTCTTCTATATTCAATAGAAGAAAGTATTGGATTCATAAAAATTTTCGACCTTGGGTTATTGATGGATTTACACGTTTTGAGAGCTGTAGAACACGATTTGACCATTTCTAGAAATTGTTTGTCTGTTTGTCTGTCTGTGTGTGTGTGACAAAATTTTGTGGCAACTGTATCCAGGAACTACTGCACAGAATTTCGTACAAATTGGTATGTAGTTGCACCTTGACATAAATTTGTGCCTATCAACTTTTGGTAAAAATTGTCTTACAGGTTGCGTTGCCATCCCGCTTTTTCTAAATTTTTAACATGGCGATATAGGACAAAATTTTGTATAGATGTGCATAAAGAGAATTATTTTTCAGTAATCATTATAAAATTTACAAGAATTATTTATAATTGAGATAGTCAACTGGGAAAAATTTTTTGTATGTGTAGGAGCTTCGCCACCCCCCTAGGAGGGAAGTCCCCCCTCGAGGGGAGTAAATTTTGAAGATGGGTATCTTTCGAAAGCTCTCGTCAATACATTTAAAACGAATGGTTGAACTATAAATCTGTGATAATTTAAAACAAAGTTATCGATTTTTTTAATTTTTAACGAAAAAAACTTAGAAAATTTTTTTTTAACGAAATTTAACCAAACTTGGTATTTAGTTGGCCCCTAACATAAACTGGGGCTGATTAGATTTGGGGATCAATTGCTCAACAGGTGGCGCTGTGATCGTATTTTTTCTAAATTTTTAACATGGCAGTATAGGACAAAATTTCGTATAAATTTACATAATGAGAGTTATTCTTAACCTGTGATTGTAAAATTAATATGAATTATTGATAATAGTAGTAGTTAATTAGGAAAAAAGTTTTGTGGATGTGGGGGCATCACTTCCCCCCTGGGGGGAAGTACCCCCGTGGTGAGGGTAAACTTTCAAGATGGGTATCTTTCCAAAGGTCTCGTCAATACCTTTAAAACGAATGGTTTATCTATAAATATGTGATAATTTAAAACAAAGTTATCGATTTCTTTTTTTTTACTTTTAACAAAAAAAAACTTTGAAAAAAAAAATCTTTTTTCTTTTCTTTTTTTTTTTTTAATATTGTTACTGAGTGAATTTGTACAGGAAAATATAGAAGAAAGTCTTGTGGTGGCCACAACATACTAGTTTTTTATTGTTAGTGGAAGTGCTTTACTACAATATTTTACCATGTCCAGGAAATCTGCTTAGGAATTGAAATTTATTCTACATAGCCATATGGTTAATAATGTATTTTTTAAAGCTAAATATTCATTGCTTGGTTTTTTTTTATATTTACATGTTTTGAGGTTTCCTGAATACTGAAGTCAAGTTTTAATGCTTTATCTTTGCCTGTGTCACTTAAATTTAAAACAGGTAATTTTAGGCGATCCAAATGTTGTATTTTGAAGTTAATATGTTTGGTAGTAGAAAAATTTGATCAAAATTGATAAGTTTTAAGAAATGTTGCGTGTGAACGTTGTCTGAATAATTTTAAATGAACTTTTGACCTTAATAACAGACTTAAAATGTATATAAATGTATGTATAATAATGAAACGGGGTTTGAGAGGAGCCCCCTCACATATTATTTGTCAAATAAATCTGTTCCGAGGCCTAATTTGAATTTTTTTAACATAGGTTTGTATAACAGTACTCGTTTTCTCACCCCTTAATCGCCAATCTGTATTTATAATATTAAATTTCAGGGTAAGAGAAAGTCGTGTGAGCAACACAAGAGATTATTTAAGTAAGTTTTGTCAATTATATGCATATCAAGGCAGACAAAGCACGTAGTTCAGACAACATTACACATTATAGTCTGCTAAGCTAACTATCAAGTGACACATAAGCATAAGAATTAATATTAAAAAATAAAATAAAACTATTATGGCTTATTATCCCAATAGTATTGACATTTTTATGTATGTGAATGGAATCCAGTTGCATAAAAACCAAATGCAAATCGCAGTGGTTAGAGAACCGGCAGCCTCTATTATATTTCCGGCAGTTCTGACGCTCGCGCAGTATGATTACCGGGTGATTTATTATTCATCTGCCGTTAAAGTAAACTACTCTTATCAATACGTGCTTTTGATAATTGATATTGCCTCTTTAACTCGTATTTATTTGTACGCTTTATATTTTAACTTTCTCTCTTGATTTTTCTCGTTAAATATTTGTTTCATTATCCAGTTTTATTTTTTCTTATATTTTTTGCATCTTTATGTTGTCTTACGTTAAATAAGTTAATATAATTAAACTAAATATACTAAATAAATCTCTCAAATTTCTCCAGATATTTCTGAGATCTTATTTTGCTCCACATCCACAATGCAAATTAAAAATAAAAATTCAAGAAAACTGATAATGCATATGTTTGAAATATACGTATATAAAATGAGGGGGGGGGGGGGGGGCATTTTACATTACACAAAAAACATCACATTTCTAACTTATTATTATACTTGGATTTTAAAAATTAAATATATCTGTATATATATATAAATTACGTGTCACGATGTTTGTCCGGGGTAAACTCCTAAACTAAGGAACCGATTTTAATGAAATTTTGCACACTGTGTGCAGTTTGGTCCAACTTGAGAGATAGGATAGTTTTTATCTCAATTTATTGTCACAATATTGTTTTATTGCAATTATTTGTTAATTATAGACCTTTATTAAAGTTGCTCCAAAATATCTGTGAGTTCCATAAGTTTAATTGTTGCCAAAAAAAAAAAAAAAAAAAGAGTGCATTTTTTTTCGACATAAAAATAAATACATTTAATCAAACGTAAACGTTAAAAAATTATAAAAAGTTAAATTATGCGTCTCACGAAAATTGACGTCATAATCAATTTAAAGATTTTATACACATTGATATAGTGCTAATGTAGTTCTATCATAGGTTTAGAAATGTATACAGATCTATCTTCCCCATGTTATCGTACCAAGATTTTTGATGCCGAAAAAGAAGCTTTGGAATCAGCTATTAAGTGGTATTGAAAAAAAAAGAAAAAAAAAAGAAATATGAATTTGAAACTGTATCTGGAGTTTTTCATTCACCTTTAGTAAATAAATTATTCATAAATTTTATTTGCTAAAATATTCGTATATATACGCAAGCGAAGTGATGACGTCACTGGCTGTTCGTGGATGCAAGAAAAATATTTCCTATGTTAAACGCCCATTGGATTTTTTGTAAATAATTATTAAAAATCGAGGAAAATTATTTCCCGATTTTAATCCCCATATTTAAGTATAGATAGGTATTAGTTATCGTGTCCATGCGTTAGATTAAGTTATTTTTGTTTTAAAATTGACAAAATTTTAATTTTTTTCAAAACTCTAGAAACAAAAATGGCAAACTTCCATATTCGATTGAAAACACAAACATTTCATTTCAAAGGATGATATTTACACAATAAATATCCAACTAATATGCTAATTAAAAGGAAAATGATAAATATTCTATCATAATTTGAAGTCAAATTTGTTTTCAAATGTTTAAATAAAGTATCTGATATGAGATGCTAATATGTTGCAGCGGAATAGATTTGATATCGGTCATCCTTGGCAGAAAAAAACATAAAACATAAAACAAAAAAAAATGTATCGCCAAACCATTTGGCGAACATAATTTAGTTCCTTTCAAAAATCATGGCTATTTTAACAACTTATATTAAGAGAGTAATGAAATAATAATGAAATAAAATAATTTGAAACAATATTTCGTACAATGCATATTACGAAAATATACATCTGGCATGTATATTTTCGTATTACGTTTTTGATCACCAAATACAATAAGCGCCAAGAACGACAGAGTTTTGAAATTTAAAATTAAATTTTTGTCAATTTGACAGCAAAATAACTCAATCTAACACATGCACATGATAACTAATACGTATATATATACCCAAATATGGGGATTAAAATCGGGAAATAATTTTCCTCGATTTTTAATATTTTTTTACAAAATATCCAATGGGTGATTAACATAGGAAATCATTTTCTTGCATCAACAAACGGTCAGTGACGTCACACTTCGCTTGCGTATACCCGTGTGTATTACTCGGGGAAAGATGGCCATATTTTGGTAAAAACGTCGTCTTTTCCCAAGTGAAAAGGAATCACTTTTTTCTCCCCAATGATCATTCTATATATACCATACTATATCTATGAGTTCTATATGCAAGCGAAGTGTGACTCATTGATCATTTGTGCAGCCAAGAAAAAGATTTCCTATGTTAATCGCCCATTGGATTTTTTGTAAAAAAATATTAAAAGTCGAGGAAATTTATTTCCCGATTTTAATTCTTATATTTGGGTATAGGTATTAGTTATCGCGTGCGTTAGATTGAGTTATTTTGCTGTCAAATTGACAAAATTTTAATTTAAAATTTCAAAACCCTGTCGTCCTTGGCGTTTTTCTTTCCGTTCTTTCTTTTTCTTTTCTTTTTTTTTTTTTTTTGTATTTGGCAATCAAAAGCGTAACACGAAAATATACATGCCAGATGTATGTATTACGCGAAGTGCAATATGTATTATTCATTGTACGTATGTATGACATGTAATACGTATTGTACGAAATATTGTTTCATATTATTCATTACTCTTTTAATATAAGTTGTTAAAATAACCATGATTTTTGAAAGGAATTAAATATTTTGGCTCGATAATTTGGCGTTATTCTTTTTTTCACCAAGGGTGATAGAAATGAAATCTATTCCGCTGCAACATATTAGTATCTTATATCAGATATTTTATTTAGACATTTAAAAACAAACTGTGATTGAATATTTATCATTTTCCTTTTAATTAGTATATTAAAATTTAAAAGCATGGTATATATAAATTTATATATATATATAATTATTCTTATCTTAATCCTCAATGTTTCCCATCTTTATTAACTTGAATTTACTAATAAAATTTTAACATACTCAAAACCTTCTCATCACTTCGTTAAAATATACTAAACTTTTCCAAAATATTTTTCTATTTAAAATGACACATGTATTTATTTTTAATGTCCAATATTTCATAAGATGTCCTATTTTAAAGTTTTAAAATATTTATTAAATTTACTTATTTTTCTGGTTTAGCCATATTGTTTCCCTTTTTATACCTACTGCTGATGCCATCTTTAAAATATTAAAAATGATGAGGCCATTTTATAGTAAAATTATCCATTATAACATATATTATATTTCACTCCTCCATAAAAATTGATTTTAAAATCGTCTGCTGTTTTATACTTTTATTTTAATAGAATTTTAATAAAAAGTAAATTACATATTAGTCTTTTTAGCATTTTAATCCAAAATAGCTTTGGACTTATTATATTTCACTCATCCATAAAATTTGATTTTTAAAATCATCTGCTTCTTTTATACTTTTATTTTAATAGAATTTAATTTATATATTAATCATTTCAGCATTTTTATCCTAAGTAGCATTAGAAATAATATATATCACTTCTCCATTAAAATATATAAGACCCTACAATAAAATTAATTTGTGCTTAAAATCAATGAAAATTTTTATCAATCGCTTCCAAATTTTGACCCAAGGTTTAAATCTCAATCCTATGGGTTTTTACATCGGGTACAACGTTTCAGTCTTTATTCGTAAATAATAATTTGACTATATTAAATAGTTTATTGCAATATAATTCAACATATAACTTAGGCACAGCAACGCGTGGCCGGGTCTGCTAGTATATATATATTTTTTAATTAATTAATCAGTATAGTAAAAAGAATTTAATTTTTGAACTTTGCAAGATTTCTCGAAAGATTACTCTAATATGTTATTATATTCTTATTTTAAAAAATTAAATATATTTTTTAAAAAAAATTTAATTAATCAGTATTGTAAAAAGAATTTAATTTTTGAACTTTGGAAGATTTCTCGAAAGATTACTCTAATATTAATATGTTATTATATTCTTATTTTTAAAAATTAAATATATTTAAAAAAATTTAATTTAATCAGTATAGTACAAAAAAAAAAAAAAAAAAAAAAAAAAAAAAATAATAATAATAATAATAATTTTTCAACTTTTCGTGGTTTTTCCAAAGATTATTCTAATTTATTATTAAATTTGGATTTCTAAAAACTAAACATATTTTTTAAATCTTCAGTGTAATAAATATAGTACAAGATGTTTAATTTTTAAACTTTGCATGATTCCTCAAAAGATTTTTCCTAATACATTATATTTAGATTATTAAAAACTAAATATATTTTTAAAGACTTTCATTTAATCAGTATAGTACGACAAATTTAATTTTTAAATTTTGCATGCTTTCTTGAAAGATTATTTAACTATATTATTATATTTTGATTTTTAATAACTAAATATATTTTTAAAATTTTTTATTTTAATCAGTATATTAAAAAAAAAATAAATTTAATAAGTAAATAATTTTTCAACTTTGCAGGGTTTCTTCATAGATTATATAAATTTATTATTATATTTGGATTTTTTAGAAACTAAATATATTTTTTGAAACTTTAATTTAATCAATATAGTACAAGAAATTTATTTTTTAAACTTTACATGATTTCTCGAAAGATTATTGTAATATTTTATTATGTTTTGATTTTTAAAAACTAAATATATTTTTAAAAAATTTAATTTAATCTGTATAGAACAAAAAAGTTGTTTTTCAACTTTGCATGATCTCTCCGGTGATTATTCTAATCCGCGTTTGTAATGATCGATAGACGGCGCTTTGTGAACACTGCAGTTGTTAGTAAACATTATAGCCACGTGTGTTCCAGTGTTCTTTTTGTTATTCTACTTAATATTCGTACTATAATTTCTCCGCCATTACATTATGGAAAATTGATTGCTTTTGGAAAAAATACTTCAGTTTATTCAAAGTTCGATCGGAAGTAGATTTTTAACTGAAGATGAACAAATATCAGTTTCAAATCATCTGATTAATTCTTTACTTCCATTAGCCGAAGCAACTGAAATTTTAAATTTGTCATTTGGAAATAAATGGAAGCTCAATTCTGGATTTCTTGATCCTTTGGAGTTACACTGTGGCACACAAAAGTATGTGTTATCTTTTTTACCGTATTTATTCATTTTTATTCAATAAATATATGTGAAACTAAATATCGGCAAGCAATGGCGGCTGTATGGAATTCGAATTAAACCATGTTTATTGTAATTTCACCTTAGCCCACCAGAGGGCGAGCATTTCATTACAATCGCGGATATATTATATTTAAATTTTTAAAAACTAAATGTATAATAATAATAATTCAATCAGTATAGTACAAGAATTTTAATTTTTCAACTTTGCATGGTTTCTCTAAAGTAGTTTCTATCCGCGATTGTAATGAAATGCTCGCCCTCTGGTGGGCTACGGTGAAATTACAATAAACATGGTTTAATTCGAATTCCATATAGCCGCCATTGCTAGCCGATGTTTAGTTTCACATATATTTATTGAATAAAAATGAATAAATACGGTAAAAAAGATAACACATACTTTTGTGTGCCACAGTGTAAATCCAAAGCATCAAGAAATCCAGAATTGAGCTTCCATTTATTTCCAAATGACGAATTTAAAATTTCAGTTGCTTCGGCTAATGGAAGTAAAGAATTAATCAGATGATTTGAAACTAATATTTGTTCAACTTCATTTAAAATCTACTTCCGAATCGAACTTTGAATAAACTGAAGTATTTTTTCCAAAAGCAATCAATTTTCCATAATGTAATGGCGGAGAAATTATAGTACGAATATTAAGTAGAATAACAAGAACACTATTGGAGCACACGTGGCTAATGTTTACTAACAACTGCAGTGTTCACAAAGCGCCGTCTATCGATCATTACAAACGCGGATTGCTATATTAGGATTTTAAAAAACTAAATTATTAAAAAAAAAAAAAAAAGCGTTTAATTTAATCAGTATCGTATAAGAAATTTCATTTTTAAAATTTGCATTGTTTCTCCAAAGATTAAGTTTTAGAAAATCTTTGGGTGGTTTCAAATTATTTCGAAAGATGGCAGCACCAGCTTGATTGATTACAAAGTTGACTGGTTGTAAAACAGCTACCGGTGTTATTTACTCGTTTGTTAATTGTTAAAATATACATCAGAGTTATATGCTTAACTGACGCTATTTATTGTTTACTTTTATGTATTTATCTGTTAAGAATACGAATCATTCAAAAAATATTCATTCTCTGTTTCACCTGGCACTTCAGCTACAGATCAAGTGTGTAATACCCGGAAGTTCTAATACGCAAGCGCAGAAGATTGCCGGGTGTATAATACTTACCCGACAGCGGGTTCTCTAACCACGGCCTGTTTTTAATTACTGTGTGCTCTTAAAAAACTGAATATTTCATGAGTACTGGGAAAGGGATTCCGGATCCAGCACATTAAAAAAATATCCGGAATGCCGGATATCCGTATCCGGTCCATCACTACATTACATATATATATATATAGAGAGAGAGCGAGAAAGATTGAAAGATTAAGTGCAGTAATTATATCATTTGGGTTCTCTTTATTTTTTCCTTGAACAAACTAACAGAAAAAAAAAAAATCTCTGACATCTTCCGAACACTGTAGGAAATTTATAAGTTTGTAAAGAATAATTACAAATAATAATTGATAGTTTATTAATGAGCTATGTATAATTATTTACTTATTTATTATTCAGTTAATGATACATTCATGATCATTTAATGATTTTATTTATAGTTTTTTACTGCGTACAAAAAATAGGAAT
Source organism: Salticus scenicus (assembly GCA_963930645.1). Classification (NCBI taxonomy): domain Eukaryota; kingdom Metazoa; phylum Arthropoda; class Arachnida; order Araneae; family Salticidae; genus Salticus; species Salticus scenicus. The sequence continues at coordinate 5,036,477 of OZ005649.1, read as the reverse complement.
CAGGATAATTGAGGAAACGCAAATTAGTTTATTAATTACAACCATTCATTATAAAAAATATATTTAATGTTATTTACTGATTATATATTTTTATTAAATGCAGTGTGTAGTAAAGATATATTCTTTTACTTTATTAAATATTTAATTAATAACATAGTTCATGAATTATGATTATTTGATAATTTAAAGTAAATTACAGCTTTTAAGTACATACAAAAAGCGTAAATGGGAATACTTATGAAAATACGAATTTATTTATTGATTATAATTATACATTATAACGAAAAATTATTCACAGTTATTTGTTAATTATGCATTTTTATTAAATGCAATGTATAATGATTTAAAATGTTAATTATCAAATTATAATTCAATATATAAATAATTTACGTGCAAAAAAAAATGATTTATTTATATTTGATATTACTATTAATAATTTTAATATCAATTAATTTATTTTAAGTGCGATATTTAATTAATTATAATTCATTAATAAAAAATATTATTAGTAATTTAAATATTTAAAGATTACTTATTAATAAAAACTGTTATTAATTTATATATATATATACTTTCGTAAATATTATAAATAAAATTTAGTAACTTTGAATGTTTGAATGTCTAATAAATAAATCTGAAAATGCTCTGAATTCGATAACTTTAATATTTTGTAATAATGATTGTAAAAATTATTATGCACAATTTGTGCATTTATGTAATTGTAAACAGAATTTTGGTCATGTTATTATTCTAATATTAGTAATGCTTATTTAGATATTATCTTTTCGAAGGAAAAAACATCATAATTTAACATGTATGGGAAGCAGCAGGTTCATCTTTTGCCATTTTGCCACTAGTAAGTTTGATGGATTGATTAACGAAAAACACCATTGACGAAAATACTGACATTTTTAATCTAAACAGCGCCCCCTAGAATATCTAGGATGTAATTGCTAATGAGAGAGAATCGTTGATATTTTAACGGTTCAGAATAATGTAAACAAACGCAAGTCATTTAGTCGGCGAGAGTGAGATTTTTTTGTATAAATTATTTTTGCTAGAGTTTAGTATTGTTTAGTGCATAAGTATTTTAATTATGTAATATGGTGCGCATTACTACATGCTTGTGGGTAAGATATTTTTTTTCAAAGAAATTTAATATTTTAATAGTATTTATTTATTTGCTTTTTGAATTGCTCTAAAAAGTTTCATTAAAAAAAATATATATGATGAAATGCAAATATGAATTAAATATATGATATTATATATTTTGTTTTTCACTAATTGCTGCTTTATTTACTATTTTTTCTTTCTCATAAGCGAAAGTGGTTACTGCAATATATACAAGTAAACATTTACACAAGTTACATTTTAAAGGGTTTTTTTCCCCTCTAATTTACCTTATTTATTGTTTTGACAACAATTTTGGCGGGTTTTAGCAGGCGCAGTTGAAAAAATCATCAAATCGCTAAGCGGCAGTCCTTACATAGCATGTGTTCTTTTAAACATCTTTTCTTATTTTAATTTTAATTTCTGATTTGCATTTGACACTTAGCTAGAAATTGTTCTAAATTTATTAGACTATTCGAATTCTTCAAAGGTTTAAAATGTATGTCATAAAAAAAAAAAAAAAATGAATTTTAATATCTAATAATATTTTATGCATATTACTTACTACATTTAACAAATACAGTTTTATAGAAATAATAATTTAGCACTATTAACCTTTTAATTAGTTAACCCGTCTAATTGAAATATCTATAATATATAACAATAGAAGGTTATTTACTTTCTTTCTCTATAATTGTCTTTTTTACAATCAAGCAACCTTTAACATCGTTCTTATGATAAAATAAGTATTTACGTTTATCTTATAATAAAATAAGATTTTATAATGTTTTATATTAAATATGTTTATTTCGTTTATATTTTGTCCATTTTCTTATTATTATTCTTAAAATATATTTAAGTTTCTTAATAACAGTAGTGGTCCATGGGATTTTAAATTGGGAATTTTGTGGTCCGTGGAATCAAAAAAGTTGACGACCGCTGCTTTATATTGTATAATAGCATGCTTTTAATATTATGCTTGCTGACATATGGTTAATAGAAAGTATCCTATTCCTACTTTACTAAATAGTCACTTGGTGAAAAAAGATCTGCCATAATTGGCAAGTTTATCACCTTACTTGGCTATTGGAACTTTATTGTGAATTCAAGTCGACGTTTGAAATATTTAAATATCCTTAGTTATCAAATATGAATACAGCTCTAAAATATTTTAATTTGTGTTAATATTGAATTCTGGTATTCTTCTACTTTCTGGTATTCAACTCTTTCTGTTTTCGTAAGATATTTCTTTGATTCTGGAACTGTTTGCCATTCCCCTGTATCCTGTTACATTTCTCCAGTTTTCTGGGTGCTTAAAAATTATTACATACAACGTATAGCTATACAATTAATAAAAAATGTAAAAAAATTTCCAATTTTTAAACAAGACTTGTTTAAAAAAAAAAAAAAAAAATGCAAATTTTTTAATAGAAATAGATGACACTATTTTTTAATATTTATTACTAAATTTTTACTTATTAATTAGATTTCACTTATGCTCATAGATTTTTAACAATTTAAACCATGGATTAAATTGCCAAACACTGAGGTATTACTGAAAACTTATCAGTATTGTGTAACCTGTAAAAGCTATCTATAAAATTGCTTCTCCCATCCCATCCCCCCCTTTTTTTTTAATATTGGCAAGTATTTGTTCTTATCAATGTTTTTTTTTTTTTTTAAACTGTGTGATGTATTTTATGATTTTCCATTTTCAGAAGGTAAAAAGAACTTTTATTGATAGTGTTCGTATAACTGCATGCGGTGGTAGAGGAGGTAATGGACTTCCAAAATATGGAGGTGTTGGAGGTAAAGGTGGTGATGTTTATCTAGAAGCTGATGAAAATTACTCTCTTAAGCAATTAAAGATAGACTTCCCATCTCAATATTTTTCTGCAGAACGTGGTGAAGATAGCAGGTAATCAATAATTTAAATTAAGTATTTAATCTGTATAAATAAAATCAGATTTTTGTTGGTAAATTTCTCAGAATTGAAATATGTTGCAATATTTTCATATTTCAGATATCAGGGAAACTAAAAAAGCCTGTAAATATTTTCTGTCTGTGTGTGTTTGTAACAGGGTTGGCAAGTTTCTTCTAAGATGGAAAAAACCGACTGGAAGAAATGTTTCTTCCAAGTGGAAGAACTTGTTTTGTAATATACAATGGATATATATAACTTTGTAATATACAATGGATGTATTTTCCTTAAGTAAATTAAAATGTATTTATAAAATTTAATTATTAATTATGTATGCTAAACTAATAATTACATAAAATTTTTAGTCAAGATCAGATCATGCAGCAAACTCCATTAAAGAAATCGATTTCAATTTAACCAGTATAAAATTTTATTACTTGAACAATTTTATTTCTTTAACTGGTAATAAACATATGGATCACTTGCCTATTTTCTGATGAAAAAGCTTTTAACTAACATTCAGTTAATTAAAGGAAATTGTATGCGATAATTACTATATTACAAAATGTCATCAAATCCTCATTTTTCTTTATTGCAGTGCACAGTATAAAAGAATGAAAAGTTTTTTAGCAATTAAAATTAATGCAGTCTGTTTCTCAACTTAGAATAGATAATGCAAAATATGGAAACTTTTTAAACTTTACTTAATTAAAATAATGACCTTTGGTGCCTCCTTCTGGAGGAACGTAAGAAAGCAGAAAACGACACTTCAATGTCAGTTAGTGCAAGCCACAACAAGGTTGCTGAGGACAGGGCAGATCCGCCTCCAAAAGCCGCTATGACCAAAAGTTATGGAGCTTAATAAGGTCATTATTTTAATTAAATAAAGTTTAAAAATGCTCTGTTTTTAAAATTTTAAATGGAAACTTTTCGAACAAATATTTTGACAAAAAATTACATTAACTATTTTTACTTGTATACTTGAAATGTGATAATAATATGCGATAATATCTATGCATAAAGTTTTAAAAATATTAGTCTCTTAAAATTAGCATTGAAATAAGAATGTTAACATATAAAAATTAGTAACTAATGTATAATTAATTACATTTTTTAAAAATTTAATCTGTTGCACAATAAATGAAAGTATATATAAAAGAAAATTCATAGGATTTCTTTTTTCTTTTACAAAAAGGGTAGAAATAGTAAAAAATAAATAAATAAAGCTATCCCTAAAGAATTAAAAACTCATATCATCTGTAGATATTTGAAGTTTTTTATTATATAATAATCTTTTTTTCCCAAAACTGATAGGCTTCACCAGTGTCTTAGAGGTTCTACTCTAAAAAGCTGGTAGATAAGATATGATGTGCAAGATTCGATCCCAGATTGTGCTCATCAGCCTAGCCCTTCAGAGCTATCTGTGGTTTTTTTCTGAAACTTTTGTATGGGCTAGAACTGGACCCCGTAAAAAAAAAAAAAAAAAAAAAAAAAAGGCACTGCTCCTAGACCTAGGACCCTAATGATTGTCAGTTGGACCCTAACACCAACACCACCAAAAATAATATTTTAAATATTAATTGGATTATAGTTTAGATTTGATATTATACTAAGCTTTGAGTGCTTATATATATACTTTGATTTTATATAAGTTAATCTATTTTGAGCATCTCTAAGTTTTTCCCACTCTCTTGGAAGAAACCGAACCCTGGTTTGTAATGGTATTTTTGTCAGAGCATCATGTGAAAACAGATGGATAAAATTCAATGTCACTTAACAGGAGCCTGTGCCTGATTAAAAATTATATTTAATCCATGAAACATTTCAAAATTTTAATTAAATTTAGAAATTAGGGCAAAAAAAAAAAAAAAATGTGTGTGCTCATTAGCGATAAGGCTCAGTAAAACACATAGAATAATAATGATAAAAAATAAATGCAATATTTTTACATTTGAGACATTAAAGAAGCAAAAAATGTCTTTAGAATATTTTTTGTGTGTGTTACATTAAAGAAAGATAAAAAAAAATTGATAATAAGTAGAAAAAAAAATCTCAAATTTAATGATTAAATAATTGTGCATCCAAGCAATGAACTTTTGACAAAAGTGAAAAATTTGTTGATTTGCAAAGAAATAATTGCTTATTTTCAGAATTTGGGTGTGGAAATAAATGTTAATTTTGTCAATCAATAGCAAAGTAAGTCTGTGTTTGATAGTTGACCACCAAACTATCTTGCATAGTTTGCAAGTCAACCTAAAAATAAAAGCAAATTTCATTATGGGAGTTACATAGGTTTTGAAGGCTAAAATACATATGTATATATTAAATATAGTGAATAAAAATTTTTATTCAAATTTTTGAGCACATAAAAGAGCAGCATTTAAACAATTTTTTATAAAAAATTTGGAAAATTTAGCTGGTGGGTCCTGGTTTCTGACTAGTACACCGATCTTATTGAAGTTTTGCACACTTCTTTAAAATAGGATTGACTAGTGTTTGAACGAATGGTTTTTCTTTTTTTTTTTTGATTGCAATTAACTTTACAAAGTTACATGTGACGGGGTAAAATATAATGAAAATTGTACTGTCTTCTACATATACAACTCTGCCAAAAATTCAAATTTAATTTTTTCTTTTCTTTTTTAAATCCTTCATTCAAGCACTAGTCAATTCTGTTTTGAAGAAGTGTATAAGTTTTCAGTAAGATTGGTGCATTAGTTTTTGAAAAATTATGACCACTGCTTTTTGGAAGGGTCTCCAGAAACTAGGACCCACGGGATGAATTTTCCAAAATTTTAATGAAAATTTTGTAAAATATTGTTTAAATGTTGCTCTTTTATATGCTAAAAATTTTTATTTTTTCAAGAAAGAAAAAATGCTTTTTTTTTTTTTAGCTTTCGACAAAACCCATGTGACCCCCTTAATTGACTATGAGAAAATGTCCTATTTTATCAATTAACAGTAGTGAATACGCATACAAAACAATGTTTTATCGTGTATTAAAAATTCACAATGAAGGTGTAAAAATTGCCCCCTTTTCCCCATGCAGAATTATTGATGATTTTTCAGAAAGTGAATAGACCTCTTTATATCAAAGTATTTCAGGTTTAGAAGTATTATTATTATTATTTTACCTTTTCTCTATTATCTAAATTTAAATATTGAGAAATATAAGTTAAAAAAGAAAGTAAGATTTTAAAAGTATGAATATTTTTTAATTTTGAGAAAGAATTTTATGTGTTTAAGTAAGTTTTTATTGTAACAAACATATTTTTGAATAATCTAACTTTCTATTCATATAATATGCGAGTTTAGACCTTTTTATTGAAATGCATACATATTATTGCATAAATTCTCTATATGTAAGATGATGCATAAGTGGCCATTGAGTTCTAGTCTCATCATGTCTAGTTGTCATTGACTACTTTTAAAAATTTTTAGTTTTGATCTTTATACATTTTTAAAATGTAAATTTTTTTTACACAGCATATTCCTTTTTGTCAATGTTTTTATAAAAAGGCATATCCCTTTCCGACGCAGGCCATATGATCGTGCAGGTTAGACATCTACGACATCCACTTACATTTTTGTATTTGGAACAGTTGTATGTAATAAAATCAGGAAATGAACAATCGAGCTGATTAGCAGAAAATGTAAAGTACAATTTTTAATCAACAAATGTCAGTTATAGTCCATATTTTTCTTTCAGTTTTCAAAAACAGAAGAATGTAATATTTTAAGGTAAAAATGTTTCGGGTTGGAAAGGGATAACTGCCCTCTCTTTATCTAGGGTTTGTTACATTTTATACATTTTTTTTTTCTGCCTTTTATATTGTGATTCTTGTGTATGACAAAATTAAATTATCACTTTTACTTAATTTAAAATATGAAACTATATGTTTTGTTAATTTATTGTTAAAATTCTAGCAATCATTATGGCTTTTTTTTTTTTTTTAATTTTTCTAACCATTACTAAAAAAAAAAAAAAAAAAAACTTATCTATTCGATCATATTTTACTTTTGATCTGCATATCTTAATTAAAGCTGTCTTCCTTTTAAGGCGTTTTTCTATTTTGGGTGCACCTGGAAAAAACTGTATTGTTAAATGTCCTCAAGGAATCTCAGTTTTAACCGATCAAAAAATTGCAATAGGTATGTAATAACAAATGTATCTGACTACTTATTTATTTTTTTTTATTATTCTACAGTTTATAAGATATTTCGTTTTATGCAGTACCAAATATAACCTAGAATATTGTTATTTATTTTCCCTAGTTTAATTTTTCACTAAAGGACACAAATTAAGTTATTTTTAAAAGACTGATTATAATAGAATTCACAAGAGTGGCAGAGATGATTGGATTTGATAATTTGTTCTCTGGCAATCACAATATTAGTATTTTGTATTGTTACAAATTTATATATAAATATAATGCAATGTAATGTTTGTTTGTGTATTCACTATAGAGTAAAAAACTACTGGATTGATTTACAGGCAGATTTTTGCAAAATGATCGTCATTGTCCAGGGAGGGTTTAAACCTGTTAAAATCCTTGATCTGATAAATAGGAAGAAAGTTAGGGACATAATAATATAATGAAACTTTATGAAAAATTAAACTTGCTTAGGTGATTTTTTTTTTTTTTTTTTTTTTATAAAACTGAATAATTTGAATTTATTCTTTTTATTTAATAGCAGCCTTAAATGATATATAAATATAGTTCATATTCATAAATGTGCATAAGCATTTTTTATTATTTTATTTTTCATAAGGATGTCGGTTCAGTTTTAAAATATTATTAAACAATGCCATCATGAACATCATTGGCTGTGAATATTCTAATTTGAAAATTTCGTAAGTTATGTAAAATTTAAGATTTTTCTTAACATCGAAGTGTACGGCAAAATTTCGTATGACAATACATTATGGTATTTATTGCATTGGAGATAGTGTGGAATAGTGCTGGACGATATCAGAAATTAAATATCGCGATATATCACCAAGTTAATATCGATATTAGTGATATATTGCGATATTTCTTTCAAGATAGGAAAAAATAGACATTTGTTATTTTTTAAAGACATATGCACACGAATTTTAAAGTATACAAGTATAGAGTGTTTTCCATGTATTTTCTGGTATATTACTACCATAACTTCATCATTAAAAAAAAAAAAAAAAAAACATAAAAAGTGAATCAATATTTTGTGTTTCTTATATCTTATACTGTTGCTTTTTAGTATACCTCTGTATAGTTTGTCCTCTATTCTTCCCATTTTAATCTTTAATTATTTTAAAATCATATTTTAACACAGCTAATATGTGATGATTTCTACCAAGTAATATCAAAATACATAATTCTACTAAAAATAAAGCTTAAGAAAAATTGTCTTAAGATGTAGTGTATTAAATAAAAAGGAAAATCATTTTAAATAGTTAAGAAATGCCATTGGATACACCTTTTTTGGTCGTAGAGAGTAATATTTTTTACTTAAAACTCTTATATGCATCCTAAATGTCAGTTACTTGTCATTTTTATTTTTGTATCTGCTTACCAAATCATTACAATATTTTTTAAATGTATATGTGTTCAATTCACATTCGTAATAGTTTCACAACAATTGAAAATTGAATTATATATATATTATATATATATATATATATATGTATACATTGTCAGTATAAAAATTATATTATTTAAACAAAATTATGTTAAAGTTTCATTTTGTTACTTAAAGTAACTCATTTTGCATTTAAACCAATTTTATTTAACAAGTACGGCTTAAAAAAAAAAAAAGAAAGAAAGAAGGAAAAGAAAAAAGAAAAAATAAATGCTACATAAAAAAAGTAATAAACTATCCAATATTATATAATTCTATAAAGAAACTGTCACTGTAAAATAACTGAAGATAAAACTTTATTTTACATCAGTCAGATAGCACCCTTTCTCCCTTCCCATGTTATCCAATGGGATTTTTGTCGCGTCGTTTTATAAAAATATTTTATTAAAAAATGAACTTTTTTGAATTCTGTTTTTCGAAAATTTACTCTTTGAACAGGTCGTCTTTTAGCTTAGTGAGCAATTTTTCGAAAAAATAAATTTAAATATTTTACTTAGAGATCCACACTTAGAGTCTATAATTTACTTATTGAAATAAAATATTTAAATTAATTTTTTCGAAAAATTTTTCACCAAGCTAAAAGGCGACCCCGTTCAAAGAGTAATATTAAAAAAAAAACAGAATTCGAAAAACTTCATTTTTGAATGAGCTATTTTTATAAAACAAAGCAACGAAAATCCCATTGGATAACATGGGAAAGGAGAAAGGGAGCTATCTGACTTTAGCAGTGATGCCAGATGGTCAAAAATTATTTCCCCAACCAGGTCTTCAAATTTCCCCAAATCAGGGTTTTTTTTTTTCGAAAAAATCCCCAACTTAATTTTTACTAAAAAGGGAAAATAAATTTTTTTTCAAAAAAAATATCAAGCAGATTTTTCTATGATTTAAGCTTAAATTTTTCCCCAAATGAAGGCAATTTTTGAAAAAAATAACCTATTGAAAGTCTCTAGTCGTAGGGATAAATCATTACGTTGCCAACATTGACAGAAAGTTCAAGAACTCCCCAGATTTGTCCCCAAAAATTTTAGAATTCCCCAAAAAAGTCCCCACAAACATTTGGTCTCTCAAATTGTCCCCAGAAGCCTAAAAAATCCCCAAAATGGGGACAAAATCCCCAATCTGGCACCACTGGACTGAAGTACAGCCCAAAGCGAGTTAAACACGTGTTGAAGGTCGCATCTTGTTCGCCAGAAGTTATCGATACTTTGAAATAAACCAATAGCAGGAAATGAGCTAAAACAAAAGATATTGTTTTCATTCGTCATAATAAGCGTTTGTTTTTATATCGCCTTGTCTGTGATTACTGTGGTATTACACCTACGAACCACGAGTGGTGATGTGCAATATTATCAAATACTAACGGTAGTATAAATTCTTTCATATTATCGTTTAGGGTCAGTAAATGCATGAATGTATCAATATACTGTGGGAAGTCAATATACACTGTGGAAAAAGCAGATGGCTTTCAATAAATACTGCTTATTTTTTTATTATGCGGTGGACTTATTAAAACAGTGATATTTTAGATTTGAGGTTTCGCATGCAGGAATAAAGGAAGAGGAAGTATATGCATTGTGGGAGTGATCGTTTGGGGTGGGGTTATATTTTTTTATTTTATCAGTGAGGGATGGGAGAAAAATAAGAGAATGGGTATTAGTATAAGATATTGCGTGCTCTTTTTGTTCGGGTTTCATTCGCTGATCGTGGTTCGTTCGCTCAGGTTTCATTTGTGATGCGCGCTAGCACGGAAGCATAATTCTATTAATCCGTGGTTGGCATTTAACGGTACTTATCGGCATATCGATTGATCGCGCGGTGCGCACTAGGTAATATCATTAAAGGGATATATCGTCAGAGCAAAATCTTAAATATTGTTATCGGGATATTTAAAAAATATCGATACTTGGGGATATATTGATAAATAATCCAGTCCTAGTGTGGAATTTCATGAAAACTAAAATATAAAACTGTTCCTATAATAAAATTAATTAGCAGATTAGGATAAAGCAAATGTTGCATTATAAATAGGGTAATCTAGTGTAAGTGGCATATCTCTTTTGACCATGTTGAATAATGATCACATGAGTTCATTTCTCTTAACATGTCTATAGTAGTATGCCTTATATTGAAATTTATGAGAACCAGTATATGTTGGGTAACTAAGCCGAGTCCACCTATGCCTATTTATTTTAGATTCAAAATAGAACTATTATTTAGATTATTGCTACATTGTTGTTGTATTTTTAAAGACTTTTCTAGCTTACATTCTCTGTCATAAACCTTTTGCCGAATCCAGGTTAAAAACAGAAAAAAGGGAAAATAAATTAGAAATATCAGTCCTATTGTTACAAATTCGGTACCAAATGAAAGGGGTGATTTTTCTGAATAAAGGGGTGCAAACAGTTTTTCGATATGACAATTAGATTTTTTAAAATTAACTATGAAATTTAGGTGGCAACACTTCATATTAATTCCTTTCAGCCATTTTAGAAAAGTTTGTGGCTCGTTACAAATTCAGTACCAAATGAAAGGGGAGATTTTTCTGAATCCAGGGGTGCAAACAGTTTTTCCACATGACAATGGACTCTTCACAGTTTCGTCTGCTCAATCATGTGATAGAGGAAAACGAATAATCGAATTCAATTAAATATTGTTCTTAAGAACAAAAATGTTAATATTTAATACAAAATAAAATAAAAGTAATATTGTGCATTTGTAAACAGTAGAATAGTTGTATTTGTAAATTTAATAATTTTCTAAAAACACTTTGTGTTTATTTATTTTCAACTGTGAGAATAGATTTTTGTTTGTTCGAGTGTAACTGTTACATTAACTGATCTAGCAATAAATAATAGCTTGTTCTCGGGGAATGTTTATGGATTATAATTTGAAATTTTAAAATGTTTTCATTTAATTTAATTGCATAAAGGTGTTACAAGTTAATTAACTTAGTTACTGGTCTAAATGGATTTACGCAGTACAATATTGCACTGTCACTGATTTAAGTACCAAAAATCAGAGTGTTTAACATGTTCTTCGTGAACATCAATAACAAATATAAACTAAATGATGATTGTAAATGTATACAGCAAACAAAAGATGATGAATAATGCTATAAAATGGATTAAAAATGATAACACACACACAGATTAAATACGATTGATCAAAAATAAGAATAGAAAATACATTATTTCAGAAATCACTATAGATAAACAAGACTTCGCCTGCTACTTGTTTTTCCTCTATCGTGTAACCTCTGATGTCAGGTGGGAAGAGACCATTAGATTTTTAAAAATTAACTAAAGTATGTAATTTAGGTGGAAACACTTCATTTTTAACAATTCATACTTTTTAGTGTGAATCAAGCTAATAGAAAGTCTTAAATTAAAATTTTTTTTTAAAAAAGATTTTATTATTTGTTGACTCCTCTTACTTTTAGCATTTACTTTCATTTAGCTGTAAATTGGCTTTTTATTTCTAATTTCTTTTGTAATTTTAATTTAATTTATTTTTTTCATATGTGTTATAATCTATTAATACCTGTTTATTTCATTATTTCCTTTCTTTTTCAAAAATGAATTTTAGGAGAAGTTAATCAGTCTGGAGAAAAACTTCTAATTTGCAAAGGTGGAAGTGGTGGCGGCCCTGATAATGAATATATTGGAGAACAAGGTCAGAAGTTAGCTTTAACACTTGATTTAAAGCTCCTTGCTGATGTTGGATTTGTTGGGTGAGTTTAATTCTTTATAAGTAGGCTTTGTCTGTTTTGCTGCTCAGTACTTAAATGAAGAATAATAATAAAAAAAGCCCCTTTTTTATATCCTTTATAAATAAAAACTAAAAAAAAGATCCATTGAAATTGCTTAAGATCTCACCTTATTGTCCTCTTCACTTACCGTTGCCAGAAGCCTGAGCCTATTCTATGGGGAAATTTTCTTTACAAATAACTTATTAACTAATACATATTTTTAAATTCTGTTTTCATAATCAGAAAATTCCCAACTGTTAAATTGACACACCTTTTTTAAAAATGTATTTTTTTAATTTTTAATATTTTATTTTAAAATTGTAAAATGAAAAAATTTCACATATTGAAAATTCGTATTTTGCAGCTTCAAAATAAAATATAAAAAATTAAAAAAATAATTTTTTAAAAAAGGTCCGTCAATTTAACAGCTGGGAATTTTCAGAATGTAAAAACAGAATTTAAAAATATGCATTAGTTAAGAAGTTATTTGTAAAGAAAATTTTCCCATAGAATAAAATTAGCTTCGACTTCTGGCGGCGGTGAATGAAGAGGGCCCTTAAGTAACCACTGCCTTCAACAGCAGTTTCCCCGCCCACGTTGTTGGGTCCAGGCCCTCACTGCTTTCACTTTCTGCTATGCCTTATTTAGATGCTTCAATTTGAGTGTTTATTAGATGACACTACTTATTATTTAGGAACTATGATGTCACAGATGCTGTATCTCAGCATCTGTTAAACATTTTAATTTTGGCAACATGTATTAGTGAGACCTAGTAACAGTTTTAATAGCTCTCAACTGTGATAATAAAACTATAAGAATGATAAATTAATATTATAAAAATATAAATAAACTTAATTATCATAAGTTTTTTGATTAAATTAACATTTAATTCTTTCTATTATATTAACATTTAATTCTGATAAATGTAATAAATAAATAAAAAGTCTGCACATAAACAGTTGTTTTCAAATGGCAACTACTGAACTAAATTATTACATTTTATTTAATTTTAAAAAATCTGGCATTTGCTTAGAAAGTTATATTTACAGATTGAGAAAATTTTCCTCAGTCAAAATATATCAACATAAAAAAACTAAAGTTGTACTTCCATATTAAGATCATGGTTTTACATAAACGACATTTAATCATGTCACTGATTATGGGAGAAAAAAAGTAATTAAATAAATAGAAAAGTATCCACTGCTAAGGAATACAGGTGACTGGAATAAAAGAATAAATTAAAAAAAAAAATTTAACAAATAAATAAAATTAATGAGGTGTATCCCTACAGGGTCCAAGTTGCCCCTCAACCAAGTGATGTAACTTAGTGATGACTAAGTTTGAGCCTCAGAGCATACACAGACACCTTTCTTTATTTATATAGATAATTAAAAACAATGAACTTACATTATGTATGTGTGTTTATACAACCGAACCTCGTTAACGTGAATCTCAAGGGAAAAGAAAAAGTTGTTCATGTTATCAGTAGTTTATGCTATCAGTAACTAATTTTCATATAACTAAACTAATTTTCATTTTGACGGGGATTGTGGAAACAGTTCATGTTAAAAGTAATACGCGTTTAAGCGTGTTCATGTTAACGAGGTTCAACTGTACATACATATTTTATCTTTTTAATATTTGAATATTAAAAGAATCAAATTTGTAAATGTAGTTTTGAAATAACTTTGTAAACTTCAAAATAAAAATTATTATAAAAATAGCAATGATAAAATTCAAATTTTTATTGTTTACCTTTCAAAATGACTTTGTTAAGATAAGCAGGTGTAAAACATTTTGGGGGCTACACCTGAATTCAGGGTTCTTAAAAATTTTGCTGTCTCTGAATTTAATATTAAATTATTTTATTTTGAATTTGCCATGTAATATATTAAGAATTCTCCAAATATCATTTATTGTAAGTATAAATAAATATTTTTATATTGGCCATTCACTCTGCATGCATTTAATATTTTTCAGTGTTTTTGCATGCTGCATAGTTTCATCCCTGGATAGGGAAAACAAATATAATAAAACGAGGAAAATTATACAATTTAAATATAAGTAAATGTTGAATAAATGTATAATTCATTTCATTCCTTTCATGCATCTAATCAAAAAAAAAAAAAAAAAATTGTCAATGTATATAAACTAGTAACAGCATTATACATATAGTTCTTATATTTATTTGGATTTTTCTTACTATTGAGTTAATCTTTCAGGTCTTATTATACCATGCATATTTTAACAATTCATATATTTTTTACTAGCAGGGTCTGTCCAGACTTTTCAGACAGGGTTCTGTTTTTGTGAAATTGTGAAAAATTATACACATAATTTTATGAATCTAAATTCAGTGTGAAAATAAAGTTCTTACGAACTTTTTGGCTAGGGTCCTTCTTTTGTAAAATTGTGAAAAATTTAATTTTGCAAAATAAAATTACAATTAGGGTTTCATTTTATACAATGATGGTTCATTTTCATAGAGCTAAACTCACACATACGCATAGAAACTTTTTACGAATTAGAAATTGAGTATCAGCTTCTCAGGGAAATGCAACAAAGCACATCTGATTATTCAGGCGGCCTGTTCGTTACATGGAAGATTAGTTTTCGAAATGAAAAGGGTTTATCAAAGGTCTAGTTTTAATGAGAGAAAATTTATGAAGAGTCTTTCAATGGACCCAGATTTACCTCTGAACAGACTCCTGACTAGTAGATGTAGATTTATTTTAGTGAGCCCTAAATATCAATTAAATAAATAAATGGTAAAATTTTACCTTTATGGGACTAAGGAAATTACTCTTAGCCCATTACATTTATAAAAAGAGTATATTTTAGAAATTAAGAATTGACGCTTATAATCATATTAGTTTCCGATCCCAAGAAAGTTCATCTAAGTTTAAAAATATATATGAAGAAAGATAATAAGGCAAACATTTAAAGTATCTAAAAGACCTTCTGTCTATATTGTAATCTTGATTTTACAACTTTATTGTAATTATCAGGTTTGCTTGCTTAACCACTGTAGTCACAATAACATAAATACTATTAGCAGTAAAAATAATGAGAAGATTAAATGTAAATCACGGCAGTAGGTTTTTTTTTATAAATTGCTTGTGATGACCTGGAATCTTTTTTATTAAACTTAGTTGTTATCCTTAGTAAAATATAAAAACATCCTAAAACAACAACAACAACAAAAAAATTAAAGGCAATTATATCAAATAAATAAAAAAAGACATACAGTCGAACCTTGTTGCCATGAACACGCTTAACATGAATTATTTTGAACATGAACTGCTTCCACAATCCCCATCAAAATGAAGATTACTTTCTGAATTACTGATTGCATGAACTACTGATAACATGAACAAAGTTCTTTTTCCCCTTTAGATTCATGTTAACGAGGTTCGACTGTATTATTACGAAAAGATTACAATAAAGAATTAAATCAAAATTTAAATATTAATATATATAATGACCCTCATCTGTCATGAACGAATCCGGTTAGTACCGCTTCAAAACAGAAACTTTTGGCAGTCATTTTTTTTTTCCGTTTGTTTAATTCAACTTAGGAAACAAACATATCATTTTTATACATGTTTTGTATCGCACATATTTTTATTTATTTCCTATAAATCTTTGAAAAACTATTCAATTGTAATGTTTAAATGTCTAAATTAATATAACGGATCACTGGCTATTATAAACATGAACCTATAAATAGAATTATGTAACTTCATGATTATAAACAATGCAATACCAAATAAAAACAAACCAAAACTGTTGCCATTCAGAAAATACAAATTCCAAATGGACAACTTTTTAATTCCGAATGAACGACTCTTTGACTGTTTCATTAAAAAAACGCTTAAAATATTTCTAAAACATATTAAAGCCTTAAAAATCTTAAAATATTTGTAAAAACGCATTAAAGCCTTTAAATATTTTTATTAAACTTCATTGTTTGTTTACATTGTAAGGTATGATTGGCGTCGAGTTTAGTACGTAAATGCCGCCAGTTGATTTTAGTTTTGAAATTAGTGTAAAATGATAGTTGGGATAGAATGTTTGGTTGGGCAAGTAAAAGTCACCAGTTGAAATGAGTATTGAAAGTAGAGTAGTCTAAGGTGATAATGTCGAGTCAAGGTAAAATGTTCGGTTGAGGATGAGAAAGTCCCTAGCTGGATCCTGGATATTTTGGCGATGTTGTGGGTGAGATAGCTGGTTGGAGGTATCGAGTAGAGGTGAATTTGGGTTAGCATGAAGTGTCTGTAGTTATTGGATAGTTAGTTAGAAAATTTGAAAACAGGATCTACGATAGACTTAAAAAAGAGTATTTTGGTAAAATGAAGTGAATCGATTTTTCTTATTATGAGGACTTTAAATACGCAAGCGAAGTGATGACGTCACTTGCCGTTCGTGGATACAAGAAAAATATTTTCTATGTTAAACGCCTAATGGATTTTTCGTAAAAAATTATTAAAAATCGAGGGAAATTATTTCCCGATTTTAATCCCCATATTTAGGTTTAGATATGTATTAGTTATCATGAGTATGCATTAGATTAAGTTGTTTTTGTTCTAAAATTGATAAAATTTGAATTTTAAATTTCAAAACTCTAGATTAAAAAAAAAAAAAAAAAAACTTCCACATTCCATTGAAAACATAAACATTTCATTTCAAAGGATGATATTTACACAATAAATATCCAACTAATATACTAATTAAAAGGAAAATGATAAACATTCTATCATAATTTGAAGTGAAATTTGTTTTCAAATGTCTAAATAAAGTATCGGATATAAGATACTAATGTGTTGCAGCGGAATAGACTTGATATCGGTCATCCTTGGCAGAAAAAAAAAAATATATATATATATATATATATATATATCGCCAAATTATCTGGCGAATATAATTTAATTCCTTTCAAAAATCATAGTTATTTTAAAAACTTATATTAAGAGAGTAATGAATAATATGAAACAATATCTCATACAATGCATATTACGAAAATACACATCTGGCATGTATATTTTCGTAGTACGTTTTTGATCGCCAAATACAAAAACGTCAAGGAAAACAGAGTTTTGAAATTTAAAATTAAAATTTTGTCAATATGACAGCAAAATAACTCAATCTAGCACATGCACATGATAACTAATACATATATATATATGAATTTCATATATTTAAATTTGTCTTAAATTGGCATTAACACTATTTTTTGTATTATACACTTTGTATAAAGCTGCATTTGCGCTCTTACAATTTGTATTATTTCTGTAATTTCTTTAATTTTTTCAATATGTTATTTATTGATTTAAAATTTATATTATATTATGATTCTTGTAGTGTTGTGAAGTTTTGCGACAGTATTATGTCACTGGCCCTGGATCCTTTATAACTAACTGTATAGTTGGCAACTTACTTTAATAATTTATTCTTTAATTAGATAAGTATCTTTAACAAAAATATGTTGTGTATGTATAGTCGAATATTTAATTCTAATTATTATTTAGCATTTTGTGCCTGACATTTTGTGAATTGCGATGGTTAGTTTTTCTTACTTTACTTTCAAATAATGGGCGGAATTTAATTTGTAATTGGAACCAAATCAATAGATTAGGTCAAAGGAGGTTTAGTGTAAATATGTACATATTATTTAATTATTATTATTATTATTTTTTTTTTTTTTTAGTTCTCTCTTCACTTTTCATTAATCCAGATACTTATTAACACATTCGCTGCCACCAAAATTTATATATCCATCCTCAGAAGCCGAATTTAAAAAAAGTGTTTTAATGATTAAAAACGTTGGCTGCACAAAAAAAAAATTAAACACAAAATTTAAAAACCACGCACTGAAAATATAAAAATAATGCTTCACTAACGTGCCACAAAAACCTCATCGTTCAACCTCCAAATCCGAACTAAAACTAAAGCAGTTTACTTATCATACTCGATTGACGCCCCAGAGCGTCACCGGCATGGGAGGTAGCGCCATGCTGACGCGCCAGCGCGTCAGTGGCAGCGAATGTGTTAATCAAGAATCAATTTAATTAAGTAATTGAATTTGGTCTAGCCCACTTTCGATAAAACTAATGTAAATACTTACTTGCCTTGTGATTTTTAATATACAAAAACATTTTTTCTCTATGACTCTGTTTAGTAAATTTTTAGATCCTGGCAAAAAATACTTTGCTTCAAAGCAGTATTGTGCCCGGTACAAGGATATTTATAGGGATATCCTTGGATCAACATCCAGTTACCTATTATCTCCTCCTCCTTTACTTCAATTTAGAACATGCGGTTCTAATAGATGTAAAACTTGCCCTATGGCCTCTCACACACAATTGAATAATAATCAATCTTTGGTTCCATTTTGTCAGGCATACAATGTTATTTATAAAATCAGTTGTGGTCATTGTAAACTTAGTTATATTGGTGAAACTTCAACTCCTCTACATTTACGCATTAATCAGCATCGATCAGATTCTAAAAACCTTTCAGCTGCACCTTCTAAATCAACTATAGAATTACAACACTTTAAATCACATAATTTTAATTCATGTACCATAGAGATTGTAAAAATTCAGAAAAATAAAAGTGAGCGTCTATTTCTTGAATAAAAATTTATGCAATATTATAATACAATTTATCCATGGCCTAAATTCCGAATACTTTAGTAAAACTATTAAAGCATATTCTAACATCAACCCTCTACATGATTATTCGACTATTTATGCACAACTCAATCACAAAATTAACAATAAAACTTCTAGAACTAAACGTGGTAGTAAAAAAACAGATTTAATCTTTTCTAAAAGTGCCATTATTAAACTCATTTCAGATCTACAGACTAATTACTTATCTAACTATAACTGGTTCATTATTCGAAAATTTATTTTTGCAATTAAAAAGAAATACTTAGTAAACTTTCTGAATGTCTTTCAAAGCCAATCCTATAATAAACATTTTTCAGACATTTTTTATGATATTATAATGTACAAAATCAAACAATTTAATTTAAAAATTAATAAAAAGCCCAACAAATTTAAAACAAATACTCAATTAATTGTGAATTTTACAAATCAAATATTGAACAGTATTAACATTACGTCTATCATTAATGACAAAGAATGTATGTTTCCGATTAAAGATTTAAATCTATCTCGTACCTTCAAATATCCTCTTCCTCTTGGAAGAAAGATATTCAATTATAATTCTGTATCTAAGTCTACCTCTTTTACTAACACTGTAACCTGTAAATGCAATGATCCTTCTTTCTCAAAATTTATTGACAGAGACCATGGACACATTATCACAGGTAATCTCAATATTATTGACAATTATCAATTAAAAAAATTCATGAAATTTGGCACCAAATTTAGACTTCCAGTTAAAACTAGCATTCCACAAATCTTACAACAGTTTTCTTATGACCTAGATTTATTTATTTATAAAATATCTATTACTCATAATAAACCTATTGCCTACTTCACTCAATGGAAAGTTTTAGTGTTACAAAAAATCAAAAATGCATTATTTATCAATTCTTCAAATCTGGTGTTATTTAAAAAATCTGTACTTCTTAACTCAATCAAATCACTACAGGATGACTTTGTGATCACTTATGTTGACAAATCACCTAATAATTATGCCATTATTTGTAAATCCTACTAACTCTCTATTTTAAACTCTTCAATCAATAATAGTAACATCTTCAGTTTAACTAATAATAACCTTATTATTAATAACCGAAAAATACATAATTACTATAAACTACTTCAACTTCCCTTCAATAACTTTAATTATCCTTATATAGTTCTCATACCTAAGTTTCACAAATCTCCAATTAAATTTCGCACTGTCACTGTTGGGTGTAACACTTATAACAACAATGCTAATAAAGCTCTACTGGATATTCTAAAACAAATTTACAAATGTACTTGCAAAGTTGATAATTTACACTGTCTTAAAAATAGCTTTCAATTAATTCAATACATCAAATCGCTCGATTCAATAGACAATATTATGACTTTTGACTTTCAAGATCTTTTCAATAATATCAGATCTTAGTAATATCATTTACAGTCTTTTTCTAGAATATAAAGCTCAAATTAATCTTCCTTACAATTTTAAAGAAGAAAAATTTAAAACACTTCTTAACTTTGTTATCCATAATAATTATATCTTCCACAACAACGATATCTATTTGCAACAATTAGGCATTCCACAAGGAGGTTGTAGCTCCAGTATTTTGGCAGATCTCTATCTTTATTATTATGAAAAGCAAATTTGCAATGATGATGTTCGATTTTATCGTTACATCGATGATATTATTGTATTTTATCTCAACAAGAACTCACAAAATGGCTTTTCCTTCAATTATCCACCTAATTTAAAGCTAACTCAAAATACTCTGACTAATCAATCTATTAACTTTTTAGATCTCAAAATAATCATCAATGGTAATAAACTTTACACAGATATCTATGACAAACGGCAAGATTTTTGTTTTAATGTAAACTTATTTACACATTTTAATTCATGTCTGCATCTTTCGGTATTTAGAAACATCATCATTAACCATTTATTTCGAATTAATAATTTATGCTCTGCAAAGTTTAAAAACACGAATATTAATAAACTGATCACAGCCACTGCTAAAATGGGTTTTCCTAAAAACTTTGTATTTTCTATTTTATATCCTTAACCATGTCTCTGTCAGTACAAAAAAAAAAAAAAAAAAAAAAGCTGTGTACACTCTTGTGTATATCAACAAAAAAATTATAAAATAATAAAAGACAATAAAAATGGTGGCGGTTGGGTGGGCAGATGTTTGATTACAGAGGTGGGGTGGTGTTGTAAGGCTGGATGGTTGGGTGGGTATGTGAAATTAAATTAAAAAAAAAAAAAAAAAAAAAAAAAAAAGTAGAAGGCTTGTTGCATTTGCTTTGTATTACTATGCAAACTTTCATTTTCCATTAAAATTTCAGTTTTTTCCTTTTTGAGTTGTCAACTATATTTAATGTTCTAATTATACTGTTAAACACAATGTGATCAATCGGTGAATTTCATTGTGGCATCGTGGTTTCATTGTTGTTCATCTGCTTTGAAATTTGCATTTTTATATCCATATGGTTCCTGTTCTGGTTGTGGCAGGCTGGGGGAGTGTTGCCGGCATAAAACTAGTGTAACCCCACAGGCAAGTCACAAGTCTTGCCGCCTGCCTTCTTCTTCCTATCTTGTGTTTCTTAGGTTGTTTTTTCATTAATTTTGATAAGTTTATGGTTTTAAGTTAAGATTTGTTGTTTTACTTTATTGATTCGTTTGTTTTGCAGGTTGCTAATTAATAGATCTGGTTTCTTTACATTAGTGTATTTCATCCACTGAAGATTTTTTTTTTTTTTTTTTTTTATCTTATTGGTCATTGGTGTTTCAGTGATCTTCTATCTGTTGCTTGGCTTCTACTATGCTTAATAGATCATCTTTATTATATATATATATATATATATATATATATATACCCAAATATGGGGATTAAATTTATAACCATGAAGTTAATTTAATTAAAACTTTATAAAATATACAACCTTTTATTACTTCATGTTTTCAAAATTGCTGAACTAGTTTCTTCTGGGGCGCCCCAGCTTGATCACCAGCATCACAGTGTGTGAAGTCGCTCGAAACTGATGTTTCTTGTTTCTTTCCTCTTATATATACTCTTCGCCATTGGCGGTTGAGGACTGCCCCATCGTTGCCATTGCAGCAATTGGAACTTGTTAAAATTTCTACGGATTCTCTTACTGTAGCGTAACTGTGGTTGTGGTAGTTGGCCAACTTTTTTACTTGATCAAATTTTATGTCTATTTCTTCGTTTTTATTTACCTGGGTTAACGCGGTTGTTATTTTACCTGTCATTATGTCATGGCTATGTTCTTTAATTCTTGTTTTTATTTTTCTTTTTGTTTTACCTATATAGCACATTTCGTTATTTTGTTTATTGGTATATGGAATTTTATAACTTCCCGCTGTCTAAAGGATTTAATTTATCTTTGTCATTTCTGATTAATTGGAAAATGTTAGGGTTTGGCTTGACAGGTATGTTTATATTATGTTTTGTTGCTACTTTTTTGATTTTATTGGAGATTGCGCGATCATAAGGAATTGAAGTAGTGTATTTGAGTTTAGTTTTTTGAAAGTTATTGATCTGATTTAAATTTTTTAATCTTTTTTTGAATAAGTTATCTATTAATTTATTTGAGTAACCTGCCTTTTGTGTAAATTGTTTAATATTTTTTATTTCGTTCTTTAGAATTTTAGGGTCTTTACAAACTGTTATTGCGCGATTTATGTGGGCCTGTATTGCATTTATTTTATATCTAAAGGGGGTTCTACTATTTTTATGGATGATTTCATTACTACAATTAGGTTTCCTGTAAACTTGGGTGGTTATTTTATTATTATGGCGGTTGATGGTAACATCTAAAAAGTTTAACTGACTATTATTTTCTTCTTCAAGGGTAAATTTTATATCCAGATCTATTTGATTTAGGGAGTTTAAAACTTCTGTGGGGTCAGTTTTTTGGTCTATTATTGCAAAAACATCATCAACATATCGAAACCAATAAAAAATTTTTTCTTTAAGTTTTTCATCTAAATTATTTTCTATTATACGTAATTTATATTCAGCAAGGAAGCCCGAAATGGGAGATCCCATTGGGACTCCCTTGACTTGTTTGTAATAATTTTTATTGAACATAAAATAGTTTTCATTTAACAAAAAATTAGTAGCTATATTTAGAGTTTGGGCTATTGCAGGGTTTGTATATTGTTCATTTATTTTTTCGTTTATTAATTCAGCAATATTTTTAATGTTTATTGAAGGATAAAGATTAACAACGTCAAAATTAACAAATTTAAAATTTTTCTGTATTTCTATTTCATAAATTTTTTGGATAAATTCTTCTGTGGAAATTAGGCTATGTGGTGAGGGGGGAAGTAAATTTTTGTAGATTTCAGCCATATATTTTTCTAAAGAATAGGTTGGTCCTTCGCTTTTGCTAACAACTGGTCTTATTTTGGGGGGGTTCTTGTGATCCTTGTACCTGCCAAAAATTCTTGGTGTATTCGAAGCAAAATTATAATAAGTAGGGGGTTTTCCATCTGGCCAGGTACCTTCTTTAATTATTTTTTGTGTTTTCTCAATTATTTTGTTTATGGGATCTTTTTTTATTCTTTCGGTGCCTATTTCATTTATGGTTTCTTCCATTTTATTTGTGTAATCTTGTTTATTCAAAATTGCAATTTTTCTAGTTTTATCTGTTAACATGCAAGTAATTTTTTCATTTTTCTTTAATTCATTAAGGGCTTTAAGATCTTCCTGATTTATTTTATTATTTTTATTTTTGATGGTTTTATTAATTTCTTGTATAGCAGTGTTTCTTATATCAATTTGTGCTTCTTCTGGGACCTTTTTTATTGCTGATTCTAATTTAGCGATACTATTTTTAATTTTAATTGGTTGATCCAAAATATATTTTTGACCCATTTTTAATAGGCTATCTTGATGACTATTAAGTTTGATATCTGAATTATTAATGTATGGATAATAATTTTGAGCAGGGGGCCTGATATTATTTTTCTTTATCCAATTTTGCAGTTTTTGATTTTGTCTTTTAATGATCGAGTTTCTTTCCATCGTATTATAAATATTGATTTTATTTGAAAGGATAGTCCATTCTTCTTTATTGCAACAGTCTTTTAAATTTCTGTATAATTCATCATTCATTCATTTGAAAACATGAAGTAATAAAAGGTTGTATATTTTATAAAGTTTTAATTAAATTAACTTCATGGTTATAAATTATTTCAAGTATCAACGTCGAAACCTGGACTTTAAGTTTTTATCAAGGTGGAAAGAAGACTTGCTGCCTCACGCCCACATCGTGCCATTTTGCAATGTCAGATAAGTTTAATAACATTTTTTATGTCATAGAAGTTTAATTTTTTTTTTTTTTTTTCTCCTTTAGTTTCGCGTGTTAGGTGTATGTATCAATAACGTATTCGTTTAATTAGATAATGTATAATAATTGCATCGTAAGGACTTGTGTAAATTTGAATAGTCATCTTTTAAAGTTATTTTATGTTCGATTCATGTAGTAACCTTTAATTCTGATAATATTATGGTAAAATGGGTTTTATGTTATTAAGTTAAGATGAATTAGTTTTCACTTGAATTTTATGCGTAACTCTTAGTGTAATTTTTTTTTTCCTTTAATCGCTAATTGAATTAACTTTTATTTTATACCTTTAATGGATTACAGTGTTTCCTGTTTTAACTTCCGTTTAGTGGAAGTATTTATTAAATTTCATAAAAGTTCGCTTTCATAAATGATTGTTTAATTAGTTTGAATATTGTTTTTTTGAATTTAGGCTTAAGTGGTTTAACTTCTGTTTAGTAGAAGTTTTCCTTATGTTTTCCTCTCCTTTTTTACTTAGTGGCTGTGGTGTGGTTCATTACAATTAAATTTTTCTTTCCTGTTTAGTAGGAATTTTTATTATAACAGCTAAATTAATAAATTAAAACTTTTTACGGTATTTATTGGGGGGTGGATTTAGTTTAAATCGTTTTTTGGGATATTTACCCAATTTACTATTCCTGTTTAGTAGGAATGTTTAATTAAATAGTTTTTTTTTTTTTTTTTTTTTTTTTTTTTAAATATGGACTTATACAATATTTTTAGTAAAGTAAAAAGGGCCAGTAAAAAATTAATAAATGCAGAACGAAATGTCCAATTTTTGAAAGATTGCAAATATTTTAGGATAACACCAAATTTTATGAAAATAAGAAATAAAACGCTATTAAATAACTATTTGAACGATGTTAAAAAATTTGAAAGAAAATTGCTTAATAAAATTATTCGTTATAGAAAAGCACATATGTTTAAATGTAAAAAGATATATGATGAATTATACAGAAATTTAAAAGACTGTTGCAATAAAGAAGAATGGACTATCCTTTCAAATAAAATCAATATTTATAATACGATGGAAAGAAACTCGATCATTAAAAGACAAAATCAAAAACTGCAAAATTGGATAAAGAAAAAATAATATCAGGCCCCCTGCTCAAAATTATTATCCATACATTAATAATTCAGATATCAAACTTAATAGTCATCAAGATAGCCTATTAAAAATGGGTCAAAAATATATTTTGGATCAACCAATTAAAATTAAAGATAGTATCGCTAAATTAGAATCAGCAATAAAAAAGGTCCCAGAAGAAGCACAAATTGATATAAGAAACACTGCTATACAAGAAATTAATAAAACCATCAAAAATAAAAATAATGAAATAAATCAGGAAGATCTTAAAGCCCTTAATGAATTAAAGAAAAATGAAAAAATTACTTGCATGTTAACAGATAAAACTAGAAAAATTGCAATTTTGAATAAACAAGATTACACAAATAAAATGGAAGAAACCATAAATGAAATAGGCACCGAAAGAATAAAAAAAGATCCCATAAACAAAATAATTGAAAAAACACAAAAAATAATTAAAGAAGGTACCTGGCCAGATGGAAAACCCCCTACTTATTATAATTTTGCTTCGAATACACCAAGAATTTTTGGCAGGTACAAGGATCACAAGAACCCCCCCAAAATAAGACCAGTTGTTAGCAAAAGCGAAGGACCAACCTATTCTTTAGAAAAATATATGGCTGAAATCTACAAAAATTTACTTCCCCCCTCACCACATAGCCTAATTTCCACAGAAGAATTTATCCAAAAAATTTATGAAATAGAAATACAGAAAAATTTTAAATTTGTTAGTTTTGACGTTGTTAATCTTTATCCTTAAATAAACATTAAAAATATTGCTGAATTAATAAACGAAAAAAAAAATGAACAATATACAAACCCTGCAATAGCCCAAACTCTAAATATAGCTACTAATTTTTTGTTAAATGAAAACTATTTTATGTTCAATAAAAATTATTACAAACAAGTCAAGGGAGTCCCAATGGGATCTCCCATTTCGGGCTTCCTTGCTGAATATAAATTACGTATAATAGAAAATAATTTAGATGAAAAACTTAAAGAAAAATTTTTTTATTGGTTTCGATATGTTGATGATGTTTTTGCAATAATAGACCAAAAAACTGACCCCACAGAAGTTTTAAACTCCCTAAATCAAATAGATCCGGATATAAAATTTACCCTTGAAGAAGAAAATAATAGTCAGTTAAACTTTTTAGATGTTACCATCAACCGCCATAATAATAAAATAACCACCCAAGTTTACAGGAAACCTAATTGTAGTAATGAAATCATCCATAAAAATAGTAGAACCCCCTTTAGATATAAAATAAATGCAATACAGGCCCACATAAATCGCGCAATAACAGTTTGTAAAGACCCTAAAATTCTAAAGAACGAAATAAAAAATATTAAACAATTTACACAAAAGGCAGGTTACTCAAATAAATTAATAGATAACTTATTCAAAAAAAGATTAAAAAATTTAAATCAGATCAATAACTTTCAAAAACCTAAACTCAAATACACTACTTCAATTCCTTATGATTGCGCAATCTCCAATAAAATCAAAAAAGTAGCAACAAAACATAATATAAACATACCTGTCAAGCCAAACCCTAACATTTTCCAATTAATCAGAAATGACAAAGATAAATTAAATCCTTTAGAGACAGCGGGAATTTATAAAATTCCATATACCAATAAACAAAATAACGAAATGTGCTATATAGGTAAAACAAAAAGAAAAATAAAAACAAGAATTAAAGAACATAGCCATGACATAATGACAGGTAAAATAACAACTGCCTTAACCCAGGTAAATAAAAACGAAGAAATAGACATAAAATTTGATCAAGTAAAAAAGTTGGCCAACTACCACAACCACAGTTACGCTACAGTAAGAGAATCCGTAGAAATTTTAACAAGTTCCAATTGCTGCAATGGCAACGATGGGGCAGTCCTCAACCGCTAATGGCGAAGAGTATATATAAGAGGGAAGAAACAAGAAACATCAGTTTCGAGCGACTTCACACACTGTGATGCTGGTGATCAAGCTGGGGCGCCCCAGAAGAAACTAGTTCAGCAATTTTGAAAACATGAAGTAATAAAAGGTTGTATATTTTATAAAGTTTTAATGGGGATTAAAATCGGGAAATAATTATCCTCGATTTTTAATAATTTAAAAAAAAAAATCCAATGGGCGATTAACATAGGAAATAATTTTCTTGCATCCACGGATGGTCAGTGACGTCACACTTCGCTTGCGTATAGAGCACTTAATAGAACACTGGGATGTGTTGTTGCTGTTCTGTTGTCGGGCCTATATTTTTTGTCAACCAGCAGTTTTTTTATCGTCATTCATATTTATCGATCGGGTAGAATTTTTGAAGTGAAAACTTCTTTAGGCGCGTTGAGCACTTTTGGGTGAACAAAAATCATTGAATTCCCGTCATCGTCACCTGACGCTTTCCATTTGAAGTGAAAACTTTTGGGTGAACAAAAATCATTGAACTCACGTCACCGTCACCTGACGCTTTCCATCCTTGTATGATACAAATAATGTATCATACAATTAACTTGCTAATATGACGTGTTAATAATTATATACTGTATACTGTTTTAAAATCTGGTGCGGCTCTACACGACTTCTCTCATCTCCGGACACTGTCTCTATTGCAGTTAGACCTCACAAAACCGTGAGAAAGCCCAAAGCTGCCATTTTTCTCACGTTTTTACAATCTGGTGCGGCTCTACACGACTTCTCTCATCTCCGGACACTGTTTCTATTGCAGTTAGACCTCACAAAACCGTGAGAAAGGCCAAAGCCGCCATTTTTCTCATGTTTTTACAAACTGGTGCGGCTCTAGACGACTTCTCTCATCTCCGGACACTGTCTCTTAAAGATTGCAGCCGGAAACGTTGCAGTTAGACCTCACAAAACAGTGAGAAAGGCCAAAGCCGCCATTTTTCTCGCGTTTTTACAATCTGGTGCGGCGCTACACGACTTCTCTCATCTCCGGACATTGTCTCTATTGCAGTTAGACCTCACAAAACCGTGAGAAAGGCCAAAGCCCCCATTTTTCTCAAGTTTTTACAATCTGGTGCGGCTCTACACGACTTCTCTCATCTCCGGACATTGTCTCTTAAAGATTGCAGCCGGAAACGTTGCAGTTAGACCTCGCAAAACAGTGAGAAAGGCCAAAGCCGCCATTTTTCTCACATTTTTACAATCTGGTGCGGCTCTACACGACTTCTCTCATCTCCAGACACTATCTCTTAAAGATTGCAGCCGGAAACGTTGCAGTTAGACCTCACAAAACAGTGAGAAATGTCAAAGCCGCTATTTTTATCACGTTTCTACAATCTGGTGCGGCTCTACACGACTTCTCTCATCTCCGGACACTGTCTCTATTGCCGTTAGCGCACTAAATGAAATTGTAATATAATTTTTGTAGTAGTAGTTTATATTAATGAATAAAAAAACGCTGCATTTAAAAGTATTTCCTGCACAATAAAATATTTCCTGACGATTCAAGAAATACACACGTAAATGTTCGCGTTTTCACTTCTGTCTGCACT
The DNA here is from genome assembly GCA_963930645.1 of Salticus scenicus. NCBI lineage: Eukaryota > Metazoa > Arthropoda > Arachnida > Araneae > Salticidae > Salticus > Salticus scenicus. The sequence continues at coordinate 5,007,435 of OZ005649.1, read as the reverse complement.
CCCGAAGTGCAATTTTTTTTTTTTTTTTTTTTTTCAGAACGAAAATTGGTACAACTATAATATTTCCCCACAGCAGAATTTGGCAATTTTTCTTTGGTGCCGATTTGAACGATAACGATGTCGTTCTGAACTGTTTGCGATTATAATATGGCAGCCTGCATGCTATTTATTTTGGATTTATTATTTTATGATTTATGATTTAGCTTATGATTTTATCATTTATGCTATATGATTTATAATTTTTAGATTTATGGTTTAGCTGTAATTGCCAAAAATAAATCGCCAAATTTAGCTTTGGGGAAATACTATAGTTGTTCCCCATCATGATCTAAACATTGTTTTCAAGATTTATCGCTCACATTCCATCATTTTTGATGGGGTTATATACTAGTTATATATATAATGAATAACAAATTATAAAAAAAAAAAAAAAAAAAAAAAAAAAAAGTTTTATTAAAAATTTAACTGTAATTTGCTTTACAACTAAATTTCTCATTTTACTTAATATTTTAATTAAATGCTTATTATTAAATATGATATTTACTTTTATGATGCATTTTAGTTTTCCAAATGCTGGAAAATCTACCTTATTGTCTGCTTTATCAAGTGCTAAACCAAAAGTTGCCAATTATCCATGTAAGTACCCCCTTTCCCCTGTTTTCTTTCTTATACTTTGTAAGTTATATGCTTTTAAACAGCTTTCCATTACTTTTTCAATGAGTTGAAAAAAATCATCTGTTTTAGAGCAATAGGATTTCATAATTTTGAGTATCTCTTTTCAATATAATACCTTCCTAAAAGGGCCATCCATCGAGCCATAAAATATTGGCCCTTTAGAGGTTAATCAAAAAATCTTAAATTAGACAATAAATTCTATAAATTAAATGGTTTTAATTATTTAAAGTCCCATTATTCATGTTTATAGTTTTCTAATATTTCTCAATATTAGCATATTTAAATTCTAAAAGCTTTTTAACAATAATTTCTGTTTTCCAAGACCATTTTTATATAGAGTACAAAGCAAAGTCGCAAGGAGACTTTTATCTCCACAACCATTGGTTGCAAACTGCTGTTACAAAATGTTTTAAAAAATCTTAAGCATTTATGGTTATATTTAAAATATCAATTTTTTTTAAAAGAAGGCCCCTATAGTCATATTTAGTAAAAGTTGATACAATTTACCTAACAAATATAATACAAAAAGTTTCACTTCTCTGCATACAGAACTGACCAATATATTTAGTTTCAAAATTTGGGATTTTGCATTTTCTCGGGCTGCAACTTAAAAAAAAAAAAAATCCTGCATGTTTTGTTGTAAAATCATTTTTATGCCACTTAATTTTAGCAGAAAAATAAGCGTCAAAAAAGAAATGGAAGACTGGGAAGCAAATTTATATTTGCAAATGTATATAGATTCTGATAGTGTAAAAATTCTACCACAATGTATGATTCTTGCTTTATCAGAAATTGGATTTAATTTATTTGATTCAAATATTTATTTGAATACAAATATATTCAATATTTTTCCACAAAAATATATTTTTCTATATCCACACATGAATAAAAGGGGGGGGGGAGGGGGGATGAATGGAAATATATTCAGTTCAAATAATTTTTAACTATATAATTTTAAACTTAATTAAAAATATTTTTAAATAATTTTATTTTAATTAATTTATGTATGAAGTTTATCGTTGAGTTAAAAAGAAAGAAAAAAAAAATGCATGTGGAAAAATGTTTTTTAACATGCAGTAGTGTTTTTATATTTAAAGTAAAGTAAACGCACCAGTAGTGGACATTTTAAGGACATTTTCCAGCTATTTTTTGTGTAATTTCCTAAATTTTAGAATTTCAAAAAATAATTAATATTTCAGACCTTTACTAACTCTTTCTTAACACGACTGTATTATGAAAATTGCTAATTGTAGCATTTATATATGTAAAAAATCAAAAATCTGAAGAGCTTAAAATGAGCCAGTAGTGGACACACTAAAAAACCAGTAGTGGACCCTTTTTTGTTCCAGTAGTGGACCCCTTTGAATTTTTGCTTTAAAATTCAAATCTTTTAAATTACAGATTTGTGTCCACTACTAGATCTGGCATTAAAAGTCACGTGAGCCAGTAGGGGACATGGCTGTCCACTATTTGTCATGATGACATTTTTTGGCACCAGTAGTGGTCACCCATAAAAATACTATGTGTTAATACAAGATTTAAAAAATAGCACAATAAATGAATTCTGCATACTTATTTTAGTCATATGAAAGCAAAAGGTAGGAGAAATCATTTAAAAATAAGCAGAGAGCGAGCAAATAAAATTTCATTTCCTTATAAGAACAAAACGGCAAAATCACAAAAACTGCAAATTGTTTTAGTTAAACTAACATTATTTTAAAACTAATGGCCGGAATTATTTTTTGTTAAAGGGTTTAACAGTAAAGGACTATAACTCCCTTTCATTGCTCGAATCTTCAGAATTTTTAGGTGGCTTATTTACCGAGTTTAAAATTAAAAGTGTCCACTACTGGTACAGGGTCTACTACTGGTGCGTTTACCTTAATATATTTTTAATTTTCAAATTTCTTTACTTGAAATTTTAAAAAAATCATTTTTCTAATGTTAAAATATTCTTATTAAAATTATATTTTAAAACCTAATATTTTGTTATGAAACAAACAGACAATAATTTAAAATTGCTATGGGATTAGTACTTTAATAAATAAATAAATACTTTGGCATATTCAATGAAACTCTCTTAAAATTATTATAAATAATCAAAAGCTTTTCTATTTATGTTTGTACAGTAATGGGAATAATAAAAAGTAAAATACATTTCTGATTAACTTAATATACAGTGAAAAAATAATTATATTTCATTGAAACATTTTATCTAGAGTTAAAAATCAAGGGATTAGGGGGTAAAAAAATTTGTATAACACAAAAAAGGAAAGTGCTTATGAAAACAACAAGTTTTGAAGTGATTTTTATGCATATAGTATGGAAGTAAAATGTTTTTATGGAAAAAGAATACAACAGGAATCAGTGCAGTAATTTTGCTTTATATATAAAAAAAAAAAAAAAAAAAAAAAAAATCTGGAGTGACTCCACATGACTTTCCAAACATTGAGTAATTAACAGTTTTGTAGATAAAGTAAAGAAAGAGGAGTTGTTAAACAAACAAAAGAGAGAAAACTAGACTGTTTGAGTACTTTTCTCCATATAGTACACGATTTTTTATTGAACGCTACTGAACTTTGAGCCCATAGATCATAATGATAAAGAATTTTTCGTTGTGTCTCTGTAAAAACCTATAAATGCTAGATTCACCAAAATGCTTATATTTAGTGCAACAGCGATTTATAATATTCATATAAATTTTCAGTTCAATTGAATAAGACGTTTAGATGCTATCGCACTTTTAAAAATTTGGTCCCATTGGCCATAATGATAAGGAATTTTTCTTTGTGTCCCTGTAAAAAAACTGTAAGTGCTAAATTCACTAAAATCTATACATTTGGTGCAACTGTGACCTATAACATGTGTACAAATTTTTTGCTCAGATTATTAAAGCGTTTAGACGCTATCGCACTTTTAAAAATTTGACCCCATAGGCCATAATGATAAAGAATTTTTCCTGGTGTCCCTGTAAAAAAACTGTAAGTGCTAGATTCACCAAAATCTATAGGATTCGTACTATGGTGACTTACAATATACGTACCAACTTTTAGCTTATTCGAACAAAGCGTTTAGACGCTAGCGTGTTCACTCACACACACACATACATACGTCATCGTAAAAACAGTGGAAACGGACTCAGGGGACTTGAAACGTATAGAAACATCAAAACCTCCAATTCGGATTTTTGACATGATTACAATACTTTCCTCATTATAGTGTTCGGAAAGTAAATATATATATATATATATATATATTAAAAAAGGTGACTACACTATTTCCTGTTGTTAGTTATTTTTTCTAAGCACATTTAAAATTAAAGTTGTTATATTAAACAAAATCATTTGTACATAATAAATATAATAAAACCTATCTTTACTTCGTGGCTGTTCTGAGATCTTTCAGCGCCGGGCACCCGGGCCTCTTCAGAGAACGTTATCACTGTGCAGGAGATTTGGACTTCTGGATGCTTCTTTGTTGACTTTCCAACAGGTGGCTCCATGCATGGAGCCACCTGTTGGAAAGTCAACAAAGAAGCATCCAGAAGTCCAAATCTCCTGCACAGTGATAACGTTCTCTGAAGAGGCCCGGGTGCCCGGCGCTGAAAGATCTCAGAACAGCCACGAAGTAAAGATAGGTTTTATTATATTTATTATGTATTAGTGTACTTCGTTTCTTTCAATTTATTTAAAAAATCATTTGTTTTTATGCATTCAAATACTTTAGTAGCACAGTATTCATAAAATATTAATTTCATTTGTTTGTTAAACCTAATTATTTAGAATCTTAAATTTTAAACTTTTAATAGTTTTTAATGAAATACGTTTTTTACCAATCTTTCAAAATTAAAGACTATTTATTTAAATCATAAAACTGAATTTTATTTGTATTTAAATTCAAAATTGCCGGACTAGAATACTAGAAAAGCGTTTTCATTAAAAATCACAAAATAATAATTTTAAATTATAGTATTTATTATACAGTGATAAAGGATTGTTCAAGTTTTTCTCTATTATATTAAAACATAATGAAAAAAAATAATAATAATAATTTCTTATTAAAATCAATGAGTGTAAAATTTCCAACTACCTATTTTTTATTAAAGTTAAAATTGAATCACCTAAAATTTACCAGAAGATCATTAATTGAATACATGTAAATTTTAAAGCATGGGGGCCCCTATAATTTTATATAACCGTTTTCCAATTTTTTATATATTTTGATATTTCGTATAATTTTACAACCGTTTTTAATATGTTTATATCTCTTTTTATATTTTGTATAATTTTACAACTATCTGTTTTAACACATCATATTATTTAATAAAATAATATGATGTCAATAAAATAAAAAATCTCTTGTTTATTTCAGAAAATTTTCGAGTGGAAGGCTGATATTTTATACCATGTGAAAAATTGATAGATAAGACTTATAAAAAGTCAAACTTTTATTTCCATTATATTTAAGTAGATATACAGTGAAAGTTTAATAAACTTAATGACTAGTGTAACTTAAAGGAAAATTTCACAAGTAAAATAAAGTCAAATTCAGTTTAAATATTTTTATTAAAAGAACGTTTAAAGATTCAAAAAAAGCCAACAATAACAAATAGAAAAAATATTTAACAATTAGTTTTAGCTATATATAATAAACTTAACAAATGTACAAAAAACAATGTTTATATTCAAAGGTTATCAAAAGTTAATTTAAAATAACAACTGAACTGACCAATAAATTAAAACTAACATTTTTAATTTATAAGAAGGATTTACCTTTAAAAATTTTCCTGACTCCCAGATTTTCTAAATGAGACATCACATATAACAATAAAATGATGTCAAAACAACTGATGATATTCAAACTTGATAATAACCAATAACTGCTGATACTGCAGCTTTGGAAAAAAACTATGGTCGCCGGGTTGACACATAGTATAGGAGAAACGAGAAGATTTGATGAGATGAAGAATATTCATAAGCAAAGTTCAAAAAGAAAAACTGTGGTCGCCAGGTTGACACACAGTACGATTATTTTTAACATACACAAACATCAAACCGTCTCAATTATATATATTAAAAGCAAACACGTTTTATTTATGAGACAAAAAATTTTCAAGTTAAAATACATTTAAAAAACAAAAATTACATATAAAAACAATTAAAATCAGACGTTTCGAAAGGTCTGATTTTAATTGTTTTTATATGTAATTTTTGTTTTTTAAATGTATTTTAACTTAAAAAATTTTTTGTCTCATAAATAAAACGTGTTTGCTTTTAACACAGTACGATATTCGTGAAGAAGCTATGGTCGCCAGGTTGACACATAGTATAGGAAAAACAGAAAAGTCAAAGATGACATTCAAAAAAAGTACAGTTCAAATAAACACTGTAATCTTCAAAAAAAAAAAAAAACTCGCAGATAAAACAAACTTGCTATTTAAATTTTTAACCGCCATTAGAACACACATAATTTAACAATTGATAACTTCAAAACAATTATGGCTGCTAACTTGGAAAACGAACTTGACATATTCTTACAACTATTTAAAATTTTAAATGACTGCATCCTTAAAACGTTTAGCTGCTAATTGAATAATATAATAAATAAATTCACGAGGACCAGCCTCAGACAAAACAGCAAATCTTACAATAGCATCTTTACCAGTCGAATTCACCACAATTCAAAATAAAACACCTCTATTTATATGATAGTGTCTAAAACATGCAGCATGATCAAAGAGCAAAACAGCCAATCACGGCATAAATATTCAACCACCGTCAACGCCATTCAGTGATGAAAATCTCCGAACAAACTCCTGATAGTAATGGATCTGACAACAAGATTATACCGCAATGTCTAAAGAATGTAAACAAAACGGAGTCAGGAAAAGTAAGTAAGTAAAGCAAAACAAACATATTAAATATAGTTTAACGAGTGTTTTAAAAGCACTCAAAAGAGTTTTTAAATAATTTAAACAGTCATTTATTATATTCTATTAAGTATATTATGTTCTATAATAAAATGTTTTGAGTAATTTGTGAGGACAAGTGATAGAAACAATTAGATAATTTTTAAACTTTGTATCAAGAGCCGGGAATCAAACACGGGCCTTCCACTTTACGTGCAGATGCTCAAACCATTGAGCTACTCTGGCTGATTACCAGCTAGGCATTTCTCACATAACATTTGTTGGCAATGTCACCGAGTCTGTAAACGCAGCTATGTTTACAGACTCGGTGACTTTGGATAGTTCGATGGTTTGAGCATCCGCACGTAAAGCAGAAGGCCTGGGTTCGATTCCCGGCTCTGGTATTCTTCACATAGTTGGTATAAAATATCAGCCTTCCACTCCAAAATTTTCTGAAATGAACTTTAAGGGTTGATGAATAAATTTCTAAATTAAAATAAATCTCTTGTTTATTTTATTTATTATTTTTTTGCATTTGTTTTAAAGCAATTGAGGAGCCCTCTTGAAAAATGTCATTACCAAAAAATATAACTATCCACCTAAAATAAAAGTTATCTAAATATATTTATAAAAAAAAAAAAAAGCTAATTTGAAAAAAAAAAAAAAAAAAATATGGAGCTAATTTAAATTTAAAATTTATTTATATTTTTAATTCAATTCAAGATCACTTGGGGTACGTAAAAAAAATAAATAAATAAATAAAATAAATAAATAAATAAAATAAAATAATAATAATAATAACATTTATTTGCTTTTCAAGTAGATAATAAGTTCCATTTTTCAAGTGAAGGAATTTTTTCATTTATGGGCTATGTTTCAAACTACAATATTTTTCAATTATAGATAGAATTTCAAACTATCTATCTTCGATTTTAAATTGAATTTCAAATTTGTTATACTGTTTTTCATGCTGACTATTTTCATTTATTGATATCATTTTCAAACTATAAATTAATTAAATTGTATTTCAAACTAAGTTATTATTTATTTTTTTCAATTAAAGAATATATTTCAAACTTATTTTTTTAAAACTTTTTTAAATTAAATATTCTATAACAATGTATTTTAATAATAATAATTAATATTGTTATTTATATTATTACCTTATTATGAGGTATTTATTTTAGATAATAAAATATGTCTTTACCAAAAAATAACATGAAATAATATGTCATTTAAATGGGTTCTTTGAGAAAGGTTTCGTGTTCACTTAATTTTTTGACTGACTGTACATGCACACTAACCAATTACCAAAACGACATTTTTGGACTTGGAAGACTTAAAAACATATAAATTAGATGAAAGCTCGATATTGAAATTTTAACCAAATGCAATACTTCTGTTACCTACGATAGATAGGTAATAAAGGAAAAAAAAAAAAATCATAACATTTCCAAATAATTTTCCTTTAATTTTTTTGTAAGCCTTGAAAAAATTATCTATTGCAAAAGAATAAGGTTTAAATGTTTAAAAAAATGTCTTATTTCATGATATTTCTTTAAATTCCACAAGTATTCCACAAGAAGGGTGCAGAAAATGTTCAGGCCTCTAAATTTCCCTCAAAATAATGCAAAAATCTACAAAACCATTTATTGTATGCAGAAAGTGTTTAAGCTCCCACGGGTCAGGGAGAACAGGGAAAACCTGGAAAAGTCAAGGAATTTGAAATTACTAAAAAGAATCAGGGAAATATCAGGGAAAATTGTAAATATTGCTCAAAAACCTGGAAAAATGATGCTACAAACCTGGAAAATGCTTTTTGAGCATTAAATTTAATCGCAAGTCACGTTACCATGTTGTGAGCTATGTTCTGTTTTATACCGTGAGCTATTTTTTGTGAAGCAAACCAAATTTTGTGACTGGAATTTTCTAAAAATAGACCTGGAAAAGTCAGGGAATTTTATTTTTGAAATTGAGTGGGAACCCTGTTAAGATAATAAATACACACTGTAACATAAGAATAAAGATGTTAGTTTATTTTTTAAGCATTAAAAAGTTTGTATTTTAAGCAGGTTGTTATTTAGACTTTCATTTTTATTTTCTTTTAATAAAATATTGGAAATCATTCAGACATATTCTGCACCCCTGGTTTCTTATTTTTTATATTTTTACTGATCTTTATTTTTCTTCCTTCAGTCTGTTTCAGTTATAAAAAAGGTTTTCCGTAGTGTATTTATTTTTTATTTAGTTATCATGATAAAACTTTTGTGATAAAAATGTTATTTTTTTTAATTATATTCCATGAAAAATAAAGCAAATTCAACAATATTTTTTTTTTTGGTTTGAACAAAGATGTTGAGTTTTAAAAGTATTTTATGAATTTTTATTATTATTATTATTTATTCTAAATTAATAATATTCACTTTTTAAAATTTTAGTTACAACTATTCAGCCCACTATTGGAACATTGTGCTATTCAGATTTTAGAAAAGTAAGCATATCCTTTAGTGTTGTATGTATTTGGGTGTATAAAATGTTATAGTTTCTTTACTTTGTGTTTACAAATTTAACAGAAATTTGCTTATATCAGGGTGGCGAGCGACCGGGAAAACCGTGAAAACCGGGAAACGTCAGGGATTTTTTGGTTTCTGGAAAAGTCAGGGAAATGTCAGGGAATTTGCTTATTAGTCAGGGAAATTTTTTAAAGAAAAAAAATGCTGCATCCAAAAGAAATATATTTTTTTTCCATGATTTATATGAAAGAATCAGTAATTTTTCCCGACCAATTTCCGAAAAAAGAAAAAATAAATAAATAAATAAGTGTGACGCGACACCCCACGTTCAAATTGGTTGGAAAGAAGAGCGGCAGGCTAGCCACTTCCGCTGCGCGAACGAACGAGACTTTCATTGTTTGCGGGTTTTTTTTTTTTTGAAGGAAGTTTGGGAGACGAAATGAGAGTCCCTAACTTGAATATAAAATTTTTAAAAGATTTAAAAACTGCTATGAACGGAGATCCAACTGAAAAGAAAATTTTGGATTTGGGTAGCTGTAGATTATATACGCTGTAAGTATTTTATATTTTATTTATTTCTAATAATATTTTTAAGTTAAGAACTAAATGTAAAGCTAGACAAAGCTGATAATTCGGAATTGCTATAATCTCGCCAATTCCGTAATTTTTATTATTAACTTAATTTTGGAATATGGTAATTTTTTCTATTTATTTATTTAATTTTTTTATTTTATTTATTCGCGTTAAAAGATTTTTGCAGCTTCTTTTAATTAAAAACTTTCTAAATCTGGTCAAATCATGTTCCGGACCTCTCAAAACGTGTAAATCCATCGAAAACCGGAAGTCGAAAATTTTTACGAATCTAATACTTTCTTCTATTAAATATAAAAGAAAGTTAAAAAAAAAAAGTCAATCCAACCTACAATTTCTTATTTCATTAATAAACTTTTTTACAGTGTTAACCACAAAATGTAATCTAAAATTGATTGTTTACACTCTTTAACCGACGTTTCTGTGGGGGAAAGAAGAAAGAACATAAATAAAAAGAATATTATAATTTCCCATCTGCAACTTCCCATTTCTAGCAAACGCCGGATTCTCCTCACTTTTGGATTCTACAAAGAAAAACAAAGTACAGTTATCTCAAACAGCAGTGAAGGAGTGAAGAGATCATTGATTTGAATCTATTCCCCCCTCCACTCGCCTCAACCAGGCTGCCGCGGCAAAATATTAAATCAACATTGAGCTGACAGCTGTGATAATTAAAAGGGAGTTCCAAACTGCATTTTTCAGTGATAAATGTTGTAATTTTTGTCAATGTTGGTTTTATTTTATTCTCTTTATTAATAACTGTAATGTTTAATTGTGTTTTGTTACTTAAGTTAGAGGTTTTGACTAGTAATAAAGGATAAAGAACTGACGTTGTATTTTCAACCGGCAAACGTTTTGAGTCTAGTTTAAAGTCTAGAATAAGAGTTTAATTAATAAATTGTATAATTGTGGTATGAAATATTTTATCTATCACATAGTCTAAACTTTTATTGAAGGCATTTCTTATTAAATACAACGTGTTTACTTACGTTTTGGCCGGAAACTTTATTTTAAATAATTTCCGTTTATGTTTACATTAGAGAACTACTGCTAACGACGATCGGTTGGTTGCTCACTGGTTTCTTAACATCTCGCACTGGTTTACCTGTTTAACTGCACTATCGCCAATTTCCGTCACTAGATGGCAGTGCGGTAACTAGTTTTCGCGGGCTGCCATTGGTTGAGTGTGCTGATCCGATGATCAGTATTTAAGGTCTTACCGGCGAGTGATGTGGGCAGTTCTTCAATGTTTTGATTTGTGTAGCTGTCTGCTGGAGCAGCTCCGAGATGCCTATAGTTTTTTTTCTTAAAGTTCAGCCGATAGTGAAACCTGTTAAATGAATTTTCTTTTCCCGTCGTCGTGGTTTTTGGCGGAGTCTTCCGGTAGTCACAAAATGTCGTAAGTTGTTTTTTTTGTTAAGTTTTGTAGAAATGTTTTAAGGGATGTTTAGTATCTCAACGTTTCTGGTAACTTTTGGGTCATGGTGTAACGTTGTTGTATGTTGTTTTTTTTGTGACTCTGTGGTTTGTTAACTTCGGTTGACATCGTTTGGGCTTTATCACATGTTAAGTTTGTAAAGGTATATTGTTTTTTTTGAAGTTAAGTTTTAAATTCTGTTTAGTTAATTGGAGGTTTATAACTGTTTAAATTGTTGAGTTTAGTTAAAGTTGAAAAGAGTTTATGATAGTTAAAAATTGCAGATAGATTTATGTTTTTAAAGACTGTTTAAATTGTTGAATTTCGTTAAAATTGAAAATAGTTTATGATAGTTAAAATTGCAGATAGATTTATGTTTTTAAAGACTGTTTAAATTGTTGAGTTTAGTTAAAGTTGGTTAAAAGTTTAATTTAGTTGAAATTAATAAGTCTATTATAAATGTTGAAGTTTCAAGGTATTTTGTTAAGTTTTTATGAAGTTTGTTTGTTCAAAGTTGCTGGTCAACGTATGTTAAAATATTGTTTACAAGTGAGTTGTTGGTTGCCAGAGATAAGTTGTTAATAATTGTTATACTAATATATTGTTGTTGAAAATCATTTACATATGTTGAATTTCTATTCTAATAAATACAGTTGTTTTTTTTAAACTTGTCCTCATTATTTTTGTTGCATCTTCTGAATACACATTTGAGTCTGCTTAATGCAAGTTTACAGTTAGAGTTTTCATTGTGCATATTAAGACACTCTGCAATATCAACATTGGCCAAATTGGCTAACATAATTGGTTATGGGCTTTTGCTAGAGAGCAGCTCATGTATTGTGTTTTTTGTGTGATGCAACTTTGGTGGTGAGGTTTGTTTGAAATGGCTGTTAATGTTTTACCTGGTATTGAGAAGCTCAGTACTCATAATTATGGTACTTGGGTAAAAGATATAAGGTTTGTTCTAATAGAAAAGAACGCGTGGGACATTGTTGCTGGAACGGAGACTCTGCCGGAACCCGATGAAAAAGGGGGAGTCGCTAGTAAAGGAAGCATAAATGATTTCAAAAGTCGATCGCGCCTGGCTTTATCAACTATATATTTAAATATTACTCCTGAGTATCGGGGCTTAATAGACGACTGTACGTGTCCTGTAGATGCCTGGAAAATTTTGAAAGAAAATTTTGTGAAGGATTCACGGGCTCACCATATGCGTCTTGTTAATGATTTATTTAACTGTAGAATGAAACCAGGTGAATCTATAAATATTTATGCTCAAAGGCTATCTAAGATTGCGGAGGAGCTTAAGCAAATGGGTCATCCAATGGATGATACGTATGTCTGTTATCAATTTCTACAGAATTTGAATTCAAAGTTTGAGTCGGCAGTGCAGTATATTCTACGATGGCAAGAGGGTTTCGAATTTAAGAAAATTGTCACCGAAATGATTGCTGAAGAATCGCGACTTGAGTTGAGAGACTCTAATTCAAACCATAGAGTTGAAATTCAAAATACAAGTTCTAATGTGAGAAGTTTTACCAATATTAAATGTTACCGGTGTGGACGTCAGGGCCACATAAGGAAAAATTGTCGCGTTACTTTGCCTAAACATCCAGTGAATGAATTTAATACCTCATCTAAAAATGACTCTAGAAAGAAGCCTATGTCATCTGTAGCTAAAAATAAAACTAAAGCCATCGGCCGTAACTTTTCTTCCAAAAATTATTTTGTTGCTCAGGCAAATTTTAGCAAGGTGGATGATGATTGCTGTTGGGCTTTTGATACCGCAGCATCTCACCATTTTTGTAAAAATATTGAGTATTTTTCAGATTTTACCTCTATAGAGGGTGAAGATTTGTATGTTGCGGTTGATGGTGTTAGTTTCCCCATTGAAGGGGAAGGTACTGTAAATTTAACTTTTGATAATGGTAATTCATATGTTTTGAAAAATGTGCTTTATTCCTCTAAACTTAGAAAGAATTTAATTTCGGGGCCTGTAATGGACTTAGATGGGGCTAGTTTTTTTGGTAAAGGGGGTAAAATTGATGTGGTCGGCAAAGATAATAAAAGAATCTTTTCTGCTGAACTAAGTAATGGTGTTTATAATGTTTTTCCTAGAATTTTGAATAAAAATGAAGAGCAAGTTACAAATGTTGCAAATGCATATAATACGAACTGTAATGATATTGAAGCATGGCATGCACGTTTTGGTCATGTAAGCCCGGATTTGGTCATACATACTAGCAAATCCAATGGTGTAAAAGGCTTGCCTAAGTTAAAATTTTCAAAGTTTTTATGTGAACCATGTCGCTTAGGAAAGCAGAAAAGAATTCAATTTAAGTCATTTAACGGTACTCAATGTAATGGTCCTTTAGAAAGAGTTTTTATGGATATTTGGGGACCTATCCAAATTAATGGTTATAGGGGGGAGAAATTTTTTTTATCAATTATTGACATGTATTCCAAAAGAACTGCTATTTACCCTTTAAATGATAAATCACAGGTTTTTTCAGTTTTTGTTCGCCACATTGCTCGTGCTGAAAGGTTATTAGGTAAAAAGTTGAAGTTCATTCGAACAGACAACGGTACCGAGTTTGTGAACAGTGAGTTTAAAGGTTTCTGTGATGAGAATGGGGTTGTTCATGAATTGACGAACACTTACTCTCCAGAACAAAATGGGGTTTGCGAGCGTCTTAACCAAACAGCTTTAAATTGTGTAAGGGCAATGTTGGTGGATAGTAGTTTACCTATTCGTTTTTGGTCTGAAGCAGTTCTCTATTTTGCGTATACGTGGAACAGAGTGGTTCACCGTGGAGAAAAGAAAACCCCGTTTGAGCTGTATTTTGGACATAGACCGTCAGTTCGACACTTGAAACCTTTTGGCCTTGTTGTGTATGCTGGTGTCCCAAAGCAAAAACGGCGACATAAGCTTTCACCAAAGTCCCAAAAGGGTGTGTTAGTGGGATACGCTCTGAGGACGAAAGGCTACCGAGTGTGGTTACCGGAAGAGGACAAGATCATCGAAACCTTGAATGTTTCTTTTGGCAATAAATTATATGGTTCTGACAGTGGAGCTGCACTGGGCACCTCGTCTTCAGATTTGGAATTGCTCACCGATGGTCCAGTTGATCGTGCCAAAGCCGATCCTGTTGACATCATCGTGCAGAGCGAGCCCGAAGAAGTTGGTGAGGATGTCCAGGAGGACAATGTTGAACCTGTATGTCCCCTTTCTGAGACCCAATCTGAACTCGTGTGGCGACGTAAGGCTGTCCCTAGGCCCAATGCGAAACGGGTAGATATATATTATTATCCTGATGGTTCTAACACACGGCTAAGATCTCTTAACGATGTCCAGAAATTTTGTTTAAGTAAAAATGTGGTGTTTGACCCGGATTTGTTTGATTTTTCTGGTGCTAATTTGTTTGAGGGGTTGGTGAATCAAGCTGCTGTACCATCATCTCAGTTGACGAAGTTTAAAAGGAAGCGCAGGCGTAAATCCAAGTGACTAGACTTGTCTATTCCAAGAACATTTAATCAAGCAATGAAATCTCAACAACAGGCTGAATGGAAAGCTGCCATGGACGAGGAGATGAGTAGTATGAAAGAGCGTAAGGTTTGGCACCTGGTTGAACTGCCGAAAGGTAAAGTTCCGTTGGGAAATCGCTGGGTCTATGCCTTAAAGAAGGACGAGCATGGAAACATCGCACGCTTCAAGGCAAGACTCGTGGCTCAAGGATTCCGTCAAATTAAAGGCGATACATACGATGAAACCTTCTCTCCTGTGGTGAACTTTTCAGTGGTCCGGTTTTTCTTTTCACTTTTAGTTTCAAATTTGAAATGGTTTAATACACAATGCGACGTTAAATGTGCCTATTTATATGCCCCATTAGATGAGGAAATATATATGAGCCAACCTCTTGGGTATGTAGTTCAGGGCAAGGAGCATCTGGTATGCAAACTTGACAGAGCACTGTATGGCTTGCACCAAAGCGGACGCTTGTGGTATTATGAATTAAATCGTGTTTTGTTGGACCTAGGTTTTGAGAAATTTAATTGGTGCAATTGCACGTATAAATTTAAAGATTTTATTGTTTTGATGGTTTACGTTGACGATATAGTAATTTTTGGGAAAAGGCAAGTTCAAATTGACAATATAATTAAACGTCTGGAAGGCAAGTTTGATTTAAAAATTTTGGGACGAACTCAGAAACTTTTGGGGGTTGAGTTCTCATATGATGACGGTAATGTACAATTATATCAGTTGTCATATATCACGGAAGTTTGTGAGAGATTCAGTTCTTTTCGTATTCCTGTGTCTTCACTCCCAATAGTTAAAGGGGTTAAATATTCTAAGAAAGACTGTCCAGCAAACCAGCAAGAAATTGATGAGATGACTAAATTTCCCTATAGGAGTGTTTTAGGATGCTTATCATTTATTTCAAATAGGACTCGTCCGGACATAGCTTACGCTGTGAACATCTTTAGTCAATTTCAAAGTAATCCAGGTCTTCCCCACTGGAACGGTTTAATAAAACTGTTAGGATATGTGTCATATACCAAGCAGTATAAACTTAATTTAAAATGTCATAATTCTAATTTAATAGCATATTCAGACGCTGACTTCGCCATGAACCGGGATGATTACGTGTCTATGGGAGGACAAATTGTTTTTGTTGATGAAAGTCCCATCTCTTGGAGGACATTTAAAGAAAGTGGAGTAAGCCTTTCCACTATGGAAAGTGAATTCGTGGCTATGTGTGAATGTGTTAAGGAGTTGATGTGGTTAGACCACATATTAGAGGATTTTTATATTTTTGGTATAACTCCTGGTTCACATGTCCCTCCACTTCTCCTAGCTGATAATCAACCGGCTATTGACTTTACGAAGTCACCAATTGAAAACAACCGTTCGAAACACATAAACGTGAAATTGTTTTTTATACGTGAATGGTTGTTTGAGGGTTTGTTTAATCTTAAATATGTTTCTAGTCAATCTAACTTTGCCGACCCATTCACGAAACCCATTACAAAATTTAATTTGAATAAATTCATTGATAAAGTATTTTTGAGAGATAATTAAAATTAAAAGTCATGTATTAAAATTATATAGTAATTACAGTTTAAATTTTCCTCGTTTTAAATACATTATGTGTTTAAATTTCGGGTTTATGGATCCTATCAAAACCATAATTTTTTTTTTTCCCTCTTTTGGGTTTTTTTTTCTATTTCTCATTGCTAATGTGGTGTTTGGTATTTGTACATTTTTCTTATGATTTGGTATGAATGGTTAAGCATGGGCGCTCATGTACGTATGTGAATGTTTTATGTGTTCGTCTGTATCATTGTATATATTCCATTTAAATGTTTATTGTGTATGAATTGTATATATATATGTCATATAAAGTACTTAATTATATCTATGTTTATTGAGTTTGCAATGAGAAAGTGAAAATTGTAATTGTATATATATATTACTACTAATGTTTGAGAGTTTTTCCTAGTGCATAATTATTGAAAATGGACTTTAGGAGCAGATCGTACTGAAGAGCTGCTTATGATTCTTGTATAATATGTTATTGATATTTTGAGAATTGTTTCTGGTGTGCTACTATCTTGAGATCCTATTGAAGAACTGTCACTCTGGATGTGGTAACACTTGTTTTTTAATCCTGGCAGCTAATTGCTCTCTTGAAAAAAAGCAACATGGAGGGGGGAATATGTTGTAATTTTTGTCAATGTTGGTTTTATTTTATTCTCTTTATTAATAACTGTAATGTTTAATTGTGTTTTGTTACTTAAGTTAGAGGTTTTGACTAGTAATAAAGGATAAAGAACTGACGTTGTATTTTCAACCGGCAAACGTTTTGAGTCTAGTTTAAAGTCTAGAATAAGAGTTTAATTAATAAATTGTATAATTGTGGTATGAAATATTTTATCTATCACATAGTCTAAACTTTTATTGAAGGCATTTCTTATTAAATACAACGTGTTTACTTACGTTTTGGCCGGAAACTTTATTTTAAATAATTTCCGTTTATGTTTACATTAGAGAACTACTGCTAACGACGATCGGTTGGTTGCTCACTGGTTTCTTAACATCTCGCACTGGTTTACCTGTTTAACTGCACTATCGCCAATTTCCGTCACTAGATGGCAGTGCGGTAACTAGTTTTCGCGGGCTGCCATTGGTTGAGTGTGCTGATCCGATGATCAGTATTTAAGGTCTTACCGGCGAGTGATGTGGGCAGTTCTTCAATGTTTTGATTTGTGTAGCTGTCTGCTGGAGCAGCTCCGAGATGCCTATAGTTTTTTTTCTTAAAGTTCAGCCGATAGTGAAACCTGTTAAATGAATTTTCTTTTCCCGTCGTCGTGGTTTTTGGCGGAGTCTTCCGGTAGTCACAAAATGTCATAAGTTGTTTTTTTTGTTAAGTTTTGTAGAAATGTTTTAAGGGATGTTTAGTATCTCAACGTTTCTGGTAACTTTTGGGTCATGGTGTAACGTTGTTGTATGTTGTTTTTTTTGTGACTCTGTGGTTTGTTAACTTCGGTTGACATCGTTTGGGCTTTATCACATGTTAAGTTTGTAAAGGTATATTGTTTTTTTTGAAGTTAAGTTTTAAATTCTGTTTAGTTAATTGGAGGTTTATAACTGTTTAAATTGTTGAGTTTAGTTAAAGTTGAAAAGAGTTTATGATAGTTAAAATTGCAGATAGATTTATGTTTTTAAAGACTGTTTAAATTGTTGAGTTTAGTTAAAGTTGGTTAAAAGTTTAATTTAGTTGAAATTAATAAGTCTATTATAAATGTTGAAGTTTCAAGGTATTTTGTTAAGTTTTTATGAAGTTTGTTTGTTCAAAGTTGCTGGTCAACGTATGTTAAAATATTGTTTACAAGTGAGTTGTTGGTTGCCAGAGATAAGTTGTTAATAATTGTTATACTAATATATTGTTGTTGAAAATCATTTACATATGTTGAATTTCTATTCTAATAAATACAGTTGTTTTTTTTAAACTTGTCCTCATTATTTTTGTTGCATCTTCTGAATACACATTTGAGTCTGCTTAATGCAAGTTTACAGTTAGAGTTTTCATTGTGCATATTAAGACACTCTGCAATATCAACATTGGCCAAATTGGCTAACAATAAATCGATTGCGCTCATTAAAAAAAAAAAAAATAAACATAGGGAAAAAAAAAAAAAAAGGCTGATCCGTCTGACCTTTGACCGTTGTTTTTCTGGAAAGGGGGGGGGGGAGGTTTATCAATTAATTATTCACCATTAAATAAAAAATAAAATAAAAAAAAAAGTTGGACAAGGAATTCTGTACTAATTTGTTAATTAACAGTGGGAATATAAATGCGGGAAAAGCGCGTATATAAAATTTTTTTAAGTGGGATTTTTTAAAATATTGCCAGATTCCCGCGTTGTCGCGCGAACCCTGCGGTCGGAGTTTTCCATAGTTTTCTCCAAAAATCGCTTTGATTTTAATAAGTATTTTTCCGTTAAAATCTGTAACTTTGATATGTAAACATAAGATGCAAAATACATTAAATAATCGTAAGTTAGTTTATTTATTTATTTTTTTAATTTTCAAAAATTTAATTGAAAAAAGAAAATTAATCTTTATATAAAAAAATACTTGCTAACTTTTCCGGTTTTCCCGGAAGACTTCCGGTTTTTAAACATATCTTCCGGACAGATGATGAAATCTTACGTTTTTGAAAAAGTCGCGGATATCGTTCGTTTTAAAAAGAAAGCCCAAATGTTCTACGAAAACTCCTGATTCCCAATCTTTCTCCATCCATAACATAAATGTCAATATTAATTTCAAACTTGCTTTATGAGATTCTAGAACATGTAAAGAACTAGAATTGTTAAATATTTCTTTCTGATGTAATTATTTTTTGCCCCTCCCCACCCCCCTCCTCCTTTCATTTATCTCCAACTAGTGATCAGCAATCAAATGTTCTGCAGAAGTCTTGTTTCCTAATCTTTATCCATCAGCAACATAAATGATAATATTTTAAACTTCTTTCGTTAGATTCCAGAAGTAGTTGAATTGAAAGAGTTTAATATTTCTTACTCTGTAATTATTTTTGTATACCCCTCCCCCCCCTTCCCCGGATTTTGATCAATGATCAATTCTAGAAACAATAAAGCAATGGAAGTGCTCAATATTTCTCACGTATGTAATTATTTTTAGATCTTTATTGTTGAATTTTATGAATCTATTTATTTTTCCTCAATTAAATTAAATATTTGTATGTCATATTTATACCAAATGTGTAAACATGGGGAAAAATGAAGATTTTTTTTTTTTTTTCAGGCAGAAAAATTTATTCCAAATCAATTTAAAAAAATTAATACTCAGTTGGTTTTATGCACGTTTGAAACTGACAATTAGCTACTGCTGCTTTTTTTTATATGTATGATTAATGTACATGCACAAAAATCATATTCTATTTATTTAAAAAAATTAGTTATACTTTAACTTTACAAAGTTTTTTGTCTATTGTTAAATAGATTTCTTACAGATTCTGTTTTGTAGATATTTATATGTTGAAGAGAAATAACTTCATTTAAAACTTTTATATATTTAGTATAATCAATCTATAGTAAAACGTTTTTATAGATTGCTTCTAAATATTAAAATTGTAAAACTGTAGGTTATTACGTCAAAGAGAGAGAGAGAAAAAAAAAAAAATCTTCTTTTTTTTTTTTTTTTATATATATGAAATCTTCTGGTTTTTCAATAAAAATCATCCCTTTTTTTATTAAAATTGGTTGGCAAGTATGTAAAAAGGAAAGGAAAAATGGTAAACTCCAAAAAATTGAAAAATATTATAGGCAACTCTTATACACAAGTATCTCTCAAGGTAGAATTTCAAATTTTGGAATCTAGTCATACTATTCAAAGTCCTGTCATAAAAAAATTAAAAAGTAAATAAAAGTGGATAAATATTTTGATATATGACATTTTTTTAAAAATAGCAAAATTTTAAATTTATTTATTTTTTTTATTTTTTTTTTGGGGGGGGGGGTAATGTTATTTATTTTCGTGTCATCTGTGTAAACTTTGTCGGCGTCACATGAAAGCTTAATTGTTTTCGTAAAAAGGTCAGGGAAAAGTCAGGGATTTTTTTGGAAGGAAATGACTAGCCACCCTGTTATATTTGCATGTAGTAATTCAATACATGAAGTATGAAGTATTGATTATTGTTATGCTTCAAAAGTGCTTTGGATTTTATATATTTTTCTTTGTTATTAATGCTTTTACTTCTTTATAGATATACAGTCAGACCTCGTTAATGTGAATCTCAAGGGGAATAAAAAATTTGTTCATGTTATCAGTAGCTCAGAAACTAATCTTCACTTTGATGGGATTGTGGAAATAGTTCATGTTAAAAGTAATTCACGTTAAGCGTGTTCATATTAACAAGGTTCAACTGTATACTATGGGAATATACACCCCACGACAAAAATATAGGAACAAAGGGTTTTTTCTTTGATTTTTCATAAAATAACGTTATCTAAATTGTGCTTATCATTTGTTATTATTATAAAATAACACTATTCCTGGACTAATTTTTGTTTTAAGACTCATTTAGAAAAATTTTAAAAATAAAATTTTTCTAATTTAAGACTACACACCGCAACAAAAAGATAGGAACAAAGGGGTTTTTTTTCAATTTTTGAATACGATTATTTTGAATATGAATATTTTGAATATGATTCAAATATTTAATGTTTTTGATATGATAATATTTTGTTATGATAATAAATGATCAGCACAATTTAGATAATGTTATTTTATGAAAAATTAAAAAAAAAACCCTTTGTTCCTATCTTTTTGTCGCGGAGTGTAGTCTTAAATTAGAAAAATGTTAGTCTTAAAACTTTTCTAAATGAGTCTTAAAACAAAAATGAGTCCGAGAATAGTGTTGTGTTATGATAATAATAAATGATAAGCACAATTTAGATAATGTTATTTTATGAAAAATTAAAGAAAGAACCCTTTGTTCCTATCTTTTTGTCGCGGGGTGTATATATATGAAAGGATAAAGAGAGGTAAGTTTTTAAATTATTATTTTATTATTTTAAATTAATAGTGAGCAATAATTTAGAGAAAATCCCATTAGAAAGTCTTAACTTAAAATTAATTCTAAAGTTTCCCCTGTAAAGTAAGTTTTAGTACAATGCGTGAACATAACGCAAAAGTCATAAAAGAGAACCAACTTTAAGACAAGAAAGTGATGAATAAGTGCAACCTGCAGCTTTTTGTGGTTTGGAGCTGCATAGTAATTAATCCCAGTTATCTGGACCTCAGCTAATCTGTCAATCATTAAGTTAATATCCAATAAGCATAGGAAGGAGTGGTGTGAAGTCCCGCCAAAAATGCCAGTATTTAAGGGAAAACACGTGTAGAGGAGCTCTCTCTTCTTGTGATCTCTTGCTTAGTAAATTTACGTCAAAATAACGGCCCGAGAGGGGTCCCATCGCGGGCCTCCGGCTACACTGCGTGGCACCCATGTGCTCAGCCTATAATGATGGATTGTATCTTAGGATATGTTCCAGATGGATTAATAAAAGCATGTACTGCAATTTGGAGTTATTACTGAGTGCCAGCCTCTTTCCTTCATAGCTATTATGTGACTCAAGTCAGTGAATTCGTCACATTAAAATAAGTCGACAGGATTGAACACCTGCTACAAAGTAAATAATGGTACTCAAGTTATGGCTGCAAGAAAATTAATTATGTTTGATCTTGACCCCTCTCGAAGAAACATTAAACTAAATCTATATCAATAAAAGCAAATCTTTTCAATAGAAAGAAAACAATAAACTAAATCTGCAGAAGGAAAGAAAATAATAAATTAAAGCTATATGAATAAAGGCAGCCTTTTTCAAAAGAAAAATATCATTCCTAATCTTTAATACCTAATGAAGAAAAGAAAATAAAGAAGAAATTCATTCAGTCAAAAAGAGCTTTTTCTGCAATCTTTCATTCAAAAGAGAATTAATCTCCTCTCAAATAAAGTGGGTCAAATTGTGTGGATCTCTCTGCATTCATAATGTGTTCTGTCATTATCAAGAGTGTGGAATCAAGGTCAAATGCAGTGGCTGCTGTGTTCTTCCTTCATCAAATGTGTTATTTCATCAAGGTCAATGGCCTCATTCACTGGATGGAGAATTAAACAAAGATAACAGAATATAAACAACTGCAGACTTAAAGTGGAAGTAGCAATTTATTTATTTATTTTTCTTTTTTATTTGGGCACCGGAAAGTAAGTGAGCAAATGATTTATTTATTTTAAAATAAAGAGGAACTTAAAAAAAAAAAAAAAAAAGTAATAATAATAATACAATAAGTATTTTTTAATGTGTGTTAATTACTATATTAAAAATGAGTATTTTTGCAGTTCTCCCATATTTAATAATGAATTTTTATTATATTTAAGGAGTATATAAATTATTTTTGATTGTTCATTTTCTGCATTAGTATTTAAAAAAAATTTTTTTTGATATTTTCAAAGTTAAAGTGTATTATTTTCTGAAGTTTTATTTTTATTTGAAATTTGCATATTATTATGTTTAAGAGTTATCTAAATTAGTGGGGTTTTTAATGTCTGCATAATTATTTTTAAAAACTGATATTTTCTCAAAGTTGTTATATTTTGAATTTTTATTTGAAATTTGAATATTATTATATTTAAGGGTTATCTAAATTAGTTTTTGTTCTTAATGTTCTGCATAATTAATTTAAAAATTGATATTTTCACAAAGTTGTATTATTTTCTAAATTTTTATTTTTATTTGAAACTTGAATATATTTCATAAAGGTTAAATTTCTTTGAAAAAAAAAAAAAAAAAAAAAAATTGAATTTTCTAAATTTGAAGTTAAAAAATAGAAGTTAAGATGGCCAAGGACCCACCCAAAGATCCAGTGGTCCCTGAGAATACAGGTGGAGATAATTTAGGTGCCATTTCAGAGACGGAGCAGGGTAATTTAAGTGAATTAAATAACTCTTCCTCTTCTACAAACACATCGGTAAAAGAGGAAAATGTGCTTATTGAATTTTGCCCTGAAAATGGAATGTTATGGACGGCGTGGTTACCATATTTTGACGCGTGGTGTCAGGAGAATGCAAAAGACGCGATCTGGAAGGTTAGGAACATACAAAGGTTTATAAAAGGGAGAGCCCTAACAGTTTATGTTAATAATAGCTTAAATATGATGCACTGGGAAGAAGTAGTAGAAATTTTTAATGAGCAATTTACTACACCTGGAGAGACCTCTTTAAATGATTTTTCAAGTATTGTATTCAAACAGGGTGACAATGTTATAGACTACTATCACAGAAAACTTCAAGTGGGACGAGCTTTAGGTCTAGAACCTAAATTCTTGTTGGACGGGTTAACAGACGGATTGCCATTAACATTAAAACAACTTGTGGTGGTTAATTCCCCGAAAAGCCTAAATGAATGGAGGGATTTGGTTCATCGCTTAGATAAATTGCAACTATCAGGAAAATTAGCTGACCCCCTCCCACCTAAGTTGCCTGATCAGTATCCAAAATATAACTACTCTCAAGTCTTCAATAGGGCCCCTGTGCAATACAATCCCCGTCCACAACCTTGGAGTTATTGATTTCCTAATGTAAATAGACCCCATATTGGATACTCTAATCAAAATCAACCCACTAGGACTCATGATAACCGACCCAATTTACGAGGGCCTAGACCCCAGCAGTCAAACACAAATGCACGACTACATTTTCAAGGACCTTTACCTCCTTTTCCATGTAAATATTGTACTAAAATTAACATCCCTAACGCATTTCATTGGCATAGAGAATGCCCTTTCAAGCAGGAACAACCGACTCATACCACAGAAGAGTCCACAGTAGGAAACAGTATGACAGAAGGTGTAAATAACACATATTGGCAGTTTGCCGCGACCGGTCGCATAATTCAAAAGAAGGGTACCCAAAGAAAGAATCAGCAAACAAGTCAAAGTGTTAAAAACCCAAACTCGTACTCTAATCCTATTCCTTTAATTTTCGACACAGGCAGCAGTTTAAGTATTCTTCCTCAACATCTTGTTCAGAAATATCGACTTCCCACAAAAAATATCTCTCCAATTAATGTTGTACAAACACAAGGAATGTTGAAGATTACCAAAAAATGTTCCCTGTTATTACAAATAGGTAATATTACAAAAAATATTGATATGTTTATTTTGAATAATAACTTACCGTATGCTCTCCTTAGCTTAGATCATTGTGGACTATTTGAATTAACTTTTGATTGTGCTAAAAAATGTGTAACACAAAATAACAATATTTTACCATTGTTAAAAAATATACCAAGTTGCTCTCAAACCTTACATTTACTTCCTGAAAGTGAAGATACAATTAGAAATGAAAATGTTAATGTTAATGTTCAATCAAATAACAGGGTAGAGAAGATAGAGTACACTCCTGCCACTGAGGAAAACCACGTAACTCTTCAGTCTGCTAGAGAAGGAAAACTTCCTACTTTATTATCAAAATATGTCAAAATTTTTGCTAAATCAAAATATGACGTTGGAAGAATTCGTATGGAACCCCAGAGAATTTATTTAAATTCTGATTTACCTATTTCACTCAGAGCATATAGAACTTCCCCTAAGGAAGAAGAAGAAATTAAAACCCAAATTCAAAATTTATTACAGGCAGGTATAATAAAAGAAAGTTGTTCCCCTTATTCGGCACCTGTAACCTTGGTGTATAAAAAGGAAGAAGGAAAAAAGAGTCGATTATGTGTTGACTTCCGTAAACTTAATTCGATAACAAAAACCGATGCTGAACCACTTCCACGAATTGATACTTTATTAGATAAATTAGCTAAAGCAAAATTCTTTTCCACCCTCGACTTGGCAAGTGGATATTGGCACATTCCTATCCACCCAAGAGATACTGAAAAATTGGCCTTTGCTACAACTTTTGGATTATATGAATGGAAATACCTGCCCTTTGGCCTCAAGAATGCCCCCGCTATCTTCAACCGAACAATTAGAAGAATCTTAAATAAATACAAAATAGATTTTGCATGTAATTATTTTGATGATATTATTGTATTTTCACAGTCAGAAGAAGAACAATTCAAGCACTTAGAGCAACTTTTTGAAATCTGTGTTAAAGAAAACTTAAAATTAAAATTATCAAAATGTAATTTTGTCAAAACAAAAATTAATTTTCTAGGATATGAAATTACTAATGGACTTATTACGCCTGATAATCCCAATATTGAGGTCATAAAAAATTTGAAACCGCCAAAAAATGTCAAGGAATTACAGAGAGTTTTGGGATCCGCAAATGTCTATGCTAGATTTATTCCACAATATGCAAAAACTAGATCTCCATTAAATAATTTGCTAAAGAAAAATGTCCCCTATGTTTGGGACCAAAAATGCGAAAATTCCTTCCAAAAATTAAAAAATGCTCTAATAAGTAAACCCATTTTAAGACTCTATGATCCCAAAAGTCCCTGTGATTTATTTGTTGATGCATCGAGTCATGGTGTGGGATGTGTTGTTAAGCAGGCAGATGAGAATGGCAATTTACATCCAGTAGCATATCATTCTAGAAACTTACGTAATTATGAAAAAAATTATGCCATTACTGAATTAGAATGTTTAGCAATCATTGATGCTTTAGATAAATTTTATCATTATTTGCACGGTCAAAAATTTGTCATACATACAGATCATGCGGCTCTCACTTGGCTAAAAAATGTTAAAATTTAAGAGGAAGATTATTCCGCTGGTCCCTTAAACTTAGTATGTTTGACTACCAAATTCAATATCAAAAAGGTTCAACTAATATTGAAGCTGATATGTTATCCCGATTGCCTGTTTTAGAAAATGTGTCACACCATGTACACCTCCTTGACTTAAATGAAATTAAAGACAATCAGAAAAAAGAAAATATAATTATTAATGGTAAGAAAATTATTGAAATTGATGATGTAAATGTAATTAAAAAGAAAGGTTTGTATAAGATAATAGTCCCTATGTCATTAAGATTATCCCTACTAGAGAAAACCCACACTCAATTTGGACATCCTGGAATTTATAAAATGGTAAATTTAATTACACCCCAGTATTATTGGCCTAATATTAATAAAGATATTGAAAGTTTTGTGAAACATTGTCATATTATTCAATTAAACAAAAAATGTAAACAAAAAAGATTTGGCTCGTTACAAGAAGTACCACCAACAGATAAACCTTTTGAATGTTTGTCTTTGGACACTGTTGGTGGACTTAATTATTATAATTCTACAAAAAAGTATTTGCATTTGGTCGTGGACCATGCAACCCGTTATGTGTGGGGATTTCCATCAAAAAGCGTTACCACTGAAACTTATACAAACTTTTTAAAACAATTATTTCAAATTCAAGTGCCTAAAAAATTGTTAACGGACAGAAATGCAGCATTCACTTCATCCCGTTTAAAAAAATTTCTTCGAAATTATTATGTTAAACACCTATTAACAAGTAGCCATCATCCCGAGTGCAACGGGAAAGTCGAGCGGCTCAATCAGACTATTGTTACGCGTTTAAAGTGTAAAGTTAATTCTTCTTCAAACAAAATTCCCTGGACTAAATTACTTGAAGAAGTTTTAAATCAGTATAACTCAACACCTCATTCAGTAACTCAGTTTCCACCTAAATATTTATTATTAGGAGAATTACCATATGACCCCTTATTGGCAAATAATAATTACTACCCTTCAGTTGATGAAGCTAGAAAAATAGCAAAAGAAAAAACAATACAATATCATAATAAAAACAAAGTCAGATACGATGCTCGATTTCTCCCAGTGGAATTTAAAGTTGGAGATGAAGTGATTTATGAGGAATTTCAATATCCAAACACGCATAAATTGAGTTCACCTTATTCAGGCCCATATAAAATCTTAAGACAATTATCTAACGTTAATTTTGAGATAGACAAACCCAGCCTTCATTTTAAGAGAAATTCAGAAATTGTCCATTCATCTAAGTTAAGATACTATAATAATCCTAAAAATTTCAAATTAAGTCATGAATAAATTAGTTAGGTATCAGCTTCCAGTTCCAAGTTTTTTTTTATTTTTGCTTTCCTATTTCCCCATACGCGTTGGATGAGGATCCTAGCTGAGTTAAAGAAATCGGAGGGATGTCAGGAGACATATCTTCCTTTCTTTGACTCAGTGGCACTAGCGTGCCCTTAACTTTTCTTTTTTACAAATATACCTTTTTGGTTTATTTAAATTTTTTCTTAAATATCATGTAGATGGTTTTGTGAAATGAGGATCCTCCGCTCCTAAGCCCCCTTTCTATAAGCAGTCTGTTTTCTCATGGTCTCCTGATCTTCACCATTGTGATGTGTTCGGAGAACACGGGAAAACTGATTTGTTTTCCCTCTCTGTAGAAGCTAGCCAGTTTCCACCTTTATCCCAAATTACTTTTGGAAAGGCTTGACATTCTCAGAGTTTCAAGGGTTAATGTACCCACCATATAATTTTTGTGGATTGCCAAACTTGAAGTTTATAGCAGTCTGTAATACTTTGAAAACAAATAATTACTCAAACAAAGTAATTAACTTGGTTTTAGGTGTAAATAATTTGTAAAAATTTTTGCTGTTATTAATATTGTTATTGTTTGTATCTTTAGTAAGTATTTTTATCTAATTGTTTGAAAATGTGTTTTACATTAACCAGGAAAAAGTGTCAATGATCTGAAAGGATACAAATGTATTTATAGTGTCATTTTTTCAAATATATGGACAGTAGAGAAAACTGCAAGTTCCGTATATTTCTTTTAAAAAATAGATTCCTTGCAGATGTGTAATATCTTGTTCAACGTCATTATATTTTTATGTAATTTTAAAGACTCTGTGCAAAACCAAAGGACTTCTTCGCCAAAGAAATGAACTATTTTGCCTACTGATCAGTTACAAAACTTATTTACAGGACCTTGTTATAATGGTTCATTATATATGAACACAAAACTATTATAAAACTATAGGCGTCACCAACTAGTTGGGAGCAAGAAATTTCTGCTTTAATATTTTCTGCTTTATATAATATTGTATACGAGTGCTACATTATGTTTTATTTTATATTTTTATATTACTCCTATGAAACTATTGTATGTATAGGGTTGAGCACATGGAACTAGGAATACAGAAAAAAAAAAAAAAAAAATTAAATAAACGGGATTAAAGTAGTAATTAAAGAGACAATATACACACTTCTCCTTCTACACAATAATACAGACCATCTTTTCCTGGACTATCTGCCGCCTCTGAATGAGTTCCCATGGACTTGCAGGCAAGCCCAGGGGAACATTGTCTTGGAGGGGGGGGGGATATGAAAGGATAAAGAGAGGTAAGTTTTTAAATTATTATTTTATTATTTTAAATTAATAGTGAGCAATAATTTAGAGAAAATCCCATTAGAAAGTCTTAACTTAAAATTAATTCTAAAGTTTCCCCTGTAAAGTAAGTTTTAGTACAATGTGTGAACATAACGCAAAAGTCATAAAAGAGAACCAACTTTAAGACAAGAAAGTGATGAATAAGTGCAACCTGCAGCTTTTTGTGGTTTGGAGCTGCATAGTAATTAATCCCAGTTATCTGGACCTCAGCTAATCTGTCAATCATTAAGTTAATATCCAATAAGCATAGGAAGGAGTGGTGTGAAGTCCCGCCAAAAATGCCAGTATTTAAGGGAAAACACGTGTAGAGGAGCTCTCTCTTCTTGTTATCTCTTGCTTAGTAAATTTACGTCAAAATAACGGCCCGAGAGGGGTCCCATCGCGGGCCTCCGGCTACACTGCGTGGCACCCATGTTCTCAGCCTATAATGATGGATTGTATCTTAGGATATGTTCCAGATGGATTAATAAAAGCATGTACTGCAATTTGGAGTTATTACTGAGTGCCAGCCTCTTTCCTTCATAGCTATTATGTGACTCAAGTCAGTGAATTCGTCACATATATATTTAATTAAATTATTAAAATTCATTAAAACCAAGGAAAACTACAATGTCTAAGAGAAAAATGCCAAAGAGAAAAAATTGGGAAGCAGACAGCTGTTTCAGTAGCATTTAGCTTGACCGTCTTCAGTGCCAAGTCTCCTCTTAATATTAAAATTTGTTGTTGATTATCCATATAGTTTGCATAATTATTATTATTTTAATATTTAAATAACATTTTTTTTTTTTTTTTTTTTTTTTTTTTGTCATAACTTTGTGAATTTTATAGATAGTTGTAAAAAAAATACAGTATTATTTAAATTTATTTGTATTTACTTTTTTAAATTGCATTTCTAAATTAAAAATTATGATAAATAATAATAATACTAATAAGATAAACTTTTTTTTTTTTTTAAGGAAATGTTAATGAAAATTGTTTAATGAAAGCCCAGGTTACTCAAAACTGACATCATTGTTACAAAAATGTATAGGAAAAAAAAAAAAAAAAAATATATATATATATATATCCTTGGTTTGGAGAAATGAATAAAATAATGGAAGAAGGGATGATTTAGCAGAAAAATATGATATTACAATTGCAACAATGTATTGAGAAAAAATACCTGTATCTGTGATTTTAAAATACACAAAATAAGTCTAAAAGATGGATGTAATGCTATATAAAAACTGATTGAGCCATTTTCTTTTTCAGCTCTCACTAAAAAAGTTAAAATTAAAAACTACTGAAAGTTTAAAATTTGTAATGACTTCACGTGTAAACATATTAAAAAAAATATAAAATCACTTTTAAAACGCGTATATAATTTTTTAAAAATTAAAATCAAACACAAAGCTTTTCACTATTATTAAAATAGCATCTTCAGATGTTAATTAACAGCAGAGTAAACAGCATTATATACTGGAGAATATACTTTGTGTTTGAATTATATACTCTGTGTTTGATTTTAATTAAAAAAAAATTATATATGTGTTTTAAAAGTGATTTTATACTCTTCTCACTAAAAAATCACTAGATTATGGTCAAAGTATTAAGAAAATTAAAGGGGGAAAAAGAACCTGAAAAAATTATGTTGAAAAGTTAAAATGATTATAATAAGTAATACAAAAATTAATATTTGGAAGTATAGACTGTTAGGTTGGCAAAGACCAACTAGTTAAATTATAATGTTCAATATTCTATAAATAATATAAATCATGTTATTTGATTTTATGTGTGTTTTGCATAAATAATAGTTTGTACTAATGTATTTTAAATAATTCTTACATCAATCTTTATTGTAGATTAAAACATCTTTATAACACAACTGCAAAGGCATTTCCACTGATAGAATGATTTAGATCCACAAAAAGAATTTAAATATCCACATCTAAATTCTTTTGTATGATCCTGCACACAAAACATGAACTTTTTCTAGATTTGGGAAACAACCAGGTTTTGTTGCATAAATAAATGTGATACTAAAACATGTAAAATTATTTTAATTAATATCAAATGAATTCAAGCTGAAGGAAGATATATATGTGTACAGTGTACAGGATTCCACTCCAATAATATTACAATTCATGACACTTTTAGTAGAGACCGTGATGTACTGAGCATAATTGGCATTTGGAACACAATACCATTTTGGTGCCCACCCTTCCTCCGAAAAACATATAATTGGAATGAAATTAAGGACCATTTGCCCTTCTCCTCTTTCTGAGAACTGCCTAGTGCATGATAAATCACTCTCCCCCTTCGCTACATCACTGAGTAAAAAAAAAAATTAAGTGGTGAAATTATTATAGTTGTCATTGCTTGTTTATTAGTAATTAAATTAAATTCCTATAAAACCACATGTATAAAAAATAAAAAAAAAACTATAAACAATTAACTATATTATAAATATATGTAATATATATATAAAGACATTTATTTTATAAGTTTTTTTTACCTGCAAGTTTAATTTTTTTTTTTTACAAAGTCTTATTTAAATTTCATTAGTCATGTGTAAATTAAATATATTTCTTGTTATTATATACTAAGTGTGAGTTAAACAATGGTTGGGTGAAAGTTATTTAAAAACAAGAAAGTAAAATCCTATATTACTCTTACATTATGAAACACTTTTGTATTCTGAAAAGATATAGTCATTGTGTGGGCACAACTATTAAAATCCACTGGAGACAGATTTCAATTTACTTATTTGACACAGACACACATACTTTTTTTTAAAAACAATTTTAATTTCTAAATATGTTTTTTCAGATAGCTGCTGCTGATCTCCCTGGACTAATTGAAGGATCTCATCTTAATCGAGGAATGGGCCATAGATTTCTGAAGCATTGTCTTCGAACACAAGTTCTGCTCTTTGTTGTAGATATTAATGGATTTCGATTAAGTCCGAAATTTCCTCATAGGAATGCTATTGAAACTATTTTGTTTCTAAATAGAGTTAGTATCTGTGTTCAATTATCAGTTTGGGTTTTATTAGAAAATATTTAGACTACTTTCATAGCTTTTATTATGATTAATTATAGATTTAATATTTTTGCTAGAAACTGCATTTATTTTATTGTAGTATCTTTTGTTATAATAGCTGTAAGAAAGATAAACTTTTAAATCATGGAATATAACTTAGACATTCTTTAATTTAAAAATAACATTTATTAAGCTGAGTAATATTAAATAATAATTATAATAATAATAAAGAAAATTAATTTCGTCTGTTATTCACACAACTTTCTTTTACTCTTCTTGTTGGTTTAAATGGGACCACAGAGTAAAAGCAGAGTCTTTTTAACACTCACAATAACATTTAATAATATAGAAAAGAAACATAACATATTGCTGGTATTTGTATGCCGCACACAGAACAGCTTTTTTGTACAGACTAATGCAAACCTCTCTCTGAAAAGCGAAGGATGCGTAATTACGTAATTGGCTGATTACGTAATTGTGGAGGTGTGGATGTAAATCATCTCAAATAGCAGAGTGGCAATATTCAAACTCAATAAAAACAGAGCTGTCTTTAAAATAAAACTTTAGTTTATTAAAGAAAAACATAAAATTTGTGTATTTTCACAAGAACTTCAATATAATCCATCATGGCTTCTGAGTAACTTACAAGATACTTAATTTTAGTTTTCATATATTATGAAATCCTGCAACATAGTTCAAAAGAAAAATTTAACAAGAGAAAAAAAATAATTTGTCTCACGATTTAACATATTATCTCCATTAGCAGGAACTTCGTTATCCAGAATCTTTTAGACATATAAACTTTCATTTCTAAGGAAAAAATACCACCAAAAACCATCGCTTATGGCATTACCACGGCTATTTAAATCTACCAAAACATTACATATTAGCATAGTGGTGTTGCCATAGCATATTAATGAACTTGTTGCAAAATTTCAGGCAAATTTAACTGTTTAAATTAATTATATATTCAAAAATAAATTACTTATGAAAATATCTTTGTTTGAGCATTAATAAATTATTATATATAAATTCTGAGCTCAGAAAAGAAAATAAATAACTATTTATAAAAAAATTAAAGAGTAGCGATCGCAAAATATATTGCTGAATCTTATCTTGCGATTGCTAAACTAGATTGGCAACTCGGAGGGAAATGGAAAGAAGGAAATTCAAGATGGCGATGTAAACAAATGATAAAATTCTAGCACAGCAAAGAAAATGATTTTTTTTTTTTTTTCAATGGTAATCAGATGGGAAATAACTTTTAATGTGCTCTACAGTAATACAGTTACGTCACATCTGATGTCATGACAGGTGTGCGCTGGTTAACAAATGATATGAGGAAACATGCATTGAAAATTCCTACATTTCCCCCTTTTTTTAATATGCTATTATAATGTTAAATATGTTTTATTTTCAAAACATTTATTGAAAAAAAGGGGAAATGTAGGAATTTTCAATGCATGTTTCCTCATATCATTTGTTAACCAGCGCACACCTGTCATGACATCATATGTGACGTAACTGTATTACGTAATCAACAGCGCATCTTTCACTTCTCAGAGAGAGGTTTGTATTAGTCTGTACGAAAAAGCTGTTCTGCGTGCGGCATACAAATGATATGAGGAAACATGCATTGAAAATTCCTACACTTCTTTTGAATGCTATGAAGATAAAGATGTGAGATATCAAGTGCTGTATATAAAAGATACTTTAAAAATAGTTAAAAATAATTTTGTGGACAGTTTTACTAGACAAATATTTCTGTGTAACAGGGATACTGCCCCCTCAACCTCACAATTACATGCATTCATAAAAATCAAGGCTATTACTAAATTCAAATGTTTATTCTAAATTAGTCAGACAAATTTCACCCACACCATTCCTTAAAATAAACTTACTAATCTAGATCAATATTTTTAACCTCATATGATTTTCAAAATCTGACTATCATATCTCTAAAACTAATAAAGATAGAGGTACGAAACTTCAGAATTAAGACAACTGGTGTACAGATGAATTTTCCAAATTTTGGTGAAAATTGGAAAAACGGAAGTGGGAGTAAATCTGTATCTCTAAAGTGGCTCTAACAATTTTCTTTAAATTTGCTACATAAACACTTTATTAGATGTCCTTTCGAATGATGTAGTAGGTCAGTTCAGGAAAATTGATAGGCGTCCTGTATAAATAACTCAATTTCAGGTCTTGCAAGTGCATTTTTTTTTAGA
Organism: Salticus scenicus; assembly: GCA_963930645.1. Taxonomy (NCBI): domain Eukaryota; kingdom Metazoa; phylum Arthropoda; class Arachnida; order Araneae; family Salticidae; genus Salticus; species Salticus scenicus. Next base: position 4,973,615 of record OZ005649.1, on the reverse strand, counting down.
AACTGCTGTACGGATTTTTTTCAAACTCGCCATATTAACTCTCTTTTAAATATCCTTTTGTATGTAATTATTATTTTCCAGTCAATAATTGAGTATGCCAAGTTTTAATAAAAGTTGGTATCTGAAAAACGGCTCTAATGATTTTCTTGAAAATTGCTACATAAATCCATTTTAGATATCCTTCTTCGTATAATACATGGTTATTACAGGAAAATTAAGTCATCCTGCTTAGGTAGGTCACTTTTAGATCTTGGAAATTGGTGTTTCAAAAAATAACTCTATTTTTTTTTTTTCTTATATTTTAACTCTATGTAAACTCTGTTTTACATGTTTATATATCAGCTTTCTTTTATAAGAAATTTGTTAGGTGTCTACTTTATTAGGTTAATTTTATGTCTTCTGATCACATTTTTAAAAAATGCGTATAATACGTGAAGTAGTGGGTAATGGAAGTCATGTGGTTGCTTCACACCAGATTTTTTTTTTTTTCGAAATTTAAGCTAAATACAGTTTAACACCTATAGGCTGCACTAAACAAAATGAAATGAACATATAATTTTTATATGCATAAAAGCATGTTATATGCATTATGGTATAAAAATCATTTGATATTTGTTTACAAGGCTACGCAAAAGAACTAGAATATAGTGGGTCTATATTTAAATATGCAATGTGGTGCATACATTATTTATAGTAGACATATATTATATAGGGCTACCAATAATTAAGTGAAAACATTCTTTTTTATTAACTGTAATTGTTGTAAGTGCTTTATTATATTTTACCATGTCCAGGAAAATTGCTCAAGAATGAAAATTAATTCGTAGTACCCATATATTAAATTATTTTTTTAGGTTAAATTTCCATGCTTGTTTTTTGTATAATTATGTATTTTTAGTTTCTGTGAATACAAAAGTTTTTAACCCTTGCTTTCCCAAGATCAAGGCGTTACTGCAGAAAATAGCTTTCAGGTGGCACTTGGCACATTTGGTGAAATCCTTTTTGTATTGTTTAAAAGCTACAACATTCCACTGGTTACATTTGCTATCTCTGGCGAATTAGTGCACTTTTTGAATGAGGTGGGCTTAATTAAATTTCAACTGCAAAATGGGGTCAAAATGACCCCATCTTGGGAAAGCGAGGGTTAATGGCTGTTCTTTGTGTATGCTTGTTATCAATGTAACTTATAAATAAATAATTACAGGCGATTCAAGACGATTGATACTTGAGTATTTTGATCTCAATACTGATGGGTTTCAAGGAATGGTATAGGTGAAAGTTCTCGGAATAAGTTAGAATAAACTTTTAAATTTAATAACAGCTTCGAATTCAATATAAATGGTAGGTATAATAATCAAACAGGACTGTTGAGAGAGTGGGCAGAATTATTTGTTCTTGTTATCTTACCTCTTAATCTGCCTTTACAGAGTTAAAATGCCAGATAAGAGAAAGTTGTGTAGGTGCCACATCAGATTATTTTCCTAACATAACATACACAATTATAACAATTTGGTTTAAAAAAATTACAAATATATACCGTCTCAACATTTTTAATTAGTTTATAATACATATATTTGTTTTTTAGGAATTAGAGTTATATAACGAAGAATTAGTAAACAAACCAGCAATTTTAGCTATAAATAAATGTGATACTGATGAAGATGGGACTAAGTTTGAAGCAATTCAAGATAGTTTAAAAATTTTAAAAGGTAAAAAAAACCTATTAGATACTATTTTATATATCAGTTAACTTTATTTTTTTTGCAAGCAATAATATCTTTAAGCTAATATAGAATAGTATTTTACCTCTTGTTTATTTGTGTGTGTTTTCTGACAACTTTCAAACAAATATTTTAGTCTCCTTATTTTTTTTATTTTATTAATAGATATTGTTTATTTTTTTCTGAATTTAAGCGTGTTATGATGACCCTGTCTCTTTAAAAAGAGAGAGAGAGAGAGAGAGAGAAAAAAGTGGTGGTCTCACCTTAGACATGTGATGTTGACTCTGTTCCTCAAAAAAAAAAAATTAAATGTACTGTTGAAATGAACAAAGTTATTTTACATTTTAAAGGTAGTTCTCATTTCACTATATGTATAATGTTTTTAATTTCTTTATCATACTACAGATATGTAGAATTTTGGTATGCATAATTTTTTTTTTTTTTTTAATTTCTTTATACTTCTTAAATGTTTTAAGATGTAAGGAATCTGAAAATTCACAAAATTAGTGTGCTGCCTGTAGGTTAGTTAGTTTGTTTAGACACTATCTCAGGAATGAATAACCATTAAAAAAAAGAAAAAAAAAACAAAAAAAAAAAAAAAAAAAAATTAGACCGAATTTAAAATATTATTCATGATACTGGCCACAATCAGTGTTGCCAACACAAAAAGTTTTTCCCCGCTAAAAGAACACATGAAAATCTGCTAAAAATTCAATTGCCCATAGTGTAGCAACAGTGCAATGTAATATTGAATCCTCTAAACCTTTATTTTTTCCCGTAAATCGTGTCAAAAATCCGCTAAATTTAGCGGAAATTCCGCTAAATTGGCAAAACTGCCACAATCTTATTGAATTTCAATGTTCTACTTTGAAAATTTTGTAAGTGATAATTTAAAATTTGTTTAACAAAGCAAATTAGAACAAAAATTTACATAAAACTATATTATGAAGACTATTTCCATTGTAAAAAAGTCAAATCAATTTTAAAACTACAATTTATGATACTTGTATAATCATTATTCAGTATCAACATTCTATTTCCTTAACATGGCAAAATAAGACTATATTTAACACAAATTTGCATTATGGGAATTACTGCATGGTAAATAGCATGAAAACAAAGATACCAATAAAAAATAACGCTGTAAACTTAGATAAGATTTAAGTGTATTAAAGCAGGGAGTAGGTTAGTTTAGCGAATAGGAGCATTTAAATCTCTAATTGGGTCAAATTAATTATTATGAGCCAAATTGCATATTAATTTGGCTGATTTTATATATATGAACCAAATTATATATAATATCAGCCAAATTAATTATTATGACATTATAGTATGACCTAAAACTTTATGACAGTAAAAATAAGATGGGAAACTTTGCAGAGTCCATCTATGCCAACTACACTGGTGCACAAAATTAAAAGCAACAACAACCTGTTTTATCATAGTTTTTGAACAAATGGACATAAAATTTGGATGACGCGTCCATTATCAATTCATTAATCAAATTTTATGTCAACACTGATATTTTTATTTTATTTTTTAAGTAAACTTTTGAGGAAAGGGGAAATTTGAAAAGAAAGCTGAATGAGAAGTGGTATTAAAGAATAAGTATGCATTATAAATATGTGAAATTTGAAGTATGCATCAATCACTCAACAGGTAGCACTGTCATCCTTTTTTTCCCCCCATAATTTTTAACGAATTATTGTAGAAATAAAATCAGATTTTTCCTTCTGTATTCACTTTTCCTTTTTACCATATTCTCTCTTTCATCTATATTAATAAGAATAAATTATTGCATTCATGAAAATTTATCTTTGTTTTTCGATAGATTTACACGATTTAAGATGTCCTGAACACAATTTGACCATTTTTTGAAAGTGTCTGCCTGTGTGTCAGTATATGTTATCAAACATTTTGTAGACACTTGCCCAGTGGCAGAAAGTTTTGTAGCTGTTTGCGACAGACTTTTAAAAATTCATAATCTGTCTATGAAATTTGCGTGTAATCAGGGGTGAAGATGGCTTACACTAAAAAAGTCTGAAAGCTGATAGCGGCAATCTTGGGAGGGGGGGGGGGGAAGCTTAACAAGTGGTGATCTCGTGCAACAATACACAAATACAATTTTACTACAGTACAATACAGTATAAACAATTATAAAATAATAAGCTGAACTCATTCAATTTAATATTTTATAGCAATGTTTGATACAACACATTATAAATAATAAAAGTACTAGTTTTAGTTTTGATACAGAAATTTTTATAAGTGAATTCTGAAGTGGAGGAGAAGTTTTGCAGTAGTTTTAAATGAAATTAGCACTTTCTTACGTTTCCGTAGAATCTCCGTAATAGGTAACAGGAGAAAAGAATACACACATAACGCTGCCTATCAAGGGAGATCTAGGTCACTGTTGTTTAGCACTGTTTTGTGTGTTCCTACCAAGGCACCTATAGGGGGCTCTATCGTTCCTACCAGAGAGCGTCTAAAACATCATACATCGGTAGCGCATTGTCGCGGGCAAAAAATCTCTGTAAATTGCAGACAAAGACTGTCCTAAAAATGCGGGCATTTTTTTTTATTAGTACAAAGAGTGTCCGAAAGTTGCAGACTAATTTTTTTTATTATTGCAGACAAAAACTGTCTGCAAACCATTTTTCTGTGTCCGCGACTATGTCGCCGTGTTTCTGCCACTGGGGACACTTGTATCTCACGAACCAAAACAAAATTTTATCAAACTTGGTATTTTGTTGGACATTGACCTAAACTGTGCTAATTACATTTTGGGTTCAATCACTCAACAGGTGGCACTGATACCCCCTTTTTTTTTTTCATAATTTTTAATGAATGATTGTGAAATTAATATGTAATAATAATAGTTTGTATATTTTATAAATAACTAAAACCATTAAATATGACTGTTTGATTGTTAAGGTGATACTTTACCTAATGTGGATGGCAGCCTGTGAAAATTCAAAAACATTAAATTGATTTCCGTTTTTAAAATATTAATTTTTTACATTTCATTTTAAAGCTCTAACAAGGAGAGGTCACGACATGGAAAATTCAGATTGGGACGAAATTGCGTAGGATTGTAGTATACTATGAAGGCAACAACATATTAAAGCAGTAGGACTCACTATTCACAGAATTTCGATAAAAAAGCATTTAAAGTTTCAGTAATCTTTAAATACAAGTTATTTTGCAAGCAAGGCAGCGCCCCAGTGGCGTGAGCGTGAAGCACTGGTCTTCTACCCAGACAACATGGGTTTGAGACTACCTACGGAACTTTTTTTTTTTTTTCTTTCATTTTTTATGTAATCTAAATTTTTTATTTATTTTTACTTTATTTTATAAATGAATTCAAAATTTGAAAAAATTATAAACGATTATTTAATTTTCTTGAATATAAAATAAATATATATATTTTTAATATTTATAACTTAAAAATACAATAAATTTGTATAACTTAAAAAATAAATTTTAATTTTACAAAACACAACATATATAAAGAAAAACAGATAAAAAAAAATAAATAACTAAAATATAAGCAAGCTGTAAAAAATAGTTAGGTGTACTTAAATCTTGGTTTGAGCTTCCTGTTTTCCTTTTAATGTCTATAAATTATGTAAACCCCTTTAGCTTGTTAATAATAGAGAGCAGGTGAAGTGAAATATTTTATTTCGTCCACAGTAGGATAAAAAAAAAAAAAAAGTCGTCGAAGAAGAAAGTATGTTGATTAACATTTAAAATCTACATGGATAACATTTCTTTGCCTATAATAATTTAATAGTATCATAATCCTATACTTAAATTTTTCAAGAAGTTGTATTGATTGGAGAAGTAATTATTTAATTTGGATAATAATTATATATGCAATTAAAATCATCATTTCTCAGAAATTTTTTAATTTTTTGTAATTTAAAAACAAAATTTAATATTGTTTTGGATATACCTAAAATAAAATATTTAGAAAAATAATTAAAAACAGTTTCTTTAGTTTTACCTTATTTTATATTTAAAACAAAACTAAAATTTACTTTAAGTTATAGAAATTTATTGTATTTTTAAGTTATAAATATCAAAAATAAGAAAATTTATTTATTTTATATTCAAGAAAATTAAATAATCTTTTATTAAAATTTTCAAATGAATTATAAAATAAAGTAAAAAAATATAAAAAGTTTAAATTACATAAAAAAAAATTGAAGAAAAAAAAAATCCTGTAAGTAGCCTCGAACCGATATCATCTGGGTGGAAGACTAGTGCTTTACGCTCATGCCACTGGGCACTGCCTCCCTTGCGAAATAACTTGTATTTAAAAATTACTGAAACTTTAAATGCTTTTTTTCGAAATTTTGTGGATAGTGTGTCCTACTGCTTTAATATGTTTTTACCTTCATGGTATACTACAATCCTGCACAATTTCGTCCTGATCTGAATTTTCCATGTCGTGACCTCTCCTTGTGTGTGAAAAATTAACTAACACCATTTTTTGCACTGTATAGCTTCAAAATGAAATATTAAAAATTTTAAAAACTAATTTTCAGAAAATGAGAATCAACTTAACAGCTATGAATTTTTTAAATGTGAAAACGAAAAAAAAAAAAAAAAAAACCCTTAGGTAATGAATAATTTTGAAAACAAATTTCCATAGAATATGATGGGGGTTAGGCTGACATCCATCTTAGGAAAAGTATCCCTTTGATACTTTTATTTTTCTTTATAATTTGCCCTTTTCTTCCTTTAGTTTATTGTAGCAATTTGCAACCTGAGATGAAACCAGATAAATTAGTTAAATTTGATGCTGTTCTTTCAATATCAGCGCTAAAAGGGACAAATATACCTTTACTCAAAGACAAAATTCGAACTTTAATAGACATATATAATGAAGAAAGAGAGAAAAAACTAAAGCAAGTGACAGTATGTACAAATCCTGAATATGATGTTGTTTATGTATAAAATCATTTTAAATAAATATTTTACTACTCTGTATGAAAATGACTTAATTTTTTTTCTCTCTGTATATTTTTTCATACTTTAAAATTGTGCACATATTATGTAAAATCTGATGGAAATGGTAAACCAATTTTCAAGTAATTAATTAAATAAATGAACAACTTGGTTATTAAACTGAGCTGTGAAATGTAAATTGCAGATACACAGAAAATATTTATAAGATAAAAAACTTTTTATATACCATGTTTTTAAATTTTCCATTGAATCATAGCTATAGAACTATATTAGCACTTTATCAATGAGTATAAAATTTTTGAAGCAATAATGACGTCAATTTTTGTGTGATGCATAATTTAACTTTTTACAATTTTTTAATATTCATGTTTAATTAAATGTATTTATTTTTATGTCGAAAGAAAATGAACTTGTACATTTTTTTTTGGCAACAATTAAATTATAGCTAATATTTTAATGGCTATTTTTTAAGCTATTAGCAGGTTATTATTTTCATATTTTAATTAATTAAAAGAAAACTAATCAAAAATTGGGCTTCGAAGTATTGTGTTGTCATCGGGTTCTGAGCTATTAAGAAAGTTTCAAATGTCTAACTAATAGGGAAGTTAGTTAAAAATCGATTGCAACAAACAAGAATCGAAGTTAATAAAAACATGGTAAAAATTACTTGTTTCCCCTGTAGGTAATATTGTCATTCTTACATTAATCTGATATACTTGAATATAAACATATATTTGCATAACAATATTCCTATTCATAAAATAAACAGGTAATGAAATTCACATTTAACTTTTTCAACATTATGCCGGTCTTTTTCCGTCACAAATAATTTGAACAAAGTCTGAAATATATGCTACTTTATTTTTCTAGGAAATAAGATTAATAAATTTTCAAACTTATACTGTGCTTTGTATTAATTTTATGAATCATATGTTGAATAATATTATTATATAAACATGATAGTTAAAAAATATTCAGTAGAATAAAGTACAAAAATTTCTTCCTATAAAGATGCTTAGACATTAAAAAAATAGAAAATGGACAACTTATAACGAAAAAGGCAAAAAAATATATTGAGCGCAATTTTCATACTTTTAATGGGAATATTAACTAAGAATTTCTTTTTGTGCAACTTTTGAGCCAATTGTCAGTTTGAGCCAGTTTTGTTGGCTGAAATCACCTCAAAGACCACTGTAGTAGGAAATACAAACTTTATTTTTTCTATCTAGTCATAATAAAAGTTGTTTCTACAAGTAACAACCATGATTAACCAGTAAGAAAAAAGCTCTTTATGTATGGCGTGAAAAAAGCAATGAACAGGTACAGCTTGACATGCACTGAACACCAGTTCTTAGGGCGATCTTTGACTGAATATTTTCAACCTTCTTTTGGATTTCAGCTTTCAGAAATTCGATGAAAAAATTGGTGTAAATGAAATTTTCATGTAATAATGCCTAAGTTTAAACAATACAAAATAAAGCTAAGAAAAGTTCTGTTTTTGGTATTAATTATTGTACAAATTATTCCTAAAATTTTTGAACAAGTAAAATTTTCTTAGGGAAAAAGAAAGAAAAATTTCAGTCTCACAAAGATTAAATAATTTCTTAAACAGAAAACGTTAAGTAAAAATCTTCAATAATTTCCACATTTCAGAATTTTATTTTTGCACATTTCCCCTAATTTTTAAGAGATTTTTGGAATCTCGTGTATTTTCCAAATGATGTAGCATTTTTGTAAAGATACAGTGTTTTGTACTGTAACAAATTAATGCATTTATATTCTTCATGTTTTGCCTTATAGGTAACAGAAACAATAGATACTTCAGAGAATTTGAAATTAATTTCAAGGTTTGCACAATTCAGGAATATGGACATTAAAATCATAGCCTCCTAAACTAGATGCCTGTCGTGTTGCTCGGAAACTTGGCAGCAGTTGAAGCGGTAGACAGCACCACCTGGTACAAATTGCGCAACTTTTTTATTCAACAGCCACCAAAAATTTTTTAAAGTGAGATATGATATACACTAAAGGCGAATAGAATCGAAAATTTTTTTATTAAATATATATCATATATCACTTCTTAAAATTATTGGTGACAGTTGAACAAAAAAGTTGCACAATCTACACTAGGTGGTGTTGTCTACTGCTTCAACTGTTGCCAAGTTTCCGAGCTATGCGACAAACATCTAGTTTAGGAGGCTATGTTAAAATGATCCCGAAATATTTTTACTATGATTTAATATGAATATCCATATTTTTTAGTTCTGTCACCATAGGGGGAAGAAAAAAGCTATCAATGTTTAAAAATTTTCATTTGTTCTTGACAATTTGTAATTCATTACTGTTCAGGGGTTAATCCAGAACGAATTTAGTGCCGCTTTGCGGCACTTTCACAAATTCAATTTTCGGCCATGCGGTACCTTCACAAAGTCAATTTTCGCCGATGCGGTACCTTCACAAAATGAATTTTCAGCGATGCGGTACCTTCACAAAATAAATTTTCGGCAAAACGGCACTTTCAAAAAGTCCATTCTTAGTGATAAAAAAAAAAAAAAAAAATCTCACTTGAAACTTACATTTTCTTTATATTTTTGGAACATCTCGCTCTGAAGAAGAAACAACAAAAATCCTTTGTAACCCTTTTCTGCTGTGAAGAAAAAGAATCAATCCTGTACGAAAAACACACTTGAACACGATCGGTCGGCTCAAAAACAAAAACAGTTCCGATACGCAAAAGCGTAGTTCCGATTCATATACAAAAAGATTACTAGTAAAAAGTGCCGCATAACCGAATCTCATCATTGAATCACATCACTACAAAACGAATCGCCAATGCGTGCCCTGTATCGAAGCTCAGCGCTCAGCCGAAATTTGGAAAATGGTCGAAAAACCACATTCTTTCAAAAAATAAAAAAGTATTTCTCTGCAATATGATAAACATACACAGGCAACTAGTGCCCCCCCCCCCCCCCCAAAAAAAAAAAAAAAAAAAAAAAAGAAACTATGTTTCTAGACGAGAAAAGAAAGTTCCGATTCAAAAAGGTTATAGTAAAAAGTGCCGATACTCCTAATCGCATCCTCACGTAATGAATCGCCAACAGAAGCTCTGTTTCAAAGCTTAGCCTCTGTCTTTTCTGCTGCGTTCTAGGTTCATTGGAAGAAATAAAATGGTTGAGCAAATGTGATTACAGTAGTCTGTATACGCAATTCAAGAATTTTTATAAAGGGTCTAACTCCATAAAGAATTTCAGTAAGATTTTACTGTTCTATTGCTTTGCGAAAACATAAAATTTAAAATAAATTATCACATTTTCTTTTGGTTAAATAAATATAATTTTACAGATGATTAAAAAAAGTTGGAAAACTGTCTATAATACAATTTTGACCAGTCCTATCTTGTGTGTGTCTAAGTTTTTACTTTTTTTTTTTTAATGCAATTTATTTATACATTTATTCTATCTTTTAACAATTTGACTTGACATTTTTTGGTGTTAACCTGTCAACATATATGCAATATCTCAATTTTCTACTGCAATGAAGTTTTACAAATGAGAAATGAGGTATAAAAGAAGTTAGTAAATGGAGTAAATTAATGCCACAGATACGCTATAGCGCGTAAATTACGCAAAAAATATCAAAGGTGGGAAGCTAAATATACTAATATGGTGCCTAGGGGATGCGCAATAAAATTCATCCTCAAACGAAAGAAAGATTTTTTTTTTTTTGTGTGTGTGTGGGATGAGCGTTCTGTAAAATCGTTCACATGCGTTTAAAAATAGCTTTTGATTTTTTTTTTATGTTGTTTCGATTTTGCGATAACAATTACTTAGATTATAAATGATTTCTGCAAGACAGTTGGACATGGACATTCCACGGTGACTTCCGGAAACGCGTGCTCATTTGTCCAATATTTAATCATAGTAAAAGTATCTATTATATTTAATAATAAAATCACTGAATAAAAAAAATAAATAACGCTCAATATTCCGTTATCTCTTGACTTGGCTAAATGATAATAAACACACTCCTTCAAGATCCTAACAGAATCGCTGACCTACTTCTACATAACACGTTGCTCTTTGACCTTGAAGCAGGCCGCATGCAGACTAGCGTAACTCTCATCTGTACATCTTTATTTCTTTTGAGAGCTAAGAACTAACTATAAAAGGGATAATATTAAAATTTATTGACATTATACAAAATCATAGAATATTTATCTTTATACTTTTAATAATTCCCCCCACCCCCCAAGAAACTGAAAAATACGGGTTTTTATAAAATTCCGGAGTGCATGTCTCCTATTTTATTATTTAATTCGCCAAATTAAGTATAATTTGCTTTTAAGGAGTAAAAATAGCATGTGGCATGTTTCTTTTATTATCAAAAATCAGTTTTCACAAATCTGTAAAATTCAAAATTGCCGCGATCCTTGCAATTCCGGATTTAAGAGGACCATGATAAATTATTACTTCAATAATTATTTCGGTAATTATAATCTAATAAGTTTTTACAAAAGGACGAAAATAATATACATTTTTTCATATTAATCGCGCAGGTCGCTGTTAACGTCTGGTTGTTCCAGTGAAATGAAAGGCATGAACATAGCTACCAACTTTCCCGTTTTTTCCGGAAACGCCATACTTCAATTTTTACTTTATTTTGTATTCAATAGAAAAACAAATTGGTTTCATAAATATTTTTTTTACTTGCGGTTTTCGATGGTTTTATACGTTTTGATAGGTCCTGAACAAGATTTGATAATTTTTAGAAAATTCTATTTGTGTGGGACAAGAATTTGTGGCGATTATATTTCAAGAACTAGAGAACACAATTTCATATGAATTTATATGTAGTTGCACTTTGACATAAATTAGTGTCTATCAAATTTTGGTGCAAATCACTCAACAGGTGACGATACGATTTTTTCCATTTAAGGGAAGACTATATCTAAGGTTGTATCATATATACTCGATCAAAACTTGATAAGTGAGAAGGCCATTATGAAAAATTATGCTCATTCAATTTTGATGCATATCGACCGATAGGGGGCGCTGTTATACTGCAGTTTTTCCCTTGAATGGGAAGACTATATTTCATATTCTATTACCATTTATTGCACAAAACTTGGTATATGAAAGGACTACTGTGAAATACTATGCTGATTCAATTTGGGTTCATATCGGCCGACAGGTGGCGCTGCTGCGCGCGTAAATAGAAAGACTAATTTTCAACTTCTATGGCATATAAATGCGCCAAAACAGTTATTGACTTAATTTGATGTATATTGGCCTACAGGTGGCGCTGCTATTACTCACCTTTTGTTATTTTCCACGTGGCTACATTTCAGCATCTGTTGATTAAATCTGCATCAAATTCCACAGATAAATAAAAATATTTACTGTTAGAAGCTATGTTTGAATTTTTGTACATGTTAAACAGTAAGTGGCCCTGTAATATAGAATGATACAGAAGAAAGTTTTGTGAAGGCCATAACAGACTATTTTTTTAAAATAATTTTTAATGAATTTAATCGTTAAATAATAATAATAAAAATAATTTCAGTTTTATTTTAGAAAAGTGGTGAAAAATGTTATTTAAAAATTCAAAATATTGACAATCTTTGTAATCAAACATTAGTTTATTTCAAAATTTTCTTTTCCTTCCTTCCCTTTTTTTTTTTTTTTTTTTTGTTATCCTAATGCTGATAATTTCAAGGACTTTTTTTTTTTTTTTTTTTTTTTTAATGGCATTTTATATCACTGAAAATAAAATGTATTTAGTAAATATATACATGTATAGCTATTATACTGTACTTTCTTTTGTTAATTTTTCCTTTCTGGTTCCAGAACACACTGGGCTAAATATTTCCAGTTGTTTTTAAACAGCAAAAACCTCCTACATAATAGTTTTAAGGAAATCTCAAAAAGAGCTGATGAAAAATTCATAAAAAATATCTTTTAACTACAATAAGATAATTTTAATTTATATCTTTATAGTATATACGACCCATTTTTTTGAAAGAAGGACCCAGATCTTCGGAACTCATGGGTCCTGAGGACCCAGGATTTTCCCAAATACCCTGAAATTGGACGTTTAGCTTTTCCTTCATTACTGTTTAAAAATTGTCAAAGTGACACAAAATGAGAGGAGGGAGAACGTATATATAATAGCTTTATATTATAGCATTTGGTATGAAGAATATTATTTGCTTATTAGAGAATAAAGCATTTATCCATTGCTAGTTGAGATCTTTAAAATTTGTGACTTTTGAAACGAGTCTGTTATATGTGATGTCTTAGATGGTTTGAAATGTCACGTAATATGCATACTCAAATATTTTACAAAAAAATTATAAACAGCTTCAATTTAGGTATTTACCCAATCAACATAAATATAACTCTATTTTACAACTTTTATATTTTTATTGGTATTTTAAAACTGTATAAATTACTTTGTGCACTTCGGTTAATTTGTTCACTAGGCATTTTTAATTTTCACAAATTAATAAAAAAAAATTTCACAAATTATTTACAAAATTCACAAATGGGGTACCATTTTCAAAAACCTGGATTAACCCCTGCTGTTGGTCTGGAGTGTTCAGAAGTAATGCACTAAAAAGATTCAAAAACAAGCGATTTCTGATACCAGGAAAGTTTTTTATTTCTTATTTTACACTCTAGATGGAAGTAGCAGACTATTTAAAATGTAATTGGAGATAGTAGGTTTATTATAAATCGTCTGCACTATGCAATTTTAAATATTTGTAATACTTATCTTGTAATTTTAGCTCAGTTAGACTTTTGAATGCACATGTTCTTGTGATATATATATATATATTAATTTAATATTGTGTACATTATGTAGTCAGAATCACAATGTGACTCGGGTATTTTAGTATAAATGCATCTGAGAGCGATTCGGAAATAAGCTATATTTATCAAAGTTCGGAAAGTAAACCTGAGAACAGTGTATTATATTGTGTTGTATTATATGTAAAATTTTTTTCATAAAATTCTATTTTAATGTTTAAAACATATCTTTTATTATTTTTTTTTATTTACTGGAAAACCAAGATTCAGTCATAATAACCCTGATTATTGGTCTTCCAGTAAAAATTTTCTTAATTTCAAGCTAAAAAAATATTTCAAAAATTAAAAGTGAATACATACATTGTTCATACACTTTATTGTACACAATTTTTTGTAATAAAAAAAAATAGGCACTTTTACCGTTTTCTTGAAAATTAAGTATTCATCACTAGTGCTTTTCTACATTTGCAGGTAAAAATTTCAAATTTTATAATTGCACAAATTATTAATTTCATCATCATAAAGTTTAGAAAAGTGTAAAGATGATAAGCTCTGCTCTTCGAGTTAACCCTAGATAACTAAACATCCATCTATAAGACTACCTACCCCTGACAATTTTGCAAATTCGAAATGTTGCCATTGCACTCACACCGCCTCACTCACAGTACCTTCATAAATAGTAAAATGAGTTATCTGAAAGTGATAAGCACGGCTGTACACTTGTTACGGTTAGAGAGATTTTCTGTAATAGTCGTCTAACAATCGAATGTTTAGTGATCATCACAATACATATTGAAAAGCCCACCGAAGACATGACTAAAAATGTGGCTGAGAAAGGCAAAATTTGTACTTTCTGTCCTTCTGCAACAAGGCTATTTGTGGAGAGCACACTTTCAACATCTGCCAAGAGTGCAAACTATAATTTTTACCACTTTTCTATTTTTTAATTGAAATATTATACCTTTTCTAAGTTGTTAGAAATAAATGAAATATAAAAATATACTTGTTTTTAATTAGGAGTCGAATGATTAGTTACAGAATAACATGGATTTCAGTTTAGTCATCTAGGGTTAAATGAACACCATAAGCAGTTTTGTTTATAAAGATTAAAGAAAAGTATTAATTAAAAACTTCTGCACAATGTGTTCCTTCCATTACGCAGGGCTCAAAGTGTTCCTATTTTTCTTATATTCTGCTATTTAAGATTAAGTTCTTCTTACTTGTTTTCTGTTTTTCCTGCTAGGCATCCAATTTAAAATCTCATTTCTTTCCAAATTATCATTCAAATTAAAAATAATTGCTTTTTTTCCCCTCGACATTCACTCTGCCAATGTGATTGGAAATCATATGTTGCATAATTTGTCATATGTAAATAATATTGCACACATATAAGAAAATAACAAGATAATGAAAACTTTAATCATAAATTCATTTAATGTTTAATTTAAAAAATACAAAAAATAAAGCTTTTAAAAGAATCAAATTGTTTTATTTTTTAAAAAGTATCAAGATTTCTCAAAGATTTGTGGTATTTAAATTATTTGTTCATAATGTTCAAATATCAGTGTTGTTGAATTTTTTTTTCTTGCGTACGACAGGACTATTTCTTTCAATCTGGCTTTTTGCATCGTTACCAATTTATAGTTTTCCACTTCGTAAACACCTATGTAATTTTGTGCAAGTCGATATTTATAGTCACAATTTGAACTAATACTTTTTAGTGGTGGGAATATGATTTTACTAACAGCACGCTATTTTGCCGCATATTTTTGAATAGCAAAGTTGTAGTTGCTGTTTTTAAAATACCATTGTAAATTCGCATTTTGATTTTAATCTTGCTTACGATTTTCGAGATTTTAATTTCCAGTGAGAGTGATTAAATGTAGTAGTTTTTTCTACATCTAGAAGTTTGTGGAATTCATACCGAAACAAATTTTCATAAATAATTTAACGAAACATTTCTTTACTCATATTCCATTATTTGAATAAAAAACACTAATTAAAAAAAAAAAAAAAAAATTCCATTTTTGGCTTATGTTGTTTCCAAATGTTAATTATAATTAACATGTCTTTATTATTACGACAGGACTATTTCTTTCAATCTGGCATTTTGCGTCGTTACCAATTTATAGTGTTCCATTTAATTTCTTTCTCTATCTTAAAATTTTTTGTGAAATCCGTAAAAACCTCTATATGTATTTTTTTCTCTTCCCATCGGTGAGAATCGAACGCACAACCTTCGGGTGCGTAGCTCTGTACTCAGACCACACATCCAAGGGTTCTTGGCTAAATATTTCTGAATATTTAGATTAGTGTTTTCAAGTATTTTTAGTATGACAAGACTATTTCTTTCAATCTGCTATTTTGCGTAGTTACCAATTTATAGTGTTCTACTTCAAAAAAACCAACTCTATCTTAAAATATTTTGTGAAATCTGTAAAAACATTTATATATCTTTATATATATATTTCTTTTGTGCGTGTGTATGTCACTGAACTCCTCCTAAACGGCTGGACTGAGTTTAATGAAATTTTTTGTGTGTCTTCAGGTGGATTCGAGAATGGTTTAGATTTACAAATGAAAGTTGTAACTTAATTAGTTCTTTCTTAATTAATTTTTAACCAACTCTTTCAACAACTTTTCCACCTAGATGGCGTGAGTTGTCGTAAACACGATGTCAGAATTTATTTAATGTTGAAATGAAAAATGAATTTTTAACCGTATCTTACGAAGTGTTTAAAATATTTTTTCAAAGTCAATATTTTAGAATCGTAAACACGATGTCAGAATTTATTTAATGTTGAAATGAAAAATGAATTTTTAACCGTAAGTGTTTAAAATATTTTTTCGACGTTAATATTGTTAAAATGTTAAAATTAGTTAAAATGGTATATTCTTTTAAAAAATTCATAAAATTTAAGAGTTATTTTATGTTAAAATGAAAAATGAATTTTTAGGCCATTATTATTTGTGCAGATGGAAAATGTACTAAAAGTTTTCCGAAAAATTTCACGATCACAAATGTTCACGGATATCCAATATATCGTCGAAGAAATCCCGATAATTGCGGACAATCTTATCATCTATGGCGGTCATCTATGTCAACAACATAGATATTGACATTGATAACCGTTGGATGGTCCCATATTCGTCTCTGCTGAGCAAAACATTCAATGCTCATATTAATAGCAAGAAATTCAAACTTCTTCACACACCATAAATTTTAAATCAGCACAACCGGTTTCGAAAGGACGTAGCCTTTCTTCATCAGGTGCAAACACGTGCAACTGCCTTGGAGGCAAAAGCAAGACTGAAAGCAGGACAAAATCCAGAGGGGGAGGAGCAACACAAACAACCAATAGGAAGCAACATGCAGGACAGGACCAATCAGAGAGGAACACACGTACACACACACCACAAAATGAGAAAGGAGGAAAGGAGTAAACAATTATTATTTTATTTTATTTTTTCAATAATATTAAACTAATAAGTAAATTTAATAAAATTTATCCATTAATTATTATTATTTTTATTTAAATTAGAATTATTTTATTATAACTAATATGATGTTATAAACATAATGAAGGAAATTATTTAATTGAATTAAGCAAATTTTTCCAGGCTGTAGACAGCAAAGTTGAATCAGATTTTTCATTGACAATTTTATCACTTTGTTTAATTCAATTAAATAATTTCCTTCATTATGTTTATAACATCATATTAGTTATAATAAAGTAATTCTAATTTAAATAAAAATAATAATAATTAATGGATAAATTTTATTAAATTTACTTATTAGTTTAATATTATTGAAAAAAAAAAAAAAATAATAATTGTTTACTTCTTTCCTCCCTCCTCATTTTGTGGTGTGTGTGTACGTGTGTTCCTCTCTGATTGGTCCTGTCCTGCATGTTGCTTCCTATTGGTTGTTTATGTTGCTCCTCCCCTTCTGGATTTTGTCCTGCTTTCAGTCTTGCTTTTGCTTCCAAGGCAGTTGCACGTGTTTGCACCTGATGAAGAAAGGCTACGTCCTTTCGAAACCGGTTGTGCTGATTTAAAATTTATGGTGTGTGAAGAAGTTTGAATTTCTTGCTATTGTCTGTACGCCAGTTTTTTTAATTTATTTTTGGTGCTCATATTAATGTTCAGTTCTGTAGTTCAGTGAAGAGCATCAAATACATTTACAGGTATGTGAATAAAGGCAGTGATATCGCTGTATTTCGAGTTGAAAATACCAATGTGAATGCTCCTCCGGTGAATAACAACGATGAAATAACACTTTACCAAATTGGCCGGTACGTCAGCTCCAATGAAGCTGTTTGGCGTATCTTTGGTTTCCCAATTCATGACCGGGATCCAGCAGTTCTTCATTTAGCCGTCCATCTTGAAAATGGCCAGCGCGTATATTTCACGAGCGAGACAGCGATTGATCGTCCTATAAATCCACCAAAAACTACACTCACCGAATTTTTTGAATTGTGTAATCGTGCGGATGCTTTTGCACGGACATTACTCTATTCAGAAGTACCACGCTATTTAACATGGCCTCCAACAAAAAAATGGATGCCCCGCAAGCAAGGCACGCCGATTGATGCATGTCCCGGTTTATTCAAATCAAACACCTTGGGACGAGTATTTACAGTCAATCCAAGGCAGACTGAGTGCTTTTATCTTCGACTGTTATTGGTTAATGCCATCGGCCCTTTGTCATTTCAAGATTTACGTAAAGTGAATGGACAACAGTATCCAACGTATAAAGATTCATGCCTTGCACTCGGCTTGCTGGAAGACGACAACCAGTGGGAGTGTATGCTTGCTGAAGTAGGACTGAACTGTACAGCAAAACAAATTCGTCTACTATTCGCTATCGTGTTGACTACATGTTTCCCAGTCAGAGCAGAGACATTATGGGATAATCACAAAGATTCAATGACTGGTGATATATTGCATCAACATCGTTCACGGTGCAACGATCTAACGAAAGTATTCAGTGGCGCTATTTACAATGAAGCATTGATTGCTATTGAAGATTTTTGCATTATCATTGCCAACTTACCACTCAGTCATTTCGGTATGCATTCAACAAATTTAAATGCATCTGATTTAATAAGCACTGAATTGAATCGTGAACTACAATACAATACTGTAGAAATGGCAGCGATTGTTGCTCGCAATGTCCCACTAATGAATGAAGAACAAAGAACCATTTACGACCGCATCATGCTCGCAGTTTTGGCAGGACAAGGTGGATTTTTTTTTTTTGGGTGCACCAGGTGGAACTGGCAAAACATTCCTTATTTCGCTAATTCTCGCCGAAATACGATCAAATAATGGCATCGCATTGGCTGTTGCATCATCTGGCATTGCGGCAACTTTATTGGATGGAGGCAGAACAGCTCATTCATTATTTAAACTGCCACTAAATATTCAAAATAACCCAGACGCAGTGTGCAACATAAAAAAACAATCGTCCATGGCCACAGTGCTGAAATAGTGTAAAATTCTTATCTGGGATGAATGCACTATGGCACACAAACATTCGATTGAGGCGTCGAACAGGACATTGAAAGATATAAAAAACAATATTTGGCGGCACTCTGTTACTCTTTTCATGTGATTTCAGACAAGCACTTCCCGTTATTCCGCGTTCAACATACGCTGATGAGATCAACGCGTGCTTAAAATCATCGTCATTGTGGCGTAATGTTGAAAAAGTACAACTGAAAGTAAATTTGTGCGTTCAAAAGCTTCAAGATCCATCCGCTGAAACATTCTCAAAACAATTGTTAGATATCGGCGATGGAAAAGTTACTACAGATGAAACTGGATGCATAAAATTACCGACCGATTTCTGCACAATCATTGATTCTCAAGATGCTCTTATTGACCAGATATTTCCCGATGTACACAGACGATACACAAATCATGAGTGGCTGGCAGAAAGAGCAATTTTAGCAGCAAAAAATGTGGACGTCAACGAATTGAATCTCAAGATACAACATTTGTTACCAGGAGACTTGGTGTCATACAAATCTAATGATACAGTTTGCTATGCCACCGAAGCTGTAAATTATCCAACAAAGTTTTTAAACTCATTGGATCTACCAGGCATGCCACCGCATATTTTACAACTGAAGGTTGGATCTCCGGTTATTTTGCTTCGTAATTTGAACCCACAACGGTTGTGCAACGGCACGCGATTAGTCATAAAAAAATTAATGAAAAATGTTATCGAAGCCATCATTTTAAATGATAAATTCCGAGGTGAAAATGTATTACTACTGCAAATCCCTATTATACCCACAGATGTGCCAATTCAATTTAAACGCCCTCAATTTCCAATTAGATTGGCATTTGCAATGACTATCAATAAGTCTCAGGGCCAAACGATGTCTGTCTGTGGCTTAGATTTGAGCACATCATGTTTTTCACACGGACAATTATACGTGGCTCTCGAGTGGGCAAACCATCCAGTTTGTTTGTATTGGTGAAAGATGGGATAACAAAAAATCTGATGTGGGCACCACATGACTTCCTTATACACTTTTAGAAATATACATAATGTTAAAAAACATTGTCACTGGACCCGAAACAGTTGGCTAAAAATATTTTTAAAAAATGCATGCATACGTAAAAAAAAAAAAATAAATAAATAAATAAAATAAAATTGTGCTTTGAGGGGACTCATGTCAAAGTTGTGCCTTGGGGGGACTCATGTCAAAGTTGTACCTTGGGGGGACTAATGCCAAAATTGTACCTTGGGGGGGACTCATGTCAAAGTTGTGCCTTGGGAGACTCATGTCAAAGTTGTACCTTGGAGGGACTCATGTCAAAGTTGTGCCTTGAGGGGACTCATGTCAAAGTTGTGCCTGGGGGGGACTCATGTCAAAGTTGTGCCTTGGGGGGGACTCATGTCAAAATTGTGCCTTTTGGGGACTCATGTCAAAGTTGTACCTTGGGGGGGACTCGTGTCAAAGCTGTGCCGTGGGGGACTAATGTCAAAGTTATGCCTGGGGGGGACTCATGTCAAAGTTGTGCCTTGGGGGGGGGACTCATGTCATAGTTGTGCCTTGGGGAAGTTTTAAATGTCTAGCTGGTCGGGAAGTTAGTTAAAAATCGATTGCAAGATTTGTACTGGTAACGCTGCCGAAGGCAGCAGGAACCCTACACAGTTGGCTAAAAGTATTAAAAAATGCATTTTCACCGTGTTCTGATCTAGTCTGAAAGTTTCAAATGTCTAGCTAGTCGGGAAGTTAGTTAAATAATTTTTCTGTTGAATCGCATAAACGCTGCTGAAGGCAACAGGTATCGGAAACAGTTGGCTAAAAATATTTGAAAAATGCATTGTCAACGTGTTCTGAGCCTTTCTGAAAGTTTCAAATGTCTAGCTTGTCGGGAAGTCAGTTAAATTGCAAGATTTGTCTAAACCGTTTCTGAGTTATTACCGTTTTTTGATACATTATGGCCAAAACCTATGTATTTTTGTCATTATGAACCTAATTTTCCTAAATATCTCCAAAACCGAAAATCATAGAAAGTCCAAAAAGGGAGGTGCACAACTAGATGTTATAACAAACCTATGTACCAATTCGCAACTTTCTACGTCCAACCGTTTTTGAGTTATGCGACATACCCACACACACACAGACACACACACATACAGACGTCACGAAAAATCGTGTAAAAACCCTTATATCCCTAAAACGAGAGCTCGTGTTAAGACGACACTTGCAGGTGTGCAACTAGACATCATGACAGTCACACGTATAAATTGGCAACATCCAGCGATCATTCGTTTTCGAGCAATGTGAAATACAAAATCCATTTCGCAAATCGGGATTACTATACTTCCTTATACTTTGTATAAGGAAGTAAAAATATTGTACACTCTGTTGCATTAAGGGATTGATATTGTTTTTTAGTAATATTGTTATAAGTAGCGATATGTATATAATTTTAAACAATCAATTTTAATAAATTAAAAAAATAAATGATTGGTGTTTTGTTATTTTTATATTCTTCACCGTTCATAGCGCTCCATACATCTTCCACTTATATACCACATCCTTACACACTTACAATAAGTTAGTTATTTTTTTCTAGCAAAATACTCTCTAGAAATAATTTATATGACAAAACAACGTTTGTCGGGTCAGCTAGTATATATATATACAGTAACCGCCGCTTAATAAAATCACTGGTTATTAAAATCAGCCACTTAATCTGATCAAATCGCCAGGACCGGAATCAAATCAATACAAAAAACTTTTAAAGCCGCCGCTTAATAAAATCAGCATCGCTGGTTAATAAACTAAAAATATCTTCTCAGCAGCCAAAAATATCATTTATGCATACAAAAAAAAAAAAAAAAAAAAAAAAAAATTTACATTTTTTTTTTTTTTTTAATAGAAAAAGAAATTAAAGCACAACAAATGCCTCGTTCTCACTTATTGTTGAAGATTTTACACTTGCAGCACAGTTACAAACTAAACACGCCCCTTAACTTATCTCCGTAATAATTTCAAGGAACGTATTCTTCAAAGTGCAGTAATAAAACAGAAATTTGATTTGAAATGATTTTTTCCTTCTAATTATTAGAAGGCAATTTCAAGTTCTCATTTTGAAATTGCTATCATTCATGAGGTTTAAACGTAAAGATTTTAAATTTATAAGAAATGCGTGAACTTTCGGTAAAGTAATGATGATTTTCCTCTAACGAAAGTGCACGGGGACTTAGAATGCATTTACTTATATCGAAGGAGCGAACAATTATTTATTTACCAAAAATTAATTAATATTGTTTACTAATTCCATTATTCGTTACCTTTTGAAGTTTCTTTCAAAATTCAGGGAAGTAATACTTTTTTCTTAAGGGCAGGAACGTTCGCCGGATATAAAAATCAGCTGCTTAATAAAATCACTTTGGCTCAGAATGAATGTGATTTTAATAAGCGGCGGGAATTGTATATATATATATATTTCTTTTTTTTTTCAACTTACCATCAGTGAGGATTGAACTCACAGTCTTCGGGTTCGTAGTTCTGTTCTCTGACCACATAGCCCAACGGGTTTTGGCTGAATGTCAATGGATTATATTGATTAATCTGTGATGAATTTTGAGTATAATTTAAGTATTGAATAATCAGTTTATAATTTTTTTTTTAATATTATGTTTTGTTCTGTAGAAATTGACACTGTTAATTATTAACAATAAATGCAAAATTGTTTTTAAGATTATTTTAAAAATTAAAATATTTAGTAAATAAGTATTAAGCAATTAGGGGAAGATACTATAAAATCAATGCATTCAAATTCCAATAATTTATTTGGAATTAAAAATCAATATATTACTTGAATATGTGTTTAGGAATTTTACTGAACGCCCTCTATTACTTTTTTTTTTTTTAAAGGGTGTTAAAACACAAATATCATCAGAATCCTGTCGTACTAAATTAAATTCTGTCACAGACAGAATTTCATCCATAGTCTTTTTTTTTTTTTTTAATCTGTTATTTGTGGTTCAATGTGTGTATATATAAATACATAATATCCACCCACACTATCAATATTTTTTCTTAAATTTAAAAAATATAAATATTCCTATAAAAACAATGCATGTAGGCATTCATTGCCAGTATTCAATTCAATATAGTACTTTCATAAAAAGAGTCGACTTAATTTCACAGACAACTCCAGTGTGATCCAATGGACTGGAGATTTCGACTTCATAGCTACAACAGTTTATCAATAAAAAGCCCCTTAACTATAGTATGGAAGGCACAGAAGAACTTTTAAAAAAGGATAATTTAACAGAAAAATGATGAAAAATAAAGGATTTTTTACCCATGGCTTAAAATAAAAAGGTAATTTAAAATAAAATTAATATATCCCATTGTTACTTAGAGCTTAACAAATATCATTTGAAATAAGAAAAATTTTTCATACAATCATCAAACAAATCTATTACCATTTTAATACTTTCACTTATTCTTTTACTTTTACTTTTTTTTTTTTTTTTTTTTGGGGGGGGGGGGGGGAGCACAATTCATTAAATAGGCATTGACAGCAGCCTCAAAACGTATTCAACCAACTACATGTAGTTAAATTGAAGGATTAAGATTTTTTTCTTTTTGACTTTTTAAACATTATGATATAAAAGAGGTGTCATTATTAAAAAAATATTATGTAGACTGATGTTAAATGATATAAACTGGTATGAAAGCTAGACAAGCAAGAGATGATAAATTTGGAAATACGTTCTTTTCTAAATGTGAAAAGTAAACAGTAATAGATCTGTTCATTTATTTTATCTGTTAAATTAGATGAGATTAAATTAGGGTGTTTTGTTTACAAAGTTATTTAATCATTCCAAGATTACAAAATATGTTAGAAAGTTCGTATTTACTGAATCTTTCAATCTTCTCTTGAAATTATGTTCCTATATTTGTGTAAAAAAAATTCCTATATTTTTCTATTTGATTGCTTTGACCTCTGCTTCTGGATGAAATAGGTAGGGATGCAAAACATGTCTGGGATTTTGAATATCCTTTTAAGACCCAAAATATTTTGACCTTAAACCATTACATTCTTCTGTTTTTGCAAACTGAAAGAAAAATATGGACTATAACCAACATTTGTTGATAGAAAATTGTACTTAGCTGCATTCTTGTGTTAGAATGCTCATTTACTCTTTTAAACTCGTATCACACACGATACAGTAACTTTGTATATATTGTAATGATGTTGCATTCTGGGAAATTTAGAATGTGCCTGAGTTCTGAACTTTTTCTGCACCCCTAGAAATGGGTTTGTGATGTTATTCATGAGATTTTGTGTAGTCATTAAATTTAAGACACACTTAAATTTAACAAATTCATTAAATATAAGATAGAAATGATAATCTTCTATATAACGATTCTATTCACAAATTTAATTACTGAAAAATAAGTAGTGGCAGTAAAGAAAAGAGTTAAATTCCTATTTCCTAAATCCACAAGATCAAATCTCAGAATTAAATTTACAAAATTCAATTAATGTGGCACTATCTCATTATCAGGTCTACACTGATTGACATTTTATTGCTTTTTTGACAGATGCATGTTGCCTTTTGACAAACTTGAAAATTTGGAGAAGTTTATTAAATGTGAAATAAATTTGAAAGTGATACAAATTTGCCCAAGTCTACAGAGGAGTGGGTGGGTTATATTTCTACATGCAGTAGATTTCCCTTAATATGCAAATGCATTTTAAAAATATAAACAAAATAGTGATTTTTTTTTAAGTTTAAAATTTATTGTAACTGTAATAAGATGGTGCTTAGAGTTATATACATAAAAAGAACTTTATAACAGTAGTGCATCACCTGTGGCTCTTCTGAAAAGTCTTAAACTATATTTTTTTTCATTATAATTATTCAATTTCTTTTATTTAATGGTCTGCAAATCTAATTTCTATAAAAAATTGGTGATTTATCTTATAATAAACAGCAAATTTAATAACTGTTATGCAGTTAAATATAAAGACAATCGTAGCAACAGCCTACCATTACATCAATCAACAGTATGAGTGGCCCTCATTCTTAAAAAGTAGTGCACAATCTATTGCATTATTATCAGAGAGTAAAACTTTCCAGAGGCTATCCCTGAATTCAGCGTTTTTGTAAATTTTGCTGTCTCTGAATTCATGTCGAATTAGATTGTTCATATATATATGTAATGTTTAATTTGCTTTCTAATATATTGAGAACTCTCCAAATATCACTTATTATAGATATAACAGGGTTGCCACACTACCTGGAGAACCTGGAATAGCTAGGGAATTTGAAAATTGACCATGAAAGTCAGGGAATTTGAATATTTTAGGCAGAATCCGGAAAAGTCAGGGAATTTCATACAATTGCCACACACAAAAAAAAATCCTGCAACGTAGAGTCATTTTCATGCCTTTTTTTTTTTTTTTTTGTGGTTACCTTCTGCCATTTTTTTTAAAAACAAGACCTCTTAGAAGGACCCCCCATGGAGGGCAATCTCTCCTTAGGTCAAAGTAATATGCAACTTTTGCATTTTCAAGTGGTATCATAATTATTTTGCCCTCAACACAGCCAATGCATGGCTAGACTAGAATTTTCTTAAAACACGTCTGGAAAAGTCAGGGGATTTTATTCTCATATCTGAGTGGCAACCACGATATAAGTACTTTCAATAATAGCCATATGATATATCATTAATATGTCTATGCTCACCATTCATTCTGCATGCAAGTAGCAATTATGAGGGTTTTTGCAAAAAAAAAAAAAAAAGACTTTTAAACTCCTGTCTATAATAAATAAAGATAAAATAACACAATTTACTTTCAAAAATTTGTCATATATTAGAACACAAAAGATCAAAAAGAAATCTTAAAAGGCCTTATATGTATGAACCATATTTATTATACGAAATTAACAAAACATGAACACTGAGAAATATCAAGCTTAGAAGTATAAAAAAAAGTTCACTATTACATTTCTTCCCTCCACTTGAGGAGAGGGGGACATAAAAAAATACAAGACAGATGTATATATACTTAACATGAATGATACAAGGGGTAAATGTGAGTGAAACACATACAGACATATAATTTGTACATACAATTATATATAAATCGATTTTAAGTATGTGCTTATTCCTGTAAATTTAAATGCTTTACCTGATAATTAGATGGAAACTAAATTTCAATAAAATATCAAAAACATTAGGTTTTTATTTTATTTATTATTATTATTTGTAGTTATTTTTTTTGCTGAACAAACATCTTTAAAGTTTCTGGTTATTCAGAAATTAATAAATAAATTATGAAAAATTAATTGAAAATAATTATTATTAAGGTAAAGATAATTAGGATGATTTCAGTATTAGGGTGATGAATTCTTTAGATATAGTGATTTGCGTTTATGCCAGATTTGAAACAAATTGAGAAATTAATTTTTATTAATTCATAAATTTATGCTTAAAATCTCAAAAACTTTTAAATTTGAGTAAATAATTTTTTATATAGCACTTCCTTTCTGCACTTATCTAGTATTTATTTTTATTTTTTCTAAAATTCTGAATGATAAATCCATAAAAAGGAATTGACATTTACTAGAAATATTTTTTCTGCAAATTACTGTTAAGCAGAAATAATAAAAACAATTAAAAAGTAATCGTATTTTTAAAAATCCAAAAATTTTGTTAAAATAGATGATGCCACGTTCACAACGAAAATAAAAGATGAAAAAATATGTGGCAAAAATAGACATTTTTTAGTTTCTATTGCCATATTCTCTGAAATAACTTTAGTACAACTGATAAATTAAAGATATAAATTTTTACGTGAGAAAATATTTTTATTTGCAGTTTAAGATTATTTCTGAATAATAATCTTCTATACAAAAATTCTGGTCACAAATTTAATTACTGAAAAATAATTAGTGGCAGTAGAGAAAAAAGATAGGAAAAAAAAGAAAAAGGGTTAGGAAATTTTCATCTCCTAAATTTACAAGATCAAGTCCCAGAATCAAAATTACAAAATTTAATTAACGTGGCATTATTCCATTATCAGGTATTTTTGTTTAGTTTATTTAGCTACAACATTGTCAATAAGAGATATCAATTTTCATTTTTGATTTTTTTTTTTTTTTTTTTTTTTTTTTTTAAATAAAAGTTTCCATTAAAAATGAAAAGATACAAAACACCAGATGGGATGGTATGTATGAAAATATACAAAATGCGATTGCTTATTATTTTCTCATGTGCCTTTTTGAAAATTTTTTTCGATGTCTGAAATTGACTGGTTTACGAAAGTTTTCAACTGAAGGAAATATTCTCACAGGCTCTTTTAATTCAGGCGAATCATCTTCCTTTTCTGACAAATATTTCAAAGACAACATAGATACGTCCATATTTTCTTCCTCATCTGAAGCAGATTTCTTACTGTCAGCTGCTATAAAAGGCAATTCTGTATGATATAACTCCTGGAAAATAATAATTATGTGAAAATAATACAATATCAATTTTAGTTTAAAAAAAAATTACACACAATGCATGCACAATTTAATTATTCACTCTGAGTTTTCTAACATTATTTATTTTTTCAGTTTTAATATAATAATATTCAAAATTTTTCTTATAGTCTATTTTCATTAACACAGAGCCAGCACAAAGGTACTTGACGGCCCTAGACAAAGAACAATTTTTGAACCCTTTATTAAAATTGTTTATTAAAGTTGTTTTCCAGCAAACCTATCTTAAGAGACCTACGAGTTAACACACGTAGATATTTTAAAAACTTTACATTAAAAATACAAAGCCGTTTTCCAATAAACCTAGTATTATCAGGTACAATTATTTAAAAATGCAAACATATATCTATAATAGTAAAATGTGTCTGTACGTACACCTATGCATTCAGCAAATACATGTCTAAAAATTACAGAAATTGACATACAGGTAGAAATAAAGTGCACAAGAATAGGAAGTAAAAAAAAATACATTTTGATTAATTGCAGAGATATTAATTAAAATATCAATGGAACCACAGTTAAAATTAAGGTTTAAAAGGATTTTTCTCCTTGAAAGCACATCCAAAAGAAGAGAGAAGTGACAGGGCAAAACTGTCATCCCTCCATAGGAAATAAAAATATGTTTCCACCATTGAAAAGCACATTTCTGCCTGCATCCACTTATTATATTTATTTAGTTTTTCTTAAATATGGATTTTAAATATTTTTCATGAATTTTTTTTATTGAAGATCGAAAGTTTTTGTTTTTCTGCTTATCTTTTTTTTTTTTTTTTTTTTTTTTTTTTTATTGCCTTTTATTTTAATTTCTTAATGAGAGGCACCTTCAGAATGACCACTTTACACTCTTTCATTACAAGTTTATACAATTATTAAGAAATACAGATTTCTGCTTTAATTTTTTTCTTTTTTAAATTTTTGCAACATTAATTTTTGATATTAAACATTTTATAACTTGAAAAGTTTGAAATGAATATATATTTTATTTTATATATATATTTATTATTATTATTTGCAAGCTACAGATTTTTACCTGTTCATAAAAAGTCTTATCTTCAAATTGTAATGAGTAAACGAAAGAACTTTTTTCAAAGATTATTTTATCAGAAAAATTAATCAGGCGAATTTCCCATCAGAAAAAAAAAAAAAAAAAAAAAAAAATTAAATGTTTTTGATTTCAGCCTGGATATAAAATTATAATTTTGGATTTTCTTTAATTTTAATAGAAATTTAATAATAGTTTGGCCAAGACAACTGATGAATACTTTGCACTTTTAATTTCATATAAAATAGAGAAGGAATGAATATATATATATATATATGAAATTATTTCTTGTGTAAAATCAGAAATATAATTATCAATAAGATAAAATACAAAAATCAAGATTCATCACTATTGGAAATAAGAAAATGTGAGAAATAATAGCCCTTTTGATTCATAGCAGAACCATCTCTCAACCAATATACACACAAATTAAAACTGGTGAAATTACACACATTAAAGTCTGAGATATAGCCTTAGTCTTATTTTTTGTATATGTTCTTTCTTTTAACAGAGTGTGTGATACATTTTGTCCTGGCTGTAATGTTCAGTTGAAGTTGAGATATAGGCACTACTTAAATGGTGGAATAATATGCATACAGACTACAGACATCACACTTGATTCGCATTTTATGAATAAACTCATAAATTTGGAGAAATCTGACTCGTTAATTTTTATTTGATTTATAAAAAAAAAAAAAAAAAAAAAGATGATTTAAGACACTGCATGATTTTATAAATTTTCTTTTAAATGACAATTTAAAAAAAAAAAAAAAAAAAAGCTTTTTACTTCATAAAACATTAATTTTAAAACTTTTTTTTTATTTATCACATTTAGAATTATGTATATATATAAAAGGGATAAAAATAGGCAAATTTAAATGATTAAAAACCAGTTTAAAAGTGTGAAAATTACTTGTCAAAATTATAAATCGCGAATAATTCGTAATTGGCCATTCACAGAATACACAATTCTTTTTTAACTATGAGTAGATGATTTTGTTTAAGCTGAGGATCTTTGTAAAAATAATTTTTTGATTGATGAATAATCTTGAATTTTTTTTTTTTTTTTTTTTGCAATCTGGACTTTTGTGATATATAGAGAAGAATAGTTTAAGAATTTAAATATTTTAGAACTAGCAAACCTGTGCGAAATTTTCACACTTTATTTCTTTTCTTACCTTTAAAATTTGAAACTCTAAATCTTAAACTAATTTCTCCACCCAATTTTAATTCATCAGAAGCCAAGTTATTCTGAAAACCAAATTAATACTGTGCAATGAAACACTAATGATGTTAAGCCAAAGAAAGGTTTCAAAATAAAATTCATGTTTGAATACCCAGTTTTCATACCTTGCCAGAACAGCTTTAATATAGGATCCTCATGGCTACTTTTAACTTTTTGTTTTGTCGTCATGTTGACAATGCATTTTTATTATTTATTTTGGCAACCCAGTCATCTTCAGAGAACTGTTGTGTTTTGCCTCTTCCTTCTTTCACTTTCCTTCAATATTGCGTGCCATCTGTCATCTAGGTTTTCATTGATTTGTTTATTGTTGCAGCTCTTTTCGTTGGTTATTATCTCTATAGTTTCGTGCATCATTGCATAGTTGTAATTATTAAAATTAGCAAGTTTTTTAACACTTAATATTGTTTTTGTGTTCGTTTATTCTGTTTTTAATTCTATTTGATAGATACCCGCCGTTTCTAGTGGATTGATTTGGTCTTTATCATTGTGCATTCGTCGAAAATTTTTTTTAATTTGGTTTAATTGGTATATTTATATTTAGGTTGGCTGCTTCGTTTTTTTATTTTAATTGAGGTACCTTTGTTATATGGAATCACTGTGGTAAATTTTTTATTGGTTTTTTCAGCATCGTTTATTTTATTCATTTTTTTAAGTCATTTTTTGTAGATTTTATTTATTAATTTTCTACTGTAACCTGCCCTTTCCGCTATTTTATAAATTTCATTCATTTCGTTTTTCAGTAAGGTTTCATATGAACAAATTGTTATTCCACGGTTGTTATTGCACCATACAATCCTATATCAACTGTGCAATAACAATTTGTTCCAATGAAACCTTATGGGAAAACGAAATGAATGAAATTTATAAAATAGCGGAAAGGGCAGGTTACAATAGAAAATAAATAAATAAAATCTACAAAAAAAAAAAAAAAAAAAATGACTTAAAAACCTGAATAAAATAAACAATGCTCAAAAAACCAATACAAATTTACCACAGCAATTCAATATAACAAAGGTACCTCAATTAAAATAGAAAACGAAGCAGCCAACCGAAATATAAATATACCAATTAAACTAAATATTTTTCAATGAATCCTCAATGATAAAGACCAAATCAATCCACTAGAAACGGCAGGTATCTATCAAATATAATTTAAAACTGAAAATAATACTTCTGGCTACTATATAGGCATGACCAAAAGAAAAATCAAAAATAGAATAAATGAACACAAAAATATAAAATACAAAAAAAAAAAAAAAAAAAAAAAACAATTACCGCACTAACTAAAACCAATCAAGAACAAAACATAAAAACAGACTTGCAAAATGTTAAAAAAACTTGCTAATTTTAATAATTACAACTACGCAATGATAGGCAAAACTACACAGATAATGGCCAATGAAAAGAACTGCAACGATAAACAAACCAATGAAAACCTAGATGACAGATGGCGCAGAATAATGAAGGAAAGCGAAAGAGGCAAAACACGACAGTTCTCTGAAGATGACTGGGTTGCCGGTCGAATGGACCAACTAGCAAAAAAGTAGGCTATTTTTTAGAGATTTTAAGTTCCTATTCTGTTTATATTTTTAAAACATTGCTATGTTTAATAATATGATGCTTTCAAAAAGTGTAAAGGTACAACTTTTAACACATTGAGCGGAACGCGAATTCTTAAAATCCATTAAAATTCCATAATGATTCCTCCTGTAATAAATAAATATTAAGCAAATTTTCAATAATTACTTAAAACAATGTAATATTTTTGTTTTATATCCTATTTATCACTGTCAACCACCGATGGTTGACGCGGCTTTATATCATATTTGACACTGTCAGCCACCGATGGCTGAAAGGGTGCTCAACATGTTAATTTTTTATTGGTACTGCATTTACCTTCGGGGTAAAACTTTCACTGAAATGTTTGAAGAATAACATGTTCTGCACACTCCTAAAGTTTCAAGATGATTCCTTCAGTACTTTTAGAGATATATGACAAAATGTCTAGAATCTAGAATGGCTGACATGGCACTCGACGTGTTAATAATACATTTTTCTACAAAATAAACGAATGAACTGAATCTTTTGGTTTAAATATTACCCATGATTAATTTTTATTATCACATATTTTACTTATAATTTATTTTACTATCATATTGTTTTGACAAAATTTAATCATAATTGGTCAACGTTAGAGAAATATTTATATAGATATTGCAATGTGTTCAGTGAGTAAAAATCTTAGTAATTTAGAAATACATTTGTTGGTATGAGCAGCAAGCCAAGATATAATCTCCTATTTAAGTAATTAATATTCCTTACAATTTTAAAGAAGAAAAATTTAAAACACTTCTTAACTTTGTTATCCATAATAATTATATCTTCCACAACAACAATATCTATTTGCAACAATTAGGCATTCCACAAGGAGGTTGTAGCTCCAGTATTTTGGCAGATCTCTATCTTTATTATTATGAAAAGCAAATTTGCAATGATGATGTTCGATTTTATCGTTACATCGATGATATTATTGTATTTTATCTCAACAAGAACTCACAAAATGGCTTTTCCTTCAATTATCCACCTAATTTAAAGCTAACTCAAAATACTCTGACTAATCAATCTATTAACTTTTTAGATCTCAAAATAATCATCGATGGTAATAAACTTTACACAGATATCTATGACAAACGGCAAGATTTTTGTTTTAATGTAAACTTATTTACACATTTTAATTCATGTCTGCATCTTTCGATATTTAGAAACATCATCATTAACCATTTATTTCGAATTAATAATTTATGCTCTGCAAAGTTTAAAAACAAGAATATTAATAAACTGATCACAGCCACTGCTAAAATGGGTTTTCCTAAAAACTTTGTATTTTCTATTTTATATCCTTAACCATGTCTCTGTCAGTACAAAAAAAAAAAAAAAAAAAAGCTGTGTACACTCTTGTGTATATCAACAAAAAAATTATAAAATAATAAAAGACAATAAAAAAGGTGGCGGTTGGGTGGGCAGATGTTTGATTACGGAGGTGGGGTGGTGTTGTAAGGCTGGATGGTTGGGTGGGTATGTGAAATTAAATTAAAAAAAAAAAAAAAAAAAAAAAGTAGAAGGCTTGTTGCATTTGCTTTGTATTACTATGCAAACTTTCATTTTCCATTAAAATTTCAGTTTTTTCCTTTTTGAGTTGTCAACTATATTTAATGTTCTAATTATACTGTTAAACACAATGTGATTAATCGGTGAATTTCATTGTGGCTTCGTGGTTTCATTGTTGTTCATCTGCTTTGAAATTTGCATTTTTATATCCATATGGTTCCTGTTCTGGTTGTGGCAGGCTGGGGGAGTGTTGCCGGCATAAAACTAGTGTAACCCCACAGGCAAGTCACAAGTCTTGCCGCCTGCCTCCTTCTTCCTTTCTTGTGTTTCTTAGGTTGTTTTTTCATTAATTTTGATAAGTTTATGGTTTTAAGTTAAGATTTGTTGTTTTACTTTATTGATTCGTTTGTTTTGCAGGCTGCTAATTAATAGATCTGGTTTCTTTACATTAGTGTATTTCATCCACTGATGATTTTTTTTTTTTTTTTTTATCTTATTGGTCATTGGTGTTTCAGTGATCTTCTATCTGTTGCTTGGCTTCTACTATGCTTAATAGATCATCTTTATTATATATATATATATATATATATAGAACTAAATTTTAATTTGGCGATTTAAAAGATACATACCTGTTTCAACATAACGCAGTTTGGCACCTGAACATTGCCTTTGATTAATGCATTAACCTTTATCCATTCCTCATCTTTCAAAGGAGAAGCAATGTACAAGAGTTTATCTCTTTCATTGACACATTGGACAAGCCCTAGAATAGAGACATTCTTAAAATCTAATAAAAGTAGCAATGATGATAACATAAATTTATTCTAGGTGAAATATCATCGATGCTAAGTATGTATTTTCATATTAAAGGAACAATAGACATTATAAAGCTCACCCTCTTCCCCCGTAAAATTACTGTCTAAAATTAACCCTTTGCGGTCGTATTAAATTTGGACATGGGTGTCGTACTGGTCGGAATTAATTTCCATTGAAAGAACAGTGATACATAACATGCAAGATTATGAAGGATAAACAAGATTTATTAATTCTTTTGTGAACTTTAGATATATGTTTACACAACAATGTGTTTTAATGTGGCTCAGAGCAGACATATGAAAAGAATGGTGAAAAAGCTTTGGTGGCTGAGAGAAGACATTAGGGATGAAACGGATAGTGATTTTGCCGGATACCGGATATCCGGAGCTCTTGTGCCTGCCGGATACGGATATCCGGCCTTAGTTTTGTTTTTTGTATGTATCTTTTCTTTCTTTTTTTTAAACAATAAAATATAAACAGGTTTCATATACTATTCTTTTAAAAACATTTTAAATATAATTTACTTAAACATATTTAATATTTTATTTATTTGTGCAATATCACCATGAAGATTAAAACTTTAAGCCTAACATACTCATTCCTATACTTGCAGCTTGTCATGAAAAGTATTGTCACAAAAAAATAGGTTTTGTTCAGAATTACAAAACTAAAACTTATTATTTACATATTTTTTACATTACTAGTATTAAAAAAGTGAAATAAAATATTTTACTAATATAATCATAGTTGAAGGGTTATTTTCATAGAAAAACTAATATATTGTGGCAATTGGCAATCACAAAACTTTCTGTTATATCATTCTATATAACAGTGTCACTTACTGTTTACGTTGTACAAAAGTTTAACCATAGCTTCTCACAATAAATATTTTGCATATGGAGTTCGGTGCAATTTTAATAAACAGATGCTGAGCTATAGGCTTTTAAAAAATCATAGTAGCAGCTCCACCTATTGACTGATATATACCTAAACAAGGTTGACATTCGTTTTCATAATGGTTATTTTACATTTCAAGTTTTATGCACTTATGTCATAGAAGTTGAGACTTAGCTCATTTATGAGGTAAATTGCAATGCAGTATTACCACCTGTTGACCGATATACACCAAAAATAAATCATGATAGTGTTTCATAATGGCTGTCTCACTCACATACCAAGTTTTGTGCAATTATACACAATAGAATCTGAGGTATAGCTTTCTTGTTTTTGGAAGAAATTTCCGTATAGCAGCATTACCTATTCGGCCAACATGCACCCAGATTGAATCAGCATAATTTCTCATAATGCCCTTCTTTCTAACATAAAGTTTCATGTAATTATATGCAATAGAACCTAAGATATGACCTTCCCTGAAATTGCAAAAAGTGCTGCATTACAGCACCACCTGCTGAATGATTGGCACCAAAATTCGATAGGCACATTATATGCCAGGGTGCATGTACATATATATTTCTATGAAATTCTGTGCAGTAGTTCCTAAGATATAGCCTTTCTTTAAGTTGCATAAATCACAGTACAGTAGCATCACCTGTTGAGCCATATGCACCAAAAGTTGATAAGCACTGATTTATGTCATGGTTCAACTACATATAAATTCATATGTAATTATATGCAGTAATTTCAGAGGTACAGTTGGACAGAATTTTTGTCACATATACACAAACAGATATTTTTTTTTAATTGATCAAACCAGGTTCTGGACTTCTTAAAATGTGTAAATCCATCGAAAACCAGAAGTTGAAAATTTTTATGAATTCAATAATTTCTTTTGAGACATTTATAAAAAAAAACATAAAAAAAAAAAAAAAAGCTTTAAACTAGTATGTTATGGCCATCACAAAACTTTCTTCTATATCACTATATATAACAATGCTACATGCTGTTTAACGTGCACAGAAAAAAACTTAATCATAGCTTCTCACAATAAAGATTTTAGATATAGAATTTAGTGAGATTTTAATCAAAAGATTTTGAGATGTAGCCCTGTGGAGAATCATAGGTGAGGAACAGCTGCGCCACCTGTTGGTCGATATACACCAAAATTAAGCCAGCTTTCGCTCTCATATTATTTATCTTGCATATCAAGTTAAGTGCAGTTAAATATTATTATAAATGTTGAAATTTAGCCTTCCTATTCACAGAGTAAATTGCAGCATAATATAGTCAACTATTGATCGGTATGCACCAAATTTTGTGCAATTATACACAAATGAATCTGAGATATAACTTCCCCAATCACGGGAATACTGCAGCATAGCAGCGCCACCTATTGGCCGATATGCACAGAAATTAAATAAACGTGTTTCATAATAGCCCTGTGACATAGTTTTTTTTTTTTAATTATATACAGTAGAAGATGAGATATTGATGAAGACCATTAGAAGTGGCCTGTCTATTAAATTTTAATATTAAGCAAAGTCTCTGCACAATAGAAACGTTTGAACTTTAAGTTTTTGAAAGTGTAAAATGACTAGTGACTAGAAAACTTGATCTCAGTAAAAACAAGGAAAATTTAAAAAACTTAACAAATTTATTTATATCAAAAAACATATGTAAATATATATAACAAACTTTTAATAAAAAAAAAAACAATTAACATAAAGCATTAACATAAGGTAGCAATATAAGCTGGATAATTACCTTGAAGAAAATACAAAAGCATTCAGCTCTTTACACAACATTTCTGAAGAAAGAAAACATCTTGTCCCACAGTCCCCTTTTAAACACAACACTATTTAACACAAATCAAGGTCGCCAAGTTGACCATTGATAAACGTAAGATGATATCAAAAAATAATGCAACTCAGAGCAAACGACGATTGCAGATAGATGGTCGCCAAGTTGACCATCGGGGGAATAATCAAGGAACTAAATTAACATCCCTTAGGGTCGCCCGGTTGACCACTAAGCAAATAAACGTTACTCCAAGGAAAACATTATCACTGTAGATAACGATCGAACAAAAGAAGATGTAATTTAAAGCAAACGAAAATTGTAGATAGATGGTCGCCAAGTTGACCATCGGGGAAATAATTATGAAGATAAATTAACATCCCTAGGGTCGCCTTGTTGACCACTAGGATATAACAACAAAAAGTCTTTAAAGTTCATAACAGAAGAAATTTATCATCTTTAAAAACGATAAGGAACAAGGACAAGAGTTCAAAAAAACTTTAACTTCATTCAGAATTTAGTCATTAACTATTTTAACTTCATGGCAAACCAGCATCAACTTTTAACATATTAAAACTTAACTTCGTATAAAAAAATTCATATGCTTAAACTTTTAATTAAATAAAACTTTCAACTCCAAACCAGCAAACATCTTATCTAAACAGGAGACCAGCTCACTGGAAAACACACTAATGCATCTCGTTGCTGCACTGCTGCTACTGCACCGTACAACGATCGAATCGAACTTTTATATCATTAAAGAATACAATATTTGCATAAAACGATCAGAAAAACATCGATAATAACGCCACCGTGTGGTTAAAACCAAAACAGTAAAAAAATAGCGATGACGCCACCTTATGGCCAAAGTTGAAACATTTCATAATTAATTTAATGAATTAAGATACGATGGCAACAAGGAGAAAAAGTTATTTTAACAGTGCAGAGAATGGCAACAGCTAAAAAGTAAACAAACTGCGATGTTTGCCGCGAAATAGCATGGAGTAAGAAAAGGATTTAAAAGGATAAATTAAATTTGAAAATAAGTAAGTAAAAGATATTTTAAATTATAAGATATTTAAGTATACCCATATAAAAATAAATTAAGGAATGTTTTTCATTAAATGTGAGGACTAAAAGATAACCAAAGTTATCAAAGCCCCCCACCGCAACATATAAGAGAAAAACATTCAAATATTAGACATCTTAACAATTAGTATAAACAATTTATATGCAACAATTTCATTAGTAAAAACTATTTAACAACTAACAACAAAAACTCAACAATCTAGTAAAAACAAGTTAACAGCTAGCAAAAAGTGCAATAAGACGAGTTAGCAACAAGAGTTAAGTGTGCATATACATGCCACCCAAGAAAAATTTCAAAGTCCATAAAAAAAAACTGTACCACTAAACGGCACACAACCTGACAAAAGTCAGTAAGAAAAATGTACTTCAAAGATAGTACATAAAAAAATTTTAAACATGTACTTCGAAACAGCACATGAAAGTAATTTTAGATTAAATTTAAATTTCATTTTACAATTAATTTCCCCCCTTTTCATTATAAAGATAATCAAACGCAAATTCCTCCACAATGCAGATACTAAGCAGAAAAATACATTATAAATACTCAATACAATTTATATGATTATGTATATGACCTATATTCTAAATATGCAATAAGAGATACCGTATTTACCCGCGTATAAGTCGAGAAATTTTGGACAAAAAAAGGCTTTAAAGTTGGGGGGGTCGACTTATACGTGGATCCGTAATTTTTTTTTTTTTTAATCAGAAGTCTAAAATGCCCTTTTGTAAGACAATTGTTCTCTTTCCACATTCCATAACACAATGACGTCGTTTCCTGTCGATTTCTATACTAGGAGAGAAAAAGAGAAAGGAAAGTCCGGTTTCCACTGTCAGCTCTTTCGACGGCTTCTATTCAGAATCCTTTGATGTGGTCACCTGGGCTCAAAACCCTCGAACGGGGTTGGAAGTCCCTGGTTCTAACCCCCAGCTGAGATTATTGAGGGGCCAGAGGCAGATATCTTTGTCAATTTTGCATGCTTTCCTTTGAAGTAACTGCGCAATCTGATAAAAAAAGGTTACAACTGATGACAAGACATTTGGCTCTTTGTGTCGGGAGCGTGATTAATGGTTTTTTGAACCTGGAAGCTCCAACTCCAGTGGAAACCGGCCTGAATTGTTTTTCTTTATCAGCGCTGGGGGTGGGGTTTCGAGGCTGAGTTACGGGATTGGTCCAGGCGATGAATGTACGCCAACCCCCGTGCCCCCTCGCCCCATCCGAGAGATCAGTGGGTAAGATTCCGAGAATGTATCACCCCTATGGACAATTGAATCGTCCGCAAGTGGCTAGAAACACGTGACTCGCTAGAAACATGCGTTCCGCGTTATATCTTGCTCGTTCTTAGTAGTACACTTTATTAATTATTTCTTCGTTTATCTTACTACACTTTTTCTCCTTGTTTTTACTGATATGGCTGATTTAGTTATTAGAAAACAGAAACGCAATTCATACGCAGCTGGATTTATTTCTTTTGCGGAAGAATCTAATAACTGTGCTGCTTCTCGTCAATTTGGGGTTCACGAAAAATTGATTCGTGATTGGGGCAATCATAAGGGAAAGCTAGAAAACATCCCAAAATCAAAAAAGGCTTTGCGCCATGGAAAATCACCATTTCCAGAACTCAAAAATGTATTAAATGATTGGGTTGTAGAGTGCAGGCAGAATGGTTTTATTGTCACTAGAACTGGCATACGTTTATGCGCCATGAAGCTTGCAAAAGAAGAAAAGTATGGTGTTCCAAACACGTTTCGTGCATCAGAACATTGGTGCACTAGATTTATGAATCGGCATGATTTGACTTTACGCCAGCGCACTAAACTGGCACAAAAATTACCATCTGACTTGGAAGCAAAGATTATGAAATTTCAAAAATACGTCATCGATCAAAGAAAAAGGAATTCTTTTGAACTTTGCCATATAGGAAATATGGATGAAACACCCATGTGTTTCGACCTACCAGAAAATAAAACAGTGAACTGCAAGGGGGGGAAAAGCATTTTGGTAAAAATCACAGGCCACGAAAAAAAACCGGTTTACGGTCGTACTTTCGTGTTTGGCCGACGGTACAAAGCTTCCTCCGTTAATTATTTTTAAAAGAAAAACTTTGCCGAAAAACGTTACATTTCCATCTGGTGTGCTGGTTCGAACCCATGAAAAGGGGTGGATGGACGCTGACGGAACCATCGACTGGCTTAAAAATGTGTGGGGTAAAAACCTTCCCTTTTAGTTTACGACTCGTTTCGTGGCCACTTTTCTGAAAACGTGAATAAAGTGACGAAAGAACTGAAAACGACTGTAGCGGTAATCCCGGGAGGATTGACATCCGTATTCAAACCCCTAGACGTTTCAAAGCAAATATTAGAAAATATTGGGCAGAGTGGATTTCATCCGATCATCCAAGATTTACAAAGGGTGGCAATATTAGAAAGCCCGACATCGCATTAATTGCCCAGTGGGTTAAAAATGCGTGGAATCAAATTCCTTCAGAAATGATTATAAAATCATTCAAGAAATGCTGCATAAGCAATGAACTAGACGGAACAGAAGATGATGCCATTTGTGAAAGTGATAACCACGAGGAAGAATGTAGCCATACAGAGATTGAAAACGTGTATCATGATGAGCCGATGACGACAAAGGAATTTTTTGAATTGTTTGGCGAGTCCGATACTGAATCGGACATTGAATCAGTTTAACTTTGTATAGTACTACTTTACCATAATATATCATACTATCACTAGTGTCACATTATTATTATTCATTATCATCAGTTTAATTTTGTGTACTAAATTTGTGTATTATTATCTTTATTATTGTATATTTAGTTTTTTTTTTTTTTTTTTTTTTTTTTCAGATAATTTTGAATAAATTATTAATATATATATATTTAATACATATTATTTAATGTATATTTAATAGTTTTTTTTTTTTTTTTTTTTTTTTTCAGATGATTTTGAATAAATGTATTTTTAAAAAAATTCAAATTTCTTGATCAGGAAAATGGGGGGTCGACTTATGCGCGGGATTTTAAAAAATTCAAATTTCTTGATCGGAAAAGTGGGGGGTCGACTTATACGCGGGATCGACGTATACGCGGGTAAATACGGTAATATAATTTATATACAATATATACAAGACCAATGCAAAACACAATTCTAATATACAATATTAAATTACTATAAATGATGAAATAGATGAAATACTTATATACACTATATACAACACATATGCACAAGCGCTTGTGACTCACATACATACCAACAATTATATACATATATACAAAAAAAAAAAAAAAAAAAATATCCGCAAAGTGGAGAAGAAGAGTTTTAATTACTAGAATTTTGAAAGAAAACTATATTTATAAATTTTAACAATTCATTTTTGGCAAGTGGCTTTGTGAATGGATCGGAAAGATTGGACTTAGAAGAAACATACTGAAGGTTAAATTTCCCTTCATCAAACCAGTCCCTAATGAAAAACAATTTTATATTTACATGGCGCGTGTGAAAATTTTCAATTCTAGATTTAGTGAATCTAATGGCAGCCTGGTTATCAGCAAAAAGTGTTGGTACATCAAATTTCTCTTTAATAATTTTTAAACTTTGACATTCTAATAGTATGTTATAAAACCAATCTTGCTCCCTAACACAATCGCACATTGAAATAAACTCCGACTCCATTGTAGAAATGGTCACACCCTTCTGTTTATGTGAGCGCCACGAAACAGCAGCATTATCTAGAAGTACTAATTGACCACCCATAGAGACATAATCGTCCCTATTAGCTGCAAAATCTGCATCAGAGTATGAAAGTAATTTAATGCTTTTACAATTTAGAGAAAGTTTATAATGATTGGTAAATTTGATATAACCTAATAGTTTAAGTAAGCCCTGCCAATGTTTAACTCCTGGATTCTGTTGGAACTGTGAAAAAATATTAGTGGCATATGCAATGTCAGGTCTGGTGCGATTTGCAAGAAATGAAATACAACCCAATAAATTTCTGTAAGGTAAACTTGATGCTTCATCTATATCTGCCTGAACAACTGGACAGTCACTTTTAGAAAACTGAACACCTTTAACTATTGGCAAAGAAGAAACAGGAACACGGTGGTTTCTAAATCTTTCACCTATTTCACCAATATACTGGTTTTGGTGAATTAACACACCTGCATCTGTATATTCAAATTCTACGCCTAATAATTTACGAGTGATACCTAAAACCTTCAAATCAAATTTAGATTCCAAAAGTTTTAAAATGGTTTTAGTTTGTGACTGTGTTCTAGCAAAAATGACGATATCATCCACGTACACCAACAGAACTGAAAAATCAAAATATGAATATGCGCAATTACAATTTTCAAATTTATTAAAACCAAGTTCCAACAACACTTTATTTAATTCATAAAACCATAATCTGCCAGATTGGTGTAACCCGTACAATGCTCTGTCTAATCTACAAACCCAACTTTCTTTGCCTTTTTCAGCAAACCCAATTGGTTGTTTCATATAAATTTCATCCTTTAACGGGGCATATAAATATGCACATTTTACGTCGCATTGTACGTTAACCCAGTCACAACATGAAACTAATAGGGCAAAGAAGAACCTGACTACTGAAAAATTGATAACCGGCGAAAAAGTTTCGTCGTAAGACTCACCCTGTACCTGGCTGAAACCTTGCGCAACCAATCTTGCTTTGTACCTTACTATGGCACCAGACTCATCGCGCTTAACTGTATAAACCCAGCGGTTCCCTAACACAGACTTGTTTTCAGGGAGTTTTACTAAATGCCAAACTTTTCTTGCAGCCATACATTCTAACTCTTCCAGCATAGCCTCATGCCATTTATCCGCCTGGGCAGATTTCAGGGCTTGTTTATACGTTCTAGGGACCACCACCTCTAGTCAACTTAAGGTGCTGGACGCAGAAGGTATAACGTCAGAATTAACTACACCAGAAAAAGTATTAAATTTTGAAAAATCAAAGTTGGCAGGGTTGTAATTAATACCATTAGCTAAACAAAACTTTTCAATATCTTTTGGAGATCTTTGAGGGAGCCTCTTACCCTCTCCATCAGGATAATAGTAGATGTCAATTTTATCTCCTTTAGGCCTGGGAACAACTTTCCTGTACCAGATTGGATTAGATATCCAGCTCGGGGATGACAAAACTTGAGAAGGTGTAGAACTTGTATGAGGAATGGCTGGGACGACATCCTCAGTCTCATTGGGCACGACACCAGAAGTGCCAGGCTCCGGATCAGGAAGATGAAACTGATCAACGGGCCGTGGCTGATTCTCTGGGACATACACCAACTCGAAGGAGGAGTCGCCCATCACCGCTCCACTGCTCGGAAAGTTTTTACTCTCAACGAACGAAACATTAATGGTTTCAACAACCTTCTTATCATCATCTAACCAAACCCTATATCCACGAGTACGCAAAGCGTATCCAACAAGGACACCTTTCTTTGCCTTCGAATCCAATTTATGTTTACGCCTAGCCTTAGGAACACCGACATAAGCTACAGTACCAAAAGGTCTTAAATGACGAACAGACGGTTTATTACCTGAATAGAGTTCAAGAGGAGTCTTCGTATTTTTCCCATGGCAGATTCTATTCCAAGTATAAGTAAAATGCATACAGGCTTCAGGCCAAAAATCGGCAGACAACCCGCTGGATTTCAGCATCGCCCGAACACAATTCATAATGGTCTGATTAAAACGTTCGCATGTACCATTTTGTTCTGGTGTAAAAGTATTTGTCAGCTCATGGATTACACCTGTTTCATTACAAAAAGATCTAAAATGGTCATTCTCAAACTCACTACCATTATCGGTGCGTATGGCCTTCAACTTGGTACCCAAAAACCTTTCAGCCCTTAAAACATGTCTTTTAAAAATTTCAAAGACCATGGACTTCTCTTGAAGGGGGTAAACCGCAGTTTTACCAGAAAAATCATCTATTATGGACAAAAAGAAACGTTCGCCTCTTTTCCCATTTATTTTAATAGGTCCCCAAGTGTCAAGAAACAGCCTTTCTAATGGTTTTTTAGAAAAAGAATGACCTATAGATTTAAAGGAAACACGATTTTGCTTACTCAAATGACAAGGATCACAAAAAAAATTATCTATAGACTTTAAAAGAGGCAGACCTTTAACAGCAGAATTACGATTAGTGTTAAGAATGAGTTCAGGGCTGATGTGATCAAAACGCAAATGCCATGTGTCCAAATCTTTAACATTGACGGACTCATATGTAGGTGAAGCTGAAACTTCAGAATTAGCAATTTCATCTACATCTTGCCCCCCATTCACCTTAACACCATGCCTGCTCCTAATAACTTTTGGAAAAGTGTAATATATCCCGTCATAGAGTTTTGCAGAAAAAAGAAATTTGCCAAACTTATTGATCACATTCAACTTGCCAGACTTACCAATGAATTTAGCACCTCCCTGGTCGAATCTAGAACCACTCAAAAGATTTTTCCTTAAGTTAGGTGAAAACAACACATTCCATAATTTTATTTCAACACCATTAAAGTTCAGTTCTACCTCACCTTTACCAGTAATAGGAAAGGTAACCCCGTCAACAGCCACGTGTAACTCATCACCAGACACTTCAACAAAATTACTAAAAAGGGCTTTATCTTTACAAAAATGATGAGAGGCGGCAGTATCAAAAGCCCAGCATCCCTCTCGATCAAAACTGCTAAGGTTTGCCTCAGCAATAAAATTTTGAGTTTTACGTGGGGGAGTTTTATCACGTCGAGACTGTTGACTGGAGCCAGCCTTCTTAACAAAATTACTTTTAAGTGGTTTCTCTTTTGCAGCAGAGGAATTATTTTCAAGCTTAACCCGACAATCCTTAATACCATGGCCTTTTTTA
Organism: Salticus scenicus; assembly: GCA_963930645.1. NCBI lineage: Eukaryota > Metazoa > Arthropoda > Arachnida > Araneae > Salticidae > Salticus > Salticus scenicus. The sequence continues at coordinate 4,929,183 of OZ005649.1, read as the reverse complement.
CCACACCTCCAACAAACAATTACAGATTTTCTCTTAAATTTAGCACTTTGAACCTCAATTGTACATTCAACTTTACTTTTATCAAAAGTGCGTAGTTGGAGTCGTGTCTCTTCAGAACAAAGTTCAACTACAATATTTTTATACGAAAACTCTTTATCAGGCCATCTTAAAATCTGTTGCACTATTTGATCGAACTTATCAGGTAAGTATCTCAAAATTTGGAAACATACATACTCGTCGCTTATTGGTTTACCAATAGCTTTTAACTGATCTACAATTTTTGAAATTCTAGCTGCAAAGAGACCAATAGACTCGCCAGGTTGAATAAAACATGTCATTAACTCTGAAAACAATTTCATGTGGTGACTCCTACTATCTGGTTGGAAATTGACTTTTAAAACTTTCCAAGCCTCTGAGGGGTCAGAACACTCACTTATTAAACCGCGAAATTCTGGTTCTATATTTAAGTAAAGTAAAGACATAGCAGAATTTTGTCTCCTTTTAAAATCATTAACTACCTTCTCAGATGCTTCTACACCAGGTGACTTTTCTACCCCAGTAACAATTTCATATCCATTCTTTTCCATTAACAAAAATTTAATGTCATTTTTCCAACCAGCATAGTTTGTAGAACCAAGCTTTTCAATTTGGGGAGTCAAATTAAACGCCATTTTCCCAATTTTCACTGAGTCAAAAAAACACTAGTCAAAGACAATTAAAGAATTCTATACATACAAAAAAAACTTATCCAAAAATTTCTAAGCCCATAACCCAACTGATGAAGACCATTAGAAGTGGCCTGTCTATTAAATTTTAATATTAAGCAAAGTCTCTGCACAATAGAAACGTTTGAACTTTAAGTTTTTGAAAGTGTAAAATGACTAGTGACTAGAAAACTTGATCTCAGTAAAAACAAGGAAAATTTAAAAAACTTAACAAATTTATTTATATCAAAAAACATATGTAAATATATATAACAAACTTTTAATCAAAAAAAAAACAATTAACATAAAGCATTAACATAAGGTAGCAATATAAGCTGGATAATTACCTTGAAGAAAATACAAAAGCATTCAGCTCTTTACACAACATTTCTGAAGAAAGAAAACATCTTGTCCCACAGTCCCCTTTTAAACACAACACTATTTAACACAAATCAAGGTCGCCAAGTTGACCATTGATAAACGTAAGATGATATCAAAAAATAATGCAACTCAGAGCAAACGACGATTGCAGATAGATGGTCGCCAAGTTGACCATCGGGGGAATAATCAAGGAACTAAATTAACATCCCTTAGGGTCGCCCGGTTGACCACTAAGCAAATAAACGTTACTCCAAGGAAAACATTATCACTGTAGATAACGATCGAACAAAAGAAGATGTAATTTAAAGCAAACGAAAATTGTAGATAGATGGTCGCCAAGTTGACCATCGGGGAAATAATTATGAAGATAAATTAACATCCCTAGGGTCGCCTTGTTGACCACTAGGATATAACAACAAAAAGTCTTTAAAGTTCATAACAGAAGAAATTTATCATCTTTAAAAACGATAAGGAACAAGGACAAGAGTTCAAAAAAACTTTAACTTCATTCAGAATTTAGTCATTAACTATTTTAACTTCATGGCAAACCAGCATCAACTTTTAACATATTAAAACTTAACTTCGTATAAAAAAATTCATATGCTTAAACTTTTAATTAAATAAAACTTTCAACTCCAAACCAGCAAACATCTTATCTAAACAGGAGACCAGCTCACTGGAAAACACACTAATGCATCTCGTTGCTGCACTGCTGCTACTGCACCGTACAACGATCGAATCGAACTTTTATATCATTAAAGAATACAATATTTGCATAAAACGATCAGAAAAACATCGATAATAACGCCACCGTGTGGTTAAAACCAAAACAGTAAAAAAATAGCGATGACGCCACCTTATGGCCAAAGTTGAAACATTTCATAATTAATTTAATGAATTAAGATACGATGGCAACAAGGAGAAAAAGTTATTTTAACAGTGCAGAGAATGGCAACAGCTAAAAAGTAAACAAACTGCGATGTTTGCCGCGAAATAGCATGGAGTAAGAAAAGGATTTAAAAGGATAAATTAAATTTGAAAATAAGTAAGTAAAAGATATTTTAAATTATAAGATATTTAAGTATACCCATATAAAAATAAATTAAGGAATGTTTTTCATTAGATGTGAGGACTAAAAGATAACCAAAGTTATCAGATATAGCATACTTGCCAACTTTTCCGGTTTTCCCAGAAGACTTACGGTTTTTAAACGTATCTTCCGGTCTTCCGGACAAATGATGAAATCTTCCGTTTTTAAAAAAGTCGCGGATATCGTTCGTTTTAAAAAGAAAACCCAAATGTTCTACAAAAACTCCTGATTCTCAATCTTTTTCCATCCATAACATAAATGTCAATATTCATTTCAAACTTGCATTATGAGATTCTAGAACATATAAAGAAATAGAATTGTTAAATATTTCTTGCTGATGTAATTATTTTTTGCCCCCCCCCCCTTCATTTATCTCCAACCAGTGGCCAGCAATCAAATGCTCTGCAGAAGTCTTTTGTTTCCTAATCTTTATTCATCTGCAACATAAATGATAATATTAATTTTAAACTTCTTTCATTAGATTCTAGAAGTAGTGTTGAAAGAGCTTAATATTTCTTACTCTGTAATTATTTTTGTACACCCCCCCGTTCCCCAGATTGTGATCAATGATCAATTCTAGAAACAATAAAGCAATGGAAGTGATCAATATTTCTCACGTATGTAATTATTTTTAGATCTTTATTGCTAAATTTAATGAATCTGTTTATTTTTCCTCAATTAAATTAAATATTTGTATGTCATATTTATACCAAATGTGTAAACATGGGAAAAAAATAATTTTTTCAGGTAGGAAAATTTTTTCCAAATCAATTTAAGAAAATTAATAGTTGGTTTTATGCACTTTTGAAACTGATAATTAGCTACTGCTACCTTTTTTTATATGTATGATTAATGTATACACAAAAATCATATTCTATTTATTTAAAAAATTAGTTATACTTTAACTTAACTTTTTTATGTATTGTTAAATAAGTTTCTTACAGATTCTGTTTTGTAGATATTTATATGTTGAAGAGGAATAACTTCATTTAAAACTTTTATATATTTAGTATAATCAATCTATAGTAAAACATTTTTATAGATTGCTTCTAAATATTAAAATTGTAAAATTGTATTGTTTATTACACCAAAGGGAAAAAAAAAAAAAAAAAAAAAAAAAAAAACTTCCCTTTTTTTATGAAATCTTCTGGTTTTTCAACAAAAATCTTCCCTTTTTTTTTTATTAAAATTGGTTGGCAAGTATGGATATAGTCTTCCTTTAAATAGGAGAAATCACAGTATAGCAACACCATCTGTTGAGTGATTTGCACCAAAAGTTCATTGACACTTTTTTTGTTAAGGTGTAACTATGTATAAATTTATATGAAATTCTGTGCATTAACTCTTGAGCTAGAGCTACTACACAAAATTTTTGTCACACAGACATTTTCTAAAAATGGTCAGATAGTGTTCTGTTTCCCTCAAAATGCGTAAATCCACTGAAAACTGGAAGTTGAAAATTTTTAGGAATTTAATACTTCTTCTATTTAAAATAGAATAAAATAATTCAAAATGAATTTATGTTATTTTCTTTGTATAAATTTTACATATTTTATATTTTTATATTCTGTACAGATAAGAAGGAAAAGTTTAGATTATTTATTAAAATTCTTTAATTAAAAGTTAAGTTTTTGTAATGTACAAAATCAAAAACTTTAAATAATTGAACATTTAAAAAAATATTTTTTTCTTCTCCTTTAACAATCTGAAAGTCAAAGTACAGACTCTCTGAAAATTTAAATATGTACTTTTATTTGAAGTAATTTTAACTTTGGGGAATATATCTATGCAATGTAATGTGAATTCTTAATTTAGGTGCTTTAGCAAGATATTATATTAAAAGCATAAATTTATATAATTTTTTTTTTTAAATACAAATCGAATAGGTAGATGGTGCAGGCAATGTAGATGCTCTGCTAGTATAAATATACGGTCACAAAAACAAGAACTTCCTTATGTATGAAAAAGTGAATTGTAAATAATCAAGCAGGTTCTAGTCAATAAATGCACATTATTTGACTCATTTTCGAAACAATCTAACAACTTTCCAAAATCTAACAACATGTTAAACAAAAGTCATAAAAACAGAGTTATATACACTGCACGGATTGAATATCATTTGTATAGGAACAGCTCTTTTTATTGTTTTGGGGAAGATTAGGGGGAATGATATAGATGACTCTGGAAAAACCTAGCGAACTCTGTATAAAATTAAAATAGGGCTTCTATATTTCTTAGACCTGAAGCTACTTTTGTCTAAATTTGTTTGCTAAAGAGGCTAATTTCAAATTTCACAAAGGCTTACTTTTTTTTTCCTTCTTTTTAAAAAAAAAAAAAAAAAAAAAAAAAAACCTTTATGCTACAACGGATTTAAAAAAAAAATAATTGTCGCAAAATTTTCATTTGATGGGTTGGTTGGTTGGAGGATTAAGGCCGATTGACTCCTTATGTGTCCTAGGCCTATAGGGGGAATGCCCTCCGTGGGGGTCTTTCTAAGGGGTCCTAGCCCGTATTTACGCGAGTTTCGGAGGAAACCACGGAAAACTCCGAACGGCTAGGTCGATGAGCGCGACCTGGGATCGAACCCGGCACCTCCCATCTACCAGCTTTGAGCGCAGAACCGCTCGGCCGCTGGTGGGCCTCTTCATTTGATGGGAGTTTAAGCCTAAATTTTCTGCTTCAGATATCGGTCGGATATCCGGCTTGAAATTGCCGGATATCCGTATCCGGAGTGCTGATATCTAATATAAACTAAAAGTCTATGTTTCAAATCATTTCTATTAAGCAGATTAAATACAGTGGAAACATTAAGATTTAAATTTTAAGGGCTTCAATAGAAATAACCCGACCAGTGTTCAACTATTATAACACATTAAAGACCAAAGTTTTTAACAAATAAAACAACTTTATTCAACAAGATATAATGATATATTAAGATTTCAAATTTATAACAAGAACAAGATTACCTTTTACAGGTGTTGAGCTAGGCATATAGATAAACACAATGAAAAAGCAGATGACAATATACTTCAAGGAACGTCGCAGAGCCTCCGTGATCGCCTGGTTGATCAACGGGAAAATACGATGAAGAAATATACTTCCGCGATCGCCAGGTTGATCAGCGAAAGTGAAACAAGACGAAATAACACAAAGTTGAAATGAAGACAATTACGTTCATCCACTATACACTTCAATTTAGAAACTTTCATTTAACTTTTAATTAACTTTTAAAAAGATTTCAAACTTGAACAAATGACGCTTAAAAAGCGTCTAAACAAAAGTTAACATCAATTAAACTATCAAATTTAACAAACTCGTCTCAAAAGGACGTCAATTATCATTTTATTCAAAACTTCCATCATCCATGAACGACGGAAAATTTAACCTTTAACAAGGAACAATTTAACAAACAGAAACTTAACATGTGTAAAATATTAACAACTTAACAACGGCAGCCATCATTTCTTAAAAAAAGTGCAATAGCCAAAGAGCATTAATAGCTTAGCAGGAACGATACTATAAGCACATACATCGTTACTTGACCATCAAGCTACTTACACAACTCATAAACTACCGCTTCATATCTAATTGAAGACTAGCTGGCCATTGCTAAACACTGCCGACAACTGCCGATAACTGCCGATAACTGCCCCCTAACACTCGCATCGCGATCTTTTTATACTGACTGCCAAGTCAAAAATCTACATATAAACAATGCATTACCATTGCCACTCAACCGTCAAAGTCAAAAATACATTTTATCATAACTATTTTAATAGAAGTGGCAACAACAAAAATTAAGAAAATTATGCAGAGCAAATTTGGCAACAGCAACAATGTAAACAGAAAGTCGCTAGTAATGGCGCGATGTAAATAGAAGATGGCTGACCGAGTTTAAATAGAGAAAACTTTTAAATTCAAATTAAAGGTAAGTTAACAACTATATATATAAAATATAAGCATTTATATTCATAAAATTAATAATTTTTTTATGTGCGAGGACAATTGATAGATATCAATTGCCCCCCACCACAGCATATAAAAAAGATTTAACAAAATACCATCATGAGATTCCCCATAGTCCATAGGAAGTGTCACAAGTGATATAATAAACTAATTACCATGAAGATTACCATTGACAAAAACTTAGATTTTCAAGTGATGAAATACAACTCTTCACCCTGCAGATATACTAAAGGAAAAGGTGATATGAAAAATACATCATATACAATATTATATACAGTTATATTATGCAATTCAATTTTATATACAAGAGATGAATATATATACAATATATGAAAAATTATGAAAAAATGAATATATATACATAATGAAAAATTATGAAAAAAATGAATATATATACATAATGAACAAATACGCAAGGCGCCTCACGATTTCACACACACATTCACACCATGATAACATAATATAAAAATTATGAAAAGCATCTACAGAGCGAAGAAATTTATTCAAACACGAAGATTTATATCAAAGATCACTTTTATAAATTTTAACAAATCACTTTTTGTCAACGGCTTCGTAAACTGGTCGGCAAGATTTAATTTAGAGGAAATATATTCAATATGGAATTTGCCCTCATCAAACCAATCCCTTATAAAAAATAGTTTAATATTAACGTGACGTGTATGGAAACTCTCAATCCTGGACTTTGTAAAACGTATTGCAGCCTGATTATCAGCATATAAGGTAGGTATTTCAAAATTATTTTCTATCAGATTTAAATTAGAACATTCACATAAAATATTATAAAACCAGTCCTGCTCACGAACACAATCACACATAGAAACAAATTCTGACTCCATCGTTGATATGGTAATCCCTTTCTGTTTATTAGTACGCCAAGAAACAGCAGCACTATCCAAAAGAATCAACTGGCCACCCATAGAAACATAGTCGTCCCTATTAGCGGCGAAGTCAGCGTCAGAATAAGAAATTAATTTAACCTGTGTGCATTTAAGATGGAGCTTATATTGACTGGTGAATTTTATATATCCAAGAAGTTTAAGTAAACCCTGCCAATGTTTAATACCTGGATTTTGTTGGAACTGTGAGAAAATGTTGGTAGCATATGCGATATCAGGTCTAGTACGATTTGAAATGAAAGAAATACAACCTAAGAGATTTCTGTAAGGTAAATGAGAAGCTTCATCAATGTCTTCTTGAATAACAGGACAATCACTTTTTGAAAATCTGATACCTTTAACAATAGGTAAGGAGGAGATAGGTACACGGTGATTTTGAAACCTCTTACTGACTTCGTCAATATATTGATTTTGGTGGATCAAAACTCCTGTATCTGTATACTCAAACTCCACACCTAATAACTTGCGTGTGATACCCAAAATTTTCAAATCAAACTTTGATTTCAACAAACTTAAAATGTCATTAGCTTGAGATTCAGTCCTGGCAAAAACAACGATGTCGTCAACATAAACCAATAAAACAGAAAAATCATAATATGAATAAGCACAGTTACAATTTTCAAATTTATTAAAACCAAGTTCCAACAATACTTTATTTAATTCATAAAACCATAATCTGCCTGACTGGTGTAATCCGTACAGTGCTCTATCCAGCTTACAGACCCAGTCTTCTTTACCTTTTTCAGTAAAGCCAACTGGTTGCCTCATGTAAATTTCATCCTTTAAGGGAGCGTACAGATAGGCACACTTAACATCACACTGTACATTAAACCAACCGTAACATGAGACTAAAAGGGAGAAAAAAAACCTAACAACAGAAAAATTTATAACAGGCGAAAAGGTCTCATCATAGGATTCACCCTGGACCTGGTTGAAACCTTGCGCGACCAACCTGGCCTTGTATCTGACAATGTTGCCAGACTCGTCACGCTTTACTGTGTAAACCCAGCGGTTTCCCAACGCAGTCTTGTTCTCAGGGAGTCTTACAAGATGCCAGACACCTCTCGTGGCCATACATTCTAACTCTTCCAACATAGCCCCATGCCATTCATCAGATTGTGCAGATTTTAAAGCCTGTTTATACGTTCTCGGGACCACCACATCTAGTCAACTAGCCGTGCTGGACGCGGAAGGTATAACACCAGGATTAACAACACCAGTAAACTTATTAAACTTGGAAATATCAAAATCAGCAGGGTTAAAAACAATATTATTTAAATTACAAAACTTTTTGACATCACTAGGTGACCTTTGACAACACCTTTTACCCTCTCCATCAGGATAATAGTAAATATCGACCTTTTCTCCCTGAGGTCGAGGCACAACCTTCCTGTACCACACGGGATTGGTCATCCAGTTAGGAGAAGCAGTCTGCGGAGTAACTTGAGGAGCAGGAGAAACAGGAGAGACGGCTGGGACGACAACTTCAGTCTCGCTGGGCAAGACCCCAGAGGTACCAGGCTCCGGACCAGGAAGAAGGTACCGGTCAACGGGCCGTGGTTGTTCCTCCGGGACAAGCACCAACTCAAAAGAAGAGTCGCCCATCACCGCTCCACTGCGTAGAACATCACCGCTTTCAACAAAAGAAACATTAATGGTTTCCACAACCTTCTTCTCGTCTTCTAACCAGACCCTGTAACCACGGGTACGCAAGGCATAGCCCACAAGGACACCACGTTTTGATTTGGAGTCTAACTTGTGCTTACGTCTAACCTTTGGAACACCCACATATGTCAACGTACCGAATGGTCTTAAATGTCGAACAGAAGGTTTATTTCCTGAATAGAGTTCAAATGGAGTTTTAGAGTTCCCACCGTGACAAATCCGGTTCCACGTATAATTAAAGTGTAAACAAGCTTCAGGCCAGAAATCATCAGACAAGCCACTGGATTTTAGCATAGCCCGAACACAGTTCATGATTGTTTGGTTGAACCGCTCACAAACTCCATTTTCTTCTGGTGTGTAAAAGTTGGTCAGCTCATGATTTATTCCATTTTCTCTACAAAAACCCTTAAAAGAATCATTATCAAACTCTTTGCCATTGTCAGTTCTGATCGACTTCAACTTGGTTCCCAAAAACCTTTCGGCCCTCAAAACATGTCTCTTAAAAACATCAAAACACATGGATTTCTCCTGGAGGGGATAAACGGATGACCTACCAGAAAAATCATCTATTATAGACAAGAAAAAACGTTCACCCTTTTTGCCAGGAATTTTAATTGGACCCCAAGTATCCATAAAAAGTCGATCTAAAGGTTTTTTGGAAGAAGAATGACTTAAGGGTTTGAAAGAAATACGATTTTGCTTACTCACATGACAGGGATCACAAAAAAAATTATCAACTGATTTTAAATTGGGCAGAACTTTTACAGCAGAATTACGGATAGTATTAAAAATTAAATCAGGACTTAGATGATCAAAACGAAGGTGCCAGGTATCAAAGTCTTTTATATTAACAGGTTTTATTACAGGAAAAGCTGAAATTTCAGTATTATCATTTAAATTTTCATTAGAATTCTGCCCCCCATTCAATTTAACACTGTGCTTATTTTTAATTACTTTTGGAAATGTATAATAAATCCCGTCATGGAGTTTAGCAGAGAAAAGGAAATTACCATACTTGTCGACCACGTTTATTTTGCCGGCCTCACCAATAAATTTAGCACCACCCTGGTCGAATCTAGAACCACTCAAAAGATTTTTCCGCAAGTTCGGTGAATACAAAACGTTCCAAAGTTTAATAACAGTCCCATTAAAATTCAGTTCTACTTCACCTTTACCAGTAATGGGAAAAGTGACGCCATCAACAGCCACGTGAAGCTCATCACCAGAAATTTCAGAAAAATTACAAAAGAAAGATTTATCTTTGCAGAAGTGATGAGAGGCCGCTGTATCATAAGCCCAGCTTCCCTCTCTATCAAAACTACTTAAATTTGCTTCTGCAATAAAATTTTGAGCTTTAGGAGTTTTATCACGTTTTGACTGTTGATTGGAGCCACCCCTCTTAGAAAAATTACTTCTGAGTGGTTTTTCCTTTTCTTTTGCAGCTAGATCATTATTTAACTTAACTTTACAATCTTTAATAACATGGCCTTTTTTCCCGCACCTCCAACAAGTAAAAACAGGCCTGCGTTTAAATTTTACATTTTGGGCCTCAATAGAACATTCCGTTCTACTTTTATCAAAATTTCTAAGTTGAAGGCGCGTTTCCTCGGCACATAACTCAACAATAATATTTTTAAAGTTAAAGTCCTTATCAGGCCAACGAAGAATTTGTTGAACAACCTGATCAAATTTATCAGGTAGGTATCTCAAAACCTGAAAACATAAGTATTCGTCAGCAATAGGTTTATTAATGGATTTTAACTGATCAGCAATTTTAGATATTCTAGCTGCAAAAACACCAATAGATTCGCCAGGTTCTAAAAAACATGTCATAACTTCAGAAAACAATTTCATATGATAACTTCTACTATCTGGCTGGAAGTTAACCTTTAAAATTTTCCACGCTTCTGAGGGGTCAGTACATTCACTTATTAAACTTTTAAACTCACTATCAATATTCAAATATAAAATTGACATGGCAGCATTCTGCCTTCTTTTAAAGTCTTGTACTGCCTCCTCAGACACGGTTTCACTAACTTTAGGCTTAGTTTCGTCACCAGTGACGATATCATAAGCATTTTTCTCCATAAGTAAAAATTTAATATCACACTTCCAACCAGAATAGTTAGTTGCATTTAACTTGGTAATTTGAGGTACAATATTATAAGCCATTTTTAAATAGTTACTTAATTATCAATTATACAAAAAAACAAGAAAAGAACAACTGGTCAAGTTTAAAAATGACACCCTCAAAAAAAACTAGCCCATAACCAAATAATATAAACTAAAAGTCTATGTTTCAAATCATTTCTATTAAGCAGATTAAATACAGTGGAAACATTAAGATTTAAATTTTAAGGGCTTCAATAGAAATAACCCGACCAGTGTTCAACTATTATAACACATTAAAGACCAAAGTTTTTAACAAATAAAACAACTTTATTCAACAAGATATAATGATATATTAAGATTTCAAATTTATAACAAGAACAAGATTACCTTTTACAGGTGTTGAGCTAGGCATATAGATAAACACAATGAAAAAGCAGATGACAATATACTTCAAGGAACGTCGCAGAGCCTCCGTGATCGCCTGGTTGATCAACGGGAAAATACGATGAAGAAATATACTTCCGCGATCGCCAGGTTGATCAGCGAAAGTGAAACAAGACGAAATAACACAAAGTTGAAATGAAGACAATTACGTTCATCCACTATACACTTCAATTTAGAAACTTTCATTTAACTTTTAATTAACTTTTAAAAAGATTTCAAACTTGAACAAATGACGCTTAAAAAGCGTCTAAACAAAAGTTAACATCAATTAAACTATCAAATTTAACAAACTCGTCTCAAAAGGACGTCAATTATCATTTTATTCAAAACTTCCATCATCCATGAACGACGGAAAATTTAACCTTTAACAAGGAACAATTTAACAAACAGAAACTTAACATGTGTAAAATATTAACAACTTAACAACGGCAGCCATCATTTCTTAAAAAAAGTGCAATAGCCAAAGAGCATTAATAGCTTAGCAGGAACGATACTATAAGCACATACATCGTTACTTGACCATCAAGCTACTTACACAACTCATAAACTACCGCTTCATATCTAATTGAAGACTAGCTGGCCATTGCTAAACACTGCCGACAACTGCCGATAACTGCCGATAACTGCCCCCTAACACTCGCATCGCGATCTTTTTATACTGACTGCCAAGTCAAAAATCTACATATAAACAATGCATTACCATTGCCACTCAACCGTCAAAGTCAAAAATACATTTTATCATAACTATTTTAATAGAAGTGGCAACAGCAAAAATTAAGAAAATTATGCAGAGCAAATTTGGCAACAGCAACAATGTAAACAGAAAGTCGCTAGTAATGGCGCGATGTAAATAGAAGATGCCTGACCGAGTTTAAATAGAGAAAACTTTTAAATTCAAATTAAAGGTAAGTTAACAACTATATATATAAAATATAAGCATTTATATTCATAAAATTAATAATTTTTTTATGTGCGAGGACAATTGATAGATATCAATATCCGGTACCCCGTCGGATATTTAAAACTCACCCGGATAGGCCGGATACCGGATAGTTACCGGATATCCGTTTCATCCCTAGTAGACATACGACCACAAAGGGTTAAAAAGAAATTGTATACATATTTTCCTTTAAATCTATTTGATCAGATGCCCAATTACCTTCCGGAGGTAAGAGCTTTTAACAGCTGTTTTCCTACTAGCATGTAACAGCATCGCTTGTCCAGGCTCTGATTGGGGGCTCTGCGTCATTTCAGTTGTGTGTGTTGTATTTCTATTGTTTCATGCATTAAGGCATAATTGTGGTTATTGTAGCTAACAAGTTTTTTAATGTTTTTGTTAGCTGAGTTTTCGTTAATTTTAGTTAAGGCTGTAGTAATTTTACCATATTTAAAACTCAGATATTAACAGGTAAAATTCAGGTATCCATTTCAAAAACATAAAAAATGAACCACAACTATGGCTTAATGTATGAAATAATAGAAATACTAACCAACCCATACAGGTGCAATGAGTTGGAGTCCAATCAGAGCCTGGATAAGCACTAACTCTATATTTTAATAAAGAAGCATCACAAAACTGGCATTGTAAAAATTATTACTTACAAACTTTGAATAAACACCATAAAATGCAATAAACTCGCAACAATTGTTTCGGGTCGAAAAACAACGACCCTTCATCAGGCGAACAAAGTAAGCACGAGTGCTGCAGTCAAAGCGGCAACGCACAAAATCGTTTAAAATGAAAAGAAAAAGTTTATAAAGTAGAAACTAAACATAGCTACTGGTGTGAGTAGAATTGTACAAAAAAACAAGGAAATAAGTAAATGAGTGAGATTAAACATATAACAATCTAAGGATAACAAAAATTAAACTAAAATCTAAGTTACGTGAGTAATTTCCAAGCATCAGAGAAGAAAGGAGTGGAAGAAATATCATTAACAAGATTTTTCGAATTTTTAAATATGTAAAATGCTTCATGAATATCCAAATGGGAGGAACAGACAGGAGATGAAATTATGTTAGTTTTGGAAAAATCTCTATATGACAGTAGGATAATAGCAGTCAGAAGCTTTTAATGTTTAACTTTATTATAAATTCTTTTAACTATCAACTATTAAAAATGCACAGATATTTATGAATGTGGGTGGTAGTGTTACAAATGGTCATAGCATTCTTTAAGCTATACATGCCTCCTCAGTAGTGCTAAATATATAACAGTTTTCCAAGGGTGCAGAAAATGTTCAGACCTCTGAAATTTCCCCAGAACACATTCTAAATTTCCCCCAAAATAACGCATCAACCTATTATCTGAAAAGTTTTTTTTTTTTTTTTTTTTTTTTTTTGGGGGGGGGGGGGGGATCTTCCTTTAGTCCAAATACTGATGAAGATTTCTTATGCTACTATATTACATTTTTTTTTTTTTTTTCTTAACTACATTGAAATTTAATGTTGCTATTAATGTTCACCAGAGGAAAAATTGAAAAGTTTAAGGTAATTAGATTTATTAACTAATATAATTTTTAAGGCTTTAATTCTTATATAATAGTACATAATTATACATAAATTAATGTTGCTTTGTTTTATTGCACTTTGCTGCCTATGAAAATTTAAAATACCTTTTTATTACAGAATTAGGGAAAATATATATATATATATAATATATATATATATATTTTCTCTAGTTTAAATGAATCACGAAATATTTATCATCAAACTGCAAATACTTAATACTTTTTTTTTTTTTTTTTTTTTTTTTTTTTTTTTTTTTAAGGGGGGGAGGGGGGGTAATGGGTATTTAATGGGACTATACTTGTAACAGAAGAATACAGCTGTTAATTCTGCACTGATAAGTATAAAGGATTTAAGTCCATATTCTTGATTTTTCAGGAGACGAAAAATAAAGTTAAACTAACTAAAAACAAATCAGAAGAATCAACTAGGAAAAGGGTATTTCGTTGACTTATACCCTTTATACCATTTAGTGATTCTCAACCTTCATTTAATAATGGGAAAAAATTGAATTAAATATTTTATACCATACATGAATGGTAAATTTCTGATTTGAACCTTTTTTTACCAATGGATTTTCTCAAAGACTAAATGACATAGACTTAAATCCTTTATACCAATCAATTGAGAATTTTTTTCCGAGTCTGACTATGTACTTAACTCAAAATCGAAATTTTTGGACTTAAATCCTTTATACTTATCAGTATAAAATTTGTAGTTTAATATTAGAAAGTTTGTTTTTTCAGTAATTTTTACTTTCTTCTATATGTAATATAGAGAAAGTATTGGATTCGTGAAAATTTTCGACCTCCGTTTTTTGACAGATCTACATGTTTTGGGATGCCTGAACACGAATTGATAGTTTTTAGAAAATGTCTGTCTGTGGTTTCGTGTTTTCACCGTATCTCACGAACCAATGAATGAAATTCAACCAAACTTGGTATATAGTTGGACCCTGCCGGGCATTGTGCTGATTAGATTTGGGGATCAATAGCCCAGCAGGTGGCGCTGAGATCGCATTTTATGTAAATTTTTAACATGGCAGTATAGGAAAAATTTTCGTATTTTTCACCGTATCTCACGAACCAATGAATGAAATTCAACCAAACTTGGTATATAGTTGGAACCTGACGGGGCATGGTGCTGATTAGATTTGGGGATCAATCGTACAGCAGGTGGCGCTGTGATCGCAAAATTTTGTATTTTTCACCGTAGCTCACGAACCGATGAATGAAATTGAACCAAACTTGGTATATAGTTAGACCCTGACATGGAATGGTGCTGATTAGATTTTGGGATCAATCGCCCAGCAGATGGCGCTGTGATTGCATTTTATGAAAACTTTTAACATGGCAGTATAGGACAAAATTTCATATAAATGTACATAATGAGCGTTATTTTAAACTTGTGATTGTAAAATTAATATGAATTATTGATAATAGTAGTAGTTAACTACGAAAAAAATTTCTGCGATAATTTAAATAATAATCTGCGATAATTTAAAACAAAGTTATCAATTTTTTTTACTTTTAACAAAAAAAATTTTTTTTTTTTTTTTTTTTTTTTTTTTTTTTTAAATATTGTTACTGGTTGAATATGTATTACTTTTAACAAAGAAGAACTTAGAAAAAAAAATAGTATTTTTTTTTTTTTTTTTTTTAAATATTGTTACTGATTGAATATGTATATAGGAAAATACAGAAGAAAGTCTTGTGGTGGCCACAACATACTAGTTTTTTTACGTTTTCATAAAATTTTTATTTTATTCTAAGATAATAAATATTCAAAATTTCCCCAGACAGCCAGAATTTCTCCCGAACATCGTTTGTGCGTTCGGACATATTCTGCACCCCTGCAGTGGTCTACCATTGCAGCCTGGTCAGGGGCGCGCCGACCCAGTGTGCAAGGTGTGCGGCGCACACAGGCGCCAGGCATCTAAAGGCGCCTACCAAGAACTAATTACTAAAAAAAAATAATAATAAAAAAAAAACTTTTAAAATGTCAGTGATAGACAATGTGAATGATGCTTCGTAGCTAGGTGGTGGTGGTGAGAGGGGGCGCCCCCCCGCCACCACCGGATCCCTACAACTCCTTCCCACCATCTGGAATGAGTTCAACCCCCCCCCCCCCAATTAAAAAAAAAAAAAATTGCTGTTTTGGCAAAATGATTTGAGCTAATCGTCATTTTTCTTGAAATTCGTATCGGAGCGAATGAATAACATTTTGAAAGAAATGATTTTAAGTAATTATCTAACATAGTTAATAAATAACCGCAATAAAAGTATTTCCTGTTTTATCTTTCTTTCCTCCCATCTTTTCTGTTATCGCTGAGAAATTTCTAAATCAGCGTTTTGTGTTTAAATTTGCACCTGCAGCCGCAGCGAGCAAAACATTTACATTTAAAGCTTGTCAGATACAGGTTTGGTATTCTACGATTAATATGTGCTTGTACATTCATTAAAATCATTCTTTTGCTTAGATTTTAACTATTTTAATGTTTTAAATATTTTAATATGTCATAAAAAACAAAAAAGAAACAAATCATATTTTCAGAAAAATGAACAGGGAGAAGATTTATCTTATTCCAATATTGGTAAGATATTATTTTTACATTTTTTTTAATATATCGTTATTTAATGTACAGTACGGTTCAGTCTAGCTAAAGAACTCGTCTGAGATATTTCTAACGTAAGTCCATTGTTCATGTCTAATTATGGTTTGAATTATTTCAGTATTTCGAAAGCTATCTTGATGCAAATTTTACATTATATATAGAGATAAATTAAACGATTATAATCGACCAGTTTCTACATAAATGAACCCAGAACTAAAAGCATATCCTTTTCAATTTTTTGCCAAATGTGTTTCTTTTTCTTTTTCTTTTTTTAAAATTAGTATTAGAAAAAGGCATTGTACATACATATACATTAGTTTAATTGTTTTGATTTCCTGATATAATAATATATTACCACACTGTATTTTGATTGTTATCCCTTTCCTTGTACTACATTACAAAAAAAAAAAAAAAAAAAAAAAAAAAAGGAACGAAAGAAAGAAAGAAAAAGCGCATAGATACAATGGAATATTTCATTTGTAGGTAATGTAAGAGTATTTAACACGTAACTATGATCGGGCCACAGCATGGAATAAATGTATCAAAACGTTGTAATATTAAAAGCGTACAACTTAAAATTATTAAATTAAGTAATTACTATTCTGAATTTTATAACTGGTATTATATTTGGCCAAAAATTTCGATATCGAGTTTTCACCTGTTTTAAGATCTGAGTGAAGAAAAAAAAGTTGATTTTGGCAAATTGACCGTTGTGTAAATGCGTATGTACGTGTGTATGCGTGGAATATTTTGACTATCACTTCTCTAAATATAATAAAGACAGAACAATTAATTTATTGAAAAACATTTAATTATTATCTGCCTGTTTATCCGTTTGATGAATTGCCTTTTAAACTTTATAAATAAACAATGGAAAATGTTACAAAATGACAAAAATAATTTGTATTATTAGGATTCATTATTGGTTAGTGAAATATCATATTCGTATCAGTAATTCGTATCAGTTCCCATTCGTTAACAGCGTCCGTCAGAGAAAAAAAAAAAAAAAAATCAGATACTTCAAAATCAATGAATATAAAAAAATTAAATTCAGTTTAATAATGTAAAATCATTTCAGATTACGGGAAATTTACATAAGCTATCAAATTAAGACATATTTCGCATAAAATATTTATATTTGTCAATTATTGTTTACTAGCCGCCTTCGGCGACCAGCTGGTTCGCGATTTTTGAAAAATCCGACCTTATGAAACTCCCGCTCGTTGGCGCCTGCGGCGCCTTTTTCCCGTTTCAGGACCTACAACAGCTTATTGACATATAGTGCAAATAGTTTTATTGAAAATTTTAAGTGTAATAAATTCCCGCTCGGTAGCGCCTGCGTTGTCCTCTTCCTGTTTCAGTGTCTGAAATAACCTGTCCGCTCACCATGTTAAGATATTTGGAAATTCTAACCGTAGCTCGGTGGCGCCTCTATATTAGAACTTACAACAGCTTGCTTGCTCAAAATAGCTTTGAAAATTTTAACTGCAGAATATTTCCGCTCTGTGGCGACTACGGCGCCCCATTATGTTTCATCATTTGAAACAGCTTGTTCGCTCACCGTGTAGAGGAACATTGAAAATTCTGATCGCGGCAAATCCCCAATCCGATGTGGCTTACGGACTCTTAATCTACTCCTAAATAATTTAATTGTAATTGAAGATATTGAATTATTAAAATATCAAAACATCATTTGGCGACAGAGATTTGCAACACATACTCTTGAATTTCAATTCAAAAAACTTTTAAAATGATATATTACTTAAGAAATTATGTTAATTAGAAGCTGAGATACAAAAGTAATATATATATATATTGTTATAAAATGATTTGTGTCTGAGGTTTCCGTGATTTTCTTCGAAACTTGCGTAATTAAAGGCTGAATAATGTTAAAAATCCTTAATAAGAAATGTGAACGGAGTACTGGAATTCGAAAGTCCGCCAAAATAAAAAACGATAAAGGTGTTCCGGGTTTTTTGTGTTTTTCTCTGAAACTCCCGTACTGAATTTAATGGCTTATATCAGTTTAAAAGTTTGCAATTAAATTACTGTAAAATATATTTCGAATGATATAAGTAATTTAATCATAATTAGAATTCGATATATTGGAATAAAGGTGTTCTGGATTTTCCGTGGTTATTGCTGAAACTTCCGCATAGAATTTAACGGCTTTTATCAGTTTAAAAGTCCGCAATAAAATATATTGAAAATTATGTATTATAAGTAACTTAATCATAATTATAATTTGAGATATTGAAATTTTAACATATTAAAGTGTCATCTGGCGGCAGAAATTTGCGATCCCTACTCTTTAATTCCAATTCAAATAAATTTGAAAATAATATATTACTTATGAAATTATACTAATTAGAATAATATTTCAGCTGAAATACAAAGATAATACAAAAATTTTTTTTTTTTAAGATTAGTGTCTGACTTATCTGTGGTTTTCTCCAAAACTTGCTTAACTCCGGGCTATATACCGTTAAAAATTATTAGTGCGAAATGTGAGGGAAAATCTGAATTTGAAACTCTGTAAAATATAAACGAATAAAAATTTTCTGGTTTTTCCGTTGTTTTCTCCGAAAATTTCGTACAGAATTTGAACGGCTTATATCATTTTAACCCGGTGGAAGGCGCGCGCTAACCCTCGAACTGTTGGAATTCAGTTGGAGCTGCCTGATGCCATAAGTGTGCTAATTCGCCAAAAATAGTAAACTCTCATTTTGTTCCTTCTGCTCAGTTTGTGTCAGCGTTTTCTCATCATTGACACCATCATATTGTTAGCTATACATGGAGCAAACAGATATAGAGAAAGCCTCATATTTGTGCAAACAATAATGAAAGTGTAATTTGAAATGAAGATCTGCCATACAAAATTTGTATACGAATGTTTACATAGCTCGAATAGTTTTGCTTTTTAAAGTAAGATATTAAATGGAATATTAAACGGTTTGTTAGTTGGGTTTTACGTCACATTAGTGTTGCGCTTTGGGCAATTGGCAAATAGTCTGGGACTCACCCATAAGGATGGTCCTGGGGAAGTAAATGGAATTGGTGCTTTGAGAAAAATGCTATGAATAGAATTACAAGTCTTAAGAAAGTTTCAAGTTGTATCGGAGGCTTTTGATAAATTTTTAATATTGTAGGTGTATTGGAAAATATTTTTGATGAAGTTCTGTTATGATTATCATTCAAAATGATTCTCCGATTTAATCTATTTTCACCATGAAGGTTCCATTCCCCTCCATGGAGGACCAAAATTTTGATGATATGTCTTCCAGTGGCGGCTCGTATTGGGGGTACTTCATCGAAACGTCTAGAAAAAGCACAAAGAATGGAACTTTTATTCACCTAATTGGCTAATTCGCTTATTTCGACAATCTAAGTAAATATGTTAATACTTCAAGAGCCAATTAAAAGAAAACGTTTTCGTTGTTAGCATACTGTTTTCAGTCATTAGCCTGCAGCCCTCCCAAAACGTCACTCACGAGCCGCCACTGATGTCTTCTGACAACGTTTCGGGGCGTATCCTAGACAGTTGCCATTTGTCAATAGTGTAGCACTAGTGCTACCTAAAACCTATATAATCTCAACCATGTACATACATTTATGGGTAAATATAAGATGTCACCGAAGCAAGGGAGCCATCTACTCCGTAGAGGATCAAAATTGTGATGGTATGTCTCTGGACCATCCTTAGCAGTGAGTCCTTGTACGTCGCCAATTGTCCAATAGTGCAGCACTAATGCGACGTTAAACCCAGCCTGCCTACCCACCCTGTAAATATACAAAAAATATACACCTTTAAGTGGTGTGTCCTAGACTGTAGCCAATTGTCTTAGCGTAGCACTAGTGTGACATAAAACGCACGTGCGCTCTCTCTCTTACTCACAAAATAATATAAAATAAAATTTTTAGTTATATTTTAAAGAAATATTAACTGTTCTCACAAATATTTCTAGCAATAACTTACTCAATTATGCTGGAAAAAGATTACATAGTTTTATTGACTATTAAGGGTTACATACAAACGGAACGCTTGCAATTTTGATGACGTAAATTTTGTAATTTTTTTACAAATACAGTCGGCAGTAAAAGTATCCGAGCACTAGCGAAAATTCCTATGTAAAAAAAGTACACTTAATAAAGTTTTGTTAAATAAATCCTTGTCGAATCCTGTTCTTAGTCAGTCTAAGCACACGATTCGACAAGGATTTATTTAACAAAACAGTGTTAAGTGTGCTTTTTTCACATAGGAATTTTTGCTAGGGCTCGAATACTTTTGCTGCCGACTGCAGTCATAGATTTGGAACGCTTGCAAACGGCTTTGTAACTGGAAGTGTTTCATTTGTATGTACCCCTAAAAAGTTTTAGCAGTTGTGGCGACTCAATCATCCGATGCGAGTGCTACCGGTCTAATTAATTTAATGATATTTTAATGAATACAAATTAAGGGAGCCGCGCTGAGCGGAATTAACGTTGCGTTATGCTACGCAATGGGCAATTGGAGGCGCTCTATAGTTAGTTGATAGATTTTTAACGTCACACTAGTATTGCGCTATGGGTAATTGGATGTACCCCTAAAGATGGTCCGGAGACATGCCTTCACAATTTTGATCCTCCACGGAAGGTATGACCTCTTAAGGTAATATATTATAACTAAATTTAAATATTCAGTTTTTTTTTTTTTTTTTCGTTATTTGAAGACGCTCACTATATACTTATAGAGATTAGTGTATAATTGATTTTAAACATTTTTCCCCCAAAGTTATTTTTTTAAAAATGGCGTTTGGAGGAGTTTTTCTTTTCTTTCTTTCCTTTTTTTTTTTTTTTCCCATCAAGAATGAGGTTGAGTGAGTTTAACGTCTAACTAGAACTGCGCAGTGGGATATTAGCGGTAGTCTGTGATTAACTTTAAGGGATGGGTTAAAGTGTTATATTATTTACATATAATATTATGTGTATTTAATTTTATATATATATATATAATATAGATATATAATCAAAGCATGTATGTGTATATATAATAAATTGTTTCCATACGTATTTTAAACCCTAGGCATAAAATCAATATTGTCACCAATAGCAGTCTCACTATGCAGTCACTAATTGTCTCACTATGCAGTTCTAGAGCGACACTAATAAACCCTTTCTAGTCTAATCCACATGTATTCAGCGTTCTGTTTGACGTAACTCGCACTCTCTTACGTATCCTGTGGAGGGTTGCAATTTTCGGCACGATAAGAAAAGCGCCATGTTGGCGATTTTTCGAAACCGGCTACCTATTCCAATGAATTGTCTTTGTTGGGGTAACTGAGTCACCCCAGCGAGTTCTACCGGGTTAATAGCCTGCAACAAAAATACTTTAAAATATTTTTTGAATGATGTATTATGTATTACATTAATGAATATTTTTGATATATTTTAGACTCAAAATAATAATCTATCAAGGGCGATTAACGATTTCTATTGAAATGCGTCTAAAATTTAAGGATTCCAAAACTGCTTTTTTACAACCGAATTCATAAAAAAAGAAAAAAAATCAATATTATTCTGTTAAAAGTAACTTTTGGTGTCATTAGATGAAATAAAAATGAATTTAAATAAATATAAAACGTCTAGTTATTTTATTTTTAAAGCTATACTTTAGATTTTTTAACTGCATACAGGTGAGCCATAAGGATGGGCGATTTCAAAGTTCTGCTTAAATCAATTTTAAATTGAAAAAAATTCAAAAACTGCTTTTTTTATTTCCAGTACTTTGACGCGTGGACGAAAAACAAAAAGCAATTTTTCCCGACCGGAAGAATAGTCTGGCACCTGGCACTGAAGAATCTTATAATTAAGTGTTGTCATCTAAATTTCATACTTTAGTTAATTTTAAAAAATCTAATTGTCGTGTTGAAATGCTGTTTGCATCCCTAGATTCAGAAAAATCGCCTCTTTCATTTAGTACCATATTTGTAACGATTGGACAGTTATTTCTAATTTATTTAGCCATTTAACTCTCCTTAAACCATCTTAAGCTCAAAATTGAGTCGTTTATTAGACATATGTTGACGTTTTAATTAATATCTCCGCAAGTAATTAAAATTTTTAAATTCTGTTTTCACTATCTCCTCGGGAAGGTTTATGAGCACCCGTATGTCAAATTTTGTATTTCTACGTTCAGTAGGGGCTGAACGTATAGATGAAATAAAAATTAAATTCAGTTTAATAATGTAAAAACATTTCAGATTAAGGGAAATTTACATAAGCTATCAAATTAAGACATATTTCGCAGAAAATATTTATATTTGCCAATTATTGTTTATTTACCGGGTAATATAAAAAATAATAATATAGCTATAATTTTATTTTTTAATAATATTTAATCCTATTACGAATTATTAACGATGAAAATTTATAATATGTTTAATGTTTGGCAAAGACATTTGAAACATAATAAAAGTGATTGATTTATGTAATCGAATTTTACATACTTTTAAAAATAAATTACATACTTTTAAAAATAAAAGTTGCAGGGAATAATTACTATATATCTTTTAAATAAAATTATAACAGAGATTTTAAACATTTTTGATTGTGGAATAATTTTTGGAATTTTTTAAGTAAGCATTTTAATTATGTAATTCAAAGCTGATCTAAATTTTACTATATTACGTTACTTTGTATAAAGTCTGCAAAGTACATATAAATCTGTAGAATATAAATTGGTATATTGCAGGTTATGGGAGAAAGATCAAAGTTCTGTTTGTGTTCGGGTATTCTACATGAATAAGTTTTGTATATTATTTAGTGAGTATAAAACTTTAACTCATACACTGGGATGCACAAAGATGAACATTTAGTAATTATGCTGTTTATTTTCATGTCGGAGTTATATCCATGTGTCAAGTCTATATCAAATTTGATTTTATCAGTATAGTGATGAAAGGAGATAAAGAATCTTTATTATTTTCAGCTGCAATCCTTCAGTGCCAGCTTAGATTCAGAGGTTACCCCTTTTTTCGGAGTAGTCGTCTCCTTTTTTTATGACTGTCATCCGTGAATGAACAGCACATATAATAACTATTAATAAAATATTATATCATTTTAATAATGCAGTCTAATGTGTCCACGGAATACCCACTAAAGTTACGGTTGTAAATTTGCCTTTTGCACACGCCTTTAAATAGCTATGAATATTATAACACCATATTCTTGGAGGTAGATGCTGAAGTAAATATCAGTAATGTGTACCAATAACATCACTAGTAAAATTTACTTTAAACTATTACTCCCCTAAACCAAAATGCATCCAGTTTTTTAGAATGCACCTATGAAAGAAGTATAAAAGTAATGCACACTATTTTTATGCGATCATATTACAATAAATTTCAATAAACTTAATTTCTTTTATCAGATACTATTTACGAGTCCTGGAGCACGGGCAGTTATATAAACCAACATCAGTCATATGCATTTTTGAAGTATACTGAGAAATGTTAAAAAATATTTATCGTTTACTATGACAAACAATAGTAAAATTGTAAATAATAATAAAACATTAGTATTACTATGAATAATAGTATTTTTACAAATTAAGCTAAATACATATTACAACTTACTACAGCTGTTAGGAAAAATTAATTTTTTGTACTTTTGCTCTTTGTAAAGTTTGGATTAATTTATCGAATTAAGATTAATCTGAATTCTTACCTATTAAATATGCATCTATATTAATTGAAAATCAGTTCTGTTAACTTTTTAAGATTGTTCTTAGTACTGAATTCTCCATTTTCACATAAATTCACAATGTTATTTTTAATAGTGAATATTTAACTATGTGAAATTTACCTGTATTTTTATTCATGTTGATGTTTATTGTAATTTATTAATGTTTTATTTTCTATGTCGAATGATTTTTTTGAAAATTTTATGAAAATTAAAACGTATAAAGCTGTTATCTCGGATTAAATGGCATCGGGAAAAAAAGAACAAGAGGAACTAGCTAAGTCGCAATATATTCTGCATTTATTAAAAGAAAAAAAAAAAAAGAAAAAGAAAGAAAGAAAGACAGAAAGAAATAGAAATCGCAACTTGAATATTTCATTTGAACAGAAATATCTAAAATTTTTATAAATATATCATACAATGTAAAGTAGCTTTTGAACGTGCCATAAAGCTTTCCGTTGTTGAAAAAAAAAAAAAAAAAAAAAAAAAATGAAAATACTGTTAAAATAAAATTCTTTTAAACGAGCCTAGCGGAAGTCATCTTTGGCATTTTGTAGCAATAATAAAATTCTGTTCAGAATGTTAGTTGTTCTCTCTCCGTCAATTGTATCCGAAGCCCACAAATAATTGGTGGAAATTTCGCATCTTCTGAAATATATGTATCAACCAAATAATCCATGTATTTTTCCAATTTTTCATTCTGAGCACACATCTTTCTCACATCTGATAAAAAAACTTTTTACAATGTTTGAATGTTCCATCGATGAATATCGTATCACTTTTACACAAAAACTGCTGATTAGAGACGCTTGAAAAGCAAACGATACCTTTTTCTTCATTGTTAACTTGAAGCATTTCTTCCCCCCGATATGTTTTAATATCCAATGAAGCTAGAGCAGAATGCACTTCTTTTGCGTTTTTGGGAAGGAGTGGTAATACTGCACGCCGTGCTGTACTCAAATTTTTTCTTATATATTCCATATCTTTTACATTGAATTATTCTGTAAAACTTGAAGGTGCACCACTTATTTCTCTTCTAATTAATTTTTGTGGGCGTTCGTTTACTTCGTCTAAAGCTTTCCTTTTGACACTATTCGAGATGGCTTGTCTTTTCAAGTTTTTATCAAGGTCATGATTATAGTTCACATTAGATTTTATAATAACTGTAGCATTTCCATCCGTATAAATCTTTGCTAAACAGTTTCTTTTGACGCATCTCCATTTAAGTCCTTCTCCGGTTTCATGCTGCTTGTAAAATTTGTAGTTACCGTAAACCATAAGCCTACGTCCTTTTTCGCTCAACATGAATTCCATTATTACTAACGAAATTAAACGCTCCTTACGACTTAACGACAGCACACTTATACGTGAACTAAAGACTATGTGGACGCACGCAGCACATGCAAAACCCTGTCAGGCAACCCTCGGACCTTTATTGGCTGATGGAAAGGGAAGGAAGGAACCTTTTCCCCTAATGACTTATCAGTAAATCGTTACAATTCGCCCGTCGTTTGATTGACAGGTAAAGAGAGGGGTGCAATTGACCTTCGTCCGAAAAATCCCAAGCGGTGCAACTCGCCCGAGATTAGAAGAACAAAGGAAGGAGGTCAGGTGCAATTCGCCCGCCATTTGATTGACAGATTAAGAGAGGGGTGCAATTGACCCTCGTCCCTTTGAGAAGCCGTGGTAGATAGATAGTAAAACATTGAGCTGGGAACTGGAAGATTTCACGTTCGATACCCAGACGAGGCAAAAACCGCCTTGTATATTTAATTCACTATAATTTATGCATATAAAATCTGTCGTGGCTTTCAATATCATCCATGTTCCGTACAGTCAATACTTCCCCGAAAGATCAAATTCCAGCAAAAGGGTGTGTGTGTGTGTGGGGGATTTTAGTAGACACCTTGTCTAACATAGGGCGCCGTCTAACTCTCTGCACACAGGCGCCTGACACTGCTGGCGCGCCCCTGAGCCTGGTGTATCTTTTCCCCTTCCAGGTAACATCCCTAGATATGAAGCTACCGCCAATTTTAGAATCATAACATTATATGACTTTTTGTGGGGCCACCTACACTGCATTGGTCTTCTCCTTTTGCTGACTGCCCTCTTTGTTCAGAGGGAAACTTTATAGATCTTTATACCATCTTTCATCATGTTCTGCCCTTTGCAACAAGCACTTTTCTGTAGACAATTTTTCAAAACAGGTTGAACTATACTGGGCTGCCAGTAAAAAACTCCAGTCATTAGACTTTTAACTGGTGTAGGACAGAAAAAAATATATTATGAATTTCTATTAGAAGTCTTTATTGTGAATAAGATTTAGTCTAAATTAGGCCGCATGAAGTATTCCAGGAAAAGAAATTCTGAAAAATACTTGTTTAAAAAAAAAGCTATTGGAAAAAAAAAAAAAAAAATTACATTTATCTATTTGTAAAAAATGCTCTTAAAAAATACAAACTTTTTGTTTTATTTAATTCAACACATTCTACAAATATTTTTTTGAAATATTAATGTATTTTATTTGTTGATACTTTCATAACTTTAAAGTAAGTACAATATTTGTATCGAATATAGTGGCTGCTAAAATTTATTATACAGGGGTGAAACTACCCAACATGCAAAACCCCTGAAAACTGTTACTTGCATGCAGATAAGGGATACTTATTAATGATATATCATATAGCTACCTACAATAAATAATATTTTGAGAGTTCTTAACATAATAAGGCATTTTAAAAATTCAAATTGAGAAAATTCTATAAAATCAAAATAATTTAACATGAAATTCAGAGACAGCAAAATTTTCAAAAACCCTGAATTCAGGGGCAGCCCCTGAAAAGTTTCACCCTTAAATATAGTTTTTTTTTTTTAATAATTTAAAAAAAGAATAGAAATAAATAGTTATTGTGATGACAAATTTTCATGCGGTTGTCACTTTGAAAGATGGCGGTGTTTAAGACTATGATATAGGCTATGTATATTCAATAGACCCCAATTATCTATGGTACTGTAATATTATCCACAATATTGAGTTATTTATTTTCCTAGATATTTTGTCTTTATTTTATTTTCTATAAAATTTAATTGTATACCTAATAGTATAAATTATTTTGTAAATCAACTGTAATTTATAGTAGAAAAATAGCTAAGGAAAATGGAGATTGCAAATATTTGAGAGTTTACTGTATCAAGTTTTAATGATATAGATTAATACAAATGTGAATTTTTAACAGCAATAACAACATATTTTTTATGTGTTTAAAATTTCAAGTAGCTTCCCATTTAGAAACAAAATAGCATATTGAGTTGGTTAATGAACTCATCCAAGATATTTCCATGATAAGTACACTGTTTCTAAGTGACTGCAATGGGCTGATCATGGCATGCCGACAAGAGGAAAAGGGAGCAGACTGCCCTGGGTCTCTAACTTTCAGGGGGACTATGAACAAATTTTAATATATGTATCTAGTAAAATTATCATACTATTATTTTGAATTGAAACATTCACTGCAATTCAACTTTAAGCTGTAGGTTCTGTTATAAAAATTAAAAGTCAAAAATGTACAAAAAGTGACCATAGAGTGACAACCCAAAATTCAAAAGAACCCATTTATGCAAGGCCTGAATGTAGGGCAAGTACGGCTAATGTCAATGGTCTCCACTTTGGGTTGAGTTCAGAATAAATTTTAAAACTGACTTCAGTGCCTTTTTATAGTAAAGTTTAAGTGAAGAAGTACAAAGGAGGCTTTTGATAAAGATGGGAGAGCATCCAATTAGGGAGTCCTGGGCCTTGACTAGGACTGAGCGATACATCAGTTTAAAGCATGCAATTTAAAACCAATAATGGAATCTTTCAGTTGGCTATATATCGCAACCGCCACGATTATCAGGAACTAAGCTGTGAATGTATTGTGAGCGACCGTATCGGTTTCTGTGATGCCAACTTTTCATTCCGTGTTGTGACAGCCAGTAATCGTTGATACGAAGGAGAGTGGATGATACTCTCATAACGCATGCGTGATATTAGACATTGGGTTCATCTGAAATCGCTGCTCTTGGCTACGATCTGAATATTCGTTATCGCCTTTTTATGATCACGATCTCGCTTTATTGGGAATTTATTATCAGCTAAGCAATAACGCATGCCTGATATTCATCCAATCTCTTTATGCGCTGCTACAATATGAATATTTGTTATTGCCATTACAATGTTAATCGAAAAGAGTTATTGCCTATAAATACAATTAACAATTGTTGATGTCATTAGTTTTATTAAGAAATAACTGAATAATTTCGTCATTTATTTACATACATATATATTTTTTAAATGTCTTTTTATTAATGACTGCCTGAAAAAGATGAACAAACTGGTCACTAAAAGTGGCTAGTAAATGTATTTTATCAGTAATATAAATATTATTAAATAATAGAAAATACAACATACTCAGAAAATAAAAACAAATACTTTTGAAAAAATAAATAAATAAATAAATAAATAATAATAATAAAAATAAAAAATAATAATAAAAGAAGTGTTTTTTAAAAATTTTCATTTGATTAATCTTTTATTAGTTAATATATATATGTACATTGTATACATATATATATATATATATATATATATATATATTATACATACATATATATATACTAGTATTTAGCCCCGTCAGAAATGACGGAATGTGAACGACAAATCTTGAAAACAATGTTTAGATCATGATGGTTACCATGTGATCATTTAAATGAATTTTCAATTTTTGTTTATAAATCAAATGTGTTTCGATATTTTATAATTTTCGTTAAAAAAATTTAAAAAAATTCTACCTGATCAATAAATATGAATGACAATAAAAAAACTGCTGGTTGACAAAAAATATAGGCTTGACAACACAACAGCAACAACACATCCCAGTGTTCCATTAAGTGCTCTATACGCAAGCGAAGTGTGACGCCACTGACCGTCCGTGGATGCAAGAAAATGATTTCCTATGTTATTCGCCCATTGGATTTTTTGTAAAAAATTATTAAAAATCGAAGAAAATTATTTCCCGATTTTAATCCCCATATTTGGGTATATATATGTATTAGTTATCATGTGCATGTGTTAGATTGAGTTATTTTGCTGTCAAATTGACAAAATTTTAATTTTAAATTTCAAAACTCTGTTGTCCTTGGCGTTTTAGTATTTGGCGATCAAAAACGTACTACGAAAATATACATGCCAGTTGTATATTTTCGTAATATGTATTGTGCGAAATATTGTTTCATATTATTCATTACTCTCTTAATATAAGTTTTTAAAATAACCATGATTTTTGAAAGGAATTAAATTATATTCGCCAGATAATTTGGCGATATATATACATATATATTTTTTTTCTGCCAAGGATGACCGATATCAAATCTATTCCACTGCAACATATTAGTATATTATATCAGATACTTCATTTAGACATTTGAAAACAAATTTCACTTCAAATTATGATAGAATATTTATCATTTTCCTTTTAATTAGTTGGATATTTATTGTGTAAATATCATCCTTTGAAATGAAATGTTTATGTTTTCAATGGAATATGGAAGTTTTTTTTTTTTTTTTTTCATCTACAGTTTTGAAATTTAAAATTCAAATTTTATCAATTTTAGAACAAAAACAACTTAATCTAACGCATGCACATGATAACTAATACATATCTAAACCTAAATATGGGAATTAAAATCGGGAAAAAATTTCCCTCGATTTTTAATAATTTTTTACGAAAAATCCATTGGGCGTTTAACATAGGAAATATTTTTCTTGTATCCATAGCGGCAAGTGACGTCATCACTTCGCTTGCGTATTTAAAGTCCTCATAATACGAAAAAACGATTCACTTCATTTTACCAAAATACTCTTTTTTAAGACTATCGTATATCCTGTTTTCAAATTTTCTAACTATCCAATAACTACAGACACTCCATGCTAACCCAAATTCACCTCTACTCGATACCTCCAACCAGCTATCTCACCCACAACATCGCCAAAATATCCAGGATCCAGCTAGGAACTTTCTCATTCTCAACCGAACATTTTACGTTGACTCGACATTATCACCTTAGACTACTCTACTTTCAATACTCATTTCAACTGGTGACTTTTACTTGCCCAACCAAACATTCTATCCCAACTATCATTTTACACTAATTTCAAAACTAAAATTAACTGGCGGCATTTACGTACTAAACTCGACGCCAATCATACCTTACAATGTAAACAAACAATGAAGTTTGACAAAAATATTTAAAGGCTTTAATGCGTTTTTACAAATATTTTAAGATTTTTAAGGCTTTAATATGTTTTAGAAATATTTTAAGCGTTTTTTTAATGAAACAGTCAAAGAGTCGTTCATTCGGAATTAAAAAGTTGACCATTTGGAATTTGTATTTTCTGAATGGCAACAGTTTCGGTTTGTTTTTATTTGGTATTGCATTGTTTATAATCATGAAATTACACAATTCTATTTATAGGTTCATGTTTATAATAGCCAGTGTTCCGTTATATTTAATTTAGACATTTAAACATTACAATTGAATAGTTTTTCAAGGTTTTATAGGAAATAAATAAGAATATGTGCAATACAAAACATGTATGAAAATGATATGTATATTTTCTAAGTTGAATTAAACAAACGAAAAAAAAAAAAAAAAATGGCTGCCAAAAGTTTCTGTTTTGAAGCGGTACTAACCGGATTCGTTCATGACAGATGAGGGTCATTATATATATTAATATAGAGACATAGAGAGAGAGAAATATAATAAACAAAATTAATTACCATAAGCTAAGAATTCATTTTCTGATTCATATTCCAGTATATGAGGTAAATCTGGTTTCTTACTTTTCAAAACCTATAACAAATATATATTCATATATATAAACTTGAATGCTTTTAATTATTATTCTTTGTTCTCTGTGTATTTTATTATAAATTATAATGTATATACATTTTTACATCAAGAATATTTGATTAATTAAAATTAAGAAATTAGATTTCATAATTCCAGTGGGTGATAATTATTAGAATTTTTTTTTTTTTATATTTACTTATATATTTATTTATTTTTTGACATTTTTTCGATTATCTACAAAAATTCTAGACGAAATGGCCTGAAACTTTGCATATGCAAAAAACATTTAAAAACCCATATTTTCCACTATCAATTTAGTCCAAAGTGCAATTAGGGGACCAACCACAAGCTGAAGAAGAGCAAAAATACTTTGAATCACCTTGTATCATAAAAAGCTACAAATGGACTTGCAATTTTAATACATTGTTGCGCATACTATATTATACTACAATATTTGTATGTTTTGGTGCAGGAATTGTGCAATTATTTAGGCAGATATAAAGTTTTTTTTTTTTTTTACAAGTATAACTTGAATGGACAACTTGCTTATAACTTGAATGGATTTCCTTAAAATTTTGCATAACTTACAGAAAAATAGACTGAACATTAGAGAAACATTATACTGAAACATAAATTTCACACGTATAATATTTGTTGAGATATGAGCATTTTTAGTTAACATCATTTTACTGTGCATGCGCGAAAGATAGAAAACTTTTTATTGCATAGGTTGAAAGCTAAATATATTGAGCAACTCTTGTCAAAAGTTCATTGGAATAGAGTAAAAATTAAGCAAATTGTCGGCAAAAGAACAACCTAGATTTTAGGTAGTTTCTAGAGTTGAAATTTCAAAAAGTGTTTTATACGTGCCGCATACTTAATTTGAAGATCTAATTATTTCAATCACATTGCCAAAGTTCTCTTTTGTGAAAAACCCCTTATAAACTAACAAACCTTGGTAAATAAATTAAAATATGTTAGAGTTACAAGCCTATAAGGAGTTTTTCACAAAAAAGAACTTTCTTAATGTGGTTGAAATAATTGGAACTTCAAATCAAATACGCAGTATTGGAAAAACCTCTTATGAAATTTCAACTCTGAAAAAAACCTAAAATCTACCTCGTTCTTTTGCCGACAATTTGCTTAATTTTTACTCTATTCAAATAAACTTTTGACAAAAATTGCCCAATATATCTAGCTAAATAATAAAAATTTCTCCATCACTTGTGCATGTGCAGTAAAATAATATTTACTGAAAATACTTATATCTCAACGAATATTACACGTGTGAATTTTATGTTTCAGAATAATGTTTCTCTAATGTTTTGTCAATTTTTCTGCGAGTTTTGTAAAATTTTATGGATATCTGTTCTAGTTATAAGCAAAAAACTTGTAAAAAAAATCAGTAATTTTTGAAAAAAAAAAAAAAAAAAAAAAAAAAAAATTATATCTGCCTGAATAATTACGCAATTCCTGCACGAAAACACACAATTATTGTACACAGTATAGTATGTGCAATAATGTTATTAAAGTTACAAATTATTTGCAGCTTTTTATGATATAGGGTCATCAAAAGTATTTTCGCTCTTCTTCAATTTACGGTCGATCCTCTAATTGCACTAAATTGCATGCTAGGCTAAATCGATAAAAGAAAAAATGACTTTTTAAATGTTCTTTGCATGTGTAAAGTTTTAGACTCTTTTGTTTAGTATTTTTTCAGAAAATTGTAAAGATGTCAAAATAAAACAAATATCTAATAATTTGATCACCCACTGTATTTAACTAGATACAGAGGCAGCTCAAGATGAAAGCTACAGAGAATTTAGATTGTTTCTAACCAAGCTTTCTTTACCAAAACTTACCAACCAAAATCAATGTGTAATTTTTATCATTTTTTAAACTCAATTTTCTACTTATTGAAATAATACACAATTTTTTTAAACTCAAATGTGATTCTTAAATTAGAATTTAATGATGAAGAAATCCATCAACTTTATTTGCAAAACTTCCTCAGAGTAAATATTTATTAATAAAATTAATATCTGTCTGAAGCACAATCTATTAAGCCATACACAATATCAAAAAGATTATTTAGTTTAAAAGCATATAATTATTTAAAATATACTGTTATCTATATAATAATAAAAGAAGATGTCTGTCTGTCTGAGCATCTATACGTTCAGCCCCTACTGAACGCAGAACTACAAAATTTGACATACGGGTGCTCAGAAGCCTGCCCGAGTGCATAGTGAAAAAATAATTTAAAAATTTTAATTAGTTCCGGAGATATTAATTAAAACATCGACCAATGCCTAATTAAAAAGCGAGCGGATCGTAATTTTCGCCCTTCAGCGTGTTCCTCAAAAGAGAAAGCAGAGAGAGAAAAATTTGGCGGGTTTTTCTAAAGCGATCGCTGCCGATCTGTTGGAAATATCAAAAATACACCTATACCACGAGAAAGAGCATTTATTACCGATTCTTATGGTACAATTTTTTTTTTTTTTAAATACGGATTTTTTATATTTTTTAAAAAAGTTTTAAAAAGGGTCGAAAATTTCTCTTTTTCTCGATTGTCTTTTTTGAAACGCCCTGTACGACCGAGTAACTGTTCCATTTCTTAACAACTGGTATATTTGGAAAGGACATTTAATCCTCTTTCGAACCATATAAACATTATACTTTTGCTAGAATTTAAATACCTTATATAAAACTTTTCCATCATGTTTGACTGATTAATTTCGAACACTCCGTGTTCATCCTCAGAGTCGAAACGCTAAACGCCGTCGTTCTTCTTTTGATGTTTACCTTGCCGGTGTATCCAGCGGTCGCCACTTCGCTTCACTTCGTGTTCTTCTAGTAGCTGTTGCCATGCGGTGGGAATGATGTAATGCTCTCTGTCATTTACGGTATTATAATTAGTGGTAATCTCGAGGGCCTCCCGTTTTAGTGCATAATTTTGGTTATTGTAAGGGGCTATTTTTTTTATGTTAATAGAGTTAATATTAATGGGGTTATTGATGTGGGTGGCGGAGAAAGCGGCGGAGGATTTTCCTAGTTTTAAGTCTGCGGGATGTTCTTTTTCCCGTTCTGAAATTTTTCGTTTAGTCATCCCGATATAGCAGGCTTTATTTCCATTTAAATGTTCAAAGTTTATTTTGTAAATTCCTGGGGTAGAGTTTTGCGGAATTAGGTCTTTTTCATTGCGGATATGTTGAAAGATGCTTTTATTAGGTTTTATAGGGATGTTGACGTTTAAATTTTTAGCTTCATTTTTTATTTTAAGGCTTGCACCGTTACTATATGGTATGGCAGAGGTGAAGATGGGTTTAGGTTTCTGGGCACTGTTGATTTTGTTTAATGATTTTACGCGTTTTTTATATAATTTATTAACAAGATTTTTAGAGTAGTTGGCTTTCGCGGCTATTTTTTTGATATAGTTGATTTCGTTGTTAAGTAGTTGTTTGTTGGAACAGACAAGAATGGCGCGGTTGATATAGGAACGAAGGGCTGATAATTTATAAGAGAGTGGGGTATTACAATTTTTGTTTATGATTTCGGTGTTAGCTGTGGGTTTTCTGTGAATAGTAGTGTCAAAAGTGTTATTAGGATTTTTTATGATTTTTATGTCGAGAAAGTTTAGGATATTGTTGGATTCTTTTTCAATGGTGAATTTAATATTGTTGTCGAGATTATTTAGGTCTATTAGGATGTTGTCAGGGTTTTCGGAATCGGGAATTATGGCAAAAATGTCGTCGACATAGCGCGTCCAAAGTTTACATTTGTTAATTATGTGGTGGGCTGAGTTTTCAAGTAGTCGGAGCTTTAGTTCGGCGATGATTCCGGAGATGGGGGACCCCATAGGGACCCCTTGAGTTTGACGGTAGGTATTTTGATTAAAGGTGAAATAGGATTCATTAAGAAGGAGGTTGTTTGCCCGGATTAACGTTTCGCTAGTTTTATTGTCTCCGAAGGTGTCGATTATTTTAGTGTTAATTATTTTGGTGATTTCGGGAATATTAATGGAGGGGTACAGATCTTTTACGTCGAAACTAACTAATTGATCGGTGTAATTAAGATTAATATTACGGAGTTTATCGAGAAATATTTCATTTGAGTTTATTGAGAGGTTGGATGGGGGAAGAAGTGAATTATAAATATTTTTCATGTATTTTTCAAGCTGGTAAGTTGGGCCTTCGGATTTGTTTACGATTGGACGGAGAGAGGGGGGATTTTTGTGGTCTTTATATTTTGCAAAAAGGCGAGGTATAGTGGTAGCATGGTTATTAAAAATTGGTTTGTTGTTGTTGGGCCATTGGCCGGTTTTTATGAGTTCTTTGGTTTTATTTATAAGTTTATTAAGAGGTGAAAGGGGGATTTTTATGGCTTTTAGTTTGTTTATTGTGTCTTGCATCATATCGTTATATTGGGTACGGTTCATAATAGTAATAAGGTTTGTTTTATCTGACATTAAAAAGGTGAGATTGCGGTTGTTTTTGAGGCTTTTAAGGCATTTGATATCTTCAGAGTCGGTGTATGTTTTATTTGATTTGGAGAGGGATTTTATAGCAGTATTGCGGATAAGTTGTTGTTTAAGGGGGGGAATATTATCAATTGCGGTTTCAATGTGAGCTATAGAGTCTTTTAGGTCAAGTTTATCATTGAGGATATATTTAGCGCCTAATTTTAATAGAGAGTCTTGGTGTGAATTAAGTTCGAAGTTTGAAAGATTATTATATGGGTAGGTGGTGGGTGGTGAGATATTAATAAGTTTAGGGTTTTCTTTCAGGATTAGGTAGTGCAGTTTTTTCTGGTGACGTTTTTGGGTAGAGTTTTGTTCAATTTCAGCGAAGTGTTTAATTTTATTGATTAGGTGGTTAAATTCATCGGGATTGGTATTTAGTTTTAAATCGCGTGTGAGGTTGTTGTTTTTTGTTTTTAATTTATAGATGGTAATGGACTTTTGTTTAATAATTTTCTTCAAAATAGAGATTTCAAACTGTTTAGCTAAGTGTTTATAAATGTTATATGTTATTAAACAAAAGTCCATTACCATCTATAAATTAAAAACAAAAAACAACAACCTCACACGCGATTTAAAACTAAATACCAATCCCGATGAATTTAACCACCTAATCAATAAAATTAAACACTTCGCTGAAATTGAACAAAACTCTACCCAAAAACGTCACCAGAAAAAACTGCACCACCTAATCCTGAAAGAAAACCCTAAACTTATTAATATCTCACCACCCACCACCTACCCATATAATAATCTTTCAAACTTCGAACTTAATTCACACCAAGACTCTCTATTAAAATTAGGCGCTAAATATATCCTCAATGATAAACTTGACCTAAAAGACTCTATAGCTCACATTGAAACCGCAATTGATAATATTCCCCCCCTTAAACAACAACTTATCCGCAATACTGCTATAAAATCCCTCTCCAAATCAAATAAAACATACACCGACTCTGAAGATATCAAATGCCTTAAAAGCCTCAAAAACAACCGCAATCTCACCTTTTTAATGTCAGATAAAACAAACCTTATTACTATTATGAACCGTACCCAATATAACGATATGATGCAAGACACAATAAACAAACTAAAAGCCATAAAAATCCCCCTTTCACCTCTTAATAAACTTATAAATAAAACCAAAGAACTCATAAAAACCGGCCAATGGCCCAACAACAACAAACCAATTTTTAATAACCATGCTACCACTATACCTCGCCTTTTTGCAAAATATAAAGACCACAAAAATCCCCCCTCTCTCCGTCCAATCGTAAACAAATCCGAAGGCCCAACTTACCAGCTTGAAAAATACATGAAAAATATTTATAATTCACTTCTTCCCCCATCCAACCTCTCAATAAACTCAAATGAAATATTTCTCGATAAACTCCGTAATATTAATCTTAATTACATCGATCAATTAGTTAGTTTCGACGTAAAAGATCTGTACCCCTCCATTAATATTCCCGAAATCACCAAAATAATTAACACTAAAATAATCGACACCTTCGGAGACAATAAAACTAGCGAAACGTTAATCCGGGCAAACAACCTCCTTCTTAATGAATCCTATTTCACCTTTAATCAAAATACCTACCGTCAAACTCAAGGGGTCCCTATGGGGTCCCCCATCTCCGGAATCATCGCCGAACTAAAGCTCCGACTACTTGAAAACTCAGCCCACCACATAATTAACAAATGTAAACTTTGGACGCGCTATGTCGACGACATTTTTGCCATAATTCCCGATTCCGAAAACCCTGACAACATCCTAATAGACCTAAATAATCTCGACAACAATATTAAATTCACCATTGAAAAAGAATCCAACAATATCCTAAACTTTCTCGACATAAAAATCATAAAAAATCCTAATAACACTTTTGACACTACTATTCACAGAAAACCCACAGCTAACACCGAAATCATAAAAAAAAATTGTAATACCCCACTCTCTTATAAATTATCAGCCCTTCGTTCCTATATCAACCGCGCCATTCTTGTCTGTTCCAACAAACAACTACTTAACAACGAAATCAACTATATCAAAAAAATAGCCGCGAAAGCCAACTACTCTAAAAATCTTGTTAATAAATTATATAAAAAACGCGTAAAATCATTAAACAAAATCAACAGTGCCCAGAAACCTAAACCCATCTTCACCTCTGCCATACCATATAGTAACGGTGCAAGCCTTAAAATAAAAAATGAAGCTAAAAATTTAAACGTCAACATCCCTATAAAACCTAATAAAAGCATCTTTCAACATATCCGCAATGAAAAAGTGTTGATATTGGATGCGGGTTTTAACTGAGCATCCAATCTTTTATTGAAAGCACAAAAGTAAATAAAAAATAAACTTAAATATATATTGACAGATTAGCAGAGTTATATGCAGGGAACCGTTTTGGTTTAAATGCTTTCTCTTTTAAAATAAAATATGAGTTGTAACTAAACTTGTAAATAAAACAGAGAAGGTTTTAAAAACGAAATATAAATTTATTGATATAAAACAAAAAAAATATATATATATAAACTTTTAAATTAAACAAGGAAATAGATAAATAAACATATTTAATTTAATTAACTTCTGACTGTAACAATGGCCAGTACACAGCCTTGAAACTATATTCATATTATAAGCAGTTAATCTTCATCACTAGACAATGGAGCTTTTATCATATAAAAATAAAGATAGAATAAAACTGTTATTTTATAAATACATCTTCTAATACGATGAAATCTTTTACTTATTATAAACAACTGCCGGAGATTCCAATATCTTATTACTATAACATGACAGCTGAACTTTAACACAAAACAAACAAACGGAAAAATGAAGTACATAACAGCAAAAGTAAAACAAAAGCCGGAACCGCCCCTAGCCACGTTCCTCAACACCTTTTATACTATTAAGAGAGGATTGTGGTTAGAGTGACGTAATCACCGTGGCGTCGAATTAGCGTGATGATTTCATCCGCGAAATTTGATGCCGCCTAGTGAGTGATAAAGTAAACAGTCATTTGCATTTACCGGTAAGCTGGTGTAACATGATATCACAGCTAAAGAAAAACAACATATTTTCCTAGTAATTAAAGAACAGATAAAGCTGTCAGCTAAAATGCCGTAAGTAACAAAAACATATTTTATTTTTAATAAAGAAAATAAATAAATAAAGTTACTTCACTTAAATTAACTGAATATTTTCTTTTAATAACATGTTTAACTTAAACTTTAGACTTGATACCTTTTATACTTTCAATCCATATAAATTAAATAAGTTTATACATTTTATATATATCAACTGTATATGCAAATTGCACAAAGTGATAAGATTAAATATATTACCAGGCCAACATGGCCCCCCCTCTTATCACTTTGGGTGAAAAAGAGAGGAAAAAAAAAAAACTAGTTAACTCCACTAGCAGTATCCACATGGATAAAAAAAACCATATCTATAAATGACACAGTAAGTCTTCTTTAAAATTCATCAACCCAATTCCATCACTAATTTAATCTACTTTTATCCTTACCAATACACACTCCAAATTAATTAGTCAACTGTAAAATTAACAAACTCCATTAGTCTATTACAAGAAAAGAAGATACATACAATGATTTCAATAATAAGGTTAACAGAAAACAATAAACTAGTGGATAATTTATCATATATTTCTTGACAAAGGTTCTTCACAGTCTTTAAATTACAGGTACAGACGCAACAACAGAAAATTAACCTAAAAATCAAATAACACATTCCTCACTATCATACTACACATTTATTCTTCAACTGTTGTACGGGGGCCCCCATTCTCACTCCATGTACACATAAACTACATATGTACCTGCAATACAGAAAAGAATATATAAATACAATGCAAATTACGTCAATTTCTATTATAAAGAGTATAACTACAATACAATACAGTAATTCAGAAGTATTAGACATCACAGACAAGTGACAAACATGAGTTTAAAGATTACTTTAAGTTAACATTTTTAAAGAGAGAAAAAAAACTTTATACTATAAGCGGGACATAGTGGCATTTCCATTATCAACATAATAAAACAGGGACTTACAAAAATATAATACTTAACATGCCCGCAAAAAGGCCATAAGATGGCAATAACCACACGGTGGGTACTATCCCATGGAGGTTATCTGGCAATTACATTTGCACTCCTGCGAGTCGCTTCTTGGAGCTGCTCTAACCAACTGTGAGTGACCCTGCGAGTGGCATTAACCACCCTCTGACGGGAATTAATTTGCTTAAGTATAAAGATACAATAACAGAATAATTAAATATCACATGAATTCATATTACAAATATACTTATATAAAACAAGGTGCATTACAATATAAAACAATGTGCAATACTAATAAAAAATATAATAAGATGCAATTTTCATAATATATATATACATAAGCATATAAAACAATGTTCAAGACATTTCAAAAAGGAGTTTTACTAATATAATTTTACATAATTCATTTTAAAAATATTTGACAAATAAATTGTTGCAGTTGCTGTTTAGTGAGTGGCTTGGTAAAAGGATCTGCAACATTATCCTTACTTCTAATAAAACTAAGTTTAAATTTATTTTGAAACACTAAGTCCCTTACAAAAAATAATTTCACATCAATATGCTTTGATCTATAATTCTCAATAGGAGATTTTGTAAAATCTATTGTAGCAATATTATCTACATATAAAACAGGTTTTAACTTATTACCAGAAATTAATTTAAAATTGTAACATTCATTTAGAATTTCATCAAACCATAAAAGTATTCTAGTGGCCTCAGTCATAGCAATAAATTCCGCCTCCATTGTTGAGAGACTTACACATTTTTCTTTAAAGGTTCTCCAACTAATGGGGGAATTGCCAAGAAAAATTAACTGGCCACCAAGTGATGTCCTATCATCTCGATTTGATGCAAAATCTGCATCAGAAAATGCAATAAGATGTGGTTTATTACAAGATAGATTTAATTTCAGTTCTTTTGTATGCACAACATAACCAAGTAATTTCAACAATCCATCCCAATGAGCTAAACCTGGGTTGCTTTGGA
The DNA here is from genome assembly GCA_963930645.1 of Salticus scenicus. Lineage (NCBI taxonomy): Eukaryota > Metazoa > Arthropoda > Arachnida > Araneae > Salticidae > Salticus > Salticus scenicus. Next base: position 4,888,580 of record OZ005649.1, on the reverse strand, counting down.
ATTGGCTTAGAATATTTACTGCATACGCAATATCTGGACGTGTTCTATTTGCTAGGAATGAAAGACATCCAAGAACACTCCGATATGGATAAACTGACATATCCTTAATTTCAGATTCTGTTTTTGGACAAGATTGTTTACTATACACAGTACCTTTACTAATTGGCAAAGAACAAATAGGGATTTTAAATTTCTGAAATCTTTCATACACTTCACTAATATAGGTATTTTGGTGAATTAACAGATTTCCCTTTCCTTCCTCAAATTCTACTCCTAGAAGCTTTCTGGTACACCCCAGAACTTTAATATCAAAACGTTTTCTTAGGAGAGATAAAACTTTATCTATTAAACTTTGGTTCTTGCCAAAAACAACAAAATCGTCAACATATAAAACTAATACAATATTATTATCAAAAACATATGTACAATTACACCAAGCAAATTTAGTAAAACCAATTTCAACTAAAACATTATTCATTTCGTAATACCATTGCCGACCGCTCTGGTGTAAGCCATAAAGAGCACGGTCTAACTTACAATATTTATTTTCAGATCCTGGTATTACAAAACCTGGTGGCTGAGTCATGTAGATGTCTTCATCAAGTGGGGCATATAAGTATGCACCTGTAACATCACATTGTGTATGTGACCAACCTTGTAAAGATACTAGAAAAGAAAAGAAGAAACGAATAACGCCAAAGTCTACTACAGGGCTGAAAGTTTCATCAAAGCTTTCACCTTTTACTTGTTTAAATCCCTGTGCGACTAACCTGGCCTTAAAACGTACAATTTTTCCCTTGTCATTTCTTTTCACAGTGTATACCCACCTACAACCTATTGGTGTTGTATTTGGGGGTAAACTTTCAAGGTGCCAAACACTACGATCATACATGACTTTCATTTCAGTTTCCATAGCCTTTTGCCATTCAGTACGTTGATCAGATTTTACAGCTTGGTTAAAAGTTCGAGGAATTACAACATGATCTAGTCAACTAGAAACATTAAAACTAGCATCTATTTCATCATCACTATTACTTGAAGTAGTACCTCGAGCACCTGTTACTATTCCTCTGTAAGTATTACTACCAGTAAAATTAAAAATATCAGGATTAAACAAAATTTTATGTTTTGCACAATACTGTTTTACATCTCCAAGTGATCTCAACCTTAAAGTTTTCCCTTCTTCAAAATAATAGATATCAGTGCGTGACCCATCACGCCTTAACACTGGCTTTCTAATCCAATTTACAACTTTTAAACCTGTATCACCATCGCTTTCATCATCCGATGAAGATGTCACATCCCTACTAGTAGAAGGCCTCACTCGATCAACAGGGGACTGAGAACTATCACTATTACTATCATCATCCTCCTCGTCCTCACTAAGAGAGTCGTAATGGCCTATAGGGACAACAGATTTAGATTGTAAATCAGGGCCCAGCACTGCTCCATCAGGCGCACCTTTATAAAAATTTTCCTCATCGAAAGACACATTTATTGTTTCAACGACTTTATTCTCATTCGGAAACCAAATGCGATAACCTTTTGTTCTGAAAGCATAGCCTATGAGAAAACCTTTACTAGCACGTGGTTCAAGCTTTTTACGAAGTTGCCTCGGGATTCCTACATATGCAGTTATGCCAAAAGGTTTTAAGTGTTTAACAGACGGTTTAGTCCCACCAAACAATTCGAAAGGAGTCTTATCTAGTTTGCCATGGCACACACGATTCCATGTATAAGTGAAATGCAACATGGCATCGGGCCAAAAACTAACAGGTAAACCAGACTCACTTAACATTGTTCGAGCAGCACCAGTGACGGTTTGATTATACCTTTCACAGACTCCGTTCTGTTCTGGAGTATAGGTATTCGTCACCTCATGAGCAATACCCTTTTCAGTAAAGAACTTTTCAAGCAAACTATTTAGAAATTCGCTTCCATTGTCAGAACGGAAAGCCTTTACCTTTAGACCAAGAAAATTTTCAGCTCGTAGAATGTGGTGCTTCACCTTTTCAAACACTTCAGATTTCTCTTTTAAAGGGTACAAAGCTACTTTTCTACTGAAGTCGTCAATAATAGTTAAATAATACCTTTCACCATTTCTACCTTTTACACTATAAGGCCCCCACAAGTCTGCATACAGTAACTCTAATGGTTTTCTGGACCTTATTTGTTGAATGGAACTAAAGGATACACGCCTGTATTTATTCAATATACAATTTTCACATTTAAAATCTTTACAATTAAAATCTGATTTATATTTGAAACCCCTCACTTTATCACAAGTTTTTACCAAAGTTGAAGGACTAATGTGGGCAAACCTCCTATGCCAGAGTTCCACATTTTTATCTACACTAGTCGACGCAGAGAAAGAAACTTTCTTTTGTGGACCATTTAAAACTTTAGGAGTGACAACATAAATACCATTTTTTAAAACAGCTTTAAACAATAATTTACCATATTCATAAATTTTTACACAGCCATCTCCACCAACAAATTCTGCCCCAGCAAGGTCAAATTTAGGACCCGATATCAAGTTACGCCTTAACTTAGATGAATACATTACATTAATTAAATTTATACACCTCAATCCAAACCTAAGTTTGATAGATCCTATTCCCTCAATTGGAAAGTTAACACCATCAGGGTTCCCCTTTGAGCCTTTGAGAAGGGCGTCACGCCCTGCCTGCCCTTTAAATTTTTATGAGCGCCCTAACTGCCCTTTAAAGTACGAAAATGCGCCCTCCTTGCCCAAAAAACGCACCCTTTATGCCCGAAAATCGCGCCCTTCTTGCTCCCAAATTTAACCACCACGACCCAAAATAGCGCATTTTTTCTCCTTTTTAAATATTCTTAGTGCTTTATTAATACAAATTTTCTTTCTAGAAGCTTTTCCACTTTTCTGTGTGTTCTACTTATTGCAAAAGCGAGTTGACACTTAGCAGGTGTATAAACTATTTATCAGCGTAAACATAGTTGCCGTCAAACTTCTTTAAATGACCCTGCAGCCTGCTGGTTATAAGGGTGGGGTGGGGAACAGACAAATAAGTGCCTCCCCGGTGTTAGCAAAAAAAGAACGGGAAAATATGGAAGATATTGCTCTTTTCTTATATTCCAATAATCCTTTTGCATCATAAATCACGGTTTTTTTTTTTTTTTTTTTTTTTTTAATCTTTAAAATCACGTTAACAAAAATAGCAAATCTAATTACTTTTATGATCTAGCTGAAGAACCACAAAAATCATCGTTAAGTTCAATCTCATAAATAAGTAAAATAAAAAAAAATGACTCAGGAAAGAGAAGTGTTTGTTTACATTAGATGAAAAACCACAATCAATTAGAATCAAAAGCTGAAAGAAGGGGGAATGAAAAGGAAATCTAAATTGTGCAGTGCTTTGGTTTTTATTTACACGATAACCACAGACAAGGATATTCTTTTTATCTGTGACAATAACAAAAGTTCATTTATTTTAATGATATTTTGAAATTTGTGTAAAAATGCTCTCGCATTTCGGTAATTAGTCCACAAATCATTAAAAAAAAAAAACTAATTACATCGATTAGCGTAAAATTAAAGCCTATCTTAGGTATTGCTATTAAACATAAATTTTGATAATTAACGGCAAAATGATTAAATACTTCTGCTATCGGCTAAAAAAAATATTGTGAATTTAGAAAGTCAGCTTTATATAAAAGTACGGATTTTATTAACATCGGAATAATAAAGTATTTCATAAATAGTTGCAATTAAACGTAAATTTTCGAAAGTTAGCGGTGAAATCGAAATGATCCTGTATTTCCGAAATCGGCTGCAAAATTACTGCATATTTTGAGATTAAACTATAAAAAAATAACTCAAATTTTATCGATTAATGACGGAATAGATAATTATTTGGAAATTTAGCTTTGAAAACAATGTGATTTTAATCTTAGCAGCAAAATAATAGAGTATTTCGATTCTTACAGTTTCCTTTTTACTTTCTTCTATATTTAATAGAAGAAAGTACTGGATTCGTAAAAATTTTCGACTTCCGGTTTTCGACGGATTTACACGTTTTGAGAGGTCTAGAACATGATTTGACCATTTTTAGACAATGTCTGTCTGTGTGTGTATGTGTGATAAAAATTTTGTGGCAACTGTATCTCTGGAACTACAGCTCAGAATTGTATATAAATTTATATGTCGATACACCTTGGCCAAAATTAGTACCTATCAACTTTTGGTGAAAATCGCTCAACAGGTGGCGCTGCTATACAGCGATTTCCGAAATTTAAAGGAGGCTATATCTCAGGTTCTATTGCATATAATCGAACAAAACTTGATTTTTAAGGTCTTTATGAGACATTATGATGATTCAATGTAAATGTTTATCGGCCAACAGGTGGCGCTGCTATACATCAATTTCTGCAATTTATGGGAAGACTATATTTCAGGAACTACTGCACAAAATTGCATATAAATTTGTATGTAGATGCACCTTGACATAAATTAGTATCTATCAACTTTTAGTGTCAACCACTCAATAGGTAGCGCTGCTGCACAGTGTTTTCTGCAATTTAAGGAAAGGCTATATCTCAGGTTCTATTGTGTATAATCAAACAAAACTTGACATGTGCAAAGGCCATTATGAGACATTGTGCTGATTCAAATTGGATGCTTTCAACCAATAGATGGCGCTGCTACACTGGAAATTTCTTCGATAATGGGAAGGCTATATCTCAGTTTGTATGGCATATAACTGTACAAAATGTGATATGTGAGATACTCATTATAAAAGCATATTTTTAAGATGTTATTTATAGACAATAAAACTTTCTCTGGATATTTAGTGTTAGCTTTCTCTAAGATGAAAATCATTTGCATTCATCATGTTAGATAACTTTAATAAATAATAGTTTTAATAAATTATTTTCCCTTAAAGAATTTGTATAGGAAAATATAGAAGAAAGTCTTGTGGTGATCACAACATACTATCCCCCCCCCCCCCCCACAAAATAAATATATTAACCTGTGATACTCCTTGATGGTTAGATAATGCAGAGTTCAAAATTTAGCAACCTCTGATTTTCATGCTAGTTATTTTGTTTTTATAGAAACTTCTCATTTTGGTGTTAAATTTGCCTTATATGTATAAGAACTTTATAAATTTAACTCATTATAGGTACAAATAAGTACTTTTAATAATAACCTATATAAATATTCCATCCTCCATTATTCATTCTACAGCCAAATAGTAACAGTTTCCAGGGATTTTGCATGTTGGGTAGTTTCATCCCTAATAGTTGTAGGAGCTACATTTTTAGAGATCAAATTTCAAAAGAATATTTCATTTACCATTATTGAAATCCAGCAAACAAAGTGAGTAAATTCCAAGGATATATTAAATTTACTAACTGATTGTAACATTAGAAATTAGCAATAATACATAAAAAATTGGAAACTATTAAAAAAAATATCATTAATTAATTAAATCGAACTTTATCAAACTATTTGATTAGAATGTTTAATATTTTTCTTTAATAATCACTAAAAAAGGTCTTTGGTTTTTATCTTAAGAAATTTGCGAAAATCTTATTCAAGATAATTTTTATTATAGTTCTTTACTTTCATTTCAACATTTATAAGATTTTCAAGAGCTTTTTACATATTTTTCAGGAAGCAATTTTAATACTTTTTATTAGGTTTAATAGAACTATAGTTAAAGATAAAAGAATGTGAAAAAATAAATTTATTTATCTAATTTTTGCTGACTAATTTGTACATTTAGTGGGGGGGGGATTGCTGATTGCTTAGCAACTGCATTTATAAATATAATAAAATTGTTTGTAATTTTGGAGGCTATTTTTTGCGAAGCGATATGCCCTTTTTATAAAATGTGCCCTTTTTCATTCTCCACAAATGTGCCCTCTTTTTATAGCACCCTCCTGCCCCTTTTTCCTTGGTAGCAGCACCCTGCCCTTTTTCAAACCTAGGGGGAACTCTGCACCATCTACAGCTACATTCATATTAGTATCAGACACAGGATTAAGTTCATAAAAAAAGTTCTTGTCTTTACAAAAATGATGACTTGCCGCCGTATCGAAAATGAATTCTTCCACTAAGTCAGACTCGTTTAAGTAATTACAGGAAATAAAATAGTTTGTAAAAGACTTACAGTTTGGTTGAAACGATGAGGATGACTCAGGTCGTCGTCGTTGGGGACTCTGTCGCTGTCGTCTGCCTCTACCAGGATAGGGAGATGGACGTCGCTGTCTAGAAGAGTCACGGGATGGTCTCCGTCTGGACTGTGTCTGTCTCCTAGATCTTCGGAATCTGGGCTTGAATGGAGTGGTGTCAGTGTCGGAACTGGACTCAGAAGGGTATGAGTAGACTGGGCAGGTACGTGTGGTGGACTCCTGTTTTCCTGGCTTCCTCCAGCATTTATTGGCATAGTGTCCAGGCTTGTTACACTTAAAACAAACTTTAGAAACACTGGAACTAGATGCTTGTACTGCAGAAAGTGTAATGCTATCAACACCAGAGTCTGCCTCTTTCAAAAGAATGCGGCTTTCTTCAGCACTAAGTGCCTCTAGTATTGACTTGTAGTTAAAATTTACATCTTCACTTCTCAAAATAATCTGCACGATGGAATTATAATTTTCAGGTAAAAATCTTATAAGCTGGAAGCACAGGTATTTTTCATCAAAATTCTTGTCCAGAGCTTTCAATTTTTGAAAAGTTCGAGATAATCTAGCAGCGAAAATTTTAATGGATTCCTTATCTTTAATTTTTGTAGCACATAACTCACTAAATACAGTTATGTGGTAGGCTCTGGAGTCGGGCTGATAGAAAGATTTCAATTTGTTCCAGGCTTCATTCACATCATCAATATTTTCTATAATTTTACGGAACTGCTCAGAAATGTTTAAATATATTAAGGATAAAGCAGTATTAGCTTTTAGCTTCCATTTCTTCAAACTGCTTAAATAGAGAGGATCATCAGGCTTGTCTGGAGGTTGAATAGGTTTAGGGTCAGAACCATCAACAATTTCCCATACTTGCTTTTCCATCAACACATATTTCATATCATTTCTCCAGCTCTCATAATTTGATTCAGCTAATTTTTCAATAGTATAATTACTGGCCATAGTCAGAAGTTTTTAATTTTTTTTTCTAATTTAATTCAATAAGGGAAAAAAAATCAATAGAAATGTCAAATTGGAAAAAAAAAATTTCTATTCCTGACAATTTCTAAAAAAAAACTTAAAGTTCTATTAAATATATATCTATAAATAGAACATAAACTACTTATTAATAATAAAAAAAAACTAATTAAACTGACAGCCCCCCCGTCTAAAATTATCTAATACACACTAAAAGGGATGTCATAACATTAAATATCTAACAGAAAGAAAACCCTCATTTAATAAAGCAGACAGAGTTCAATGACCTCCTTTCATACACCGGGAGTAGAGAGAAAAGAGGAACAGTTATCACCTAACACAGTGACCTACTTTCACCAGCTTCAGAACTGATAAACAAGTTAATCAAAGATTCTTTCCCCCCTCTTTTACAGATCAAAACAGATGTTCAAATAACTGATAAAGGAAAAGAAAAACAAGTTTAGGAATGATTTATTTACTTTATGTAATTACTATTGCCCATAACCTTTAAAGATGTTGATATTGGATGCGGGTTTTAACTGAGCATCCAATCTTTTATTGAAAGCACAAAAGTAAATAAAAAATAAACTTAAATATATATTGACAGATTAGCAGAGTTATATGCAGGGAACCGTTTTGGTTTAAATGCTTTCTCTTTTAAAATAAAATATGAGTTGTAACTAAACTTGTAAATAAAACAGAGAAGGTTTTAAAAACGAAATATAAATTTATTGATATAAAACAAAAAAAATATATATATATAAACTTTTAAATTAAACAAGGAAATAGATAAATAAACATATTTAATTTAATTAACTTCTGACTGTAACAATGGCCAGTACACAGCCTTGAAACTATATTCATATTATAAGCAGTTAATCTTCATCACTAGACAATGGAGCTTTTATCATATAAAAATAAAGATAGAATAAAACTGTTATTTTATAAATACATCTTCTAATACGATGAAATCTTTTACTTATTATAAACAACTGCCGGAGATTCCAATATCTTATTACTATAACATGACAGCTGAACTTTAACACAAAACAAACAAACGGAAAAATGAAGTACATAACAGCAAAAGTAAAACAAAAGCCGGAACCGCCCCTAGCCACGTTCCTCAACACCTTTTATACTATTAAGAGAGGATTGTGGTTAGAGTGACGTAATCACCGTGGCGTCGAATTAGCGTGATGATTTCATCCGCGAAATTTGATGCCGCCTAGTGAGTGATAAAGTAAACAGTCATTTGCATTTACCGGTAAGCTGGTGTAACATGATATCACAGCTAAAGAAAAACAACATATTTTCCTAGTAATTAAAGAACAGATAAAGCTGTCAGCTAAAATGCCGTAAGTAACAAAAACATATTTTATTTTTAATAAAGAAAATAAATAAATAAAGTTACTTCACTTAAATTAACTGAATATTTTCTTTTAATAACATGTTTAACTTAAACTTTAGACTTGATACCTTTTATACTTTCAATCCATATAAATTAAATAAGTTTATACATTTTATATATATCAACTGTATATGCAAATTGCACAAAGTGATAAGATTAAATATATTACCAGGCCAACAAAAAGACCTATTTCCGCAAAACTCTACCCCAGGAATTTACAAAATAAACTTTGAACATTTAAATGGAAATAAAGCCTGCTATATCGGGATGACTAAACGAAAAATTTCAGAACGGGAAAAAGAACATCCCGCAGACTTAAAACTAGGAAAATCCTCCACCGCTTTCTCCGCCACCCACATCAATAACCCCATTAATATTAACTCTATTAACATAAAAAAAATAGCCCCTTACAATAACCAAAATTAAGCACTAAAACGGGAGGCCCTCGAGATTACCACTAATTATAATACCGTAAATGACAGAGAGCATTACATCATTCCCACCGCATGGCAACAGCTACTAGAAGAACACGAAGTGAAGCGAAGTGGCGACCGCTGGATACACCGGCAAGGTAAACATCAAAAGAAGAACGACGGCGTTTAGCGTTTCGACTCTGAGGATGAACACGGAGTGTTCGAAATTAATCAGTCAAACATGATGGGAAAGTTTTATATAAGGTATTTAAATTCTAGCAAAAGTATAATTGTGCTTTTCCTTAAAAATAAAATTACAGCATATAAACATTTTTACAAAATACAGATTAGCGATCCATATTTTTAGATTTTACGAAACATTAATTTTTTCACAAAACATTTTATAACTCAAAAGCGTTTAGAGATAAATCATTTCTTTTTTTTTTTTTTTTTTTTTTTTGTATATAGATCTCGCTTCAACAATTCAATACCCAAAAGATTGAGAGAAAATTTCAAAAACTGAATGAGTTATAAATTTTTTAATTTTCAGTATCGCGGCAGTTTTTGATGAAATTCTGAATCGACGTTTCTGAACTCTTGCAACTGACCTTCACAGAGAACAGAGAATAAGATTCTTCAGTGCCAGGTGCTAGAGGTCGGGAAAAAGTTGCTTTTAGTTTTTCGGCCACGTGACAAAGTATACTGGAAATAAAAAAAGCAGTTTTTGAATTTTTTCAATTTAAAATCGATCAAAAGCAGAACTTTGAAATTGAATGTCATTATGGTTCACCTGTATGCAGTTAAAAAATCTAAAGTATAGCTTTAAAAATAAAATAAATAGACATATTTATTTGAATTCATTTTTATTTCATCTGTTAATGACACCATTCACCAATTTCATCTGTTAATGAGTTACTTTTAACAGAATAATATTGATTTTTTTCCCCTTTTTTTATGAATTCGGTTGTAAAAAAGCAGTTTTGGAATTCTTAAATTTTAGATGGATTTCAATAGAAATCGTTAATCGTCCTTGATAGATTAGCCATTTTGAGTCTAAAATATATCATAGCTATTCATTATTGTAATACATAATACATCATTCAAAAGATATTTTAAAGTATTTTTATTGCAGGCTTTTAAAATGATATAAGTTGTTCAAATTCTGTACGAAACTTTCGGAGAAAACTACGGAAAAACCAGAAAATTTTTATTCTTTTATATTTTACAAAGTTTCAAATTCAGATTTTTGCTCACATTTCGTACTAATAATTTTTAACGGTATATAGCCCGGAATTAAGCAAGTTTTGGAGAAAACCACAGATAAGTCAGACACAAATCTTTTTAAAAAATGTTATACGACGCCGCAGGTGCCACCGAGCAGGACTTAGCTAAAGTCAGAAATTTGAAAGATCATAACATGGTGAGTGAACAGGCTGTTTCAGATATTGAAAAGGGAAGAGGGCACCGAAGGCGCTGCTGCACGGGAATTTACTGCGCTTTCAATAAGCTATTTTCACGATATATCGATAAGCTGTTAGAAGACTTGAAGCGGGAAAAACGTGCCGCAGGCACCACCGAGTGGGAGTTTCATAAAGTCGGATTTTTCAGGGATCGCGAACCAGCTGGTCGCCGAATGCGGCTAGTTTTACAATATATAAGCAATGCAGAAAATATTCAGACATCTAAAATTTCTCTTAAACACTTTTAAATTTCTCCCAAAATAATGCAAGAATCGATTACATCCTACAAAGTTATCTATCACATCATATAACGCTGGTCAACAGTAGTTTCGGTGCCTAACAGTTTTGACTTATTTCTGGCTATACTTGGATCATTTAAAAATTCCAGTAATGTTTTGCCCCATCAGCTCTAGCTTTTTAACTTATCCACATGATAGGCCAAAGAAATTATACTTTTAACAATGCGGAAATTGGTCAAATTACTGTGCAGGTAGTATAATCTTATGCTTGTGTTACAACCAAATGCACAAAAAGTAGTAAGCATATTCTCCTATTCATAGTTGGGAGCTTTATAGTTTTCAAAGAAATGATTCCCTTCAATTCCTTCCCTTAGTATCATTCATTAGAGTTTAATTATATTTTAATAAGTCATAATAATAACAATAATAGTCATAAAAACTAGTATGTTGTGGCCACCACAAGACTTTCTTCTATTTTCCTATACAAATTCACTCACTAAAAATATTTTATTAAAATTACCTACCAAAATAAATGCAGACTATTTTCATCTTAGAGAAAACTAACACTAAATATAAGAAAAGAAAGACAGTTTTACTCTCTATAAATAAATCTTAAAAAATGTGTTTTCATAATGGTTCTCTCATATATGAAGTTTCGTAGAGTTATTTGCCATAGATGTTGATATATAGTTTTCCTGTTCTCGAAGAAATTTGCAGTATAGCAGTACCACCTATTGGCTGATGTGCATCCAAACTGAATCAGCCTAATGTCACATAATGGCTTTCTCACATATCAAGTTTCATGATATGCAATAGAACCTGAGATATAGCCTCCCCTGAAACTGTAGAAAGTGCTGTGTAGCAGCGCCACCTGTTGAGCAGTTGACACCAAAAGTTGATAGGCACTAATTTAGGTCAAAGTGCATCTATGTATAAACTGATATGCAATTCTGAGCAGTAGTTCGGGAGATACAGTCGCCACAAAATTTTTGTCCCACACACACAGACAGACATTTTATTTGATATATCTAATAAAAATTGGTTTGATTCAATTGAAATCCTATATTTAATATTTCATAAATGTATGATTTTCACATTTTATTGACTTTGAAGGTGATGTAAGTCCATTTGAGGTCATCAAAAAGTATAAATTTCTTTTAACTAATACTTTAAAAATGATCCAATTATAAACTTAAACCAATGTAATAACCGAATATGAAATATAAAACAAAAGAGAACCTCTTAAACATTAATAAATTGAAATTAAAATGTCTTACTTTAAAGTTACTCCATAGCACATTTTAGTTGGTTGCCCGACTTTCTTCAGATGCACTCACTTCTAAATAAAATAACCACAGCCTTAACTAAAATCAATAGGGAAACTTTAATCGAAATTAATTTTAACGATACTCACAAACTATCAAATTATAACAATATCATTTATGCGTCATTGCACAAAGTGAAAGAAATTATGGTCAATGAGTGCACGTGCAATGATTGGGAAACAACTCAACTCACAGAATGAGGATGGTTCTCCTAAAATGGAAAACAACAGAGAAGTTAGCATTCAGCATCTGAAGAAGGTCGAGCGCCCGACTCAAAGTGCTTATGGAATAACTTTAAAGTGAGGCATTTTAATTTATTAACAATTTAATAACATAAAAAAAAAAAAAAAATGAAAATAAGCGTGTTAACATGTACCAGTATTTTTCAAACCATTCAAATATAAATCCTTAAATATATCCATATAATATAAAATAGACTTGCACTACTTTCAAAGAAGATGGCTTATCTCATATATTACTTGTGAGAATTTTGAAAATGGGGTGTTATGTGCAGAAAATTTATTTTTTGATAAATACCCCCAAATAAAATGCATGATTTTTCAAAATGAAGCTGTATGAATACCAATACTATTCTGAAAGCAAACAAAAGTTAAGTGCAAGTAAGAACGCAAAACACTTGCTTACTCAGAAACATAATGAAATTTATATTTGGCCTGAGTTTCTACACAAACTAGAATTTTTTTTTTTAAAGTAAAATAAGATTATATACAATCATGCAGCATTAGCATCTAACACATTACATCTACAAGTCTAGGAAATTATAATTTTATTCTTACTATATAGTTGGAAAAAATCAAAATGACTTTAATTCATTATAGGGCACTTAAATTAAGAAAAAAGTTTTTTTTATTCAAACTGTAAAACTAGACAATTTACAGTTAAGAACTGAAATTAAATTTATTATGAAAGTTTTTTTTTTATGTTATGATGTTCTAAAAATTTTTCCCTGAATTTTCCCTATATTTTAAAATTCCCTCAGTTTCTGTACTTTTGCAGATTCAGAGTTCAAACTAGAGAGTGGGATTGCGAGAATCTCTCTGTATTTAAAAAAAAATCCCACTTCAAAATATATCAGAATGAGAATTCTTCCCATTTTTTTCCCCCACTGTTTATACATTTTTACTTACCCTACTACAGTAGGTAATGGAAGTATTGTATTCAGTCCAAAAACTCAATATCGAGTTTTCACCTGATTAACATGTTTCAAAGGCCTCCCAAGTAAAAAATAAAAATAGTTTTTTGCAATTGGTCAGTGTGTGTGTGTGTGTGTGTGCGCACATGCATGTGTGCATGTATGTGTGAAATCTTCTGGCTATCATATCTCTGAAACTAATACAGCTAGAACTGCAAAACTTCAGAATTGATACAGGTCTGGTGTACAGATGAATTTTCCAAATTTTGGTGAAAATTAGAAGACTGTAAGTACGCATCTCAAAAACAGTTCAAACGATTTTCTTCAAAGTTGCTATATAAACACTCTATTAAATGTCCTTTTGAATGATATACTTGGTCAGTTCAGGAAAACTGATAGGCATCCTGTATAAATAGCTCAATTTGAGGTCTTGCAAGTGTGTTCCTTTAACGATGGCTATACAGATTTTTTTCAAACTCATCATATTAACTCTCTTTTAAATATCCTCTTGTATGTAATTATTGTTTTTCGGTTAATAATTGAGTATGCCTAGTTTTGGTAAAAGTGTGTATCGCAAAAACGGCTCTAATGATTTTCTTGAAATTTATTACATAAATCAACTTTAGACATGCTTTCTCACGTATTACATGGTTATTACAGGAAAATTAACAGTTACATTACCCAGCTTAGGTAAGTTAATTTTAGATCTCGGAAATTGGTGTTTCAAAAAAAATAACTGCGATTTTTTTTTTTTTTTTTTTTTTTTTTTGTTTAAATTTGCTATGTAAACTTTCTTTTAGATGTCTTTACATATGTATTAAGTTTCTTACAGTGAAAAAATTTTAGGTTTCTACTTCGTTAGGCCAATTTTGTCTTCTGATCATATTATCTCCAAAAAGAATTGCATATGGGTAATGGAAGTCGTGTGATTGCTTCACACCAGATTTTACTGGGTGCATTTCTCTGTCGTTAACTTCTCTAGACATTACTGATTAAAAAATAAAAAGTGGAAAAATTGAGTAAGTATTTTAAAACACTGCTTAATTCTAAAGATATGTTAAGAGAATATATAAAGAAATTAAATTTTATTAACAAACAGCTACAAAATGTGGAAGCTAAACATGCAATTATAAATTAAATCATTTTGATTATTCTAGTTACTGGATTTCTATTGAGCACTCTGAGTACTAAAATCAAATAAAAATAAATTTTTAAACAGATTAAATAATAAGAAGTTAAGCAATTTCCTTCTGCATTTCTGGTGAAAATTTAGATTCTGAATATGGGAGCAGTATCGATACTTAACCACAAAAGGGGGGAGGGGGGGGGAGTTATTAAATTTCCATTTTTAACATTTGTATGTTGGCATTCTTTCGAAAATAAAATAAAAAAATCTTGAAAATGTAAAGTATGTAATATCTCATTTAAATGTAAAAAATCCCACTTAATATTTCGTCAGAATGGAGAAATCCCACTTAAATTTTTCTTCTAGTATGAACCCTGAGAGTTATCCAATTCCCTGAGTTTTTCCTGCATTTTAATAGATTTATTCAATTCACTGAGTTTTCCAGGTTTTCCCCTGAATCCATCCCAGGTACCACAGCAACCCTGTCAGCAAATCTTATTTGTGTGAATTAGGCTTTCTATCACCATCATAATTTAGCATTAAAAGAGAATTGTCCTAAGCAGAGTTTAAACTGCCATTATTTATTTATTCCCCCCCCCCCCCAAGCATTTTACTAAAATATATCAGTAAGAATTTTGCTAAAATGCAAAAACTGGATAATTTCATAAAGAATTGCTGTATAATAAATAACCTTGAATATTTATTTGAATATTCACAAAAAAATAAAAATAATAATAAATCATTGAAAATATTGGGGCTTATAGCTTATTCAGTATATTTGGATTTAATTTTTATTTTTAATGGTTGACTTACAAAGCAAAAAAATTTACAGAGATCATTATGAATTCATGAAAAAATGCCTAAAATTTTCATATGGGGAGAAAGCATAATTTTACTGCAAGAAGGCTCAATCCTCTCATTACCAAAACTATTAATTTTAATTAGGTTTGGAAGTCATATGAATTTGAAAATTTAATCTCATGAATTTAAGCACCAGAAAAACTGAAAATCTGATACTTGAGAAAAAAAAAAAAAAACTTGAAATCAGAAACTTGAACATAATCAACCTGGATTTAAAGATTCCAGGATTGAGAATTTGCTTTATAGAACTAATATTATACAGTGATCTACCCTCTATTAATTGCTCTCCTTCTAAATCACTTTTTTTATTTTACACATAAGGCAAAGCTATAGCTGCTGCTGCTTTTTTTTTTTTTTTTAAATTGAAACAAAGCTTCATTGATTCATGTTTTTTAAATCACAAGTATAGATGCTTAGTTACAATCATCAGTGAACAAAAGAAATCTAAAACAAAATTAGGGATATAACCAAATTAAGAAAAAGCAATCAATAGTATTTAACAAATTAAATTAACTTTCGTAAAAGCTAAAATACTCTTTGTGCATTTTAGCTAAAATGCTTAAGAAACTTTTATGCCAGATATATTCTATATATCATATCAATATACTGATAGTTTACCTTTCAAATATTTATTTTACTGGCTAGAACATGTTTTTAATAAATTTGTATGCAGTGTATTATTATTATTTTAGCAGATTGTTATTTCAGTTCTCACTCATATTTTCTTTTTACTAAGAAAATATTTCTAATTTCTTTATTCATTCTAAATTTCCCCTGAACTTTATTCCCACATTTGGAGATATTCTGCATCCCTCAAGAATATATATATATAGGTTTTATCAAACTAATATCAATTGCAGCAACTGATGATACGAAGGATTTTACTTACACATTTTTCAGGAACACGGCATAATGCTACAATGCTTCCAATGAGAGCTTGATATATTCTACTTCTTACAATTGGAGGTAAAGTTTGTGTAAATGCTTTTTCCCATGGAACCCTGTTTAAAAAATAAATAAATAAAAAAAAATTGCTAAACAAAAAAATATTCAACTTACATTATAATAATCTTGCAACAGGCTATATTAATGTATTTTTATTTTTATTTAAAACACTTTAAAAACACGTAAAATTAATTTTAATTTTTTTTTTTTCAATTATCCTAAGCTTTTTGCTTTGAAATTCCAAAGCATCATCACATCAGTGATATTTATGCTTGATTGCTTGATATTGATGCTTTGGAATTTCAAAACGAAAAGTTAGGATATTTTTTTTTTTTTTTTTTTTTTTTTCATTTTTTAAATAAAAATTACTTTTATGTGTTTTCAAAGTGGTTTTAATAAAAATAAAGAATGACACGTGTTTAATTAACTCTTGTTTGAATGTTACTTCAAATCAGAAATTAAGGAAAGAACTTCATTTCTTGTTGTTAAAAGAAAAGAATTTAATACATAAATAATTAAAGAAACCTTACTTCTCTCTTCTTTAAATTTGCCTTAGTAATTGCGGGAGGGGCCCCTCCCTTCACCAGAGGCTGTTCTGTGGGACCTTGCTTGTCTACTAGTCACTTATTTAATCTTGGTCTTAAGAATTCTGCACCAGTTACAGTTTAGTCTTGCGCTGGGTTGTTGCCATTACAGGAATTAGGATTTGATAAAATTTCGATGGTTTTGCAATGTAATGCGTAGGTTGGGTTGTTAAAATTTGCTAATTTACAAACATTCTCAAAGTTTATTTTGATATTTTCATTATCGTTTGTTTTGGTTAGCACAGTGGTTATTTTGCTGAATTAAATATCTGCGATGTGTTCTTTTATTCTATTTTTAATTTTTCGTCTGGCCATACCTATATAATAACCAGTAGATTTATTTTCTTTTATGAAGGGTATTTCATACATACCCGGAATTTCTAGTGGATCAATTTTGACTTTATCATTTCTTATTGTTTGATAAATATTTTTAAATGTAATAATATATAAAAATAATATATATATAATTATATACATATATTATTATATAATATATAATTATATATATAAAATATTTATTTAAATATTTTTATAAATAATTTTATTTTATATTTATCAAACAGTAAGAAATGATGAAGGACAAAATTGATCTACTAGAAACTCTGGGTATTTATGAAATCCCCTTCATAAAAAAAAATAAATCTACTGGTTACTACATAAGTATGACCAGTCGAAAAATAAAAGAACAAAGGAACACATTGCAGATATTAAATATGGCAAAATAAACACCAAATTAAACGATAACCAAAGCAAATGCTAATGAAAATATAAAAATAAACTTCGAGAACGTCCACAAATTAGCAAATTTTAACAACCCAACCTACGCATTACATTGTAAAATCATCGAAACTTTATTAAATCCTAATTCCTGTAATGGCAACAACCCAGCACAAGACTAAACTGTAACTGGTGCAGAATTCTTAAGACCAAGATTAAACAAGTCACTAGTAGACAAGCAAGCTCCCACAAAACAGCCTCTGATGAAGGGAGGGGTCCCTCCTGCAAGTGTTAAGGCGAATTTAAAGAAGCAGGTATGGTACAAGCTTACAGAATAAAAGACTGGACTTTTCACGACCCCCCCCCCTCCTCTCAAAAGTGGTATCAGGCAACTGACATAATATAAATTTTACAATAATTAAAATAATGTTACATCTGATTGCATACATATACACACAATAAACAAAATCAGAACAGTAAATCTTATACTAAATATCATATTAATTATAATTAAAATAGTTGTAAGTGCTTAAAAAACAGACAAAATTATTACATATACTTGAAAATAAGTTTATTCTATAGAAGCATTGTTTGCTGTGGTAATTGATTAGCAAAATAATGTAGTTCAAGATCATTAGAAAAATGCAGTTGAAGTGCTATTTCTTTTTCATTTTCTCTAAGTTTGAATTTGACATTTCTTGAAAGCCAATCGCATAGAATTGCTAATATATTGCACAAATTCAGGCTCCCCCCCCCCCCACTACATATGTCCAAAAAGTTTTAATGCAGATTTTCATTGATCCCAAGAATTATAATTTTCAAGCCTAAAAAGGCTGAAAATAATGTCTGAAGAAGAGAAATAAGGCTTCTTTAATTATTTATGTATTATGATTAAGCCTCTTTAGATTTTTAAATTAGTTTTTATAGTTTATTTAAAAATTAGCAGTTTGAAATGTATTCCTAACCTTTAATTGTCATTAATTATTCCTCAAAAAGTAATTTAAAAAAATCTTAAATCCTTTCTCTTATACTATAAATGCTATTAAGTCATTATTTTCTTTCAATAATCTTCTTTAAGTTCAGTATTTATTAAATCAATCCTTTAATAAAACAAAAATAAATAACTCTCAAATAAAGATAATTCAATTTCATTAAGTTAAACTTAACTTTTACTTATAAATTTTTAACCTTTACAAAATGTAACTGTAGCGAACTATCGAGTGTTCCATAAGTCTGTAGACATTTTAAAAATTTATAATTATTGAATGAATAGACAGAATTAAACACAGTTTGCAAAAAAATCAGGGGGTACAGAAAAAAATATACTGAAAATTTTTGTCGACGATAGTTAATAGTTAAATTTTTCACACAGATGTGAAAGAAAAATATGCAAATGAATGGCCTATAAATTGCACAATTTTGTAATTAGAACAGTTTATTTCTTATTTTGGCTTCTACTTGTGCATATATGAAGTTTTAATTGTGATGCTGACTTGGATTTTTAACAACTGACAATTTTCCAGAGAATTCCAGGTTTCCCAGGTTCTATAGGTTCATATGAACCCTGTTTTCATTATTAAAATTACAAAGACTTACTGATAAAGACCCAACTCATATATAGGCACAATTTCGTCAACAGGAGACAAGCGTTTACCAAAATGTGTCAGTAAAGACACCTCACGCATCACTTTGGGAGAGATAGATGTCCTAAGGGAGAGGAAAAAAAACTTTAATACACAGTTTGAAATTAACTATATAACAAAATAGTTTATTTTAAAAGATATCAGTAAGGAAAAATCAGTAAAATTTGCATGGCTATGCCATATATTTGATTTGATAAAATACAATAAATACTTGAGATTAACAAGGGCTTAGTTAAAGACGACCCTTTCCATTTCTAAATGTGAAATTCAGTGTTGAGAATGTCTTGTTGTGTAAAAGAGATCAAAGTTCCATAAAATTTCAATAACAGTGACAAAACATTGAAAAAATGAGATACATAAGTATAAATAATATATACTCTACACATGCAATAAATGGTAGATACACTACATTTTCTTGAAAAGTGCCTTAAGAATCTAACTGATTAACGAAATTGTTCATTGAAGTATTAATATGTTACATTATTAGCCAGAGGGGTTAGCCCTTTGAAAGTGAATATGACTGGATTATGGAATATTATAAAAAAACCATTAAGACAAATATGTGACAGCTTCAATAAAGGTAATTTATACTTAATAAATGAATAAAATATTGACTTTTTCTTTTTAATTAAACGTGTGTAACAAATATCATTAGAAATAACTTTTAAATGTGAATAATTTTTGTAAGAATACTGTATCATGAAGTTCTTTCTCTAAGAGATATTAAATCACAAAATTAAATATGCCTTATATTCATTTCATTTTCCAATGAATCGCAAAACTAGCTGAATGCAATTGCATTGTGCTGCCCTCTAAAGGCAAACTTGCTTAGAAAATAAAAATATAAAGTTTGTTTATAGTACATATTTTACATAATGAATAAAAAAAATTGAAGAAATAATAATTTAAAAATTAAAAAAGTATCAATTATAATTTAGTTATTGCAAATGAAAAAGTCAAGCTTGAAAAATTTATCATTATATAATTAAAAAAATCCGGCATGAAACAATCACACGACTTCCATTACCCACTATTACACATATTATATGCTCTTTTTGGAGATAATGTTATCGGAAGACCTAGAACTAAATTGTCAATTGACCTAATGAAATAGGCACCTAAAAATTTTCCGGTAAGAGAAAGTTAATACACTTGTAAAGACATAAAATAGAATTACACAGTGATTTTGTTTTTTTAAACACCAATTTCTGAGATCTAAAACTGATCTATCTGATCAGGATAACTATTAATTTTCCTGTGATAACCAAGTAAACCATATGAAAGAATATCTAAAATGGCTTTATGTAACAATCATCAATAAAATCATTAGAGCCATTTTTGAGATACCTACTTTTACCAAAGATTGGAATAATTAATTGTTGATCAGACTACAACAACTACATGCAAAAGGATATTTGAAAGAGGGTTATTATAGCAAGTTTGAAAAAAATTCATATAGCCGTTTTGAAAGGAACACACTTGCAGGACCTGAAATTCAGTTATTTATACAGGGCGCCTATCAATTTTCCTGAACTAGCCAACTATACCATTCAAAAGGACATCTCATAGAGTGTTTAAAGAGCAATTTTAAAGAAAATCGTTAGAGTTGTTTTTGAGGTACGGACTTATGGCCCCACTTCCGGTTTTCCAATTTTCACCAAAATTTTGAAAATTCATCTGTACACCGGACCTGTTTTAATTCTAAAGTTTCGTAACTCTATCTTTATTAGTTTCCGAGATATAACAGCCAGGAGATTCTCCACGTACACACACACTGACCAATTGCCAAAAACCAGTTTTTTGGACTCAGGAGACCTTAAAACATGTAAATCAGGTGAAATCTCGATAGCAAATTTTTGGACCAAATACAATACTTCCATTACTTATGGTAGCCGGGTAATGGAAGTAAAAAGTTTATACAAAGAAGGTATATGTCATATATTATCTAAAAAAATATTTTAAAAAATTAAATGATTAAAAAATGGTATTATTTATAATTTAGTAAAATAAAAAAATAAATAATAACAGCTTGATAAATCTAATTGTTATTTAAAAAAATAGTTTTTAATTTTGCACTGCCGTGAAAATGACTAATATTCATTCGTGCATTGAAAATGCACACTAAAAGCTTTTTATTTAGAATTTCCAGTTTTAAATTATACCTTATAAATTAATGTTTTAAAAAATTATCTTTAAATAATAATAAAACATAAAATATTTATTTCTTAAATGATTATGCAATTACAGTAAAGCACCGTTTATACGTCTTTTACATTTATACGTCCTTTTAATGAAGTCCTAATTCATTCCTATTCATTTTAATGTAAAAATTCTTCGTTTATACGCCGCTAATATCGGTTATACATCTTTTACACTTGACTAAAATTCGCAAAATTTCTAGACCTGTCATTATTTTTCATTCTAAATACGACAGATTTTTCCTAGAAAGCATTATTAAAGGGTGGAAAGCAGGAAACATCGAAGAATACTGATCAAAGAATCAACTGAATTTACATAGCAGAATATTTAATACTCATAGACAATCAGCAAATCAGACGAATATTAAAGATTTTTAATGTTATTAAATAACTATCTATATGGACATAAATCGTATGCTTATTATTAAAGATACACAATATATATATATAATTAATATTCAAAATGTGTTCATATAGTTCTTAAGAAACGTAATATAATACTCAGTATTAATATATGTAATTAGTACCCAGTCATACAGTAATAGTATGATTTTTCTCACTTTTTATAATAAGTCTTTCTTTCTTTTTTTTTTTTTTTTTAATTAATTATTGTCTTAAAAAAGGTATAATACACATTTACTAACTTAAGAAACTTTATTAATTAGTATTTTCACATAAATTTTGCTTAAGTGTCATTCAATTTGTAGTAATCAAAAAGTTATTAAAATTTTGATTATACGTCCTTTTACGCCAGTCCCTTGAAAGACGTATTAACGGTACTTTACTGAGAACTGATTATCTAATTTTAATGCAATTTTTTTCAAAATCAGATGCTGAGAAATATTGAATAATTCTGTTCTTTTATATGTTATAGAATCTGATAAAGCACATTTAAAATTAATATTGACATTTATATTTTGGATGGAAAAAGATTGAGAATCTAAAGTTTTTCGTAGAGCGTTTGAACACTGATTGTTATTGGAGCTTGATTTTAACAAAATAAAAAACTGCAAAATTAACGAAAATCACAAAAAAGCGGAAAATTGTGGATCCGCAGAAAATTCTCATGCCTGAATAAAAGATATTTCAAATTAATATTAAATGTAAATGTAATTCTTCTAGGAAATAATTAATAAAGGTATTTCAATTTAATTTTAAATGTAAAAGTAGATTAACTAAGAAAGAATAAATAAAAATATTCAATACATTTTTAATATATAGTTCTAAATTAAAATATAATTATTAGACATATTTTGTGAACATAATTTAACTTACGAATGTGGTATGTCAGGCCTTGAACAAATCTGGAAGTAATTACTCTCACCAGTTAGATATTCTCTATAATCAAACATGGATGTTTCACCTTTGGGTACAATTTCAATTAAAATTGTAGGTTTAACAGTGATAATTGTGTCTATTAAACACAATAATCCTCTACCTAAAGATTAAAAAATAAATATATTGTATTACAAATTTCACTAATATTTTAAGTTCATTTAAAAAAATAACGATTCATTAAATAAACATATATATGCTGCAATGGACATAAGTAAAGGCACACTTCCCAATTTAGTTTGAAATTTTCAAGTGTTTGTCATACTGAAACAAGAACAAATAGTTAATAAACATGATTAAAATCTTGAAATGGGTTATGTAAATAGTGAGTTTTAAGCCAGTGGCGGATCCAGAACTTGAATTTTTTTTTTTTTTTTTTTTTTTTTTTTTTTTTTTTGGGGGGGGGGGGGGGGGGGCTAAGATTTTGCAAAGTGTTATTCTAGACCAATAAAAAATTTACAATTGCAATATTCAGTTGTGAATGTCAGTGTTTTTTTTTTTTTTTTTTTTTTTTTTTGGGGGGGGGGGGCTTCAGCCCCCTAGCCCCCCCTTAAATCCGCCACTGTTTTAAGCAAATGAGTACATTAAATATATACTGATTAAAGTCTGGAATTTTGAAATAAGCACTATTTTGAAAGAAAAGCAAGGATGAAGTTTACCAACGATAAGATATTTGCAAGTTAAATCCACTGTCAAACTTTTTTGAACTGATTAAGTATTTTGAAATTTATTGTAATGATAAAATTTTCATTATAAACACACACATGACATAAATAAAGAGATACCCTACAATTTCATGAAAAGTGAATGCAATGCTTGGAACTGACATAGTACAGTGCTTTTCTTTCTAGAAATGAGTATAGTAACAATTCCTCAAGAGTAATAAAGTATGCTTTGAATGGTGTTGGTGTTTGGAACAGTGTTGCCAATTTAGCGGATTTTCTGCTAAATTTAGTGGATTTTTGACACGATTTATGGGAAAAAATAAAGGTTTAGCAGATTCGATATTACATTGCACTGTTGCTACACTATGGGCAATTGAATTTTTAGAGGATTTTCATGTGTTCTTTTAGCGGGGAAAAAAAATTTGTGTTGGCAACACTGGTTTGGGAGTAAGGCTGATTGACTACATAAGAGTCCAAAGCCTAAACTCTAAAAAATATGTCCTATTTGCTGCCACAAATTCTTCGTAATTTGAGAAAATACACGTAATTTATGAAAAAATTATGTTGTCAGAATGTATTTTCTCAAATTGCAGAGAATTTCTGGCAGCAAATAGGACATACACTGATGGAAAAAAAAATCGCAAAACCAGGAAGGAGCTGCGCTAGATAAACGAAATTTGGTAGGCGTGTTTATACATCTGAAAGATGACGTCGATTTAAATTTTGAGCTACGCGCATAAATGTGGCGCTAGTAGCGACACTATGAACATGCAAATGAGGTTTGCTTTAAATAAGCGCTGTAAGGTTCGTGATCGTTATTTACAGTTGAGATTTGACGTAGTGGGTTAATTTTTGTCAAGGATGCCTCTAAGAAGACGAAGAAGCCTTTATCAACAGCTCACTGAGTTTAAACGAGGTCGTGTAGTAGGGCTACGAGAAGGTGGGTTTCCTTTCTGCGATATTGCAGAAAGACTTGGCAGGAATGTATCCACTGTGCATGAGTGTTGGCAGCAGTGGTCAAGGGAAGGTACTGCCTCAAGAAGACCGGGTTCCGGGCGGCCACGTGGCACTACTGAGAGGGAAGACCGCAGTGTTCGGCGTATGGCTGTGGCTAATTGTACTGCGTCTGCAGCTGAAATTCGAGCTGCAGTTGGCACCACAGTGACACAACGAACTGTTACAAATCGGTTACTTCAAGGACAGCTCCGAGCCAGACGCCCTGTAGCGTGCATTCCACTGACTCCAAACCACTGTCGTTTGCGACGTGAGTGGTGTCAAGCTAGAACTCATTGGAGGACGGAGTGGAGATCTGTTGTGTTTTCTGATGAAAGCCGGTTCTGCCTTGGTCGCAGTGATAACCGTGTGTTGGTTAGAAGGAGGCCAGGTGAACGCCTGCTAGCGACCTGTCTGCGGCCTAGAAACACAGGGCCTACTCCTGGAGTTATGGTTTGGGGAGCAATTTCGTATGACAGCAGGAGCACTCTCTTGGTTATCCCACGCATCCTGACTGCAAATTTGTACGTCAGTCTAGTGATACAACCTGTTGTGCTGCCATTTATGAACAGCATTCAAGGGGGTGTTTTCCAACAGGATAACGCTCGCCCTCATACCGCTGTTGTAACCCAACATGCTCTACAGAGTGTCGACATGTTGCCTTGGCCTGCTAGATCACCAGATCTTTCTCCAATCGAGCACGTATGGGACATCATTGGACGACAACTCCAGCGTCATCCACAACCAGCATTAACCGTCCCTGCATTGACCGCCCAAGTGCAACAGGCATGGAACTCCATCCCACAAACTGATATCCGACACCTGTACGACACAATGCATGCACGTTTGCATGCTTGCATTCAAAATTCTGGCGGTTACACCGGTTACTAATGTACCAACGTTTCACATTTGAAATGGCTTTTCTCGCCAATGGCTCTACCTGTGATCTTGAAACTTTAATCAATTAAATATGTTACCTAGACAAATGTATTGCTGAAATTTCATTACTGTACAATAATTTTTTCTTGGTGTTGGGATTTTTTTTTCATCAGTGTATTTTTTACAGTGTAGGGTAGTGTGTCTTCTGTGGGTATGCCTTGAAGCAAGATGTCAAGAAAGTGATTTCAAAAGAAGGCATTCATATAGTGGAACAATAAGAATGAGATGCACCCTCAACGAGAAATTGCCCAAACCTTATAGATCTCATTATTTATGAACAGGGTTGGCAAGTTTTTTCCAAGGTGGAGAAAACTGCAGAAAAACCAACGGGAAGAAATAGGTTTCTTCCAAGTGGAAGAAACGGAAAAAACTGTTTTTATTTAACATTATATAAATTATAATTAACACATTTTTCAAATTAATAACCTTAAGTAAATTTAATTACACCAATAAAAATTTAATTATTAATTATGTATGCTAAGTTAATAATTACATGAGATTTTTAGCCATGATATATGACATACCAAAATACTCAAAATCCATTAAAGAAATCAATTTCACTTTAACCAGTATAAAGTTTTATTATTTAAACAATGCTATTTCTTTAACTGGTAATTAAATACTATGTATCACTTTCTTCTACTTTTTAATAGAAGACATTTAGTTAATTAAGGGAACAAGTATACGATAATTAGTGTACTACAAAATGTCATGATATTTTCATTTTCTTTACTGCAGTGCAGTGCAACACAGTACAATCAAAAGTTTTTTAGCAGTTGAATATTGAAATTGGTTTCTCAACTTAGAAAAGATAAATGAAAAATACGAAAAAAAAAAAAAAAAAAAACATGTATAACTTAAAGAGAAGTTTAAAGTATTTTGACACATACTTATAATTCACTGGTTTACCAGCTTATGGTTCATACAATGATTGTATTTTTTTAAAAAATTGTGGACAAATATTTTGGCTCAAAATTTTATAAACTATTATCACTTGTACTATTTGAACATAAGATAATATGCAATATGCAAAAAGTTTTAAAAGCATTAGTTTCTTAAATTAAACATTGAAATGTGAATGCTAGTACAAATAAAGAAATAACAGCTAATGTATAATTATTCTGGGTTGCTACAAATCAGGAGAAAAAATTCCCTGAGTTTTCCCTGTCTCTTTTAGAAGTAAAATAGATGACACACAATAACGCAGCATTAGAATCTAACACGTTTACAAATCAATTGAACATATTTAGGGTTTATTAATTTTATTAACTTACTATAGTTGAAGAAAAAAAACATAACTGATTCATTATAAATTCCCTGAGTTTTCCAGGTGCCATAGCAACCCTGTTATTTATTTTTATTTCTTAATTTATTGCATTAACCAAGTGAATAAAACCAAAAAAAAAAAGAAAGAAAAATTACAGAAATAGTAAAAAAAAAAAAAAAAACCTACAGCAGTAAAATCCCCTCACCTGTAGATATTTAAGGTTTGTAATTAAATAAGTTATTTTTCTAAAATAAAATTTTTAATATTCATTAAATAATAGAGTTTAGATTTGATATTATATTATGTTCTGAGTTTAATTGTTTTATACTATTTTAATCTAGAACATCAGTTTTGTGTTCTATTGGTTTCTTCCAGTTTTTTCCACTGTCCTGGAAGAAACCCAATCCTGTTTATGAATAACCAGGAGATCATTCAGTAGAAAAATACCAAAATGAAACTGTCAGTATATATTTGGGTCGATTGACAATTGCCTTCAATTCTGAAAGACAAATGCACCAAAAGGTTAATGGATACTCTTAGAAAATTGCAACAAACATGAGAGAAAATCTGCATGCAAATGAGTCTAATCACAGCTACCAGATACCTTTTATCAAATAAACTAGGATGAGAAAGCTGCAAGACCTAAAACACTACTCTTCAGTCAATTAAAAAAATTAAATAAAATAATAATAATAAAAAAAAATAAAAAAAAACAGTGGGCTCTGATGATGAAAAATAACTATATGAACATTTAACGAAATGTAATTTTTTTAAATGTGTGCAATTTTCCTCCAGTGGACACAATGGTAGTAAAAGTGGATAGTAATGGAATGGATGGATGAAATATGGATGTGGCAAAGTCTTATTCAAGAATTCGACTTAAACTGCTTGCAATGATCAAATGTGATGGCTTTTATCTTACACTGTGGAGTGCTAATTAGAATGCCGGGTGATCTAAGTTGAATATGAGGGCAAAATTAACATCTGAAAATATATTGCCATTTTTAAGAAGTATATGCTCCAATATTTTGTGTTAGCTTCAGAAAATATCAACTCTTTTTATGAAGAATAGAGGTTCCTGTTATCTGAAAACACCTAAACTTAGTAGGAAAGCATAGGATTCAAAAGCTGAATGGTTTAGAGAATCATCTGACACGGCACACATGCACATCTCAAAATCTATAAACTCATGGTAAATCAAGTCTGAAATTTAAACTTAAAGAGAGAGAAGAAAATACAAAAGCATGCATCTATTTAAAATAAATAATAAAATAATTTGATTATTTTTTCCCAAACAGTATAATAAATTCTTTTATTTAAATAACCAGAGATTATTAGGTATCAGGTACTTTTCTGTTTGAGGACCACTTAGCAATTGTATAGGGTTTTTTTTTTTTTTTTTTTTTTTTTTTTTTTCAATGGCTTCCACAATAAACTGCTAAATTATGTTGAAAACATTTTGCTAAATTAGAGGAAACAATAATAATAAAAAAAAAAAAATATTTTAAAATATTACAATAAATTTTAATAATAAATAACTTAATAACAATTATAAAACCAACAAATGATTCATAAATTGCACAAGAGAAAATTTTACTAGTTTTGAACTGCAATCGGTCAATCAGCACTTTGTTAAGTCTTGTCATGTAAGTAAGTCAGAAAATAGCATAATGGTTCTCAAATGGGAAAAGCACCAATCAGGGGTGACAAGCAGATTTTTTGATGTAAGAAGTGAAAATTTAGGCAGGGGAAAATAGATCAAAAACTTCTTTCATTATATTTCTTGTTTTTTCCTAAATCCCAAATATAAAATAATGAAATAAACACGGCACTGTAATAGTTTCATTCGATTCTGACATGAGATTTGCTGCCAACTAGTCACTAACTTTGTCGAATTTTATATGATAAATGCATACCAACAATAAAGTAGCATTATTATTATACATAATTTTTTAAACGAATTTGCAGTATGATATTAAACTTTGTAGATTAACATCTGAAAAAGAAATGTTGAACTTGAAAAATACTAAAATTTATTTATGTCTGTAGATCATCATAATTTACTTTCTTTGTAAATGCAAATTTTTGCTATTTGATGTGATGTTATTTATTTATAACAACGGTAAACCTGGTTCAAACTGGTACAAAAAATTTTGCTTCTGGGCATATCACATTTGCACAATTGTTGTTTTATCACTCATCCAGGGTTCCCACTCTTAAAAAGGAAAAAAAATTCAAGGACTTTTCAAGTACTTTTTAAGGCCCATTTGAAAATTTTCAAGGACTATGGGGGAAAAAAATCGCAAAATGCTAGACATACACACAAAACTTTAGTAAATCACAGAACACTAGGCATATACACAAAACTTTAGTAACTATTTTTATTAGTATTTTTTTTTTTTTTTTTTTTTTTTTTTTGGTAATTAGAATAATAACTTTGTCTATTTTCACAATACATTTTTGATGGATTGACCAAATTAACTTTTACAAAAGTCAAAAACTGATTTCATTTGGATTTGGGATCATTCATTATGATTATTCCAAAGTTCTTAGGTTTGAGTTCTGGTCTGGTCACCTTCTGCTCAAAATTAATGACTAGTCTACCAAACAGGTATAAGATTGGCAAAAGAGGCAAATAAAATGAAATTATATGCAAAAGCCACATAATGAAATGAGAATTTTATGACAAAATGCATTATATTAGACAATGGCGTGTGCATGTGTGTGGAGATGGAGATAGTTTAGCATTGACTGAGGGTTTGCTAGAGCGGAAAATTCAAGGATTTTTAAGGACTTTACACGAAATTCAAGTACTTTCAAGGGCCCTTGAAAAAGAAATGAAATTCAAGTATTTCTTAAGGACTTTCAAGGCCCGTGGAAAATCTGTCATCTTTAACTTCATATTGCTGGCAGTTAGAAAATTTTAGAAATGCAAATATTATGAACTTTAAAGTCACTATTTATAGTTTAAAATTACCTTGTACCCATCCCATTGTGTTGACAAATAGACCTTCCTTAGAATATTTTTCACGATACAATTTCATCAGCTTACAAATACTTTTCCTGTACAAGTCAGCAAAACTTGGAGAAACATCACCAGTAAATATCATACTAAAATTAGAAAATCCTCATTAATTAATATGAAATAAAAATATTATTGACATATTAGACAATTTTCTAAAAATTATAATAAAATAACCAAAAGAAAAAAAAAAAAAAAAAAACTAAAAAACACACTTGTATGTCACAAAATATAATGCAAATTTAGAATAACTAAAGTATCGTTATTAAACATATGAGTGATTTTTCAGAAACTGAACAATATCATATCAGAGTGAGAATGGCTTGACACAGAAAATTGTTGTTTATTTTTAAATTTTAAAACAAATTTCTAGTATGTACCCATCCTTAAAAAGATTACTTATTTTTTTAATTTCTAATTAAACTTTTAAAATGACTAGAAATTTTCTCTCCTGTCTTGGCCGAATCTTTTCGTCAAACTCTAATTTATTTATTTTAGTAACATCACTTTCTATTTGAGTCACCCGAAAAAATTATCAATTTTACTAGCAAAAGACAATAACATAAAGCAGAGATGAAATAAAAGTATCGCCTATTTTGCACTTCTGGCAAAATGCCAGGTGTTTAATCATCATCAAAATGCATGTTTAGTTTGTTTTCTCGTCTCAGCGAACAGACTATAGTAGATCATGTAGAGACAATTTCACTTTAAAAAGTACAGAAAGTTTGGTTTAAAAAAAATATGCAAAAATAATTCTCCAAAGTTTGTAAAGAACATAGACAAACATTCTATTTTAAGACTCATTTTATCAAAATATTTCAATTTACTGATTTAATACTAATTTTTAAGAGAAGATGTGGGGCATCTAATTAATTTATAATGAATTTTCATTTTTTTTTTTTTTTTTTTTTTTTTTTTTAACCATATATAGTCAGTAGATCATTTTGAGACCAATTTCAATTTATAATACTACAAAAAGCTTTCAAAATATTTCAAAATGCAAAACAATTCTCTAAAATTGTCATTATACAAATTTGTAAGCAAAGATAATTTCCTGATACATGTTCCTTAAATCTACAATTACCTAAAATACGTACTACAATTACCTAAATCTACAATTACCTAAAAAAATATCCAACTAATTGGATATTTTTAATAAAGATAATTTGAATTAGTTGTACTAAAGTTATACATTGTTTTTAGTATCTATGCTACAAATAAAAAAAATCCAGTTGCTGGAAAACATGCCTGGAAAGGAGGGAGGATTGTTGCAATTTTTTTTTAAATGAGCAAATGAAAAGGAAAAGATAAAACCTGATCCGAGTTCAGCTTTGACAGAAAAAAAAACTGGTTATATTTAAATTTTAACAACAATGTTGCCTAATCCTCAATAAATAAAGAAAATTTATCAATTAAAAAAAAAAAAAAAAAAAAGTAGCTAACAACTATAAAAGCAATATTTACAAAATGTGTGCATTTTTTCTGCCTTTCTTTTTATTAGTAAATATTTGATCAGGGATGAACCTACCAAACATGCAAAACCCCTGAAAACTACTACTTAGGTAGAGAATGAATGATAAGGAGAAGCTTGCAATGATATATTATACGGCTATTATTAAAAATAATTATTTATACCTATAGTAAATGATATTCAAAGAATTCTTAATATATTTTAAGGCAAATTAAATATTCAAAATCAAAAACGTACTGATGGCAATTAAAAAAAAAAAAAAAAAAAAAAAAACTGAATTCAGAGGTAGTCCCTGAAAATTTTCATGCTATTTGATTTAAGTTTTGTACTTTAATTATGCTTTATTTGTTCAAAAATTTTATAAATGGGAGAAAAAAACAAACAGGTATTTTATGCAATTTAGAATTAAACAGCCTATAATCTGCAAAATCTGCAGTCAACAGATGTGCTGATTAGTCATCTTGTATTGTTTTGTATTTTATTGTATCATTACACTAGCAGGCTTTGCCCGCTTCGCTGGTCACTATATTTAAAGGAACCTTTTTTTATATTGCTTTATGAGAAAAAAAAAACTGAAATCGATTAAAAGCTCGCTTTGTGTTCCCGCTGTCTTCAGCAGCGACTTGTTTGTCTTCGCAGCCTCCAGTGCTTGGCCCTACTGCCTGCGACAATGACTAACCCGTCCCCCAATGGCTTACCCGTTCATAAACAATGCAGGCGACGCCCGCTTCGCTGGTCCCTATTTTTAAATAAATCACTATAATTACTGAATTCTCAGAATTGCATTAATTTTTATCACATGAAAAAAAAAAAAAGAGAGAAACAAAATCTGATTAGGAAAAATGTCGCACCGGGTTCTCACTGCCTTCGGAAAAAATTCCCAAAATGTTCTAACTCTTATTTCTATTTTTTCCCCCTTCGCCCCACCCCCACCCGTCTATGCTAATAATTTTACAAATTTGAATATATCTGCAATCGATTTGTAAGTATCATAAACCTCTATGCACCAGACGATCTATCTCTATTTTTATTTTTTTTTCTCCTCTGCTCCCTCCCCCCTTCCCGCCCCTCCCAATAATTTTAAAAATTCAAAAATATCTTCAATCGATTTGTAGGTATCGAAAACCTCTATGTACCAATTTTGAATGATCTAACTCTATTTTTTTTTTTTTTTTTGCCCCTCCGCCCTCCCCCCTTCCCGGCCCTTTTAATAACTTTACACTTTCGAAAATATCCCCATTCGACTTGCAGGCATCTAAAACCTATCTGTACCAATTTTGAATGACCTAAATGTATTTCTATTTGTTTTTGCCCATAGCCCCCCCCCCTTACCGCCCCTCCTAATAATTTTACAAATTCGAAAATATCCCCAATCGATTTGTAAGTATCGAAAACCTCTATATACCAATTTTGAACGATCTAACTCTATTTTTATTTTTTTGCCCCCCCCCCCTCTCCCCTCCTAATAACTGTACACTTTCAAAAATATCCCCATTCGACTTGCAGGCTTCTTAAACCTATCTATATCAATTTTGAACGGCCTAACTGTATTTCTATTTGTTTTTGCCCCATAGCCCCCCCTTACCACCCTACCCGCCCCTCCTAAGATTTTGAACAATCTGTCACTATTTTTATTTTTTGCCCCCCCCCTTCTCGCCCCTCCTAATAACTGTACACTTTCGAAAATATCCCCATTCGACTTGCAGGCCTCTAAAACCTATCTGTACAAATTTTGAACGGCCTAACTGTATTTCTATTTAGTTTTGCCTATAGCCCCCCTTACTGCCCCACCCCCTTCCTGCCCCTCCTAATAATTTTACAAATTTGAAAATATCCCCAATAGATTTGTAAGTATCAAAAACCTCTATATACCAATTTTGAACGATCTAATTTTATTTTTAATTTTTTGCCCCCCCACCCTCTCCCCTCCTCGCCCCTCCTAATAACTTTACACTTTCGAAAATATCCCCATTCGACTTGCAGGCCTCTAAAACCTGTCTGTACCAATTTTGAACGGCCTGTCTTTCTATTTGTTTTTGCCCAGAGCCCCCCCTTACCGCCCCTCCTAATAATTTTTACAAATTCGAAAATATCCGCAATTGATTTGTAAGTATTGAAAACCTCTATAAACCAATTTTGAACGATCTAACTCCATTTTTATTTTTTTGCCCCCCCCCCCTCTCCCCTTCTAATAACTTTACACATTCAAACATATCCCCCATTCGACTTGCAGGCTTCTTAAACCTATCTATACCAATTTTGAACGGCCTAACTGTATTTCTATTTGTTTTTGCCCCATAGCCCCCCCTTACCGCCCCTCCTAATAATTTTGCAAATTCAAAAATATCCGCAATCCATTTGCAAGTATCGAAAACCTCTATGTACCAATTTTGAACGATCTGACACTATTTTTATTTTTTTGACCCTCCCCCCTCCTTCTTGCCCCTCCTAATAACTTTACACGATCGAAAATATCCCCATTCGACTTGCAGGCCTTTAAAACCTATCTGTACCAATTTTAAACGGCCTAACTGTATTTCTATTTGTTTTTGCTCCATAGCCCCCCCCCCCTTGCTCCCCCACCTGAGGGCTCAATTTCTAAAATTCCAGAAATTGGTTTTTAGATAGTTGCATTAGCTATATTTTAGAGCAAAAATTTCACGTATATCTATTTTTTTTTGTTTGAGATATATAGGATTATGCGAAATCACGTTTTACGCATGTGGAATCATGTTTTGCCTTCCCCCCCGCCCCCCTTGGGGACCGAATTTCAAAAATTCCAGAAACCGATTTTTAGACATTTGTATTAGCTATATTTTAAAGCAAAAATTTTAAGGATATCTGTTTTTTTGTTTGAGATATGAAGGATTTTGTGAAATTACGTTTTGCAGGCATGAGAGTGCAGAAAATTAAAAAAAGAGGAAACATGCGTGTTTATAAAATTTTAAAAGAAAAGAACGCACGCGGGGAAAACTATACATATGTATATTCATAAAATTTATTTCAAATGAAAAATAATGCTCACAGGAAAAACTAATTTGTAACTTTTAAAATATTTTGTATAAACTAAAAGAATAATGCACATCAAAACAACAAAACATGTGTTAAAAAAAAAAAAAAAAAGTAAGCTAGCAATCAACATTTAATCATTGGCTTAAAAGTAGGGTAAAAAGTAGTTCATGAGACCATGGGAGAAATATTAAACACAATTCTACTTCTTTATGGGTTCTAGAATATCATAAAGTAAGTTTAAAATTAATATTATGGATGGATAAATATATTCAAAAATAAAAATCTTCCCGCAGAATGTTTGATTGGCAATGGTTAGAGATGAAAAAGGGGGGGGGGGACAAAAAAAATTATATGAGTGAGAAATATTGAATAATTCTGTTCTTTTATATGTTATAGAATCTGATAAAGCATGTTTAAAATGAATATTGACATTAATATTTTGGATGGAAAAAGATTGAGAATCTAAAGTTTTTCGTGGAGCATTTGAACACTGATCCTTATTGGAGTTTGATTTTAACAAAATAAAAAACCGCAAAATTAACGAAAATCGCAGATCCGCGGAAAATTATCATGCCTGGTTTTGCCCTCCCCTCCCCCCCTTGGGGGGCGAATTTTGTAAAATCGCTTGCGGCATTGTGTTTCTCGTGTCGTAAACATTAACTGTGTCGAATTTTGTCCCGGTCGGTGAAACGGCTTAGGTTTCTATATCACACAGACACACAGACAGACTCTGCTCTTTTATATATATATATAGATTTCATTTCACAAAACCAGCCGATTTTTACATCTATCATTTACAAGAAGATTCATTTCAATCCAACAAATGTAAAAATTTATTAATAAATTATAACAAATTAGTAATAAATCAAGAATAAAAATAACTTTTGATGGTTTTATTCCATATTATCAAAACAAATATTATGTACACTTTAAAAATTCACCTTACAACTGTAAAATAAATAAATAAATAAATAAGAAAGAAAGAAAGAACAAAAAAATATTTTTGTTTTCATAAAAATTTATGCAAGCTTATCAAGTAAATTTTAAGAGAATAGTAATATCAATAGTAATAATAATGAAGTTTCCTAAAAAAAAAAAGGTGCATGAAAACTTTTGTAAACAAAAGCATTAATAATAAATAAATTTTATATATAAATGTAACATTATATTAAAATACTGAAAGCATAATAAATTCAAGTGAAAGAAACATACTGTGCATTTTTCTTTTGATGAAGGAAAGGAGGTCCTAGAAAAGAAAAGCTTTAATATAAGTACAATTGCTAAAACAGTGTTCTAGAATTAAGAAAATAAAAAAATATGTGAAAAACCGAGATCTATAAAATGCATATGCATAAATACTTAAAAGGAACATTCACAAACTGTGACACACTGAAACTTATAGCCAAAATTTACAGGTAGTTAAAAGGTACCAAGATATACACCCATATGAATTTATATCATCAACTATTATTTCAGAATAGAGATACTGGTATTTGAACTATTTTTTCAGTCTGAAATTGTGGTGTCATTCATTCACTTTATGTATTTGACTTTTTTGTTACATTTCTTTTCTTTCTTTATTTATCACAGTTGCTTGAACGAAAAACATGCACATATTTTTCTTGCTTTAGAAATAGTTTTTTAAAATGGTTTGAAAAATAATGAAAAATAAAAATGTTTTCATATGAAAGATTGATCATAACCAGTTATGTAATTTTTTTAAATATGATTCCAGAAAAATAAATAAATAAATAAATAAATAATATTGTACCAGAATTATTTTACATTTTACATTCTGTTTTCGGGCAATTTTACAAACACATACCTGCCAACATTGAAGAATCAAAATAACGGAGACTATATAAGCGGCATTTTCAGGCCTAGAAAACATTAATGCGTTTTCTTCATATGATAGTATTTTAATAGTTTAATCCATGGCTTAAATTATCAAAAAGTTATACGGGTAAGTTAAATTTAATTATTAAATAAAAACAGTAATATATAGAGATTCATAAGAATTTTTTTCAGTAAAAGTAAAATCTTGCTTAAAAAAAATGAAGGTTTGTTGAAGTTTTGAATAAATTATAGCAGGCCTCACAGCATTCCTAAAATTTTAGGAATCATTTTGCTACATTGTCACCACTATTTTAAATGAACACTTATTTACCTAATACTTTAACATTAAAACCTTGAAGAAACCTTGAAGAAGTTTTTAACAATGGTGGTGGCAGTATAATAGAACGCGAGTAAATTTTTAGGAACGCTGCAAGGCCTGTTATAGGTAACTTTAAAATCTTCAGAATAATAGAGAAATAATTGAAAATAACGGAGAGTGGAAGACAGTCTCAAAATAACGGAGTCTCCGTTGAAATAAGGGAGAGTTGGCAGGTATGCAAACATATACACAGTACGAAGCTGAAAATCCAGAATCGTCAGGACTGTGGCGATTCCGGATTTCTGGTCATGCTTAAAAAATATTTTGGTTTAAGTGCTTGGATAATATGCATATTCAAGTAAAAAATAATATATTACAATTTTTAAACATTCTGCAATATTTTGTTTATTAACTTTAACAATAAATAAAATAAAAAATTAAACTTGAAAAACAAAACAGATCTATTGAAATATTTACAATACTAAAATTAGTACAAGTTACAATAAAAGAAAATAAATAAGAAAAACATACCATTTTAAAAACATTTCTGTGATTTTTTTTGGTTTTAGTACTTTAGCCTTTTCAATTAAAAGTTTGAGAATAATTGAAACAGAATATAGAATTTAGCTCTCAATTAGATAAATGTCTAAGAATTGTTACTATTATTATAATCTTCTTCCCCCTCCTTTTTTCAGACTTTGCAAATGCCAGTTTTGAAGATTAATAAGAAATAAAATACTTTTCTGGTTCTTTCTTTAGATATATTTATACTTAAAAAAAGTAAACAGTACAAGTTTTGAAAAAAAATAGTTCATATATCTTGATACACTCTTTAACTACCTGTGAATTCTGTTTATGATCAGTGTGTCACATTCTGTGAGTATTCCATGTCAGATATATATATTTTCAAGGTATTAAATTACAAAAAATATCATTTCAGAAAATTTTGGAGTAATGGTTTGAGCATCCGCACGTAAAGCGGAAGGCCCAGGTTCGATTCCCGGCTCTGGTATTTTTCACATAGTTGGTATAAAATATCAGCCTTCCACTCCAAAATTTTCTGAAATGATATTTCATGGGTGATGAATAAATTTCTAAATTAAATTACAAAAAATATTTTACCTATGACTGGTTTACCGACTTTTGTTAAGCTAACAACACCTGGAGGTGTAAATTCAGGTTGACCAGGGTCAGTGTCTAGATAACAAACATTATGAAATCTAAAAAGTTAAGAAAAAAAAAAAAAAAATACTTAATAACTAGCACACATTAGAAAATTAAAAAAATTCCAATCAACATAAGCAATTGATAGACATATCTTGAACAATAGCTTAAAATATACAATGAAAAACTTTCAGTGAAAAATATAATTAAATACAAAAGTTAGTATCAACTAGCCGCCTTTGGTGACCAGCTGGCTCATGACCCTTGAAAAATCTCACCATATTAAACTCCTGCTCAGTGGTGCCTTTTTCCTTTTAGAACCCACAACAATTTGCTCACTCATAGTGCAAATACCTTTGGAAATTCTAATAGTAGAAAATTTGAGTTCTGTGGCGATTGCAATGCCCCTTTATGTTTTCACAATATGAAGCCTGTTTGCTCACAGTATAAACAACCTTTGAAAATTCTGATCATAATAAACCCCCATGCCAGTAGCACCTACGGTCTCCTAATCTACCCTTTATAAATAATTTAATTAGAATAGGAGATATTGAATTTTTTAAATATCTAGTGACGGAAATTTGTGACATCTATTCTTCATTTCCAATAAGTTTTAAAATGACATACTACTTATGAAATTATATTAATTAGAAGCTGAGATACAAAAGTAATATAAACACTGTTATAAAAAGATTTGTGTCTGACTTGGGTTTTTCTTCTAAACTTGCATAAATCTGGGTTAAAAAATCCTTAGTACAAAATATGAATGGAGTATCCAAATTCAAAACCCTGCAAAATATAAAATAATAAAGGCTTTCTGGGTTTTACATAGTTTTCTTTGAAACTCCCGTATGGAAGTTGAATGGTTTATATCAGTTTAAAAGTTCACAATAAAAGTACTTTGAAATATTTTTGGAATGATGTATTATAAGTAATTTAATCACAATTAGAACTGAAGATATTGAAATTTTAAAATATTAAAGCGCTATTTGGCAACAGATTTGTGACATGTACTCTTCAAATCCAATTCAAATAAGTTTTAAAATGATATATTACTTATGAAATTATGTTAAATAGAAGCTGAGATACAGATGTAATATAAACATTGTTATAAAAATATTTGTGTATGACATTTCCCTGGTTTTCTCCGAAATTTGTGCAATTATTGTCTGAATATGGCTAAAATTCTCAGTACAAAATATGAACTGAGTATCAGTATTCAAAAGTCTGCAAAATGTAAAAGAATAAAGATGATGTTCTGGGTTTTCTGTGTTTTTTTCTCTGAACACCAGTACAAAATTTGAATCACATACAAGTAATCAGGCCTTAGAACTTATAATACCAGTTTTCAATGTTGAAATTATTTCTACATTTTAGTCCCTTCGCCCCTCATTCCCATCCCTCTAATAATTTTACACTTTCAAAAACGTCCACAATCGTTTCCTCGCCCCCAAACACTTAATAATATCAATTTTCAACAATTTTAACAATCAATTCTAAGTATTTCTATGTTTTAGCCATTTCCCATCACCCCTTTCCTGCCCTACCTAATAATACAACACTTTGAAAAATATCCACAATCGGTTCATCAGGCCTTAAAACCTAATAATACTAATTTTCAATGAGCTAATTTTTTTCTACATTTTTGCCCTTTTGCCCCTCTTCCTACACTTGCAAAAATATCCGCTATTGACTTATCAGGTCTTAAAACCTAATAATACCAATTTCCAACACTCTAATTTTCTTTAAAAATGTATTTTTGCCTTTTTGCCCTCTTCCTGCTCCTCCTAATAATTTTACACTTTTGAAAATGTCTGCAATCGAATTATCGGCCCTTATTTATAACCTATTAATATGAAATTTCAACAGCATATTTCAATTTAAAATATTGCAAAAGAAGAAAAGAAAAATTAATCTTATATCGTCTCTTGGCCATGTGAGTCAGGATAAATATTATTACTAATAAAAAAAAAAAAAAAAACATTATTGAGAATTCTGACTGTAGCAAACCCCTGCTTGGTGGCGCCTGAGACACCCTCATCTATCCTTTTCCTTTAAATACCCTGTGTGATCCCCGTAAAAATTCTGACCGTGGCAAACTCCTACTCGTTAGCGCCTACAGTTCCTTAATCTATCCCTTTAATAATTTTACACTTCGATAATAAAATAAAAAATAAACTTGTGTAATTTTATTTTAGAACTGTTTGTTAGAAATAAACTTTCTTAAAATATCCTCAGCATTGGGAAAATATATATATATATTTATGTTATTGCGGTGCATCTATTAACGAATAACTTCAACATTACACATTTGAGTATCAAATGAAAAAATTTTTAATCATGTTTAAATTTGTTTGTATATCATCCAAAAAAGCTATATCTGGAAATAATGAATAATTTCAATAAATTTTAGACTCAAGATGGGTAATCTATCTAGGGGGATTAGCAATTTCTGTTAAAAATCCATCTAAAATTTACAAAAACTTCAAAACTGCTTTTTTACTCTCCACTCAAGAAAAGAAGAAGAAGAAGAAAAAAAACATATTTCCTTTAAAAGTAAATTTTCTTTATTCTCATAATAGATGAAAGAAAAATGAATTAAAAAAAAAAAAAAAAAAATAGACAGATTATATATATATATATTTTTTAAGCAATTCTTTAGATTTTTGAGCTGCAGACAGATAAGCCGTAACAGTAAGTGATTACCAATTTCTGATTAAATTCGAAAAAACTAAAAAACTTTTTTTTTTTTTTTTAAATTTCCAGTCACATGGTACATAGAAAATTGAAATGCAATCATTCCCTCGATCGGAAAGAATAATCTACTGAAATGTCTGGCATTGTAGAATGATAAATGTAATAATGAAGTGTTGCCATAAAATCTCATTAAATTGTAATTGTCGCATCGATTAGGTGGTTGATTCCCTGGACTAAGAAAAATCACCCCTTTCATTGATTCTAAATTTTGAAAAAAAAAAAAAAAAAAAAAAAAAAAAGCAGTATTTCCAATTTATTTAGCCATTTAACACTCCTAAAACTTAAACTCAAAATTGACTCCTTTATTAAGTGACACAGGTTGACATTTTAATTAATATCTCCGCAACTAATTAACATTTTTAAATTCTGTTTTCGCTATCCCCTCTGGAAGGCCTCTAAGCACCTGTATGTCAATTTTTGTACTTCTATCTTCATTGGAGGCTGTACATACAGAAGTACAGACAGACATCATCTTCTATTATGAAATTTGTTAAGAAAAGAACAAATTATTAAGTTTCTTTTCTAATCACAATATTTTGTCTTATACAATTCATAGTATAAGAAAATGTCTTTTCTTAAAGCAGATAGATATGCTTGTAGATCTTAGTAAAAATCTCCTGAAAAACTTTTTTAGACCTAAGCTGAAATTGTAGAATCTGAAATAAATCCCTAGTACGAATTATTTAATAAAATTATTTTTCTTGATAAATGTTTTTTATATCAGAGAAGTACAACAAAAATGTCAAAAGAAAGACAATTTTTTAAAAGAATAGTTATTCAACAGTTTTGACTCGAAAAAAAAAAAATACTGTGTGTTATAACAAAGTGTATATCTTGCAGAGGTAAGTTGTTTTTTTTATATTACAATAGTAAACGTATTAGTAAATCATATTTTTATGTATGTTGTACATATGGTACGTTGAGCTAAAATGTTGATTTTTCCAAAAAATATGGTTTTATTTACGTTGTCCCTATCTTCTGATCACTAATTACAACCTATATATTTTTGTCGTGCATTTAAAAAAAAAAATTGAGCCTTGTACGGTTAAACACTGATTTCACCTTTTAGACAACAAAAACTGAGAAAGACTTACAAAGATTCTTCAATTAATAAAATATCAATAGTTATAAAAATAAAATCAAGGCAGACTTACTCAGACAACATTCTGTTTATCAAAAAGCGCAACAATGAAGATTTGCCAGAATTTCGAGGTCCATAAACAAGGATTCTGGGAAAATCATCGTTAATCAATTCTGAAAATAAAATAAATTTATAAAAGTGCATAAATAAAGTAATATTATTAATAAATACAATAATAAGTTTGATTTTAATAAAAATAAATAAATAAATAAATAAATATACAATTTGAACAAAGCATAAATGTGTTTATATAATACTGACAAAAAAGTGTATAAATAAAGTAATATTATTAATAAATACAATAATAAGTTTGATTTTAATATAAAAAAAAAAAATTAAATATACAATTTGAACAAACATAAATGTGTTTATATAATACTGACAAATTTATAAATACATGATGTAAAAAAAATCTGGAGTGACTCCACTCGACTTTTCGAACATTGAGTAATTAACAGTTTTGTAGATAAAGTAAAGGAAGAGGAGTTGTTAAACAAACAAAAGAGAGAAAACCATAATAGAGCGTAACTATTTTTCTCCATATATTACACGATATTTAGTTTTATTTAATGCTACTGAACTTTGAGCCCTTAGATCATAATGATAAAGAATTTTTCGTTGTGTCCCCGTAAAAACCTATAAATGCTAGATTCACGAAAATGCTTATATTTAGTGTAACAGTGATTTATAATGTTCATATAAATTTTCAGCTTAATTGAATAAGGCATTTATATGCTATCGCACTTTTAAAAATTTGGTCCCATAGGCCATAATGATAAAGAATTTTTCTTTGTGCCCCTGTAGAAAAACTAAGTGCAAAATTCACCAAAATGTATACAGTTCGTGCAACTGTGACCTATAACATGTGTACAAATTTTTTGCTCAGATTAATAAAGCATTTAGACGCTATCGCACTTTTAAAAATTTGGCCCCATAGGCCATAATGATAAAGAATTTTTCCTGGTGTCCCTGTAAAAAAACTATAAGTGCTAGATTCACCAAAATCTATAAAGTTCGTACTATGGTGACTTACAATATACGTACCAACTTTCAGATTATTCGAACAAAGCGTTTAGACGCTAGCGTGTTCACTCACAGACATACACACACATACATACATCATCGTAAAAATAGTCGAAACGGACTCAGGGGATCTCGAAATGTATAGAAACATCAAAATCTCAAATTCGGATTTTTGACATGATTACAATACTTTCCTCACCTGTTC
This sequence comes from Salticus scenicus, assembly GCA_963930645.1. Taxonomy (NCBI): domain Eukaryota; kingdom Metazoa; phylum Arthropoda; class Arachnida; order Araneae; family Salticidae; genus Salticus; species Salticus scenicus. The sequence continues at coordinate 4,846,216 of OZ005649.1, read as the reverse complement.
GGAAAGTAAAAATATATATTAAATGTAAATTTTCAAAATCAGAAGGCAAACAACCAGATGTTATTTCTGCCTTTTTACCTTTTAGTAAATTACATGGTAAGTTTTATTAAATATTTTAAAATAAATATCGATAAATATTTTATTTTTGAAGTGTCAGTATATGTATAAAACTGATAGATATAATTCCTCTTTCTCAACAATTTTCTACTGTTCATTTCAATATAAAAATATACATTTTACATACATTTTTTTTTTTTTTGTTACCTATAACAAAGCTTTCTAACATTTTGCTCTGTGGTAACCAGTAAATGTAACGAGATAATTTTTATACATTTAATGATGAAAATTACAGCTCAGAATAAGGTGGTTTTGAAAAAAAATTGAAAAAGAGAAATAAGATTTTCTTATTCTTCATCATTCAACACTTGTTTTACAGTACTTTCTATGAGTTGTCAATTACAAAGTTTTTATTTTATTTATTTATTTACAGAGCAAAGTTATTAATCTAAGATTATTAAAATCAAACAATATCACATCTGTTTAAACAATAATAATTCTGAATACCACTTTGGCACTTTATATATAAAGATTAAACATGAAACACATATTTATTTAGAATTTAAAATCTGTATGCACCCAGTAGCAGAAATTTTTCTGCCAATCTGCGACAACTATTTACGCATTAGAAAATAATCTGCAGCATAATTTCACAGTGAGTTAGGGGGGAAAAAAGGTTACCGGATTCAGAAAGCATATTTTTATCGCAAGTTTGCATTTATCTAATGTTATTAATCTGTTAGAAATGTCAAATCATTGTAGTTACAGAATTTTAATTACATATAACTAGGTAAAGGGTTGGCATCAGCAATCATCTTTCATATTGTATAAAAACTACTATTACTGTTTTGTTTATTATTTTGTTCGTACTGACTCTAATAAAATACTTGTAGGAGACTCTACTCTAAACATTGAAATTAATGCAACTTTATAAAATTTTCCGATTCCTGTGTAACCAGATGGAGGGTCATTAAGACGTATAAACTTTTTTTTATCAACAATTACAGTTTGTTCGTCATTGTCATCTGTACATCTTAACTGCATTTTGCTCACCTTCTTAATGTCCAAGCCCCAACTTTCATAGAAAACTTGTGATACTGGAATTGAAACTGTATAGCTACACAGTAGGAGCTGGGAACATTTTATTAAGAATTTTTTTCTCTACAATAATTAGGTTAAATATTTTTTTTTTTTTTTTACATTGAAAGTTAAAGTGCCTAGCTTTGCTGGTAATTTTTTCAAAAAGTTTGTAATGCAAATTGTATTTTTTTTTTTTTCTTTTTTTAATTATTCAAACAAAATTTCTGTTTATACTGCATAAGAAAAGAAAATTGCTAAAAATAACTTATTATTCAAGTGCAGGGGTTTAAAACGTTGGATATAAATTAAAAAATTAATTTCTTGAATTATAACAAACAGGGATAATGAAAATTAATTTAAAAGGGTTATGCAGTTTATCAACATCTATTCTACCTCCATTAGGTGTGCCAAGTCTTCCATTTTGGAACTATATCATACCTTCTAACAAAATAATTGTTTTTTTAAATTATTTAAACTACATATGATTAGGGATGCCTTTTGTAACCCAAAGCGTACGAAAATGCAAAATATTTCAGTGAGATTCATATCACGGCGTTCAATGGGTTAAGTAACTTAATAAGTACAGGTATTTTCTTTGACAGCTCAATAAAAGACTTTCCGAATAAAACCTGTGATCCTTTCAGATCCAATTTCCCTCTTCTATAGTGCTAGCAATCCATTTATAAAAATACTGGTATTCAAACAAAAATGTGTCAAGATCATCAAATTTTGAAATAGATAAAAAATCTAGTATATTTTCAAAGATGCAATAACAAAAATTACATGAGTAGCGAGTGATATTGGACAATTTTACCTCTAAATAGGTTCTGCAATTTAATGAAGCAAATTTTAACAGAATATTGACAGTTATGCTGCATATAGAGAAAGAATGGGAATCTCAATACTTCTGCAGGGAGTTTTATTACCGATTGGTAGCAAATGGTAAAGGGGGGTTTTCCCAAAAAATTATATGAATCAGAGATATTGTTCAATTCTATTTCTTTATAGGTTTCAGAATCTAATAAAGTAAGTTTAAAATGAACACTGACATTTATGCTCTGGATGGAAAAAGATTGGAAATTACAATGCTTCTATGGAGCGTTTGATTGCCGATCGTTAGTGGAGGGTGGGGGGTTGTTAAGCAAATATATTAGTGAGAGATAGTAAACAATTCTACTTTTTTATAGGTTTTGGAATCTAAGTAAATAAGTTTAAAAAGAACATCGAGATTTATGTTGCAGATGGAAAAATATTTGAAATGGCAAGAATTTCGAGAGCCGTTTGATTGCCGATCGTTAGTGGAGCATAGACCTTATATACTAGACCACGCTACCAATACGGCTGACCATTACAACGAATGTCTTCAACATGAGGGTGTAATCTGATACCTCCATCCTTTGTTCTGAGTCTCGGAAGTCACGTGATCTTGGCCTAGGGGTGATTCCTCTCTCTCTCTCTCTTTTTTCCCGTATGCAAGCATAATCTCATACTTCTCTGACTGAAGTAAGAATTCAAACGCAATTTTTTCGCTTGCAAAATGATTTATCATAATTTTTTTTTCTATGTAATTAATCTATGAAAGTTTAGCTTTCCATCCATGTGTAAATCTAAATGCTAAAATAAAAAGTGCGTGCACAATAAAAATATTAAAAAACACAAAATTCGTTCCTACAGAAAAATAACATAGTGATCATTCTCCACTCTTCCTCTAGACCAACATCACGTGACAATTTTGCTGGGGAAGCTCGTTCATGATGCAGTCAAATAACGAAGGGGAATGCGTTGTCTAGTATATAAGGTCTATGTAGTGGAGGGAGAGGGGGAGGGCATAAAAAATTGCATGAGTGAGAGATATTGAACAATTTTACTTCTTTATAGGTTCTAGAATCTAATAAAGCATGTTTCAAATGAATATTGACATTTATAATGCTGTGGATTGAGAAAGCTTAAAAATTACAACGCTTTTGTGGAATGTTCAATCACCGATTATTTGAGGGGGGGGGGGACAATTATAAGTGAGATATTGAATGATTCTACTTCTTTATAAGTTCTAGAATCTAATTAAGTAAAATTTAAAAAAATGATATTGACATTTATGTTGCAGATGGGTAAAAAAATGGAAATCTCAAAGATTCCGCGATCTGCTTGACAGTCGATCATTAACTGGAAGTAAGGGGGGGGGGCACAAATAATTACATGAGTGAGAAATATTGAACAGTTCTACCTCTTTATAGGTTCTAGAATTCAATAAAGTGTGTTTAAAATGAGTATTGACATTTATGTTGTGGATGGAAAAAGATTGAAAATCGCTATCTTTCCTGCCAAAATCGGGAGGTTTAGAATTGCTGCATAATGCTAATTTGGAAATAATCTGCAGACTGGAAAAGAAATCTGCGACGTACGTCGCGCGTCTCGCATTTTCTGCTATGGGGTGTATGCATATAATTACAAATGGTTCAGAATATTGAGAAACAAAAGGAGACTCAAGTCTCTGAAAATTCTTGAAAACCTTACCATATTTATCTACTTTTGAAACTCCCATAAAGCAATTTATTAAAATAACACAAAAATGCTAACAGGATTCGCATTAGAGGGTAGAACTATAAGAACCCCACTATTCCCCTCAAAAATATATCACAAAGCGTATTTCCCCACTAACTTTTTACATAATTCATATTCATTGAATACTGCAACCATTCTTTTTAAATTCATTCTGTAATATAGTAATTGCTTTGAAGCCTGTGATTAACTGTTTTTAACTTCTCTAGATTTTTTTTTTTTTTTTTTTAACTTATTTACATACCAGATATTTTTTAAAGAAAAGTTTCAACATTCTAATGTTTTCTATTTTACACAATCGATCATGTTTTGCTATCTATGTCTCATATTATAATAATAGAAAGCTACTGATTCATATATTAATCATCAAATCAATCTTATTTTTTAAATACAGATTTTTAACATATACCAACCCGCCGCCTATTGAAATCACATTTGTCCTGAATCAAAGGGATTTTATAGCGGCTGATTTTTATAACCGGCGAACGTTCCTGCACTCATTACTTTCCAAAAATTGGAAAGAAATTTCAAAAGGTAACGAATGATGGAATTAATAAACAATGAAAATTAATTTTTGAATATAATTGATTAATTTTCCTTTCAAAATGAGAAAATTAAACATATCCTAAGTTCCATTGCGCTTTTCTTTGAGGAAAATCATCATTACTTTGCCGAAAGTTCATGCTTTTTTTTTTATTGTAAAATATTTTCGTTTAAACCTTTTGTTTCTTATTTATTTCTAAATATGAATTAGAAATTCTCTTTCAATACTTGCGAATCAAATCAAATTTGTAACTTATTACCACGCTTTGAAGAATACGTTCCTTGAAATTGTTACTGAGACAAGTGATGGGGCATGTTTCATTTGCAACTATGCTGCAAGTGTAAAATTTTCGACAAAGAGAAATAATGGATGGATTGCTGTGTTTTATTTTCTTTTTTATTAAAAAAAAAAAAAAAAAGAAAACACTGCTTAAATAAAAGATTAGTTTAGCATGCATAAAGGACATTTTTGCTGCTTAAAGAGATTTTTTTTTAGTTTATTAAGCGGCGATGCTGATTTTATTAAGTGGAGGTTTTAAAAGTAGTTTCATACTTGCCAACCAATTTTAATAAAAAAAAGGGAAGATTTTTTTTTTTTTTCTCTTTCACGTAATAAACAATACAGTTTTACAATTTTAATATTTAGAAGCAATCTATAAAAACGTTTTTCTATAGATTGATTATACTAAATATATAAAAGTTTTAAATGAAGTTATTCCTCTTCAACATATAAATATCTACAAAACAGAATCTGTAAGAAATTTATTTAACAATAGACAAAAAACTTAGTTAAGTTAAAGTATAACTAATTTTTTAATAAATAGAATATGATTTTTGTGTATGTACATTAAGCATACATATAAAAAAAAGTAGCAGTAGCTAATTATCAGTTTCAAACGTGCATAAAATTAACTGAGTATTAATTTTCTTGAATTGATTTAGAAAAAATTTTCCTACCTGAAAAAATTCTTCATTTTTTCCCCATGTTTACACATTTGGTATAATTATGACATACAAATATTTAATTTAATTGAGGAAAAATAAACAGGTTCATTAAATTCAGCAATAAAGATCTAAAAATAATTACATACGTGAGAAATATTGAGCACTTCCATTGCTTTATTGTTCCTGGAACTGATCATTGATCACAATCCGAGCAGGGGGGGGGGGGGGAATATAAAAATAATTACAGAGTAAGAAATATTAAACCCTTTCAACTCTACTTCTAGAATCTAATGAAAGAAGTTTAAAATTAATAGTATCATTTATGTTGCAGATGGATAAAGATTAGAAAACAAAAGACTTCTGCAGAACATTTGATTGCTTGATCACTGGTTGGAGAGATGAATGAACGGGGGGGGGGGGGGGGAAATTAGATCAGTAAGAAATATTTAACAATTCTATCTCTTTACATGTTCTAGAATCTCATAAAGCAAGTTTGAAATGAATATTGACATTTATGTTATGAATGGAGAAAGATTAGGAATCAGGAATTTTCGTAGAACATTTTGGTTTTCTTTTTAAAACGAACGATTTCCGCGACTTTTTTAAAAACGGAAGATTTCATCATCTGTTCGGAAGATACGTTAAAAAACCGGAAGTATTCTGGGAAAACCGGAAAAATTGGCAAGTATGTAGTTTGTATAGAGCAGTTGCATTTGACGTCAGAGTGACATAGATGGAGGGCAGTCTGTCAACCTCCACGTGCTCGCCGTTGCCAGTTTACACTTTGCATTGCACTGATTGTTTTTGTGTTCATGCTGTGTTAGGATGTCTAGCTTCATGGTTATTTACAATAATGGTAACAAGAAGAAAGAAAAGAAAAAGAAAATGGATTACAAACCAGTGGCGGATCCAGAATTTGACTTTTGGGGGGGGGCTAAGATTTTTCAAAGTGTTATTCTAGACCAATAAAAAATTTACAATTGCAAAATTCAATTATCAATGACAGTGTTTTGGGGGGGGCTTCAGCCCCCTAGCCCCCCCCTTAAATCCGCCACTGTTACAAACTCTCATCAGACTGAAATGTGATAGTGATGACTTGAGAATTCAGAAAACTACATGAAGAATTACAGTGATTAATTTATATCAGGTTAGTAAACACCCAGTTACTTATTGTCATTCGTATACCATTTCCGTTTAAAAAGTAAAACAAAAATTTTTAATAGTCAAAATACACCAGAATAATACATTTAAAATGTCACACTGTAATAAAATATTTTATTACTAGTCAATTAATTCTCGTAAGAGCATACAATACCTATCCTTACCGTTACCGATAGCCAACGTTTATATTGTTCTGTGGATATATTTTTTTTTTTTTATTGAATTACTCATTACTAGAGATGGGAATGGTCCGGAAAAAAAAAAAAACGAAGATTTTGGGAAGGAAACCATTTTTTTTTTTTTTTTTTTTTTGTTTCTCCGAAGGGGTTTATTTCCGCCCGTAAAAATTGAAATTTCTAACATAAAATAACGTATTCAGAAACTTATAATATTTTTATTCCGATGTTTTTTTCTTGAAATATTTTTTTCATTTTTATGTTCAGTATCTAACATTAAAAAACTGATTCTGATAATGTTCATATTTCAGAAACAAAGTTATATAAGCAAATGGTAATCCTAAAATATTTAAGTATTATAATGACATCCCTCCCATCACATTAATTTGAAATTACTCGTTCTTTTCGAGTTCCTGTATATTTCAGTCTTTTATCTTGAATATATATCCTTAGACTTATCTAACTGTAGTATTTAAATGTGTGTGAATATATAAGATATATACACACTGTCACACACACATAATAAAATGCATGTAACAGTAAAAAAAACTGTGCAACTACTGTCAAAAAATTTACTTCACAATTTAAAAAAATTATATGTGCAAAAACCTTCTTGATTTATGTCTTTTACGTTTGAGTTAATAACTTTTATATTATAAAGTAATAATAATAAATAAATAATAAAATGTTTTAAAAATTTGAAGTTCAATTAACTTCAAATATTTTATCTTTGAGATTAACTGTACTTTAAACATTCGAAAATTCTATTTATCTTCCCTTTATGACAGAAAACTCGATTTTAATAACTATTTAGTGTTGCTTTATTAAAATTTTCACATTTAACAGATTTTCATAAAATATTTTATAATTATTGTCTTTTACGTTACTTAACAGTATTGCATTGTTAAAGTTTTCAGAAATTTTTTTAAATTTGATTTTTATTTATTTATCTTTTACATTCCTTGAGTCACATAGTTTTTTTTACATGACAAACAGCACGTTTTTTCTTGCTAATATGTATATATACTGTGTTTTAATAAGATAATTATAATTTTTTTTCATGGGAAATTTTTCAAGATTTTCTTTTTTATAGAACAATTTTGAGCACCTCAAATATTTCTGAAATTTTTTTTTTTCATGTTGTAATATTGTGTAAAATATTTGTTTTATATACCATCTATTAATTATTTGTGAGTAGTACATTAAAAATTATCCTTTAATTTGTGATTGTAAAATTAATATGAATTATTGATAATAGTAGTAGTTAACTGGGAAAAAAATTTTGTGCATGTGGGGGCATCGCTTCCCGCCCCCCTTATTCTTCTCATATACATAAAACAATTCCTTATTAATATGTGTATATATATATAATCAATTTAAATATTTCAAAATAAGACATGAACGAAATAGACATGTAAAATTAACAATATTTAATAAGTAAATATATGTATATTTTTCTAAGGGTGGATTGGAGCAAAAGTGATATTTTATAGCTTCAATTTTAATCTTCCCCCTTTCCCCCACAGCTTTCAACCAGTGGCGGATTTAAGGGGGGGAGGCTAGGAGGCTGAAGCCCCCCCCCCCCCCCCCCAAAAAAAAAAAAAAAAAAAAAAAAAAAAAAAAACACTGACCTTCACTATTGAATGTTGGAATTGTAAATTTTTTATCGGTCTAGAATAACACTTTGAAAAATCTTAGCCCCCCCCCCCCAAAAGTCAAGTTCTGGATCTGCCACTGCTTTCAACTATATTGTCATTTCCTCTCTCATAGTCATAAATGCCTTTTTAAAAATTTGTTATTAAACATGATGAAATTGAATGGTTCACATATCATTCGTGCAATTTATTTTCCGAAAATACATATGTAAGAAAAGTATTGTAATCATGACAAAAATTTGACTTTCTGATGTTGTATCTATATGTTTTGAAGTTTCACGAATAATTTTTGTTGTTTTTATGATGATGCACGTTTGTATATGCATGTGAGTGAACAAGATATTGTTTAAATGCTTTGTTCGAATGAGCTAAAAGTTGATACCATATGTTATAGGTTACTATAGCACAAACTGTATACATCTTAGAAAATCTAGCACTTATGGTTTTTTACAGAGTCACAAAGATAAATTTTACTATCATTATAGCCTAAGTGTGATAGCAACTAATTGCTTTATTTGATTCAGCTGAAAATTCATATACATGTTATAGGTCACTGTTGAATGAACTGCACAGATTTATTTTGGTGAATCTATCATTTATAGTTTTTTTACAGGGACACAAACAAAAATTATGTAACTTTAGGGCCTATAATCTAAAAATTAAAGTGTGATAGCGTTTAAATGCCTCATTTGATTGAACTTCAAATTTATTATAAATGTTGTAGGTCATGTTGCACAAGTTGGTCTTGTCTATTTCATTGTTTTTAAAGATTTAGGTGTAGCATTAAATAACTTAATTATTTTTTTCTACTCCCTCACAATATTCATTATGATAATGTAATAATAGTTCACAACAGATTTACTTTGTTACATTTGCAAATTATACATAACTAATGTGATTAATATTTTCTTTTTTTTTTTCTTTTTTTTTTTTTTTTATCGTTATTAAAATATTACACTTTTCATTAATCAAATTATCAATTTTTAATAAAATATTTCTATTGCTAATTCGAAGTTTTAAGTACAATTTACTGCTTTAACAGAATAATTTTATCTATTGAATATGCACAGTTCAACGGATTTTATTTTGTCCAGTGTCCCGGACTTTTGACAAAAAAGTGACAAAATAACAACCCTGATATTTATGTATGTTTATAGTAAATTATATAAAAGTGTGATTTTAAATAGTATTTTGAATTTTTTCTCAGGTTTTCTCAAGTGGGTTTTATTAAAAAAAAAAAAAAAAAAAAAGAAAAAAAAACTCACCAAGATTTTTTTCGGGTCAGGCAAAAGCAAGCCAACCTTGTCCAGAAGGCCTCGCACCCGTATGTCAGTTTTTATACTTCTGTGTTCAGCGGGCGCCGAACACATACATGACCAGGCAGACAAACCTTTCCTGTTATTATTATAGATTTTGGTGTTTATTTGTTATAGGAAATACCATTCTAATACTACTATTGAATTATTACGCTTTGATTTGTGTGATAATATCAAATAACCAATTAACCACACAAACAAGGGATACCTGTTACTAGGTGAAACTAAATATTTGTGATGAAACTTCATTACAATGAGTGGGTGGGGGGGGATTGTAAATAAATATTTTATAAATTCTATTAAAACACAATTTTCAGTTGGTATGAGAAAGGGTAATTAGCATTTTAAAAAAGTAGTTTTTACAAATATAAAATAAAAATTGTTATAGATTATTTTATTATTATTTATTTATTATTATTATTTTATTTTTATTTTTTTTATTTTTAGGCCCATTGTGCTGACAGCAGACTTCCACAGAGAAATATCTCTTAAAACTTGTAATTCAAGAAAAATTAAAAAATATATTTGAATATTTCAGCATATTATTCATCTGTATTTTTGTAACTCTGAATAATAAAAACTATTTTATTTGAATTTATCATTCTAATTATTGTAATTCTTTCTAGTATCAATACGTAATTGTGTAAATATATTAAAAAGGCAAATAATTTTTTCTCTAAAAAAAGAGGTTGCCACATACATAATTATATAGCGAAATAATATAACATAACCTGATTATTATTATTGATGTTCATGAATTTTGTTTTTCCCTCCTTAAACATGACAAAATCCTTGGAGGGTTAGGGTTTTTTTTTTTCTGGAGTGCATTTCAGAAAAAGAGATCCTTTTTTTTTCCCCTATCAATATTTTAACTTCTAACAAGGAAACGTTCAAAAGGTGTAGTCTTCAAAAAATATTGAAAAAATATATGTGATTCTACTCTTCATAAAACACCAGAAAGCGAAAAAAAAAAAAAAAAAAAAAAATATTGGCTGAAATGAATTACAGCGACCACACAAAATTATAAAAATTAAGCATATTTGTTAATTTCAAACTGTTACGCGATTGATTTTGAGTACTTAGCAGAGAATCAAAACATGGTTCTGTTTGTGCATGATAATCTCGGTGCTAGCGAACTTATTGCCTAACAGTGTTAAATCACCAAAAATGCTTAATTTTGATAACTTTTTGTGGTCGCTGTAATTCATTTCGGCCAATAATTTGTGTTTTATGAAGAGTAGAATCACATATACAGTACGAAGTTAAAATTGGACAATTATGTCTGCATTAATCATCATCAACAGCATTTTTTTTTTTAAGTTTAAATATATCTGAATAAAGAACCTTAAAAGTATTTTATTTCTTATTAATCTTCAAAAATGGATTTATTATTATTTTTTTCTTTTCCAATTTTCATATTTGAAAAGCTCACAACTGTTAAATTAATTTTTTCTCCCCTTCTTTCTTTTTAGGCTAAAATGTGAGAAAACACTAAATTAACAGATTTAAGTTTTCTGAATGTAAGGAGAAATCATTTATTTTAATGATAAGTCATTCAGTATATAAGAGAAAAATGGCCTTGTGCTGCTGGTTCGCCAGAGCGAAAAAAGTCTTGTGTGCAAAGGGTTAATTACTGTAAAATTTTCACAACATTCCCATTTTCATTTCATTCCCCATAGAATAACATAGGGTTTGGTTGCAGACAAGGAGAGATAGTGTGCTGCCTTAAGACTCCAGTGATGCAGGAAATCTTTAATTAAGTTTGAACTAGACAGTTCTTGATCTTGTATAACATTAGCTCTAATCGTCAATGAAGAACACTTGTAATTCGTCTTTGTCATTGTTCACCTCTGAAGTGCTGCTTTTGTGATGAGAGAGTACATTAGTTATTTTAAACTAGTAACAGTTTTTCTGAATCATTTTAACTATGTACAGTCGGTAACAAAAGTCTCCGAACACTAGCAAAAATTCCTATATAAAAAATGTACACTTAATACAGTTTTGTTAAACAAATCCTTGTCAAACCCTGTTTTTAGACTGACTAAGAACAGGATTCAACAAGGATTTATTTAACAAAATTGTATTAAGTGTACTTTTTTTTTCATAGGAATTTTTCCTAGTGTTTGGAGACTTTTTTTACCGACTGTATAGCTTTTTGTCAAGTTATTAGTTTTCATTTTAATGCCAGTTTTTATATGCGTGTAGCAAAAGTAATTTTAGATATTTAGAGCCACATAAAAAATATATGATCTGGCGATTGAGATAACATATTACTGCCTTTGAGATAAATTACTTTATATAAAAATATGTCATTTATATCTAATGTATTATTCATTTAATTTCTTAAATATACAATAATTTTTATTCAATTGCTCAGTTAAATAACACTGCGCTGCAAAAAAGAAAAATTCGGGCCCAGATACCATTTCTACTGATTCTTACATAAAATCACTTCCTGAATCCGAATATAATCCAAATTTTGCCCAACCGCACTCCATCTTCTTCGGATGCTACCTCCCCCAATTTTTATTACTGTTTGACAGTTTTATGGCTATGAATTTGATTTGGAGAATGGAAAAAAATTATTTTAACACTTAAAAACAGAAAAAGTATAATAATAATAGATTAATAAAATGTAATAATTTTAATTTGTAATTTCAATGGTAAATTTCTCCCTTGCTGCAAATATTCATGTTATAGAATTTTTCACTTCTACAGCACCTCAGAAGATAATTAACCATAAAAATAATCCTTTTCTTCCCTACAAATCAAATTTACATCCATAAAATTCCGGAAAATTAACAAAAATAGGGAGGCGTCCCCTCAAAAAGGTGGGTGTTAGAGCAAAATGGATTCAGGAAGTCATTTTACACAAGAACTTGCAAAAAATGGTGTTAGGGTGATTTTCATACAGAGCAGTGTAATTATAAATTATAATAAATCTATTTATTAAAATACATGAGTTAAGTATTTTCAGTACCATTGTAAAAATATTTTCAGATTTCTACAAAAATTTTGAGTCTTTTCTTAAATATCTATAGGAATTTCATAAATATTAAATGGATAAATAAGCTTCTATATGAAATCTTCTGTAATGCCGAGTCCCCGTAAACTGTAATAAAGTAACATAGCGAAAATTTTTTTTGAGTATTATTATTTTTAATATTGATAGTTTTCATGAAATTTCTTAATGTTATATTTCAGTGCATGTGCTTGGAATTTTCATAACTCTAACAAGGAAACATTCAAGTGGTGTCGTCTTCAAAAAATATTGAAAAAAAGTTATGTGATTCTACTCTTCATAAAACACCAGAAAGTGAAAAAATTATAGGCTGAAATGAATTACAGCGACCACATAAAATTATCAAAATTAAGTATATTTGTCGATTTCACAGTATTAAGTGATTGATTTTGAGTACTTGGCGGAGAAGCAAAACACGGTTCTGTTCATACACGACAATCTCGTTGCTAGCAAATTTATTGCCTAGCAGCGCTAAATGTTTAATTTTGAATAAATGATGAAATAATTTTGAAAAATGTTAAATTTTGATACATTTTTGTGATCGCTATCTACATGTTATATAATAGGAGTACTAGCTGTTATCTGGTGACATTATTTACTATAAAATATTTTTTTTGTTCAACCCATTAGCTAGTCCTCACTCTCAAAGCGCTTATGGTTTTCTTTTATTGGTGAAAACAAGTAGTATACACATAAACAAATTTTAATAATGCTGCAAATCTCGCCAAGCAGACTTCATTGATGACAACACACAATATACACATTAAAAATTTTTAATAAATGTTAGTTCTAAAAATTTTTTACTTTGGAGGCATAAACATTTTCATATCATTTAAATTTTTTTCAAAAGGGTCTTTTGTCTGCCTTTGGAGATGATTTTATATCTGTCGTCCTTGGCAAAAAAAAAAAAAAAAAAAAAAAAATCCCAAAGTTACTTGGGAACATATTTAATTCCTTTAAAAAATCATAGTTAATTTAACCCGATCAGGTTTCCGTAACCTTGTCAGTTTATCATGGGTCACTCAAGACCCGAGCAATGTTAGAATGTGTAATTTTTAATGAAAAAAATGTTATAAAAATTTTGGACACTCTTGAATACTTCTAATTTAAGGGTGGACAATGAATATTACGAAAGAAATGTAATCAAATACTTTATTTTTCAACAGAAATATGTCCATTTCTATAAAATGCAAGCATTTACTAAAAATTTATAACTTTTGGCCAGATTGACATATTTAAAAAAAATTCAAATTGCATAATAAAGTTTAAGAATGGTACTTTTATGAAAAAAGTCATGGGCACAATAGATAGGTATTTCTTCTATACGTGGATTCTGATGGATGATATATAGGAAAATGGTTTGGATCTCCAATGACCCACAATAATCTGATCGGGTTAATGTTTATTAAAAGAGCAGTCAATAACGTGAAACAATATTTTGAAAAAATATATATTTCAAAAATATAAATCTAGCATGTATATTTTTGTATTATGTCTTTGATCGCCAAGGACGACATATATCAAATTTATGCAGATTCTTCTTCTGTTCTGGGCGAATCACAAATTGCCATTGGTTTTCATCCATTTTCGACATATTAGAGAAAAAACGTGATTATAAGAAATAGCTGCAACTTGAAAATGTACAGTCGGTAACAAATATGTCCGAACACTAGCAAAAATTCTTTTATAAAAAAAAAAAACTATGCTTAATACAGTTTTGCTAAATAAATTCTTGTCGAACCCTGTTCTTAGACTGACTAAGAACAATGGACAGAAACAATTCGACAAGGATTTATTTAGCAAAACAGTATTAAGTGTATTTTTTTATATAAGAATTTTTGCTAGTGTTCGGACACTTTTGTTACCGACTGTAGCAGTAAAAAGTTACGAGCAGGGATATTTCAAAGGGCATCGATTGTATCATTTTTGGCAACTTTATCGCCAAAATTTTTTAATTTTAGAAATATATATCTATGAAAATAAGCATTAAAATATTTGACATTTTTTGACTTTAAATCAGGAACAAATTGAGGTGGGAAAGGATTGATTCTTCGATTGAACTGTGAGTATATGCTTCAGTGGCGTAGCGTGACATTTGAATCTGGGCATGCTCTGAAACCAACTATGGAAGGAACATTACTGATCAAGATGATATCATTTCATCAAATTTAAGCTTGGATTTTTCCAGCTTCTTGGTTGGTTGGTTGGTAGAATTCAAGTCCGATTGACTACACTTGGGTCCTAGGCCTATGGGTGGAATGCCGTGCGTTGTGGGTCTTTCTAAGGGGTCCTAGCCTTATTTACGCGTCTTTCGGAGAAAACCATGGAACCCAACACTTCCCATCTACCAATTTTGAAAGCAGAACCGTTCGGCCGCTGGTGGGCCTCCAATTTCTTGGAATCGTATATAAAATTTTATATGCAAATTTTGTCGCTTTAACTTTATATCATATATCTAAAGGACTCTTACATTAATTTATTGAAGGCCGATTTGGTCGCTTCATTGATCGCTGTATTTAAATGAATTTTCAAAGAAATTTAATCCCAATTTTTTATATCACTTTAGAAAGAAAAGAGGAAAAAAAAAAGAAAGAAAGAAAAAATAGTGAGAACCGGGAAGAAAAAATCCACTGAAATCGCTGAAAACTTGGCTTCAGGTGTTCGCTGCTTTCTGCTGTGTCTTCCACGACCGCACTATGTAAGATTGGGGACCCCACTGCTAGTGGCAGTGCCTTAAGCGAGCATTTCAATGTAGGTGCTTATCTGACCTCTGATAGTTCTCACACAAGAAGTTAATTGTTACAAATTTTAATAAAGTTAAAAATTTAATAAGTTTAATTCTTTCTATAATATTACCATTTGATTTCAATAGAAACAATACATTAAAAATAATAAACATTGCTCTTCAAAAGGGGGTATTACATCTTTACATAAACAATTATTTTTGAAAACGCAATTATTATGTGTATTAAAAAAAAAGAAAGAAAAAGAAACAGTATTAAAATTTTATCATATAAAAACTATTTGATCGCATGACTTAATGTGAAAGAAGGAAAAATAAATAGAATAGCGATCTTTTCTAAGAAATGCAGATGGATGAAAAAAAAAAAAACACATTTAAATAAAATTTAAGAAAATAAAGCAGAAAAATTAATGGAACTTTCCAAAATAAATAAATAAATAAAATAATTCATTTAAGAAATTCAGATTTGAAAATAAGGAAAGAAAATAAACACACACACACAAAAAAAATAAAGAAAGAACGAAAATAAAGAAAGAAAAAATTCTATGCACACCTGCAAGATCAAAGCTACGCATCTGCCAATTTTTTTTTAAATCTGCGATCAGTGGCCTGACCTTCATAGCGCATATAGACACACATGAAGAAGACATTTTGCTTTATTCATATTATTGAATAAACAAAATTTGTACATACTTTTATTTCTGGCGGAAGTCTTCGCTTAGAATAAGTTATTTAGATTTATAATAATAATAAATAAATAAATAAAAGCAACTTTTCTGGCACATAAAACAACTTTTGGTAATTTATCCAAATTTTATTTTGCAATTTAATCATCATTTTCAAATCAATTATTATTATTTTTTTTCATTATTGTAAAATAAAGTATAAGTTTTAATTTATCAATCAGTTGGAAAAGCCAGCTCTCCTCTATGCGAACTCTCCTCTATCTCTATCTCTCTCCTCTCTATCTCTACCGAAGGTAACAAAATCCCTACACTTTAAAAAATACCCCAAACTCCAGAATATGCTCTCCTAGGGTAGCATGCCTTGGGTCGTTTATACAGTGGAACTTTCCTAGTAGTTTATACGAGTGAAAATTAGAGGGACGTTGAATATTCCTTCAAATAGCAAAAAATCCCTATATCAGGGCATGGTTTACAAAAGCAGCATGACCTGAGCAATAACCGGTCAGCAGGAGAAGAGAGGGGCGGTATCTCAGGGACGATACTGGTCAGCAGATGTCTCCTAAACAAAGCGGGAGGGAAGTAACGACAATAGTAAGAAAAAAAAACGCTCGGATTTATCCAGGAATAATGTAATAAAAGAAATTTCCTTTCACTATAAATTTTCAAAACTGAATGACGGATAATGTATAGATGGAAGCAAGTGTTTAACAAAATTAGTTCAAATAATTTATTTTTAAATAAATTCTGCTTAAAGTTTAGACAGTTTTTAGTGGGTATGCGGTGCATGCCTGGCATACCCAGAGAATACGCCACTGATATGCTTTTAAACTACTTCAAATTAATATTAAAATAGTACAGCTTCAATTATTTTTATTCATAAACTAAGGTGTG